>CM060926.1:778230895-779622471 GCA_030737875.1 Allium sativum
TGTGTTGCCTAGTTCACAAAGTAGGCTAACACTTTGCCCTCTCAAAGGATGCTTCTATTGGAAATGGAGCATGCTTTGATTGCCATTGCTCAACGCCTTCATCCTTCCTTTTGAATATGCATGCCAAGCTGTCGCACTTCATCCCGTTCGGTTCGGATTCCGACCCGGACGGATTTCTGCTTTGGGTTCCGACCCGAACGGATCTCTTTCTTCCTTAACTCTGCAAGGGATTAGTGGGCCAAGCTGCGTCATTGGGCTTTTCGAGCCGGTCCGATCGGGAATACAAATAGTCAGCTTGCTTTTTTTTATATAAATTCACCTCATTTCCCTTCTTTTCTTTCATTCACTATTCTTGCTCGTCCGAACCGACTCCACATCGAAGCCTTAGCTTTTCCAAGAAACTTTAAAATTCTTGCTTCAACCTTTGAATCAAATACATAGGTAGTCTCGTAATCTTGAATCTCGCTGCCATAATCTCTTTTAATTTGCATCCGCGGTTAGTTTGAACGATTCCAGCAAAGTAATTGACTTGTTCCATCGCCACAGCTCCCTTTATCCTCCGTCTTCGTCGTTAATGGCATCGACGCCATTTCGAGGCGTTAGAGGAGGGTATTGAAACTCGTTATCGAATACTTGAGTGTTTAATCTCTCGATTTTAATTAAGGCTTGGGATTTCGAGTTGGGTTCACTACTTAAGAAGAGGAAGAGGAAGGAAACTGAAGAAAATTGGTTCGGATAGGAGAACAGTAGGAGAAAAAGGAAAAGAGAGAAATTCACAGAGCCGGATCGGGTCGGAGCAATAGGGCCAAGAAATGAGTCTTAACTTGTTTGACCGGGTCGGGTCGGATCTACGAATACAATGAAGGTCAAGACTTATGCGCTCGGATCGGACCCGGTTGTGAAACAAAAGAGAAAATAGGGGTCTGGTTATCCAGGTTAACCCGATCCGCTCCGGGTGTCAATCTCCGAACCGATCCGGATATATCTCTCTGAACATGGGTCTTTGCTTATCCGATCCGCACCTTGTGTCTGCATCCGAACCGAACATTACTCAATCTAAAACACAAGCTTTCGTCCAACTATTTAAAAGATATTACTTCCAACTTCATGAACAGTTAGGATAGTGCCTTGCGGACATAAATGAACATTAAGAACTACTCTGACTATCACTTTCTCTTCAAAGTTTCGTCTTACATTGCTGCACTTTTACTTTGCATTTCTCACATTCACTGCACACATTTTAGTTCACACACATACACAGGGGGGTACGGGCTAATTTACTCTAATCCGTGCTATTGCTTCTTCAATAGTTCCATGACAATGAGGCCCAGACGTTCTTCCAGACTAGCTGAGAGGAAAGAAGCCCCGGAAACTTCTAACAAAATCACTCCTGAGGATATATCTTCTTCTTCGGATCCAGAATGGGACAGCGAGGGTCCAGATTACGGGGTTGGACATCAGGAAAGCGACGAGGTGTCTTCAGAGAATGAAGTTTCTCTGGGTTTTGAGGAGGAAGGAGGGATTGGTGACGATCGAGCACCCGATGAATTTGAATCAGCCATTATATTGGAATCACCTTCGGACTCCGTTGAATCAACAATTGACAACGATCGACTCGTCCGAATTTGCTTAAAATATGGGATAATGAAAAGGGACACTCTAGTGCCTTCACGCTCTGACCGTCCCCACAACCCTCCAGAAGGATATATGGCGGTCACTCGATTAATGTGCATGGTCGGCGCCATTCCTCCCTTCTCTCCTTTCATCGTTGATTTCTTAAGACAAATGCGGATTGCTCCCATGCAGTTGCATCCCAATTCATATGCCTATTTGCACACCTTGTACATAGCATATCGTGAAATCATAGGCATAGAGCTCACGTTCGATGACGTTCACTTCTTCTATAATTTCAAGCATCGGACTCGGGAAACTCCATCTTTCTGCTACTTTGAATCAGTTCAAAAAAGGAAGATAATCTCTACACCATTTAGCAGTAAAGCTGGAGACTCCAGACTAGAATGGTTCTACGTGAAGCGACAGCCTGGATGCGCCCGTAGATGGACAAAATCAAGTAAAGCACTGATTTTCTAAATCCGGGCTCTACTCATTTGAATCATCATCCTAACCTGTTTTCCTTTTTGTTTGCAGTCGACAACCCCAAACAGATATCAGATCAGGTGTTCTTTGATCGGATGCACCGACTTCTTAATGGCGATCAGAAATTCTTGACTATCGACGAAGTCCTTAAAGACGAATACCTTCACTTTCATGGGCTGCTATCCGTTTTTCGTAGCATCGGTCATGGGACGGTCCCTTACGCATACATTCCTCGAGTGGAGGTAGTTCCGGAGACAGGAGAAGGCTCGGGAATTCCTACAGTGCCTCTTCAAACTTCACCTTCTCCATCTTCTACGCAATATTATGAATTGGCTAATCTGGCCGAAAAGCATCGTGAAGGATATATTGCCCCCGAGGAAACTACTTCTCTAGACAAGTCAAAATCCTCCCAAGAGTCGCCACTTCATGTTTCCGAGGGGGATATTCCTAGTACTGATGAGCAAATATTTCAGGGTTTGGGGGATCTCCCCTTACCTGAGACTATATACACTTCAGAGGATTTCAGGAAGGATCCTTTAGTCTTCACCTCTTCTGAAGAGACCACTCCCGCTAAGGCCAAAGAGCCTTCCCGTACTAGTCTAGCTTCAGACTCGGGTTGGTTGGGGGGAAACACACCACTTAGGATACACTTTACACAACAGCATTAGCATTCATTGCACTTCTTTCTCCGTGAATCCATTAATTCTAAACTTCGTTTATTTTATCGTGCAGGTACAATGTCTCGATCCTACTACGATATAAGAAAGCTTCGTCGCAGCATGTCCAATCCTCCTCAGGATGTCGAGTATGACCGTCGTGATGATCGCGGCAGGGATGAGAGAAGGCCTTACGATCCTTATCACTCTCGACCCTCGCGTTCTCGCTCACCAGTTCGGCCAGAACAAGAGAAATACAAGGGTTATCAGAGCCGCAGAGAAGAGGACAGACCACCATCTAAAGACTCCACTTCTTCCATGAAAAGCGGAGTAGAAAGAGAACTCCTCCAAAGGAAACTGGGTCTCGAAGTAAGCACAAGGTCCCTGCCACTAAACGACCTAGGGCGGACAAAGAGACTACTGAATCCTCTTCACATAGGGACACCGAATTATCAATTCCCGCTCCTCCCCCTAGATGCGGGAACTGCAGTCAAGCTGGCATATTTAGAGGAGCAATTTCCCGAGCACTACTTCGAGACTTTGACCTTTTTACCTACTCTTGAACCTATTTCTTCTAATTGGGCAGATGAAGCCAAAGCAAAGATTGATTTGGTGGAAAAATAATATACCGAGATGTTCAAGTATTCACGCAATCTTTCTAGAATCATCCGCACTCTAATCACAAATACCAATTCAATGCAAAAGACCGCAGAGGAGGACGCTAAGGCCTTAAAAGCTCTAGGAAAACATTTAGAAGACACTCAAGCTCAGTTAGCTGTCGCTCAAAGGGACGCTTCTAACTTCAAACAACAATTCGAGGACATGCAAAAGCGTTATCATGACTTGCTTGAGTCTCACACTCAGGAGCGCTCTGAACTAAAAAAGCAAGCTGACGAGGCCAAGTCAGAAGCTGCTAAGACACGCCTTGCTTATGCTGAGCTTGAACGGAAAAACGCCGAGTTAGCAGAGAGGAGTCCTGAATTAGAAAAGAAGAATGCCGACTTGGCTTCATAGCTATTGGAGGCAGAGAATAGGGCTGCCCTGGCCGAGGGCAATGTAGAGTGTGCTATTAAATCTGCGGAGGGAGCCCGCAAGCAACTATCAGAGGCGGAGGCTGATATTCAGGGTTTCAGCGAGCTAATGATTGAATTCTTCGCACATATTATTCGTCGCCGAAACATTTCTTGGATCGAGGACTACCCATCCACTCTAGTTCAAGTATGGAATCAGATCGTCGAGTGGGAAAAAGAAGAACTTAAGGTCGATTCCCTCGATGAAGATAAACTGATGGAGAAATACTTGAGAGATGATGAACCGGAGCGCCTAGCTGAAGGGCGCCGCCTTATTGCTGAGGCCATGGAAGAAGAGAGACGGAAGTCCAAACAAAAAACTATTCTCGAAGCTGGTTCCTCTTCTTCTGCCCCTGCAACTTCCGAAGTAGAAGGGTATGATCCCGAAAATCCGGGAATTCCCCGAACAACTCTGCTATCCCCTATTCCTGAAGTAGCCCCAGAGGTAGTAGTCACCCCCGCTGAGAAGTCTTCGGAAGGTATCCCTATCTTTTCTCCTCAATTTGCCAAAGCTATTTCTACCTTTCGCCACGTGATTGGACAATCGATGAGAGACCCTTTGTTTTCTCCTGAGTTGATAACTATTGCTTCTCATTCTATAGGTGTCGAATCATCCGAAAAGACAGATGTAGCTCAAGGAGCTGCCGCTGGGACAAAGCCCGCAGATAGGGCCAAAAAAGGGGAAGACAAGGCTGCTTCTATAGACTTGGGAGAAGGAAGTGAGCCAACTAAGGTCACCACTCCCCATGATGAAGAAATGATAGCAGCTTTAAAGGACGACGGCGGAGACGGGGGGCATGAAGAGGAACCAGAAGTTGCAATAACCGGGGAGTCAAAAAATGCTGATGACGTTACCTTGGCTGCAATGAAGGCTGATCAAGACAAGCGCTTGCAATTAAAGGCCGAAGAACTAGACCCTGAGGTCCTCAAGCCCCTCGCAGTTGTGGATGCGGGATCAAGGTTAGTTGTTAAGCTCTCAACTAGATCTATTACCGAGGAACTTGCTAAAAAATCTTCTCTTGATTCCAGTGCCCCGCCCTCCGGGAAGAAGTCTACTGGCTCCAGCACCGCATCTTCAGGAAAAAAGAAGTCCAAGCGAATCTTGACCGAAGCTGAGAAAGAAGCAAAGAATGCGGAGAAAGCCGCCAAGAAATCCAAGGCTCATTCCAAATCTAAATAGTGGATTGCCCTGTATCTTTTTAGCATTTTTGTGAACCAATAATTGCTGCTACAAAAGTAGCTCCTGCATTTTCTTTTTCAGCTATTTCCCTGTACAAATTCATTCATTTGTAAATAAAAATAACTCATTTTTTGCAATGTTTGTTTGTTAGTAGTTCTGCACTTATGTAAAAATGCATGTCTATAGTTGTGAAACGGAGTTGTGGAGGGGGGAAATATGCGTATGCATACGTGTCCCCAGTCAATTCCCACCAATTATTTAATGCTTAATCAAGCAATCTGAATGCTCCCAATTCTCTAACGGGATAGCACTTCCTGTGTCGTCAGTACCTGTCGTTTTTTCTGGCATTTCTTTTATACTCTCTCTCTTTCTCTTGAGAGTTAGAGTTCGAGCTTAGTCATCTATTCATTCCCCGGTCTTTCAACGGGGAAAGATTTCTTTCTCAGCGCTCAGTCGGAGACGCCTTTATACTCTCTTTCTCTCTGGAAAGTTAAAGTTCGGAGGAGAATTTCTTTTTCAGCGCTCAGTCGGAGACGCTTTTATACTCTTTCTCTCTCTGGAGAGTTAGAGTTAAGAATGTCGTTTTCTCATTCTTTTATGTCTTATCGCACAAACAGTCGTTGTGCTTCTTTTTATGTCTAAACTGTCTTCAACCTTTTTAAGCTGTGAGTTATCCTGTATTTTATAATCACAACAGAATAACTGATAAATGTATATACGTAATGCATAAAAGTAAATAACACACAATATTTTTATAGTGGTTCAGCTAAGTCGTAGCCTACATCCACTTTATAGTCCTTTATTCATATCGTTAGATTTTCCCAAGGCAAGTCGTGCCTTATTACAGGGTTCACAGGAAAAATAACAAAGAGTACAGCATTTCTAATCCAAATATCGCATTAAGTGTTGGGCATTCCATGCTCGAGGGACTTCTTCGCCATCTACGGTCGTTAACTTGAAGGTTCCTTTTTCAAGTTTCCGTTGGATGACAAAGGGTCCTTCCCATTTTGGGCCGAGGTGAGGAAGGGATGGAAAAACTCTCTTTAGCACCAAATCTCCTGGTTCAAAAGTCCTGAGGCGAACTTTTTTGTCATAATAGCGTGCCATCTGACGTCGATGTCTTGCCGCACGCAAATCCGCTTCATCCCTTTTTTCTTCGACTTCATCAAGATACTCAAGTAAGAGCGCCCGATTCGTCATTGGGTCATAATATGTCACCCTGTGGGAAGGAACTTCCAGTTCAACTGGAATTACTGCTTCTGAGCCAAAGGAGAGAGAGAAAGGGGTATGACCGGTGGCTGTCTTAAATGTTGTTCGATATGCCCACAAAGCTAGGGGCAATTCGTCAACCCATCTTGCCTTTGCATGCTCTAACCGTTTCTTGAGGATGGATTTTATTACTTTGTTTATTGCCTCTACTTGCCCGTTTGACTGCGGATAGGCAACTGCAGTATATCGCTTGTCTATCTTATACTTCTAACAGAAATTTCTGAATTCAGTACTATCAAACTGGGTTCCGTTGTCAGTTATAATCGTCCTTGGAATCCCGAACCGGCATATAATATTTCTGACAACAAAACTTATCACCTTTCTTGCTGTGATCTTGGTCAAGGGCTCAGCTTCTACCCACTTCGTAAAATAGTCCACGGCCACTATTGCATACTTAGCTCCTCCTTTAGCAATTGGTAAAACTCCAATGATATCAATTCCCCACGTGGCAAATGGCCAAGGACTCACCATTGATTTAAGTTGGGTCGACGGTGCCCTGGGGATTTTGGCGAATCTCTGGCACTTATCGCAGCGTCGTGAATAATCAGCTGCATCTTTATTGATCGTAGGCCAGAAGTATCCGTACCGCAATATCTTCTTTGCTAAAGTTTGACCTCCTGTATGATCTCCACACTCACCTTCGTGTACCTCTCTTAGTACATGCTTGATGTCGTCGTGTGCTATACATCGCAACAGGGGCATAGAAAATCCTTGCCTATAAAGAGTATCATCTTGTATGACATATCTGGTAGCTTTGCGAACTATAGCTCTTTTCTCACTCTTCTTTGATGGGAGTGTCCCATTCTTAAGGAAATTCTTAATTGGAGCCATCCATGACTCCTTCTCTGGTTCCGCTTCAAAGGCGAATTCAATTTCCATTGACTCAAAACTTGGTGATTCCAACGTTTCAATTGGAATTATTTCAGTCTCATCTGGATTGTTGGAACTAGCCAGCTTTGCCAGCCTATCCGCTTTCTGGTTTTCAACTCTAGGAATGTGCGTTATGTTGTACCGCTCTAAGCTATTCAATAGCTCTCTCACTTTCCCGAGGTAGGCGATAAGTTGAGGTCCCCGAGCCACAAATTCCTCTCGCACTTGGCAGACAACAATTTTAGAGTCACAAAATATGTCTAACATTTTTATTCCGAGGTCTTTAGCAAGCTTCAGCCCGGCAATCAGGGCTTCATATTCAGAGTCATTGTTAGTTGCCGAAAATTCTAATCGCAAGGCGTAATATAACGACCGTCCTTCGGGAGTGACTAAGACGATTCCAGCTCCGGACCTTCGGTCGTTCTTAGCTCCATCTGTATATAGTTTCCACGGATTTATCTTTAGCTCATCCTCGGACTTAACCACTCTGTCATTGATTATTTCCTCCTCTGGAATGGTGAACTCCGCAATAAAGTCTGCTAGAGCTTGCCCCCTGATTGACTTTCGTGGCTGAAAATTCAAATCAAACTGACTTAGTTCTATGTTCCATTTGATCAACCTTCCCGATGCTTCGGGTCTCTGCAACACCTGCCTTAAGGGCTGGTCGGTGTATATGGTTATTGGATGGGCTTGGAAATAGTGACGAAGTTTTCGGGATGCGATCAGGAGGCTGTAAGCGAGCTTCTCAATTTTTGGGTAGTTGCGCTCTGCCGCCGCTAATTTCTTGCTTACATAATACACCGGCCTTTGTACTTTATTTTCTTCTCGAACAAGGGCTGTACTGACGGCGTGAGCCGAGACTGCCAAGTAAACAAACAATTCTTCGTGATCTACGGGCTTTGATAAAATCGGCGGTTTCTCTAGCAGTTCCAATAAATTTCGAAAGGCCTCAACACAGTCCGGAGTCCACTCGAAGTTCTTCTTTCCTCTTTTAATCAAATCAAAAAACGGAACACATTTGTCTGTGGCTTTGGAGATGAATCTACTCAGTGCCGCTACTTTCCCTGCAAGACTTTGGACGTCTTTAATTCTCCTCAGCTCTTCGATATTTCTAATCGCTGCTATCTGGCTAGGGTTGATTTCAATTCCTCGGGAACTCACAATGAAGCCAAGGAACTTTCCCGATGCCACTCCAAATGAGCATTTCAGAGGATTCAATTTCATCCGGTACTTTCGCAGGATACCAATCATTTCCGCCAAGTCTTGCGTATGGCTGGAGGACTGTTTCGATTTGACAAGCACGTCATCCACATAAACTTCCATAGTTTTTCCTATTTGATTATAAAACATTCTGTTCACCAAGCGCTGATAAGTAGCTCCAGCGTTTTTCAATCCGAATGGCATTACAACATAACAATATAATCCCAAATTCGTAATGAAGCTCGTATGTTCTTGGTCTGGTACGTGCATAGGAATTTGATTGTACCCAGAATATGCGTCCATGAAAGAGAGAAGTTCATGACCTGCTGTCGAGTCTACAAGCTGGTCAATCCTGGGAAGTGGGAAACTATCTTTTGGGCAAGCTTTGTTTAAATCTGAAAAGTCAATGCAAGTCCGCCATTTTCCGTTTGGCTTCTTTACTAAGACGGGATTCGATATCCAGTCGGGATATGTCGAATCTCGAATAAATCCATTCTGGTTTAACTTCTCTACTTCCTCTTTGAGAGCAGCCGACCTCTCTGGGCCCAGCATGCGTCTCTTTTGCTTCACAGGTGGATGCTTCAGATTTACTTTTAATTTGTGACTTATAATGGATGGCGATATCCCACACATGTCAGCATGGGTCCAGGCAAACACATCTAAGTTTGCCTTCAAAAAGTCTGTTAGTTCTTTAGCTCGACGTGGATCCAATTGAGAACCAATCTTCAAAACTTTTGTCGGATCAGCTTCATCAATAGGAATTTCCACCGTCGCTTCATTAGGAGTTGCATTCCTAGCCTCTGGTTCCTCGTCTTTTCTGGGATCCAGGTCTTCAGGTGTTCCTTTGGGCAACTCCTTTGGGGTCAATCTCTCTAATTGCTATGCCGAGCCCCCCTTTGAGGGAGACGAGGCATCTTTACTTTCAACGTTAAGTCCTTTCATCAACATCTTTAACTCGGCCACATAGCAGGCCCGTCCAGAAACTTGATCCCCTCTCATTACTCCAGTTCCGGCTTCAGTTGGGAACTTAAGTAACAAACACCAAGGGGCGATACAAACTCTGAATTCAGCAAGGGCAGGCCTCCCCAAAAATGCATTATAAGGCGAATCTACGTCCAATACTACGAACTGAAGCATCCGCACTCTTCTACGTTCTCCTTGCCCCAGGGTCACGGGCAACTCTATGTATCCCATGGGAGCTGTCGACGCCCTGTTGAAGCCTCTAATCCATCCTTCACACGGCTTCAAATCTTCAGATTCAAGCTTCATTTGATCAAATGACTTTTTGAATAAAATATTGACAGAACTTCCGTTGTCTACTAATACCTTATGGACCAAGGCCGGCCCAATGGTGGTAGTAATAACCAACGGATCATCGGTGGGTGATTGGATCCCAGTATTGTCTCGGCTGCGGAATACCACGTCGTCAAACATGGTCTTCTATTGTTTTATGGGGGTGATATCTTCCAAATCATCACCCTCGTTCACATCTAGGTGCTTGGCAGCGTTTACATATTGATCCATTGACCTGAAACTTTGGATTGCCGGGTGAGGTCCGCCTACTATGGAGTTGATAACAATTCCTTTACCTTTCTGCTGTGCTGTAGGCTTGGGAGCAGGTAGAATCTGTTTTGGAGCCTGCTCTCCTTGCCCCCTGTCCCTCGGGGCAACCTTGTACTCATCCAACTTCCCTTCACGCAGCAGCTTCTCAATCACATCCCTCAAATGCCGATATTCATTGGTTGAATGCCCATGAGTTCCATGAAACAAACAAAATTTCCCTGTCGCCATTTCTTTCTCGGTCGAATCACGAGGTGGCGGTCTTTTGTACTGTAACACATTGTATGTATCCAGGTAAATATTTTCCAGGGTGTCGTTCAATGGTGTATAATTCTCGTAGTTCTGGAATCGGGGTCTTTTGTTAGGATCACTTCCCCTATTTTTGTTTCTTCTGTTACCGTTTGGATTACGGTTATTGTTGTTGTTACCCCCGCTTCCAGCATTGCTGTTTCCACCCTATTTTTTTAGCATTCTTCTTCGATCCCCCCACATTATTCAAACCCAAGTTTTAGTCGATTTACATACATGTTTCGACAAGTTTATCTTATATTGGTATACTCAAGAACCTTTGTTTAAAGGTCAAAAACATCACTTTTTATACCAATATTATACCACCCACTCCGTACTTGTTTTAAGGTAGGATAACCATATACCACATCTTATTTTATATGGGTTATCTATCTTACGAAACTTTGCTTATCATTCCTTTCAGTTTTTTGTATAACATCAATCTAGACTTGTGTGTTGAATTAAGGTTATAGAAGTAGAGTAACTAAGGCGCAAAACTTTCCTTTCATGAAGTGTTGGCTTAGTAGAGGAGGAATCAAATGAAATAATGTACGGTATCATTCCATTCCATCTCCATTCATCATTCATCATGCAAAAAAAAATGAAATAAAAAGAGTCTCTCAGAATAAAATAGCCATTCATCATCTTGACTATAAAGCGTTCAGTTCCGTTCCATCCACATCCATTATACCGTACTTGGAAGTGAGGATTGTAGTAGAGGAGATGAAAGGAAAAAAAATGTTCATATGTGCTTTAGCATTACTTTATCTTTTGTAGCTTGAAGTTCAACTAATACACTTGCCCTCTTATCTATAATATTTTTAGAACTTACAAAATTCTCCTTCATCTATGCATAACTCATATCCAATACATTACAGATACACTGGTGCAAAATTATTCAAAGAAAAAAAAGTTAAATAAATGATTGGGTGCACATTGTCAATGTGTAGAACTTTGGTTGACACCATGCTCTTAACCTTTAAGACAATTACAGTGTTATCAAGGAATTACGATTCAGCTTGAAAATTTTTATTCATTTTTGCACCAATTATGGGATGGACAATTTGGGACTGAACCGTTATTATTGAATTTAGGTAAAGTGCTTGGAATGTGAAAGACCTCAAATATATTGTTTGATTAATCCGCGTACATACGACGCTTTGGATTTTGTGGGTAGTATTCACTGAAAACCCTCACGAGACAACACTCATCCTACTAGGGACACCTAGGGTTTAAAGGCTTGTTGCATAAGCTAAATGAAATCGTGTTTCCTACGAAAGTATGTGACATATCTTAGTTTAGTTTATTCGAGGACGAATAAAAAGATAAGTGTGGGGGTATTTGATATGTACGTAAATGTGTATATTCTATTCGCTTATTTATCTTATTTTATATTTAAAATAATTGATACTGTGTATTTCTAGTTGTGTTTTCAGATTATTTATGATGAATGGATTAATGCACTTAGTTATTGAAAAGCTTGAAGAATTGGTGTATGAAGAGTGTTTATTTTGAGAGCTAGATTAAATCTTGAAGAAATGTTACTGTTCAACCACCTTCTGCCATATATTTAAATGATTCAATGTCTTTTCATAAAGATAGCTTATCGCAGATGTTATGGAGTTCCTAGTCATGCTCAAAACAATTGAATTTGATGTCATTTGATGCCCGCAAGCTACGCCAATTGCAAATACATTCACATTGCGTTCACATTATGTAACGACCCAGATTTTTAACGATTAATTTTTAATATTTAATATGGTTTTAAATATTAAATTGATAATATAAATGAATTTTTCTATTTATCGATTTAAAAAAAAATTATTTCGATCGAATATATTAATTTATCGTAATACGAAGTATAATTGAAGTCGCAGTTGAAACTGAATCGAAACAATCCAGTCAATCAATATAAAATCTATGTGGATTAGAACGATAATAATTATTTATTTTCGTTAAATTTAATTGTCTGAAATCAATTTATATTTTAAATTGAGTTTAATTTAAATCGTAAATCTAAATTATTATCTGTTCTGTACAGTTGAATTTAAAATTTTAAAACTGGTCCCGTTGAGTTCAGAATATCGTATAATGTTGAAAATATCGGTCGTTGCGACTAGATAGTGGTTTGGGATTCAAATTAAAGGACCGCAAGATATTTTAGTTATTTATTTTAAATAAAGTAAGATTAATTATTTTCAAAGCCTATATTTTCATTTCAGCCGACCTCTATTCTTCAATTCGCAGACCTATACTCTTCCCCAGCTGTAGAAAATGTCTCTCCTTTTCAGGATCAAGCAGACAACATTTCAATGGCACGTACTATTTGTTTCTCTTCCCTTTGCTTATTTAAACCATCGCAACTTCATTCCTTCATTCAATAGAAAACAAGCGAGGGTTTGGAAATCAAAATGGTTTCTCCAATTCAAAAAGATCCCGAGCCTCTTTCAGTCAAAGCCGCACACTTCATTTAAAAGGTCACCGCTGCCTCTTTTTCTTTCTTTTTGAAACCAAAGCCACCGTATATTAAAAGGGGTTAAATTGAAATGGTAATCGCGACAAATGTGATTCTCTCAGGAGCCGAGTCGAGCTGGGTACTCCATCGATGGTGATGGCACTAGGGGATTTAGGGTTCATCTTACTGATTGGGAGGTCGGAGTATTTTTCAGGGGTTCGGTGAGGGTGCGATACTGGAAATCGAGATTTTTGGGAAAATGAAGATGAGACAAACGGGCTTAGGGCGATGCGAGGTGGAGGATGTACAAGCGAAAGGATTGTTGGGTTTCTGTCAGGGTTCGACAGCGGGATTAGGGATCGATTT
Organism: Allium sativum; assembly: GCA_030737875.1. Taxonomy (NCBI): domain Eukaryota; kingdom Viridiplantae; phylum Streptophyta; class Magnoliopsida; order Asparagales; family Amaryllidaceae; genus Allium; species Allium sativum. The sequence goes on from CM060926.1 coordinate 778,243,907, forward strand.
AGGGTTGGCTTGGCTCGAGACTGGCGAAGTCGGAGGAAGTTTGAGTATGGTTGGAGATTGCGGTGTATGTTATTGACCAGGGTGAAGGAGTTAACGATGGATGGAGATTGTCAGCGAGTTGTTTGGGGAAATGCCGGAGTAGGGGTTGAGTCAGCCTTGGTCTGTTTTAGTGGCAAGGGAAATATGTGTTGAGTTTCTCCATGGATTGATCAAAGATTTGAAAAGCAGCAAGGTAAACGTTATTTCGGAATTCAATTACATGAAAGAATTTATTTATATTTGTTAATTTAAAATTTATATAACTTAATCGATAAATTTAATTAAATACTCATAGGTGCAAATAAATTCAGTCGAGATGTCTCGAGTAGTTTTGTAGCCGCAAAGATACAACATTTAATTGAATATCCGGAAATGAAAGATCACGGTGAGTAAATCTCACTCACCTTTTATTTATAATTATTTTTACTGCGTAAAAATAATTGTTATTGCTTGTTTGGATTTTTCTGCTTGTTTTATATATATTAGTTATTTAGGCTATTATATATATATTGGGTTGATTGATTGGTTGGATTCCCGCAGTCTCATTAGCGGATGCCCGCAGTTTCATAGCGGATGATTACCCTATACGCCCCACGCTATGATTAGTGGATGACCTTCTATACCGCGATATTCTGCCACGAAGCAGAATGGGTATTATTTATGTGCTAACATCTGTGGATGCAGGAAAACAGGTTGGAGGAATCCAACTGGATTCCTCAAAAATATATTATCTGTTTGTTTGTTGTTTGTTTGATTTCATATATATACTCATATATGATGTGTTAAAACCCAAATGATTGAAAATTGGGTGATTTGATTGTTTTAAATATCACTGGGCCAATTGAAAGGATATTTGAGATTTAAAAAGGAAAAATTCTATTTTTAAATAGAATTTGAATTTTAAATGGAAATGTAATATAAACTTGTTTTTGAAAAATAAAACAAGTAGTTTCTTTTTAAACGAAGTTTATAAATAGTTCTTTTATAACAAAGTTATAAATGAAGTGGAAAGAATTATCATTTGATAATTCAGAAATAGAAATACAAGTGTGAAATTGGGATTTGAAATGAAATTTCAAAATAGGATGTGAAATGAAATTTTTAAATGTATAACTCAAATGAAATTTGAGTATAACATTTGAATTTTAAAAGGGAGTTTAAATGTTTGAATTTTAAAAGGGAGTTTAAATGTTTGAATTTTAAAAAGAGATTGAATATTAGAAATTCAAATAGAAGTTCAAATAGAATTTGAATAGACGAAATTAGAATGAAAAATAAAATTTGAATTCAAAGGAATTCGAATAAAGAAATTCAAATAGAGATTTGAAATATAGAGTTTCAAAGAAGAATTGAACAGATTTGAAATATAGAATTTCAAAGAAGAATTGAATAGAATTTGAAATAGAGAATTTCAAAGAAGAATTCAAATGTGAAATTTGAATAGAGATTTGAATGGAATTCAAACATGAAAATTGAATAGAAATTTGAATAGAAATTCAAGTATTGAATTTGAACATGGAATTGAATATAGAAATTCAAGTAGAAATTTGAATATGGAATTTCAAAATAGAATTTGAAATAAACTTTGAAAAATAGGATTTTTAAAGTAGAATTGGAAATAGAATTTCAAATAGGATTTCAAAATAGGAAATCCAAATGGTTTTGAAATGGAATTTGAATTCAAGGGAATTCAAATGGATTTGAGTGAAGAAATTCAAATGGTGTTAAAAATAAGTTTGAATATTAGAATGCAAATGATGTTGGAAATGAATTTGAATATTAGAATTCAAATGGAAATGGAAAATGAAATTTGAATATAAGAGATTCAAATTGAATTCAAATAGGATTTGATCTATGGGATTTGAATATGAAATTCAAATGGGGTTTAAACTATAGAATTTTGAATATAGAATTTAAAAAGGAGTTTGAATATTTGAATTTCAATAGAAGTCAAATATAGAAATTGGAATATAGAAGTTCAAATGGAATTTAAATATAGAGTTTGAATAAGAGAATTCAAATGAATTCAAACATAGAATTTGAATATAGGAAATTCAAATAGAAATTCAAATATTGAATTTGAATATCAAATGGAAAAGGAATTGGAATTTGAATATAGAATTCAAACAAAGGTGAGATTGGAATTTGAGTCAAGAAATTCAAATAGAGTTAAAATGGAGTTGAATTTATTCTAAACGAAGTTTTAAAAACGTTATATATAATAAATATAATTTTAAACGAACTCGCCGCAGCGCTGCAGTTCGTAAAATAGCGATTCGAACTTCAATCGAGTATACAGGACTCAATTGGAGTCGGATCTCTTTGAAACAAGAAACGTCAGGACCGGTTTGATAATAGTTTTCTAATGAAAGAGAAAAATATGAATTTCGTCGTATAGATTTTGAGTTATGTCAAAAATCAAATTTTCAGAAAAGCAGCGCCAGAATCGTTTTAAAACCATAACGGTTTATTTAATTTTATAAAAGGATTTTAAGCGGAAAAATCCGAAGTTTGCTATTTAGAAAATTTCAGAGTAGAGTTGTAAAATATATGCGAATTCAAGTTGTGTAAATGAATATGATTTTTGAAACAGAAACCAGATTTTGATTTATTGAATAAAATTAACTAAATGGAATAGAAATTAGTTAATGAGATTTCGAATGAATATTGGGGTTTGAATAAGTAAATTCGATTTGAAAATTTATATTCGAAATCAAAAAGGAAACTAGAATTGAAATTGAAATTCAATTTGGTTGTGAGCAAGTTAAACATTTTATTTGAACGTGTTATGTTCAAACAAAGAAGTGAAATAGGCAAAATAGCTAATTAAAGAATAAATGAGCGAAACTGAATTCAAACGATTGGATTGAGTTAAACTGAATGGAAAACAGGTGAACAGGTGTTGGACAGGTATAGAATGAAGTATATAAAGTATATGAAGATTTAAATTTATGTGCTCGACAAAAAGGTACATGTTTAATTCATATATGAGATTTTATGCGCCGTATCGGCAAGCCGCTTGGCTTTTCCTTTTTCTTTTGATTGAGGAAGATACCGGGAAGCTATTTGAAATTTCCCGATGCTCCCGATACAGGGGAGGTTATGGCGAAATTTTCCGGAAATTTAAGGAGTTAGAATATTTTTAAGATATTTTGATAGTTATAAATCAATGTATCGATAAATGTAGAATTCGATAAGGAAATGAAATCAAAATCGAATATCGTAAACAGAAAAGGGAAATCTATAAATTAGAAATAGAAAGCGAATTTTATACATGTTTTAAAAATGAACAAATTGGATTGTATAGTGTGTTTATTCGAGGTAAGTGGTTTTGCCGTTTTGAAGTTGAGGATGTCTTCAGTTAAGGTCTGAGGGGTAATTTTACCCCAACTTGATTGATTTCATTTGTAATGGATAAATAGCAAGATCCAGTCTCGAAGAGAAGTGTTTGAAAAAGAGTTAGTTGAATAAAATATTTTGGGTTGTTGTAACAATGTTTTACACAGCATTCGTTTTAACCCAAGTGAAGGAATTTTGGAAATATAAAAGAAAATATTTCCTGAGTATAATTAAAATAGTCGGGATAGAGATAAGTGATTGGAATTGTTCCAATTGCAAATAAAGATATTTTCTAATATATAGAAAATAAAAGAAGTTGATATTTGGAAACGTTTTCCAAATGGCATAAGAGGCCAAGATGATTATTGAAATATTTGGTTAACAAATATTAATAAGAGAAGGTAGAAGAGATTTAATTAATGGAAAAATTAATTAAAGAGCCCAGTGATTTGTTTGATATGTTTGGATGAACACTTGTTTTTATTCGATAGTTAAATCACAGACTATCGAAGTTTTGACCATCGTTGTCAATATGGAGAGACCGGTTGGATTATTACCCGAAGAACCACTCCGTATCGGCATAAGCGTTGCGAACCAAGTATGCTGAATATATTGAAGACGGAGTGAAGTGCAAGGGCTTTTCTATTTATAGAAATTGTGCCTTCGGTTTCGTTCAGTCCCAGAACGAACGTAAATGGACGAATGTCTGACAGAGTATTTCCAATGATCAAATGGGTTGGTCTGTATAAATATATATGGTTGCAACGGATTTATCCCTTAGCATAATATCCAGAATATTTGTGCAAACTCAACTAGTGATTAACGGATCTGATGATGTGGCATTCAAAGTGATTGTGCTATCAATGAATGGTAAGTATTCGTAGCCTCAGGCCTCAACAACCGGGAAAGGACAAAAATCGGGCAGGCAGCATGGCTATGTGGGTCGCACCCATTAGGATGTATAATCACCTATCTAGAGGTTCATTTAATTTCTTATTCTATTCGATGCTGTCCCAGTCGGGAGACGGTTGCTGATCCCAACCGTTGGTGATATACATTCGATACACTCAAGCGAAATGAGTGGTCGGTCATGTGTGGGCCGGGTTACAAGATGTTCTTGTTGAACCCAGTGTATTCCTCTCTAGAGATACACAGTCGGAAGGTGGTTCCATACCTTGTCATGTTGGAAATCCAATCTCCAATAAGCGCCATGCGGGTTTTTGATTATATACTATATATGTGGAGCGTGAGATGCAAGCGTTCTACTATTTGGTTATTTACTTGATGTAGACATTATTATAATATCACTGGATTTTTGTATCAAAGTGTTTTGGGTTATAGTAAGGTAAAAACCGTCCATGTTTATGTGTGGACTGGTCTTACTATTATCTTTTCTTTTGAAAGAGTTTTGAAAGTTAAACAAGTGGTTGAAGTTTACTCACACCAGTCCCATGACTGACCCAGAGTTTATTTTGTTTGTTTTCCCTAAACTCTTGGGTGCCCAAATTTGTACGGGCAGTCAAGTGTTTCAGGCTTTTACAGATACACTTGGAGGAGCTTGAAGCAGGAGGCTTCAACGTTAGTTATGTAGAGTTACTTCCGCTGTACCAAATGCTGTATTGTACTCTGATGGTGATATCTCTATATGATGTAAGATTTTGTATTTCAAGCTTATGTTATATAATATATTTTATTCGTTCCGCTGTGAGTTTGTGATCTTCGTTTTTTCTTCTATTCTAATATTTCTTTCTTTATATTTATCATCCTCTAACTTCTTTCTAAAAATGATTCGTATTTCTGTGCAATTTGGGTTGGACGTGTGGTGTTTTTAGTCAACTCAGATAGCACGGATTTGCGGGTCGTTTCAGTTGGTATCAGAGCTTAGGTTGAGTTAATACCTAGGCTTTGTGGAGTTGTGCTCATTAGAGATAGGGTCAGTAGTACCCTAGAATGAGTTGAGTGAATATACGAGAGCGCGTATTTGTAAATTGATATTAAAAACTGTTTTATATTGTGTTGGCTAGTCTGTTGAGTGGTTTATGAATTCTAATCGAATCGTGGGACGCCGCGAAGTCGATAGGAATTTCTAAACACTTGAACAGAAGAATCGACATAATATTGTTTTAAAGTGGGTAAATGAAATAATTTTACCCGAAATTTCTATTTTGATATAGAAAGAATAATTTTCTAGAATTATTATTATATGGATGTGTTGGATGTTGACTTTATAATCAAATGAGATTATAAATTTAGAATGGTTATTTATAACCAAAATAGAATTTGTATAGAAATTAAATATACAAATGAGATAAATTAGAATTAAATTCAAACCAGAATTTGAAATTTAAATCCTGGGAAGTTTGAAATATTTTTGGAAGTATATTAGAACAATATAGCTTTGTTTTAAAAAGGATTTTAAATGGATTTTGAAATTGTTAAGCACTGAACTCACTTCAGTGGCTGGGAAATAATTCTGATGATGGTCGCGACATCATCAGTGTTCATTTTCGAGTTTCTAAGTGATGAATTGCTACCTTAGAAAAGCTTTGATGGGAATTTGTTTTGAAAGAAAACAAATTGGTTTGAAAATTCAAATGTTTTTAATTTGAAATGAAAATAAATATATGTATATATTTATGGGATTTCAAAAGAATTTGAAAAGAAAAACCCAAGGATTTTAATTCTGTAATTTAAATTTAACTCAAGAAAGTTAAAATGAATCGAAGTGAATACATTGATTAGAATCAATGTGATTAAATTTGAATTCATATGAATGGGATATGAATTGGATACGAATATATTAGTTGTGAACCATTCAAATAGAATGAATGGAAGCAAAGGTGAGGTGCAATATGAATTAAAACCAAAAGTTTTGGTAGAACTAAAATTGTTGAAATATAAAGTGTAGAGTTTCAACATAAGTGAGTTTTGAAAAAGTACATAGGTTTGTAGCATTTTTCCTACCTTAGCAATTTCGAGGACGAAATTATTTTAAGGGGGGAAGAATGTAACGACCCAGATTTTTAACGATTAATTTTTAATATTTAATATGGTTTTAAATATTAAATTGATAATATAAATGAATTTTTCTATTTATCGATTTAAAAAAAAATTATTTCGATCGAATATATTAATTTATCGTAATACGAAGTATAATTGAAGTCGCAGTTGAAACTGAATCGAAACAATCCAGTCAATCAATATAAAATCTATGTGGATTAGAACGATAATAATTATTTATTTTCGTTAAATTTAATTGTCTGAAATCAATTTGTATTTTAAATTGAGTTTAATTTAAATCGTAAATCTAAATTATTATCTGTTCTGTACAGTTGAATTTAAAATTTTAAAACTGGTCCAGTTGAGTTCAGAATATCGTATAATGTTGAAAATATCGGTCGTTGCGACTAGATAGTGGTTTGGGATTCAAATTAAAGGACCGCAAGATATTTTAGTTATTTATTTTAAATAAAGTAAGATTAATTATTTTCAAAGCCTATATTTTCATTTCAGCCGACCTCTATTCTTCAATTCGCAGACCTATACTCTTCCCCAGCTGTAGAAAATGTCTCTCCTTTTCAGGATCAAGCAGACAACATTTCAATGGCACGTACTATTTGTTTCTCTTCCCTTTGCTTATTTAAACCATCGCAACTTCATTCCTTCATTCAACAGAAAACAAGCGAGGGTTTGGAAATCAAAATGGTTTCTCCAATTCAAAAAGATCCCGAGCCTCTTTCAGTCAAAGCCGCACACTTCATTTAAAAGGTCACCGCTGCCTCTTTTTCTTTCTTTTTGAAACCAAAGCCACCGTATATTAAAAGGGGTTAAATTGAAATGGTAATCGCGACAAATGTGATTCTCTCAGGAGCCGAGTCGAGTTGGGTACTCCATCGATGGTGATGGCACTAGGGGATTTAGGGTTCATCTCACTGATTGGGAGGTCGGAGTATTTTTCAGGGGTTCGGTGAGGGTGCGATACTGGAAATCGAGATTTTTGGGAAAATGAAGATGAGACAAACGGGCTTAGGGCGATGCGAGGTGGAGGATGTACAAGCGAAAGGATTGTTGGGTTTCTGTCAGGGTTCGACAGCGGGATTAGGGATCGATTTAGGGTTGGCTTGGCTCGAGACTGGCGAAGTCGGAGGAAGTTTGAGTATGGTTGGAGATTGCGGTGTATGTTATTGACCAGGGTGAAGGAGTTAACGATGGATGGAGATTGTCGGCGAGTTGTTTGGGGAAATGCCGGAGTAGGGGTTGAGTCAGCCTTGGTCTGTTTTAGTGGCAAGGGAAATATGTGTTGAGTTTCTCCATGGATTGATCAAAGATTTGAAAAGCAGCAAGGTAAACGTTATTTCGGAATTCAATTACATGAAAGAATTTATTTATATTTGTTAATTTAAAATTTATATAACTTAATCGATAAATTTAATTAAATACTCATAGGTGCAAATAAATTCAGTCGAGATGTCTCGAGTAGTTTTGTAGCCGCAAAGATACAACATTTAATTGAATATCCGGAAATGAAAGATCACGGTGAGTAAATCTCACTCACCTTTTATTTATAATTATTTTTACTGCGTAAAAATAATTGTTATTGCTTGTTTGGATTTTTCTGCTTGTTTTATATATATTAGTTATTTAGGCTATTATATATATATTGGGTTGATTGATTGGTTGGATTCCCGCAGTCTCATTAGCGGATGCCCGCAGTTTCATAGCGGATGATTACCCTATACGCCCCACGCTATGATTAGTGGATGACCTTCTATACCGCGATATTCTACCACGAAGCAGAATGGGTATTATTTATGTGCTAACATCTGTGGATGCAGGAAAACAGGTTGGAGGAATCCAACTGGATTCCTCAAAAATATATTATCTGTTTGTTTGTTGTTTGTTTGATTTCATATATATACTCATATATGATGTGTTAAAACCCAAATGATTGAAAATTGGGTGATTTGATTGTTTTAAATATCACTGGGCCAATTGAAAGGATATTTGAGATTTAAAAAGGAAAAATTCTATTTTTAAATAGAATTTGAATTTTAAATGGAAATGTAATATAAACTTGTTTTTGAAAAATAAAACAAGTAGTTTCTTTTTAAACGAAGTTTATAAATAGTTCTTTTATAACAAAGTTATAAATGAAGTGGAAAGAATTATCATTTGATAATTCAGAAATAGAAATACAAGTGTGAAATTGGGATTTGAAATGAAATTTCAAAATAGGATGTGAAATGAAATTTTTAAATGTATAACTCAAATGAAATTTGAGTATAACATTTGAATTTTAAAAGGGAGTTTAAATGTTTGAATTTTAAAAAGAGATTGAATATTAGAAATTCAAATAGAAGTTCAAATAGAATTTGAATAGACGAAATTAGAATGAAAAATAAAATTTGAATTCAAAGGAATTCGAATAAAGAAATTCAAATAGAGATTTGAAATATAGAGTTTCAAAGAAGAATTGAATAGATTTGAAATATAGAATTTCAAAGAAGAATTGAATAGAATTTGAAATAGAGAATTTCAAAGAAGAATTCAAATGTGAAATTTGAATAGAGATTTGAATGGAATTCAAACATGAAAATTGAATAGAAATTTGAATAGAAATTCAAGTATTGAATTTGAACATGGAATTGAATATAGAAATTCAAGTAGAAATTTGAATATGGAATTTCAAAATAGAATTTAAAATAAACTTTGAAAAATAGGATTTTCAAAGTAGAATTGGAAATAGAATTTCAAATAGGATTTCAAAATAGGAAATCCAAATGGTTTTGAAATGGAATTTGAATTCAAGGGAATTCAAATGGATTTGAGTGAAGAAATTCAAATGGTGTTAAAAATAAGTTTGAATATTAGAATGCAAATGATGTTGGAAATGAATTTGAATATTAGAATTCAAATGGAAATGGAAAATGAAATTTGAATATAAGAGATTCAAATTGAATTCAAATAGGATTTGATCTATGGGATTTGAATATGAAATTCAAATGGGGTTTAAACTATGGAATTTTGAATATAGAATTTAAAAAGGAGTTTGAATATTTGAATTTCAATAGAAGTCAAATATAGAAATTGGAATATAGAAGTTTAAATGGAATTTAAATATAGAGTTTGAATAAGAGAATTCAAATGAATTCAAACATAGAATTTGAATATAGGAAATTCAAATAGAAATTCAAATATTGAATTTGAATATCAAATGGAAAAGGAATTGGAATTTGAATATAGAATTCAAATAAAGGTGAGATTGGAATTTGAGTCAAGAAATTCAAATAGAGTTAAAATGGAGTTGAATTTATTCTAAACGAAGTTTTAAAAACGTTATATATAATAAATATAATTTTAAACGAACTCGCCGCAGCGCTGCAGTTCGTAAAATAGCGATTCGAACTTCAATCGAGTATACAGGACTCAATTGGAGTCGGATCTCTTTGAAACAAGAAACGTCAGGACCGGTTTGATAATAGTTTTCTAATGAAAGAGAAAAATATGAATTTTGTCGTATGGATTTTGAGTTATGTCAAAAATCAAATTTTCAGAAAAGCAGCGCCAGAATCGTTTTAAAACCATAACGGTTTATTTAATTTTATAAAAGGATTTTAAGCGGAAAAATCCGAAGTTTGCTATTTAGAAAATTTCAGAGTAGAGTTGTAAAATATATGCGAATTCAAGTTGTGTAAATGAATATGATTTTTGAAACAGAAACCAGATTTTGATTTATTGAATAAAATTAACTAAATGGAATAGAAATTAGTTAATGAGATTTCGAATGAATATTGGGGTTTGAATAAGTAAATTCGATTTGAAAATTTATATTCGAAATCAAAAAGGAAACTAGAATTGAAATTGAAATTCAATTTGGTTGTGAGCAAGTTAAACATTTTATTTGAACGTGTTATGTTCAAACAAAGAAGTGAAATAGGCAAAATAGCTAATTAAAGAATAAATGAGCGAAACTGAATTCAAACGATTGGATTGAGTTAAACTGAATGGAAAACAGGTGAACAGGTGTTGGACAGGTATAGAATGAAGTATATAAAGTATATGAAGATTTAAATTTATGTGCTCGACAAAAAGGTACATGTTTAATTCATATATGAGATTTTATGCGCCGTATCGGCAAGCCGCTTGGCTTTTCCTTTTTCTTTTGATTGAGGAAGATACCGGGAAGCTATTTGAAATTTCCCGATGCTCCCGATACAGGGGAGGTTATGGCGAAATTTTCCGGAAATTTAAGGAGTTAGAATATTTTTAAGATATTTTGATAGTTATAAATCAATGTATCGATAAATGTAGAATTCGATAAGGAAATGAAATCAAAATCGAATATCGTAAACAGAAAAGGGAAATCTATAAATTAGAAATAGAAAGCGAATTTTATACATGTTTTAAAAATGAACAAATTGGATTGTATAGTGTGTTTATTCGAGGTAAGTGGTTTTGCCGTTTTGAAGTTGAGGATGTCTTCAGTTAAGGTCTGAGGGGTAATTTTACCCCAACTTGATTGATTTCATTTGTAATGGATAAATAGCAAGATCCAGTCTCGAAGAGAAGTGTTTGAAAAAGAGTTAGTTGAATAAAATATTTTGGGTTGTTGTAACAATGTTTTACACAGCATTCGTTTTAACCCAAGTGAAGGAATTTTGGAAATATAAAAGAAAATATTTCCTGAGTATAATTAAAATAGTCGGGATAGAGATAAGTGATTGGAATTGTTCCAATTGCAAATAAAGATATTTTCTAATATATAGAAAATAAAAGAAGTTGATATTTGGAAACGTTTTCCAAATGGCATAAGAGGCCAAGATGATTATTGAAATATTTGGTTAACAAATATTGATAAGAGAAGGTAGAAGAGATTTAATTAATGGAAAAATTAATTAAAGAGCCCAGTGATTTGTTTGATATGTTTGGATGAACACTTGTTTTTATTCGATAGTTAAATCACAGACTATCGAAGTTTTGACCATCGTTGTCAATATGGAGAGACCGGTTGGATTATTATCCGAAGAACCACTCCGTATCGGCATAAGCGTTGCGAACCAAGTATGCTGAATATATTGAAGACGGAGTGAAGTGCAAGGGCTTTTCTATTTATAGAAATTGTGCCTTCGGTTTCGTTCAGTCCCAGAACGAACGTAAATGGACGAATGTCTGACAGAGTATTTCCAATGATCAAATGGGTTGGTCTGTATAAATATATATGGTTGCAACGGATTTATCCCTTAGCATAATATCCGGAATATTTGTGCAAACTCAACTAGTGATTAACGGATCTGATGATGTGGCATTCAAAGTGATTGTGCTATCAATGAATGGTAAGTATTCGTAGCCTCAGGCCTCAACAACCGGGAAAGGACAAAAATCGGGCAGGCAGCATGGCTATGTGGGTCGCACCCATTAGGATGTATAATCACCTATCTAGAGGTTCATTTAATTTCTTATTCTATTCGATGTTGTCCCAGTTGGGAGACGGTTGCTGATCCCAACCGTTGGTGATATACATTCGATACACTCAAGCGAAATGAGTGGTCGGTCATGTGTGGGCCGGGTTACAAGACGTTCTTGTTGAACCCAGTGTATTCCTCTCTAGAGATACACAGTCGGAAGGTGGTTCCATACCTTGTCATGTTGGAAATCCAATCTCCAATAAGCGCCATGCGGGTTTTTGATTATATACTATATATGTGGAGCGTGAGATGCAAGCGTTCTACTATTTGGTTATTTACTTGATGTAGACATTATTATAATATCACTGGATTTTTGTATCAAAGTGTTTTGGGTTATAGTAAGGTAAAAACCATCCATGTTTATGTGTGGACTGGTCTTACTATTATCTTTTCTTTTGAAAGAGTTTTGAAAGTTAAACAAGTGGTTGGAGTTTACTCACACCAGTCCCATGACTGACCCAGAGTTTATTTTGTTTGTTTTCCCTAAACTCTTGGGTGCCCAAATTTGTACGGGCAGTCAAGTGTTTCAGGCTTTTACAGATACACTTGGAGGAGCTTGAAGCAGGAGGCTTCAACGTTAGTTATGTAGAGTTACTTCCGCTGTACCAAATGCTGTATTGTACTCTGATGGTGATATCTCTATATGATGTAAGATTTTGTATTTCAAGCTTATGTTATATAATATATTTTATTCGTTCCGCTGTGAGTTTGTGATCTTCGTTTTTTCTTCTATTCTAATATTTCTTTCTTTCTATTTCTCATTCTCTAACTTCTTTCTAAAAATGATTCGTATTTCTGTGCAATTTGGGTTGGACGTGTGGTGTTTTTAGTCAACTCAGATAGCACAGATTTGCGGGTCGTTTCACATTAGCTCAATTGCAAGGCATTTCCCTCATGTTGTGTTCACATTGGCTCATTTGAAAGGTCATCCATTCACATGCGTTCACACTTAGCTACTTGGTTTATGTGTTATTTTGAAAAAGGGATTTTGTCCCACATTGTGTAATGAGCCTCTTAGCCTTGGCCAATACAACTGTAAATACCTTGTATCTTATTCATGTAAAAACACACTTAGTTTTATTCTATAATTCTCTTCTTGGAATAAAACTCTTCTTCTCCCTTTCTCCCAGTTGTTATTTTATTTTATTTATGTTTATGTTATTTATATTCTTTTTCTCTTCTTCTTTAGCTATGTCTAGCTAATCCCCTTTGATTAGGGGGTGATGACGCTAATAGATATGATTCAACATGAATCATATAGCCAATAGAAGAGGATTTTATACATGTAGATCTGGATCTGAATCAAGGGTTAGATCTGAACCTTCATATCCTGTGTCGTTTAAGAGCCATGTTCTTTCACAGGGTATATTCGTGTTCGATCTAACAATTATCAGATTTAGATCTAATTTTAGGGTTTTAGAAATTAATTAGTGAATCTATCCTGATAGTCCATGGTTATTTAAGAGCTCATCTCCTGCATGGCTATGCTTGTTGTTGTTTACTTATTCGTTTCTAAGAACCTAATTATCGTTGATTCATATATGTGACAGAAACATGAATTAGATATATACTTATTTGTTGGTTATTGATGAGTATGAATCCAATCTATGTCATTATCCCTTAATTGCTTTCTCTTATTATATAAATCTCACTTTTTATTTAATTGTTGTTATTTTCTATGTTTTCAATCAATCAAAATCCTGAAATAACTTGATTGGATTTATTAATTAAAATATTTTGGTCCCGGAGTTCGTCACCCTCTATAACAATCCTTGTTGTTTAGGAAAGCCGAATGGATTTTACAGTTGTTTACAATTGTTTAATTTGTTCGCAAACAGTTATATATTTACTTGTTGATTTAACTAATGAAATTAAACCGTCGTTTAATTTCAGTGAAATTAAACCGTCATTTAATTTCAGTGAAATACAAATCGTTATTTTTAACGGTTTGAACCAATAAAGGTAACTTACCATGTTGGCCACATTATAAAATAAATGTGTTGAATTTTTTGAAGTAATTGAAGTGTTTTGATTGGTTGATGTTAAATAGTTGACTATTTACCGTTGTAGTTAAATGGAATTGAATGGTCTGATTTGAGATAACCGTTTTGATTTCAGGGAAGAACAGGTTGGAGGGATCCAACGGGATTCCTCAAATATATGATTTATTTTCATATTGTCATATATGAACTGTCAAGATTGGATAATTGATGTGATTAGTGATCATGGACTGAAAAGTCAACCTGTGTTAGGTTTTAACCAATGAGCAGTATTGGTTGGGTAATCGGCAGAAAATGGCCTAAAGGTAAATTGTTTTATTTATATCGATTTACCGTCAGGTAAATTAATAGAACTGAAGTTATAAAATTTATTTTATAACTAAAGATAGATTTTGGAAAATATATTTTGAATAAAACTTTATTAAAAGGAAATAGATATTTATTTTTATAATTAAATGTAAATTGATTTTATAAAGTCAATTCTGATGTTAATCAGATTTGTAAATGTGAGAATAAGGAAATTAACCTTAATGGTTAAAATTTGGAAAATTTGTTGTTAAGTATTAATTAAATGAAGTTATTTAAATTAATTATATTATTAATTAATTTAAAGTGAGAATGAATTGAAATGGGTTAACGAGGTAACAATGCCTTGAGTTGACTAAGTCAACCATTGTAATTGAAATTGATTTTTAATGTGGTTTGATTTGAATTAATCTAATAAATAGTTTAGTGAATATTGTTTTAATTTTTACAAGGCCTTTAAAAAGGTAATTTGTATTTATTTTAGTAAATAAAGGAATTAACTATGGAAGTAGTTAACTATCGAAGTTAAATTATTATTTTAATTAATAATAATTTATAAAATTTCTCTTTAATTGAATTCATTTTAAAAAGTAATCTAGGGTGAAATGAAATCTAATCGAATGGTGAAAGAGTTTATGAAAAGGTTTTTTTAAACCTGAGTTTTTATAACAAGATTATAAAAGGAATTTTTAAGCGAATATTATAGCTTAAAATAAATGTTACTTGATTATTTGAATTAAGTAATGGGAAATTTAGATAAAAGGGTTTTATAATAAATCAGGATTATATAAAAGAGGTTTGAGGTGTTATATCATTAATTCTAAATTAACGTTACTTAAAATGGGATCAAATAAAAGTGGGAATTGAAATGAGATTTCCAAAGCGGAATATGGTAGAATTGACTGAAATGGGATTGATAAAAGGGAATTTGTTAGGAGAAGTAAATCATAAGGTTTGTAAACCAAAGCCGAATTATAAAATGAATTTGTTTTAAAAGAGGAAGGTGCTAAAAGTGGCCTTTTTATAAGAAGTTGCTTAATTATTGAATTAAGAAAAGTTTGTTATATCTGAGAAAGAGATTTTCAAAAAAGATAAAAGGGTTTTATGAAACTGTATTTTGAATAAAACAGTTAAATGGAATTTGATTTGAGATTGGAATATTGGTTTTTTGGATTACAACTTATATTTATCTTAAGGTATGAACGTTATTGATCAAGGTATGAGAGTTAAGTAAAATACCCCAACTTGAACGACATCAGGATTATCTGAAGGTGATATTAGTTGTAATGGTAAAGAGGATAGTAATGATTTATTATTTCATTAGAGAAATAATGACTCAACATTTTTGAAGAAGATTTGGGAAATATACATATAAGGATTCCAAAGTAAAAAGTAAATAAAAAGGGGTTGCGTGAATTATAACGGTGTTGTCGAGATTCAAAAAAGAAAAGTAAAAGTTGAGTTTTATTCTATAAGAATAAACATGGATTATGGTTTGTAAGTAATAGATAAAAGATATTTCGTAACATTGTTTAACGAGTAATAAGTGAATTGATTTCCAATATTAGATAATAATGTGGATAATATTTGAAAGTGAAAATAGAAAACTAAGTATGATATAGGATTGTCCTAAGTATTGAAATGAATTTGTTTAAGAATAATCTTATGATAAATAAGAAGCGAAAAGCTATATTTATAATATCGAGATATTTAAGAATTTTAAATTACATTTGTTCTAATTAAAAGGCCAAGTGATGCTAAATACTGAACCAGTGAACTCATTGGATTGTCATGATTGAATCATTGTTTATTTTGATAGTAAAATCACTGACTATCAAATCTGTCCAATACGATTATTAGTACGGAAAGACCGGGATCGAATTTATATTCGAAAACCATTCTGACCAACAAATACGTGGAGATATCAAAAGATGATCGAGATGGAGCGTTGAAGACAGTGGATCTTCATTAAACGGAAGAACTACTAAAAATCTCTGGTTTAGCGGCTAGAGATAAACTGTGGTTCTGTCATGGTTGGAATCGACGGATTGCAAGGACTTCTCGCTACTGATCCATGGGGTGATTCCTATATTGGATGCGGTAGGAGAGTACTTTCGGTTCATCCTGTTCCTGGATGACTTGAATGGACGGATTTCTGATAGAGTATTTCCAAAGGAATTACGTACGTTGATTTCTTCAAATGTATTTCTGTTGATGGCGGAGAAGGCCGTACACCTTCTCTTAGCTAAAGCGCAGGGTATTTTTGTGGACATCAATTAGTAATATCTGGCGGATCTGACGATGTGGCATTCAAAGTGAATGGTGACCAAATGTTCCAAAAAGGAAATTCAAGCCTCAAGCCTCACAGCCGGGAAATGACGAAAATCGGGCAGAAGCATGGCTATGTGGGTCGCTCCCATTAGGATGTATAATCACCTATCTAGAGAGATTCCTTTTGCTTCTTTAATCTATTTCGATGCTGTCCCTTTTCGAGAAACGGTGGTTTGAGCCCAATCGTTGGTGATATACATTCGATACACTCAAGCGAAATGAGTGGTCGGTCATGTGAGGGCCGGGTTGCAAGACGTTCTTGTTGAACCTAGTGTATTCGCCTCTAAAGACCACTACAAGAAAAATCGCATATAGCAGCGGCATAATCCGCTTCTAATCCTTCGCTAAACAGGCTTTAGCGACGGATTTCCTATAAAACGATGTGGTCGGTAAAAAGCATGACGGTATCTGTGTCAGATTTTGCGACGTATTTTAGCATGAATTTTCGGACATTTTTCCGTCATTTTACTAATTATATAATAAAAATAAAATTTTATTTATTAATTTAATTTTAATTTATATACCGACCACTTACCGATGGATAATTAATTTATAATAAAATATTATTTATAAAAAGCGTTGGTAAATCCTTACTAATTACCAAGGGATTAGCGACAAAAAATAATTAAGGTAAACTTAACCTTCCATTTTTTGTTGGTAATCCGCTGTTGTTCCCCTTCTGATCTGTATATACACACACACATACATACTCATCACACACATAAATTTTGTTCCATTCAATACACAATCCTAATTTAAATATAGCACAATTACTATCAACACACACATCTCTTATCAATGTATTATATTAATCACTCATCTCATAATCAACGTTCAATATTACATAATAGACATACTAAACATTCTTACATCAAAATACATAATACACCCATAATATTTCATAAACAATACTAAAAAGTACAAAGAAAAATATAGTTCTAGCATTTCAAATCCATAACTTGTTGTGGCATGTTCCCGCTTTTTTGCATCTGTAAATGTTGTTGAACTGTCCAAATCATTTGATATTTCATCCATATATAGAATTCTACTTGGACGTACAATTGTCTCCCCTATTTTTTGGATGAATCAGCCATCAAAATTTAATTTTATGACTTTAAATAAAATGACAGGCAGAAGATGATGGGGTTTGAATTAGAACCTGTTGTCAGTCTTCTTCTCTGCCCATCTGAAATGCCTCTTTGCATTGCATCACCAACCATTATTTCTGAGCAGTTGTTCATTCCAAGGGTCTGTATGTAAGTTAAACATGGATAACGATGGATTAGAAATTAAAAACAACAAAGTATACACCTTTTATGTACACACGAACATAACTATATTAACTTTACATAGTTTACGTTCATTACATAGTTTGTTTGGAGTAATTTTGTCAATCCCCTAACAAAAGTTTCCTGTAAAGGAAAAAGTTCTGATTTCATTAGTAAGTTGAAATCAAAGAAATTGAATAATCTCCATCTATTTCATTAGTAAGATATAAATAGTCAACACAAAAAAATTGCACCGTTGCCAGAACATGGTTTTTTCTTCTTCATTGTTTTCTTCAAACACCAAATCTGATAGAAACCTGAATGGAAAGTAAAGTTTGAGCAAAGCAGGTTGTAGCAGGGATTGTTAATCCACTTATTCGGATTCACAAGAGTATAATTATAGTTTACAAAAATGTTTGAAGATTAATTGCTTTTTTTGGAACTAAATCATATCTAATCGTCAAATTTAAAGCCAAACAGAACCCTATTAAAAGAGGAAAAAAAGAAAAAAAAATATCAAGAGAAAAAGTGTAACCGGTAACAGCTACCATTCATACTTACTTGATAATAAAATATATGTATTATAATCTAGTTATGTAAATCATTATCATTCACACTTACTGACAATAATCAGCTACAATTGGTGAAGCTTGACGATTGAGAGGTTGACTCAAATGTATGTTTAAGGGGAAATCATCGAACATAATAACTGCATCTGAGTTGGTCGCCCTGTTATCCTTCCCAAGCATTGTTTCACTTTCAATAAGACAACGTTCAGTGTAAAACCTAAAGATAAGCCAGACAGATAGAATATTATAACAATTTAAAACCATTCGTAGGAATGAGAAATTTAGAAACCATATTAAGAACCATCTCAACTATTACAAGTTTAATTACCTTGCTTAAAGAAACACGGATTAAGATAGATACTTTATCTTATTACGTCATGGCTACCTCATTCTGTTACCATCTCAACCGTAAGAGCTGCAAACAATATGAACCAACAATTAAATAATTTAGGACCCCGGACATCCGAAGCTTCAAGCAAATAGCCTAGATCTGGCTGCATCGAATGAAAGTCAGACTCCAGACACCAATAAGGGGTTCACCTTCGAATCCAAATAGGAAGCAGCATCTTCTCTTTGAAAAATCTCACGATAGCAGCCAGATCCATTCTATCCGGTTTTGATTTAAGGGATGTCATCGGGTTTGAAAGAAGAATTAATTTGGAGATTACACTAAAGTAATAAGGCAAGAGGGGAGAGGGAGTAGCGGCATTGCACGTGAAAATTTGGCCAGAAGCGCGAAAATTTGGTTTTGGAGCCGAAGAAAAATTTGGTGTTCGAGCCAAAAAGCAATTACAGCTGGCAAACGAGGAAGAAAGAGGTGCTGAAATAAGATATGTACGACTTCCTTTAAAAAAATTATAGCTGGCAAACGAGGAAAAAAGAGGTGCTGATATAACAAAACTTTTGAAGTAATTTTGAATAAATTTCTTTTATATTTTGTTTTGAAACTTTTGACTACAAAAATCAAATGGACATAATATAATGATTTTCAAAGTTTTTACTGCCTGAAATTTTCAATCTTGAAAAGTAACTTTTTTAAAGATTCAATCTTAAAAAGTGATTTTTTTTCTTTCAAAATTCAAATATATATTTTTAAACACTTGTACTCTCTAATTTTCCATTGCATGGCTTTTAGGATTCAATTCTTATCGAATATTCAAAAGTTTTATGGGATCATTTTTTTCAATGATTTTTTTAAAAGGTTTAAGTTTTATATTATTTGACTAATTTTTAAAAAGATGTTTTCAAATATCATAATACCATGTACATCTGTGAATTGTGATCTCTTTACACTGAGTAAATTTTGATTTTACGGACTTCCATAATAATATATGATGTTTTGACAAATAAGTATACTTTATAGTATAATTTTTCCTTTGTTAAACCAAAATTTCATGGCTTAATTAGTTTACCATGCTATATATTTTTACAACAATTAAAGTATGTCATCTATTTATATAGTATAACAACATTGAATAAATGTTTTTGAAGAAAACAACCTTTTACAATGCAAGTATTTTGTTATTATAGATATATTTTCACAACGTTTTGAAAATGTAGTCAAGGAAATTTATTTTACAACATTTTTCCTTCAAATATGGTTGAATTATATATGCTTTCCATGACACTTATCAGACTGTAGTTGTTAAAGCCATATATATTTACCATAGTTCATCAAAATGTTGTAGAATGCTAGTTATAGAAGGGTCATTTTGTTGTAGTGATATTGGTTAAAATTAATTATTGAATAATGGATATCATTTCATAAGTATTAAATTTTATTATTAAATATTAAATAATTATTATAATAAATTGATATTTTCATTATTTAGAGGAATAATTATAAAAGAACAATTTAAAATTTGAGATTTAGCGTAAAATCTACTGAAATACTGACTGAAATTTGTGATAAAAATAGAGGACTTAATTAAGAATTTAGTAATTACATCGGTTATGAGCAAAGATTATTTTGCTAATTCAAAATAAGAAATGATTATAAGTTATTTATTATAGATCGTAAATTATTATTTATTATTACTTATAATCATTAATTTGAAAAAAATAATTATTAATTATTGAACATGTTAGTAATTATTAAAAAATAACACTAAAGTATATCTTAGAAAAATAATATAAACATCTCTTGCAAATCCGTTGGAATTCCACTGCAAAATAGCTTTGAAAAATATTCGTCGGTATGCTGTTTGTATTTGCAGTGGAAAATAGCGACAAAAAATTTTTGTTGGTAATTTGATGCAATTTGCAACGAATTAGTGGGGGATGGCAGAAGATGACGGTAATAAATAAAAGAAAAAAGTTTGAAAATACAAAAAATTATTCCTTGCAAATCACATGGAAATCCGTTGCAAATTAGCGATGGAAATTTCCGCTTCTAAAAATTTGACGTTAAATCAGTGTTTTCTTGTAGTGGACACACTATCGGCAGGTGGTCCTATACCTTGTCATAGTCGGAATCCAATCTCCAATAAGCGCCCGCAGTTTTGTTTGTATACTATATATGTGGAGCATGAGATGCAAGCGTTCTACTAGATTATAATTATTTGTAGTTAGACACTATTATAATATCAGAACAAGATATTGATTTCAAAAATGTTTTGGGTTATCATAAGGTAAAAACCGTCCGTATTTATGTATGGATTTGGTCTGACGATTATCTGTTTCTTTCGAAAAAAAATTAACTTAAAAATCAGGTTGCGTGATACCCTTAAACTTGGTGTGTTTCTCTCACTCTGGATCACCAGACTGACCCGGTGTTTTGTAAATGGTCGGCTTAGCCCAGGGTGTATAGGTCTAGGTTATCGGATGCTGCGAAGTCCAGAGATAAGCTAGAGGAGTTCAGACGTATCATATATATGATGTGTATTCCGTTGTGTATTGTATATAGGGCAGATTATTATAACTATCCAGATGTGTGATGTACTCTGATATTGTAAGTATTTTTAAAAATCTCAATAAATATTTATTTCTATATTATATTTTGTTCCGCTGCGATGAGAGACTCTGATTTTGTGTTGTGTTGGTTCTTCTTCTTCTATTCTAATATTTCTTTCTTTCTTATCTCTCCCTCTAAATTCTTTCTAATAATGTTCCAGTGTTTTCGGTGTTTGGAAGGTCGGCATGAGTTACGGTAAAGGTATTTATGTCAATTTTCAGGGCTGAAAATCTCTGGGTCATTACATTTGGAGTCAGTGTGTGGCCGTGCAGAATTTGAATGTGTGAAAAACAGTTAATAATTTGACTTTAAAAATACGCTATGTGTGAAAATGAAGTCAGAATTCAATGAAACAAGTTTCGTTGGGTCCGTAATGTCAAAATACAGCTGTATGTCCATTTTCATCGAATTTGGATATTGAATGTGATCATATGGATTTTTAACGACAAATACAAACAGTGTTATAATAAAAATAAATAAAATAATAAATATAAATTATTTAAATCTTCCTATAAATACACTACCCTCCTCTCTAACCCTAAACAATTTTCTCCATTGGTCAAAACATTTTCTGCCCCCATTTTTTTTTCACACAGCAAAATCGTGTATTTTAAAAATCAAAACAATACAAGAAAAAATCCATAAATCCGGAAAGGAGTGTAATCAGATTCCTGATGAGTTCCCCTACGCTTATATGTGGTTTTCATGAAGTTTAAACTTCCTTTTTGTCACTGGAATAAACACAGTGAGCTTCAGCGAACCTAGGATTCGTATGCTATCGAAATTAAGGCAATAATCTTTGATTTGGGGTTTGATTCTGGTCTTAGCTTGTCGTTAAGCATTGTTTGGCAAAATCCCGTGGTATTCGGTGATGAAACATGTCGTGACCTCCAAAGCCACAAACAAGAGTAGTTCTCGACGCAAATGTCAGAAGGGTGATCGTGTATGGTATTTCGAGCTAAGGTTGAAGAGAGATCGAAGGGGAAGAGGATGGTGTGTTTAGTTTGAAGAATAATGGAGCAGGGAAGGAGGAAAGTGGGATCAAGGATTTGGTCATGGCGTGTATTTACGTGGAGCAAGTTCGGATTATATGAGGAGGAAGAAAGGGTCAACCGGGTTTGGGTTTTAGAGTATAGTTGGGTCGAAAATTTAAGGGTGAGGCCCGAAATTTTAAATAACTTAAGTTCAATTTAATTCAATAGCATATAAAACTTGTAATTTTAATGACTCGTCCATACGTTCTCTGTTTTTCGAACGGTTTGTCACGTTGGGATCATATGATCGAGGGCTACACAATGGAACTAGTTTGGAGCGATTTGGAGCTCATCTCAATTTAAGCTGGAATAAAACGCCTAAATGGACAAATCAACCAATATTCATTATTTAACGATAAACGACCAAATGTGAGTATAACTCACTAACTCTATCCAATTTATAATTTTATAAACGTAATTTAGTATTAATAAATGATGATAGATTTCTGTGTGATGATTGTTTAAATGAATAGCTAGTTAATTGGTTGAAAATATAGATATAGTTATGGGTACTTTTGGCTCACATCCCTATTATTGTTTCAAATGCACGCCACATCCTTCCTTAAGTTTCATTACACTTCCGCCCCCTATTTTTTCCTTCCACCTGCTGCCTTCAAAAGTTACTCCTCCTTCAATATATGCCAAAAAAAATGTGGCACTAAGTAAAAAAATAAAATTCTAAAATCTGGAAATAAACCCAGAAGTCCACGCCAATTAAAAAAAGTTGCATACATGTATGCAACTATTTTCAAAAGTTGCACACATGTATGCAACTATTGCATAAAGGAAATTCAGCTAACATTTTGCTTACAGATATGTTGAACACATATGTGCATGTTTTCTGTTTTATTTGCACGCTTGAATGCAAATAAAAATGAACTGAGTTGCACTGGTATGAATTATTGCACATTTTTATGCTAGAATTATGCAATAATTGCATTGGAATATGCAAGTAAATCAACGCAGATGCAAAAACTGGAATACTTGCACATATGTATGCAAGAAAATTCATATATGAGCATAATATTAGGCATTTAACTGCACTTTTTCGCTGTTTTCTACTTTTTTTTTGATGTTTTTTGGACTGAATTTTTGTCGAATGCATAATTTATTTTAATATTAATTTACGTAATTTTTTTAATTTATTATTTGATTAAGTTTTGAAAAATAGGGATCTAATTTATACTAAGTTTATGATCGGATGTGAGCCTAATTAAGTTTGGTTTTAGGAATGTATGCCTAATATTCACTATAGTTATATATTTAAAAATCATTAATTAAGTATTGATCTTGTTTGTCACAATATTTCATATTCGTGTTATTAATGTTGATTAACATGTGTGGATGCAGGGAAATAGGTTGGTGCAATCCAACTGGATTCCTCAATATTTATTACTATTTTTCATATATTGTGATATATGATGTGATGTATAATCTGTTATTGATTATGTGTGTTTGGATGATAATAATCCTTTTTATTTGTTATTTTAAATACCATAAGTAATGTTGGAATATATATAAACAGAATTTTCGAAGCGAGTATTGAATCTAGGTATTTTATAAAACCAATAGATTTTATAATAGGAAATATTTGGAAAATTAATAGAATAACATTTATAAAAGGGAATCTGCGAGTTATAAAAGGAATTATGAGAAGCTGGTTTAAAGTAGATTTTAAATAAAAATCTGTTTTTAATAGATAAATCGAAAGGATTAATTTATAAGTGATGTTTATAAATTAATTAAAATATTTATTATTGAATAATGTGAATATATATAAGTATGTATTTATATAGAGAAGTACAAATCGGTTTTCACACCGATATTTGAAAATGGAATGTAAAATTAAAGTTATAAAAGGAATTATGAGAAGCTGGTTTAAAGTAGATTTTAATAAAAATATGTTTTTAATAGATAAATCGAAAGGATTAATTTATAAGTGATGTTTATAAATTAATTAAAATATTTATTATTGAATAATGTGAATATATATAAGTATGTATTTATATAGAGAAGTGCAAATCGGTTTTCACACCGATATTTGAAAATGGAATGTAAACTTAACATTTATAAAGGGAATTATAAAGGATGGAATATGAATTTGAAAAAGGGAAATCTATTTTTAAAATAGAAATGGAATTTCGAATGGGCTAGAAATAAATAACTTGTTTAATAATAAAAACAAGTAGTGTGATTTATAAACAATGTTTATAAATGAAATAAAAATAATTATCAGTGGATAATTCAGATTATAAATTCAACAGTGAATTTAAAATGGGGAATTGGGAATTGTTTTAAATAGGAAATGATGGAATTTATTTCGATGTTCGAAATGTGAATAGGATTAAAATAAAATACATAAAGTTTTGTAATTAGAATTCGACTAGGCCAAATGTTATAAAATAATTTATTTTAAGAAATTATATATTGAATAAATTGGGATTTGACAAGATAATTAATATTCGGTCGGAAACCGATATTTTATAATCGAAATATAAAGGCGATATAGAATTATAAGCTTATTAAATAAAATCAACCAGAAAGTTGAGATGTAAACGAGATTTGATAAATAAAATGGAATGTGAATAGGAAATTATAAAATGACTCGATAATTGGAATTTGAACATGTGTTAGTATTTAAATTATGAAATCAAGTTTTGATTTGATAAAACGAGTCCAGTTTTCTGTAAAGGATTAATATTCACGTTTTGAAGTGAATAATGATTTAAAAGCAAACATTTTGCAGATTTAAAATAGTTATAAATGGAAATTGGAAATTTTTAGGAATACTAAATTCAAAAAAATGAATTTAGAAAATGAGTTGACCTAAAATGGTAAATTATTCTGAAGTTCAGAATGTTAATCGAATACAGGTTATTTGTTAGGAAGTTATCAAATAGGAATTATTCGAAAGAGAGTTATACGTTGAAATTCGATTATGTAGAATTCGAAAAAGTATTGTTTAATTTTCGATTTTTAATCAAGATTTATTTATTAATAAATTAATTGTTTATTTATTTATTTAAATTAAGGAATAAAAGTTATATTTTAAGTTAGATATTTCGTAAGTAGGGATTATAACGCTATCGTTCTAATAAATGTTTTTCCATAAAAGAAGTGGAATCGTAAACTGAATCTGAGAGCTGCATAAGCAATGATTTGGTAGGAAATTCAGAAACAGAGTTAAGGAAATCAGAAACTGACTAGAGATTAGTTAGGTTGAATGGTTTCCTGAATATCGATCTGATGTTGGTTTCGGCCTTCGGGGTTAATACTTAGGAAGTTGTTCTCTTACTAGTTTATAGTTAGAGACTAATAGATGTGGGAGGATAGTGATGTGTGAATAAGAAATGGAAATGTTTTCCAATGTTAATAACATATATTTTCTAAATTTAGAAAATAAGAATTGATGAATATATGACAACGAGAAATGGGAAATGAATAAATTAATGATTAATAATTTAAAGAGAAAAATGTCGAGTGATGATTGGTCGATAAAATTTTCATTTGGAAACAAGATCGTTGTGTATATGGATGTTTCACTTTGATAGTTAAGTAACCGACTATCAAATTTTTGACTGTTTTTCCGTCATCAATACGGAGAAACCGGGATCGGACTTATTTTCTAAAAACCACTCCGTAACGGCATTAGCGTTGCGAATCAAATATGATGAAGATAATAGAAGACGGAGTTTATGCAAGGGGTGTTCTGGAAAATCCTAGGTAGAAATTGCGTAAGTTGATCTCTTCAAACGTATTTATGTTTGGTGGCGGGTAAATTCATTTCTCTTAGCTTTATACCCATGATATTTTTGGAGAAAACAATTTGTGATTTGGCAGGTATGACGATCTGACATTCATAGTAAATAAAGGTGTGATCTGTACGATATGGCCTCAAGCCTCACAACCGGGAAATAGTACAAAATCGGGTAGGTCGCATGGCTAAGTGGGTAGCTCCCAATTAGGGTGTATTGTCACCTGATCTAGAGAAATTCCATTTGCATCTTTATTCTATTTCGATGATGTCCCTTTCGGCCAAAAGTTAAACAAGTGGTTGGAGTTTACTCACACCAATCCCATGACTTACCCAGAGTTTATTTTGTTTGTTTTTACCCTAAACTCTCGGATATCCAAATTTGTACGGGCAGTCAAGTAGTCGGGATTTTACAGACATACTTGGAGAGCCTGGAGGAGGAGGCTTCAAGATTATATTGCTATTATTTATTTCCACTGTGTTGTAAGTGTTGTACTCTAAAAGGGTATGTATATTCAGTTATAAGTTTGTATTTCAAAAGTATATGTTATATAATATATTTTGTTCATTCCGCTTTGAGATTCGTGTTTTAATCTGATGTTGAATTTATGTTCTTATTCTCCTATTCTAATTTATTTCTTTCTATTTCTCACCCTCTAACTTCTTTCTAATAATGATCCGGTAAATTCTGGTGCTTGGCTAGTCGATATCGTATTTGTGTTGATAATCAGGAACTGGATTCTTCCGGGCCATTACAGTGGTATTAGAGCTGAAGGTTAAGTAATTAACTTGGTTCTGTGGCGTAACTCAATAGAGATAGGGTTAGTAATATTGTAGATTGAGTTTGAGTGTATTTATATGAGCTCGTATTTGATATTTGAATATTTTTACATAAAAATTATATTGTGGAGATTTATTGGTTGAGTTGTTTGTGAGTTCTAGTCGATCAGTTTGATCCACTGTATCGGTAGGGGTTTCTAATCACTCGAGTACGATGAATCAACACAGTATGTTTTGGAAGAGGGTAAATGAAATAATTTTTCCTAAAATATATTTTTATATAAAGAAGTATATATATTGGAATTCCTATATTTGATGTGTTGGTCATTATTTTAATCGAATAAGATTATAATTGAAATGATTATAAATAACCAGTCAGAATTCATTTTAAGTATATATATAAATCAGATGGATACAATCTGAATTTAAACCAAAATTTGAATTAGAACTCTAGAAACTGGGAAAAGTGTTTGTAAATGGTTTTGGATTAAATACAAGCAAATTTCAAAATCCTGGGAAATTTTAAATTGTTTTACAAGCATCATGCATGATATTTTGAAATAATTTCAAAATGGAAATGTTTAAATATGGTTTTGAAAGTGATATAGTATTGAACTCACTTGGGTCGCTGGGAAATAACCCTGACAATGATGGCCACATCATCAGTGTTCATTTTCGAGTTCTAAGTGACGGATTACTACCACGTATACTGTTTTGAATTGTTTTGAGAAAACAAGTTGTTTGAATCCTAAAAAGAAAAGTTTGATTTTTGATATGGTAAACTATTTAAAAATCCCAGGAAAAGATTGTCTGAATTAAAAAAATTAAATAGGAATTGAATTAAAACTAGTTAAGTGGAAATTGAATTGAATAGATGGTATCGAATAAAACTGGAATGATGGATTAAGAGTTTGGAATCAAGGATGGAACTTGAGCTTGAACTGGAAATTTGACTTGGGTTTAAGCAAATGATTAGGTTTAAGGATAAAATTTATTGGAATTTGATTGGAATGACATTGGTATATCCTGAATTGGTAGCTAATGGAAAGGATATAATGATATGCCCGACTGAAAGGTACAAGTTTATATTTTATACGAGTTTGGTGATTTTATGAGCCTATTTGGCAAACTGCTTGGCTATTTGATTTTCCATCGAATTTAAGAGGCCTAGGAGGCATGTTGTAGTTGTACCGATTGAGCTGTACAAAGGAGACATTAGAGAAATTTTCCAAAAATTTAAGGTGTTAGAAAATTTTCAGAATTTTTGAAAATGTTGGTTATTCGGAATGAATTAATATTTTAATTGAAATTAATCAGTTCAGTCGAAACTGAAGATAATAAATAAACGAATAATTTTTAACCTAGTTAATAGGTTTTGTATTCTACCCTAGTAATTTCGGGAATGAAATTCTTTTAAGGAGGAAAGAATGTAACGTCCCGTATTTTTAATGGTTGAATAATTAATTTATTTAATTATTAAATATCAATTTGGCGATATGGATAACTTTAATTAAATAATATTTATATTTATTTAATAAATAATGGAATAATAAATTTATAAATTTCCGAAATAGTCGGAAATAGTAGAATTCGCAATAATGTGTGAATTGGATTATTTATAAAATTTAATTCAGTTTAGAATTGAATTATAATAACAAAGTTATTTATAATAACAGTTGAACGTATTTATTTTATAATATAATTTAAAACGATCTCGTAACATCTCGGTAGTTCGTAATATTGAGTTTTGAACTTCAATTCAATATACACAATCCGTTAAAGTCGGATTTCTGTGAAACAAGAAACGTTCAAATCTATTGAACGATATTTTTCTAATGAAAGAGAAAATTTGAGATTTTGTCTAGTAGATTTTAAGTTATGTCCAAATCAAATTTTTAAAAAGTCACTATGGAATTCATTTATAATTTATAAGATTTATTTATATAATAAAAGGATTTTTATTGTATATTAAATATCAATTAACTCGGATTTCGAAATATCGAGTTATAAATCCAGATATATTTATTTTGGAGCAAGAAAATATTCTATGTGAATATATATGATAATATTAATTAATTAATATTAAATTAAAATTGTTTTTGAATATATTAATATTTTTATTGGTTTATTTAGAGCCTTAGAAAATAGCCGCAAACGACCTCCGTTTTCGATGAAATTAATTTTGTTAGATTTGGAATCTTAAATTATTGTTAAATTTCAAGTTTCGTAATTTTTGGAGTCAATGTGTGGCCGTGCAGAATCTGAATGTGAAAAAAACAGTTAGTAATTTAACTTTAAAAATACGCTGTATGAGCAAATGGAGTCAGAATTCGATGAAACAAGTTTCGTTGGGTCGGTAATGTCAAAATATAGTTGTATGTCCATTTTCATCGAATTTGGGTATTATATATGATCATAGGGATTTTTAACGATAAATACAAATAGTGTTATAATAAAAATAAATATAAATTATTTAAATCTTCCTATAAATACACTACCCTCCTCTCTAACCCTAAACAATTTTCTTCACTGGTCAAAACATTTTTCGCCACCCCATTTTTTCTTCACACAACAAAATCGTGTATTATAAAAATCAAAAAAATACAAGAAAAAAATCCATAAATCCGAAAAGGAGTGTAATCGAATTCCTGTTGAGTTCCTCTACGCTTGTATGTGGTTTTCATGAAGTTCGAACTTCCTTTTTGTCGCTGGAATAAACAATGCAAGCTTCAGCGAAACTAGGGTTCGTATGCTATAGAAATTAAGGCAATAATCTTTGATTTGGGGTTTGTTTCTGGTCTCAGCTTGTCGTTTAGCGTTGGTTGGCAAAATCTCGTGGTATTTGGTGATGAAACATGTCGTGACCTCTGAAGCAACGAATAGGAGCCATTCTCGATGCAAATGCTAGAAGGGTGATCGGGTATGTTATTTCGGGCTGAGGTTGAAGAGATATTAAAGGGGAAGTGGATGGTGTGTTTAGTTTGAAGAATAATGAAGTAGGGAAGGAGGAAAGTGGGTTCAAGGATCTGGTCATGGCATGTATTCACATGGTGCAGGTTCGAATTATATGACGAGGAAGAAAGGGTCACATGGGTTTGGGTTTTAGAGTATAGTTGGGCCGAGAGTTTAAGGGTGAGGCACGAAATTTTAAATAAGTTAAGTTCAATTTAATTCAATAGCATATTATAACTTGTAATTCTAATATCTCGTCCATACATTCTCAGTTTTTCAAACGGTTTGTCACATTGGGATCATATGATCGAGGGATACACAATGGAGCTGGTTTGGAGCGATTTGGGTCTCGTCTCAGTTTATGGTGGAATAAAACGCTTGAATGGACAAATCAACTGTTATTCATTATTTAACGATAAATGACTAATTGTGAGTAAAACTCACTAACTCTGTCCAGTTTATAATTTTATAAACGTAATTCAGTATTGATAAATGATGATTGATTTATGTGTGATGATTATTTGAATGAATTGCTAGTTAATTGGTTGAAAATATAGATATAGTTATATATATAAATCGTTAATTAAATATTGATTTTGTTTATCAGAATATCTAATATTCGTGTTATTTATGTTGATTAACATCCGTGGATTCCTCAATATTCATTATTGTTTTTCATATATTGTGATATGTGATGTGATATATAATCTGTTATTGATTATGTGTGTTTGGATGATAATGATCCTTTTTATTTGGTATTTTAAATACTGTAAGTAATGTTGGAGTATATATAAACAGAAATTTTGAAGTGAGTATTGAATCTAGGTATTTTATAAAACCAATAGAGTTTATAATAGGAAATATTTGGAAAATTAATAGAATAACATTTATAAAAGGTAATTTGCAAGTTATAAAAGGAATTACGAGAAGTTAGTTTAAAGTAGATTTTAAATAAAAACATGTTTTTAATAGATAAATTGTGAGGATTAATTTATAAGCGATATTTATAAATTAATTAAAATATTTATTATTGAATAAATTGAATATATATATATAAAAGTATGAATTTATATAGAGAAGTAAAAATCAGTTTTAACACCGGTATTTGAAAATGGAATGTAAACTTAACATTTATAAAGGGATTATAAGTGATGGAATATGAATTGGAAAATAGGAAATCTATTTTAAAAATATAAATGGAATTTCGAATAGGCTAGAAATAAATAACTTGATTAGTAATAAAAACAAGTAGTGTCATTTATAAACAATATTTATAGATGAAATAAAAATAATTATCAGTGGATAATTCGGATTGTAAATTCAGCAGTGAATTCAAAACGTGAAATTGGAAACGATGGAATTTATTTCGATGTTCGAAATGCGAGTAGGATTAAAATTGTAACGACCTTGGTTTTCGCTATCCTGACTAACCGACATAAACTCAATGTCGACTATTCAAGCATCGGAAATACCAGATAGTCCATTAAAGAAATTAGAGGGTGAGAATAGATAAGATAGAAACTAA
This sequence comes from Allium sativum, assembly GCA_030737875.1. Classification (NCBI taxonomy): domain Eukaryota; kingdom Viridiplantae; phylum Streptophyta; class Magnoliopsida; order Asparagales; family Amaryllidaceae; genus Allium; species Allium sativum. Next base: position 778,275,222 of record CM060926.1, read on the forward strand.
AAATAGAAGGAGAAGAAGAACATACAACATCAGAGTAAACACGAAGCTCACAGCGGAACAAATAAATATATTTCATAACAAAACTTTGAAATAAAACAGTATCTGTATACAATACCATTATTAGAGTATAACACTTACAACTCAGTAGAAATAACAATCTATATAATCCCGAAGCCTCCTTCCCCAGCTCTTCAAGTATCTGACAAATTCCGACTACTTGACTGCCCGTACAAAATTGGGCACCCAAGAGTTTAGGGAAAACAAAACATAATAAACTTCGGGTCAGTCATGCGACTGGTGTGAGTAAACCCCAATCATTTTTTTAACTTTTAAAATCATTTCTAAAGAAATGATAATCGTAAGACCAATCCACACATAAACACGGATGATTTTTACATTATGATAACCCAAAACATTCTTTTAAAATCCATACTATTTTGATATTATAATAATGTCTAAATCAAATAAATAACAATCTAGTGGAAACACTTTCATCTCACGTTCCACATATATTATATACAATCAAACACCGCAGGAGCTTATTGGGTAATGGATTTCCAACTATGACAAGGTATGGAACCTCCTTCCGATCAGTGTACTCTAGAAGCGATACACTGGAGTTCAACAAGACCATCTTGTAGCTCGGCCACACATGACCGACCATTCATTTCGCTTGAATGTTCCGAATATATTATCACCTTATGGTTGGTATACTAACATAACCGTTCCCGGGAGATACAGAAGCAAAAGAAGTAACAAATATGAATATTCTCTAGATGGTGACAATATACCCTACTTGGGTGCGACCCACTTAGCCATGTTGCCTGCCCGATTTCTGTCATTTCCTAATTGATGAGGCTTGAGGTCATAACGTATCTTTTAACAGATCACTCCTTTAATTACTTTGAATACCACATCGTCATACCCATCAAATCACAAATTGGTTCCCCCAAAAATACCATGGGTATAAGCTAAGAGAAACGAATTCCTCTGCCAACAACGTAAATACATTTGAAACGATCAACTTACACGATCTACCAGATATACTCTATCTGACATTCATCCATTCAAGTTGTCCTAGACTTGGACAATCCAAAGGAATTATTTTGTAAATCCATCTTAGGCAATTTCTACCTAGGTTTTACTGAATAGCCCTTGCATAACTCTATCTTCAATTATCTTCATCATATTTGATTCGCAATGCTAATGCCATACGGAGTGGTTTTCAGATAATATATCTGATCCTGGTCTCTCCGTATTGACAACGAAAATGGTCAAAATCTTCGATAGTCGGTGATTTAACTATCAAAGGAAAACATGTGTGCAAACAACGATATTATTTCCTAATGGAAATTCTATCGATCAATCATCGATTAACATTTATTCATTTCCCCATTTCTCGTTTCCATATATTCATCAAATCCTTATTTTCTAATTTTAGAAAATATACTTTATTAACTTTGGAAAATGTTTTCATTTCTGATTCACGCATCAATATCTTCCCACCTCTATCAGTCTCTAATTGTAAACTAGGAAGAGAACAACCCCCTAACTATTAACCTCGAAGGCCGAAACCAACATCAGATCGATACCCAGAAAGCCACTCAACTCAACTAATTTCCAGTCAGTTCTAATTTCAGTAATTCCATTTAAGTTCCTAATTCAAACCCCAAATTCCTTTATAATATTTTATTTGCAGAATATTTACTTTAAATCAATATCATGTTACTCCAGTGTGCGAAGCACGGGTCTAAACCTTCCTAATGTAAAGTTCTCTTTTTATAAAACTCTATTCATTTTCCAAATATTTCCTTTTCAGTATCCTATTTATTTCATATAAATATTCCCCTTTTCAATATCCTATATATGAACTATTTATTTCATATGAATGTTTCCCTTTTCAATATCCTATATATGAACTATTTATTTCATATAAATGTTTCCCTTTTCAATATCATATTTATTTCATAAATATTTCCTTTTATATAATTCTATTTATTCCATAAATAAATATTTCCTTTATAATTCCATTTATTTTCTAAATAAATATTTCCTTTTACATTTAATATCCACTTTGAAATTCCTTTTTATAAAATCATTTGATTTTATATAAATATATTTTATTTTCAACATACACATTGAAAATTCCCATTTTAATTCCAGTATTATATATGGTATTTAAAATACCAAATAACAATGATCGATATCATTCAAACACACATAATCAACAACATATTATATATCACATCATATATTATAATATATGAAAAACGGTAAAATAAATGTTGAGGAATCCAGTAGGATTCCTCCGACCTGTTTCCCTGCATCCATAGATGTTAGACAATATAATAACAATGATTTCATTTCGATATGAAATATTCTGATAAACAGAATCAACATTTGATTAACGATTTATATATATATATATATATATATCGTTATCCATGATTTCGACCAATACATTAGCAATTCAACCAACCAATCAACACACAATAATCAATTATCATTTATCATTACTAGATTATATTTATAAAAATATAAATTGACCAGAGTTAGTGAGATTTACTCACATTGGATGATCATCGTTAAATAACGATAACCATCGGTAGATTCAGACCGACAATTTATTTCGCTATAAATTGTAACGAGCTTCGATTCACTTCCCGTCAATTCCAGAGTGAAGCACTCATCCATACGATCCCAACGGATCTGACCGTTCGAATTTCTGATACAGTATGCAATAATTATGATTTATACAAGTTACTGCACTATTTAAATTAATTTAAATTCAATTTCCTTTAATGATTGGGCTTTAACCTTTCTCCGCCCATTACCTTTATAAAACCCAAAATCCCCTCCTTCTTCCCCGTCCGAACAAGCTTCAGGAAATCCTCCACCATAGCCGACGCTTTCATCCCTCACCAATCCACCATCAATCCACACATTTCCAAACCGAAATCACCATTTGCTTTCTCTCCTCGAGACCATCCTTCCCATCACCTTCATGTCGAACTCGACACCGTCAGGTACACCGCGACCCAAGATGTAGCAACTCAAAAATAAGCGACTTTGATTATCCGATATACAACCCATATCGAACATCAAGAGTCGAAAATACCGGATGGTTAATGAAAGAAATTAGAGGGTGAGATTAGATAAGATAGAAACTTAGAATAGAAGAAGAAGAAGAAGATACAACATCAGAGTAACACGAATCTCACAGCGGAACGAACAACATATAATAGATAACATATCCTTGAAATAAAATCAGTATATGTATACAGTAACATTATCAGAGTACAATACTTACAACACAGCGGAAATAAACAATAGCTATATGATCTTGAAGCCTCCTGCTCCAGCTCTTCAAGTATCTGTAAATCCCGACTACTTGACTGCCCGTACAAAATTGGGCACCCAAGAGTTTAGGGAAAACAAAAATAGAGCTGTTCAGAGTTGGTGAGTTTTACTCACATTGGCAGTTCATCGTTAACGAACGATAAACTGTTTGTTTGATTTGAATCAAACAGTTTATTTCGCTATAAATTTGAATGAGCCCCAATCCACTCTCAGTCAGTTACAGGTGCAGCCACCGTCCCTACGATCCTAACGGATCTTGTTTCGCTGAAAACCGATATCGTATGAGCAAGTTATTACATTACGAAGTTTACACGATAATTAAATTTAAATAAAAACTTAATTATATTAACTAATGGGCCTTTGCCCTTTATTTACTTCCCACGGCCCAATGGAAAATCACCGGCCCAACACATTTTGTACCCGCGCCTGTTACCCCCTTTCTTCCTCAATGTCGTGGACCTCTACTCCATCACACAGCCATTGTCGCACCATTCATCACCAACTGCTCCTCCCACACACCACCGATCAACACAAAACTACCACCATTATCCTCCTCATTCAATCCTCTTCCATCCTACACCCATAACGACGAACTCGATCACCTCCTCTCACCCGCGTCGAACTGGCCTCCCACTACAGACATCGACGTCTTTCTGAACCAAATCCCAAAAAAATTCACAACAGAACCCAATTCCTACGACAAACCCAAAACTAATATCCATTCCGTGAATTTTAGTCCCAAAATCACAAAGACCTGAACCCTAACCTACGACAGTGCACAGGCAGCAAACCCAACTGACACCGCAAGCCATAAAATGCATATGGGAAGGAAGAGGAAGCCCTCACGAATCATAATATATAGGTTTTACGATTTTTGGGATTTTGTTTAATTTGATTTGATTTTTCAAAGAAGGGATTCTCACGTTGATATGAGAATTTGATGGCGGCGGATTTTTCTTTGACTATAGGAAGAAAATGAGTTAGGTTTAGATGGTGTTACGTTATTTATAGGAGGGTTTTTGGCTTGGTGTATGAACCGTGTCCATTCATTTTACTTTTTATTTGTATTTTGTCTCTTATAAAATTACTACGATCACATACAGTATCCAAAAAACATGAAACTGGACATGCAGCTACAGTTTGATATTACGGTCCCAACGAAACTTATTTCGTCGAATTCCGACTCTATTTGCTCACACAACGTGTTTTTAACCGTTAAAATACTGACTGTTTTTCACTCTAAAAATTCGTACGGCCACACAGTGACCACAAAAATCACGGAACTTGGAATCTAACAATAATTCGATGTTGCAGATCCAACAAAATTAGTTTCGTCGAAAACTGAGGTCGTTTGCAAAACTGGCTATTTTTACAGCTCTGAGTGACCCATTTAAATATATTTAAATATAATTAAATTAAATATGAATTAATTTATATTATCGTATATATTCACAGTGGAATACCGTACAGCTCTACTGGGATTTATAACTCGATATTTCAAATCCCGATTAAATCGATATTCGATTTAAAATGAAATTCCTTTTTAAAATATAAATAATTCCTTTATAAATTATAAAGGGATTCCACAGTGACTTTTCTTAAATTTGATTTGGACATAAATCAAAATCTACCCAACGAAATCCAAATTTTTCTCTTCCACTAGAAAAATATACTCCACCAGCTCCGAACATTTCTTGTTTCACAGAAATCCGGCTTAAAATGAATCCTGTACCTTCAGTTGAAGTTCAAATCGCCAAATCGCGAACTACCGCGCCATTTCGAGCTCGATTTTAATTATAATATAATTATACGTTCAAACTTCATTCAAATAATATATTCGTTATTCTAATTCAACTCTAAACTGAATTAAATAACACAGATGATCCAGTTCACACCATATTGTGAATTCAACTATTTTTGATTATTTCAGAAATTAAATATATTATTATATTATTTATTTTAATTAAATATTTAATATTATTTAATTCTAGTCATTTTAAACAACCAAATCATTATTTAAATAATTAAATAAATAAATTATATCACTGAAAAATGCGGGTCGTTACACAAGACCTAAACCCACGCTGTACAGTAAAGACATCGACACATTTTGGTGTGGAATCTTCCCAAAATTTCAAAACCCAATCTAATCTCTACGACAAACTCAAAATGATCTCCAAACCTCGAATCGAAGATCCTGCATTCACCGATTCCAAGCCCTAGGATTTCACGACACTTCGCTGGAAATTTACAATGAACAAACAAATCGCCTAACCTCACTTGAGTTATAACAGATGATAGAGGACCTCACTCCGAATCCATACATATATATTTTGTGATTTATTGTTTTCTCTTTGAATTTCTTTTGATTTTAAAATTGGGCTTTCTTCATGTTTCGCTAGAAAAAAGTATTTGGAAAACTGGCGGCTTGTTTTTAGTTGACCAAGAGAATGAAGTTAGGTTTAGGTGGGATATTTATAAGGGTAGATAGCTTAGGAGTTAAGCTACTTATTTTTATATTAGTTTATATTATATTTCCAACTCTATTTATTATTAAAAAAATCCTATGATCACATACATTATTCAAAAATCATGAAAATGGACAGATAACTACAGTTCGACATTACGGACCCAACGAAATGGGTTTCATCGAATTTTGACTCCGTTTGCTCACATAGCATATTTTTGACCCTCAAAATACTGACTGTTTTTCACATTAAAAATCCGTACGGCCACACACTGACTCCAAAAATCACGAAACTTGAAATCTAACAATACTTCAATACTCCAGATCCAACAAAATTAGTTTCATCGAAAACGGGGGTCGTTTGCAAAACTGGCTATTTTTAAAGCTTTAAATAACCCATTTAAATATTTATATATTTAAAAATAATTAAATTAAATAAAATTATATTATCGTATATATTCACAATAGAATATCATACAGCTCCAATTGGATTTATAACTTGATATTCAAATCCCGGTTGAATCGATATTCAATTTATATTGAAAAATCCATTTATAATATAAATAAATCGCTATAAATTATAAAGGAATTCCATAGCGACTGTTTTAAAATTTGATTTGGACATAAATCAAAATCTACCTGACAAAATCCCCATTTTTCTCTTCCATTAGAAAAATATACTTCACCAGCTCCGAACGTTTCTTGTTTCACAGAAATCTGATTTAAAACGGATTCTGTATATTTAGTTGAAGTTCGAATCGACAAATTACAAACTGCAACGCCATTTCGAGCTCGATTTTTATTATAATATAATTATACGTTCAACTGTCGTTTATATAATATATTCGTTAATATAATTCAACTCTAAACTGAATTAGATATTTTGAATTATCCAATTCACACAATATTGCCATTTCAGCAAATTCTGATTATTCTAGAATTAAATATATTATTTAATTATTATATTAATTAAATATTCAATAGTATTTAATTAAACAACCATTAAATCCTCTAAATCATATTTAAACAATTAAATAGATTAATTATTATACCATAAAAATACGGGACATTACAAAAATAAAATCCATAAAGATTTGTAATTGGAATTCGACTAGGTCAAATGTTATAAAATAATTTATTTTAAGAAATTATATATTGAATAAATCGCGATTTTATAGAATAATTAATATTCGGTTGGAAACCGATATTTTATAATCGAAATATAAAGGCAATATAGAATTATAAACTTATTAAATAAAATCAACCAGGAAGTTGACATGTAAACGAGATTCGATAAATAAAATGGAATGTGAATAGGAAGTTATAAAATGACTCGATAATTGGAATTTGAACCTGTGTTAGTATTTAAATTATGAAATCAAGTTTTGATTTGATAAAACGAGTCCATTTTTCTGTAAAGGAATAATATTCATGTTTTAAAGTGAATAATGATTTAAAAGCAATCGTTTTGCAGATTTAAAATAGTTATAAAAGGAAATTGGAAATTGTTGGGAAGTACTAAAGTTAAAAAAATGAACTTAGAAATTGAGTTGACCTGAAATGGTAAATTATTCTGAAGTTCGGAACGTTAATTGAATATAGGTTATTCGAAAGGGAGTTATCGAATAGGGATTATTCGAAAGAGAGTTATACGTTGAAATTCGATTATATCGAATTCGGGAAAGTATTATTCACTTTCCGACTTTTTAATCAAGATTTATTTATTAATAAATTAATTAATTAATTATTAAAATTGAGGAATAAAAGTTATATTTTAAGTTAGATATTTCGGAAGTAGGGATTATAACGCTATAATTCTAATAAATGTTTTTCTATAAAAGAAGTGGAATTGTAAACTGAATCCGAGAGTTGCGTAAGAAATGAATTGATAGGAAGTTAAGTAACAGAGTTAAGGAAATTATAAACTGACTGGAGATTAGTTAGGTTGAATGGTTTCCTGAGTATAGATCTGATGTTGGTTTCGGCCTTTGGGGTTGATACTTAGGAAGTTGTTCTCTTACTAGGTTACAGTTAGAGACTGATAGATGTAGAAGGATAGTGATGCGTGAATAAGAAATGGAAATGTTTTCCAATGTTAATAATATATATTTTCTAAATTTAGAAAATAATAATTTATGAATATATAGCAATGACAAATGGGAAATGAATAAATTAATGATAAATTAATTTAAAGGGAAAAATGTCGATTGGTGATTGGTTGATAAATTTTTTATTTAGAAATAAGATCATTGTGTGTATGGATGTTTCACTTTGATAGTTAAATAACCGACTATTAAAGTTTTGACCATTTTTCCCTCGTCAATACGGATACCGGGATTAGACTTATTATCTGAAAACCGCTCCGTATGGGAATTAGCGTTGCGAATCAAATATGATGAAGATAATTGAAGACGGAGTTTATGTAAGGGTTGTTCTGCCAAATCCTAGGTAGAAATTTCGTAAGATGGGTTTACAGAATAGTGCCTTCGGTTTGTCCAGTCCCAGGACAACTTGTATGGAAGAATGTCCGACAGAGTATATCTAATAGATCGCATAAGTTGATCTCTTCAAACAAATCTATGTTTGGTGGTGGGGAAATTCGTTTCTCTTAGCTTTATACCTGTTATATTTTTGGAGAAATCAATTTGTGAGTTAGCAGGTATGACGATGTGACATTCAAAGTAAATAAAGGTGTGATTTGTACGATATGGCCTCAAGCCTCACAACCGGGGAATGGTATAAAATCAGGTGGGTCGCATGGCTAAGTGGGTAGCTCCCAATTAGGGTGTATTGTCACCTAATCTAGAGAAATTCCTTTTACTTCTGTAATCTATTTCAATGATGTCCCTTTCGGGAAACGGTTACTGATCCCAACCGTTGGTGATAGTACATTCAGTACACTCAAGCGAAATGGGTGACCGATCATGTTTAGCATGGGTTACAGGATGTTCTTGTTGAACCCGATGTATTCCTCTCAAGAGATACACTGTCGAAAGGTGGTCCCATACCTTGCTAGTTGGAATCGATTACCCAATAAGCGTCTGCAGTTTTTTATTATATATAATATATATGGAACATGAGATGAAAGCGTTCTGCTAGGTTGCTATTATTTGATTTAGACATTATTATAATATTAGAAGATTGTTGATTTTAAAGAAATGTTTTGGGTTATTGTAAGGTAAAAACCATTCGTGTTTGTATGTGGATCGGTTTTACGATTATCCCTTCCTTTAAAAACATTTTTAAAAGTTAAAAAAGTGGTTGGGGTTTACTCACACCAGTCCTATGACTGACCCATAGTTTATTTTGTTTTGTTTTACCCTAAACTCTTGGGTGCCCAAATTTGTATGGACAGTCAAGTAGTCGGGATTTTACAGATATACTTGGAGAGCTTGGAGCAGGAGGCTTCAGGATTATATAGCTATTGTTTATTTTCGCTATGTTGTAAGTGTTGTACTCTAAAACGGTATGTATATTCAGTTATAAGTTTGTATTTCAAAAGTATATGTTATATAATATATTTTATTCATTCCGCTATGAGATTTGTGTTTTACTCTAATGTTGAATTTATGTTCTTCTTCTCCTATTCTAATTTTCGTTCTTTCTATTTCTCACCCTCTAACTTCTTTCTATTAATGATCCGGTAAATTCTGGTGCTTGGTTAGCCGATATCGTATTTGTGTCGATAATCAGGAACATGATTCTGCCCGGTCGTTACATCTGTTCTTCAAACAACCGGAAGACGCCGAATTAATAACTCTTTTAAAAAAAGAAGAGTTAATACTTAACAACAATAGAAGACCAAGATTTCTTGCATGCTTTTCAGATATAAAAAGCATATTTAAAAGGGATTGGTTCATGAAATTTATGTTAACATAAGCCATTCAGAAGATTATGCCGATTGTATTCTAGATATTTGCAAAGAAAAGCTTGTAGGTTTTTTACTATGTTCGTTAGGAACGTGGATTATTTGGGTAGAAAGACAGTATATTCATCTATTTTCCTCCATTCAATTATGGGAAATCCATAGAGTTACGGATAACCCACAACACGGTTCTATAAAATTCTGTAGAAAATATTTCAATGAAGAAGATGAAAGACTCAAAGCTGCTAAGGAATTCTTCACCGAAGCAATTAATAAAGGAGAAATTGGAGCACATTCAGTCACAGAAGGAAAGACAATTTTAGTTTTTGACTATTTGTCTGATTTTGAACCATCTTCAGGCAGAATTATCAAAGTACAAAGGTTTTTAGACAGTGTGAATATTGAACCAATAGGGACAAGCGCTCAAGAACTATATTTTGAAGAGCAAGTTGAGAAAGAAAGAAGCAGACAAGATTCTATAATGAGAGATACTTCAGGCACTGACCCATTTGATGACGAATCACTTGCCAATCTTGACCTTCAAGACTAATCAGAAGCATGGTGGATCTTCTTTTCTCGATCAATTACCCAACATTACCAACACATTATGTTCGTTACCAACACATTATATTCATTACCAAACATTATCCTACTATTTCCAGATTTGGATGCATACCCAAAAGTATTATCCTACAATTCCCGTATTTGGACGCATACCCAAATGTATTATGCTACTATTCCCAGATTCGGACACATACCAAAAAGTGATAAATAATAGAGGCATCCTCTCCTAAAGGTTGGGCAGGTGCACCCTATAATATTCTACATGTTACACCTACGATAAGACAAAAGGAGAAAGAGCAATTATAAAGGCAACAGAGAAGATCAATTGAGGTCATCGAAAAAAATCTTACCAGTTCTCTAAAATAATTATCTTGTAATAATTTTAATATTCAGAGTGCTTTGTAATATATAGTTTGTTGTATAATAAGTTTGTATTAATATATAGTATGTGAGCATGCAAAAAATAAACGTGTACCAGACCAACCAGTCAAAATTAAGGGAAAGCACATAAAAATAAAACGGAAGGTCAAATGAACCCTAAACTCAATGATACCTCTTCCATTGGATCCAGAATTGCGAATTACGTTAGCGTTCAAAATTTCATACCGATTGGATTTAGCATTTGATCATACGAGCAATAAACGCGAGGTAGAACAAAAACTGTAACAGCCCACCTCCGCTAGGGTCACTCACAATGGGAATGCACTAGTTTTGGAGGAGCGTTATTGAGGTAAACAATCACAGAATTATTACAAGACAGAACATAAATAAAACAACGAAAGATTCAAAAGCTAAATTTCGTTACTTTCAAAAAGAGTCAAAACCTTTTACATCAAATAGCCAAGCTCGTTATTTTCCATTACAATAAATTATGCCTTGCATAAATAAAGAAGCATAAACTTGAAACAACAAAAGTAGCTTAATTCCCCAAAGGTAGCAGAAATGCAGTCATAGCATAGCTCAAGATCAAACCATACATGAGCTGAATCGAAAGCAAGTGATATCCAAGCTAAGTGCTAGAGTTTCCTCCCTGAGAACCTGGGGGGAACGGAAGAAAAAGAGGTGAAAGAAAACGGGTCAATCATAAAGACTGGTAAGTACAAGTGACTTTCAGCATAAAAACAAATAAAGGTAACATGACATGTATAAACTGAAAGTAAACATAAGGATGCTGTCAAGATGGGCAAGATAGACTAAGATAACATGATAAATCAAGTATATCATCACATATTCATGGTTCGCTGCATCAACTGTACTAGAATCCCAAACCCATGTCTTATATAAATCATGAAATAATCCCTTGGCCCAATATCATGAAATGACCCATTTCTAGGTCCAACGAAATGATCCACTGGTCGATCGGCTCCCTACAAGTTCTAGCTCGTCATGTGTCAGTGTCATACGGCCTAATCACAAATGTAGTCACCTGTGCTAGGTCCACCATTGGGTGTATCAAGCCCTATGGTGCTAACCCCCGACATGAATCAAGCATGCACAGATAAACCTATTGATGCCTAATGCCTGCTTTTTCAACTCCGGACCACGTGCACGACCATAGCCCGCCTAAAGCTACACTGGCGCACCAACACAGCCGTCATTCTGGTCGCTTATAATCGGCCCAGTAATTGTGCCCTACCCTGCCTAGTTCCAGGGTACCATGATACATCTAGTGGGTTACTGCTGAAATGGACCGCGTAACTAGGGTTTTCATCCAATAGGTTAAGTGTTATCATTTAAATTTGTGACCTAACCCTTATCAGTCTAGCATGTCAAGTTGGTTAAGTGTTGTCACTCAAGTTTGTGACTTAACCCGCCTACGAATCATGTATCAAGTTGGTTAAGTGTTGTCTTTCATGTTGATGACTTAACCCTATCATGTGGCAATAATTCATTAATGCACCCCAACCTCCCACATCAGACCTGTTGTTGTGGTCACTGGATATGTCGGGCGGTTCCGGGCAGAATTACACCACAACTCTGTCTGACCTCGGGTTTTCAAGTGCGATATGACCAACTACCCACATTGGATCCTATTGTTTGCAGTAACTGGATTTGTCGGGCTGTTCCGGGCATAATTACACTGCAAACTCAACCCAACCTCGAGTTGACCATTTTCAAGTTCATTCTAGTGTCATGCCCATGTTCAAGTCTCATGCCATGTTCGTGTCAAGTTTCAAGTCAAGTTTCATGCCCACATCCGGATTCAAGTTATAACAATGTTCATGTCAAATTTCATGGCGAGTTTCATACCAAGTTTCCTATAATTACCAATTTTTCTCAACGTTACCCCGTCTAAATATTAGGCTAACAATTTTAGTCTAATTTTCCATCCGCATGATTTTTGGCATAATATTAGGCTAAAAACTTAACCTAATTTAACGTACACAAAATTTGCATAAAGAAATTCATTAACATGACATAGGTGTAAACTTGGCATTCTTGGCATAGTCAATATGAACACCATAGGTGTGTACTTGCAAAACAATCAACATGAATATCATAGGTGTGAACTTGCAACGTAGACTAAACCAATATACATATATGTGAATTTGCAACATAGACTAAATCAACTTACATATATGTGAACTTGCAAATCAATCACGAACATATGAATAAGTGTGAACTTGAAATATGACATAGGTTTAACATATACACATAAACATGTAGATCTAACATTTGGTCACATATGTGATATGATTTCACAACCTAAACTTGCATAACATGATAAACTACGCAACTTGTCATCACGGGTTATACTCCAAGTTCATATACATATGAATGGACTTATTCATTAATTCCCAATTCAACATGATGATAAAATAGAACCATAGGCATTGATCAACATAATAAACATTCCTCTATTATCAATTTATTTCCAAGGCATGACCTAACTGAATAAATTGGTTAAAACATCGCAGGCATAACATTATGAACATGAAAAAGGTTTGAATAATTATCTAGATTCAAGAACACAGATAGATCTAACTTAAATAGAAAAATCCCCAAAATCAAGACAAATAAAGAAAATAGGTCTGAATAGAAAATCAAGCTTAGATCCAATTTCATTGTCATAATCCTGAGCAATAACCTCATATATGATTAGCCACAATTGTCGTTGTCATAGTTATAGGCAATAGTCTTATATTCACAGTCATAGGCATAGGAATAGTCTTATGTTCACCGTCATAGTCATAGGCATAGTCTTATGTTCACCGTCATAGTCATAGGCATAGGCATAGTCTTATGTTCATAGTCATAGGCATAGTCATGGTCTTATGTTCACGGTCATAGGCGTAGTCATAGTCTTATGTTCACAGTCATAGGCATAATCATGGTCGTATGTTCACAGTCATAGGCGTAGTCATAGTCTTATGCCATTAACAATAGTTTCAATGTCGTAGACAATATTCCCAGTAGTCAAGATCCAAGAAGAAAACAAGAATAGATATGAATCATACATAAACCAATTCCAAATTAACATGCCCATATCAGATTTATAGTTTTTATCTAAAAGTAACTGGAACTTATAGATCGTGGTCTAAGAAATTTAGATGCAGAAGTTAAGTCTAGAAATTTGTCGTAGAGCGTTGCGGTGTCGCTGATCTATTCTCTTGAATTGTTGTAGAAGCGTTGATCTTTGATTTGAATCGAATTTGAATGCTTAAGCTTTAATTTGGAGGCGGCGGTCATGGTTCAAGGGGTAAATTAGCAGCATAGCAGTGTAAGAATGATTTGTATGAATTAGGCTTGGTCTTAGGATGTATTTATAGGGGTAGCAACTAGTTTAGGCCCTTAGATTAACCCTAAAATCAACCCGGACCATCAAAACACATCTCATGCTTCAAAAATGGGTTCTGGGTCAAAACAGGCCGACCAGGTCGACCTGTAAGGGGGGGAGGTCGACCACATGGTCGACTTGGGGGGGTAGGTCGACCCTAAGGTCGACCACATGGTCGACCTGACCCTAGGTTGACCCCCAGGTCGACCTGCCTGGTCCTGTGCTGCCTGAAATTTGCTGAATCTTCTACAGGCCATAACTTCTTCATTCGAACTCCGATTTTCGAAAACTCGGACTCTATTTCATGTAAAATTCCGAGGCGAATGCTATGACGCAACCTGTTTCCCATAATTCTCATTTTAAAAATTAATTTTGCCCTTATTTCTTGTTTTAACATGTTATTAAAATTCGGGTTGTTACATTCTCCCCACCTTAAAGGATTTCGTCTTCGAAATCTTCAAGTTAGGAAGAATGCATCCTATCATCCAATCAACCATCTACTCAACCATCATCCACAAGAAACTGTAACACCCCGAATTTCGGTTAATGCTAAAATTCACTAATTACAGAATAAATAATCTCAGATATGGGAATCGGGGGAAACAGGCTACGTCATTGCGTTCGTCTCGGAAAAATACGCGAAATAGAGTCTGAGTTTTCGAGAATCGGAGTCCGTATGGCCCAGTTATGGCCCGATGAAGTTTGCAGAAAATTCTAAGCTAAAAACAGATTTAAAATTTTAAATTCAGATTTTAAAATAGAGCAAGCGGGGCCAGGCGGGAAAATTCCCGCCCTACCCATGTCGACAGGGCTGTCGACAGGCCTGTCGACAGGGGGGTCGACTTGCCTGTCGACTTGCCTGTCGACAGGGGTGCGGCGTCCATAAAACCTGGGTGCACCAGGTTGCACCAGGTTGGGTTTTAGGCTGGCTTGGAGGGCTGGTTCTAGAGATTTCTGAAATCTAAGGGCCCTAATCTAATCTAGGGTTAATCTAAGGGCCTAAAACACTCTACTAATCCTATAAATAAGACCCCAACCCTACCCTAATTCATTCATAATTAGATCTTGTAATTAAACTATGGCAAAATGAAACTTGATCATGGCCTCCACAAATCAATGAAGTGGAAAGCAAGCTAATCAACCTCTCTAATCCACCTCCAATCCATTCTAGGCATCTTAATCTTCTTCATTTGGAGTGCAAATTGCTAGTTGTGAGTTTCTATCACTTTAACATCAATTGTTAAAGCAAGTAGATTAGGTGTAATGAGACTTATGGTCTTGAATGCGGATTAGTGAGTTTGAATCATTTGTAATGATATGTTACTCTATGTTTTCTTATGTTTATGCATATTGAATAAGTGGTTTATGCATATTTAATAAGTTGGTTTATGCATACTTGATAAGTGGATTTATGCATGATTAATAAGTTGGTTTATGCATGTTTAACAAGTGGGTTTATGCATGTTGAGTATGTAAGTTTATGCAAGTTTAGTATGATGTATGTTATGTTTACATGATGCTAAATATGCAAGTTGTGGGCTACGTGATCATATACATGTTATGCAAGTCCATGATGATATGCTATGCAAGTTACATGTATGTTAATATGCAAGATATGCTATGCAAGTTACATGTATGTTAATATGCAAGATATGCTATGCAAGTTACATGTTTGTTAATATGCAAGTTCATGATGACACATTATGCAAGTTTATGAGTTAATATGCAAGTATGTGAATGCTTATGCAAGAATGTGAATGCTTATGCAAGTTATGTGTATGCTTAAATGCATGTTTAACATGTTATGCAAGTTGTGAGAATGCTTATATGCAAGTTCAACATGTTATGCAAGTTATGTATGCTTATACAAGTTATGTGTATGCTTAAATGCAAGTTTAACATGTTATGCAAGTTATGTGAATGCTTATATGCAAGTTCAACATGTTATGCAAGATATGTGTATGATAATATGCAAGTTCATATGCAACATGTTATGCAAGTCATGTGTATGATAATATGCAAGTTTGGGGTTAAATGTAGTTGGGTTAATATATGCTCATATATGCAAGTTGACATCCTCTTAACCCATGACAAAGTACATGCTAATATTTGGTTTAACCCATGATATTTGTGATGGATCTTTCCCTTTATTATGTCGTGAAATTAGAACGATTTACGTGGGGAACGATGGGGTAATAAATATGTTAATAAAAGTATGATTGGGTATGATAAGCATACCATAAAAATAAATTAACATAAGTGGGAATTTACCTATTGAGTTAGGTCTACCCCATGGGAATTTACCTATTGAGTTAGGTCTACCCATGTTATGAAAAATGTGTAATTAATTAGGGATAATTAATTGTGGGGGTGATTAATTAGGTGTAATTAATCAACTAAGACACGAGGTTGGACCCTTTTGTAGCATAAGACTGCCCAGAACCGACCGGCAAATCCAGCAGCTACAAATGATTGGCCCAATGTGAGAGGTCTTAGTCATAAAGTAAATACATGATTAAAGGAAAGACACGAGGTTAGACCCTTTTGATGACAGAAGTCTGCCCAGAACCAACCGGCATATCCAGCAGTCATAAAAGACGGTCTAATGTGAGAGGTCTTTATGAGGTCATGATCTTAATTAATGAATTAAGAAACACTTAACCATAGTAGCATGTAGTGGGACATGAGGGTTAAGTGGGTGCCTTGGGTGGCATGTAGTAACTAGTGGGGGTGCCTCGGGTGGCATGAGGAAACTAGTGGGTTGCCTTGGGTGGCAATAGAAAATACGATTAGAATACTTAACCAAAGTGGAACATGTAATTTAAAACATGGGTGAAGGGTTAAGTAAGTGCTTTGGGTGGCATGTGGAAATCTAGTGGGTGCCCTTAAGGGGCAATTGAAATATGATTAGATGACTTAACCAAAACTTAACATGTAAGTGGGCATGATTATAAAAAAGGGGTTAAGTGGGATGCACTAAATAAATTTGCAAGCTTAGGTGGTAGCTTGTGGGGGCCCATTTCAACCAATATCCCAAACGTATCTTTGTGGGCTCGACTCAAGTCGAGTGACGGGACACGCATATTGGGCTTGACTATAAGAGGCCAAACCGGGTTAACGGTGGCAACGCGGGATCAACGGGTTTCATATGCGTGTGTGGACCCGGGCTGGTTGGTAAGTCGTTGTTGCATCGTGTAGATATAAAGTCGTGCACCGTTGATATTATCGGGTAGCCACTTTGGGGAATGATACACCCCCTTTTGTGGGACCAGCACGGGTATCTACGGTAGGGAGCCGATCGCTTGGGAGTAGTGGGTACACCTAGTAAAGATAGGGGCAGACGGCACCTGTGTAGGGGTACAAGAAACTACCGGGTAAAAATTACTAAGTACACTTAGTGGGATCAAGCTTTAAGTAGGAATTACTCTTGGTGGGTAGAACTGGTGTGGTGCAGTGTAGGAATTACCCTCGGGTGGATAAGTCTGGGGCGGTGTATTCTAGTAATTATCCTTGGGTGGATAAATGCGTCTTTACGGTTATCTTAGTTTCTCCTAAGTTTGCCAAGCTGCTTAGTGTAGCCATTCATCCCCAGGCATTACCGTATATCAACTTATGTCTTCTCTGGTTACTTTAATGATTGTATTGTTAAAGTTATAGGACTCACTCAGACTTATGTCTGACCCCGTTGTTTTTATCTTTTTCCCCCAACCCCAGGTTATCAGAGTGGGCCTAGTGCTAGTGGGCCTTGATCGAATTGCTGTATCTATCCTTTGGAGCTTGGACCGTTGAAGTAAAGCTCAGTTCATCTTTCCTTTTATGGCTATTGTTTACTTGGTGGGATTATGTACTTATTTTTATCAAGATGGATATTTTGTACTTGACTCTTGTATGGTTTTGTGATGTAACCAAACATGTTTTACTTTCCGCTGCAATGAAATGATGATTTAAATTTTCAAGTATTACTTATATCTGTCTTGTTGTAATTTTTCTGTTCTATACTCACTAAAAATACTCCACCACAACTAAGGCATTCCCTTAGTGAGTGACCTTAGCAGGTGTGGGGTGTTACACGTGGTATCAGAGCTTAAGGTTACCAGAACAGATAAATTTTTTTTTTTAGAAAAATTATTTTCTAAGAATATTTTTGGAAAGGAGTATTTTCAAAAACATGTCTTTTAAGAGAAAAGTTTTTGAAAGAAAAGCATAATCCCCGATAGCCATATCTTTATCTTTCGAATTCTCCGTTTTGAATCTTTTCCTTTTTCGTCTCAGCATGGCTGAAGATCTTTATCTTCCGGACAATGTAGCGGTACCAGTATGGTATAGGAGGTTGTTAGAGGCTAGGGCCACTGCTGCAGGTCCAGCAAATGTTCCTCTTCCACCCGTTGCACTCGTTCCTCCTCGCGCGGATACTTTTGCTATGACTTGTAGGAAGTTTAAGGCTATGGGAGGAAAACCTTTTGTGGGAGCTAGGGATTGGCTTAATGAGACGGAAGAATTGATGGAAATCTTGGAAGTAGAAGAGGGAAAGAAAGTCAGGCTAGCCGCTTGGTTAATGGAAGGAGAGGCCTCGTTCTGGTGGGAGGTCACTAATGGAGAACGCCCGATTGACTCTTGGGTGGATTTCAGGCATAGGTTTGAGGCAAAGTTTCTCTCAAAAGCGGAAGAAAATATGCATGAGGAAGAGAAGGGTCCCAATGCTAATAAAGCACACGAGAAGAAAGGAGATCAGGAGAGACCTCAACAGCAACAGCAAAACAAGGGTGGGAAAGGCAACGGTGGCAAGGGAAAGAAGAGGTGCTTCAATTGTGGGACACTAGGCCACCTAAACAAAGATTGTCGCAAGAAGACTAAGACTGGCTGCTTCCACTGTGGCGAAGCAGGGCATTTAGTGAAGAATTGCCCTAAGAAAGGGCAAAGGACGGGGTCTACCTCAGGATGACAGGTGCAAGCTCTTATGGCACCAGGTCAGGCTAGGGGGGCAAGTACAGGCCCTCGCGGTTCCACCGATTTGGGAAAGAGGTAGAACTATTTCTATTGAAAGTCTAGTTTTTCTGACCGATCATCCTGTCCGTACTTTATTTGATTTTGACGCATTAAATTCATTTATCTCATCATCGTTAGTAGAGTCACTGCACTGAGACACCAGTTTAGTAGATGATCCCTTAGTTGTTTCAAACCCAATAGGGCTCCATGATGTGTTTGGGTTTGAAAGTTTCTATACTTAGCGTTGAGTTTAGAAGTGATGCTTGTTGGGCTTCACGGGCTATGGGTTAGTTTTGGGCATGGACTGGTTATCCAGTAGGGGTGCCGTTCTTGATTGTGGAAGGAGAGTTGCTAGGCATATGACCCGCTAGGGTAACACTCTCGAGATCTCTTGTAATCCGATAGAATCTGTTATGCTAAATTATCTAGAATCGCTTGACACGACGGTCTAGAGTTTGCGATTTGTTAGAGCAGTCCGGGAATACTCGGATGTGTGTGAGGGGCTTACCTCCGGAGCGGGAGATTAACTTCCGAAAATATCTGGTAGATAATGCCAAACCAGTATCTTGGCCAGTGTGCCACACGGCTCCTCATGAGAGGAGGGAACTCTATAAGCAAGAAGGTGGTTTGCTTAAGAAGGGGTTCATAAGACAAAGTATATCGGAGTGGGGTGCTCCAGTAGTTTTTGCTGCAAAGGCGGATGGGTCCCTCAGACTTTGTGTAGGCTAAAGAGAACTGAATAAACTCACAAAGAAGAATCGACACCCATTGCCGAGGATTTATGATCTCTTTGATCAGTTAGTGGGCGCCTCAGTATTTTCGCAGTTGGACTTAACCACGAGGTTTCGTCTGTTGAGAGTGACTGAGGATAGTATAGAGAAGACTACCTTTAGGACTCCGAATGGTTTTTATGAGTGACTGGAGATGCCATTTGGTTTGACGAAAGCCCCCGCATATTGGTTTGATGAGGAGGGTTTCAGGGAGTACCTAAATAAGTTCGTAATGGTCTTTGTAAATGACACCTTGGTCTTTTCTGGGAACGAAATAAGTTTTTGTATGTGCTCAATAGGGTGAGCAAAGCCAGTTAGGGACAAATGGTAGTTTTGAGCGAGACTGGCGAGGACATTCAAAGTTGGTCAAAGGCTTAGTTGTTTAGCCATTCTTACTAGTATCATCTCACGTAGGTCGCCTGAACTCGAAGGAGATATCCCTTGGGTGTTTGTCTGATATTGGTTTAGGCCTTTGGGGCTTGCATTTGGGGGATGTCGAGTTCGACTAGGGTGGTCTGCGTGAGAGATGGACAATTGTGATGATTTTGGGATGGGATTCTTAGCATCCTATGAGTTTGAGATAGCGTATACCCATAGCAAGGGTAATGTGGTGGCGGACGCCTTAAGTAGAGAAAGGTTGTCCTTAAGTTCATTGTTCGTTGAACGACGGAGCTTAGAGTTTATTTCTATGTTTGACTTTAGACCTTCCGTTGACTTTGTACCCGGATTGTTAGCTTCCTTGGAAGTTAGACCTACTCTTTTGGGGCGGATTGGAGAAGCACAGAGGGACGACCCACAGTTGGTTGGGTTGATAGAGAAGCTCATAAGGGGGGAGTCGTCTAGCCATTTGAGTAGGTACACCCTAGACGATAGGGGGTGCTTGCGTAGAAACGGTAGACTTTGTGTACCGAAAGACGAGGGTTTGAGGAAGGTTATTCTTGATGATGCACACCGTTCTAGGATGACCATTCATCCCGGTGGGGACGAGATGTACCAAGACATGAAGAGGGTTTTTCTGGACCGGTATGAAGAAAGATGTGGCCGAGTATGTCGCTCGATGCTTGGTGTGCTAACAAGTGGAAGCGAAGTAAAAGAAACCCGGAGGGTTGCTTCACCCGTTGGGAGTTCCGTAATAGGAAGTGGGATAGTGTCTCGATGGATTACCGAAATCAAGGAAGGGTAATACGGGGATTGGGCTTATGGTTGATAAACTTACTAAGTGTGCCCATTTCATAGCCGGGAAGAGCAAGAGCACTATTCCATGTCTAGCTTCAGTTTATATTCGAAAGATTATTAGATTGCATGGTGTACTGTAACAACCCTGAATTTTGGGGCAAAATTTAAAATTTATTTTAAGCTATTTTAATGAGTTTTGGTTGTTTGAAATAATTTATTTTGAATTAGTATGAACTAAAAATTTATTTTATTTGAAGTAAAGAAAGATATATGTTAGAAAATATAAAAGTGTTAAAAACATTATTTTTAACATTGCTAGAAATTAACTGCTAAAAAAGAAAAGAAACATATATTTAAAATATGTCAAGAATATTCTTTTTAATGCAAATACGGAGCGTGAACAATTCACATGTAATAAAATATATGGATTATTTATTTAAATTCTTAATGTGAACGTTTTGCTAATGGAGAATATTTTAACTTTATATGTAGTTTAATTCTAAATAAAGAAATTCCCGTATTCCTATTCTAATTCCTATAAGGGAGATGTATGTAATTGTGAGAACACTGCAATTTAATTTTTATTTCTTGATATGATTTAAATTTATGATATACGTAGTTAAAGGATGTGATAATGAATGGTAATTGGTTGCATAGGTGATTAGTTACTGGTTATGAAACAATATTGTCATATGAATATAGTATATAACGTTGTAATAGTTGCCAATAAATGCATATCAATGCGCGTTAGTGTATAACGCATATTCGAAAATTTATTTGTTGTGCATGTAGGAAATGAATGTATAAAACGGTTGCTTGATGGGTGAATGCATATAGGACTCATTGCGATTTATATGAATTATCAAGGGAAAATTTGGAAAACTTCCTAAATGTAATGATTTATTAACTAAATGACAATTTAGTGAATATGTAGCATTGACTTAATAGTGTTTGTTGATTTACTAATACTAATATTCTTCGGTTTGATAACATCTTGTTAATTAGGTAATATCTGATTATGCGAATAATTTTTTTTTCTAATTAACATTTTATGACATTGAATACATTTGATAAGATTGATTTGTTATTTAAGTTATGTTAATAAAAATTTGAATTATGGAAGGAAATAATGGTTTGAGTAATATTTGAAAGATTGTTAATATGATATTATAAGTAAATTCGATTTTTGGAAACCAATTAACATATTATTATCAACATTAAGCGATATTATAATGTATATTAAAGTAGCTCAAAATGTAAATGGTTGACTTTGAACTTAATTACCACTTAAATTAATGATATTTTGTGAATAAAAAAAAATTGTAAATTGAACATTAAGAAATGTTAATTATTTTGTGAGTTAAATGTTAAGTTAATAAAATAATAATTAAACATTAATTAGACCATTACCGCATGCCTAGTCAGCTAATTTATTTCTTTCGTAACCTACCATATGTGAAGAGTCATTAATGCATGTAAATAAAAATAGGCAAGGAGTTTTATTAAAAACCACAACCTCTATATAATATATAGCAGGAAAAATGTGTAGACTTTATGAGATAATTTTCTTTCCTTCATAATTGCAATCAAGAGAAATTTCTTTCCAAATAAGGTAAATAAAATTTATTTACGATCAATCAATCAATATTTAATATTTATTCAATTCATTTTCCTTTGTAACATACAAATTAGCAGGCTTTTAAGGTTATTTAATAACATTTTACTATAATAGAATAGAAAAACCAAACCCAAAGCCTAATCTTTCAGCCGCCACTTCATTGAAACAATGGCCACAAAGCTCCGAATCTTAACCCCACTTTTCTTCCTACATAATCAATGAAAATCAAAAACTCCAAAAGGAAATTATAGAGGTGGATAAGCTCTTTATAATGGATGGCTATGATCGAATTTAGTGGCGAATATCATGAGGATTTGGAGGCCAAAGACGTTGGGTTTGGGTTCAATTCGCGAAGCAAGGAGGGATCCGAGTTCCCTGTGGCTCGGCGCGTGGGAGGAGCGACTGAAGGCGGTCGACGCTGGCGCCATGGATGGTGGTCCGACGGCCTGTAGGTGATGCGATGTTCGGATGTAGGTGGCGATGCTTTGGGTTCTCTTTTGAAGCAGACTATAACAAATTCTGAAGCAGTTGGAAATTCAGATAAATACGACTGTGAGATTTCTTACTTTTAAATAATTAAGTAATTTAATTATTTTTATCGATGATTTAAATCGTTGTATGTGTGGTGATTAATTTAGTTCTGCGATGTATGCTTGTTGTATGTTGATGTTGCATGTAAATTGTTGCAGTGCTGATTTGTTGTGATCTATAATGTTCTGTGCTGTGTTGAAATAGCCATGTTATTCTGGTTCTCCATTTCTTGATGTATTCAAGATAAAGTCTCATCTTTATTGTTTTGTTTTTATATTTTTTTTTATTTCTTAAATTATTAAATATTAAATCCTTGTTACATGAATTTGGTTTATAAAATAAAACACCAATTGTTAACATAAATTTTTGTTTTACAAAACAAATGACAAAGTTTTTACTTTGATTTTTACTCTCATTTTATTTTCTTAAATAAAATTAAAACATTTAATCTTGTTTGGTTTATTTTGTTTACAAATAAAAGACGATTTTAATATGTAATTTTGTTGTAAAATAAAAAGACAAAATTTTTATGTACATAACAAAAAAAAAAAAAAGGCCAATTTTTGTTTACATAATAGAAAAACAAATTTTTGTTTACATAATGAAAAGGACAAAGTTTTAACATTTAATTTTGTCAACAAAGTTTTAACACAATTTTGTTAGTAAAATAAAAGAACAAAGTTTCTAACATTAATTTTGTTAGTAAAATAAAAAGGATAAAGTTTTAACATAAATTTGGTTAACAAGTTCTAACATTAACTTTGTTAATAAAAGGACAAGTTTTTGTGTTATTTTGTATGCATAAGAAAAAGACAAAATTTTGTTAACAAAACAAAAAGGAATTATTTCATGTTATTTTCTTTGTAAACAAAAAGGACAAATTTTGACATGTGGTTTTCTTTATAAATTAAAAGTCAAATTTTATGTAAATTTTGTCAACAAAGTAAAAGGACAAATTTTATGTAAATTTTGTCAACAAAGTAAAAGGGCAAGTTTTGTGTTAATTTTGTCAACAAGCTGAAAGAACAAATTTTGGGTTCATTTGGTCAAAACAAATAAAAGGACAATTTTTATCCTTGTCTTGTCTACAAATTAAAATACCCATTTCTATCTTTATTTCATAAATGCAAGTTAAATCTTTATTTATAAAATAAAATGTAAGTTTTAATCTTTATTTTTATTTACAAATAAAAGTAAAGATGAGGCCTTTATTTTGATTCATCAAAGTTGCACCAAATCATGTCTATGTTAATATAGACTGAGATGACACCCAAACCTATATCATTGTGTTAACTGTATTATGATGACACCAATTTATATGTTGGGTTAACTGTATTGTGACAACACCAATTTAATTGTTGTGTTAATGTAGCGTAATGACACAAAATCCCTTTTGTTGTGTTAATTTAGTGCAATGACACCAAAACCCCTTTTTGTGTGTTAATCTAGTGTAGTGGCACAAATAACCATGTGATGTTAATTGGTTGAAATGACATTGAATTTCACCGTCATGTTTATAATGTTGATATGAATCAAAACTTCACCGTCATGTTTATAGTGTAGAAATAAATCGAAAACTTACATTAGAAAATGTTGTTATTTTAGAAATGTTGACGCTAGAGAAGACGTCTACATTAGAAATAAAATTCACTTTTTTATTGCATTTTACGATGCAAATATTACATAGAAAGGTAGATTAACTTTGGAGAACATTTTCTTTGTTAAAAAGAAAAACATTTTCTATGTTAAAGAAAAAGCAAACATTTTCTATGTTAAAGAAAAAGCAAACATTTTTCTATGTTAAAGAAAAGGCAAACATTTTTCTATGTTAAAGAAAAAGAAAACATATTTCTAATTTAAAGGAATATATATTTTCTTTATAAAAGAAAATAAAAGGATAAAAAGTACATTTTCTTTGTAAAAGAAAATAAAGGGATAAAAAGTACATTTTCTTTGTAAAAGGAAATAAAAGTTAAAAAGAAAGGAAAAATGAAATAAGAAAAATGAACATCATTTTCTAATGTAAAGAAAATAAGAAAATGAACATTATTTTCTAATGTGAAGGAAATAAGAAAAATGAACATTACTTTTTATGTAAAAGTAAAAGAAAACAATTTTCTTATGTAAAAGAAAAGAAAACACTTTTTATGTAAAAGTAAAAGAAAACAATTTTCTTATGTAAAAGAAAAGAAAACACTTTTTATGTAAAAGTAAAAGAAACCAATTTTCTTATGTAAAAGAAAATAAAATGTTAATATGAATAAAAAGGGACATTTTGTCTATTAAATGTTAATATGAATAAAAAGGACATTTTGTCTATTTAATGTTAATATGATTAAAAAGGACATCTTGTTTAGAAATGTTAAATACGATAAGAATAACATTTTGTGGTAAACTTGATTAATGAATAAAATTAACATAATTGTCAATTAGGCCATGTTAAACAAAATTTACATTTTGTTTAATATAAAGAATGAAAGCAAAATAAATATTTTATTTAAAAGAAAAAGTAGTAAAGATAAAATATATTTTGTTAAGATAAAAGATAAAATATACATTTGGTTAAATAAGAAAGGTTAGAAAAGAATTAACGTAAGATATTCTTTTTAGGTTAAAAAGGAATATTAGAAAAGAATTAAAGAAATACAATTATTTACATTTACTATGTAAATAAGATTTGCAAAGGAAAATGAAACTATTTATTTACAAATAGGGTAAATAAATATGAATAAGAAATTAGATACATTTGTTTACAATTAATGTAAATAAATATAGCAAAAGTAAAAATAAAACATTTATTTACATTTAGGTAAATAAATAAGAAAAGGATAAGAATATATTTATTTACATTTAGGTAACTAAATAGAATAAGAAAGGAATATAATTTATTTACATTCAGTAAATAAGACAAATGATAGATAAAGCATAATTTACATTTAGGGTAAATAAAACAAGTGATATTTTTATCGTCATTTTAGATGCGATAAAAAGAGTAGACTTTTGAAATTGGAATAGTCAAACGATTTATATTTATATATATAAATATAAATTATAAATTAAACGGAACGCGCGTGACAGTTCGCGTATCGGCAATCGTAACTTTAAACGGCTATACAGAGAGATCCGACCGTCGGATTTTCCCAAAACTGGAACCGTTTGGACCGCTTTGGGAAGATCTTTCCAATGACATAAATTTCGCCAAAATCCAACGGTTAGATTTCAAGATATGTGTAAATCAAATTTGGTTGAAGACAACGCCAGGGTCGCCCATTTACCCGAAGCGTCGTTAAATTAATTTAGGCTATTTTTATATAAATAAAAATAGCGATAGGTCGTTATCAAATATCAATAACGATATGAAATGTTTTCAAATTATATATATATATGCGAGAATCATTTGAAAAGACCGAGTTCAATCTCATTTCAAATGATTACACGACGTTCTAAATCTAAGAGTTGAAGACGGCGATTGAAGACCGACGATCTTCACATCGAATGGGTAACTAGTGTTGAGGTCCTTGATTGATTTGCTCCCAAGACGGGGCTAAGATGGTAGTTATCCGGACGTAGTGTTGATTTGTACGGATTTGACTTTCGTCCAGACCCAGGGCATAAGTTTATAAATGGAATGTATGTCTGACGTTGTAGCCCTTTATACTACATTCGTTGATCTCTGTCAATATACATCTGTTTGGTGGTTAACACCCTTCTCTGAGACGTACGAGCTTAGGGGTTATATATTGGTAGAAATCAATGGTATAGAATGGACTGACAATGTGGCATACTAAGATGCATTGATCAAGGCTTTTGTTGAAAAGCAGGCCTTGTGGTTGATGATCAAAGCACGGCCTGGTTAGGCGTAGCTTTGTGTATAGCGTGACTTCGCGAGCCTCACACCCCGGTATGAGTCAAAAACGGGATATGGACTGCAGGGAGTGCACACGTTTCTTTCTAGCTAGAGTGGTGTCAACGACCTACCAGCCCTGACATTTTACTTATGTGGATGATGGATTTTGAGGCGCCTCGTTATTTTTATAGGCCGTTGGTGGTCATACTATAGGTCCAAAGGGACCGGGAAGCGTGTGTTCAGGCATAACTAATCCACCGCCCATAGGCGGGGACCGGCCCTGAAGATCCAAGGGTTCACTGCGGGGGATCCTGAGGCATTTGCTAGAGTGTCTCGAATCGGAGAGGAGCTTGCCCCTAGCCTCGACTCATGATGGAAATCCAATTTCCAATACGACCTTGCGGTTTTGATTGTAGAACTAGTATTGGCGACATGCTATATGGTAACCATGCCGTCTAGGATTGATACTTATGATTCAAATCTTTTTATTAAAACATATATACACTAATAATAATATCAAATCTGTTTTATACGTATCAAGCATCTTTTGGCCATTATAAGGTAAAACCCTATCCTCTGGTGTGCGTTGCATTGTGTGATGGGACTTGGGTCTTATAATGGTTTCATTTTTCCAAAAAGACATTGCGTTATTTCTCGACTTACTTTGGTTTATGCACTGGCAATCCATAGGAGTAAACCCGTTCCGCGAAAGTGGCGTGGTCCTTGGATTTGTCTTATTAGTTATATTAGTTTAGAATTCTCACACCAGTCCCACGACTGACCTGTAGTTTGTTTCACTTTGCAAACTCGGGTGCCCTCTTTTCTACACGGGCAGTCGAGTAGCTTTTTGCAGATATCTCTCTCTCTTTAGCAGGATCCTGGATCGAAGCCTAAAGCTGTGTCCAGTGCTTAAAAGTCTTCCGCTGTTTATTGTATTAAATCTGTTGTAATTTATCTTCCGCTGTAGTTTACTTTATTTGTACTCTGATATTCTGTACTCTGATGTTATATTATTGTAATGTAATAAAAGTCTGATGTTATTGTTCTAATGTATTGTATTCCCAAAGTTAACGTATGCGAGTTTTGAACGGTCTTGGTCGATTTTGCGATCGATTAAGGTCGGGCAAAATCCGTGTCGTTACAGGTGGTATCAGAGCTCTGGTTAGCTCAAATCTTTGGGATACAACTCGTTAGAACTGAACAAAGACTCATCAGAGATTGGATTAGTAAAATCCAATAAGAATACTCATTAGAGATAGGACCAGCAGTGTCCTAGAATGAGAAAACTCGTTAGAGATGGGGTTAGCAATACCCTAGAATGAGTTAAGAGTAACAAGTTTATAATTAGCGTATTTTTGATTATATAATCTATTTTTGGAAATATGATTTTTATATATATAAGAGTATATATATTTGATAAGTTAGCTAACAAATAAAATTAATAAAAGGAAATTAAAATTTAGTTAGTAAATTAAACAACTTTTACCTTAGTGCCTTTTCGAGGACGAAAAGATTTTAAGTGGGGGCGACTGTAACAACCCTGAATTTTGGGGCAAAATTTAAAATTTATTTTAAGCTATTTTAATGAGTTTTGGTTGTTTGAAATAATTTATTTTGAATTAGTATGAACTAAAAATTTATTTTATTTGAAGTAAAGAAAGATATATGTTAGAAAATATAAAAGTGTTAAAAACATTATTTTTAACATTGCTAGAAATTAACTGCTAAAAAAGAAAAGAAACATATATTTAAAATATGTCAAGAATATTCTTTTTAATGCAAATACGGAGCGTGAACAATTCACATGTAATAAAATATATGGATTATTTATTTAAATTCTTAATGTGAACATTTTGCTAATGGAGAATATTTTAACTTTATATGTAGTTTAATTCTAAATAAAGAAATTCCCGTATTCCTATTCTAATTCCTATAAGGGAGATGTATGTAATTGTGAGAACACTGCAATTTAATTTTTATTTCTTGATATGATTTAAATTTATGATATACGTAGTTAAAGGATGTGATAATGAATGGTAATTGGTTGCATAGGTGATTAGTTACTGGTTATGAAACAATATTGTCATATGAATATAGTATATAACGTTGTAATAGTTGCCAATAAATGCATATCAATGCGCGTTAGTGTATAACGCATATTCGAAAATTTATTTGTTGTGCATGTAGGAAATGAATGTATAAAACGGTTGCTTGATGGGTGAATGCATATAGGACTCATTGCGATTTATATGAATTATCAAGGGAAAATTTGGAAAACTTCCTAAATGTAATGATTTATTAACTAAATGACAATTTAGTGAATATGTAGCATTGACTTAATAGTGTTTGTTGATTTACTAATACTAATATTCTTCGGTTTGATAACATCTTGTTAATTAGGTAATATCTGATTATGCGAATAATTTTTTTTCTAATTAACATTTTATGACATTGAATACATTTGATAAGATTGATTTGTTATTTAAGTTATGTTAATAAAAATTTGAATTATGGAAGGAAATAATGGTTTGAGTAATATTTGAAAGATTGTTAATATGATATTATAAGTAAATTCGATTTTTGGAAACCAATTAACATATTATTATCAACATTAAGCGATATTATAATGTATATTAAAGTAGCTCAAAATGTAAATGGTTGACTTTGAACTTAATTACCACTTAAATTAATGATATTTTGTGAATAAAAAAAATTGTAAATTGAACATTAAGAAATGTTAATTATTTTGTGAGTTAAATGTTAAGTTAATAAAATAATAATTAAACATTAATTAGACTATTACCGCATGCCTAGTCAGCTAATTTATTTCTTTCGTAACCTACCATATGTGAAGAGTAATTAATGCATGTAAATAAAAATAGGCAAGGGGTTTTATTAAAAACCACAACCTCTATATAATATATAGCAGGAAAAATGTGTAGACTTTATGAGATAATTTTCTTTCCTTCATAATTGCAATCAAGAGAAATTTCTTTCCAAATAAGGTAAATAAAATTTATTTACGATCAATCAATCAATATTTAATATTTATTCAATTCATTTTCCTTTGTAACATACAAATTAGCAGGCTTTTAAGGTTATTTAATAACATTTTACTATAATAGAATAGAAAAACCAAACCCAAAGCCTAATCTTTCAGCCGCCACTTCATTGAAACAATGGCCACAAAGCTCCGAATCTTAACCCCACTTTTCTTCCTACATAATCAATGAAAATCAAAAACTCCAAAAGGAAATTATAGAGGTGGATAAGCTCTTTATAATGGATGGCTATGATCGAATTTAGTGGCGAATATCATGAGGATTTGGAGGCCAAAGACGTTGGGTTTGGGTTCAATTCGCGAAGCAAGGAGGGATCCGAGTTCCCTGTGGCTCGGCGCGTGGGAGGAGCGACTGAAGGCGGTCGACGCTGGCGCCATGGATGGTGGTCCGACGGCCTGTAGGTGATGCGATGTTCGGATGTAGGTGGCGATGCTTTGGGTTCTCTTTTGAAGCAGACTATAACAAATTCTGAAGCAGTTGGAAATTCAGATAAATACGACTGTGAGATTTCTTACTTTTAAATAATTAAGTAATTTAATTATTTTTATCGATGATTTAAATCGTTGTATGTGTGGTGATTAATTTAGTTCTGCGATGTATGCTTGTTGTATGTTGATGTTGCATGTAAATTGTTGCAGTGCTGATTTGTTGTGATCTATAATGTTCTGTGCTGTGTTGAAATAGCCATGTTATTCTGGTTCTCCATTTCTTGATGTATTCAAGATAAAGTCTCATCTTTATTGTTTTGTTTTTATATTTTTTTTTTATTTCTTAAATTATTAAATATTAAATCCTTGTTACATGAATTTGGTTTATAAAATAAAACACCAATTGTTAACATAAATTTTTGTTTTACAAAACAAATGACAAAGTTTTTACTTTGATTTTTACTCTCATTTTATTTTCTTAAATAAAATTAAAACATTTAATCTTGTTTGGTTTATTTTGTTTACAAATAAAAGACGATTTTAATATGTAATTTTGTTGTAAAATAAAAAGACAAAATTTTTATGTACATAACAAAAAAAAAAAAGGCCAATTTTTGTTTACATAATAGAAAAACAAATTTTTGTTTACATAATGAAAAGGACAAAGTTTTAACATTTAATTTTGTCAACAAAGTTTTAACACAATTTTGTTAGTAAAATAAAAGAACAAAGTTTCTAACATTAATTTTGTTAGTAAAATAAAAAGGATAAAGTTTTAACATAAATTTGGTTAACAAGTTCTAACATTAACTTTGTTAATAAAAGGACAAGTTTTTGTGTTATTTTGTATGCATAAGAAAAAGACAAAATTTTGTTAACAAAACAAAAAGGAATTATTTCATGTTATTTTCTTTGTAAACAAAAAGGACAAATTTTGACATGTGGTTTTCTTTATAAATTAAAAGTCAAATTTTATGTAAATTTTGTCAACAAAGTAAAAGGACAAATTTTATGTAAATTTTGTCAACAAAGTAAAAGGGCAAGTTTTGTGTTAATTTTGTCAACAAGCTGAAAGAACAAATTTTGGGTTCATTTGGTCAAAACAAATAAAAGGACAATTTTTATCCTTGTCTTGTCTACAAATTAAAATACCCATTTCTATCTTTATTTCATAAATGCAAGTTAAATCTTTATTTATAAAATAAAATGTAAGTTTTAATCTTTATTTTTATTTACAAATAAAAGTAAAGATGAGGCCTTTATTTTGATTCATCAAAGTTGCACCAAATCATGTCTATGTTAATATAGATTGAGATGACACCCAAACCTATATCATTGTGTTAACTGTATTATGATGACACCAATTTATATGTTGGGTTAACTGTATTGTGACAACACCAATTTAATTGTTGTGCTAATGTAGCGTAATGACACAAAATCCCTTTTGTTGTGTTAATTTAGTGCAATGACACCAAAACCCCTTTTTGTGTGTTAATCTAGTGTAGTGGCACAAATAACCATGTGATGTTAATTGGTTGAAATGACATTGAATTTCACCGTCATGTTTATAATGTTGATATGAATCAAAACTTCACCGTCATGTTTATAGTGTAGAAATAAATCGAAAACTTACATTAGAAAATGTTGTTATTTTAGAAATGTTGACGCTAGAGAAGACGTCTACATTAGAAATAAAATTCACTTTTTTATTGCATTTTACGATGCAAATATTACATAGAAAGGTAGATTAACTTTGGAGAACATTTTCTTTGTTAAAAAGAAAAACATTTTCTATGTTAAAGAAAAAGCAAACATTTTCTATGTTAAAGAAAAAGCAAACATTTTTCTATGTTAAAGAAAAGGCAAACATTTTTCTATGTTAAAGAAAAAGAAAACATATTTCTAATTTAAAGGAAAATATATTTTCTTTATAAAAGAAAATAAAAGGATAAAAAGTACATTTTCTTTGTAAAAGAAAATAAAGGGATAAAAAGTACATTTTCTTTGTAAAAGGAAATAAAAGTTAAAAAGAAAGGAAAAATGAAATAAGAAAAATGAACATCATTTTCTAATGTAAAGAAAATAAGAAAATGAACATTATTTTCTAATGTGAAGGAAATAAGAAAAATGAACATTACTTTTTATGTAAAAGTAAAAGAAAACAATTTTCTTATGTAAAAGAAAAGAAAACACTTTTTATGTAAAAGTAAAAGAAAACAATTTTCTTATGTAAAAGAAAAGAAAACACTTTTTATGTAAAAGTAAAAGAAACCAATTTTCTTATGTAAAAGAAAATAAAATGTTAATATGAATAAAAAGGGACATTTTGTCTATTAAATGTTAATATGAATAAAAAGGACATTTTGTCTATTTAATGTTAATATGATTAAAAAGGACATCTTGTTTAGAAATGTTAAATACGATAAGAATAACATTTTGTGGTAAACTTGATTAATGAATAAAATTAACATAATTGTCAATTAGGCCATGTTAAACAAAATTTACATTTTGTTTAATATAAAGAATGAAAGCAAAATAAATATTTTATTTAAAAGAAAAAGTAGTAAAGATAAAATATATTTTGTTAAGACAAAAGATAAAATATACATTTGGTTAAATAAGAAAGGTTAGAAAAGAATTAACGTAAGATATTCTTTTTAGGTTAAAAAGGAATATTAGAAAAGAATTAAAGAAATACAATTATTTACATTTACTATGTAAATAAGATTTGCAAAGGAAAATGAAACTATTTATTTACAAATAGGGTAAATAAATATGAATAAGAAATTAGATACATTTGTTTACAATTAATGTAAATAAATATAGCAAAAGTAAAAATAAAACATTTATTTACATTTAGGTAAATAAATAAGAAAAGGATAAGAATATATTTATTTACATTTAGGTAACTAAATAGAATAAGAAAGGAATATAATTTATTTACATTCAGTAAATAAGACAAATGATAGATAAAGCATAATTTACATTTAGGGTAAATAAAACAAGTGATATTTTTATCGTCATTTTAGATGCGATAAAAAGAGTAGACTTTTGAAATTGGAATAGTCAAACGATTTATATTTATATATATAAATATAAATTATAAATTAAACGGAACGCGCGTGACAGTTCGCGTATCGGCAATCGTAACTTTAAACGGCTATACAGAGAGATCCGACCGTCGGATTTTCCCAAAACTGGAACCGTTTGGACCGCTTTGGGAAGATCTTTCAAATGACATAAATTTCGCCAAAATCCAACGGTTAGATTTCAAGATATGTGTAAATCAAATTTGGTTGAAGACAACGCCAGGGTCGCCCATTTACCCGAAGCGTCGTTAAATTAATTTAGGCTATTTTTATATAAATAAAAATAGCGATAGGTCGTTATCAAATATCAATAACGATATGAAATGTTTTCAAATTATATATATATATATGCGAGAATCATTTGAAAAGACCGAGTTCAATCTCATTTCAAATGATTACACGACGTTCTAAATCTAAGAGTTGAAGACGGCGATTGAAGACCGACGATCTTCACATCGAATGGGTAACTAGTGTTGAGGTCCTTGATTGATTTGCTCCCAAGACGGGGCTAAGATGGTAGTTATCCGGACGTAGTGTTGATTTGTACGGATTTGACTTTCGTCCAGACCCAGGGCATAAGTTTATAAATGGAATGTATGTCTGACGTTGTAGCCCTTTATACTACATTCGTTGATCTCTGTCAATATACATCTGTTTGGTGGTTAACACCCTTCTCTGAGACGTACGAGCTTAGGGGTTATATATTGGTAGAAATCAATGGTATAGTATGGACTGACAATGTGGCATGCTAAGATGCATTGATCAAGGCTTTTGTTGAAAAGCAGGCCTTGTGGTTGATGATCAAAGCACGGCCTGGTTAGGCGTAGCTTTGTGTATAGCGTGACTTCGCGAGCCTCACACCCCGGTATGAGTCAAAAACGGGATATGGACTGCAGGGAGTGCACACGTTTCTTTCTAGCTAGAGTGGTGTCAGCGACCTACCAGCCCTGACATTTTACTTATGTGGATGATGGATTTTGAGGCGTCTCGTTATTTTTATAGGCCGTTGGTGGTCATACTATAGGTCCAAAGGGACCGGGAAGCGTGTGTTCAGGCATAACTAATCCACCGCCCATAGGCGGGGACCGGCCCTGAAGATCCAAGGGTTCACTGCGGGGGATCCTGAGGCATTTGCTAGAGTGTCTCGAATCGGAGAGGAGCTTGCCCCTAGCCTCGACTCATGATGGAAATCCAATTTCCAATACGACCTTGCGGTTTTGATTGTAGAACTAGTATTGGCGACATGCTATATGGTAACCATGCCGTCTAGGATTGATACTTATGATTCAAATCTTTTTATTAAAACATATACACTAATAATAATATCAAATCTGTTTTATACGTATCAAGCATCTTTTGGCCATTATAAGGTAAAACCCTATCCTCTGGTGTGCGTTGCATTGTGTGATGGGACTTGGGTCTTATAATGGTTTCATTTTTCCAAAAAGACATTGCGTTATTTCTCTATTTACTTTGGTTTATGCACTGGCAATCCATAGGAGTAAACCCGTTCCGCGAAAGTGGCGTGGTCCTTGGATTTGTCTTATTAGTTATATTAGTTTAGAATTCTCACACCAGTCCCACGACTGACCTGTAGTTTGTTTCACTTTGCAAACTCGGGTGCCCTCTTTTCTACACGGGCAGTCGAGTAGCTTTTTGCAGATATCTCTCTCTCTTTAGCAGGATCCTGGATCGAAGCCTAAAGCTGTGTCCAGAGCTTAAAAGTCTTCCGCTGTTTATTGTATTAAATCTGTTGTAATTTATCTTCCGCTGTAGTTTACTTTATTTGTACTCTGATATTCTGTACTCTGATGTTATATTATTGTAATGTAATAAAAGTCTGATGTTATTGTTCTAATGTATTGTATTCCCAAAGTTAACGTATGCGAGTTTTGAACGGTCTTGGTCGATTTTGCGATCGATTAAGGTCGGGCAAAATCCGTGTCGTTACATGTACCCTCCAGTATGGTGAGCGATCGAGATCCTGTCTGCACTAGAGAGTTTTGGAAGAGTTTCCAAGAGGCGGTAGGGACTCAGTTGTAATTGAGTACCGCATATCATCCTCAGATAGACGGCCAGACCGAGAGGGTGAATCATATTTTAGAAGACCTTTTGAGGCTATGTATCTTGGATTTTGGAGGTACACGGGAGGAGCATCTTCCATTGGTGGAGTTACCCGACAGACTTAGTAGTGTACATGATGTATTCCATAGGAGGAAGTGCCTACATGAGACCGCAGAGGTGGTAGAGCCGAGTTTGCTTAGAGAAGTGGAAGTAGAGTGTGATGCGACGATTCGACGAGCTCCTACTCGCATCCTTGGGTCAGAGAATTAGGAAGTTGAGAAACAGAGAGGTTCAACTAGTCAAAGTACAAAAAGGGAGATGAAGAGAGCGATGCTACCTGGAAGACGGAAGCGAAGATGCGTTCGAGGTACCCTTTTTCTTTCGGAGGGTATGTCCTTTTGCTTCTCCTTCATCGCATATCTTGTGCTTATCTTATCCTTAGTATGTCCTCTCGTTAGTACCTTTGACCTTCGGATAGGATAGTCCTATGGTTGAAACATGTGTTTGAGACATGTTATGTATGATGGATGCAAGTGGATCCAAGTGTTTGCTAGTGGTTGCTCGTGGATGCATATACACACACTCTAGGCACTAGATCGGCTCAATCACTTCATATTGCATATTGCATAAAATTGTGTGTAGGAAGCTATATTATGGATGTATAATGATTGTGTTATCATATGGATGATGCATTTTGGTGAATGATTGTGCACTCATGTAGATATTGTAGGTGTCGATAGGGTTCTCTCGCATACATAATGGATGCATGGCACTATCATGGTTTGCATATGTTCATACATTAGATAGGGAACATATACACACACTTTTTGCATATGCTCATACATCATTAGAAACTGTTTAAGGACAATGGATGCCTGTGGTTGATGGTTTGAGTAGATGGTTGTTTGGATGGTAGGATATGCATTCTCCTTAGCTTAGAGATTTCGGGGACGAAATCCTTTAAGGAGTGGAGAATGTAACACCCCGAATTTCGGTTAATGCTAAAATTCACTAATTACAGAATAAATAATCTCAGATATGGGAATCGGGGGAAACAGGCTGCGTCATTGCGTTCGTCTCGGAAAAATACGCGAAATAGAGTCCGAGTTTTCGAGAATCGGAGTCCGTATGGCCCAGTTATGGCCCGATGAAGTTTGCAGAAAATTCTAAGCTAAAAACAGATTTAAAAA
This sequence comes from Allium sativum, assembly GCA_030737875.1. Classification (NCBI taxonomy): domain Eukaryota; kingdom Viridiplantae; phylum Streptophyta; class Magnoliopsida; order Asparagales; family Amaryllidaceae; genus Allium; species Allium sativum. Next base: position 778,312,017 of record CM060926.1, read on the forward strand.
TTTAAATTCAGATTTTAAAATAGAGCAAGCGGGGCCAGGCGGGAAAATTCCCGCCCTACCCATGTCGACAGGGCTGTCGACAGGCCTGTCGACAGGGGGGTCGACTTGCCTGTCGACTTGCCTGTCGACAGGGGTGCGGCGTCCATAAAACCTGGGTGCACCAGGTTGCACCAGGTTGGGTTTTAGGCTGGCTTGGAGGGCTGGTTCTAGAGATTTCCGAAATCTAAGGGTCCTAATCTAATCTAGGGTTAATCTAAGGGCCTAAAACACTCTACTAATCCTATAAATAAGACCCCAACCCTACCCTAATTCATTCATAATTAGATCTTGTAATTAAACTATGGCAAAATGAAACTTGATCATGGCCTCCACAAATCAATGAAGAGGAAAGCAAGCTAATCAACCTCTCTAATCCACCTCCAATCCATTCTAGGCATCTTAATCTTCTTCATTTGGAGTGCAAATTGCTAGTTGTGAGTTTCTATCACTTTAACATCAATTGTTAAAGCAAGTAGATTAGGTGTAATGAGACTTATGGTCTTGAATGCGGATTAGTGAGTTTGAATCATTTGTAATGATATGTTACTCTATGTTTTCTTATGTTTATGCATATTGAATAAGTGGTTTATGCATATTTAATAAGTTGGTTTATGCATACTTGATAAGTGGATTTATGCATGATTAATAAGTTGGTTTATGCATGTTTAACAAGTGGGTTTATGCATGTTGAGTATGTAAGTTTATGCAAGTTTAGTATGATGTATGTTATGTTTACATGATGCTAAATATGCAAGTTGTGGGCTACGTGATCATATACATGTTATGCAAGTCCATGATGATATGCTATGCAAGTTACATGTATGTTAATATGCAAGATATGCTATGCAAGTTACATGTATGTTAATATGCAAGATATGCTATGCAAGTTACATGTTTGTTAATATGCAAGTTCATGATGACACATTATGCAAGTTTATGAGTTAATATGCAAGTATGTGAATGCTTATGCAAGAATGTGAATGCTTATGCAAGTTATGTGTATGCTTAAATGCATGTTTAACATGTTATGCAAGTTGTGAGAATGCTTATATGCAAGTTCAACATGTTATGCAAGTTATGTATGCTTATACAAGTTATGTGTACGCTTAAATGCAAGTTTAACATGTTATGCAAGTTATGTGAATGCTTATATGCAAGTTCAACATGTTATGCAAGATATGTGTATGATAATATGCAAGTTCATATGCAACATGTTATGCAAGTCATGTGTATGATAATATGCAAGTTTGGGGTTAAATGTAGTTGGGTTAATATATGCTCATATATGCAAGTTGACATCCTCTTAACCCATGACAAAGTACATGCTAATATTTGGTTTAACCCATGATATTTGTGATGGATCTTTCCCTTTATTATGTCGTGAAATGAGAACGATTTACGTGGGGAACGATGGGGTAATAAATATGTTAATAAAAGTATGATTGGGTATGATAAGCATACCATAAAAATAAATTAACATAAGTGGGAATTTACCTATTGAGTTAGGTCTACCCCATGGGAATTTACCTATTGAGTTAGGTCTACCCATGTTATGAAAAATGTGTAATTAATTAGGGATAATTAATTGTGGGGGTGATTAATTAGGTGTAATTAATCAACTAAGACACGAGGTTGGACCCTTTTGTAGCATAAGACTGCCCGGAACCGACCGGCAAATCCAGCAGCTACAAATGATTGGCCCAATGTGAGAGGTCTTAGTCATAAAGTAAATACATGATTAAAGGAAAGACACGAGGTTAGACCCTTTTGATGACAGAAGTCTGCCCGGAACCAACCGGCATATCCAGCAGTCATAAAAGACGGTCTAATGTGAGAGGTCTTTATGAGGTCATGATCTTAATTAATGAATTAAGAAACACTTAACCATAGTAGCATGTAGTGGGACATGAGGGTTAAGTGGGTGCCTTGGGTGGCATGTAGTAACTAGTGGGGGTGCCTCAGGTGGCATGAGGAAACTAGTGGGTTGCCTTGGGTGGCAATAGAAAATACGATTAGAATACTTAACCAAAGTGGAACATGTAATTTAAAACATGGGTGAAGGGTTAAGTAAGTGCTTTGGGTGGCATGTGGAAATCTAGTGGGTGCCCTTAAGGGGCAATTGAAATATGATTAGATGACTTAACCAAAAATTAACATGTAAGTGGGCATGATTATAAAAAAGGGGTTAAGTGGGATGCACTAGATAAATTTGCAAGCTTAGGTGGTAGCTTGTGGGGGCCCATTTCAACCAATATCCCAAACGTATCTTTGTGGGCTCGACTCAAGTCGAGTGACGGGACACGCATATTGGGCTTGACTATAAGAGGCCAAACCGGGTTAACGGTGGCAACGCGGGATCAACGGGTTTCATATGCGTGTGTGGACCCGGGCTGGTTGGTAAGTCGTTGTTGCATCGTGTAGATATAAAGCCGTGCACCGTTGATATTATCGGGTAGCCACTTTGGGGAATGATACACCCCCTTTTGTGGGACCAGCACGGGTATCTACGGTAGGGAGCCGATCGCTTGGGAGTAGTGGGTACACCTAGTAAAGATAGGGGCAGACGGCACCTGTGTAGGGGTACAAGAAACTACCGGGTAAAAATTACTAAGTACACTTAGTGGGATCAACCTTTAAGTAGGAATTACTCTTGGTGGGTAGAACTGGTGTGGTGCAGTGTAGGAATTACCCTCGGGTGGATAAGTCTGGGGCGGTGTATTCTAGTAATTATCCTTGGGTGGATAAATGCGTCTTTACGGTTATCTTAGTTTCTCCTAAGTTTGCCAAGCTGCTTAGTGTAGCCATTCATCCCCAGGCGTTACCGTATATCAACTTATGTCTTCTCTGGTTACTTTAATGATTGTATTGTTAAAGTTATAGGACTCACTCAGACTTATGTCTGACCCCGTTGTTTTTATCTTTTTCCCCCAACCCCAGGTTATCAGAGTGGGCCTAGTGCTAGTGGGCCTTGATCGAATTGCTGTATCTATCCTTTGGAGCTTGGACCGTTGAAGTAAAGCTCAGTTCATCTTTACTTTTATGGCTATTGTTTACTTGGTGGGATTATGTACTTATTTTTATCAAGATGGATATTTTGTACTTGACTCTTGTATGGTTTTGTGATGTAACCAAACATGTTTTACTTTCCGCTGCAATGAAATGATGATTTAAATTTTCAAGTATTACTTATATCTGTCTTGTTGTAATTTTTCTGTTCTATACTCACTAAAAATACTCCACCACAACTAAGGCATTCCCTTAGTGAGTGACCTTAGCAGGTGTGGGGTGTTACAGAAACTATTGTCCTTAAAAGATTTCTAATGCTATATGAACATATGTAGAAATTGTGTGTATATGTTCCTTATCTAATGCAAATGATCAGGCCTGATTGATCTTCCTAATGCAAAATATGTTGCCGTGAGTCCAACATGTATGCAAATAGTCCTAGTCACATTAACACTATATGCGTGCACAAACATCCATCCATATGCAATATCCACATGATACACATTAATTTCATCCATAAACAAGTATAAATACTCATGCATATGTAATATGAAAATGTGTCTGAGCCGATCTAGTGCCTAATGTGTGTTATGCAACCATAAGCAACCACTTGCGACCACTTGCAACCATTTGCAAAAATCAACCATAACATGTTTCAATCACATGTTTACATCCAAAAGGGTTCTATCTAAGGTTATCAAGATAGGATTGAGAAGATAAGCAAGATAAAACAAAGCATCTAGGAGAAGAAGTTAAAGATGTACCCCCAGAAGGTCCTGCTTGCGGGGCTTTCCCTTGCTTCTTAGGGAAGTTCTCGCTGATGTGTCCAAGCTTACCACATTGAAAGCACACACCTATCTTCTTCTTCCTTCCTTTACAATCCTTGATAACATGCCCAACTATAGCACAGAAGTTGCACTTCCTCTTATCACGTGACTTGTTATTATTGCAATCGTTGTTTTCGCCTCCCTTCTGGAAGTCTTTCTTCTCGTTCTGAGACTCATCCGCCTTAAATTATCACTCATACCTTCCCTATGTAACATGTTAACAAGCCTCACGGAAACTATCTCCATCGTACGGAAAACCCTCTACGAAGCTAGAAAGAAGATTAGCGGCAGGTAAAAACTACTGAAACTACAGATGGAGAAAAGAAAGGAAAAGAGATTCAAAAGAGGAAACAAAGGATAGTGCTAATGGCTTTTGGGGAATAGCCTTTAAATAAAACAAGACTTTTCTTGAAAAATGCTTCTTTGTAAACGGTTTTGAAAAGAGTTTTAGAAGGTTTTTAAAAACTTTTGCCCAGTCTGGTAACCTTCTGCTCTGATACCAAATGTAACACCCCACCTCCGCTAGGGTCACTCACAAAGGGAATGCACTAGTTTTGGAGGAGCGTTATCGAGGTAGACAACCACAGAATTATTACAAGACAGAACATAAATAAAACAGCGGAAGATTCAAAAGCTAAATTTCATTACTTTCAAAAAGAGTCAAAACCTTCTACATCAAATAGCCAAGGTCACTATTTTCCATTACAATAAATTCTGTCTTGCATAAATAAAGAAGCATAAACTTGAAACAACAAAAGGACCTTAATTCCCCAAAGGTAGCAGAAATGCAGCCATAGCATAGCTCAAGATCAAACCGTACATGAGCAGAACCGAAAGCAAGTGAAATCCAAGCTAAGTGCTAGAGTTTCCTCCCTGAGAACCTGGGGGGGAACGGAAGAAAAAGAGGCGAAAGAAAACGGGTCAGTCATAAAGACTGGTAAGTCCAAGTGACTTTCAGCATAGAAACAGGTAAAGATAACATGACATGTATAAACTGAAAGTAAACATAAGGATGCTGTCAAGATGGGCAAGATAGACTAAGATAACATGATAAATCAAGTATAGCATCACATATTTAAGGTTCACTGCATCAACTATACTACAATCCCAAACCCATGTCTTATATAAATCATGAAATAATCCCTTGGCCCAATATCATGAAATGACCCATTTCTAGGTCCAACGAAATGATCCACTACTCGATCGGCTCCCTACAAGTTCTAGTTCGTCATGTGTATGTGTCATATGGCCCTATCACGAATGTAGTCACCAGTGCTAGGTCCACCATAGGGTGTATCAAGCCCTATGGTGCCAACCACCAACATGAATCAAGCATGCACAGATAAACCTACTGATGCCCAATGCCTGCTTTTCCAACTCCGGACCACGTGCAGGACCATAGCCTGCCTGAACCTACACTGGCGCACCAACATAACTGTCGTTTTGGTCGCTTATAATAAGCCCAGTAATCGTGCCCCACCCTGCCTAGTTCCAGGGTACCATGATACATCTAGCGGGTTACTGCGGAAATGGACCGCGTAACTAGGGTTTTCGTCTAATAGGTTAAGTGTTGTCATTTAAATTCATGACTTAACCCTTATCAGTCTAGCATGTCAAGTTGGTTAAGTGTTGTCATTCAAGTTCGTGACTTAACCCGCCTACGAATCATGTATCAAGTTGGTTAAGTTTTGTCTTTCATGTTCATCACTTAACCCTATCATGTGGCTTTAATTCATTAATGCACCCAAACCTCTCACATCAGACCTGTTGTTGTGGTCACTGGATATGCCGGGCGGTTCTGGGCAGAATTACACCACAACTCAGTCTGACCTCGGGTTTTCAAGTGCGATATGACCAACTACCCACATTGGATCCTATTGTTTGCAGTAACTGGATTTGCCGGGCGGTTCCGGGCAGAATTACACTGCAAACTCAACCCAACCTCGAGTTGACCATTTTCAAGTTCATTCTAGTGTCATGCCCATTTTCAAGTTTCATGTCATATATGTGTCAAGTTTCACGGCAAGTTTCATGCCCACAATCAGATTCAAGTTATAACAATGTTCATGTCAAGTTTCATGGCGAGTTTCATACCAAGTTTCCTATAATTACCAATTTTTCCCAATGTTACCCCGTCTAAATATTAAGCTAACAATCTTAGCCTAATTTTCCGTCCGCATGATTTTTGGCATAATATTAGGCTAAAAACTTATCCTAATTTAACGTACACAAAATTTTCATAAAGAAATTCATTAACATGACATAGGTGTAAACTTAGCATTCTTGGCATAGTCAATATGAACACCATATATGTGTACTTGCAAAACAATCAACATGAATATCATAGGTGTGAACTTGCAACGTAGACTAAACCAAAATACATATATGTGAATTTGTAACATAGACTAAATCAACTTACATATACGTGAACTTGCAAATCAATCACGAACATATGAATAAGTGTGAACTTGAAATATGACATAGGTTTAACATATACACATAAACATGTAGATCTAACATTTGGTCACATATATGATATGCTTTCACAACCTAAAACTTGCATAACATGATAAACTACACAACTTGTCATCACGGGTTATACTCCAAGTTCATATACATATGAATGGACTTATTCATTAATTCCCAATTCAACATGATGATAAAATAGAACCACAGGCATAGATCAACATAATAAACATTGCTCTATTATCAATTTATTTCCAAGGCATGACCTAACTGAATAAATTGATTAAAACATCGCAGGCATAACATTATGAACATGAAAAAGGTTTCAATAATAATCTAGATTCAAGAACACGGGTAGATCTAACTTAAATAGAAAAATCCCCAAAAATAAGACAAATAAAGAAAATAGGTCTGAATAGAAAATCAAGCTTAGATCCAATTTCATAGTCATAATCCTGGGCAATAACCTCATAGATGATTAGCCATAATTGTCCATGTCATAGCTATAGGCAATAGTCTTATATTCACAGTCATAGGCATAGACATAGTCTTATGTTCACCCTCATAGTCATTGGCATAGTCTTATGTTCACCGTCATAGTCGTAGGCATAGGCATAGTCTTATGTTCACAGTCATAGGCATAGTCATGGTCTTATGTTCACAGTCATAGGCGTAGTCATAGTCTTATGTTCACAGTCATAGGCGTAGTCATGGTCTTATGTTCACAGTCATAGGCGTAGTCATAGTCTTATGCCATTAACAATAGTTTCAGTGTCGTAGACAATATTCCTAATAGTCAAGATCCAAGAAGAAAACAAGAATAGATATGAATCATACATAAATCAATTCCAATTTAACATGCCCATATTAGATTTATAGTTTTTATCTAAAAGTAACTAGAACTTACAGATCGTGGTCTAAGAAATTTAGATGCAGAAGTCAAGTCTAGAAATTTGCCATAGAACGTTGCGGTGTCGCTGATCTATTCTCTTGAATTGTTGTAGAAGCGTTGATCTTTGATTTGAATCGAGTTTGAATGCTTAAGCTTTAATTTCAAGGCGGCGGCCATGGTTCAAGGGGTAAATTAGCAGCATAGCAGTGTAAGAATGATTTGTGTGAATTAGACTTGGTCTTAGGATGTATTTATAGGGGTAGCAACTAGTTTAGGCCCTTAAATTAACCCTAGAATCAATCCGGACCATCAAAACACGTCTCAGGCTTCAAAAATGGGTTCTGGGTCAAAACAGGTCGACCTGTAAGGGGGGGAGGTCGACCCTAAGGTCGACCACATGGTCGACCTGACCCCCAGGTCGACCCCTAGGTCCTGTGCTGCCTGAAATTTGTTGAATCTTCTACAGGCTATAACTTCTTCATCCGGACTCTGATTTTCGAAAACTCAGACTCTATTTCATGTAAAATTACGAGGCGAACGCAATGGCGCAACTCGTTTCCCATAATTCTCGTTTTAAAAATTAATTCTACCTTGATTTCTTGTTTTAACATGTTATTAAAATTCGGGTTGTTACAAAAACACTTTCATTTCTTTACTTAAGCTTTTAAAGCACAAGGCTTAAATGACATGTCAAGCATCCATGCACCTGGGTGTGTTTTCTTCTCCTTCACCTTGCCTCGACATGTCATCAATCCATGTGAAGTCCTCTTTTATGAAACTCTCTCTTTTCTTCCTTTGTCTTCTTTCTTTTTACCTTTTCTTCTTTAAACCTCGTTCTCCTTCCCCCATTAGTCATGGTTGCACCCACCCCCACCCTCTCCTAACCACTTCCACCACTTACCAACACCCTCCCTCTCCTGTGCAGCCCTCCCCTTCCTCCCATCATCATGATCTCCTCCTCCCCTTAAAAACCTAAAATCCACATAAAACCCTATTTTTGCTATTGTACCTAAATTTTACCCAAAAGCACCATCCTTTGCACCTTCTTACCCCACTTCTTGGGCCCTATACCTACGCCTCCCCTGCACAACACAAAAACATGGACCCCACCCTAGGCCGAACCACCATGGACCCACACCCCTTCTATATGTCCCATATATCTAGATTTGTGAATGTGTGTGCATCTATCGAGTTTAGAAAACCCATAGCCTCTAAAGCTTAGTCCAGTTAGCTTTTGAAAATTTTGCAGTCACGGAAACAATCCCATAGAAGTACGCAAGTGTTTGCATTCCATCCACGTATAGATTGACAGAGTGGAACCCACAATGAGAAACCAAAACTTAAAAAGGGCTAGTGTAATGTTAATCATAGTTAGTGAATTTATATGATTATATAATGATTTATAGTTAATTATATAAGCTCATTATGATGGTTAATGACGATTTATCATTTTCAATGGATATACATGTAGTTGTTTGGGTAGATGACACTTAAACAACTTGAACCTTAAATTGTCTTGATAAAGTAATTCACAAATTACTGGTTAATGAATGTTGATGTGAACTTCACTTGAGTATTGAAGTGTTAATTGAATGATATATATCCATTGATTGATTTGCGGTTAATTTGTTGATTGACAAACCCGTATAAGCATTATTGATTTAAGGCTTATACGGTATATTCCATTTTTATGTGGATTGGATGTTGTTTGATAGTCGATTTAGTGTTGTATGATGCATTGATTGAAAATGACCAATAGTTGAGATTATAGGTCCACTGATTAAGTCTCCATCAAATAAAATGGATTTTAATGAATAATTTATTAATATAATAATAGGCTGAAAATAAAAGCTTGAATTTAATGTCCGATTTTGGATGGACACGAAGTTTACAAAATTACGATGAATATTTGCAACTGGAACAAATTTATTTAATTAATTTTTATGAAGTTATGACTTGTTCAAGTTTTATTTTCAAATGAACAGTAACCGATAAAATTGAAGTTCGGTTAGGGTATCCAGGATGAGTTTTGGAATAAATTCCTTTACAAAACTTTCTTAATTATTTTTATAACGAATGTAAAAAAAATTTGGATTAAAAATAATGAAGTTGGAAAAATAATAATATTTTAATCATTTAAAATATTATTATAATACTTAAATATTATAATAATTGTGTAACAACCCAGAATTTTGACAATAAATAATTATTTAATTAGAATCTCAAAAATAGGAATTTCTGCAAACGATGGTAATTGACCACGGAACTTTAACAGATGAGTCCGTCTTGGAATTCTGGTCAACTTTCATGTTTGCAGTTTTGCTAACGGAGTCCGTATGAAAATATTACGGGAAAAATACGAAAAATGGATGGAAATAAATAAACATGATAATTAATATATATCTATGTTTCCCTCTTTGACCAGCCCTCATTGGGCAAACCGGCCAGAGGGCGGTCGACCGCCCCTAGGGAGGGTGTCGACCACTTCGGACCTGTAGTGCCCAATGACGGCTAAGTTTTGAGGGAAAATTTCATTATATTTTGTAATCTAAACAGACAGATGTTAATTAAAATAAATTTAATGGTCCAAGGCCCTATAAATAAAGGGGTAAGTCCTCATTCTTTTCCACACAAATCTGTAGGCAGCAGCGAAGCTCTGCCATTTTCCTCCTTCTTCAAACCTAATTTCTTAATTAAAAGTATATTATTTTGAAACAAATCAAATAGGATTGAGAGGATTTTCAGATCCAATGGAAAAGAATGTGAATTAAAGGTCAATAGTAGATTCTGCCCTCTTTTCCTATTTTCTTACATCTCTACAGATCTGGAATCATACCCTTTTCAAATAAATTGTAGATTTATAAGATTTTGGGAATTGTAGGCCTAAAAGATTCCAACTTTGAATTTGGATGCTTTCAGGTGAGTCGGAAAATTATATATACATTTGTAATAATGTATTTATCTTGTTTGTAATAGATCTCAAAATTTATGCTTATTTTCATCATATCTGCTCATGATATTATTGTAATGGAATTAACATCTATCAGATCTGATTAAAAAAATTGTCAAAACTTGTGAGTATGTAAATTATGGTTATGCATAATATTAATTGTAGGATTCTTAAATTTGTTTACACATATTCCTACAATTATGTTGAAAAATATATTGCAGTTGTTGAAAATCAATGTAGATATAAAAATCAGTCACGTTAAACACCATTTAGATGTAGTAACATTACAGATCTCTAACTCAGTGTTGAATCATAAATTATGTGAATTTGGATAAAAAGGTACAATTGGTAAATTATGTGATTGTAATTTTTAAAAGAATTATACCTATTTGTATTCAATGTTGTTGAGTTTTGGCTTAATTGTTGTAAATATTTCGTTTTCCTCTTTATGAACAAGAAGATGTCATTTTGAATTCATAAGAGATATGAAAATTGATTTAAAAGGGAAAAGTGGTGCAAGCGTATGTACAAATATAAAAGTAAATATTTATGCGTAGTTTGGATAAACTATTCCAAAAAAAATATACATATGTACTTTTTATGAATTTGAAATATGTCTATTTTACTAATCAGGCATAGTTTGCAATAATTAAGGCTAATTGTATTTTTGTAAGGTTTGAAACCTTTTAACAAGATTGAATGTAAAGAGGAATGTTTGGTTATTGATTAAACTAAATCATTAAATTTAAAAGAATAAAAATAATAACTACGTTGACCACACAAAAACAAAAACATAAACATATACATATTATCCATCCAAATTTGCGTTAAACGGTAAAATATACAATTCATTAAATGTTTGAATGTTTGAAAATTGCTCAATTATGGAATTATATGTAAATGTAATCCATATTGAATTAATATATTTGTGGTGACCTTTGTAGCAATATAAAAAATTGTTGTAAATAAGACTACAAATCAATAAATAACAATTGTAACCAATGTTGATTGAGGAAAGTTAATATAATAGGATAACGGTTACAATTCCTAAATTGATTAAGATAAATGTTGTAGACCCTAATTAGGAAATGTAAATTATAACTGCATTTAGACACGAGGTTAAGCTCAACTTGTGGTAGAAGTCTGCGCAGAACCGCCCAGCAAATCCAGCATCCACAGTAGTCAGCTTAATGTGCATGGTATGGTGCATATATATATATATATATATATATATATACCACAGGTAGTCAGCTTAATATGCGTGGTATGGTGCATATATATATATATATTGCAACAAATAAGTTAATAAATAAGAATAGTAATTGTCTTTTGGGGTACAACAAATAGATACTTCGGGACTGTTAAACTAAGGATACCCAGTGTAAATAGTTTCCCTAGGAAAATATGATTGTTATCGTCATGAATGGCAATGAACTTATGAATGGGAATAAATGATGAAAAAGGGGATTAATGGGTATATATTATTATTTAAATACTAAGTCAAAATTTGGGAGGCAATTAAATAAATTTCCTAGGAGCATATAACTTCCCTTGTTTACATTAGTTAATACAAACTTATAATAAAAAGCTAGAAATGGACTTAGTAGGTTAGTGTTGTGAACATTATCAACCATAGGATCCCATGACGATAATGAATTGCGTGCGTATAGTATTTTCGTGTAGAGGGACTAAACGAGAATGACTTAATAACGTAGCCCACTTTATCTCAATAGAGAAGAGTATTAAAGGCTAATGGGGTATAAACTTAATAACCTTCGCGTATAGCCCGCTTCCTGGGTCTTAAGCGGCTAGGGATGAAGATTCCGCCTGGGAATAGGTCTTTCAGTTTAGGGTCTTAAATGGCAGGTGTGTATGGGCCTACCCAAACATGGAAACTAAAATGTCATATAAGGCTACCTATCCTACGGGAAGTAGTAAGCGACAAAGGGGGTTATCTAATAAGGTCAGTTAGAAGGTATAGTGAGCGATAAAATACCATCTCTCACCTTATGCAGGGCAAGGGCATATGTGTGAATGGCGGAAGCCTTAGCTAGTAGGACCCGTAGCTAGTGCCCTTCAGTTTATGTCAATGATAAATAAATTATCGAGAAATAATAAGTGACCAATAGATCCGCCTAGGGGTCTAAGCTCGATTAAATAACCGGCCATACCCTGGTGTAAAGGCTTCACAAATATATGCGTAAACATCCTATCTCGGTACTATACTTTAGGAAGAGTAGGAAAGTCATGCATAAAAATTTACAAGGTTAGGTTATAATCTCTAACCTTGGTTGGCATACATATTGGGTTGAACCAAATGGGATATATTTGTGTATTATTATAGTGTTGTTCATTTCCCATTCACCATAATTTTTTGTTCTAACACCCTTCCTCATTACAAGTACCTAGGTTTTCCAGAGAAGGTCGGGTTCTCACATGTGTTTAAGTATGGCTTTTGGTTCTCGTTCTCTCTCATGCTCGGTATAGGCAAAGTGACTTACTTTGAAAAGGTAGTTACTTGAGTTAATACTAGTTTATCCTATTTTGTTTCTGCTGTGAGTTATCTTATCCTACTCTAATTATGCTCATGCTTATTTATTTGCAAGTACCGGATTTACAAGCTCCATGCTTGGATGTGTTTGAGTTTCAATTTTTATCGAAATTTGGGCACAGAAAAATGTTGGGCGTTACATTTGGTAGTCTGCCCAGAACCGACCGACAAATCCAGCATCCACAATTGGTCAACTTAATGTGAGTGGTCTGGTGCATAAATATATATATATATATATGTATATATATATATAAATAAAATAGACAACAAATAGGTTAATATATAAGAATAGTAATTGTCTGTTAGAGTACAACAAATAGGTACTTCGGGACTAATAAACTAAGGATACCCAGTGTAAATAGTTGCCCTAAGAAAATATGACTATCATGGTCATAAATGGCAATAAACTTATGATTGGGAATAAATGATGAAAAAAAGGGATTAATGGGTATTGATTGTTGTTTGAATACTAAGTCCAAATTTGGGAGGCAAGTAAATGAATTTCCTAGGAGGATATAACTTCCCTTATTTACATTAGTTAATACAGAACTTATAATCAACAGCTAGAAATGGAACCCATGATGATAATGAATTGTGTGTGTATAGTATTTCCTTGTAGAGGGACTACACGGGAATGACTTAATAACGTAACCCACTTTATCCCAATAGAGAGGAGTATTAAAGGCTAGTGGGATTCAAACTTAATAACCTTCGTGTATAGTCTGCTTCCTAGGTCTTAAGAGGCCAGGGTTGAAGAGTCCACCTGGGAATAGGTCTTTCAATTTAGGGGTCTTAAATGGCAGGTGCGTATGGGCCTACCCAAACCTGGAAACTAAAATGTCAGATATGGCTACCTATCCTATGGGAAGTAGTAAGCAACTAAGGGGGTTGTCTAATAAGGTCAGCTAGAAGGTATAGAGAACAATAAAATACCGTCTCTCACCTTATGTGGGGCAAGAGTATATGCATGAATGGCGGAAGCCTTAACTAGTAGGGCCCATATCTAGTGCCCTCTAGTTTATGTCAATGTTAAATAAATTATCGAGAAATAATAAGTAACTAATAAGCCCACCTAGTGTATAACCTCGATTAAATAACTAACCATACTCTGGTGTAAAGGCTTCACAGATATATGCGTAAACATCCTATCTTGGTACTATACTTTGGGAAGAGTAGTAAAGTCATGCGTAAACATTTACAATGTTAGGCTAGAATCGCTAATCTTGGGTTGAACCAAACGGGATACATCTGTATAGTATAACCCGTGTTGTACATTTCCCATCCACCAGAATTTTGTTGTTCTAACCCCCCTCTTCATTACAACCACTAAAGTTTTCTAGAGAAGGTCGGGTTCTTACAGGTGTTTAAGTTTGGCTTTTGGTTCTCGTTCTCTCTCTTGTTCGATATTGGAAAAGTGAGTTACTTTGAAAAAGGTAGTTACTTGAATTAATACTAGTTTATCCTATTTAGTTTCCATTGTGAGTTATCTTATCATACTCTGATTATGCTCATGCTCATTTGTTTGCAGGTACCTGATTTACACGCTCCATGCTTAGATGTGTTTGAGTTTCGATTTTTATTGAAATTTGGGCGCATAAAAGTGTGGGGTGTTATGTTATGTATCAGAGCTTAGGTTAAGCGATCAGAGGAATTAGTTAAATTAAGATTCGTGAGAGAACGTAATTCGATATTCTTTTCTGCTTTTCTTCGCCTTTCTTGCTCGACTATAATTTATTTCAACGATGAATTAGTTGTGGACCTAATTATATAAAATGGGCTTTAAGCGACTGAGTATTGAAATATGTTGAGTTCGGGTTTCTAGCCAATTCTGTCTTACCCTACAGTATGTTGGGGATCTCGTTATGAAGAGCATGAGGATGAAATATGGTGGATTCCGCTGATTCGAGTTTGGATGCTGGACAAAAATCTAGCTACAACCGAGATAGTCGCAATTTTTGGTGTTTGGTTTCATTGATAGTTCCGATTAAGACCATTGCTGGATCCAAAATGGGGAGAAGTCCAAGTTATTATGTCGTATCCATTTCGGAAATATAATTTTGAGGTATATCCATTTGATGCTTCATTGAATTTCTGAATCTACCTTTTTGAAATATTCATTTGAGTTCTTGGCCTTGTATTCAAGGAAATTTTGTTTTTAAATATTTGGAAGAATAAGAACGGGTTTTGTAAGGTTTGAAATACGTTTTCGGAAAATGGTTTTATAAAGGCCTAGTTTTATAAAGATATGGTTTTTAAATTTTAATCTATTCGCTCTTCAAAATTATTAGATTTATTGTGTAATTTTAATAAATATAGTCCGATTGGTAGGAAGAAAGGAATTAAAAATGACAAGGAATATGCTACTAAACTTAAGAATAATAAATACCCATTCCTTGTGAATTTTAGTATCCCTCTTCCTATATATATTGGATAATTTATTAAAATTATCATAATTAATCTTTAAGATTTTAAACCTCTAACATTTTTTAACACAAAAAGATTTCTCAGTTTGTAATATAAATAATAATAATAATAATAAATTGGGTTTATAATACGAAACCGGTAGTTTATAATAGATTCCATTGTTGGAAAAGTTTTAAATTTTCCTTCTAAAAGACTAAGGAAAGAATCCTTCATCTTGATTTTTGGGATATGTTGATTTTGATTCGTTTGTTTGTTGTCAGCCAGGTAAGGGGAAATTCCATTTTAATTTAATTACGGATTTCTAGCTGAATAAATTTGGAATTCGTTCGTTCATTTTGTGGTCACAACATCATTGTTGAGACTACTTAGAATCCTTGGAGATGGTTCAGAGTTTGACTGTGGTCTTTGATACCGCCATGATGACGGTAATTATTTTTCGGAACGCATAAAATCTTAAAAGAAGACGTGGGACGATTAATTTTTTAACCCGGCCTAATAAGGTCAAGGTTCAACCTTTTTCAAAGCCCATCTTATAGTTGTCCGTTTAGTGTTGTACTAGGACGGTCAATTAGTTAATAAGTTTTGGTATAATTTGGACCTAGGACTCAATCATAAAAGTTGCGTCCAAATTACCCCCTTAACTTCCTTCTTTCATACTTCCTTCCTTATCTAGTCAAACCATATTCCTATCCTTCTTATCTTTCTTTGTTTCCACCCCATCTCCTCTTTTCCCATGCTAGTTTGCACATAAGATCTTGCCTCACTAGTACTCCAAGATTTAATTTCTTATCTCCGACCATTTCTTAGTTCATAATACCTAATTGCGTTGTCCGATCTTACTTACACCATTTAAATCTTATCCATAGGGAGAGATCATTTGGTTTGATCAAAATAAGCAAAAGGTCTCACCGCTTTAGGGCTAAGAAAATTTGTCGAGGCAGTTGGATTTGCTTCGATCCATTGCTTTGAGATCTTAGAATAGGATTTGTTGTTTGTGCTGCACCTGCCTTTGATATACCTTGTTAAATTAGGTTCTTTCAAAGGCGATTGTCGTTTCGGAGATGAAGATTAAGCTATCTTTGAATGGTTTTTCTGAGGACAATCTCAATAATATATTAGAGGAATCTGTGTTTTACGCGGACTTGAATGGCCTTTTTGTTTGGTTGGCTTTGGAGATTTTGCAGCAATTCTATTTTTCTTAATGTCGGCTTTTGAGTTCGGGGATCTACGTCAAAACTGTCCATGATGATGTGTGACCCATTTAGCACGTCGTTTTACAAATAGGAAGTTAAGACTAGATTTGTCTCATGATGCGGAAAATAATCTTTTGCTTGATCGATGGCGTAACCATCATCTAGTGTCGCATCATATTTGATTCAGCTTGTTGTTTTTGGGTGTTGATCAGAGAGTAACTTTCTGTAATTTCGCTTATCCATTTTGTCTTTAGACAATATTAGGTGGATTTTCATGAGAAGCGGTTTTGTGGTAGGTTTCTTTTTTCATCGCAAATTCTCTCTTAGAAGAGATGGTGACGTTGGAACCTCCAACAACACTAGCAATGTTTGTAACACGAGATTGAGCATTATGTTACCATTATATAGTTAATTAAAGATCATAAAAATCGGTTTAAGCTCCAGCCGCGGAGCAAGACATCTCTTTGTTTATAGCCATTGTTTTGGGAGTTTCGGTGTTGTTGTTTTGTCGTCGTCTTTGTTGTTTTCCCTTTCCAGCATCAAGTTCTTGGCTTGGTGGTGATTCGTGCTTATAACTTTTAGCATTTTTTTTAAATTACATGACTTAGATGAATGAGATTTCTATGTTTGGAGATATTTATGTCATTCACGCATGCATGTTTGAATGAAATCTCGTTTTTCTTATCTAAACTAACAGATGTACTAGAGCCGGAAAGAATAGAATTCTGTGTTGGGTAAATTTTAGGGAAGGACTGGTTCTACGTCACGAGTATATAAATAAACAAATCACCATTCCTTGTTTATGCTAAAATTTATTTTTGGTCTTTGTGTGTAGTTTCAATTTTCGCATTTTTGGCGTGACTAACTTCCTTCTTCGCCAACATGTGACCTGAATCGTTTAAGTTTCCACAAAATACATTTTTGAAGTTCTTGGAAAACGCTGTTTGAAAAAAAAAACTTTTTATCATTTTTAAATTTTTACTGAATTACTATCTTTTATTTCGGTTCGCGTGAAAATGCAAAATTTGGATACAGCAGTTTGTGCATATTTAAACGTCTGTTTTATATTAAAATGGATAATTTGAATGGTGCAAAGCACATGTTACCGAAATTTTGATTTTTCATATAAATCTCCTATGGAAAGTAAAACAGTATTGAAAAAGTTACTTTCAAAATAAATATAAGAAGTTTTCAAGCAGAAATTTATTTTATGAAAAATTCTGATTTTTGGTCACATGAATAGCTTAAGGAAGATTATTGGATGGTTTGTATGCGCGTTTTAGTGGTGTAGAGGGACTGACGATACGAAAAAAACGATAATGACAATAAGGAAAAGACTATTTTAGCCTTGGAAACATTGTTTTCATACCTTGTCAATGATGCGTGCGAGTTATTAATTAACTCATTTTACGTTTTAGAGCTTGCCTTAAGTCTCCTTTACAGTTCGTAGATGAGAATTTTTGAGTATTTTGGGCAAATGAGGTGAAAATTCCACTGTAGGGCGGGAAATGGAATATTTATAAGCGGAGGAAACATTAAAATTCTTCGCTTTGATTTCCTTTTTCGGTTTAGGAGAAATTAAATAGGAAACGATAGTTTGCGTGACGTTTTGGATGGTAGAATTTGGTTGTTTCACACTTTTATTCGTAATTGTATGAGAGTCATGGATGAAAAATAATTTTTCAATGTTTGCATTCATATAGAACTGCCAATATATTTAGGATGTTTTGCATCATGTTTTCAAAAGTGTTTTAAAGATCTCAGTGCATACATATAGAGGGCCCATTTATAATCACCTTGCACACATGTTTTATGATTGAAATGCATTATGTATACCATGCACATATATACATGGTTGCAAAGTGGATGTGCACAAATTGGTTGTGTAGGGTAGGATAATTAGCTGTCAGAATTTCGGGACTAAATTCCTTTTAAGGGAGGAGAATGTAACAACCCAGAATTTTGACAATAAATAGTTATTTAATTAGAATCTGAAAAACAAGAATGTCTCCAAATGATGGAATTTGACCACGAAACTTTAACATATGCGTTCATTTAGGAATTCTGGTTAATTTTCATGTTTGAAGTTTCGCGAATGGAGTCCCTATGAAAAAGTTACGGGCAAAATATAAAAAACAGACGGAAATAAATAAACGTAATAATATATATATATATATATATAAATTTCCCTCTTTGACCAGCCTTCATTGGGCAAACCGACCAAAGGGCGGTCGACCGCCCCTAGCGAGGGTGT
The DNA here is from genome assembly GCA_030737875.1 of Allium sativum. Taxonomy (NCBI): domain Eukaryota; kingdom Viridiplantae; phylum Streptophyta; class Magnoliopsida; order Asparagales; family Amaryllidaceae; genus Allium; species Allium sativum. The sequence goes on from CM060926.1 coordinate 778,330,619, forward strand.
CGACCGCTTCGGGCCTTTAGTGACCAACGACGGCTAGGTTTTGAGGGGAAATTTTGTTATATTTTTTAATCTAAACTGGCGGATTCTAATTAAAATAAATCTAATGGTCCAAGTCCAATTCTGCTCCTATAAATAAAGGGGTAAGGCCTCATTCTTTTCCACACAAATCTGTGGGCAGCAACGAAGCTCTGGCATTTTCCTCCTTCTTCAAACCTAATTTCTTAATTAAAAATATATTCTTATGCAACAAATCAAACACAAATCAAATAGGATAGAGAGGATTTTCAGAACCAATGGAAAAGAACGCAAATTGACGCTCAATAGCAGATTCTCCCCTCTTTTCCTATTTTCTTACATCTCTAAAGATCTGGAATCATCCCCTTTTTAGATATACTGTAGATTAATAAGAATCTGGGATATGTAGGCTTGAAAGATTCAAACTTTGGATGCTTTTAAGCGAGTGGGAAATTTATATATACATTTAGAATAACGTATTTATCTCGTTTGTAATAGATCTCAAAATTTATGCCTATCTTCATCGGATCTGCTCATGATATTGTTGTAATGGAATCAGCACCTATCAGATCTGATTGTAAAAATTGTCAAAACATGTAAATTTGTAGATTGTGGTTATGCATAATATTAATTGTAGGACTCTTAATTTTGTTTTACACATACTCCAACAATTATGTTGAAAAAATATTGCATTTGTTGTAAAACATTGTAGATCTGGAAATCAGTCTCATTAAACACCATTTAGATGTAGTTACTTTCCAGATCTCTATTTCAGTGTTGAATCATAAATTATGTGAACTTGGATAAAAAATTACGATTGACATATTATGTGATTGTAATATTTAAAAGGATTATATCTATTTGTATTCAATATTGTTGGGTTTAGCTTAATTGTTGTAAATATACCATTTTCCTCTTTTTGAACAACAAGATGTCATTTTAAATTCACAAGAGAAATGACAAAAAGATTTAAAAAAGAAAAGTGGGGCAAACGTACGTATAAATATAGAAATAAATATTTATGCGCAGTTTGCATCAACTACTCCAAATATATATATATATATACACACACACACATACATATGTATTTCTTCTGAATTTGAGATATGTCTATTTCACTAATCAAGCATAGTTTACGACTAAAAGTCTTTTTGTAAGATTTGAAACCTATTGGCGAGATTGAATGAAAAAAGGAATGCTTAGTTATTGATTAAACCAAATCATTAAATTTAAAAGAACAATAATAAAAATAAAAATAATAACTACGTTGACTGCACGAAAACATAAAATATAAATATATATATATATATTATTCGTCCAAATCTGCGTAAAACGGTAAAATATACATTGTATTGGATGTTTGAATAATACTAAATTATGGGATTATATATGTAAATGTAATCCATATTGAATTAATATATTTATGGTGGCCATTTATAGCAATCAGTATAATAAATTGCTATAAATAGGACCGTAAATCAATAAATAATGATTGTAATCAATGTTGATTAGGGAAAGTGAATATAATAGGATAATGGGTACGATTCCAAAATTGATTAGGATAAATGTTGTATACCCCAATTGGGAAATGTAAATTATAACTGCATTTAGACACGAGGTTAAGCTCAACTGGTGGTAGAAGTCTGCCTGGAACCCCCCGAAAAATATAATATCCACAGGTAATCAGCTTAATGTGAGGTGTCTAATGCGTAAATATAAATGTACTAAGACACGAGGTTAAATTCAACTTGTGATAGAAGTGTGCCCGGAACCGACCGGAAAATCCGGCATCCACAAGTGGTCAACTTAATGTAAGTGGTCTGGGGTGTGTGTGTGTGTGTGTGTGTGTGTGTGTGTATATATATAACAAACAAAAAATAAGTTAATAAATAAGAATAGTAATTATCTGGTGGGGTACAACAAATAGATACTTCGGGACTGATAAACTAAGGATACCCAGTGTAAATAGTTGCCCTAGGAAAATAAGACTATTATGATCATAAACGGCAATAAACTTATGAAGGAGTATAAATGATGAAAAAGGGGATTAATGGGTATTGATTGTCGTTTAAATACTAAGTCCAAATTTGGGAGGCAATTAAATATATTTCCTAGGAGGATATAACTTCCCTTATTTACATTAGTTAATACATACCTTATAATGAAAATCTAGAAATGGACTTAGTAGGTTAGTGATGTGAAACATTATTAACCATAGAAACCCGTGACGATAATGAATTGTGTGCGTGTAGTATTTTCATGTAAAGGGACTAAACGCGAATGACTTAATAACGTAGACCACTTTATCCCAGTAGAAAAGAGTCTTAAAGGCTAATGAGGTACAAACTTAATAATCATTGCGTATAGTCCGCTTCCTGGGTCTTTAGCGGTTTGGATTGAAAAGTCCACCTAGTAATAGGTCTTTCAGTGTAGGGATCTTAAATGGAAGGTGTGTGGGCCTACCCAAACCTGGAAACTAAAATGTCAGATATGGCTACTTATCATATGGGATGTACTAAGCAACTAAGGGGATTATCTAATAAGGTCAGCTAGAAGGTATAGCGACTGATAAAATACCATCTCTCAGCTTATGCGGGGCATGGGTATATGTGTGAATGACATACGTCTTAACTAGTAGGGCCTGTAGCAAGTGCCTTCTAGTTTATGTTAATGTTAAATAAATTATCGAGAAATAATAAGTGACCAATAGGTCCGCTTAGGGGCCTAACCTCGATTAAATAACCAGCCATACTCTGGTGTAAAGGCTTCACAAATATATGCGTAAATGTCATATCTCAGTACTATACTTTGGTAATAATACTTTTGGAAGAGTAGTAAAGTCGTGCGTAAACATTTACAAGGTTAGGCTAGAAGAATCGCGAACCTCGGTAGGCATACATCTTGGGTTGAACCAAACAGGATACATCTGTGTATTATAACATGTGTTTTACATTTCCCATTCACTAGAATCTAGTTATTCTGACCCCCTCCTCATTACAACCACCTGGGTTTTCTAGAGAAGGTCGGGTTCTCAAAGGTGTTTAAGTTTTGCTTTTGGTACTCGTTCTCTCTCATGTTCGGTAATGGCAACGTGACTTTCTTTGAAAAATGTAGTTACTTGAGTTAATACTAGTTTATCCTATTTTTTCCCGCTGTGAGTTATCTTATCGTACTCTTATTATTCTCTTGCTCATTTATTTGCTTGTACCGGATTTACATGTTCTAAGCTTGGATGTGTTTGAGATTCGTTTTTTGTCGAAATTTAGGCATAGAAAAGCGTGGGGTGTTACAAATTGATTTAGAAGTCATAATTGAAAATATAGCTTTGAAAATTATTATATATATTTTATGTAAGAAACAAAAAGTTTTTGGCGCTATTCTACAGAATTTATATTATACGTCGAATTATGGTCAGAATAGAATTGGAAGCGCAGCGGTCATTCGCGAACTTCGACATGTAACTTTAAATTATTGTACCGGGAGATTCAACCGTCATATTTTTCCGAAACTGAAACCATTGGGTTCATATTGAAAAGAGATTTCAAATGATAATAAGAGTTTTGAAACCCAACGGTTAGATTTTGAGAAATGTTCAAATCAATTTTGAATAAAAATAACGCCATAACAAATAATGGTTTTTAATGGAAAATTATTAATATGGACTATTTTTATATGAATAAAAATAGAGAAAATCATTATATATTATTATAAATGATTTTAAAAAGGTTTTAAGTGAATTTTATATGATTTTTAAGGATAAAACTAGTTAAGTAGATTTTGGCTATTTTCTGTAAAGGCTTATATAACAAGTTTTTGGGAAATATTGTGAAATAAGATTCTGTAATTCGTAAATCAAATTTAATTCTTAAGTAATCCTTTTTATAAGGCTAAAGATGATTTTTGAAAGTTAGATAACTTAACCAAGTTCGATGTGACGACAGCCCACAACCCCTGCACTAAACAAGTAGAATAATGCACTGAAAGGTATGCCAGGAAACTATGGACGACCATCAGGGTAGGATAACAATCGCAGAACCTGTCGTGAACTCACAGCTCAAGGATAAAATATAATAAAACATATACAACAGGTAGTGGTAGTGAAGCAGAAAACACTAAAACTATCATAACAACTAGAAATTATTTCCCATACACGAGGACAACAACAATAGTGTTTGTACAATTCGCCTCACTACAACACTCAGAGAATTATCAAGAAGAGGAAATCCAATTATTAGATAGTATGTAAGCCTCCTGCTCGCCATCGATCAGCATCATCGTCCTCACTAAAGCATCACCTGTCACCTGCTACTCATTCTGCCCATCCACAACCAGATGAACAACACAAGTTAATAAGAGGAAACATAAAACATAAAGTCAGACAATAGTCTTAGTGGGCGATAAAACTGCTAATAAACTTCATCAATAAAGTATATGAGAATGGGTAAATAAACGAACTAATCTACCCAGCTCTAGAGAAGAACTTACACCTGCCTTCCCTACAACATGACAGTGATAGCCTTTACGATCCATACACCCAAAGGGATAATAATTCAGCCATGGTAACCAGAACAACCATTCATACAGAGCAATAACAACTCAACCATGATCACGACATGCATTCAAACGTCCATGACTGACTCTGGCTATCACCGCCAACCTTGCTTTGGAACCCTCATCATCGTATGACTGGCTAACAACTTGCCATCAATTGTCAAGGACCATACCGATGTCCCGGTTCTAGCAGAACTCTGCATGCTATACTCAACACATGTCTAGGCCATACACGACGCCCATGGCACTCGACCCACAACTGGTCTTCAATTGTACCCCTTGATTTGGATCCGCTAGAACCTACGACAACTACAGTTCCTCGACCTTCTCATCTCTAGTCATTATCAATTACGACTATTAATCAGCTCAGAACAACTTAGAGCAATCCCTTCATACGAACTAAATACACCCTTGAGTTGTCATACCATTCGTTGTTCTACGCTGATCAATGAACACTTTTCAACACTTCAAAACCTCCCAATTGAATTCACTTTGAAGTCACATCATCACCAGAAATGTCTAACCAGAAATGGCTGACCAGAAATGGCCGACCCAACTTTATAACGACCCACTTAGTGCTGACCTAAGTTTGTGCCGACCCAACTTTATGCCGACCCAAGTTTAGGCCGACCAAACTCTATGCCGACCCAACTTTAGGCCAACCCAACTCTAATGCTGACCCAACTTGACTTGTTATCCAAGACATGATTTGAGACCGACTGACCCAACTATGACCGACCAAAACTTGTATATTGCAATTCAATTCCAATTTCGACCAAAACTTCGCCAAACGATAAATCCTACGAAACCAACTCATCCCACTTATCAATTATGGCCACAATCATGGTATGAGACCATCGTCATCATGAATACAACAATTTCCATCAAAATTATACAAATACCCCAAATCATGGAAAAATGATCATATAAACAAATCTGTTGGTCTAACTTGCATAAGCATATGAAACAACATGAGAATTACCTATCGAAACTTACAAAATCATATCATAAGGTGATTCATATGAAAAAACGGACTTAATATGTCATAGATATATGGGAAAATGATTGAATATGATGGAAAACATAATCGAACACCCATACACTTCATTTAATGCATGTGAGAGATGTAAATCACTCACCAATTCTCCAAAACAAGCTAATATGATAGAATTATGAATCCGGACAGCGAGCAATTCGAACCAAACTCCTTGATCCAATGAATTCGCCGTGGAAATGATGTAGATCTAGCCTCCAATGCTGCAGATCTTCAATTTCATTCGTTAGATTTGGAATTTTAATGGTGGAAAGATGTTAGCGGAAGGAGGAGCTCAAGACCTCCCAATGAGAGAATATAAAATTCAAACCCTTTCTCATATCTCTTACCCCCTATTTATAGTTTCCACCAACCCCCTAATGGGCCTTCCCAATTCAGTCCATTTTGGCTTACCAAACCTGGACAGCCAACTGAAAAAACTTAAAACAACGATTTCCCCCAAACTGCTGAGCCAAATCTTTAATGTAACTACTCTACGGTAAGGCAAACATCAATTTCTTTCCAATGGCACAGGTCTCACCCTGTGATTCGACCTGAGTCAGAAGTTATGCCCTGTACAAGACCGACAAGGGCAAAATGGTCACAAACAAAATTGGTAAAAATTATGGACATGTATCACATCCCCATAAGAAGCATATTAAAAGATGAGAATGATCCAACCCTCAGGGAACGAAATAAAAATGTTTTACGATCTTCTGATACGTAAAATGAGGGCTGTTACATTCTCTCTCCTTAAGAATTTCGCCCTCGAAATTCCAAAAAAACACAAGTAATCACAACAATTCCGCATGTCTATCATCCATGAGAAGCCAATTTTATCATCGAAACTAGCAACCATCAAGCCATGCATCAATAGCCTTATCCTAGCATGCGTAATTCTATCAAACAACAACAAGATACAACCATATAACGATGATACATATCAAAGGGTCCTACCGATGAAGAGTTCTGGATGAGTCGCCTTCATACTCTCTTTCCTCTCCCATGTACAATCGTTACCATATTCACTCCATTTTACCTTGACAAGCTTAACCGTCTTCCTCCTAAGCTATTTCGTGTCATTTCCCACAACACGAAGCGGCTTACGAGGTCTCGCAACTACGATCTCTACTTCTAGGTCTTCGTACTGCTCTGGAGATACCAGCACATTCGAATAATGCATGCACTTCGGTAGAAACGATACATGGAACACATTGTGCACACTCGACATCTTCTCGGGTAACTCCAATCTATATGCGAGCTTTCCAATTCGCTCGACTATCGGAAATGGTCCAACGAACCTAGGAGCCAACTTTCCTTTACTTCCAAATCGAACCACATGCTTCAATGGCGAAATCTTCACAAAAACCATGTCACCAACTTCGAATTCCAAAAAATTTCGATGCCTATTAGCATTGCTCTTCTAGCGATCTTGGGTTGCCTTCATTCGTTGCCGAACGATCTCGATACAATCTGAGGTTTCTCTAATCATCTCTGGCCCAAGTACCAACTTATCTCCGGTTTATAACCAACATGCTAGAGAATTGCATGGTCTCCCATACAACGCCTCGTATGGTGCAATCCCAATGCTAGACTGATATCTATTATTATATGCAAACTCAACCAGATGTAGATGCTCTCTCCATGATCCTCCGAAGTCCAACACACAAGCCCTTAGGAGATCTTCCAAAACTCGATTGACTCTCTCGGTCTGACCATCAGTTTGGGGTTGGTAAGCCGTATTTAAGCACAATTCGGTTCCCAAAGCTTCTTGGAAACTTCTCCAAAATCCACTCATAAATAATGGATCTCGGTCACTCACTATACTCTTTGGAACACCATGGAATCGAACTTTCCATTTCACATAAAGTTCAGCCAGTTTCGACGTCGTCCTAGTCGACTTGATAGGAATGAATCTTGCACTTTTGGTCAAGCGATCCACAATGACCCAAATCCCTTCATTTCATGCCCTACTTCTAGGTAGTCCATCGATGAAATCCATCGATACTTGCTCCTACTTCAACATAGGAAATTCTAATGGTTGAACCAACCCACTCGGCTTCTTCTTTTCAGCTTTCACCAAGTGACAGTTCATGCACTTGGAAATGAACTTTCCAATATCTCGCTTCATCCAATTCCAGTAGTAAACTCTCTTCGTGTCCTGATACATTTTATTACCACTGGGATGAATCGTCAACTTTGAGTGATGACATTCTCTCAGAGCCTCATCTCTCAATCCATCGATATCAGGAACAACTAATCGCCCTTGCTTTTGAAGACAACCTTCTCGATCGACTTCGAATTCTTTATCTTCTAGTTCTAGTTGCTGGATAAACTCGACAAGCTTTGCATCTCACTTTTGGCTCTCGCTAAACCTTTCGATGAGAGTAGGTCTTACCGATAAGCTTGCCAACATTTCAGGTTCCAACTCACACCTTGGCCTAAAATCAAACCTTGCCAAATAACCGAGGCTCTTCCATTATGAAAACATTGCTCCCAAACTTGCGTGTCTTCGACTTAATGCAGCTGCAACTGCGTTTCCCTTACCCAGAGTATAGGTTATGCCAAAATCATATGACGCTAGAAACTCCAACCATCATTGTTGTCGAAGATTCAAATCCTTTTGGGAGAAAAGATGCTTCAACGACTTGTTTTCCGTAAACAACTCGAACCGAACCCCTAATAGGTAATGTCTTCATATATTTAGAGCAAACACAATCGCCACCAATTCCAAATCATGAGTTGGGTAATTCTTCTCATGCGCCTTCAGCTGTCTACTCGCGTAGGCCACAACCTTATCCTTTTGCATTAGTACTGCTCCAAGTCCAGTACCACATGCATCGATGTATACCACCATCTCTTCATTCCTACTTGGAATGGTCAACACAGGTGCACTTGTCAATCTCTCCTTCAGGATTTTGAATGCTTGTTCACACTTCACATCCCATGTGAACACTTGGTTCTTCTTCGTTAATCCTGTCAACAGTGCAACTATCTTGGAGAAATCCTTGATAAAACATCGATAATATCCTGCCAACCCAAGGAAACTCCGAACATCCGTCGCATTCTTTAGTCGATCCCAGTCCTCGATTGCTTCTACTTTAGCGGGGTCAACCGCTATGCCATTTCCAGAAACAACATGACCTAAGAACCTTACTTCATCCTTCCAAATGTGACACTTTGAGAAATTAGCCATCAACTGATGCTTTCGCAAGATCTCTAACACAACTCTCAAGTGCGTCTTGTGTTCTTCCTAATTCCTAGAGTAAACCAGAATATCATCCATGAACACAAGCACGAACTTGTTCAACTGGTCTCTGAAAACTCTATTCATAAGATCCACAAAATATGCTGGCGCGTTAGTCAACCCGGATGGTGTCCTAAAAGCAGTCTTTGGCACACTATCCTTTGGCACCCTCAACTGGTGAAATCGTATTGCCAAATCCATCTGAGAAAACACTTTGGCTTCGTGAAGCTGATCGAACAAGTCATCAATCCTTGGCAATATATACTTGTTCTTCTTAGTCACCTTGTTCAGCTCAGGATGGTCCACACACAATCTTAACGAGCCATCTGCCTTGGTTGCAAACACGATAGGTGCCCCCCATTTAGAAACACTTCTCTGAATGAATCCTTTCCTAAGAAGGTCTCGAACTTGCACCTCTAATTATCGTTGTTCCTTAGGCGCCATCATCCTAAGAGGCATAACGATTGGTTTAGCACCCTCGACCGAATCGATCCTAAACTCGATCTCACAATGTGGCGGCAAACCTTTGACCTCGTCAAAGACATCCTCATACTTATTTGTGATCAACATAGATGACAAGTCTTCTTGTGGAATCACAAGCGAATATAGATAGCTAACAAAGACACCCTCTTTGCGCTTACTCCTTATCAACACTTTTCGCCACATCCCTGACTCTTACCTCTAGCTTCTCACAATTAACTATTGCCGCATACCTCTTGAGCCAATACATGCCCAAAATGATCCCAAACCCAACGAAATTAAGAACAATGCAATCACACACAAAAGAGCAACCATGACTCGAAACCACTAGACCACGACACAACATGCACAAACTGGACGAGCCCCCAACTGGATTAGTCACGATCAATGGTCTATCACAAATCTCGGGTTCCAAACCCAAGCGACACACAAGTTCATTGCAAATGAATGAATGCGATGCTCCAGTATCAAACAAAACTCGAACTGAAACACCATGAACAGAAAGAGTACCTTGCACCACGACACCCTTTCCCTTCTCCTTAGCAGTAGGAGCTTTGGAAGAAGATGGCACTGCCCCTAAAGCATATGCCTTAACCACTTGCTTTCATTTAGCTGACTCTGGGCAATCTTTCTTCTCATGTCCCAGCTTTCCACACTTGAAGAACTTCTTCTCAGCTTTAGGATTCTTGCATTCACTAGCAAAATGGCTCTTCTGCCAACAATTGAAGCAAGTTACTTCTCCCTTCTGCTTCTTCTGTCCATCCTTTCCTTTCTGATGTTGCTGCTTTCTCTTCTTATTATTACCACATTGTTGTGGCTTATGTTCTTCCTTAGCAACGACAACAGACACCTTCTTAGAAAACTGATTCTCATGGCTCAAATCCTTCTCGACGACCTTCTCAAAGCTATCATCAAGGTGATCCACAAGCTGATTCCCAAGATATTCATCCAATCCCAAGACAAACTTCTAATTCTTTTGATAAGGAGTATCCACATATGAACGAGCATACTTCGACAAACACTCGAAGTAAGAAATATATTCAAGAACAGGGCGACCATTCTGTTTAAGCTCCACGAATCTCTTAAACAGAATAGAATTTTGCACGGTGGAGATAAACTTTGCTTCAAACTTAGCTTGAAATTGCTCCCATGAGATCTCTCCCTCCGAGGTCTCAAGTGTGACAGAGTTCCACCAGTCCATTGCTCTGCCCTCTAACTGCCTTGATGCAAACTTTATCTTCGTTGCATCATCAATACCGAAGTCCTTGAAAATCCTAAAAAAAAGTATCCATCCACTTTTGGACTTCTTCAATTGGTTCAGTGCCCTTGAATTGTTTTCCCCCTAACGAGGAAAAGTCTTTGCATAGATTTGCAAATTCTACAGCTCTAGGAACTGGAACTTCAACATCAACCATAGCCGCTACTGGAGCGGGGTTCCTTCGAAGGCATGCTTCAATCAAAGCTTCAAACATGGTCGAGTATTCATGTGCCCCGCCATTACCCCCTCCAGCACTAGATCCCCTACGAACGTGTCTTGATGGTCGTCTACTCATTCTAACTCTGCAATTTAGAATAATTAGCCACTTCCAAGAAAAACTGCTAAGGAATACAACCGCTACTACTAGATATGCTAATATATATAGTAAGCATTCAACTGAAATCTACAAGTATGTCTCTCAAATGTGATTACGTCTTAGAACTTTGGCTAGAATCGATAACCAGAGCTCTAATACCAAATGTGACGACCGCCCACAACCCCTGCACTAAACAAGTAGAATAATGCACTGAAAGGTGTGCCAGGAAGCTACGGATGATCACCAGGGTAAGATAACAATCACAGAACTTGTCGTGAACTCACAACGCATGGATAAAATATAACAGAACATATACAATAGGTAGTGGTAGTGAAGCAGAAAACACTAAAACTTTCATAACAAGTAGAAAGTATTTCCCATACATGAGGACAACAACAATAGTGTTTGTACAATTTGCCTCACTACAACACTCAGAGAATTATCAAGTAGTGGAAATCCAACTATTAGATAGTAGTAAAACTAGTACGTAAGCCTCCTGCTCGCCATCGATCAGCATCATCATCCTCACTAAAGCATCACCTATCACCTGCTACTCAGTCTGCCCATCCACAACCGGATGAACAACCCAAGGTAATAAGAGGAAACATAAAACCTTGAGTCAGACAACAGTCTGAGTGAGCGATAAAACAGCTAACAGACTTCATCAATAAAGTATATGAGAATGGGTAAATAAACGAACTAATCTACCCAGCTCTAGAGAAGAACTTACACCTGCCTTCCCCACAACATGACAGTGATAGCCTTTACGATCTATACACCCAAAAGGATAACAATTCAGCTATGGTAACCAGAACTACCATTCATATATAGCAATAAAAACTCAATCATGATCACAACATGCATTCAAACGTCCATGACTGACTCTGGCTACCACCGCCAATCTTGCTTTGGAACCCTCGTTATCTTATGACTGGCTAACAACTTGCCATCAATTGTCAAGGACCATACCGACGCCCCAGTTCTAGCAAAACTCCACACGCTATACTCAACACGTGTCTAGGCCATACACGATGCCATGGCACTCGACCTATAACTGGTCTTCAATTGTACTCCTTGCTTTGGATCCGCAAGAACCTATGACAACTACAGTTCCTCGACCTTCTCATCTATAGTCCTTATCAATTACGACTATTAATCAGCTCAGAACACCTTAGAGCAATCCCTTCACACGAACTCAATACACCCTTAAGTTGTCATACCATTCGTTGGTCTATGCCGATTAACGAACACTTTTCAACACTTCCAAACTTCCCAATTGAATTCACTTTGAAGTCACATCATCACCAGAAATGTCCGACCAGAAATGGCTGACCTGAAATGGCCGACCCAACTTTATGCCGACCCACTTTATGCCGACCCACTTTATGCCGACCCAACTTTAGGCCGTCCCAACTTTATGCTGACACACTTAGTGCTGACCTAAGTTTGTGCTGACCCAACTTTATGCCGACAAAACTTTAGGCCGAACCAACTCTATGCCGACCCAACTTTAGGCCGACCCAACTTGACTTGTTCTCTAAGACATAATTTGAGACCGACGGACCCAACTATGGCCGTCCCAAAATTTGCATATTGCAATTCAACTTCGATTTCAACCAAAACATTGCCAATCTATAAATCCGATGAAACCAACTCGTCCCACTTATCAATTATAGCCAAAATCATGGTATGAAACCATCATCATCATGAATACAACGATTTCCATCAAAATTATACAAATCACCCCAAATCATGGGAAATGATCATATGAACAAAACTATTGATCTAACTTGCATAAGCATATGAAACATCATGGAAATTACCTATCTAAACTTACAAAATCATATCATAGGGTGATTTATATGAAAAACGAACTTAATATGGCATAGATATATGGTAAAATGATTGAATATAATGAAAAACATAATCAAACACTCATACACTTCATTGAATCCACGTGAGAGATGTAAATTACTCACCGATTCTCCAAAACAAGCTAAAATGACCGAATTATGAATCCGGACAGCGAGCAATTCGAACCAAACTCTTCGATCCGATGAATTCACCCTTGAAATGATGTAGATCTAGCCTCCAATGGTGTAGATCTTCGATTTCCTTCCTTATTTTTGGATTTTTAATGGTGGAAAGGTGTTAGAGGAAGGAGGAGCTCAAGAGCTCCCAATGAGAGAATGGAAAATTCAAACCCTTTCTCATATCCCTTACCTCCTATTTATAGTTTCCACCAACCCTCTAATAGGCCTTCCCAATTCAGCCCATTTTGGCTTATCAAACCTGGACAACCAACTGAAAAACCTTAAAACAGCGATTTCTCCCAAATCGCTAAGACAAATCATTAATGTAACTACTCTATGAAAAGGCAAACATCAGTTCCTTTCCAATGACACAGGTCTCACTCTCTAAGTTAACCTGAGTCAAATGTTATGCCTTGTACAAGACTGACAAGGGCAAAGTGGTCATAAACAAAATCGGTAAAAATTATAGACATGTCTCACATCTCCATAAGCAACATATTAAAAGATGAGAATGATTTAACCCTTAGGGAATGAAATAAAAATATTTTACGATCTTCTGATTCGTAAAATGCAGGCTGTTACATTGGGAATAAGATTTTAATCTTATGAAATGAGTACCAATTAAAGGAGACTTAATTGGTGGATTGATAATCCAATAAGGATTTTTGTTTTGGCGCTAATTATTCGAAAAGACCGAGTTTGACCCATTTCGAATAATTATACAATGATTAAAAGCCAAAGACATTGAAGACGGTGGAAGATCGAGGATCTTCACATCGAATGGATTGCTTGCTGATGCCCTGGATATGGGTAGCTCCCTTGAAGGGGTTAAAGTAGCAGTGGTTTGGACGTACTTGTTGATTTTCTGGATATGCAAGGGCCTCTCTCCTTAATTGGACGAGGAATAAGGTGAATTTGTTTCATTCAGATCCAGAACGAACTTGTAAATTAATGGTATGTGTGACATTGTATTTCATAAGATAACCGATTAGTTGCTATTAATGATATATTTGCTTTTGGTGGAGAATTTATTCTCTTTGGTTAATACCCTTCTTTGAGACGTATGAGCTCAAAGGTTATATTATTAATAGAAATTGATCGTATGTGTGAAGTGATAATGTGGCATGCTGAGTTCTACTTGCAGATAGATCAAAGCTTTTGTTGAAAAGCAAAGCTTTGTGGTACATTGACTCGTGGGCCTCACACCTCGGAATGAACCGTAAACAAAATGGAAGACCGCGGAGTAAGGACATAAGTTCCATTCTAGCTAAGAGTGATGTCATGGTATGGAGCCCCGACAATTTACTTATGTCGATAATGGAATCGAGGCCTTGGATGATTGTCAAATATGACTAGGATGACAGTCAGATACGACCGGGGACGTTATGTTCAGGAGTAATCCGAACTCACCAGGAATTGGTGGGACGGCTCTGCCGCTCTAGGGTTCACATGCACGTGAGTCCTGGACATCTTGCTAGACATACTCCGAATCGGATAAGGAAGATCCTTTGCCTTGGTTCATTGATGGAATCCAATTTCCAATATGAGATTTGTGATTTTAAGTTGTAAACCTATATGGCGACATAATAAGATGGGGTATAATGTTGTCTAAGATTAATACATTTTTTTCCAAAATTGTTTTCAACACTTAGACACTAATAATAATATCTAATAATTTTCTCGAATCAAGCATGTTTGGCCATTATAAGGTAAAACTCTATCCTCCGGTTTGCGTTGTCATTGTGTGATGGGACTTGAGTCTTATATGGCTTCATTTTTCACAAAACATTGCGTTGTTTTACACATTTTCATTCGTGTGGAATAAACTCGTTCCGTGTTATACGGCATGGTCTCATGATATGCCTTATTTTAAATAAGTAAAAAATAGCTGTAGGGTTTCTCACGCTAGTCTCATGACTGACTCGTAGTTTGTTTTTTTCTTGCAAACTCGGGTGCCCATTATTTTCACACGGGTGACCTAATTCCCAGGTAATTAGCTTATATATTTTTGGAAGTGTGTATGGAAGTTGGTTTTGGACTTGAAGCTGGAGCAAGAAGTGGATATTATTTTGGACTCTTCTAAACTTTATTATGTTGACTACCTTTTATTCCGCTGTGTACTTATTCACTTGTTGAACCATTATGTATACTTATTATGATCTTGTGTAATGTTGCAAACTCTGATATTACCTTCGATGTATAATCATGTAAATTATGTTATACAATGTAATGTTTTATCTTCTGCTCTTATGATAATGTGTTATATTCCAATAACCATCTGCTCTTCAGGGGATCGGGAGAATGGGTCGCCATGACATCTCACCTTTTGGATTTGCATCCTATCCCCTTTGTTTATATTAGGAAAAATGATTCATGCTCTTGTTTTATAAAGGTTTATCTCATTTTCTCGCTATTTGTTAAATTTCATCTGGTACCAGTCACTAAATATCATTTGCTAATATATCAGAATCATGCAATTTAGTCGCTTCTTTCCAAACAGGTCTTTTCCTTTCACTACAAAAGGAACAGTGAATAGCGACGGCAAATAGGCGTTGGCGGCCGTCGCACCCCGTCGCTATTTGTCGTCGCTATAAATGTCATCGCGAGAGGAAAAAGTGACGGAAAAAGCGACGGCTCCGTCACTCGATTAGCAACGGCTTGCAACGGATACTTGCCACGTGGCATCATCAGAAGTCAGGTGGTTTTTTTTGCCGCGAAGCCGTTGCAAAAGCCATGGCTATTTTTGTCCAAAACGCCGTCGCTATCCGTCGCTCTTCGGTGTTGTTAGCCGACGCTTTCCGTCGCAAGCCCTCGCAAAGTAATGACCAAAATTCCGTCGCTACCTGTTACTAGCCGTCGCAAATCTGGAGCATTTTTTCTGCACTACACAGCCATACCTTTCCAACAAGCCTCCACATCAAACCCAATCCACTACCAATCCATCAATATCATTCCAAATCCATCAATATATCCAAAACATTACTAAATTCATCACAATACCATAACATACCATCGTCATACATCCAAAAAACAATATCATCACCGTATATCACCGTCCCATCATCACAAAACATCAAAATACATCAAACTACACACTACCGTCATCAAATATCATCATACGTACATAAAGAAAATAAAAAAGTAAGTGTATATACATACCCAAGCACAAGAACAAACAAACTACTCGTCGTCTTCTTCTTCTTCGCTTGTAGCATCCCCGCCATCGTCCTCGTCTGGCATCGATCCATGCTCGTCATAATAGCGTGCAATGCGCTCGTCTATCTCCTGAGCCAGCTGGCTTCTTCTCCAATCGTTCATCTCTTCCAGTTGCTCCTTCAACTGAGCTATAGTCTCCTGCTCCACGGACTTCCTATATCCTCGCTGAAAATCAATAGCCTGCGAAATAGTTCAATTTCACATTTATAAATGGACTTGTAATATATACATGGACTTTGAAGATCAATACACATGTCAATTTGAAGCTTCTATATTTATAATGTCAATTTAACATGTTAATATAAAAAGAAGGTAAAAGAATGCATGTTAATTGAATACATTTTAAATGTAAACTTAAATTAAAAAAGGTACCTCCTGATTGCCGAAACCGTATCGCCTATTACGAGTAGGCGGCTTAATAATAGCATCCCAAATACGATCGCACTCTGCAACCGTAAGCTCATCTCGTCCACTGGACTGCGTCACTCCAGCTGACTCTGCATCATATCTCTCCTACAATACCAATATAATTTCAATACAAATGTCATACAATTTAATAATATAATGTGATATGAACGAATATGAAATATTTTAATTATTAATAAGTATATTTACCATTACGCCCGCAGCCTTGTCATCCGCCCAATCATATGTCACGTTCCCTTCGTCATCAGTATGCTCCACCGCATGAGTATGCCTGAAAACCTCTGCCATCGTAGGCTCCCTTCTATACTTTGCCATCTGAGTATATATACAGTAATAAAATTACTAAAAATAAAAATGAATGATATGCACTCAATTTTTACGTGAACATATGCTAAAAACTATTTCAAATTTATACCAATTCTCTCCTATGCTGCTGGAATGATTTTGAGCCACCGCGATGTAAACCAGGATTCTTAGCTCTATTTTCTTTATTCCTTTGTGCTACTTCCTATTAAATTTGATACATTATTAAATAAAAGAATGCAATCAACATAAATGTGATTATTTTCATTATATCTTACTTTCGCTGCTTCAGTATCCCAATATGCTAGAAATCCAGCCCAAACATCGTCAGCCATCCATTTAGGCTTCTTCGCTGATGTTTTCGCCCTGGAAATTGTTTCTCGGTAATTCTTTCGCATTTTGATATTCCAGTGTGTCAAAAAAACCTGCATGTCCCGCTCCTCTACACGGACAGCCGCCTGCAAATTAAATTTATTTTGAATTATTTATAGTATATATGAATTTCTAATAATAAAATAAATAAATACTTACTAGCACATCGGCTAGAATGACGTTCTTGATGTGGGGTGGGATACTATCCCAATGAGGCCAAGTCCCAGACATCCTACTCGTGTATTATCGTTCATCATTGTACTATCGTCCTCTACCACTACAGGGTTAGACGTAGGTTGAACAAGCTCTCCATGACGATCCCATAAGTAATAATTCGACACAAAACCAAATTTATACAAATGTACTTCTACTACATCTGGCTTCCAATGCCTCAAATGTTTGCACTTACTACACGGACATCGAATGTCTAGTTTACTCCGATTATTAGATTTAGCGAATCTAATAAACTCTTGGACACCGTTACAAAAATGTTCCTTTATCGACCCTTTCTTACCGGTACGCGGTTGATACATCCAACTACGATCACGAAAATAATCGAACATTTTCCTGATTTGCAACAAAAATGTTAGAAAATTCGATCAAACACTTTGTATTAATTGAAATCTTGTACAATATCATTTACAACTACTTCATGTTTTCAGTTTTTTTTGTTTATTTCTTTCTACTTTGATGGCAGGTCTACCTACTTCCCATTACAAATATAATAACGTAAGCATATTTTATAAATCCTTTCAGGTTAAACAGTTCAACAAAATTTCGGCTGCACTTCCCTTTGGTCCCTGTATCATACACAAATGCGTGTACACAGGGAACAAAAAGGAAGTGCCATCGAAATTTTGTTAACCGTTTAAACTGAAATGATTTATAAAATATGGTTACGTTATTATATTTGTAACTTGTCCAATACAAGGACAAATCCAACGAATATTGTATCAGATGAATATAGATTTCTGTTTTATGGAAAAACGAATATCCATATAACGATCATATACAACACTTGTCGGACGGGGCCAAATTTATCCAAGGGGTTCACATAATTAGTCAAAACACATTCAACCTAAGTTTAAAACAAGAAACACACACATCAAATGAAAAAGCACGTCTTTTGCGCTTTGGACCTTTTTGCGCTTTTTTTGCGCTTCAGTAAAAGATGCGCCTTAAACTTCAAAAAAGACCCGTACTTGCGCCTTACGCCTTATTGCGCCTATGTGCGCGCCTTGACTATATGGCGTCTACATAATAAGTTTTCATAATTTCAATTTGTAAAGTAACATGACAATTAGTTTTAGTAAGTTTTGATTCATTTTAGTTTAATATATAAATTATAAAATTAATTTTAGTTAGTTTAAATTTTTGAAAGATAAACTAAGCTTTCAAGTTAGTTATTTCAATTCATAAAAAATTCAAAGAGTTGAGTAATATGATTTTCATCACATTCAACAAGATTCTTACCGATCTAAACCTAAATTAAGAACTATTTTTAATTAGCATTTTTAATCAACATTTGATTACTAAATATTATAGTAACAAAACATTTTTTTTTCAATTGCAAGTGCATTCTTTTGGACCGACCATTCTTGCATCCGATGGGGACATAACAGTGCATGCATGTAGGCTAGGGACATCGTTGCACCATTTGAATAATAATCAATTTACTACCATTAAACAATTACATTAATTCCATTCATTTTCAAATCATCATACCACACATTCTACATACAACACAATCATCGTATGTCTAATTAAACACGTGATAATCATTGTTTTCAACTTCCTAAATCAATTACATATGTAATATTCATCGATTTTACCCTCCTAATCAATTACACTTATCCCCAAATCAACTCACAACACAACCGTATCATAAACATCCCTCGAGACAACCAATTTCATATCCATAAACATTCAATTCTGCAAACTCATATAAATTAGCAACCAAAGCCTCTAATTAACCCTAATTAAGCATAAACTAGAGTTAGAAGACATAGAAGAATGAAATCAATACCTTGGAAGTGAAATTGGAGGCTTGGAATCGGAGCAGTAAGAAATGGCGACGGGTAGGGTTTAGGACTGATTTTGGGGAAAAAAATATAATGAGGAAGAGGATGGTTCGGCAGTTATTATTATGCAAATCGAGCAACGGTTTGCGACGGCAAGCGACGACCGCTTTTTTAGCCGTCGCTAACCGTTGCCCCACCCCGTCGCTATTTAAGCTGCCTTTTGTAGTGTTTTGGCACTGAAAAGTCTGAAATCAAGGAGCGAGTTAGATTTATAAAGCCAGCGTCTTATTACAAGAAGGGATATTCTGAGGGTATTCTATTTCAAGAAAGGATAAAATGAAAAAAGCCAACTTAACATTCTTTTGAGAAAGTTCCTTTTTCGCTAGGTACAGCTATGTCCTATGATAATTTTTGACATGGGTTAAACATAGTAAACCATTCTAGCTTCAAACAGTAGAGATGTAGAACCTTCAGAAGAATGTTAGGCTCTCTACAATTTCTATGCATGAAGGCATAAACAACATGTATGGAAAAAAATTAATGATAGAAGACGACTTCTTTGCCTTAGCAATGGAGCATCCCAAAATGTAAACAATGCCCGAGTCCTTAGCTCTTAAAATATTTAGAGACTCTTCCTTATGATACATTACATCACATATATAGATCCGTCAATGCATTCATCATCCAATATTCCATACTCAGAACAGTGCTTACCATCTCTGATCATCGTTTCTTTAACATTTACATTCACCCTGTCCCCTTTGTTTATTTTGTGTTGCTCTTCTTTAACATTTCTAAAAGCAGTTACATTGTGAATATTAGTTTTTGCACTCATCCTTATATCATTGCAACTTTTTCTTTCATAATACTATACTCGTAGTGTTGAGTTTAATGTCACAGTGTAATAAAATCCACCTTTTTCATATGATAGAGAAATAAATTCGGAGAATTAAAGGTGGTCGGTTAATTTGTAGTAACAAAATTCCAAGTAACAATTAAGTAGATTTATTTCAGTGTAATGTTAACCATTTTATACATTAGATCTGTTTTTAAAAGAAATAGTCTAGGAAGATCAAAGGAAGCTAGTTGAATCGTAGTGGTGAACAAATCTCCAGGCAACAATTAGACATCCTTATTACAATGCAAATTTTAACACTTGAACATATTATATCGGTTTTATAAAAAGTTCATTAGTTAATGCAATGTGCAGTGGTGAATTATTTCATAAATCATAATATAAAGACCTTACAAAACATTTTTGTCTACCTATTAGATATCCTTATTACAAATAGATCTTTTTGTTTGATCAACACATACATATTTCCAACAGTATTACAAATAAGTCAATGGCACTTTTAACACAAGTCGGCACAGTTCAACTGGTATTAGCAGCCATGTGTTTCAAGTCTTCTTCAACTGCTCTACCAGCACAAAAGATATAAGCAAAGCAAACAATAAAAATGCATTTAGACAAATCTAATCTAAAATAATTATTGTATATACAATCAACATTATTAAATAGGATCAAATCATTTACAAGCTATTTAACTTGTTTATGAAGTAAATTATTCTTATATAACCTTTTCATTAAATACCATGCACATACACACTCGAATGACGCTAATGTCTATAGCGTTACCATGCCCATATACAAATATAAATGCTAGTATAACTATGCAGACATAAATACTCATGATATGAATTTTTATTGTAGAAGATGTAAAATTATTGATATCATCATAAGTAGGCTTGGCCCATGGGCAAGTCCCATGAGGCCGTGGAATTGGTAACTCACCCTGTCGGGGAAAAGTGGAAAAAGGGAAGAACTTTGTTTAAACTTTGGTTAAATAAAGATTTCAGGATGATTACATGGCTCATTAGTAAAGAGCTTTGATTAGAGGTAAAATGATATAGGTTCGATCCCTGTTGTGATGAAAATATCAATGCGTTTGTGTGATTTTCTTTTTTGCTTGCTACCGCTTTCACATTTTTCTCATTGCCCTTCTACCTGGCCTTGAGCAACATAGTCGAATGGGTGGGTCCGAAGCCTAAGCCTAAGCGGAAAAAAATGTCAAGAATGGAGGTGCTACTATTTTACTCTAGTTAACCTACACTACGCATAGTGTAAACGTCAATAACAAAGATTTTTGGTAGATTATTTTTTATCAAAATCCGTCTAAGCCCTTAATTTCAAATTCACCTTACATTGATCCTTCTAAAAGTATTTAAAGGACAAAAAGTTAAAGAAAACAAAACCAACGTACTCATTGTATAATTAAACCTCACCGTTGCCTATAAAATACCATATTCAACTCATTTGATGGCATGATTCAAATTTAAGTCAATAATAAGCAGTTAGTATAATTTAAAGTGCACCCTAGAATCTATGCCTATATGTCAATGTAAGATTGCAAAACATACATTTCCATCATCATCGCCAATTTATTACAAAAATTCACGTTCCTTCTAAAAAAGTTACGTTAGATTGATTTTCTTAGTTCAGGCCCAATCAAGTGTTGTTAAAACAAATGGTCTATACATTTAGAAAAGTGAAGATGTTTTAGTTTTAAGTTATACATTCCAACTTCATAATTTAAGCGCAAACAAACAAAAAATAAGTAAAGCTTACTTGTTTAGTAACCTTCCGTGTATGTTTGTGTGCATCGAAGAAAGAAAAACAATGTTAGAGTAGCAGAATTTGAAACAACCTGCATAGTAATAATGTGGTGGTGTTAAATTTTGCAATACTACACGATAGAATTGAAGTAGATGGAAGTAGCTTCGTGTCAAATTAGATGCTTCGCAAATCGGAGCTCGTAGGTGGAAGTTGCAAGCAAACATGTGTAAGGTTTCAGCAGGAAAGAGCAACAGACATCTGTCATGGGGTGACAGACGTCCGTGTTGTCATTCCCAAGACTTGCGACAGACGTCTGTCACTTACAGACAGACATCTGTGTTGAAACAAAATATGATTCCCTAATTAGGGACAGAAGTCCGTCATATCATGACAGACGTCTAAGGCGACTTTCGGGCTGAAGACTTAACATACTGATTTGTGAAGGATCCAGGGGCAATTCTGGCAATTTCCATATACTATTCTCTCCCTATATAAGTTATTCTTAGATCCAAAAGGGGTAAGACCATAATAGAGATTAAGATCTAGGTTTATTCAAATTAGGGTTTTGGCAAATCTAATCTTCTTCAATTCTCATCTCTATAAAATCAAAATTTTCTTATGAATTTGATTATCGTAATCAATCTCTTGTATTCTTCTATTAGTATTAACAAAAGTTTCTCTCTCAAAGTGGATGTACACTAACAAGACGTTAGTGGAACCACCATAAATCCGTGTGATTTAATTTTCGTTATTGCTCCTTTATTTTTCTTGTTTGTAAAATTATGATTCGTTATTGGATTGGGTTGAGATTGTTTTGAGATACTAATTGGTTGTTTTTGCACGTTTACCACGATCTCGTCTTCCGTTGGGTTGGGGTTTTGATTTGAGTGGTCTTAAGTCACTATAAGAAAAGTTGGTTATAACAGTAAATTGTCTCAGCGTTTCTCGCATATATGTTGTCCTTTATTCAAACAAAAAGAGTAAGGACCTGGGTAACTTTATCTATCCTCAACCATATTTTCAGCCACTTAATTTTTCATTTTTCTATCCCACTTCCATTTTCGCCCTGCTTCTTTTCTCATCCCCGCTTCTTTTTTCATCCTGCTTCCTTTTTCACCCCACTTCTTTTTCAATCCCGGTTCAAGAATGAAACAAAACCTTAAACAAATTTCTCCCCCTTTTTCTCCTGTCTCTTCAAATCACCGTCCTCCTCTGCCTTCACGATATGACACCACGTGAATTGCTAGTCAACTATTGTGCTCTGACTTTTCCTCCTAGTTAGCTGCTCCTAGTTATGGTTAGAATTTCTTCCTTAAATTTCGAATAAAATTAAATTGTGAATTCCTTCTAATTTGGAAAAAATGCCCTTTGAAATTCATTCCATTTATCAATGTATAAATACACAAACCTGAGACAGAAATCAGTGAAAGGATGTTGGGTTCATTGAATCTCCAGGTTCAGTTGTTGTTTTTTAATCTATAATTGAACTTTTTGTCAGTGTATTAATCCAAAGGCCAGTATTGTTGTTAGTTATGCAAGTTAGATAAATTGTCAACCCTTCAGGAATAAATTCTGCAGACAGTATAGAATATGTGGTAGTATCTCTAAAAGAAAGATAAAAGAAACGTACCTCTCCATATATACTTACCACAATTCCACTCCTTTAAAAGTAACAATGGAATTATAAACATTATTATGGTTTTAAAGTGTACTGTGTACACAACGTCAAATTGTATCCAAAATCAAAAATTATCCATAATGTAGTTTGTTGACAAACTTTTTGGTCAAAGCTGTCACACATGGAATTCCTGAATAGCAACACGCTCAAGTAGTGGAAACAACGTCAGAAGACAGAGCGGTTAAGTCAGAATCGCAACATCAACATAAACATGCCCGAAACTCCTATCAGACAACCTCTTTTGGGCTCGAAAACATCAATTATGAAGCTTTGCTCGTAACCCTTGTAGCCCTCTGAATTAGATTCAATTAGAGCTATCGTTTGGTCAAAACGGACTTACGGTTTGAAAGTAATTCCCGTTTCCATAAATGCACACAGTTTTTGGATTTTGAGAATTGGTGACATTTCTGTTCGGGTCGCTCCCTTTGGTTTGTGGGCTCCTCCTTGGCTCACACCCCCCGGCTCGTGAAGCACCCCTCCTCGGCTCCTGAAGCACCCTCCTTGACTCGTGATGCACCCTCGTCTCATGAACCAACCCGGCTCGTGGACCTCCATCTCCATCCACGACCCGACGGTGACACCAACTTCACCACTCCAGCTCGCGACCAGACCTTGGCTCGTGAAGCACACATCATGACCCGACCGCCACCACAAACCTCTTGCAGCTGCACACACAATTTTGACCTATTCTCAAGGCTATTCACACTCCTACTTTCTCGGATCGGGTGCCACGTGCCTCGTCACGAACCGGTCATCCCAAGGGCTCTCCTACAGCTATAAATACACCACTACATGGAATTTTGAAGGTAATTTTGGCTATTCTTCTCCACAACTTCCACCATTACTGAAGTGCAAGGACTTTGCACCTTTCCACATCTAAATTCTCCTCTTTTAATCTAAATTAACACACGGATTGTGTGTCTGGACGTAACTGATTCTTGTAATCTGTCAGTATAACAATAAGATTATAAAGTGTACGTAGGCTACATCTACAGTGAACCACTATAAAAACTTTGTTTGTCTCCTCTTATTTATCATTTTCCTGCATTCTTTGATCTATGATCTGCATTTGGTGTTAGTGCCATTTTTTGGTCTAACATAGTTAGACTAACTACATCTCTATTTAACAACTTGACACAAATACAACAAATGTGGAGGGTAATTTTTTCTGCAGTAGATGTACATAATTTAGTTTACTTGATTTATAGATATAAGTTCTTAAATACATGAATTTTTGGTATACTTGATTTACGGCAAGGAAAAGAAGAAAAATCCAAAAATAAGCTGCTATTTTGTTAGAACAGAATCCAACTGGGCTATGGATACAAACAAACCATACATAATAGCTGATAAATCAATAGGAAAAGCACACAATATGTTTATGCATGTGCACCCTATTTCTAATGTAGAAAAATACATGTTTATATTCTCGTTAATTTTATCAAAGACCATAAAGTTAGAGATCAATTTTGCTTCTTTGAAGTTTAGGATCATCCAAGACACGCCTTGTTTGGATGTACTCAGATAAGTTATGCATGACGAAGATGTAAAATTATTAATACATACAGATGGAACTTGTCTTATTTCCGAAGACATAGAAAGGAAAGTGCCCTAAAAGAGTTTTTAAAGAGCGTGACATGAAACTGTAATATTTTGAGGTTTAAGGAACATTGTATTTCAATCATAAATAATGTAAGGGCATTCTTGTGTTATTTACATGATATTATCAATATACTTTTATAATCTGCATGTTTGTTTACTATATTTTGCTGGCAATGCCAAGAAGATTGAAGTTCATAATTGCAAAAGTCACAGTTATTGGTTAAATGATTTAGACCACCATTTTCATATTCAACCAGTCCATGAGAAAAAGATTACACTTTCCAAATAGTATCAATGACCATGTACTACAGCTTGAAGAAATCGAGCATGGAGAGATGAAAACCAAAGTATATAATATGAATCAGGTATGCTTATTTTATATCTGTCTGAATAATTCAATGATCTTTTACCATCGTAACCATGACACAAGTTGCTGTAAAGATGCGTAGAATAAAGATTTAGTAAAAGAAGAGATTTTCCTATTCTTAGATGACAAAGCACATGATATATAAGAGGTGGTTTATAGTACACAGGTGTCACTTTTCATAATTTTGGGAGATAGGAGGTCAAAGTGCATCAATCTCTGGGTAAAAAGTAATGTATCCATTCCTCATTATCAACTTAGATATAAATATATTTTGTATAATGCAATACATTTTCTTACTAGGTACGTGTCTTTGGGACTATATTACAACTCTAGGTTAGGCTGTCACATGAATGCTTTTTCAGTTTTTGACAAAGTAAAGAATCAACGAAGTTCAAATGTTAAACACCTTCAATTTTGTCAGCGTGCCTTAGTCAGACTCATTGATGCTTATGAAGATAACAACGAATATAAGGAGGAATGGTATTGACAGTAGCATTGAAGAACGATATGAGTTTGATTTGCCTTGGTGAAGAATATTTACTAACAGTAAACCTTTGATTGACTATCATACTTCATTTTGTAAACTTTCGATAGTAGCATTGAAGTGCGGATGTGATGGAAAGCAGTTGGCTGTGATTATGGGGATGGAATGATAATGAACTAATACTTACTGAGCTATGTACGAGTGATGATGGTAGGCTGGCATTAAGATATTAGTGTCAAAACATACATTATCGAAACATACATGATTAGCGAAAATGTTGGGATCTTTAGATTCTGTATATATTGATTGCATGCACTGTAAAAACATACATGAACACCCAACCAAACATATTAGTGTAGTCTGTAGATGATAACCTTATTTTCTAAGGTTGATTGCAGATAGGAAAATGAATTTTAAGTCTTTCATTCCCTGGAGAAAACTTTCACATTTTGTTAAGTTTACATATGATTTATGGCAATACAACTTATTGTATATGTTTGTTAGGTTGTTGTTACTCTAGAAAGCATGTAACTATCTGATTTGTATACTGTTGCACATGAAGCTAATAAATTTCTGCTTGTTATATTATACAAATTTCTTAGAATGTTTGCAGAGTAATAGCCCTAATAGGTTTGGTCTGCTTGAGAGTTAAGAGAAAAGGAAAAAACACGATCTTGCACAAAAATATATTCTGCAAGTTGAATAATGAATATTGTTAATATAATTCATTAGTGAAATTGGATTTCTTCCCCTTTTCATTATTTGGATCTTGATATATAAGACAAAAACTGACATGCGCTTCAGCCATTGTTTTGCATGAGTTGTTTATCACCCTCCTTTTACGTTCTTGTTACCATGCTTTGGGCTTTTAGTTTCAGTCTTAAGTTTTGTTTTTTTGAACAATTGGACAATCCAGAATTGATGCTAAAAGGTCCTAACAAGTTAGGGAGGACTTAATACTTTAATCACTTAAGAAGTGCCAAGTTCTACCTTGCGCCACATGGTGAATCATCATGGATGCTTCGCTTTTATGAATCTTTCTTTGTGGTATAATTTTCTCATTTCTCCCAAGGATTTATTTTATCATTCTATTATGGTACATGAATAACGTGTGTATCAAAATAAGCTTGTGTTTTAGGAGGCATTGAGGTCACCAGTCCGGTGGAGTAGTAGTGCATGGATTCACCCACATGTGTGGATAACATTTTACAATTTGGTAATCTACACAAGTTGATGAATCCCTGCTCTGGTATTCCACGAAAGCAGGTGGTCTCAATCCATTTAAGAATGCATTTGGGCTCCACTCAATTTTTTCATAATATGCAAAATCATACCCATATTTGGCATTCGAAAACTAACCATGCTTTTTTCTCCAATTCCTTTTTTTCTATTGCCATCACGCTCGGTATTTTCCAAAAGCTTATCTTTGTTATTCTAAATTTCATAATTAGCGATCCTGCTATCCAAAATATATATGTTTGAATGTTTTGAAGCAACATCAAATTATGTCATCAAACTACAAAGATAGAACTAGGAGGTCTTTTCAGATATGAAGCACATATGCTAACGCAGTAAAAGTGTTAATCGGGAATGTGTCCCATTAAGAATGATCTAAGGTACCTTTAGAAATGACCAAACATGCATTAAATTGTATATTAAGTCACATGCGTGCATTGTATTTTCGATATTCCTCCTTGCTACAAGAGAACATTTTCGTGTTCCTTCCACTACAACTTAAAATTTTCTAGGGCTTTTAACTATGTTAGACTTGTTTGTAAAGTTTATAACATGAACAGACTTGTTTGAAAGTAATTACAGGAATAGATCTGTTTTGAATTAACGAAGGCGCCTTTACGAAACTCGCACAAAGGTGAGTTTTCAAAAATCGCCTGTATACTTCATGATTTTAAATTCCATAGCGGTTTTCTTGAGATTTGAGTTGGACATAACACAATATCTATAATATGAAATTTCCATTTTTCTGTTCCATTATTAAAATATAGTTCTGTAGATTCGAACAATTTGTGTTTCAATTAAATCCGATGTATAACGATTCCTATATATTCGAATGAAGTTTTAAGCGTTAAACTATGAATTACCACGATATTTAAATAGTATATATAGCTTAACCAAACAACATAAAACAAATACCAAATTCTAATATTCAAATATAAGAGAGATATATAGTCCGGTTAAGGACAAATAAGTTCGAAACATAAGAAATATAGATATACGAAAAATGCAACAAACTGACATCGCACTAACAAACATACATCTCCATTTTAGGTTACTGAAGTACACTGCTTTATGTTATGGCCCTGCGATCCATATTTGCTGCACTGTTTGTTTTGGGTGTTTGATGCTCGTCCATAACATTTTTGAATCTCGTTGATTTTGGTCGTCTGGCTAGTCTTCTTACAGGCGGAGCCAATATTCGTGGGCCGTTGTACGGGTCCCAGTATTTCTTATCACGTATAGGATTAAACTCTAGCTCGTATGTAGCTCTATAACTTTGGACTGTGTACCATTCAGAAGCAAAATTATGATGTGCTCTGTTACTACCAAAATCCAATGCTGAACAAGCCGTCATCACATGAACACACGGTATCTTCTGCAACAGTGGGATGTTGCATGTACAGGTGACATGAGAACCGTTGATCACAACATCATATTCATCTCCGTAACCGTGAATCACTTGCCATTTATATCGACCAAATCGAACAAGCCTACAACGTCGTGCTTTAATAGCACAACCTTCAATTTTAGCTTCCCATTAGGAGTCAGTTTGCATTCAGACCCTCCACTTTTCCCGCCTCTTATAGAAATACTCAACTGATTGAAAGAACGTTCTTGCAACCAACGCCTTTATAGGCAAGGATCTGGTGCCTTTTAGTACACCATTAAAACTTTCAGATGTATTGGTTGTCATAATACGGAAGCGTTCAACGTCATCTCTGAAGGGCCCAGTTTTCTTCTGAATTCCCTAGGCTCCTTTCAATCCAATTATGCGCCTCCGGCTTAGTTGCCTTGATTTCTTTTCTAAGTTTAGTGTATTCAACCACTTCTGAAGCACATGCAGCAGCGTAAAACAAGCTTACAAGTTGCTTGCCTCGATGACCTGCAACTTGAAAGTTTGCTTTAAGATGCCTTGCACAGAACCTATGTTTGTGCGGTTCTCGCCATCTATCTTGCAAAGCGCTTGGAATCCCTTTCATTCTGTTAGATATAAATGTAATGTAACCACCCGGATTTTCAGAACCAATTTAAATTTTTTATTTTAGCTATTTTTATGGATTTTGAATATTTAAAATGATTTATTTTAAATAATAACGACTAATTTTTTTATTGAAGTTAGAACGAATAAATTTATTTTAATTATAAAGCGAGCCTGAAATGGCGCGGCAGTTTGAAAATTTGATTTCAAATTTCAAATGAATGTATAGAATTCATAATAAATCGGATTTCAGTAAAAATAGAAATATTTGAATTTGTTTAATTATATCTTTCTAACGAGCGTGAAAAATCCATATTTCATAATATAAATTGAAAGTTATGTTCAGTTTAAAATTTAAAATAGTCGCTATGGAATTTATATATATTTTATAAAATATAAAGCCCTAAAAAATAGCTATTTTGCAAACGACCTCCATTTTCAACAAAACCACTTTTGTTGGATCCAGAATGTCAAATTATTGTTATATTCCAATTTTCATAATTTTTTGAATTAATATGTGAGCGTGGTGAATTTTAACGCGTTTGGTAATTTCAGTTTGAATTTAATCGACTGGAAGATGACCATTTTATAAATGGTCTCCAAATTTGATGAAATTAGATTTGTTAGGACCGTATCGTCAAAACATAGCTGGATTTATTTTTCTGGAATTTTTGAAGTCAGTATGTGGCCCCGGTAAATTAAAATGTACGTTTAAAATTCAATATATTGATTTATGTTTTAATTTAAAGGAAAACTGATTAAAACATTCGAATTGGCTTACGGGACATATCCCATTATATCCGAAATGGAGGTATTTAGCTAAGGGCGACAATCGTTGGGTTCGATTTGGGGTTCGAATGAAAAACTAACTCAATGGGAATGGAAATAAAATTAAATATATATATATATATATATATATTCATTCTTGGTCAACTCTCCACTCTCTATCTCTCACGTTCAAATTAGAAAGAAAAGGAAAAAAATGCGATCCCGTCACTGCTCCCTCAGGCGATCGACGCCGCCATGCCCCACCGTCACCGGACCTCCCCTGGCCCACTGCCCCTTCCCCCTCCATCTCCGGTCATCCCCGAACCCCCAAGCCTCCCCAAACTGTAACCGTAGCCCAAATTAGCAACCGCCTACCAACCGAGCTCGAGCCACCGCGAGCTCCTCCATCAGTCGCCCTCTGCTCCCCGCCAGCATCGCGCGTGAACGAAGTCACCGCCACTATTCGACACTTCAGTTCCAAACCGTGACCTGGAGCCCGCAGCAAACTCAAGAACGATGGGTTCAGCACTTGTACAGATGATGACCATGGTGATAATGTTAAAATGGTAATCTTTTTTTAATTTTAATTTAAATAACATAGGATAAAGACATGATAAAAATATAAAAGCATAGTTATTTTAAGATTTTTATATGAATAAAATTGTTTTAAATTTTAGATTTTTATACGAATAAAATTATTTTTAATATATATATATATAGCAGTATAAAAATGTGATTTTTATAATGTAAACATCATAATAAAATATGATTTTTATAGTTATAACATTGAAATAAAAATATGATTTTTATACATCTAGTTTTGAAATAAAAATATGATCTTTATTATAAAAGATTTTATTTTAAAAATATGATTTTTAAAAATATATATAACAGTTTAAAAATGTGATTTTTAATATAAATCGTGTGAAGCAGATTGTGTTGGAACCACAGTGAAGTACACTACGCACTGGAAACAAATCCAAATCCAAACCGTTCAATTAAAGAATGACGGAGTGGAAATCAAATGTGAGAACTCCTTCTCACTCTAATTAATTTACAGTTAAATATATTTTAGGATGCAGACGGGGTTTAGAAGCCCCCGACACTATTTTATTGTACAAACCATGGATGTTCGGTTGTTTATTCTATTTGATTGATTGGTATTTAATAGGGTTTGGCAACCCTATTAAGAAATTATTGGAATTTGATTTGGGATATGGATTGAATTGATTGGAATTGATTTGTGTATGGCGCGAGCCAGTATTAGGAGAGGGATAAGGCTAGACCTTATTTCGGTTTTGATATCGCGCCGTTATGCTACCGGAATTTTCTAAAATGTGTTAGAAAAATTAATAGCTAGTTAAAAATATTATTTTTAACATATATATGAGATACATAAAATGGCTATGTTATGGAATAAATACTAGTTCGCTAAAAATGTTATTTTTAGTTTATAACTGCAATGAATAAAATTATTTAGGCGTTGTATAGAATTTTATAAGCAAAGTTATAAAATTCTATATATTTATCGGATAGTTAAAAAAAGTTTACACATCCATTTACAAGTCGGACGACTTGTTTATGCTCGCCTATTTTTGTGATACTGATTGGGGCGATAATTTTTACACATCGCCCAAGTGCACAAATAATAATTATTATTTGATGGTTGAAACCCCACACGGGTATTGGGATGATATTTAATGTACACAAGTCCCAATTGTTTAGTTGTATCTCAATCGATTGGTTGACAGACTGTTGTAAGCGTTAATTAGTTATATTTGATGCTTATGCAGTTGAGTAGTGCACTCTAGATGATGGATGATTGTTTATCATTGCTGTTATATACATGTGTTGTATGGAAATCTATAGAAATAAAATCTATGGTAATTGATTGGGTTTCATTCCCATTTGGAAAAAATGAATATTTTAAAATAACGAATATTTTAAAATAATATTTAGTAAAGGATTAAAATATGAATTTGATGCCCGGTTTGGGATGGACACGAAAATATTGAAATGTGTGAAGCCGTATTGATTAGATTTGCGCCATTTTAACGCGAACGACATACATATCGATTTTATTCATTTTTATAATGAATATCGAAAAGGAAATGATTTCAAAATTAGGTATTTTGAAAATATTATCATTTAAATATTATGACGATAAAGAGTATTCAATTTTGATTTAAAATTGAAATGGAAGTGGGAATCATTTTTTTAAAACGAATTTATAAAATACGTTTTGAACGAAATATAATATATATATTATATTAATGGGTTGAAAAGAATGCGCTGCGCCGCGACCGTTCGCGTATTTCGACCGTTGACTTCGAATTAACATTACGGGAGATCCGATCATCGGATTCTCCTAAAACTGGAATGGTTGGTTTCGTATCGGAAAGAGCTTTCCAAAGAATATAAAAGATTTTAAATCTAATGGTTGGACTTGTAATTATGTCCAAATAAAATTTGGAAAAGGTCGTTGTAAATGTAGTTCGATGACCGTTTGTGGAAATCGACTGAAAGGGCCTTAATAAAATTATTAAAAATATTAATAATTTGTAATCATAATAAATGATTTGGAAAGAATTGGGATAAAAAATTCCATGTTCGTAAAGATAAAATTACATTTTTATCAAAATGAACTGGTTATTAACTAGAATAAGAATCCAATATTTTTAAAGAAATAAATTGGATTTGAAATGGTTTTAAAAATAACCAGAATTTTCCAATAAATAAATTGGAATGGAAATAATCTTTGGAATATTTCGATATTGGATTCCGTGGTTATAGGGATATTGTTATGGGAATTTGGAAGATACAGATATCGTTATTGCCAATACGATATCCGTTAGTTTCAGTATTTGATATTGAATATAAGCCGATATAATTTCTATTCAGAGCCTTGTATTTAATATTAAATTGGATTTTGGGTTTGTCATGAACGTTGTCTTAAATAACACTGTTCTTAAACCCAGTTGAGAAAAGAATAAATCTTTTAATTAAGATTTAGTGAAGTTTGCAATTAATTAATATTAAATTGGAATTGAATAAAAAAAATGTGATTTTGGGTTTGTCGTGAACGGTGTCTTCAATAACACTGTTCTTAAACCCAGTTGAAAAAAGAATAAAACTTTTGATTAAGATTATTTGAGTTTCCAATTATATTTAGTAATTGGAATAGAGTGGAATGTGAATTGGGTTTATCATGAACTGTGTTTTTAACGACATTCGTTCTTTAACCCAATTAACAGTGAAATGTGATTTGGAATTTATAAATCTTCTTATTAATACTTAATGGAAATTTTCCAAAGTAAAGTTTTCCAATTTAATAAAATAAATTGGATTGGAATTCGATTTGGTAATAATCGAAGTGAACTTCTGTGGAGTAAGACTGTTACTATATATGGAATTTAAAAGGCTTTGCCATTATTCCATTTATATTATTGGTTGGATATGGAAGTTCATACCGATTATATATATTGATCTATTTTCCGTGAAGATTCCATAATTAATGGAATGTGATTTTGGGTTTATCGTGAACTGTGTTTTAAATGACATTGGTTCCTTAACCCAGTTAAAGACAGGATTTATTTCCTAAATTTGAATAATCATTATATAATGATTTTTGGGTATAATAACTAAGTGGAGTTTTAATGAATCTTTAATTAGATTGAAATGCGAATGTGATAATTTAAATTATCGAATGTGGGAAATGATCGAGAATAGAGTATCACCAGTTTTGCTCCAAACGATAGTTAAATCTTTAATTAGATTTGAACGTGAAATGGTAATTAATCTTTAGCGATAGCACAGTGGTGTTAGGTATGGAGTACTACCAGTTTAGCTCCATGGGATGAATAGGTTGGGATTGAGAAATATAATAAATGATTACTTCGGTAAGATTTTCTAATCCTGACTAGTTTGGAAAACCTTAATTTGGTGTAAATTGTGAAAAGAATATTATGGATTGGAATGAGGCGTATGTTGTGTTTTATAGCACTTATTTATAAGATACGCAGGTTATTCGAAAAGACTGGTTTATCCCGTTCTGAATAATTGATACGACGATAAGTCGACGATGAAGAAGGTGGTTGAAGACCAAAGTTCTTTACATCGTTTGGATGATTACTGATATCTTGATTTGGCTGTACACCCAAGACAAGGTAATAAGTGGTGATCGTCCAGACGTACTTGGAGATCGACCATGTAGCATCCCGAAATTCCGGTCCAATTTGAGCTGACCAAATAACACAAGTCCAACCCCAATTGCACTGGAAACCAGAAAACTAATAGAAAGAAAATAGAGGGTGAGAATAGATAAGATAGAAACTTAGAATAGAAGAAGAAGAAGAACACAACATCAGAGTAACACGAACCTCATAGCGGAACGAATAACATATAATATATATCATAATTTTGAAATATAAATCTGTACTTGAATTGAATATACATATCATTTCCAAAGTACAGCACTTACAACACAGCGGAAATAAACAATAGCTATATGATCCTAAAGCCTCCTGCTCCAGCTCTTCAAGTATCTGTAAATCTCGACTACTTGACTGCCCGTACAAAATTGGGCACCCAAGAGTTTAGGGGAACAAAATAAAATAAACTTCGGTTCAGTCATGGGACTGGTATGAGTAAAACAGTTTAAAATAGTTTGAGCCATTAAACGATATCTCATAAGACCACGCCGTATAACGGAACGGGTTTTTCCCTTATGAGAATCCAAAATAAACTTTATATCAAAACTCATTGATATTATAATAGTGTCTATCAACCACAATATAATAATCATCTAGCAGAAACGCTTTCATCTCATGTTCTTCATATATAGTATACAATCAAAACCGCAATCACGTATTGGGTAATGGATTTCCAATTATGACAAGGTATGGAACCACCTTTCGCTAGTGTACCTCTAGAGAGGAATACACTGGGTTCAACAAGAACATCTTGCAACCCGGCCACACATGACCGACCACTCATTTCTCTTGAGTGTATCGAATGTATATCACCAACGGTTGGGATCAGCAACCGTTTCCCGATAAGGGACAACATTGATAGATTTAAGAAGCAAATGAATATTCTCTAGATAGGTGATTATACACCCTAATAGGTGCGACCTACATAGCCATGCTGCCTGCCCGACTTTTTTCATTTTCGGATGTGAGGCTAGAAGCTACGCTTATCTTTTTTACATATCATATCTTCAGTTACTTGGAAGACTACATCGTCATACCCGCCAAATCACAAATTGATTTCCCCAAAAATACCATGGGTATACAGCTAAGAGAAACGAATTCCTCCGCCACCAAACGTAACTACGTTTGAAGAGATCAACTTACGCGATCCTTTAGATATACTCTGTCAGACATTCTTCCATATAGATTTGTCTTGGGACTGGACAAACCGAAGGCACTACTCAGTACATCCATTTTAGGCAATCTTTATCAAAGATTTATACAACAGCCCTTGCACTTTACTCCATCTTCAATTATCTTTGGCATATATGATTCGCAATGCCTATGCCAATACGGAGTGGTTCTTCGGATAATAATCCAACTGGTCTCTCCATATTAACAACGTTAAAATGGTCAAAACGTTGATAGTCGGTGACTTAACTATCAAAGAAAAACACATGTGCAAACAACGATAATATTTCCAGATGGGAATTATATCGATCAATCATCATTTAACATTTATCTCTTTCGTTCATTAATTTACTTATCTCCTGTTTCCATATATTCTAAATTCTTATTTTCTATTATCAGAAAACATTTCTGATTCTTATTTGGAGAACATTTCCAAAACTCCTTCACTGGATTTAAACTGATGTTTAAATCAAACATCACCATGCCAACTCAAACCATTTCACACATTACTAAATTCACTTATCCATCCTTCACTATCAAACCTTAACATTCCTTAGTTAAGAAGGAAGTCAATCAAGTTGGGGTATAATAACCTCTCAGACTTTAACTGAACAACGTTTTAACCTCGAAAAAGTCAAAGTTTATCTTTTAAATCTTTAACAAGCTTCCTTACGTAACTCTCGGATTCTATTTACGTATCCACTTCTTTATTGAAAACATTGATTTTAACTATAGCGTTAAAATCCTTACTTTCGAAATATCTAACTTAACATCTACTTTTATTTCTTACTTTGAATAATTAACTTACTATCATTTATTTATAAATAAATAAATACTGATTTAAACACCGGAAAGTAAATAATACTTTCCCGAATTCGATATAATCGAATTCGACAATTTACTCTCTTCGAATAACTAATATTCGATCAACTCACTTCAAAAAACTTATATTCGATAACTCTTTCTTTCGAATAAATGATATTCGATAACTCCTTTAACTCTATTCGAATAAATAATATTCGATTAGCTCTATTTAACTTCATTTAACTCTATTCGAATAACTAATATTCAGTAACTCTATTAAACTCTATTTAATTAACTCTATCGATTTAACTCTAATTGGTTAACTCTAGCTGATTAACTCTACTTCGTTAACTCTAACTGATTAACTCTAAACGATTTACTCTAACTGATTAACTCTAATTTGGTTAACTCCTTTTGATTATCTCCTTTGGGTTAACACATTTTGGTTATCTCCTTTTTCAGTTTATATTTCAAAATCAGTTTCCTTTATAAAATGTTGGGTTCGCCTTCTACTTAACATATCAGTGTCAAAACTGATTTCTACTTCTTTATATAAGTTCAGACTTATATATTCAATTTGTCCTATGATAAATTATTTTACTTAATTTATAAAAACATTACTTATAAATTAATCTTCTCCAATTATCTATTAAAATAGATTTCTATTTGATATTTATTTTTCCATATATTCCCTTTTATAATTCTATTCACTTTCTAAATAAATATTCCTTTTATACTTCTATTTATTTCACAAAAAAATATCCCATTTATACTTCTATTTATTTTCTAAATAAATATTCTTTGCAGTTCTATTTGTTCAACACATATTCCTTTCTTCTATTTGTTTCACAAATATTTTCTTTTCTAATTATTATTCGATTTTATAAAATATTTTCTTTTATAAAATCCTTTCCCTTTTATATATAAAATCCATTGATTATATATAAATAATTTATTTTCAAAATAAACTTTGAAAATCCCCTTTTTTTACATTCCAATATTTCTTACGATATTTAAAATACCCAAATAACAATGATCGATATCATTCAACCACACATAATCAACAACATATTATATATCACATCATATATTACAATATACGAAACAAAACAGTATTTTACATATTGAGGAACCCAGTTGGGTCCCTCCAACCTATTTCCCTACATCACAGATGTTAAACAATATAATTAACATCAATTTCATTTCAATATGAAATATTCTGCTAAACAGAATCAATATTTGATTAACGATTTATATATATATCGTTATCTATGATTTCAACCAATACACAAGCAATTCAACCAAACAGTTAACACACAAAAATCAACAGATGATTAACAGTTCTAAAAATACGTTATAAAAATATAACTGTTCAGAGTTGGTTACTCACATTTTGCGGTAACCGTTAAATAACGATTTGCATCTTTTGATTCAGACGGACAATTTATTTTGCAATAAATTGTAACAAGCTTCGATTTACTCCCAGTCAGTTTCATTGGGTAGTGTCCGTCCATACGATCCTATCGGATCTTGTTTCGTTGAATTCTGTTAAAGTATGGAGAAGTTATGATTTTAAAAAGCTAATACATTACTTAATATATAATTAACCTAGAAATTAAATTAATTCATGGGCTTTACCAAGAAAACCCGGCCCATCTCCATCTTGTGGTCTCAAAACCCGCACGTCCATCTTCCTCCTCTTTGTATCACATGCTCATTCCTTTTTCTCAGCCATTACCGTATGTTTTTCAACCCCAACTCCTCCATCTCTCAATTGAAACCCAAAACAGATTATACCATCGAACTTATTATCAAAATCTCAATCTATCTATGCCATAAACGTTGAACTCGCACCATCCCCTTTACTTCCGACTTCACGTCCTGTCACCACCACATCGACACTTTTTATTCGGAAAAATCCCAAAAAATACGAACAAGGTGCTACTACTTCTTCTCAAACCAAATACGAACTCGAAATCGATCATTACTCCCTACATCGTGCTCAAGACCGAACCCTAGTTCACGCCGTACAAATCGAGCGTTAGGAACTATGCTCGAACACGAAGAAAAATATGCTACATCAAAGAGCAGCACTTCAGAAGTCCGAAAACACTTGTTTCGTATTTTATACAGTTTTATTTGAATTGATATGGATTTATAGAGATCAACAATTTGGGTTTATGTTGAAGAATACAGCGGCGTAGAGTTTTTGATTGAGGGATGAAGTAAATTAGGTTTTAGGGAGGTATGTGTTGTATTTATGGGGTAGTTTTCTTTTGTTTTATGGATACGTTGAAGCCATGAATCTTGTTTTGAGGCCACAGAAAATTTTTGGTTGAGGAAGAGAAAGACGTAGCTTGTTTAGGTTCAGACATAAGTTAGGGTATTTTTTTATTAATATTTTTATATTTTATTTTGCCAATTTCTCATTGTATCTACCTTCTAAAAATTCGAGTGATCACATACGATACCCAAAAATCATGGAAATGGACAAACACCTTCAGTTCGACATTACGGTTCCAACGAAACTGGTTTCGTTGAGTTCCGACTCCGTTTGCTCACACAGCATATTTTTAACCGTCAAAATATCGATTGTTTTTCACATTAAAAATCTGTACGGCCACATACTGTAATAACCCAGAAATCCGAGCCAATTTAAATTTTTTATTTTGGCAATTTTAGTGAATTTTGAATATTTAAAATGAATTATTTTAAATAATAACGACGAGAAATTTATTTTGAATAGATTTAGAACGTATATATTTATATAGATCGTCGTTAGAATATAAATATTTTATTTTAATTATGAAAGGAATTGAAAATGGCGCGGTAGTTTGAAAATTCGATTTCAAAGTTCAAATGAATGTACAGGATTCAAAATAAACCGGATTTTAGCGAAACCAAAAATATCAGAATCTATTTGAGAATATCTTTCCAACGAATCCGAAAAATTGAAATTTCATAGCGGGAATAAAAAGATATGCCCAGTTGAAAATTCAGAATAGTCGCTATGGAATTCTGGCCCTTAAAAATGGGAATTTTGCAAACGACCTCGGTTTTCTACGAAACCACTTTT
This sequence comes from Allium sativum, assembly GCA_030737875.1. Classification (NCBI taxonomy): domain Eukaryota; kingdom Viridiplantae; phylum Streptophyta; class Magnoliopsida; order Asparagales; family Amaryllidaceae; genus Allium; species Allium sativum. The sequence goes on from CM060926.1 coordinate 778,369,881, forward strand.
TTTGGATCTGTGATGTCAAGTTATTGCTAGGTTTCAAAATTCGTAATTTTTCGAATCAACATGTAAGTGTGGCAAAGGAAAACGCGTTTGACCGGTTTTAGTTGATTTTAATCGACTGGAAAATGACCATTTTTCAAACGGTCTCAGAATTTGACGAAATTAGTTTTCTTAGGACCGTATCGTCAATACGAAGCTAGAAAATATTTTTCTGGATCTTTTAGAGTTCGTATGTGGCCTCGGTAAATTGAAATGTACGTTTAAAATTGAATATATAGATTTATATTTTAATTTAAACAATTGATCGAAACGGCCGAATCAGCTAATGAAACATATCTCATTGTGTTCGGAATGAGGGTAATCAGCTAGGGACGATGGTCGTTGGGCTCGATTTGAGATTTGAATGAAAAGTCAACTATATGGAATTTAAAAATAACTAAATATATATATTTTATAAAACCCCCTTATCCTCTCCCTTTCTCCTCAGTTTTAAAATCGATTTTAGAAGGAAAAAAACAAAACAACGATGCTCCCTCCCCATCGCAGCCGCCTCCGCCTGCTACCACCCCTCAACCACGACCGCCGGACCCCCCCCCCCCCACTCGCGCCAACGCCTCCTTCTCCTTTCCCCCTTTCTTCCAATCCGAGAAAACCGTAGCCCAACCCTGAAACCACCTCGCGCCGCCCCTATTGGCCCCCACCTCGATGCCGACCCCCCCCCGGCCTCCTCCCTCTCAAAAACCGTCTGTACCCTTCCCCGAGCCCCCCAGCAATGCACAGTAAACCCCCCCTCAGCCACCTTCTCCTGTAAGTTTTAATTAATTAATTTATTTTATTTACTGTAATTTGCTTATAAAATGTTATGATTTTCGTTAGAGAAAGTTTATATCTATTTTAAAGAGAAAGATTACATATATATATATATAAAATTATATATACATATATTATAGAAAGATTAGATTTTTATTGAAGTAAAGATAAGATTTTTCTTTTATTGTCATAAAGATGGGATTTTTATGATATGAAAATATAATTTTTCTTTGATATGAAAATATAATTTTCTTGGATATAAAAATATGATTTTTATATTATAGAAAGATTAAAAATATGATTTTTATATTATCGAGATAATAGATTTTTATATTCTAGAGATAATAAAAATATGATTTTTATATTATAGACATAATAAAAATACGATTTTTATGCTAGTATAAAGTTACGATTTTTATATATATATATATTTTAGCAAAGTAAAAATATAATCTTTACAATGTATAGAGCGATATAAAAATATAATTTTTATCCATAGATCGATAATATAAAAATGTGATTTTTATATATGTAGCGAACACGGACGACGAAAGTGACAAAGGGCGAGCACGGAGAAGACTTCCTACATACGAAGAGTCGCGGCGTTTGGTTTAGCTTATCGGTGAGAACTCCTCACTTTTAATTTTATTTCTAGTTAAAATATATACTAGGATGCAGACGGTGCTTAGTAGCACCCAACACCCGTCGTCCACAGACCATTGATGACTTGTTTGTTTGATTGTAGTGTTGTGAAATTTGACTATTGATTGTGTTGAAATAAAGTATATATTCATGTGTTGAAGTAAAATAAATATTCATTTACAAATCGAATGATTTGTTTATGTACACCGATTTGACTGATATTGATTGAGATGATAAATTTTACACATCGCCCAACTGCACAAATAAAATCCGTGTTTGATTGTTTGAAACCCCACACGGGTGTTGGGATGATGTTGACGTACACTAATCCCAATTGTTTAGTAGTATGTCGACCGATGGGTTGACAGACAGTATAAGCGTTAATTATTTATATTTAATGCTTATGCAGTTGTGTAGTGCACTCTGAATGATGGTTGATGATTTATCGTTGCTATTATATACATGTGTTGTATAGATTCCATATAAATAATATTATATGGTAATTGATTGGCCCTCATTCCAATTTGGAAAATAAGGAATATTATAAAAATAAATTCATGTGTTGAATAGAAAATAAATTCAAGTGTTGAATAGAAAATCAATTCATGTGTTGAATAGAAATAAATTCATGTGTTGAATAGAAAATAAATTCATGTGTTGAATAGAATAAAATTTCATGTTTTGAATAAAATATATATTCATGTGTTGAAATAAAATATATATTCATGTGTTGAATAGAAATAAATTCATGTGTTAAATAGAATAAATATTCATGTATTGGATAGAATAAATATTCATGTGTTGAATAGAATAAATATTCATGTGTTAATAGAAAATAAATTCATGTGTTTAATAGAAAATAAATTCATGTGTTGAATAGAAGAAATATTCATGTGTTGAATAGAATAAATATTCATGTGTTGAATAGAATAAACATTCATGTGTTGAATAAAAGCCGTGTTGATTAGATTGACGCTATTTTGACATGAACGATATTTATATCGATTTTATTCATTTTTATAATGAATATAAGAAATAAAGTGATTTCAAAATATAGCGTTTAGAAAATATTATCATTTGTATATCGTTGATATGGAATATTCAATTTTGTTTCGAAATTGAATATGAAGTTGAAATCGTTTCGAAAATGAATTTAAAACTATTTATAAAATACGTTTTAAAAGGAAATCGATGAAATATATATAACATATATATTATATATATTAAATGGCCTAAATAGAAAGCACGGCGCCGCGGCAGTTCGCGAATTTTGACCATTGCTTCGAATGGATATTACGGGAGATCCGACCGTCGGATTCTCCTAAAATCGGAACCGTTGGGTTCGTATCGAAAAGAGATTTCTAAATAATATTAGAAATTAGAAATGTAAAGGTTGGATTTGGAATTATGTCCAAATCAAATTTGGAAAAGGTCGTTGTAAGTGCAGTTCGATGGCCGTTGATGGAAATCGACTGTACGGGCCTTGATAAAATTACTAAAAATAGTAATAATTTGTGTAAAATTATAAGAAATGATTTGTGAAGAATTGAGATGAAAAATTCCAAATTTGAAAAGATAAAAATAGATTTTTATCGAAATGAACTAGTTTTGAAATAGAATAATAATTTATTTATTTTTAAATAAATTGGATTTGGAAGGGTTTTAAAAGTAACCAGAAGTTTCCATAATTGAATTGGAATGGAATGTGATTTTGGGTTTATAGTGAACGGTGTTTTAGATGACATTGGTTCTTTAACTCAGTTAAAGATAGGATATGATTTCCAAGTTAAGCAATCATTAATATTGGTTTTTGGGAAGATTAAAACCGAGTGGAGTTTTAATGAATCTTTAATTAGATTGAAATGATCGAAAATGGAGTGTTACCAGTTTTGCTCCAGGCGATAGTGAAATCTTTAATTAGATTTTAACTTGAAATGGTAATTGAATTTACCGATAACACTGTGGTGTTAGATATGAAGTATGACCAGTTTTACTTCATGGGATGAATAGGTTGGGATTAGGAAATAAAATAAATGATTAATTTGGTGTGGTTTGCTGATCCCGACTAGTTTTGAATTGATATTCAAAGAAGATTAAAGAATAAATTTAAAGAATTTATCTTTGATAAAATTAATAGGAAACTTTCCCAAAGTGTAAGAATATTTGAATAAAAGAATATTCTGAATTGGAATGAGGCGTATGTTGTGTTTGTGTAACACTTGTTTATTATATACGCGAGTTATTCAGAAAGACCGGGTTTATCCCATTCTGAATAACTGATTCGACGTGGTGTCGAGGATGAAGACGGTGGTTGAAGACCGGAGGTCTTCACATCGTTTGGGTGATTACTAGTGATCTTGATTGGGCTGTACACCCAAGAGGAGGGAATCAGTTGGTGATCATCCATACGTACTTGGAGATCGATGGATATGCGAGGTACAAGGTGCCTCCGGTTTCGTTCAGACCCAGAACGAACTTGTGAATGGACTGTGTGTCTGACATTGGATTTTATTCTGTGTGATTGATTTCTATTAAATATATATCTGTTTGGCGGCGGAGAATTTATTCTCTTGCTTAACGCCCTTCTCTGAGACGTACGAGCTCAGGGGTTATATATTGATCGATATCAATCGCATGGAGTGAATTGCATGTGTAGCATGCCTAAGTGGAAAATGATCAAGGCTTTTATTGAAAAGCAGAGTCTTGTGGTTGATAATCAAAGCACGGTCTATGTGGAATAGCTTTGTGTAGCGTTGATTCGCGAGCCTCACATCCCGGTGTGAACCAGAAACGGGAGAAGAATCCATGGAGGACATGCGTTTCCTTCTAGCTAGGGTGGTGTCAGTGACCTACCAGCCCTGACATTTATATTATTTTCACCTTTGTGATTGTTGCTGTTGCGAGGCGCCTCAGATATATCGGAGACTATGTGAAGCCGATGGTGTCATTTGGCTCATTTACGCCCCAAAGGGCGGGGAGACGTAGTGTTCAGGGTTTTATTTAATCCACATCGAGTGGACCAGCCCTATGGCTCCAAGGGTCGATGCGTTCTGATCCTGAGACATGGGCTAGATTGTCTCGAATCGGTAGAGGACTATCTTTTGCCTCGGTTCACAGATGGAAATCCAACTTCGAATACGTGACTTTGCAGTTTTGATTGTAGAGCCTAGTATTGGCGACATGATATATGGTAACCATGTCGTCTATGATTGATACTTATGATTGAAATTGTTTTGACATTATACACTTATAGTAATAATAAAAGATGAAGTTTAGCGTATCAAGCATTCTTTGGATATTATAAGGTAAAACCCTATCCTCCGGCTTGTGTTGCATTGTGCGATGGGACTTGGGTCTTATAATAGCTTCGTTGTTCTTTATTTAGCATTGCGCTTTTGTTTTATGCGCTGGTATTCTTGGAAGGAAACCCATTCCGTGTTATACGGCGTGGTCCCTTGATTTACCTAACTTTAAAATAAAGATTAATAACTGTTTTAGTTCTCACACCAGTCACATGACTGACCTGGAGTTTATTGTTTTAACCTAAACTCTGGGTGCCCTTATTTTGACACGGGCAGCTATTAGTTTTGGTTTTGCAGATTTATATTCACAGGATCCGGATTTATAGCTGGAACGATACTCGGAAAGCTCTGTATCCGTGTATTTCTTCTAGTTGTGTTTTGTATTATTTTCCGCTGCGATGTATTTAAATGTAATGTATTGTAATCTCTAATATTTTCTGTGTAATATTTATTCATACTCTGTATATTCTTGTATTCTGGTGAATTGTTGTAATTAACAATGAAATGTTCTTCTGTCTGCGTTATTTTGTGTGTTGTTCTCGAAGTATCCGGGCTTTCCTTCAGGGAGAAGTTACGGGTCTTCACAGTTGGTATCGGAGCTTTGGTTTACAGAGTTCGGAGAACAAGGCACATTAGAACCATACGAAAGAATTCATCAGAGATTGGATTTGTAATATCCAATGAGAATGACTCATTAGAGATGGGATCAGTAGTATCCTAGAACGAGTGTGATGTTTTTAAAATAAAAGTGAAAACAAGTTTTGTTTTGAAAATTCAATTCAATTATTCGTATTTGAATGTTGATTATATATTGATTTGGACAATCCAGTATATAGAGATTTTGCATATACATCTGATCCACGTGTATTCGAAGTTTTAATATACTGGATAGATATAAAATCACACTCTAGTCGCCCGGAGATGATTCTGATGATGCCGCGGCATCATCAGCATTTATATTCGAGTGTCGAAAGTGGGATATCTATATATTTCCAATTGACTGGTGTGAGAACTAAAATATAGTTAGAATATATTGTTGTGATTTGGCATCAAAAATGTGATTTTTGACTATGTATCCAAATTATGAATTTGAAAAGCTAATCAACTAATTGATTGATGGTTGTGTTGTTTGATTATTGGTTGATTAATTAAAATTTAAACCATTAAGCCAAATTGAACCAAAAAGTGAATTGCATTGAAAATTAGTCGCATTTGCATATACATACATGTACTTACATTGAATAGGTCATAGCAAAAAGGCTAGAGAAGAGGAATAAAATTGTTTGCCCGACAAATAGGTACATGTTTATTGTATTTCTTGGGATTTTGATGATTTTATGAGCAGATTGGCTAGCCGCTTGGCTGTTTCTTTTTCTTTTTGGATTGGTGAGGGCCATGGGAGGCTATTTGAAATATCCCAAAGCTCCCAGTGCAGGGGAGGTTATGGCGAAATTTTTCAAAAATTTAGGGTGTTAGCCAAATTTTTGAAAAATTCTTAGAAAATGAAAAGTTGAAGAACTTAAGCCATAAGGAAAATAATGAAAGTTGAGTTGATTAGTTAAACAACTTTCAGCTTCATTCCTTTTCGGGGACGAAAAGTTTTAAGTGGGGGAGATTGTAATAACCCGGAAATCCGAGCCAATTTAAAAATTTTATTTTGGCAATTTTAGTGAATTTTGAATATTTAAAATGAATTATTTTAAATAATAACGATGAGAATTAATTTTGAATAGAATTAGAATGTATATATTTATATAGATCGTCGTTAAAATACAAATATTTTATTTTAATTATGAAAGGAATTGAAAATGGCGCGGTAGTTTGAAAATTCGATTTCAAAGTTCAAATGAATGTACAGGATTCAAAATAAACCGGATTTTAGCGAAACCAAAAATATCAGAATCTATTTGAGAATATCTTTCCAAGGAATCCAAAAAATTGAAATTATATAGCAGGAATAAAAAGATATGCCCAGTTGAAAATTCAGAATAGTCGCTATGGAATTCTGGCCCTTAAAAATGGGAATTTTGCAAATAATCTCGGTTTTCGACGAAACCACTTTTGTTGGGTCCGTGATGTCAAGTTATTGGTAGATTTCAAAATTCGTAATTTTTCAAATTAATATGTGAGCGTGGCAAAGGAAAACACGTTTGACCAGTTTTAGTTGATTTTAATCGACTGAAAAATGACTATTTTTCAAACGGTCTCAGAATTTGACGAAATTAGTTTTGTTAGGACTGTATCATCAATACGAAGCTAGAAAATATTTTTCTGGAATTTTTAGAGTTCGTATGTGTCCCCGGTAAATTCAAATGTACGTTTAAAATTGAATATATAGATTTATATTTTAATTTAAACAAAAACGGATCGAAACGACCGAATCAGCTGATGAAACATATCCCATTGTGTTCGAAATGGGGGTAATTATCTAGGGACGACGGTTGTTGGGCTCGATTTGAGATTCTAATGAAAAGTCAACTATATGGAATTTAAAATTAATTAAATATATATATTTTATAAAACCACCTTATCCTCTCCCTTTCTCCTCAGTTTTAAAATCGATTTTAAAAGGAAAAAAAACCAAAACAACGACGTTCCCTCCCCATCGCAGCCGCCTCCGCCTGCTACCGCACCACCGCCCCTCAGCCATGACCGCCGGACCCCCCCCCCACTCGCGCCAACGCCTCCTTCTCCTTTCCCCCTTTCTTCCAATCCGAGAAAACCCTAGCCCAGCCCTGAAACCACCTCACGCTACCCCTATTGGCCCCCACCTCGACGCCGACCCCCCCTCAGCCTCCTTCCTTTCAAAAACCGTTCGTACCCTTCCCCGAGCCCCCCAGCGACGCACAGTAAACCCCCCCAGCCACCTTCTCCTGTAAGTTTTAATTAATTAATTTATTTTATTTACTGTAATTTGCTTATAAAATGTTTTGATTTTCGTTCGAGAAAGTTTATATCTATTTTAAAGAGAAAGATTATATATATATATGTATATGTATATTATAGAAAGATAAGATTTTTATTGAAGTAAAGATAAGATTTTTCTTTTATTGTCATAAAGATGGGATTTTTATGATATGAAAATATAATTTTTCTTTGATATGAAAATATAATTTTCTTGGATATAAAAATATGATTTTTATATTATAGAAAGATTAAAAATATGATTTTTATATTATAGAGATAATAAAAATATGATTTTTATATTATAGAGATAATAAAAATATGATTTTTACATTATATAGATAATAAAAATACGAATTTTATGCTAGTATAAAGTTATGATTTTTATATATATTTTTTAGCAAAGTAAAAATATAATCTTTACAATGTATAGAGCGATATAAAAATATAATTTTTATCCATGGAGTGATGATATAAAAATGTGATTTTTATATATGTAGCGAGCACGGACGACGAAAGTGACAAAGGGCGAGCACGGAGAAGATCTCTTACATACGAAGAGTCACGACGTTTGGTTTAGCTTATCGGTGAGAACTCCTCACTTTTAATTTTATTTCTAGTTGAAATATATACTACGATGCAGACGGTGCTTAGTAGCACCCGACACCCGTCGTCCACAGACCATGGATGACTAGTTTGTTTGATTGTTGTGTTGTGAAATTTGTCTGTTGATTATGTTGAAATAAAGTATATATTCATGTGTTGAAGTAAAATAAATATTCATTTACAAATCGAACGATTTGTTTATATACACCGATTTGACTGATATTGATTAGGACGATAAATTTTACACATCGCCCAACTGCACAAATAAAATCTGTGTTTGATTATTTGAAACCCCACACGGGTGTTGGGATGATATCGACGTACACTAATCCCAATTGTTTAGTAGTATGTCGACTGATGGGTTGACATACTGTGTAAGCGTTAATTATTTATATTTAATGCTTATGCAGTTGTGTGGTGCACTCTGGATGATGGTTGATGATTTATCGTTGCTATTATATACATGTGTTGTATAGAATCCATATAAATAATATTATATGGTAATTGATTGGGCCTCATTCCAATTTGGAAAATAAGGAATATTATAAAAATAAATTCATGTGTTGAATAGAAAATAAATTCATGTGTTGAATAGAAAATAATTTCATGTGTTGAATAGAAATAAATTCATGTGTTGAATAGAAAATAAATTTATGTGTTGAATAGAATAAAATTTCATGTGTTGAATAAAATATATATTCATGTGTTGAAATAAAATATATATTCATGTGTTGAATAGAAATAAATTCATGTGTTGAATAGAATAAATATTCATGTGTTGAATAGAATAAATATTCATGTGTTGAATAGAAAATAAATTTATGTGTTGAGTAGAAAATAAATTCATGTGTTGAAAAGAAAATAAATTCATGTGATGAATAAAATAAATATTCATGTGTTGAATGGAATAAATATCCATGTGTTGAATAAAATAAACATTCATGTATTGAATAAAAGCCGTGTTGATTAGATTAACGCCATTTTGACGCGAACGATATTTATATCGATTTTATTCATTTTTATAATGAATATAAGAAAGAAAGTGATTTCAAAATATAACGTTTTGAAAATATTATCATTTGTATATCGATGATGTGGAATATTCAATTTTGATTCGAAATTGAATATGAAGTTGAAATCATTTCGAAAACGAATTTAAAACGATTAATAAAATATGTTTTAAAAGGAAATCGACGAAATATATATATTATATATATTAAATGGCCTGAATAGAAAGTGTTGCGCCGCGGCTGTTCGCGAATTTTGACCATTGGCTTCAAATGGATATTACGGGAGATCCGACTGTCGGATTCTCCTAAAACCAGAACCGTCAGGTTCGTATCGAAAAGAGCTTTCTAACGAATATTAGAAATTAGAAATCTAATGGATAGATTTGGAATTATGTCCAAATCAAATTTGGAAAAGGTCACTGGAAGTGCAGTTCGATGGCCGTTGATGGAAATCGACTGTACGGGCCTTGATAAAATTAGTAAAAATAGTAATAATTTGTGTAAAATCATAAGAAATGATTTGTGAAGAATTGAGATGAAAAATTCCAAATTTGAAAAGATAAAAATAGAATTTTATCGAAATGAACTAGTTTTGAACTAGAATAATAATTTATTTATTTTTAAATAAATAAATTGGATTTGAAAGGATTTTAAAAGTAACCAGAAGTTTCAATAATTGAATTGGAATGGAATGTGATTTTGAGTTTATAGTGAACGATGTTTTAAATGACATTGGTTCCTTAACTCAGTTAAAGACAGGATATGATTTCCCAAGTTAAGTAATCATCAATATTGATTTTTAGGAAGATTTAAAATGAGTGGAGTTTTAATGAATCTTTAATTAGATTGAAATGATCGAAAATGGAGTGGCACCAGTTTTGCTCCAGGCGATAGTTAAATCTTTAATTAGATTTTAACGTGAAATGGTAATTAAATTTACCGATAACACTATGGTGTTAGATATGAAGTATGACCAGTTTTACTTCATGGGCTGAATAGGTTGGGATTGGAAAATAAAATAAATGATTACTTCGGTGTGGTTCGCTAATGCCGACTAGTTTTGAATTGATATTCAAAGAAGATTAAAGAATAAATTTAAAGAATTTATCTTTGATAAAATTAATGGGAGTGTAAGAATATTTGAATGAAAGAATATTCTGAATTGGAATGAGGCATATGTTGTGTTTGTGTAACACTTTTTTATTATATACGCGAGTTATTCAGAAAGACCGAGTTTATCCCATTCTGAATAACTGATTCGATGTGGTGTCGAGGATGAAGACGGTGGTTGAAGACCGGAGGTCTTCACATCGTTTGGGTGATTACTGATGATCTTGTTCGGGTTGTATACCCAAGAGGAGGGAATATGTTGGTGATCATCTAGACGTACTTGGAGATCGATGGATATGTGAGGTACAAGGTGCCTCTGGTTTCGTTCAGACCGAGAACGAACATGTAAATGGACTGTGTTTCTGACATTGGATTTTATTCTGTGTGATTGATTTCTATTAAATATATATCTGTTTGGCGGCGGAGAATTTATTCTCTTGCTTAACGCCCTTCTCTGAGACGTACGAGCTCAGGGGTTATATATTGATCGATATCAATCGCATGGAGTGAATTGCCTGTGTGGCATGCCTAAGTGGAAAATTATCAAGGCTTTTGTTGAAAAACAGAGTCTTGTGGTTGATGATCAAAGCACGGCCTGTGTGGCATAGCTTTGTGTAGCGTTGATTTGCGAGCCTCACATCCCGGTGTGAACCAGATACGGGAGAAGGATCCAGGGACGACATGCGTTTCCTTCTAGCTAGGGTGGTGTCAGTGACCTACCAGCCCTGACATTTATAGTATTTTCACCTATGTGGTTGTTGTTGTTGCGAGGCGCCTGGGATATATCGGTGACTATGTGAAGCCGATGGAGTCATTTGGCTCATTTATGCCCCCAAAGGGCGGGGAGACGTAGTGTTCAGGGTTTTATTTAATCCACATCGAGTGGACCGGCCCTGTGGCTCCAAGGGTCGATGCGTTCTGATCTTGAGACATGGGCTAGATTGTCTCGAATCGGTAGAGGAATATCTTTTGCCTCGGTTCACAGATGGAAATCCAACTTCCAATATGTGACTTTGCGGTTTTGATTGTAGAGCCTAGTATTGGCGATATGATATATGGTACCCATGCCGTCTATGATTGATACTTATGATTGAAATTGTTTTGACACTATACACTTATAGTAATAATAAAAGATGAAATTTAGTGTATCAAGCATTCTTTGGCTATTATAAGGTAAAACCCTATCCTCCGGCTTGTGTTGCATTGTGTGATGGGACCTGGGTCTTATAATAGCTTCATTGTTCTTTATTTAGCATTGCGTTGTTGTTTTATGCACTGGTATTCTTGGGAAGAAACCCGTTCCGTTTTATACGGCGTGGTCCCTTGATTTACCTAACTTTAAAATAAAGATTAATAATTGTTTTAGTTCTCACACCAGTCACATGACTGACCTGGAGTTTATTGTTTTAACCTAAACTCTGGGTGCCCTTATTTTGACACAGGCAGCTAGTAGTTTTGGTTTTGCAGATTTATATTCACAGGATCATGATTTACAGCTGGAACAATACTCGGAAAGCTCTGTATCCGTGTATTACTTCTAGTTGTGTTTTGTATTATTTTCCGTTGCGATGTATTTAAATGTAATGTATTGTAATCTCTGATATTTTCTGTGTAATATTTATTCGTACTCTGTACATTCTTGTATTCTAATGAATTATTGTAATTAACAACGAAATGTTCTTCTGTCTGCGTTCTTTTGTGTGTTGTTCTCGAAGTATCCGGGCTTACCTTCAAGGGGAAGTTACGGGTCTTCACACATACTGACTTCAAAAATCACAAAAAATGAAATCTAATAATAATTTAACGTTGCAGATCCAACAAAATTAGTTTCTTCGAATTCTGGGGTCGTTTGCAAAACTGGCTATTTTTAAAGCTCTAAATAACCCTTTTAAATATATAAATATATTTAAAAACAATTAAATTAAGTAAAAATGATTTAATATTATCGTTTCACAATAGAATATCATACAGCTCCACTGGGATTTACAACCCGATATTCAAATCCCGGTTGAATCAATATTCAAATTTATATTGAAATTCCTTATATACATCGTTATAAATTATAAAGGAATTCCATAGCGACTTTTCTAAAATTTGATTTGGACATAAATCAAAATCTACACAATGAAATCTTGATTTTTCTCTTCCACTAGAAAAATATTCTTCACTAGCTTCTAACGTTTCTTGTTTCACGGAAATCCAATTTAAAATGGACCCTGTATATTCAGTTGAAGTTGAAATCGCCAAATAGCGAACTGCCGCGCCATTTCGAGCTCGATTATAATTATATTATAATTTATAAATTCAAATGGCGTTTATAAATATATTCGTCAATATAATTCAACTCTAAACTGAATTATATATTTTAAATAATCCAATTTACACAATATTGTGAATTCCAATATTTTTGATTATTTTTGAATTAAATATATTATTCTATTATTTAAATTAATTAAATAATCCATATAATTAAATTTAACAACCATTTAATTCTCTGAATTACTGTTTATATAATTAAATATATTAATTATTATACCTAAAAATACGGGTCGTTACATTCTTCCCCACTTAAAATAATTTCGTCCTCGAAATTGCTAAGGTAGAAATCAAACCCTATTAACTGGTTAGAACTTATTAGTTCACTTCTTAACTTCAATCTTAACTGAACCAATTTAATTTTAATTAAAATATTAATTAATCCTTATCAACGAAAATTTTCAAAAATCCTGAAAAATTTCTAAAAAAATTTCTAACACCTGAACTTTTCGAAAAATTTCGCCAGCACCTCCTTTGTACTGGTCAATAGGTCAAACTCCAACTCGCCTCTCTGGGCCATACCCAACACAAAAGAAAATCAAATAGCCAAGTGACTTGCCAATTCGGCTCATAAATCACATGCTGATACCAAATATAAACTTGTACCTTTTTGTCGGGTATATCGTTATATCATTTCCATCTGCTGCCGATTCAGCATATACCTTTATCAATCCAGTCTAACTCTGATCAATTTATCCTCAACCCAACCATTCTCTTATCCAAGCTAAATTTAATTTCAAATCAAAGTTCTATTCCCGATTTTCAAATTCTTAACTCATCAATCCTATACCATTTCAGATTCTATCTCACAATTCAAAATCTGATTCTACTTGATATATCGTATCCAATTCAACTTCCAGTTAATTGATTTTCAATTCATTTCCAGCTTGGTTTCACAAATTTCTATTTAAATTTGTTTTTAATCCCAACAGTCTCTTCCTAGGAGTTTTAAACAACTTTGCTTTTCTCAAAAGTCAAACTTTCTTTTTCAGGATTCAAAACAACTTGTTTTTGTCAAAACAATTCAAAACAAAATCTTTGGTAGTAATCCGTCACTTACACACTCGAAAATGAACACCGATGATGTCATGATCATCATCGGAATCTATTTCCAGCTATCGAAGTGAGTTCAGTACTATATCACTTTTCAAAACTCATTCTTTAAACACTTCCATTTTGAAATCCATTCAAAATATCATTCAAAACAATTTAAAATCTCCCAGGATTTTAAAATTCTCACATACTCAGTCCAAATTCATTTACCAACACTTTTCAAATTCCCAGAAATTTTAAATCCAATTCTAATTAAATTTATGCTTTAATTCATCTGATTTCACGCATTTCACTTATACGAATTCTGATTGGCTATTTACATAACCATTTCACATTTTATAATCTTATTCGATTATAATAGTGACCAACACATCCAATATATTATAATCATTTCAATATATATCCTTTATATCAAAATCTAATTTGGGTAAAATTATTTCATTTACCCTCTTTTCAAAACATACAGTGTCAGTTCATCGTATTCGAGTGTTTATAAATCCCTACCGATACAGTGGATCAAATTGATCGACCAGAACCCATAAACAACTCAACCAATAAATCTCCACAATATAAAATAATTTTTCTATCAAATAACAAATACGTTCACTCGTATATACACTCAACTCAATCTAGGGTATTGCTAACCCCATCTCTACTGGGTCACGCCACAGAGCCAAGGTAATTACTTAACCTTAAGCTCTGATACCAACTGTAGCGTCCCGAAATTACGGTCTAATTTGAGCTGATCAAATAACACAAGTCCAACACCAATTGCATTGGAAACCAGAAAACTAATAAATAGAAAATAGAGGGTGAGAATAGATAAGATAGAAACTTAGAACAGAAGAAGAAGAAGAAGAACAAAACATCAAAGTAACACAAACCTCACAGCGGAACGAATAACATATAATATATATCATAAGTTTGAAATATAAATCTGTACTTGAATATACATATCATTTCCAAAGTACAGCACTTACAACACAGCGGAAATAAACAATAGCTATATGATCCTGAAGCCTCCTGCTCCAGCTCTTCAAGTATCTGTAAATCCCGACTACTTGACTGCCCGTACAAAATTGGGCACCCAAGAGTTTAGGGAAACAAAACAAAATAAATCCGGGTCAGTCATGGGACTGGTATGAGTAAAACAATTTAAAACAGTTTGAGCCATTAAACGATATCTCATAAGACCACGCCGTATAACGGAACGGGTTTTTCCCTTATGAGAATCCAAAATAAACTTTATATCAAAACTCATTGATATTATAATAGTGTCTATCAACCACAATATAATAATCATCTAGCAGAAACGCTTTCATCTCACGTTCAACATATATAGTATACAATCAAAACCGCAAGCACGTATTGGGTAATGGATTTCCAACTATGACAAGGTATGGAACCACCTTTCGCTAGTGTACCTCTAGAGAGGAATACACTGGGTTCAACAAGAACATCTTGCAACCCGGCCACACATGACCGACCACTCATTTCTCTTGAGTGTATCGAATGTATATCACCAACGGTTGGGATCAGCAACCGTTTCACGATAAGGGACAGCATTGATAGATTTAAGAAGCAAACGAATATTCTCTAGAAAGGTGATTATATACCCTAATAGGTGCGACCTACATAGCAATGTTGCCTGCCCGACTTTTGTCATTTCCGGATGTGAGTCTAGAAGCTACTCTTATCTTTTTTTACATATAATATCTTCAGTTACTTGGAATACGACATCGTTATACCCGCCAAATCACAAATTGATTTCCCCAAAAATACCACGGGTATACAGCTAAGAGAAACGAATTCCTGCACCAGCAAACGTAACTACGTTTGAAGAGATCAACTTATGCGATCCTTTAGATATACTCTGTCATACATTCTTCCATATAGATTTGTCCTGGGACTAGACAAACCAAAGGCACTATTCAGTACATCCATCTTAGGCAATCGTTACCTAAGATTGATACAACAGCAATTGCACTTTACTCCGTCTTCAATTATCTTTGGCATATATGATTCGCAACGCCTAAGCCAATACGGAGTGGTTCTTCGAATAATAATCCAATCGGTCTCTCCATATTAACAACGTTAAAATGGTCAAAACTTTGATAGTCGGTGATTTAACTATCAAAGAAAAACACGTGTGCAAACAGCGATATTATTTCCAGATGGAAATTATATCGATCAATCACCATTTAACATTTATCTCTTTCGTTCATTAATTTACTTATCCCCTGTTTCCATATATTCTAAATTCTTATTTTCTATTATCAGAAAACATTTCTGATTCTTATTTGAAAAACATTTCCAAAACTCCTTCACTGGATTTAAACTAATGTTTAAATCAAACATCGCCATGCCAACTCAAACCATTTCACGCATTACTAAATTCACTTATCCATCCTTCACTATCAAACCTTACCATTCCTTAGTTAAGAAGGAAGTCAATAAAGTTAGGGTATAATTACCACTCAGACTTTAACTGAACAACGTTTTAACTTCGAAATAGTCAAAGTTTATCTTTTAAATCTTTAACAAACTTCCTTACGTAACTCTCGCATTCTATTTACGTATCCACTTCTTTATTGAAACATTGATTTTAACTATAGCGTTAAAATCCCTACTTTCGAAATATCTAACTTAACATCTACTTTTATTTCTTACTTTGAATAATTAACCTACTCTCATTTATTTATAAATAAATAAATCTTGATTTAAACACCTGAAAGTAAATAATACTTTCCCGAATTCGATATAATCGAATTCGACGATTACTCTTCGAATAACTAATATTCGATTAACTCACTTCGAATAACTTATATTCGATAACTCTTTCTTTTGAATAAACGATATTCGATAACTCCTTTAACTCTATTCGAATAACTAATATTCGATTAACCCTATTTAACTTCTTTTAACTCTATTCGAATAAATAATATTCGATAACTCTATTAAACTCTATTTAATTAACTCTATCGATTTAAACCTAACTGGTTAACTCTAACTGATTAACTTTAATTGGTTAACTCTAACTGATTAACTCTAATTGATTTACTCTAACTGATTAACTCTAGTTTGGTTAACTCCTTTTGATTATCTCTGTAACGACCCGTATTTTTGAATAACATGTTATAACATAAATCAAGGCAGAATTAAACTGTAAAATCTGAATCAAGGGAAACGGGCTATGCCATTGCGTTCATCTCGGAAAAATACGCGAAATAGAGTCCGAGTTTTCGAAAATTGGAGTCCGTATGACCGAGATATGGCCTCCCGAAGTTTCACGAAAAATTCAAATTTAAAACAGATTCAAATTTCAGAAAATCAGGGTAGGCGGGAAAAATCCCGCCCAGACCAGGTCGACCTGGGGGTCGACTTGGGAGTCGACCTGGGTGGCACCAGGTCGACTGGGGAGTCGACCCCAGGGTCGACCTGCCTGGTCGGACCCAGGCAACCTCGTGCACTTATTTTGGCTGTTTTGACCTGTTTTGTTGGCTAGTGACGGGATTTGATGGCTTGGATTGAATCTAGGGTTAATCCTATGGCTAATACTATCCTAATCTTCTATAAAAAGACCCTAATACCTAGCCTAAATCATCATTATTCATTCCTACAACTAAACTATGCCAAAATGATTCTTGATCATGGCCTCCATCTTCATATCATGGCCTCCATCCTCTTCATGAAAGTTTGAGTGTTCAAATCAAGTAAAAGAGCCCTCTTTCTTCCTTAAAAAATCCATCTTTCTTCATAGAAAATCAAAGAAGCATCTTATTTTCTCAAAGCTTGGATTGGATCTTATTTTATTTGCGGATTTGCTAGTGGCTTCGTCTCAATCTTTATATATATTAATTCTAGTCTTCATAGCATTGTAAGCCCTATACTACTCTTAGATTCTAACTATGAAGTTAAATGTGATATGTTGCAAGTTGAGTTTGGACCTAAGTATGATATATGCTTTGATCTTATCATGTTATGCATGAATATATTCTATGCATATTCGAAAACCTATCACCTTGACCTTGTGGGCTAAAAGCTTCAAGCTTTATATTAAAGGTTGTATTTTGGCAACATAGAAGTTATCATATCCTTTATGATAACTTGCATGTGAGGCTAAATGCGAACTTCTAGCAACTTCTACATGTCATTTATCACCATGTATCACTTATATGCTAAGTTTCGTTTTATGCATACTTTTGAAGCCTAATAATGCTATATGCAAACTTTTAGCCATCATCCTGTGTCCATCATAGTCATGTTTCACCTATTTGCTTAAGTTGATATTATGCATGTTTTGAGGCCTATGATGTAATATGCAAGCTTATGAACCTATTTATGCCTCATATGCCACCATGTTTAACTTGTGGCCAAAGCATCCTTATGCTAGCTTGTGGCCAAACCACCCTTATGCTATTTGATATGTATGAGGTCAAGTCACCTTTTATGCTATCATACATGTTGAGGTCATATGCTAGTATGTTGAACCCCTTTTTGGCCTCAAATGTCACCATGTTTAACTTGTCATAGACTTTGCCATCTTATATCCACCTTGTCATGTGTTATGTTTCCTCTTTGATCTATTTGCGTGATGCGAATTTACGTACGGTGGGAATATGTATGGGTAGTTAGGCAAACTTAAATAACATGAGAACATGACTTGAAAATATGACATGAAAATTTGACAAGTGTTTATGCTTGAAACATGGAATTGGACATGACTTCTAGAAAACATGAGAATGGCCAACTCGAGTTGGGTTGAGTTTGTAGCATAAATCTACCCGGAACCGACCGGCCTAACTAGTGGCTACAAACAATAGGACCCAATGTGAGTAGTTGGTCATGTCGCACTTAAAACCCGAGGTTAGACTAGGTTGTGGTGTAAAGCTACCCGGACCCGCCCGGCTTAACTAGTAACCACAACAAAGTCTAATGTGAGAGGCGGGGGTGCATTAAGTTAATTAATGCCGCATGGTAGGGTTAAGTCATGGATTACTGGAATATACTTAACCAATTAAACACGATGGATTGGTAGGGTTAAGTCATGGACTACTTGAATATACTTAACCAATTAAACACGATGGATTGGTAGGGTTAAGTCATGGACTACTTGAATATACTTAACCAATTAAACACGATGGATTGGTAGGGTTAAGTCATGGACTACTTGAATACTTAACCAATTAAACACGATGGATTGGTAGGGTTAAGTCATGGGCTACTTGAATACACTTAACCAATTGAACACGATGTATTGATAGGGTCAAGTCATGAACTGCTTGGACACACTTGACCGACTCAATACATGGTTAGGATAGGGTTAACCACACTTAACCCGCTTGAAACCCTAGTTACGTGGTCCTTTTCAGCAGTAATCTACTTGGAAGTATCATGGGGACCCTAGGATTAGGCTAGGGTGGGGCACGATTACTGGGCTGATTGTAAGAGACCAAAAGAAACGGCTGAATGGTGCAACGGTTGTTCAGGCGGACCATGGTCGTGCACATTAAGTCCGGAGTTGAACACGGGCACCGGTAGGTTTAGACTGTGCATCCTGGAATTGTGTCTGAGGGTTACACCGTAGGGCCGGATACACCCTAGGGTGGACCCTGCACAGTCAACTACATTACATGATTAAGCCGTATGACACCGATACACGGCGAGTTAGGCTTTTAGGGAGCCGGTCGACTAGACCGAGTAGTTGGGCCTTGATTTAGGTCATCTCATGATGTGGGCCAGCTTTGGGCCGAGGGATCATTTCTTGATTATACTTGACATGAATTGGAATACTAGTACACACGTGGTGCAACTTAACCTTGTATATGCGATGCCACACTTGATCTATCTTGTTAACTTTTCACCATGCTAGTTATCACCCTATGTTTCATCTCTGCTTCACATGACCAGTTAACTTTATTAGTTTTTATACTAATAGTAGATAGGACTTACCAGTCTTTTTGACTGACCCGTTTTCTTTCGCCTCTTTTCTTCCGTTTCCCCCCCCCCCCCAAGGTCCTCAGGGTGGGAACGTTGGAGCTTAGCTTGGATCTTTATAGCTTGCTTACTGGATTTGCTCATGTACGATTTTGGACATTGATCTAGCTATGGTTTATCACTTCACTTTGGGGATAGTACTTTATGTATTTCAGTATTTCAGTTTATGCTTTTCTCTAGACTTTGTTTGTTGGAAAATAATGACCAAGTACTTTGTTGTAACTTAACTATGGTTTTGAAATGCTAGTTTTACCCGCTGCTTTACTACTCTGTTTTACGTATATGTTCTGTCTTGTGATATCTGCATGCATGTTTACCTTGTTTAACGCCCCTCCAAAGCTAGTGTGCTTGCAAGAGTGGCACTAGCGGAGGTGGGGTGTTACATTTGGTATCAGAGCATAAGGTTAACAAGATTCGAGAAAAAGGT
This sequence comes from Allium sativum, assembly GCA_030737875.1. Taxonomy (NCBI): domain Eukaryota; kingdom Viridiplantae; phylum Streptophyta; class Magnoliopsida; order Asparagales; family Amaryllidaceae; genus Allium; species Allium sativum. Next base: position 778,390,055 of record CM060926.1, read on the forward strand.
TTTTTAAAAACTTACCTTTTGAAAAACTATTTTCAAAACCAATTAAGTATTTTCCAAGAAAAGTCTAGTTATTTTCAAAGGCTATTCCCCAAAAGCCATAGCACTATCCTTCGTTTCTTCGTTCTGAATCTATCTATCTTTTTCTTCGTTTCAGTATGGCTGATCTTAACCTTCCCGAGGGAGTGACCATTCCCGGATGGTTCCGGAGGTACTTGGAAGCTAGGGCCAACGATGTGGGCCCAGCAAATACCCCGAATATAACTGAGGTTCCTCCTCCTCAGAATCCGCAAGCATATTTCGCTAAGATTTGCAAAGACTTTAAGGCGATGGGTGGCAAGAACTTTATTGGGACGGAGACTTTTGTGGAGGCACGAAATTGGTTGAAAGAAACCGAAGATCTTTTCGCTATCTTTGATGTGGAAGACCATAGAAAGGTTTTATTGGCAGCATGGCTATTAAAAGAAGAAGCTGCTTATTGGTGAGAGGTCACCAATGCTACGAGGCCTATAGAGACTTGGGCCGACTTTAGGACAAGATTTGGGCTTAAGTTTCTATCATCAGCTGAGGCGAATTTGCAATTGGAGAAGTTTATATCTTTGAAGCAAGGGACATGACAGTGAGGGAGTATGTGAATGAGTTTAACAAGCTCGCTCGATTTGGTTTGGACATGGTTAATACCCCCCAGAAGAAGGCTTTACGCTTTGCACGAGGGTTGAACGAGCCATTACAAGGTTTAGCCCTATCTCATATACCCATGGGGGCCACTTTTGAAGGCCTAGTGGACATGACATTGCTTTAAGGAGACAATAAGAAGGAAGACAAGGCTAATGAGACTCAAACCAAGAAGACAGACTCTAAGTGGGGAGGAAATCAGAGCAATCAGAATAACAAAAACAACAAGAACAACAAGGGCGACAAGGCCAAGGCAAAGGACCCAAGAAAATGCAACTACTGTGGGATTGTTGGGCACATAGCTAAAGACTGTAGGAAGAAGAAGAGGAAGTTAGGCGGATGCTTTCATTGTGGAGAGACCGGACATTTTAGCAAGGATTGCCCCAAGAAGCAAGGGCAGAATCAGCGTGCAGGACCTTCTGGAGGGCAAGTACATGCTCTCAATGCTGCTCCAGTTCAGGACCGAGGTAGTATTTCTGTAGAAAGTCTTGTTTATATTTCTGATTATCCTGTTCGCACCTTATTTGATTCTGGCGCATCGCATAGTGTTATCTCTTCTGACATTGTTGAAAGTTTGCACCTAAGTACTAGTCTACTTGAGATCCCGTTAGTGTTTCAAATCCAGTTGGGGGTTCCGCCCATCTATCTGTGATTTGTGAGGATTTGAAAATCTCTATCTTGAGCATAGAATTCATGTGTAATGCTTAGGTTCTCGGGTTTATGGGATACGGGTTGATTTGGGTATGGATTGGTTGTCCAGTTATGGAGCCATTCTTGATTGTGAACATAGGGTGGTGAGGCTCATGATTCGCCTCGGTAATACCCTAGAAATTTCTTGCAACCCTAGAGGTCCCGTCGTGTTATGTTATCTAGAATCTCTCGACTCGTCCATCGATGATCTGCAATCTGTAAGGGTGGTCCGAGACTATCTTGATGTCTTTGAAGAAGTAAGGGGGTTACCCCCTAAGCGGGAGATAGATTTCCGCATTTATCTGGTTGATACTGCCAAGCCAGTTACATTGCCCGTTAGGCACATGGCCCCGCGAGAAAGAAGAGAGCTTGGTAAGCAAATCAAGGAGTAGCTTGAGAAAAATTTCATTAGGCGAAGCATTTCAGAATGGGGTGCTCCGGTGGTGTTTGCTACTAAGGCGGATAGTCCATTTTACTTAAGCATGGGTTAGAGAAATCACCCTAGTAAGTACATTTGGCAACGTGGATTGGCACTTGTTTTCAAGAGATAGTTTTCTGCGTGGGATACCGTATAGTATGTAAACGAGATCCAAGATTCACTAACGAATCTTGGAAAGCTTGCATGAAACCATGAGTACGCAGTTGGGTGAAAGCCAAGTATTTTAGGCAAAGAATAAGTGGAAGTGGAATAAGAGGCAACGGTGAAATGAGTTCTAACTCATATTTTGTAAACAAGAATTAAGAACTACGGAATTGCGAAGTTAAAAGATGGTCAAGGCACGATGGGATTAAGCACAAGAAAAATGCGGCTTAGAAGACTGAAGACTAGATACGTGCATTATATCTCTTTCTCAGAGTATATCCTTGATCCCTATTGTTCCGTAGAGCTTACTCGCATGCTATCTTTTAAGTATATCCTCTCAGTCCTATCCTCAATCTTAGTCCTGTTGCAAACCCCATAAGGAGTATGACTCGCCTACTTGTGATATATGGTTGGGGTGAAGATGTTCGTCACCAAACTATTTGGGCTTTATGGGATATGGGTAATAATTGATAGACTTACGAAGAGTGCTCACTTCATCCCAGTAAAGAGCAAGAGGACCGCATCATGGCTAGCATCTATTTATCTTCAGGAGATAGTGCAGTTGCACGGAGTTCCTTCTAGCATATTTAGCGATCGTGACCCAATTTTCACTAGCCAGTTCTGGAATAGTTTGCAAGAAGCGATGGGTACGCGATTGAATCTGAGTACAGCCTATCACCCCCAGACGAATGAATAGAGTGCTAGAAGATCTTTTTGAGACTTTGTGTTCTTGACTTTGGTGGTACTAGGGAAGACCGCCTTCCTCTTGTAGAGTTTGCTTATAATAACATCTACCAAGCAAGCATAGGAATGACACCATTCGAAGCTTCGTATGGGAGGCCGTGCAAGCCACCAACATGTTGGTGGGAAGACGACGGATAAGCTTATAATTGAGCCCGACATGATAAGGGACACATCCGAGAGGGTTGAATTGATTCGAAGGCGGATGAAAACGGCCCAAGACAGACAGAAATCCTATGCAGACAAGCGAAGGACAGACTTAGAATTTAAAGTTGGAGATATGGCCTTTGTGAAGATTTCTCCTTTGCGAAATATGGTTCATTTTGGGCGGTTGGCACCAAGGATCGTAGGACCCTTCCCTACTATAGAAAGAGTTGGGAAGATGACTTATAAGGCGGAATTGCCCGAGAAGTCGGCCGGAGTGCATAATGTCTTTCATGTCTCGCATCTCCGGAAGTGTTTGCACAGATCCGCCGAAGTGGTTGAACCAAGTATTCTTCAAGACATGGAGGTAGAGAAAGAGGCGACCCTGAGACGAGCTCCGATTCGTACCATGGAAACGGAGACAAAGAAGCTAAGAAGCAAAGAAGTTAAGCTTGTTAAGGCGCAATGGAGTGAAACAGAGGAAGACGCAACTTGGGAAACCAAGGAGAAGATGCGTGTGCTTTATCCATTTCTTTTTGAGGATACATTTTCAATCTCTTTTCCTAGATTGGTATATCTTCCCTTTGCTATCCATGCTTATCTAGTTTATCTTGTTTCGTAAATCTTGTCATGAGAACCTTAGGTAGAAACCCTTGGTTGAAACATGTATTTGAAACATGTTATGCTTGATGTTTGCAAGTGGTTGCAAGTGTTTGCAAGTGGATACTCGTGGATGCATGATACACGTTAGGCACTAAGATCGGCTCACACACTTTCATACCACATATGCATGAGTGTTTATGCTTATTCATGGATGAAACTTGTATGCTATCACGTGGATGTTGCATATGGATGAATGTTATGTGCACTCATGTAGAGATTATAAATTATGTTAGGAATTTGCATACATATGGACTCATTTCACTAACATGTTTTGCATTAAGGGGGTTTACTGAATCAGTAACCTCCTGATTTTCGCATTAGATAAGTACATATACACACACCTTTGCATATGATCATACAGCATTTAGAATCCTTTAAGGACAATGGCTGCACGTGGATGATGTTTTGAGTAGATGGATGATGGATGATAGGATACGTTCTTCCTAACTTGGAGATTTCGGGGACGAAATCCTTTAAGGAGGGGAGAATGTAACAAACCGTATTTTTGAATAACATGTTATAACATAAATCAAGGCAGAATTAAACTGTAAAATCTGAATAAGGGAAACGGGCTGTGCCATTGCGTTCGTCTCGGAAAAATACGCGAAATAGAATCCGAGTTTTCGAAAATCGGAGTCCGTATGACCGAGATATGGCCTCGCGAAGTTTCACGAAAAATTCAAATTTAAAACAGATTCAAATTTCAGAAAATCAGGGTAGGCGTGAAAAATCCCGCCCCGACCAGGTCGACCTGGGAGTCGACCTGGGTGGGACCAGGTCAACTGGGGAGTCGACCCCAGGGTCGACCTGCCTGGTCGGACCCAGGCAACCTGGTGCACCTATTTTGGCTGTTTTGACCTGTTTTGTTGGCTAGTGACAGGATTTGAAGGCTTGGATTGAATCTAGGGTTAATCCTATGGCTAATACTATCCTAATCTTCTATAAAAAGACCCTAATACCTAGCCTAAATCATCATTATTCATTCCTACAACTAAACTATGCCAAAATGATTCTTGATCATGGCCTCCATCTTCATATCATGGCCTCCATCATCTTCATGAAAGTTTGAGTGTTCAAATCAAGTAAAAGAGCCCTCTTTCTTCCTTAAAGAATCCATCTTTCTTCATAGCAAATCAAAGAAGCGTCTTATTATCTCAAAGCTTGGATTGGATCTTATTTTATTTGCGGATTTGCTAGTGGCTTCGTCTCAATCTTTATATATATTAATTCTAGTCTTTATAGCATTGTAAGCCCTATACTACTCTTAGATTCTAACTATGAAGTTAAATGTGATATGTTGCAAGTTGAGTTTGGGCCTAAGTATGATATATGCTTTGATCTTATCATGTTATGCATGAATATATTCTATGCATATTTGAAAACCTATCACCTTGACCTTGTGGGCTAAAAGCTTCAAGCTTTATATTAAATGTTGCATTTTGGCAACATAGAAGTTATCATATCCCTTATGATAACTTGCATGTGAGGCTAAATGCGAACTTCTAGCAACTTCTACATGTCATTTATCACCATGTATCACTTATATGCTAAGTTTGGTTTTATGCATACTTTTGAAGCCTAAGAATGCTATATGCGAACTTTTAGCCATCATCATATGTCCATCATAGTCATGTTTCACCTATTTGCTTAAGTTGATATTATGCATGTTTTAAGGCCTATGATGTAATATGCAAGCTTATGAACCTATTTATGCCTCATATGCCACCATGTTTAACTTGTGGCCAAAGCATCCTTATGCTAGCTTGTGGCCAAACCACCCTTATGCTATTTGATATGTATGAGGTCAAGTCGCCTTTTATGCTATCATACATGTTGAGGCCATATGCTAGTATGTTGAACCCCTTTTTGGCCTCAAATGTCACCATGTTTAACTTGTCATAGACTTTGCCATCTTATATCCACCTTGTCATGTGTTATGTTTCCTCTTTGATCTATTTGCGTGATGCGAATTTACGTATGGTGGGAATACGTATGGGTAGTTGGGCAAACTTAAATAACATGAGAACATGACTTGGAAATATGACATGAAAATTTGACAAGTGTTTATGCTTGAAACATGGACTTGGACATGACTTCTAGAAAACATGAGAATGGCCAACTCGAGGTTGGGTTGAGTTTGTAGCATAAATCTACCCGGAACCGACCGGCCTAACTAGTGGCTACAAACAATAGAACCCAATGTGAGTAGTTGGTCATGTCGCACTTAAAACCCGAGGTTAGACTAGGTTGTGGTGTAAAGCTACCCGGACCCGCCCGACTTAACTAGTAACCACAACAAAGTCTAATGTGAGAGGCGGGGGTGCATTAAGTTAATTAATGACACATGGTAGGGTTAAGTCATGGATTACTAGAATATACTTAACCAATTAAACACGATGGATTGGTAGGGTTAAGTCATGGACTACTTGAATATACTTAACCAATTAAACACGATGGATTGGTAGGGTTAAGTCATGGACTACTTGAATATACTTAACCAATTAAACACGATGGATTGGTAGGGTTAAGTCATGGACTACTTGAATACTTAACCAATTAAACACGATGGATTGGTAGGGTTAAGTCATGGGCTACTTGAATACACTTAACCAATTGAACACGATGTATTGATAGGGTCAAGTCATGAACTGCTTGGACACACTTGACCGACTCAATACATGGTTAGGATAGGGTTAACCACACTTAACCCGCTTGAAACCCTAGTTACGTGGTCCTTTTCAGCAAGAACCTACTTGGAAGTATCATGGGGACCCTAGGACTAGGCTAGGGTGGGACACGATTACTGGGCTGATTGTAAGAGACCAAAAGAGACGGCTGAATGATGCACCAGTTGTTCAGGCGGACCATGGTCGTGCTCATTAAGTCCGGAGTTGAACATGGGCACCGGTAGGTTTAGACTGTGCATCCTGGAATTGTGTCTGAGGGTTACACCGTAGTGCCGGATACACCCTAGGGTGGACCCTGCACAGTCAACTACATTACATGATTAAGCCGTATGACACCGATACACGACGAGTTAGGCTTTTAGGGAGCCGATCGACTAGACCGAGTAGTTGGACCTTGATTTAGGTCATCTCATGATGTGGGCCAGCTTTGGGCCAAGGGATCATTTCTTGATTATACTTGACATGAATTGGAATACTAGTACACACCTGGTGCAACTTAACCTTGTATATGCGATGCCACACTTGATCTATCTTGTTAACTTTTCACCATGCTAGTTATCACCCTATGTTTCATCTCTGCTTCACATGACCAGTTAACTTTATTAGTTTTTATACTAATAGTAGATAGGACTTACCAGTCTTTTTGACTGACCCGTTTTCTTTCGCCTCTTTTCTTCCGTTCCCCCCCCCAAGGTCCTCAGGGTGGGAACGTTGGAGCTTAGCTTGGATCTTTATAGCTTGCTTACTGGATTTGCTCATGTACGGTTTTGGCATTGAGCTAGCTATGGTTTATCACTTCACTTTGGGGATAGTACTTTATGTATTTCAGTATTTCAGTTTATGCTTTTCTCTGGACTTTGTTTGTTGGAAAATAATGACCAAGTACTTTGTTGTAACTTAACTATGGTTTTGAAATGCTAGTTTTATCCGCTGCTTTACTACTCTGTTTTACTTATATGTTCTGTCTTGTGATATCTGCATGCATGTTTACCTTGTTTAACGCCCCTCCAAAGCTAGTGTGCTTGCAAGAGTGGCACTGGCGGAGGTGGGGTGTTACAATCTCCTTTGGGTTAACACATTTTGTTTGTCTCCTTTTTCATTTTATATTTCAAAATTAATTTCCTTTATAAAATGTTGGGTTCACCCTCTACTTAACATGTAGGTGTCAAAACCGATTTCTACTTCTTTATATAAGTCCAGACTTATATATTCAATTTATCCTATGATAAATTATTTTACTTAATTTGTAAAAACATTACTTATAAATTAATATTCTCTAATTATCTGTTAAAACAGATTTCTATTTTATATTTATTTTTCCATATATTCCCTTTTATAATTCTATTCACTTTCTAAATAAATATTCCTTTTATACTTCTATTTATTTCACAAATAAATATCCCTTTTATACTTCTATTTATTTTCTAAATAAATATTCTTTGCAATTCTATTTGTTCAACACATATTCCTTTTTTCTATTTGTTTCACAAATGTTTTCTTTTCTAGTTATTCTTTGATTTATAAAATATTTTCTTTTATAAAATCCTTTTTCTTTTATATATAAAATCCATTGATTTTATATAAATAATTTATTTTCAAAATAAACTTTGAAAATCCCCTTTTTCTACAATCCATTATTTCTTATGGTATTTAAAATACCCAAATAACAATGATCGATATCATTCAACCACACATAATCAACAATAGATTATATATCACATCATATATTACAATATATGAAACAAAACAGTATTTTATATATTGAGGAACCCAGTTGGGTCCCTCCAACATGTTTCCCTGCATCACAGATGTTAAACAATATAATTAACATCGATTTCATTTCAATATGAAATATTCTGCTAAACAGAATCAATATTTGATTAACGATTTATATATATATCGTTATCTATGATTTCAACCAATACGCAAGCAATTCAACCAAATAGTTAACACACAGCAATCAACAGATGATTAACAGTTGTAAAAATACGTTATAAAAATATTACAGTTCAAAGTTGGATAGTTTTACTCATATTTCATGGTAACTGTTAAATAACGATTTGCGTCTGTTGATTCAGACGGACAATTTATTTTGCAATAAATTGTAATGAGCTTCGATTTACTCCCGGTCAGTTTCGTTGGGTAGTGTCCGTCCATACGATCCTATCGGATCTTGTTTCGTTGAATTCAGTTAACATATGGAGAAGTTATGATTTTAACAAGTTAATACATTACTTAATATAGAATTAACCTAGAAATTAAATTAATTCATGGGCTTTACCAAGAAAACCCGGCCCATCTCCATCTTGTGGACACAAAACCCACACGTCCATCTTCCTCCTCTTTGTATCGCATGCTCATTCCTTTTTCTCAGCCATTACCGTATGTTTTTCAACCCCAACTCCTCCATCTCTCAATTGAAACCCAAAACAGATTATACCATCAAACATCTTATCAAAATATCAATCTATCTATACCATAAACGTTGAACTCGCACCATCCCCTTTACTTCCGACTTCACGTCCTGTCACCCCCACATCGACACTTTTTATTCAGAAAAATCCCAAGAAAATACGGACAAGGTGCTACTCCTTCTTCTCAAACCGAAAAATACGGGTCGTTACAGACCCGATATGCGAGGACCTCTCTCGTGTATTGGACATATGGGACGAGGAATAAGGTGCCTCTGGTTTCGTTCAGACCCAGAACGAACTTGTAAATGGATGTGTGTCCGACATTGTATTTTATTCTATGTTGATTGATCTCTATTAAATATGTATCTGTTTGGTGGCGGAGAATTTATTCTCTTGCTTAACACCCTCCTCTGAGACGTACGAGCTTAGAGGTTATATATCGATAGACATCAGTCGCATGGCGTGAATTGTCAGTGTGGCATGCTGAGATGCAATTGATCATGGCTTTTGTTGAAAAGAAGAGTCTTGTGGTTGATGATTAGAGCACGGCTTTTAATAGAATAGCTTTGTGTATAACGTTAATTCGCGAGCCTCACACCCCAGTGTCAACCAGAAACAGGAGAGGACCTCGGGGAGGACATGCGTTTCTTTCTAACTAGGAGTGGTGTCATGGTAAGGAGCCCAGACATTTTACTCATGTGGATGTTGCATATTATTTGATGGATAGCGAGGCGCCTCGGATATATATCGGTCACTACGGGGCCAATGGATGATATGGTCGACATACTGACCAGACTTACGCCCTATAGGGCAGGGAAACACATTGTTCAGGAATTTTAATCCACTAACGTACGTGTGGACCGGCCCTGACGCTCCAAGGGCTTGACTGAGTACGAGTCCTGTGACACGAGCTAGAGCGTCTCGAATTCGGTAAGGACGATCTCTTGCCTTGGTTCATGATGGTAATCCAACTTCCAATATGACATCGTGCGGTTTTGATTGTAGAACTAGTATGGCGACATGATATATAGTACCCATGCCATCTATGATTGATACATTTATATTTAAAGTAGTTTTTAACACTATGCACTTATAATAGTATCAAATGATTTGTTTTAAATCGTTCCAAGCATGTTTGGCTATTATAAGTGAAAACTCTATCCTCCGGCTTGCATTGCATTGTGTGATGGGACCTGAGTCTTATAATAGCTTCATTTTTCGAAAAGCATTGCATTGATTATAAACTGTTTATGCATTGATATTCTTGGGAGAAAACCCCCGACGTGGTCCCTTGATTTACCCAACTTTGAAATAAAGTTTTAAATAACTGTTTTAGTTCTCACATGTAACGACCCGGATTTTTGGTCGATTAATTTTAATATGGTTTTAATTATGGAGTTGATAATATAAATGATATTTTATATAGAGTTATCGATTTAATAATCAAAATACGATTTATTTCGAATATATATAACGATCGTAATACGGGAATCTACACTAATTCAATTAGAAATTTAAAACCGAGTCAGAATAATTCAAGTAATTAAAAAAATTCTATTTGAATAGAAACAACAATAATAGTATTTTATTATCAAGAAATTTATTATTTTGAATTTAATTTATATCGATTTAAATTGATAACTTCCCCATATGATCGAACTGGACTTCAAATCATGTCCGAGTGTGTTCAGAATAGTGTTATAACGCAATAAACGCCAGCTGTTGCACTCGAATTGGTGTTCGTTACCGCAAATTATATTATTATAAAATAATATGGATAAGATCAAGATTAAATCGTATTAATGTATAATAAAATCAAATTAAATCAAATCAGATCGTATTTAATATGATGTACAACACATACAAAATTCTTAGTATCTAAGTTTCCTCCCTCTATATATTGCGACATCCTTCTTCTTTATATTTTTTTATTTTTGTTCTTCAAATCCAAAATCGGGAGCTTCAACAAAAATTAAAATGGACGGTGCCTAAAATGAATTGTTCGAACCTCTATTCCATTTGAAGCCGCATCACCGTCTCATTCTCATTCACAGGGTACCGTGCTTCAAATAAAAATGGAACCCCTCTTTGTTTTCTAAATTAAAATCAAAATAAAATTCAAACACAAGGTTCGATGCCATTGGAGTCCACCGCAATGGTCTGAGCGGGATTTCGATTTAAGGGGTTGATCGATGACGAGTGGTTGGAATTCTCGGTCGAGGCAGATCTGAATTATCGCAAGTTAGGGATGAGGCGCGCGGGAGTTAAGGGGTTCGGTTATTGTCGTGAGGTAGGTTTGGACATCATGATGGGATGGAGTTCGATGCACTGATTGTAGAGATATAGAGGAAGTCGCGAGTGTTGTTGATGGAGTATTGTGATAGGGTTTGTCGCGAGTGGGGTATATCACGAGTTTCAACTAAGGTTGAGTGAGGCTACTATCGACGGAAGGTTATGGTTGAAGGAGCGACAGGTCTGGGTTGATCGGTAGGTAAGGCGCAGCGAGAGGAATAGTTTTGGGCCAACTCGGTGGTGTCCAGGCAACGTGAATTTGGGGCAGCAGCTCGCTATCGTGAGCAACAGGGGTGCAAACTAGGATTCAGTAGTAGATGTTGAGGAAGATGGGGATATACTGAAGTTCGATTTGTTTTCCTGATGATGATTGGAGAACGGGGTTTGGTTTTCAAACAGGAAGATAGGAGTAATTGTGTTCTTGTTGAATCAATGAAGGAAGAAAATATTGGAAAATTACTTAGTCTTAAATAGTGTGATTGATGCTGAGATTTGATGGTAAGGTGGTGTAACGACCCGCTCTTTTGCCCAGTTCTTGCCGGTAATTAAACCGACTCAAACCGTTCAAAAAGACGAATTGTTATGGGTGCATACATATATTGAACAAAATAACAGAATTTTTCATTGCGAAATACAATGTTACATCAGAGTTACATAAAATATCAGAGTTACAACACATACAGCGGAAGAAAAGAAAATATACTCTCAGCGGAAGAAAATCGTATGACATAGCAGAAGCTCCCATCTCTTGCATGAACTCCAACTCTAAAAGCACTCTGAATACTGCTCCAATGATCTATAACTGCAAACTAAACTACTAGCTGCCCGTGCAAAATTATGGACACCCAGAGTTTAGGTGATGGAACAATAAACTCCAGGTCAGTCGTGGGACTGGTGTGAGAACTCAAAACAATTATTATTAGGTTCATTTTAAAGTTGGGAATTTCACCGGGCCACGCCGCTAACGCGGAACGGGTTTACTCCTTGTGAATACCCGTGCATATAAATACGCAATGACCTTTCTAAAATGAAGTTATCATAAGTCCGTCCCACATCACACAATGCAAGCGCACACCAGATGGGCGAGGTTTATCTTATGATAACCAAACATGCTTTCATACGTAAAATCCTCTTTCAAAGCCATAATATATATATATATAGTGTGGAAAACATTTCTCAAATAAATGTATTAATCCTAGACGGCATAATACCCCATCCTATTATGTTGCCATATATATATACAAACCAAAATCGCGTGGTACGTATTGGAGTTTGGTTTACAACTTGATGATTCCTGGCACGAAAGATCAATCGGAACACAAACGAAATGTAATCAAGAGATTTTCATCCAGACGCGGACCCAATACAAATCGCGAGGTAGATCAACGGTTTTCGACCAGACGCGGCCCCCCGAACATACCCCATTCCATAAGTCATAAGTGGTTTCCCACTGCTGCAGCGGTCATCATCAATTCATATATATACACAACCTAACCGCCAGTTTCTCATCATCCGGGGTGTGAGTTTTGTCGATGTCACGTTATACACAAAGCTAAGCTTCGATAAGCCATTCTTTGATCATCACCAGCTCGTTTCCTAACTTGGGTATGTCACATTGACAATTCACGACATATCACTGATTTCAATCAATGCATACCCTCTAAGTTCATATGACTTAGAGACGAGGATAATATATTGCCACAAATCCGATATTCATTAACGGAAATCAGTGCTATGCAGTCAATTTCCATGTCAGACACACCATCCATACAAGACCGTTCTGGGTCTGAACAGAACAACCCGAAAATACTTAAATTTGTTCCGGTCTCATGCAACTCACATCTCGTATCGGGTGGCCTACCCAACCGAGACATTAATCAACAATCAATCTAAACAATTCAAATATTCCCGGTCTTCATTCGTCGTTTACCAAGTCCTGAATTGCTTCATAACGTCGTATTATTACTTGGAATGGTTTTCGAACATATGCTCGATCCCGGTCTTTCCAAGTAATAAGCGTACTTTAAACAGTAGCTATGGTTCACACAGGCTTTTCAATTCAAATCTCCTTCCAAATATTTACCAATTCATTTACGACTCAAGATTTGAATTACTATAAATTTCATACATCTCGTTATCATCTTATCTCTTCTTTGAAATCAAAGATTATACCTTCGCTTCAAATTTCTTACCTTTAATTCCCTCAAATCAAAGATTTGATTAAATCCCCAATTATGATATGAATTTCCACCATTCAATCTCATCGGGTTTCAAGAACGGTATTATTGAAGATACGATTCACGACAGAACCCACATCAATCGACATTGAATCATAAATTACACAGAAATTTTATCCACTTATATTCGATATAAATTCTCATAATCAACGAATACTATAAGTAGAATAACGATATAATAATATCTTTCAAATTCCCCAGATAGTATACATTTACATCATGAGGTTCATACCAAATATCGAAGATTATTTCTATCTAGCTTATTTCAATCAAGGTGAGAACCCGTATCTTAATTGAAAGGTTTATTCAACTCTTTGACATTAAATCTGGATAGACCATCAACTTATCTTCAATATTAATTTCCGTATCCAACTCATATTATAAGCGAAATAACGGTGAATTACCTTTTAAATTCCCCAGATAATAAGAGTTTTCATTTACCGAACTAATATCAAACATCCGAAGATTTATCTCCAACCATATCCAATTATTTAGTATTAAAAACCCGTATTAGTATCAATTTATATTCCATATAAAATATTTCTAATACTCTTAAACATTTGAAAACATTCCACAAATCATTACTTATAGTCCGGAACATCGTTTACGGGTTAAAACTTCAAAATAGATTGTTTTCGAAGAAAGCATTACAATAGCGTTCCAAAAGTGTTACAAAAGTGTTACAAAACAGTTATCTTAACTATTTTGATCAAAATATCGTTTATCTTAGCCAAAACTTAAACATTACAATTGAAAACACCTTTTCACAATTTGTAATGATTTTACAATTTTTTTTCCATATTTTTAAATAATTTAAAAATAGTTGTTTATAGTTATGGGCAATAATTGTTCTTACATCGATCTTTTCCAAAACGGTTTCAAACATAACTTGAAAATTATAACTCGAATTTAAAATCTGCTTTCACTCATTTGAAAGTTCTTGTTTATATAAATCAAATGTTTTTCGTTTCATGGAAATCCGATGTAGATTGCAAAAGTTATAAGCGTTTCAAGTTGCATCTAAAATACGTAAATTGTCGTTATGCGACAAGCTCTATTTTTACCATAATAACCATTATTCTACGATACTTCAAAATATCTTAGAAAATCGTTATATCCTTATATAACCCTTTTAAAATCATTTAGATTTACTTTTCAAATTTTTTGGATCTAAAATTCAATTTTCATAAATTCCAATTCATTTCTAAATTGAAATAACTTCAAATTAACCTTCCCATTCGTCGGATCAGTTAGGGATAGCTAGGGAGAGCAGGAAACTTCATTTCCAAACCCAAGCCTAGACACTATCCTCTCTATCATCCTAGAACGTTCTGGTGTATATTATATTATTAATATAAAGAGACATCGTTCATACTCAAATTTCAAAATCTCATTTCGAATTTAAATTGGAAATAATATGTTTTACCAAAACTGGTTTCAGATAGATATAAAGATCGTTGTACAGAATCAATACATATTTCAAATCATTTCCAATCCTAATTCAATATTTAAAAAGTTAATATTTAATTCAAAACTAACAATTTAAATATTATTTAATGATTGAATAAAATCGTATATAGGAAGGAGATTTTAAATCGATCACCCATATATTTCCATAACCACAGGGTGTGTGTGTGTAATATCATGCAATGCAATCATATTTATCCAAATGAACCATATAACCAGATGGATACGAATTCATTCATCACAAACAAACAGTTTAACGGTGCACAAGAGTTATGGTCAATAACGCTTACCAGCGTTCAGTGTATTATCTAACTACATGCACATCCATTCACATAATAACATCCATCACACAATCATCATCAACAAATTTTAATTATCTCAGCTAATTATAATTAACTAATTTAAACAAATAATTTTAAATTATAAGTTCTCACCTAACAGCTCTCCAAATCTTCACGGTAGGCGAGCCTAGTTGAGTGAATCGTCGGACAGTATTTCGGCGCAACATCTTCTTCACAAAAATATATATAATATAATATACACTAATCTCTCTTTATATTATAAGAGGAGGAAGAGGAGAAATGACGAACTTTGGCAAGGTGGTGGTGGAAAGGAGGAAGACTTATGCCATGGAAACCATGGCCATAAGCTTTAAGACGAAGAGAGAAAGAAAAGAAGTGAGAATGAATGAAAATGTGGAAAAAAAGGGTGATATTTATAGGAAAAGAGGAGTAAGGAGAGAGTGACACATCATAGGACATGTGTATTACATGCATGGAATGTTGCATGCAAAATTACAAGTGTCTTAACACTTGTAAAAATGAGAAGGAATGTGTTTTTGGTAGCATTTACCTTAAACGTTATGAAAATAAAGAGCAACGCATAATACTAATGCTACTAATTTATGTTATCTTTTGACAAATCCGATCGAACGACAAATAATATCATTAAATCCAACTTATTAATAATCATTCTTGTAAAATCATAAAATAAATTATCCTTTACCAATATCATATTTTTACCAATCAATATTATCAAAATCAGAAAATATCATCACTTAAACATAAATCTTATAATTAAAAATTTTCAAAATAAGTTTTCTTATAAAAATCATAATAAAAACAAAATACTTATACAAAGTTAAAATTCATATTTAAACCTAATAAAATCAATTTATATTCATAAAATCAAAAATTAAATAAATAAAAATCCAAATCAAACATAGTTAAAATTCTGAGATGTTACATTCACCCCCCCTAGAAACTTTTCGTCCTTGAAAAGGAAGTCGAGTAAATTTAAACTCCTTCACAAGTTTTGAATTCCAATTTCTCTCTCAACATACCAGAAATGTAATGGTCAGAACCAAGGCTCACATCATTCTCAGGGTACTCTGTCTGATTCTCACTAAAGGTAGAGTCTAAGGATACTTCTATGATCTCGTGATTACTAGGGTCGTCACGGGTCTTGTTTAAAAATCGCATCCTCTGAGTTAGACTCAGAGCTGCTATCCTACCATTAAGGAGAACTGGGATAGATACTATCTAGTACTTAGAGGTCTATGACCCTAAGAAAATTATCTTTCTAACTTACTTTTACGGAACCCATGGTTTTCTTATCAATTATAAGACTAAACGCTCAAATTAGAAATTTAAATCCAAGTTCTTAAATAAAATTTTCCCTAATCGTTCAATTATCTTGCAATATAACATCTTGGCTAAATTCAGTATTAGAAATTCTATTGCTCTCAACAAAAATCAAGTTTAATTTTAGAGATAATTCAAAATACTAGTATACTCATTTAATATTCAAATTTTTGTTTTCATATTCACCTAATCGAACTTTAAAATTCAAAATATATAAAATCTCTTTTTCATTCTTGTTAAAATATCATGTCTTGTTTAGAAACATTTTCTTACTTAACTAGCCGTACAATCTCTTAAAACAGTTTTATTTAAAAATACCATCACGCTTCCTCTGCGCACTTTGATTATGCCTATATTCAAATTAGTATTGGTGAAACATCCCAAAACATTGATTTCAAAATTTCCGGAACCAAATCCTCAAAATTAATATTTAAAAAATCCAAATTTTCTTGCATAAGTTGGATTCTATATTTCAAAGAAAGCTCATTTATTGAGGTTTTGTTACAAAATATCTTGGACAAATTAAAGTTATCGACACGGTTTCATACGGCACAAAGAGGCATACATAGATCAAGTCAAAATTCCATGTGCTCAAGTCAAGTAAAGATGCATAGAAGTTCCATGCTAATTTGTGCATGAAAGGTATACATAGACCAAATCAGGTTTCATGAGCTTGGAATAGAAATTCAACATCTAATGAGCATCAATAGGTGCAAAGGTTCGAATCAAATACTTGGCCAAATGCACATGATACAAAGGTACGAATGACACTACTCAATAGCAGATGGTTGGAATTTAAATGGACAGTCTAGCCCAAGATGGGAACTCACATGCAAACAAGGATACAAATTATAACAGTTTAATCATGGGATACTCATTAAATTTTCATAATTTTCCTCTTGAATAAATCTTACTTTAACAACTTCATTTTCTTCCTTTGTGCTTCAAGTGAATACTTGTTGAGAAATTTTCGTTTGACCCACTCGTTCATGCCGGTTTCTCTTAACAAGGGAAAATATAAAATTCAGTCGATTTGTTCAATACATTTCCCATTTTATCATATTAACCTTGTTTCTCAAAATTCGTATAGCTTCAGGTGGGAAAATCGGTCTTCTCCCCCACTTAAGACATTTACCATAAATTTATTAAATTGTATTGTCAAAATCGAAATATGGGGTGAACCAAGCTCGCTTACATGCATTTTCAAAATTTCACTTTTCAGTTCTTCAAGTGAGATTAGCTTCTAAAATATATCCTTGTGGTTTTGACAAAATAGTCTGATTCACGCTTCTAATTATCAGTTAAGTATGCATTTAACTTAACTACCTTATGTTAAATTCATTTTTTCACATATCCCATTTCATAACATAATACATTAAATACTTCGAAAGTCATTTGTAAAATCAATTTTACAATTGTGAGGACGTCGCAAAACGCTTTCGATTGTTTATCTATACAGCTTTAAGTGCTTCTTGACGTCTCGATCAGAAACATATAGTCATCCCACTTTCGAAACCCAAAAATAAGACTGATGATGATCGATCAATCACCAGAATTATCCCCAAGCGACTAGAATGTGATTCTATATCCATCTAGTATATATTGGACTTCAAATATACGTTAGCTAGGCGTATATGCAAAATCCTTACATACTTGATTGTCCAACCTTGATGCCAAATAAATACTCGCAACCGTTTTTATTACACGCTGATTATCTTTCAAATCTATAGCTTTGAATTAACGATCTTCTAATATAAATGTTTTATATATAGGTTGCAAAATATTTTGAAATTCTCATTCCAAGCTCGAAGTTTTTTTTTTCAATACGCTTGTTAAAGCCAATTCATTAATCGCTTATTTCTCGATAACTCTGAACAGATCGACGCTGGATTTTCGATGTTTTATCACAAAGAGCCCTTTTTATTTTGAAAGTATTTCCTTTAAAAATCTTATTTTCAAATCTTCTTCAAAATATTTTATTTCAAATAATTATTATTTTCAAAAATGATTTACTTATACAAAAATACCTTATATAGATTTCAAAAGTACGCTCTCTCATCATAATATTCCGAAATCTCATTCTAGGGCATTTCTAACCCTATCTCTAATGAGATACTATAGCTCTGATGAGTCATATCCTTTGTTCAAATATGTTGTATCCGATAGCTTTGTATAACCAAAGCTCTGATACCAACTGTAACGACCCGCCTTTTTGCCCAGTTCTTGCCGGTAATTAAACCGACTCAAACCGTTCAAAAAGAAGAATTATTATGGGTGCATACATATATTGAACAAAATAACAGAATTTTTCATTGCGAAATACAATGTTACATCAGAGTTACATAAAATATCAGAGTTACAACACATACAGCGGAAGAAAAGAAAATATACTCTCAGCGGAAGAAAATCGTATGATATAGCAGAAGCTCCCATCTCCTGCATGAACTCCAACTCTAAAAGCACTCTGAATCCTGCTCCAACGATCTATAACTGCAAACTAAACTACTAGCTGCCCGTGCAAAATTATGGGCACCCAGAGTTTAGATGAGGGAACAATAAACTCCAGGTCAGTCATGGGACTGGTGTGAGAACTCAAAACAATTATTATTAGGTTCATTTTAAAGTTGGGAATTTCACCAGACCACGCCGCTAACGCGGAACGGGTTTACTCCATGTGAATACCCATGCTTATAAATACGCAATGCCTTTCTAAAATGAAGTTATCATAAGCCCGTCCCATATCACACAATACAAGCGCACACCAGATGGGCGAGGTTTATCTTATGATAACCAAACATGCTTTCATACGTAAAATCCTCTTTCAAAGCCATAATATATATATATAGTGTGGAAAACATTTCTCAAATAAATGTATTAATCCTAGACGGCATAATACCCCATCCTATTATGTTGCCATATATATATATATACAAACCAAAATCGTGTGGTACGTATTGGAGTTTGGTTTCCAACTTGATGATTCCTGGCACGAAAGATCAATCGGAACACAAACGAAATGTAATCAAGGGTTTTTCATCTAGACGCGGACACCAATACAAATCGCGAGGTAGATCAACGGTTTTCGACCAGACGCGGCCCCCCGAACATACCCTATTCCATAAGTCATAAGTGGTTTCCCACTGCTGCAGCAGTCATCATCAATTCATATATATACACAACCTAACCGCTAGTTTCTCATCATCCGGGGTGTGAGGTTTGTTGATGTCACGTCATACACAAAGCTATGCTTCGATAAGCCATTCTTTGATCATCACTAGCTCGTTTCCTAACTTGGGTATGTCACATTGACAATTCACGACATATCACTGATTTCAATCAATGCATACCCTCTAAGTTCATATGACTTAGAGACGAGGATAATATATTGCCACAAATCCGATATTCATTAACGGAAATCAGTGCTATGCAGTCAATTTCAATGTCAGACACACCATCCATACAAGACCGTTCTGGGTCTGAACGGAACAACCCGAAAATACTTAAATTTGTTCAGGTCTCATGCAACTCACATCTCGTATCGGGTGGCCAACCCAACCGAGACATTAATCAACAATCAACCTAAACAATTCAAATATTCCCGGTCTTCATTCGTCGTTTACCAAGTCCTGAATTGCTTCATAACGTCATATTATTACTTGGAATGGTTTTCGAACATATGCTCGATCCCGGTCTTTCCAAGTAATAAGCGTACTTTAAACAGTAGCTATGGTTCACACAGGCTTTTCAATTCAAATCTCCTTCCAAATATTTACCAATTCATTTACGACTCAAGATTTGAATTACTATAAATTTCATACATCTCGTTATCATCTTATCTCTTCTTTGAAATCAAAGATTATACCTTCGCTTCAAATTTCTTACCTTTAATTCCCTCAAATCAAAGATTTGATTAAATCCCCAATTACGATATGAATTTCCACCATTCAATCTCATCGGGTTTCAAGAATGGTATTATTGAAGATACGATTCACGACAGAACCCACATCAATCGACATTGAATCATAAATTACACAGAAATTTTATCCACTTATATTCGATATAAATTCTCATAATCAACGAATACTATAAGTAGAATAACGATATAATAATATCTTTCAAATTCCCCAGATAGTATACATTTACATCATGAGGTTTATACCAAATATCGAAGATTATTTCTATCTAGCTTATTTCAATCAAGGTGAGAACCCGTATCTTAATTGAAAGGTTTATTTAACTCTTTGACATTAGATCTAGATAGAAATACCATCAACTTATCTTCAATATTAATTTCCGTATCCAACTCATATTATAAGCGGAATAACGGTGAATTACTTTTTAAATTCCTCGGATAATAAGAGTTTTCATTTACCGAACTAATATCAAACATCCGAAGATTTATATCCAACCATATCCAATTATTTAGTATTAAAACCCGTATTAGTATCAATTTATATTCCATATAAAATATTTCTAATACTCTTAAACCTTTGAAAACATTCCACAAATCATTACTTATAGTCCGTAACATCGTTTACGGGTTAAAACTTCAAAATAGATTGTTTTCGAAGAAAGCGTTACAATAGCATTCCAAAAGTGTTACAAAAGTGTTACAAAACAGTTATCTTAACTATTTTGATCAAAATATCGTTTTTCTTAGCCAAAACTTAAACTTTACAATTGAAAACACCTTTTCATAATTTGTAATGATTTTACAATTTTTTTCCATATTTTTAAATAATTTAAAAATAGCTGTTTATAGTTATGGGCAACAATTGTTCTTTTATCGATCTTTTCCAAAACGGTTTCAAACATAACTTGAAAATTATAACTCGAATTTAAAATCTGCTTTCACTCATTTGAAAGTTCTTGTTTATATAAATCAAATGTTTTTCGTTTCATGGAAATCCGATTTAGATTGCAAAAGTTATAAGCGTTTCAAGTTGCATCTAAAATACGTAAATTGTCGTTATGCAACAAGCTCTATTTTTACCATAATAACCATTATTCTACGATACTTCAAAATATCTTAGAAAATCGTTATATCCTTATATAACCCTTTTAAAATCATTTAGATTTACTTTTCAAATTATTTGGATCTAAAATTCAATTTTCATAAATTCCAATTCATTTCTAAATTGAAATAACTTCAAATTAACCTTCCCATTCGTCGGATCAGTTAGGGATAGCCAGGGAGAGCAGGAAACTTCATTTCCAAACCCAAGCCTAGACACTATCCTCTCTGTCATCCTAGAACGTTCTGGTGTATATTATATTATTAATATAAAGAGACATCGTTCATATTCAAATTTCAAAATCTCATTTCAAATTTAAATTGGAAATAATATGTTTTACCAAAACTGGTTTCAGATAGATATAAAGATCGTTGTGCAGAATCAATACATAATTCAAATCATTTCTAATCCTAATTCAATATTTAAAAAGTTAATATTTAATTCAAAACTAACAATTTAAATATTATTTAATGATTGAATAAAATCGTATATAGGAAGGAGATTTTAAATCGATCACCCATATATTTCCACAACCACAGGGTGTGTGTGTAATATCATGCAATGCAATCATATTTATCCAAATGAACCATATAACCAGATGGATACGAATTCATTCATCACAAACAAACAGTTTAACGGTGCACAAGCGTTACGGTCAATAACGCTTATCAGTGTTCAGTGTATTATCTAACTACATGCACATCCATTCACATAATAACATCCATCACACAATCATCATCAACAAATTTTAATTATCTCAGCTAATTATAATTAACTAATTTAAACAAATAATTTTAAATTATAAGTTCTCACCTAACAGCTCTCCAAATCTTCACGGTAGGTGAGCCTAGTTGAGTGAATCGTCGGACAGTATTTCGGCGCAGCGTCTTCTTCACAAAAATATATATATAATATACACTAATCTCTTTTTATATTATAAGAGGAGGAAGAGGAGAAATGACGAACTTTGGCAAGGTGGTGGTGGAAAAGAGGAAGACTTATGCCATGGAAACCATGGCCATAAGCTTTAAGAAGAAGAGAGAAAGAAAAGAAGTTAGAATGAATGAAAAAGTGGAAGGAAAGGGTGGTATTTATAGGAAAAGAGGAGTAAGGAGAGAGTGACACATCATAGGACATGTGTATTACATGCATGGAATGTTGCATGCAAAATTACAAGTGTCTTAACACTTGTAAAAAGGAGAAGGAATGTGTTTTTGGTAGCATTTACCTTAAACGTTATGAAAACAAAGAGCAACGCATAATACTAATGCTACTAATTTATGTTATCTTTTGACAAATCCGATCGAACGACAAATAATATCATTAAATCCAACTTATTAATAATCATTCTTGTAAAATCATAAAATACATTATCCTTTACCAAATTCATATTTTTACCAATCAATATTATCAAAATCAGAAAATATCATTACTTAAACATAAATCTTATAATTAAAAATTTTCAAAATAAGCTTTCTTATGAAAATCATAATAAAAACAAAATACTTATACAAAGTTAAAATTCATATTTAAACCTAATAAAATCAATTTATATTCATAAAATCAAAAATTAAATAAATAAAAATCCAAATCAAACATAGTTAAAATTCTGGGATGTTACAGGTGGTTTCAGGTCTATGGAGCTATAGATGTTCGAGTAAGGGAAGTTTTCAAGGGCATATAAAAGTTGGAATATGGTTTGTTGTCAGGGTGCTGATGCAGAGGGAGGATGCAACAGTGATGAATTTCTAATGATAGTGAGGATGAAAGGAGGCATTCAATTGGTTAAGGTTAAATCAATCAAATTAAGTCGTGTGGGTATCGTAGCTGCGAGAGATACAAACTAGAGTTGGTTTTGGAGTCGCTTTGGATATTATGTTCAAAATAAGTCACACGATAAAATCACGGTGAGTAAAATCTCACTCATATTTTTATTTAGAATTATTTTATTCATTAAAATAATTGTTCGATTGTTGTTTGCATGCACTGAAATATTTTTGTAGCTATTAAATATATATTAGTTATTTAGGCTTGGTGTTTGTGGTTATTACATATATATATACATATATATATTGGTGATTAGATAGTTCACGCAGTACCATTAGCGGATGCCTGCAGTATCATTAGTGGATGACCCTATGCGCCCCATGCTATGATAGTGGATGACCTTCTATACCGCGATATCCTGCCTCGAAGCAGGATGGGTATTATTTATACTAGCTAACGTCTGTGGATGCAGGAAAACAGGTTGGAGGGATCCAACTGAATTCCTCAAAAATATTATTATTTATTTGTTTTCATATATATTGTCATATATGATGTGTTTGAAAACTAGTGATTAATAATTGGGTGTTTTTGATTGGTTGAATATCACTGGGCCTAAATGTTGATTTATAAAAATATCGTGAAAAGGATATTTCAAGATTTAATATGGAAAATCTATTTTTTTTTTCAAAAATAGAATTGGAATTTCGAATGGGCTAAGAAATATTTACTTGTTTTGAATAATAAAAACAAGTAATAGAATTCATAAATGATGTTTATAAATTAAGTAATATAGGAAATTAAAGTAAATTTATAAACGGGGTTTATAAATTAAATGGAATGATTTTTATTGGATAATCAGGGAATTGAAGTAAATTTATAAATTATGTTTATGAATGAAGTGAAAAAATATCATTTGATAATTTGAATATTTAAATTCCAATGTGAATTTAAAAATAGAAACGGAGAATCGTTTTAAAGAAGTAAATGATGAAATTTATTCTGATGTTCAGAATGTAAATTGAACTAAAAATAAATCCATATGGATTTATGATTTGAACTCAATTATATCGAATTCATTTAAATAAAATATTTTCAAAACAAATATTAGGATTGTATTAAATAGAGGTTTAAATCTTATTTTGAAAATAGATTCTATATTTATATAGATAAGTTATAATAAATAGAAATTTCCAAAATATGATTTTGGTTTTAAATAGATTTTGAAATGGACTTGTTTAAATGTAAAACAAGTAAATTTATAAACAATGTTTATAAATATGGTGAAGTAATTATCAAGTGATAAGTGGTAACTTTAAATTCAAGTATGAATTTAAAAATAGGATTCGAAATCATTTCGAAAAGGGATCGACGGTTTTTATTCCGGAATTAGGAATATAAAAGGAATTGGCTTTTAAAACAGACTTTGAAATGAAACTTGTTTTAATATATAAAACAAGGAAGTTGAATTTATAAACGATGGTTATGAATCTAGTAAAATAAACTATCATTAGAAAATTTAGACGTTTAAATTCAAGTATGAATTTAAATAGTGAATTGGAAAAAGGTTTGCAATAGAACGATAAATTTTATTCCGGAATTTGGAATATAAATTGATGTGAGAAAAATCCAATGAGTTTATAATTAGAATTCAATTATATCGAATTTTATAAATAAATTTATTCATAAAGGGAATTGGAACTTAATATAGCAAGTGGAATATAAATAAATTTATAACCGAGTAAATGAAAAATCGACAATTATAAATAATCAGAATATTAAGTTGAATTGGGAAAATTGGTTTAATATATATTAAAATATATTAGAATGAGTTGAAATTCTATTATAAACGAAGTTTAAATGTTTTTATATATATAAATATAATTAAAACGAACTCGCCGCAGCGTGATAGTTCGTAAATTGGCGTTTCGAACTTCAATAGAGTATATAGAACTCAGTTTAAGTTCGAATTCTTTAAATCAAGAATCGATGGGACCAGTTGAATAATAGTTTTCTAATGAAAGAGAAAAATCCGTATTTCGTCTTATAGATTTTGAGTTATATCAAAATCAAATTTTCAGAAAAATAGCGCTATAACCATTATAAAACCATGACGGTTTATTTAAATAAATAAGAGGATATTTAGTAAATAAAAATCCGAATTTCCGTTAGAAAAATCCAGATTGGAGATATAAAATAAATATGAACTCCAGTAAAGTAAGTGAAATGATTTAAACAAAAATCAGACTTTTAGTTATTGAAGAGAACTAACTAATTTGAATGATAATCAGTTAATCGAAATTTGATATGAAATTGGGCTTTGAATAAGTAAAGGTGATTTGAAAAATTATATTCGAAATCGAAAAGGAGAATTGAAAATGGAATTCAGTTTGTTTATAAGCAAGTTAATATTTTATTTGAACATGTTATGTTCAAACAAAGAAGTGAAATAGGCAAAATAGCCAATTAGAAAATAAAATAGCGAATTGGGTTAAGACGAATGGATTGAGTTGAAACCAAATGGGAATATTTGGATATGTGTTAAGCAGGTTTGGAATGAAGTATATGAAGGATATAAATTGAAATGCCCGACCAACAGGTACATATTTAATATGAGATTTATGCACCGAAACGGCAAGCAGCTTGGCTTTTTAGTTTCCTTTTTGAATGGAAAGGGCCTAGAGAGTCGTTTTGTAGTTGTACCGAGTAACCCGTACAAAGGAGTTTATGGCGAAATTTTCCTGAAATTTAAGGAGTTAGAATATTTTTAAGAAAATTGGAAAACTAGAAAATCAATATATCAATACATATTGAATTTGATAAGGAAAGGATTTAAAATAGAATATTATAAACAAAAAGGAAATATATAAATTAAATCGGGTAAAAAGAGAAAGAGAAACATATAGATGTTTTTAAAACGAATAATCGGTTTTTATGATGTCAATTATTTAAGGTGAGTGTTCTTGTCTGTTTTGAAGTTAAAGATGTTTTCAGTCAAGGTCTGGGAGATAGTTATACCCCAACTTAATTGATTTCATTTTAAACCGATAAATAACAAGATTCGGTATCGAAGATAAATGTTTGAATAGAATTTAGTTGACTGCAATATCTTGGGTTGTTGTAACAATGTTTTACACAACATTCGTTTTAACCCAATAAGTGGAATTTTGGAAATATAAATTTAAATATTTCCTAAGTCTAAAAATGAATGGTCGTGAAAGAGATAAGTAATTGGAATGTTATCCAATATTAAATAGAAGATATTTCTAAGTATAGAAAATAAAAGAAGGCGATATATGGAAATATTTCCAAATAGCATAAGAGGCCAAGATGATTATTGAAAATATTCGGTTAACAAATATTGATAAGGAAATGGAGAAGTGATTTAATTAATGGAATATTAATTAAAGGGCCCAGTGATTGTTTGATGCTTTGAATGGATGTTTGTTTTCTTCGATAGTTAAATAACCGACTATCGAAGTATTTGCCAATATCATTGTCAATATGGAGAGACTGGTTGGATTATTATCCGAGAACCACTCTGTATTGGCAGTAGCATCACGAATCAGATTATATAAAGAAAATCAAAGATGGAGTGAAGTGTAAGGGCTTTTTCTGTTAATCCTAGGTAGAAATTGCCTAAGATGGATTAATAGAAATTGTGCCTTCGGTTTCGTTCAATCCCAGAACGAACATATACGGACAAATGTCTGACAAATTATTTCCAATGATCACATATGTTGGTCTGTATAAATATATATGGTGGAGAATTTATTTTCTTAGCATAATATCCAGATTATATTTATGCAAATAAATTAGTGATTAATGGATCTGACCATGTGGCATTCAAAGTTATTGTGCTATAAATCAATGGTAAGTAAACGTAGCCTCAGGCCTCAATAACCGAGAAAGGAAAAAAATCGGGCAGACAACATGGCTAAGTGGTAGCTCCCAATTAGTGTGTATTATCACTTATCTAGAGAAATTCATTTCATTCTCTATTCTTTTCGATGTTGTCCCATTCGGGAAAAGGGTTGCTGGTCCCAACCGTTGGTGATATACATTCGATACACTCAAGCGAAATGAGTGGTCGGTCATGTGTGGGCAGGTTACAAGATGTTCTTGTTGAACCCAGTGTATTCTCCTCTAGAGATACACTATTGGAAGGTGGTTCCATACCTTATCATAGTGGGAAATTCATTACCCAATAGGTGCCTGCGATTTTGATTGTATATTATGATGTGGAGCGTGAGATGAAAGCGTTCCACTAAATTTCTATTTATTTGATTTAGACAGTATTATAATATCAAAAGAGTTTTGGTATAAATATTATCGTTTCTTTCAAAGGATTTTGAAAATTAAATCAAGTGTTTTGGATTGTCATAAGGGAAAAACCCGTTCCGTGTTACACGACGTGGTCTTATGAGATATCGTTTATTTTTTCAAACTGATTTGAATTGTTACTCATACCATTCCCATGACTAACCCAAAGTTTATTTTGTTTTGTTTTACCTAAACTCTTGGGTGCCCAAATTTGTACGGGCAGTCAAGTAGTTCAGGATTTTTCAGATCTATCTAAAGGAGCTTGGAGCAGGAGGCTTCAGTGTTAAATATATTGTATTTGTATTTCCGCTGTGTTGTAAGTGTTGTACTCTAACAATTGTATGTTATACAGTTAAAATTTTGTATTTCAAAAGTTATGATAAATTATATTTTGTTCCACTGCAATTTTAGATTTTGTGTTGTTATTTCTGTTCTTCTTCTACCTTTTTCTTCTTAAAAAAATGATTCGTATTTCTATGATATTTGGGTTGGACGTGTGATGCATGTAGTCAACTCAAACAGTACGGATTTTCGGTTCGTTACATCACACCAGTCACATGACTGACTTGGAGTTTTTTTGTTTTAACCTAAACTCTAGGTGCCCCTATTTTCCACACAGGCAGCTAGTAGTTTTGGTTTTGCAGATTTATTTTTACAGTATCCTAGTTTACAGCTGGAGCTATATTCGGAAAGCTTTGTATCTGTGTATTTCTTTCAGCTGTGTTATGTATTATTTTTCCGCTGCTTTGTCATTTGAGTCTCTGATATTTATCAAATGTATATTATTTATTCATATTCTGTTATATTCTTGTATTCTGATGTAATTGTTGTAAATGCAATGAAATGTTCTTCTGTTTGCATTCTGATTGTCGTGTTTTCAACTCAATCCGGGCTTTCCTATAAGGGGGAGTTTGGGTCGTTTCATGTAATGTGTCGATTTCGTACATTATAAATGAACTCACGCATGCATGAAAAGAACCAGGACCAGCTATCATATGATTCAAATTCGACCACCCCATAAGCTAATGGAAAAAGACAGTCGTCGGCATCTACAGCAGTAGCAACTAGTAGTATTCCTTTGTACTTACCATACAAATGTGTCCCGTCAATAGAGAGCACTGGACGACAGTGTATAAAGCCTGCAATGGAAGGTCCAAATGCCCAAAAAGCACACTCAAATACCCCCAACATCATCGTGTACTATATGTCCTACTGAACCTGGATTGTGTCTTTTTATTTCCACAAAATACTGAGGCAAATATGAATTCGATTCGGCCCAGTCACCATATATTTTTGCCAACGCTTTATTCAACGTTCGTCAAGCTTTCATGTAACTGATTTTGATGAAGAGCTACTCGTCGACAAGCACTTGCACCGTCCCAGCTGAGATATCCAAATTGGCCTTCACAAAAGCCATGATTTTGGATACAAGAAACCTAAAAGTGGCAGATGCTAGTCAACTCGACTATTTCGAAATATTGGGCTAACTTTAATTTATGGCGGATCGTACTGTACATAAACAGATGACCCAGCTTTAATTTATGGAAGGTAGTTGTCAATTCATCTTTATGTCATAATGTGTACTATACAAACCAGTAAACATACAAATCTTTAATTCAAACTTCAAACACATAAAATAATTTATCAGAAAACACAAACATACAGTACGTCATATTAATTTTTCAAGTCCTACAAACACACGAACAATAATTCAAACTAAACTTCAACAACTTATAATGACTATGGATAACAGAATAACTCACACTAAAATTCAGAAACCCACAACGACTAGTTATAATAGAAACACTAGTGGTTACGGTTAAATTGCAAGTCCTCTAGAGTTTTTTGAGACATCTAATTTCTTGCTCCAGCTCTTTCGCATATGCTACGCCCCTAGGACAAAGCGGTTCGTCAATCCATTATGAAAAATTGCATTTGTGGGGATGATTGGAACAAAGAAGACTTCGATGACCAATGTTATCGTCATCATCTGATACAACAACTTGAGCCATATATCCACAGTGGCAGCAATCTGGGAACGAGTTAACCTCTTGCTCCACAATTGTTGAGAAGTCATTTTGAAAATATATAGAGTTGAGAAGATGTGGTTGAGTAAGAATCAGAATTATGAAAGAACTAGTGGGTACATATAAAGTTTGGAAATGGACCAAAATACACAAGCGAGTTTTCAAAACTCGCACACAAACGAGTTTCCAAAATGCGCCAAAATCCCTACTGGAACAAAACAGGCCTATATTTGTTATTATTTCTGAAACATGGCTAATCATGTAATACTTTCACCAAACAAGCATACGATTGTGAGTTTTCCAATTTTCTATACTTTCCAAACAATGCATCATCTCCGAGCACCACCTTAACAAATCGAGTCATCTAAATCTCCAAACTTTTCCATATCAAACCTATTTGAATTAATTTTTGTTCCATCGCGATTTCCCTCTTCTACCTCCTTCTTCCGCTCCACGTTTTCTTCCTCTCTTCCATATCCTCCCTCCGCTCCGCGTTATCTCCCTCAGGCAAAGCCTTTCCTGAAGTAAGAAAGCAATGGTTTGGGCTGCAAAAATTATTGGGCATCGTTGAGCTATGAATCATACCAGAGTAGTAAGAAAATTGTGATTCAAACGCAACTCACGAGAAGGTAGCACCACGAGCGAAAATGATGGGAATCCAAACTTTATCTCTATTAGGCGTTGGTGACTCGAAGGCAGCTCAAAGTCTCCAATAACTCCCACCCAAACCAGTAATTTATATTCGAGCAGTGTAATTTATATTCGTAATTATTTATTTTGTATATTCAGTATCCCCTTATATCAATATTAAGAATGTTGGATTATGCTTTAAAAAAAAACCAGGAATGAAGTCATAAAAATGTGGTTTCAACAATAAAACACTCCTAAGTATGGCTAGGCTATCTACGACATAGCTTTCTTATATTAGGTAAGAAAAATAAAGGCCTTGGATGTCAGATATCAACTAGAAATGAAGTTTATGTGATTGTGAACAAGAATGAATACGAGCCTTCCTTTTCCTATGTGGGCGAAAGGGCGATGATATAGATAGCAGAGCTCGGATTAATTTACTTGAGAATGATTCTGGTGAAATAACATTTGTGTGCATTTTAACTTATAACACAACCACAAGTTCAATACATCACAGAAATATTCAAACATTTCAAATCAAATAAAAGCATCACTTACAGTTTATGGTTGGACTAAAGTAAAAGCAGACATGCTTAAAAAGATGCTTATAGGATTTCCAGGTGAAGGTGGATTCTGATCCATCAAGGACACGTTTGGACCAGCTTTTCTACAAGCAAATGGAAACTTCAGCAAGGACACATTTGGATTAGCTTCTTATATATGTTTGGGAAACCTAAATGCATGCATGTTGTATTCTTCCTTTAGGTAAATTATTAACCAACATGGACATTATAAGTAACATTTGAATGCATATATGTCCCTACTTATGAAATCTTAATATTATTAATGTATTTCCTCCGTGCATAGTTTTCCTCCAACTAGCATCATTCTTATGAGTTAACAATTGTTAGGATCATAACCGACGTGGAATAGAAGATACAAAGATTGATGTTGGGTATGACAGTGCTCTTAAAGTGGTCAGATTTAAGGTCCAGGAAGCAGTAAGCAACATTAATAAGCACTTACAGAAAGTGCAATACAAAATTGCATCTTTGGAACTTAATGATGATCTCTAATTAAATGTGAATTGATTCGAAATATCAATATTGCTCCTAAATTATTTATTAGGAGATTTTTATTTTATTTTAATGAGATGTTCAAGTGGGAAAAGGGGGAAAATAACATGATAAAATATTTGACTTTGGCTTGCTCGTATCCAAAGTAGAGTTAACCATAGTTTCCTTCCCATTTATTTCCAATTTATGTCCATGTCAGAATTTAGCATTTTGATACTGAAACAGACTCTTTTATTTCTCAGTTGAATCATTTAGACTATCATTAATGTACTTTGGATTAACGGGCTTCCCCAATGTTTTTTTGTTGTCGAAGTTTATGCTTGGTCTGTGAACATTTTTCATATGAAAAGCAATGATAATAGGTGAAATTGTGTTCCCTGTGTTGGAGTAGCATCCAAAATCGGTTTTGGATAAAAGAAAGGGGCAGAGGTGATTGCTTGAAGAGATCGGTTTTTAAATGGCAAGATTCTAAATTCTGATAATTAATGCTTAGATGTCCTACCCCTTATTGTAACAGTCATCATCAAATAAATTGCTTATATTGCACATAGACAAACAAGCAGTGAAGCTCTTTGCACGAATGAAATGAATTAGGAGGTCGAAAGATTAGATAATATCAGGTGAAGAATTTTGTAATATGTGCATTAACAATTAACATGATTACTTAGGATACTTTTAATTTTGATTTTGATGTTAGTTTTTATTTATAATTTTTCTGTTATGTTAAAAGAATGTCACTTTTATTTATGGCTTTGATTAACAAAGTGTTGCAACAAATCATATAATTTTGTCTTACTGTAAGTAATTTTTTTTTACAAAGCACATAATTTAGAATTGAAGAAAAAAACACAGTTATAATATCTTTGAGAAGGGAACAATTCGGAAGTTCTAATAGGAAAAAAATGAAGAGGTAGATGAATTGCTTACAACATCTTCTAATAATTTTTCTTTTTAAAAGATAGATTTAGTTGATGACTTAGATCAACCTATTGATGTTGAAAATGGAACAGGTGCTGATGAAATAATTGAAAATAAGACTAATACCAATGAACAAATCAATGATCTATACTATATTATAATTACTGGGTTTGGTTTGAAGCTCTCAGAGCCGCTCTCAGCTTATTTAAATCTCAAACGTCGCATGTATGCTTTGGTCCGCATCTTTTATTTATCCTTCTTGCCCTCTCGGCCCAACGTATTCTTCTGCTTCTAATCTACTTCTCTTCCCAGTCGGAGACCTACCTCTTCAATTTCTACGTCCTCCCAAGCATTGCGATTTTTGTTTCGATTCCTGCCTATAGATCCTCTCCCCTCTTCCATTATCATCGGTTTCACCAATCCTCCATCGCTGAAAATATTTTCATTTTTGTTCGCTAATTTTAAATATTGAATTATGAAAATTTTCTGTTACGGGTTTTGAAATTGACTCCGGCTGCTTCCTTTCGTTTCCTTGTGTATCCAATTTAAAGTCTCTTTATCCGAAAATCAAACAACTATATTGCTTCCTCCTTTCTACCAGAAAAAAAGCCTTTTTGTGTAACGATATAAATCCGGTATGTTTCAACGCCAAGTTTGATGTTTTTTATTCTTTCTGAGTTGGATTAAACGAAATCCATAACCAAGCTGTTGATTCAACATGATGTCGATTATAGAGGTAAAATTGTTTTTATTTTTGTTTGCAAATTTTGAGGATTGAACTGGGAAGATCATTTGATATCGGTTTCGAAGTTTGATTCTTTGAATGGGATAACTTGCTTAAATCATGTTATTTTGCGTACTATATACAGCTTGATTGCTTGAATACAAATTCTATAGACTGCTTTTCTACACTAATATCATCTAATCTTTCTCATAAAATTCGAACCATTTTTTCCTTCCCATTCATTCTGGCGCAACTTGAGTTGCAGGGATTTACATGAAAAAAACTAAGCTTTCAAATACTATGCAAATGTGATTAGGTTTTGATTACTTCACATTTACTAATTGGGTTTTGAAATATCCACTTCTAATGGCTTAATTTTTGAAAAAAAAAAAAAAAAACTGAGATATGGTTCATCATTTGTCGTAATTAATCATTTAGACAAAAATTAGTAGCTATTAGAGGTCGCTTTTCAATTTTTACTAATTACTAATTACTAAAATGAACCGTCTAAATGTATGTGCTTTGTTTTTCTTTTATGAATATCTTAATAACTAATGAACCAATTGATTTTCTACAGATATGCAATCAATTGTCTATATGACTGCAGTATTCTAAAGCAGATCGATGTATGGTTTCGAGGACCAAGGTACAAAAATTTTCTCTATTGCTTTTGTCTCACAATTGTTATTATGTTTTTAGCCTGTATCAGCTTTCCTGTATATTATTAGTTTAGCTCCGTTGTCCTCCATCTTACTCTGCTTCTTTTTCCGACGACTTTCTTGCACTTGCTCTGCCCGATTCAGTCCGGTACCCTGTTGATTTATAGGCGAGTGCACATCACAGGTCCGTATTTACGTATTGGAATTTAACCCATCAGTTAATTTACAATTTGACGTTTGTTTTGCTTTTTTATGCCCAAATAGGATTCAACTTGATAAGGCATTGCAATCGTTATTCTACATATGAAGTATCCTATTTTAGCGTGTTACTTTAGGGTGTTATTTTAGCGTGTTACTTTAGGGTCTTATTTTCAATACCAGATCTGATAGATCATGGAGCGATCATGTAGGACCTAAAGCATTTAAGCTTTGTAATTTAGAATGATTGCCCACTGATTGTTCAGATGATCTTCCTTTATTTTCGTATCATTTAGTTTGTATTTTATAATCAAACTTTTCGTTATCAATCTTGGGATGGGACATTTTCCAATAGAGATATAATTAGTTCGATGGTTTACAGCACACTGCAAGACCTAAAGGATTTCACTCTCTAATGCATTTTTTCAAGATCAAAACTGTTAAAATCACTTGCCGTGCACCCAACTAAAGGAACACTTGATCTATTATTGGCTGCAATATTCATAGAGGGGAATTACTTAGCTTTGATGAAAAAGAAATGCTTGATCAGTCATAGAAAGTGAGCGCATGACTGTAAGCATGGATTTACT
The DNA here is from genome assembly GCA_030737875.1 of Allium sativum. NCBI lineage: Eukaryota > Viridiplantae > Streptophyta > Magnoliopsida > Asparagales > Amaryllidaceae > Allium > Allium sativum. The sequence continues at coordinate 778,424,212 of CM060926.1, forward strand.
GCCTTTAGAATTGCCCTTTTTTATTTTTATGTTGATTTTCATTTGATTCCAGTATATGAAATAGATTTAGTAAATCTATGGCTTCCTACGTAATTTCAGAAACACTTGACCAGGGGCCATACGAAAAGTTGTGGGTAAAGTAACTATTTTACGTCAAGATATAAAAGACATTTTTCAAAAGAGATAGCCTGATTAGCAATGAGGTAAAAATAACTGAAAATCCACCATTCCTTTTTTTAAAGTCTCCATCCAATTGTAAAACGAACAAAAATGCAAATGACTATTGGGATGCCATACAGTATTGTGTAGGTATACTTACGTTGATAATTCATACATAGACCGATGAAAGCGGTAATAAAATAAAATGAAATAAACAATATTTTTATTGATGAGCTTTAAAAAAATGGTAATTCTCACTTATAGCTTATGAAAGATCATGGCTATTGCTATTAATAATTTTTTGCCTATCAACTATAACTTACTGTTAATAATTATTTATTTATAACTGTTGAAGCTTGGTTTCAGAGCATTGATTACTGATTTGTTTCCTACTAAAACAAAGGGAAGAAACTTCATTCATAGTTGCAGATTTGATTGATTTTTTTTATATAAAAAATCAAATTAATTAGCACAATCAATTCTCAATTTCCGCTATTCAATATCCAGATCCGTTTTATTTTCTTCTGTTTTTAAGTCTGTGTCTCATTTGAGGTTTGTTTAGGATTTGAATCTTCGTTCGTACTTGCTGAAACTTTGTCATGGGGTACTGATGATTTGTTGTTTTATATCCTGTTATAACAAGAGGAAGAAAAATCTCATTTGTAATTGCAGATTTGAATGGACTTTTTTACCGAATCAAACCAATTGTCACAATAAATTCTCATTGTCTACTCTTTGATATCCAGATCCATTTTATTTTCTTTCTTTTTTAAACCGTGTCTCATTTAAGGTTTGTTTACAATTTGATTCTACATTTATTATTGCTACAACTTGGTTTCGGAGGATGGGGCGCTGATGATTTGTCTATTTATTTCCTGTTATAACAAGAGGAAGAGATTTCATTTATAATTGCATCCAATCAAGATAAAATCGTCCATCTTTTAATATTGTCCAGCGTAGACTAACCATATTTTAAAGTTAGAGTTATTTCCTGTTCTAATTGCCCAGTAATATGTATTTCCTGGATACAGTAATCTAAATATAGTTTTTTTTGGATAACGTAGCCTATTAGTTAGACTTTTTTGATTTTCTTCTTGACTAACTGAACCTGACTAACTGAACCTTAATTTTTAATTAAAACATTATTTTTAGTTTTTTTTTTTTTTTAATTTCAACGATGGACAAAGGTTTTCTCATATATATATGTGTGTGTATATATATATATATATATATATATATATATATATATATATATATATATAATGGCCTACAGTAGGTTACTTTCTATTGCTGGTATTTATATGAGGATACTTTTATAATTCCATAGTTGGACTGAAAAAGCTCTCTATTCCAATTCTTCATAACGATTATTCATTGGATACTTCTGTAAGGGTATTCTAAAACTTCACCCTCAAAACAAAACAAATGTATCTCATATTAGCAGGTCAATTATTTTGGGAATAATTATTTGATACACCAAAACATCTTTTATATATGAGTTATTAACATGAATCATATTAATGAAAGGACAATATATACCCTGTTAATATGAGATATTATTTAATTATACTGAATCCTTGACCTGTTAATACAAAATATCCCAAAATTATATATGAGTTATTTCCTTACGCTCATGTATATGTACTAAATTACACATGTTGTGCCTTCAGTTTGATTCCTATTCATGTTGCTTTTAATCTGATGTATGTATATAAATTCAAGCATAGTACAACAATATGTATAATCTGCTACACAGCTTGCTAAATTTGGATCTATAGTGCTATTAAATGCATTTGTATGTTTACACCTTTGTGTATTTTTTTAGGTGGATCTTCATGTCTTCAACCAAGCTACTGAATGTAGATAAGTCAGCTTCTACACCTATATTCCTGTTGAGATGCCAGTTTCAGCTTAGCTGCAACAAAGGTTGATTTTATAAACCGTTTCTTTGTTGTGTAGTAAATTTATATTTAATTTTTCACATCAGATTTCTGTAAGTTATGCTGTAATTTTTTAGATAGTTTGGGGCAAAAAAAAAAAAAATTCATTCGGTTTACCTTTACGTTACTTTCCCTATCAGCTTCTTAAAGCCCTTGCTCATTATAGGGTCTGCCAATTATAGTTAATTCAGCCAGTTCATTTTCCTTCACTGATTACTTTTGTAAGCTGATTTATATTCTAATTTAACCTGTATAAATAAGAGGACCATTTTCTGCTTAGCTTTTTCCACCTTTAATCTAAGCTTCATTTGCATGGAAGGCATTTTTTTACTACCTACTATTTAATCATTATTAGTATTTTGAATCTCTTTCATAGCAACTTATTTATACTGACCTGCTACCGCGTGTTTTCAGATTGAACCTCGACTGATTGTTGCTTTAATCGGTGCTGCATTTCAGGTAAGTTTTCCCATGTACATAGATTTGCATTTTTTTTAACCGTTTCGACTTATTTGCTATGCATTATTATTTGATAAAGAATCTAGAGTATAAGTAATTATTACTCTATTTATCTTATTTATATTCCATGTCAAATTTGTTTATGTATTCCAAATATTGCGATCATTGATGATCCTTAAATTTTATGCCAAAATCAGGGGGGAAAAATTACTGTGCAGTCAATAATGGTAAGATGAATTAGACAGAAAATTATGCTTAAATACAATTTCAAAGAATAGGTTAAGAATACCAAATTTATCCCGTACATTTGCTATTATTATTTGTTAAAAATCCAGGGTGGATGCGATATTCTTATTTTGTTTATCATATTATTGTTTCATTGTCTTTTGTTTAAATATTTTAAATATTACGATAAACAGTGTTTCAATTTTTTTTAACCCAAAATTAGGATAGAAGATTGAAGTGAAGTGTTTTACCATTCATGATCGAGTGATATAACGATAATGCTATGTTTACATTTTTTTCAAATGTGAATGAAAATGTTAATGATAACAAAACTAGTAAGTAACAAACTTATTCGTGGTTGCAACTCATGTGAAACTACTTTACAGGATGGATGACGTAGTCATTCAAACGTTGAATGCAAATTTCATCAACTGACATTAGTCCATGATTGTAAGTATGATAAAAGGGATTTAACAATAAATTGGGTTATTCTTAATTGTTTTGCTCAAAAACTGTTTAATACAAATGGTTATCGCATTTTACGCACGTTAGCTTTCGATGGGCGCTATATCTTCTTATCTCATCCCAAGAGGTATTTTAAAAAAATAAATAAATAGGCCATTAAGCTATTATATAAACATTAGGACCCCTTAATTTGACATAATATATTTGGTCATTGGACCCCTTAATTTAACATTAAACTAAATGCAATGTTTTATATATAAATGATTAATTTAGTTTAATTTTCTTTCAATATTTTTGTTGAAACCTACAGAAGTCATTTTGGGTATTCTACGGGTAAGATTCATTAGTTAGGTTAATGCATGATATAGATTTAGTGCAGTGAGATCTGCAGTTTGTTTAATTTTAAAGTGATGATAGCTTTGTAATATGTATGATGCATATATTAAGAAAAAAGTGTTGTACATGATTGCAATAAAATTTTCGGTATGTATACTATAATTTATGGTGTACAACTAGAATTTACCTATATTTGATTTACATACCTGGCTTATAAACTACCAAGTATAGTTTTCCTCGACCAATGTTTCTTGACAAGAATATGTTGTTTATTCATCTTATAATAATTCATTGCCTCTCATTTTCTTCTCCGTTGCCTCTTCAATATTGAAATAGGAATCTCAAATATGACTTTGAATTTGAGATGAATGATAAAAGGTGATTTGTAATTTCAGATACGCTCACGTGAACATTATACGACAATTTGTTATTGAGTTTACAGTACACTTGGTGCATATGAAGTTTAAAGAGTGATGTATGCATCACATTCATCATGAGGCTAACTATATTTAAAGTTTAAACACACTAATTTTCAATTCAAATATGTTGTTACAAGTAACAACTTGGTGTGAGCTAGGAGAATAATATTATGAAATGTCGGTTGTTGGCTATCACAATTAATATTCAATTCAATTCTAAATTATATGATAGAATGAAATATTAGCTGGGATAATGGAGTAATACTGCAAGATGTGTTAAGAGTTAGTGGAATAATGCTGCAAAATTTATTAAAATAATGGGTTTGGTTGTTCATTGTTGGCTGTAAGCAACAAGTATTGAATTCATTTAAAGTAGTATGATAGAAAATGAAATTTTATCTTCGACACAATTGACATTGCATGTACAATGTTTTGCTTAATCTTTCATCAAAGCCACATAGAGAATTTCTTAAAGGTAAATTTTATTTGGTCACAAAATATAAACACAGAATTGGACACAAGAGAACTTGACCACTAGATCTCCCTTATTTCCTCCTCCCGTGTAGAGAAAAAGGGATCAAACAGACTATATTTGTCGTGTCCCATTTTGTGTTAATTTCCTTTATTAGATTGCTCATTACTATTATAACTTATTCTTCGAAGCTTATGGTGTTCCTTTTTGTAGATGCCGACAATCAGCTTTTGTGATGGGATGCATATCTTGAGTGGTAAAGCTGAAAATCAAGTGTGTTGCCGGCTAATGTGAGAACCCTTTTTGGAAATAAATCGACCTAAGCTAATTTTTCTCTTCATTCGCATGCATTAATTAATTCTATAACCTATATCCCTGTTTAAAAAACATATGCAACTTGGTTCATCACAATGAATTTTATTTTCGTACTGAAATTTTGACATCAGATCTTTAACAATGTGAGATTCAGTTAGGACTTGGTCTCACATCGTTAAATTTTAACATTTAATAATTCAACATCCCGATAAATGTTTTATATTATATTAACAAAAAATAAATCCACAAACAATAAATCTTGAGATTCTAGAATTATGATCTATAAAATTTTCAATTTATTTCCCATGCAAAAAATGCTGAAATTAAGTTCATCGCTTAGTGAATCTTTCAATAACCTACTTTTAGATATTTATTGGGCACACACATATAATCTAAAATAAGAACAACCATTGAAATTTTAGTGAATGGATCAAAGAATAATTTAAGATAAAATTGTCGACTACAAAATATTCATGTTTTGCATCAGCTTCATATTTTTATTATAGCTACTCATTTGAGATGATTTGATTTAATTTTGAATCAACTTTTATTCTGTAATTGGTCGTTTACTCCTTTATCATGCATTTTTAACCATGCCACAAATTGATAATAATTAATTGCCAATAAAATCGAATGAATATTGTTGGTATACAATTATTTGTTCTAGAGCAATCATATATCTACCGTTGTATATCTAATTGTGAAACATAATTTGAATGATGGTGCAAAAATAACGAGAGTTATGCACAGCTCTTTTGTTGACACTCCTACTCACTGGACATAACAAGGGCCTTCTTTTGCGGTGGACAAAATTCGATAAATTTTACAAAAAGAATGAAGTTTAACTAAATTGCATTAGAGTAAATACCCTATGGAGATTTTTAGACTCGGAAAGAAAGAAAAAGAATATCCCAAAAATCATATTTTGTACTGTCTTCAATTGAATTTTAGTGTAACAGTCTACATCATCTATAGGAACCGAGATATTTGCCCTCTTATATAAAAGCGGATTTGCAGATACCTCAATGTCAGTTTTGTGGAATGAAAACAGTGGTTCATTTCTCCTTTTATTTTTATTTATTTTTGTACGTAACCTCAAAACAGTAGTACAAAAAATTGTACGTTGGTCTCTAATTAACAGTTCCAAAATCGATATTACTTAAGCAGCAAAGATTTGGGCATAGGGTAATAAACCAGGATAGTAAGCTTTTACCGACTCCTAAACTTTCAATTACACATTCATAGAGAATCTGTTAACAAACCGTTTTCTTTAACCCAATTTGAACACACACACACACACACACACACACACACACACACACACACACACACACATATATATATATATATATATATATATATATATATATATAAAAGTCAGATCCATTATGGTGGAATGAACAACAAAATATTACATCTTTTAGTTTTTACCCAAGTGCAATTTGATAGACGACAAATTCTCACACTTTTGTGCACAACTCAAAATGTTGCATGCCTAAAAAATTCTAAAGTAATCTGGAAGGAAGCGGAGATCTGGTGTGATGAGTGAAAAAATAGTTTGATTTTCAGTTTGTGGATAAAAGAATTTTGCAATGTTCTCCATGTAATTATTTTCTATTTAGTTAAGGTTTTCTTAGGTGGGGCAATTGCCTGCCTGATCCACTATGCAGTTACATCACTGCCTACTCAAAGGTTTTTTTTTTTTTTTTTTTTTTTTTTTTTTTTTTTTTTTTATATTTCCTACATACAGTTAGGGTGATATACTCGTTTTGTGCCCAATTAATATGATAAATACTCATATACAGTCTTATTAAGAAATTATCGGTCTCTTTGATGCTAATTAAATACCAACCCCCTAAATGCTTGCACACGTCGACAAAGTCTTTGAACCTTTACATTTGTGTTTTTTGATTCATTCAGCTGAACACCATTGACAAATATTCATATTTCACAAATTGAATGTTTGTTCTAATTTTGCTGAAGCAACATTTAGACAATTAAAATCATATTCTTGGATTTAGCTTTAAGTACATTAACAAACAGTAATACAAGTGAAATTATGGATTTTTCATCATATTTCAAAGTTTCAATAGTTCTAATTGTTGTTTTCATGGTATTTAATCTAAGGCACTGCCAAACTAGATTTCATTTATGCCATAACCTGCTAATAAAAATATTAATCATGCCACTACTAAATTTAGTTGAGTGTAAAAGGTAGTGGATACATGTAATACTTTTCAGTAAAGTGTTATACAACATTTTATAGGATGTGCAGAAGATAAATGCGGATGGTCTTTCTTCCTCAGCAATCATTTTGGTACAATGGATAATCTTCAAAGATCTGTTTTGCTAAGTTGAAAGTGCTTTGAAGAAAAAAGCAACCTGAAGTCGTATGGTTGCAAGGTCACAGTTGTCTAGCCTACATTACTAATGCAAGTGTCCCACAATGTTAAGCTTTATTGTATTGTGCAGTTGGGTGGTATTTCTAAATGTGCTTTCATATATCTGGAATTTGTTGTGCAATTGGGTGATATTTTTTTACCATGAGTCCATGTGTCTTATTTTTAAATGTTTCGGTCAACGTTTTATGGCTCCACATTTTTGTTGAATGCAGTTGATGAATAAGAATTATTGATAAAACTTGGATAGATGTTAGTGTAGTTTCAGGAAGGCCTTCTTAAATCAAACCAATTGAGTTATTTGCAATAATAATCTATTGGTTTGTATAATATCCAACTACAAAAATTGTCTTACCATATTAAAACGTCCAAGTTTATGATAAGACCAAATCAATGATAAGATTAATGCATTCAATCTTTTAAATGATCTACTGTTATACTGAATCTAGGACGAATGTCAACGTCATTTACAAACACAATGACTATAACATTGATTACGTGATCGTGCTAACATTGATTTTAGATTGGAAGACATTACTTGGGATGGTAGATAAATTTTGAGGAGTTGTGCAGATTAATTGAATCAAATTTTGTGGGCGTGTATGAATTTGGAAGTGATTGTCGCTTTTTTGGCCCTTATAATTTTTTATTTTCTGTATCTTTCTGTTGAAATTTGGGTTTATACCTTTGTTTTGTGTTTGCATATAAGTAAATTTCATTTCCTTCAAAAAATTTGCTAATATGATTTGTTCCATCTGTGTGTGTTGAATGGAATCACATTCGAAGATAAAACTATGTTGCATTTATATTTTCATACACTTGAAAATAATCAATAAATGTGCTTTGAGTTGTAATTCTTCCCAGATTAAAAATAATCTTCCGCTGGTGTTAATATGAATTATGTGATAAAATAAAGCAATTGAATCCACTGGAGAGAAAAAAAAGGAAGAGAGACTTTTATTCATTGCAGATATTAGTTCTCTCTTTCTATTACATTGACTCCTTTATATATTGGCGTTGCAGTTAGTGATTAAAACTGTACCATGATGTGGGACTAAACAGAAAAATACAAAAGCATATTCACTACATTACTCCCCCTCAAATATACGTCTTCCAAATCTTGAATACTGTTCTAAGTTGAAGTTATCTCTTTTGAAACATATATGATGATTGCTCCCCTTTATTTTTATCTTGCTGACATATATCTATTCAACTATTGTCTGCTGCCTTATTGGAAAAAACCCCATTAGGAAAAACCAATGAGAAAAACCTTGAATGAGGAAGAAGTGCAACGTGTGAGACTATAAATATCATATCAAAATGATATTCCTTCTATCAGTTTGATACTTCCAAATCAAAATAATGTCTCATTAAAAGCCTACTAAAAAAACCCAGTGCTAAAATCATAGTGAAGTTAAAAGAGTCGTCTTCATTTGAAAAATATTGTGCAATAACAAATATTAATAACAACGATATGCATGCATATTTAGAATCTTCATTTTCATTTGGAATAAGCTTGCATTCAGCTCAATAAGCTCGGCATGGGTTTTTACGTAGTTTTATAATAACTTATTGAACTACCCATCATTTTTTTAATCTCCTGCTTTACATTTTTAAATGATTTTGTCAATTTTATAACGTTAAATCAAAAAAGCATCAATGATATTACAAATATTAAAATGAAATTTTTTTTCCACAAGATTGAGAGCTTCAGTCAACAATTTGAATAGTTTTATTGTAATATCCATGTTCTTTTTGGTTGGATTTACATTCTAATAAAAAAAATTGAGACTGTCGTGTGCGAAACACGGGTTCAAAAGATCAAATCCAACTTTAGGCTATCATTAAATAAAGAAACTATAGTATTTACTTGAAAAGAAAAAGCTATATGCACAATAACACAATGATGCTCAAAGTTTAGTACTGCTGCTACTTCTGAATTATTTTTTCATACAAGTACTTCGACAAGCCCGTGTGCGAAGCACGGGTTCACACTTGTGTAGAAGGAAATGCAAAAGAGACTGAGGTTTCATCTCAACGAAAAGAAAATGACAGTGATGCCCAATGTCCGTTTGATTAACATAAAAAATATGATATTTTTTATTTCATATTTACATTACCACAAATAATCATGTTATCCATATCTTAACTTGCAAATATCAAATGTGCTAAGTATATCTAATGATACAAAAGAGGCAAATGAGAATTTCCGGTAGTTGGAATACTTCCAATCTTGCATGTAAAATTTCTTCATATTATAAGCTATTATTGATAACTTTTGATATCATAACTGTGCTATTTTCATTTATGTTGTTTGCGATGTTAAATAGTAATGATAGCATTGAGTTTTCAAAATTCAGTTATGCCTTACATATAAAGTTTTATTTGTTATCCATGCGCAAAAGTCTACAGTGAAATATGGTCATGAGGCTTTCAAGTCCGAGTAGACGTGTATTAAGTTAGTGCTTCTGTTGATAAAAATTTGATTAGCCTGAATTTTTCTTGTATATCAAACACGATGGATGCTAAATCTAAAATAGAAAGCTCCTTTAGATTAGAAACCTATTTGCTACATTATACAATATTCAATATACAGTAATAATAAAAAGAAAATATGACATGTAGACTTACTTGCGTGCTTATTATACTTGACATTAATCTAGGATAGATGTGGCGTAGATCTAGAAGCTCACTTGTGGTACCCGAATTTCGAGATGAGGACCATCGGAGCAGTCGTTGGATCAACAGTGGCTTGACGTAAAGATTTCGTGGTCTTCGACTAGCTAATGTACTCCCGTAGGGTATAATATCTTTTGTGGATAATTTTTTTATCTTTCATATGTATTTTTTATGTTGTATCGATGTATATTTAACGACACGGATTTCGCTTGGACCTGATCGATCGCTAAACCGACTAAGACAGTTCGAATCCCGCATACGCTAACTCTGGGTATACAACAAATCTGAACAAAAAACAGAAGACTTCTATAAACATCATAATAATTTTACATCAGAGTACAGAATATCATAGTATATCGAAAATAATACACAGCGGAAGATAAATTTACATAAATGTAATACAATGCACAGCGGAAATATAAACTACACAGTGGAAGATTGTAAATGCCTGGACACAGCTTAAAGCTTCAATCCAGAATCCTGCTCAATATATCTGCAAAATAAAACTACTCAACTGCCCGTGTGGAAAATAGGGGCATCCAAGTTTGCAAGGGAAAAGCAAACTACAGGTCAGTCATGGGACTGGTGTGAGAAACACTAAACAGTTATAACCTTATATAAATCATATGGCATATCACGGGACCACGCCGCTAACGCAAAACGGGTTTACCCCCATGAATGCCAGTGTATAAACAATAATCAATATAGACATATGGATCTACTATGCATCAATCAACATGCAATATCCCAATCTACCCATTTAGATTAATCATCACACTTAGATTTTTCTAAATCCAATTCAATTTATAGAACTTATTCCTCTGGACCTTATTTCCCGATTTCTATTTCAAATCATTTGAAATACATATCTAACTTTCTATAACAAAGTAGATTTCACTTCGGTATCTCAAATCAAATCGTTTGGAAATATGAATTCCAAAACATAACAAGGCATACAAACAAGTATGCAACCAAATATCGGGCTCCCCCTAGACAAGGCAAAGGGTACGCACCTAGCAACTTGATATATAAATGTGCACCTATCCCACATAGGAGCAGGCTACACCGACGGTGCACCTCCCACACAGGAAGCATACACCGCCCATCTCACCCATACTTTTAGTCGTCCGGGTTACCAGAATATTTAGCCACATACTAAATCATTTTTATATCCCGAAGTGGGGAAAATCATTTCACAACATAATAACCACAAGTACTTTCAAAATATAGTACTTCACATCAGTAATTCACACATATGATCGGTCACTATTAATCACATAACATTTGAGCTCGTACGTCTCAAAGAAGGGTGTTAAGCAAGAGAATAAATTCTCCGCCACCAAACAGATACATCATTAATAGCAACTAATCAAATATGTGATGAACCACAATGTAACACGTAATACATTTCAAAATCTCTTCGATAATATCGGGTTTAGGCCTCGAAATCCTTTCTGTTTTATAAAACATTTTTATAAAACATTCCCTGTCCAAAATCGGGAATACGTTTCTTTTCACTTAAGAAAAATATATCATTTCACAATCATTCATTAAATTTGAAATGAAAACAACATCGCTAAACACCTTATCGTCAAATCGTGAAGTGTTTCACAAGGTGTTAGCACACAGATATCTTTACCAAACCCAGTACTAAATGTAAAGGCATATTCTGCTCATAAACTGGTCGAGTACCATCCAAACAATCAATCAACCACAATCAATATCAACAACTAAGTAAATTTGGTTTAATCATGTCACGTGTTTTGGTAAATTTAATCACCATTCATTCATCCAAATCTAATTAAAGATTTATTCAAACCCCAATTGGTTTCATCTCTAAAATCATTTCATATTGATTGTTCTACTTTTTGGAAATTAATCCTGCTTTTACGTGAGTTAAAGAACTAATGTCATTTAAACACAGTTCACGACAAACCCCAAATCCAATTTGATATTAAACACAAGGCTCTGAATAGAAAATAGTATCGGCTTATATTCAACATCAAATTCTGAAACCAACAAATATCGTATTGGAAATAACGATATTAATATATCTTTCAAATTTCCACAACCATATCTGTATAGTCACGAAATCCAACATCGAAATATTCCGAAGATAATTTCCATTCAAATCCATTCCAATTCACGTATTGGAAATTCTGCTTATTTTTAAAACCCCTTTCAAATTCAATTTATTTATTTCAAAAATAAATTGATTTTAATTCTAGTTCAAAACTAGTCATTTTGATATAAATATATTTTTATCCTTTCAAATGTGGAATTTTTCATCCCAGTTCTTTCCAATTCATATATTATGATTTTACACAAATTATTAATATTTTTAATAATTTTATCAAGGCCCGTACAGTCGGTTTTCAATAACTGCCACCGAACCGCACTTACAACGACCTTTTCCAAATTTGATTTGGACATAATTCCCAATCCAACCGTTATATTTTAAATTTCTAATATTCATTGGAAAGCTCTTTTCGATACGAACCAAAGGTTCCGACTTTAGGAGAATCTGACGGTTGGATCTCCCGTAATATCCGTTCGAAGTTAATGGTCGAAATTCGCGAACTGCCGCAGCGCGGCGCGTTCTATTCAGGCCATTATATTATATATTTAATACATATTTCGTCGATTTCCATTCAAAACGTATTTTATAAATCGTTTTCAATACAATTTCAACTTCATTTTCAATTTCAAATCAAAATTGAATATTCCATATACACGAAAATTTTATACAGTGTATATATATGTTAAAAATTATATCTTTAACCAATCAATATTTATTTCATTCACACTTCATATATATATATATTATTTTTACATCGCTATATATATATATATGTGTATATATATATATATATATATTATTTTCACATCGTTATATATATAATTTTCACATCGCTATATATAATTTTCACATCGCTATATATAATTTTCACTTCATATATATATATATATATATATATATATATATATATATTCACATTTCATATATATAATGTTTTCGCTTTCATATATATAATCTTTTCACTTTCATATATATAACCTTTTCACTTTCATATATATAATATTTTCACTTTCATATATATATATATAATTCATTTCATATATATAATATTTTTTATTTCATATATATATAATTTTCACTTCTTATATATATAATTCTCTCACATATATATATTATTCACATTGTATATATATTTCATTATACAACATTTCACATCACACATATATTTTCACACAGAATCCAAGCAAACAAGTCGTCCATGGTCTGTGGACGACGGGGAGCAGTTCATATATGCAGCTACACAATAAATAAGGGTACAGAAATAATTTTAGTGAAAAATTCTCACCTTGGGATCTCTGAATTTTTGAACTGTTCAGATTTGATTTTTTATTCCTAAATTCCAATTCGCTTTGCTTTCGATCTAGTCAGTCTCATGTTGTAGAGTTTTCTGATACGAATCCAACGCAAGTGAAATCGCTAAAATCCGATCTCGTATGAAAAATTGCGGAGGTTTAATCATTGGATAATTAATACGATAATTAAATAAATTAACTACATCATTAATCACTTAACCCCCGTTAACCATGTTTCCCCCTTCTTCCATGATTCTGCTAAACCCGTATGTCCTCAAACCCACTGTCGATTTTAAATCCACCACGCCACAGGTTCCTGGAGCCGCCGGAGATGGATCGCCGGCCACCCCTCGACGCAGCTGAGCGTCGTCGACTTCCTCCCCTGAGTGCACCACAATCGGTGGCCTCAATCCCTTGGGAAACGCATCCGAACATACTGGCTTTGAGCCAAAAATTCCATCAATACCGTGAACGATTTCTGGTCATCTTGGTATGGGTGTGTAGACCTCTCAAAGCTTAACGATTTCCCTTTTGAATCATATGATAATTCGGAGCAGATCGGGAGAAAATGGGGATGTATTTTCGAGCGATTTGAGCCCTTCAACGAAGGTGACGGCGGCATAGGAAACGAGCTGGGGTTTTGACCACTTAAGAGAGAGTATTTATATAAAATAAATAGTAATATTTAATTCAAATACTCCTTAAATATGAAACTCTAGTCCAAACTCCAAATGAAACCTAATGATTGTCGCCCCTAGCTAAATTCCCCCATTCTGAACACAATGGAATATGACCGATAAGCCAATTCGTCTATTACGATCAGTTTTTATTAGAATTAAAATATAAATCATTATATATTCAATTTTGAACATACATTGCAATTTACCAGGGCTACATACGGACTCTAAAAATTTCCGAAAAATTATTTCTAGCTTCGTATTGACGATACGACCCTAACAAAACTAATTTCGTCAAATTTGAAGATTGTTTGAAAAAGGGCCACTTTCTGGTCGATCCAAATTGACTAAAATTGACAAAACACGTTTTATTTTGCCACGCTCACATATTAGCTTCAAAAATTATGAAATTAGAAACCTAGCAATAATCTGACATCCCGGATCCAAAAAAGCGGTTTCGTCGAATTCCGAGGTCGTTTGCAAAATATCTATTTTTATGGGCTATATATCCTCCATAGCGACCTTTCTGAAAATTCATTTGGCCATAACTTTTGATTCCCGCTATGAAAGTTCGATTTTTCAAATTCTTAGAAAGATATTCATAAACAGATTTAAATATTTTTGGTTTCACTAAAATCCGGTTTATTTTGCACCCGGTACGGTCAGTCAAAGTTTGAATTGAGATTTTGAAACTACCGCGCCATTTCAGGCCTTGTTTATAATTGAAATAAATATACTTATTTTCAAACTTCGATTCAAATAGGCTTTTCGTCGTTATTATTTAAAATAATTTATTTTAAATATTAAAATCCACTAAAATAGCCGAATTAAAAATTTTAAACTGGCTCAGATTTTCCGGGTTGTTACAGTATATATTTTGAAATGACTGTTTCTTTGTAATGGTTTAGTTGGTGATGTAAATGACTACTTTAGATTGTTTTGCTGGGTATATATTGTATTTTGATCGAATATATGATTATTAATATATATTATTGAATCTAATTTAGTTATATTTGTTGCACTGATATATGAATTATATTAATATTAATATGTGAATGAATTCTACTATTATTAATATGTCAATAATTGATGTGTGTGTGTATGCACACACACACACACACACACACATATATATATATATATATATATTACTTTTTGGGATTTAAAACGCAACTGTTAGTTATAGTTGTAATAAAGTGTATTGCAACTGTTAAAAATAGTTGTAAAAATTATGAAGCCACAACGATGCATAACAGTTGTAGTAGCTATTACTACAATGGTGCATAAAAGTTTTAAAATATTTGACTATTACAACTTCTTAATACACGAGGATGTAATCACTGTTGTAAAAAGGTATTTACCATTGTTTTATACTGCTGTGATATGGTGATTCTGTTGTAGTGGCATGAATGCAGATCCTAATTTGACTAAGTGAGGGGATCGGTACTGATCCTAAGATCAGTATCATCTGGTCACTTTGACACTTTGGGCCTGCCGGCTATACTCCCCTTATTTCAGATCATAAAGTTCCCAGCGTCGAACTGCAACAATAAATAGCCTGTTTCAAATGAAATATGGATCGTTTTGCACTCTTATTACTTTGTACTGTCTTACTAGGGAGTCTTACCAATCCGTTTATGGTATGTAGTAAATTTCAACAATAAAGTGATTAAACTACCAAAGTTGAATCACTATAAATCGTTGTTTTTCACTTTTATTGCATTTTTGTTATCCTCTTACTCATTTTCCATTTGTTTTAGTTAAACTATCATTGTGCTCTTTGGATGTTGTGCCAATTTTTTTTGTCAACAATGATTTTCTATATTATGAATCATAAAATATTTTTGTTATAGATACATGTCTATAAGCTTAAGATTTTGTGGAGTTGATAAATATTAAAAGTTTAATGTGTACCTGGCAATACTATGCATTAATATATAGTGTTGAATAGTGAGCACATGCTAACAGTATAACATGTTATGTGTGTATTTGACAATAAACCGTAACGAAGTTAACATAGTATTTTATTTTTCATGGAAAATAGGGAGAAGGACAAAGTTAGCAAAATTTTAGCTAAAAATATGACAAGTTTTAAAATTGGGGAGAAGGACAAGTTGTAGGGTAAAAGTGAAAATGTGAGTGGGCCCTCTGAATTTCACTTTTGCCTAAGTTTTGTCATTCTCACCAATTTCAAAACTTTGTATTCTTTTGACTAAAAAATATGGTAACTTTGTCCTTTAAAAGAAATTCCTCTTTATTTTCTATAGTGTATGTTCAAGTATGAAAACAGAATCCTCATGGATATAAATTTTGAAGATAATTCACTACATAGTGGAGTATTCCCATAATATACATACATGTTTTTGATCCAAAATGCATCACATGAGTTAGTGACAAAAAATTTGTTGTGTTTCTTATTGAGTTTTGGATAAATGATATATATAATGTATGTATGTATGTATGTATGTATGTATGTATGTGTGTGTGTGTGTGTATATATATATATATATGTGTGTGTGTGTGTGTGTGTGTGTGTGTGTTTGTGTATTGATTTAGCAATATCTAATCATACATTTGGCAATTAGCTAACAATATTCTATGTATGAAAACAAATATCTTAATTAACTAATTATTATTTTTCAATTTAAATTACACTCTAATCTAGTTCATATTTTGTGTGTATATAAAATTTTGTTACTTGCCAAATTTGATATTATAACTGCCATCTTGAGATGTTATAAGATATAAAATACCGAGTTTGTTGACACCACTTTATATGGTGTCAACGTAACGTCCGCTCCTCATTGGAGGAAATCAGGGGGGCCTATATGGGTCCTCCTGATTTCCTTCAATCAGAAGATGAGGCCACCTTGACACCACATAAAGTGGTGTCAACAAACTTGTATTGAAGATACAAACTCTAGTTACGTTAGATTAAGGATAGTTCATACTGGGTTGATACACATAATTGTGTTATGATAGGATGCTCACATTTGGAAGTGATATGTTTGGTTATCCCACTTAATATTAGAGTAGACTCTAAGATGCACAATATGGGGTTAGGCTAAATGTTTTCTTCGTAAAATTCATCTTGCAAGGTAAATTAGGCTAGTAAAATGTAATAGTAATGTGCTCAAAATTTATAGTTTCATGCTTCAACAAATGTTCCAATGGATAAGAGCGCATACTATAACAGACCTTTTTTTCTTTTTGGTAGTATATTTCCTTTAAACTCATGTTGGTCTCAATTTGCATGTTTACAGGGCCTTTTATAGGGAAGCTGCACAAAATCCTTAAGAATTATTTTAGGATGATTAGATTAAAAAATTTACATACATTTTGGATTTTGAAGCTAGTATAAAATGCTTGAATAAAGCTACTTATAAGGGATTAGAGATGGAGAAGAAAAATTCAAAGAATTCTTACATAAAAATAGAAAGGCAATGTGGATACATACATTTGAATTAATATATATTGTATGCTATCTTTTGTTATATTTTCTACCAAGAAAATAATACGTTCATATTTAGTTTTTACGTTTTGAGGCTTCATTCACATCGCTTAGCAACATAATTAGCCACACAATAAATGATGTATTAGCAACATGGACAAAGATTGAGGCAGCAACATCGGCGACTCGATAATAAAAAGCGGCCATCAAAATCTACGACACAACAAGAAAGGCAGCAGATGTATTTATCGGTAAAGTAGACGAGCTAAGATTTTTTATTTGAGGGAGAATGACGTAGTTATGTTGTAGTTAGAGATTTTTTTTATTGGGCTTTCCTTAAATCTGTTTGAATTGAGCTTATGCTCAACTGTCTGGTTTAAGTATAATTGTTAGATTATAACTACAAATACATAAATTTTATTCTACTAGCGTAGTTATATTTTAAACATGCGTAACAAAGTTTAAATGGAAAAGTATAATGAAATTTCTAAATCGTGTCTAAGTTTTAAATATTTAAAATGACTCAGACGGAACATAAAATTAAAATTTTGAACCATGATTTTAAGACATATGCAAACAAATTACACACGGTTTCCTCTTATGTATTTTTTTCAAATTAAATTATGATAGTGAATATTGAAAACAAGGTTCACATTTCTAAGTTTCAATCATAGGAAAATTTAGGATTTCTAACTCTACTTCAGAAATTCTGAACATTTTGCTTTAGTTTTGATTTGGGATTCCTGATATTTTTCTATAAAATAACCATTAAATATTTAGAATAAATGTAAAACATGGTTTATACTGCAATGAATTAAATTTACTTAAATAATCTACAATCATCAACCAGTATTTGACTGAACATACGGATTAAGCAAAGCATGAACTTAATTTAAGGTAATTTTTATTCTAATCCACAATTTTAGTAAGTTAATCCACCCTATTTTATATGATCGTTGACTTTTACTAATATTCAAATTTTAATCAGTGTATCCACCTAAAAGAACTTTTGTATTTTTTCTGCTTAGTCTTCTTCTCTACATTTTGCGTCGTATACTTGTTTCTGAAATCTTACCATCTAAATCCAAGTTTAAGTGGAGTAATTCCACGTAATAACAGTAAGTAGTTTGTTTATTTTTTTGTTCTACATTGGTTATTTGTATACAAAATTGTATTATTTTTTTAATATCACTTTTATCACATATAATTGTTGTTAGCTATTTTCTGAAATCTTGAAACATGTCCGAGGGAGACGGTTGTTACTAGAAACATGTCTGTAAAAAAATTCATCAACGGGCAAACTTAACCAAGTTTCCACTTTGTAATGTCAAATTTTTAATAACCCAGTTTTAATATTTTTTTTGTTACTAGATACCTTAATGTACTGTCACAATTTTGTTTTACATACACGATTACAGCTTCCTTAACAAACCATACTAGCAAATTTTTCCAATACATTGTCTACTTATCTGACTTTGGATGAATTAGGATTAACCGTGGATATTAAACTAGAGTTTGTTTTATATGCATTTAAATGAGTATGGTTCGTGGTGCTTTGCAAACAGCCAGATTATGCATAAATACAATAAAAACTACGTTAAAACGATGAAACCTATAAAGAAGTTAGAAGATAGTTCAAAAAATTTCAACTAAAATAATGATCCAAATTTTAATCAATCAAACAATAGTGGTTTTACAATTCAGTGGTTAAATTCCTTACAGTATAAATTGGAAAGTCTAGATGATTTAATATATTGAAATAATGAGACAACATTTGTTAATTATAAAAACTACAACAAAAAACAAGTAAGTACATTCTTTATCAACTATTTTCGTGCGCTCATCCTTCTATAATTTTCGTTATTAACCAAAGAATATTGCAGATGTGATGTATCGACTACAAGCATACCGTGATACAATTGTTTATGATTTAGATATGTGACAAGCTAACACTATATTCAATGGATGCCCGAAAAAATATTTTGTTTTTAAGAAGTTAGTTGTCTACAAATGCCATTTGCATTGATCCGCTTACTTCTTCCTTGCTATGTTGTTCTTCATTATTTGTGGCTGTCGGTTTGTATTGAAAAATTAGGAATGACTTATGTGTGAAATGCCGAATGGAAAGGATGAATATATAAATAGATTGAAACTATATTTTTTGTATCTCTTGCGAGTTGGTCATCCCAATTAGTATTTTTATGTTAGTTTTTTTTAAAGTTCTGCGAATCTGTACACAAATGTATGGTTTTGATTACCCATGATTGCAGTATATTGTACTATAATATCTGGTTTCCCTCTTTTGTATAGGTTTGTTGCATTCGATTGCCCAGTAGAATGAGGCGTTTTGTAATGTCATGGTAAAACAAGAAGCACAAAAATCAATTGTAAGTTATATGATAAGGTGAAATCTCTAAGTTAATCTACATGTGGATTAACATACAAAATACTTGTGGATAACTTATTAAAGTAAAATGGTGGATTAACTTATTAAAACTTAACAACCCGCATATTTAACGATAATATATTTAAATATTTTATTTAAATATAACATCGTTAATCATTAACCGTGTATAGGTCCAAAAAGTCACATTTTGCATACAGATGAATTTGGACTAGAAACCACTTCCGTTCAGTTCGGATCATCGTTTACAACCTTTTTGACTATAAACATCGATACCTTTTGAGTTGGGCGAATTTTGGTCATTTTCATTTGGATGTATGAGAAAAATATCACTTTTTGCATATGGATGAACTTGAACTCGAAACCACTTCCATTGAGTTCAAAACGTCGTTTAAACGTCAAAAAGTGTAAGCATCGGTGTATTCCGAGATTCGTAATTTTGGCACCTTGGTTGGGGCTTGGTTAGCCAACCCAGCCTACTCACTTAAGAGCTCCATCAACCCTCTTTTATCCCATTCACTCTAACACTTAAAAGAAATTACAAAATGGGGAAAGAAATGGGAAATAAAAATTCCCTAAACCCTAGCTTAATCTTGGAGCTCCAATTCTTGTTGAAATCAAGTGTAAATCCAAGGAAAAACTTAGGTAAGCTCTTCTCCATCTTGTTTCCTCTTCAATTTGTAGTATTTCCTATGACCTAACTTCTAGGAAATTTATGCATTCATGTTTAGAATGAAGATTAGCAAGTTATATTGGAGGAGAGGTTGCTTTAGCTTGCATTTGGATCTTGTAACACCCCACTTCCATTAATGTCACTCACAAAGGGAATGCATTAACTTCTATGGAGCATTTTAAGTAAGTATAGAACAGAAACTTAACAACAAGACATATAAATAGTACTCAAAGATTTAAAACTTTATTTCATTGCAGCGGAAAACACATATGTTTGCTTACATCATTAAAAACCAGAGTCAAAGTACATAATATCCATCTTGACCATCAAAACTACATAAACTGAAAGACATAATCCCCAATACAAAATAGCCATAAATAAAAGAGAAGCTGAACTTTACTTCAGCGATCCAAGTAATCTTCTAAAAGCAGAGAAACAGCAGTCCAAGATCAAGCTCCACTGGTGCTAGTCCCAACCTGAGCACCTTGGGGGGGGGAATGGAAGAAAAGAGGAGGAAATAAAGGGGGTCAGACATAAAATCTGGCGAGTGCGATAATTTTAACAATATAATTAACAAAGTAACTAGGCTAAGGCATAAGTTGGAAAATAAGGAAATGACCATGAACCATTGAATATGGCAGAGTAAACAAGGAAACAAAACGAACAACGATATCGTTAAAGCGCACCTAGCCCACTGTAAGATAATTACAAAACAACACCAACACTATAGGATAATTTCTGTACTGCACCACCACTAGTATGCTACACCACCACTAGTATACTGCACCACCACTAGTCACTCTAAGGTTGATCCCGTCTACAGAAC
Organism: Allium sativum; assembly: GCA_030737875.1. Lineage (NCBI taxonomy): Eukaryota > Viridiplantae > Streptophyta > Magnoliopsida > Asparagales > Amaryllidaceae > Allium > Allium sativum. Next base: position 778,445,483 of record CM060926.1, read on the forward strand.
GTAATAATGATATTGGTAGTTTCGTGCACCCCTAGCTGCCTTCATAGGTGCTACCTGCCCCTATCTCCACTAGGTGTACCCACTACCCCAAGCGATCGGCTCCCTAACTCGTAGATACCCGTGTTGATCCCATAGTGGGGTGTATCACTCCCCAAAGTGGCAACCCGATACAATCAACAATGCACGACTTATACCTACACGATGCAACAACGTCTTACCTACCAGCCCAGGCCCACAACGCATATGAACCTGTTGGACTTGTGTTGCCACCGCTAACCCTTTTTGGCCTCTTACAGTCAAGCCCAGTATGCGTGTCCCGTCCTCGGCTTGGGTCGAGCCCACAAAGATACGCATGGGTTACTGGTTGAAATGGGCCCCCATTACTTGACACACGCTATCCACCTAAGCTTGGTCCCCTCTAGTACATCACACTTAACCCATTTCTTATTCATGTTTCAACTACAGGTTTCAATTTTGGTTAAGTGTTTCTAATCGTATTTCCGAATGCCACCCAAGGCACCCACTAGATTCCACATGCCACCCAAGGCACCCACTTAACCCCCTCATGTCCCACTACATGTTTATCAGGTTAAGTGTTTCTTAATTCATTAAGACCGTAACCTCATAAAGACCTCTCATATTAGACTGGCATTTGTGGCAGCTGGATTTGCTGGGCGGGTCCGGACAGTCTTACACCACAAAAGAGCCTAACCTCGTGTCTTTACAATTGTTACGTATTTAATTTATGCCTAAGACCTCTCACATTAGACTGGCATTTGTGGTAGCTGGATTTGCCGGGTGGGTCCGGGCAATCTTACACCACAAAAGAGCCTAACCTCGTGTCTTAGACGATTAATTACTCCTAATTAATCATTCTCCGATTTGAATTACTTTCCCTATTCAAATTATCAATCAATTCCAAATTTAACGATGTCCATAATTGACTCAATTATGTCCATCCATTTATGGTATGTAAAATCATACCAATTTTTACCACAACTTATTTTATGCCTTTCAAGGCATTTATACCAATTAAATCTTTTAATATTATCCCCTTTATCACACGTTGTACGTTTGTTCGTTTAACGTAAAATATACGTTAGACTCGAATAGTCTAACTCATGGAATAAAGAGAAAACATCACAATATACACATAATGAAAACATAGATCTAAACATAGGGATGAACTTGCATATGTGAATGATGTTCTACATCTAAAACTTGCATAGGCCAAAGTTACAACTTGCATAAACAACATATGTCATGGATCCAAATCTAAAGGTGTGAACTTGCATAAATCATGTATGTCATAGATCTACATCTAAAGGTGTAAACTTGCATAAGCAATAACCCAAAACTTGCATAACATGATCCATATCCCAAACTCATATATTTATATAAACCTACGTATGTGATTTATGCATCATAACAATGGTGTAAACTTGCACCTAACATGTAAAATATCATGTAGAATTTAGCATATAACTCACACATGTCATAGCCTAAATTTTAATCAAATTTTCACATAAACTAGATGTCATAACCATGTAAGGTCACATATAATTTTACCCAACTTGTATATGATTCATGTTTACATAAAAATCTAAACTTGCATGCATATGATTTATCATATGAATCAACATAACCAAACTTAGCATATGTACAACATGATGATTCAACTAGACATAGGCTAATCATAGAATTACAACATGGGTGATAACATCATAACTTTACATCGTAAATGATAACATCATAACATAACGTCATAGAGATTTCAACACAATTCTACAACATAATTACAACATACGATCAATAATTCACATCACATCCATACAATCCGCATCATAACTTATTCCAATTAAATTACTAATTATTTTATCAAAACTATCGAACTCACAACTCAAAAGCGGTCTTGAGTTCTGAATTCTGATTTCTGAAGTTGTATTAGCTCTCCTTTGTAGAAGATTCGCTGTTAGGGTTGAATAGAACTGATTTGATTTGTTGTTCTTCCTCTCTAATTGGTGGCGGCTACTCTAGGGTTCAAGACGACAGCATGACGGCCATAGTTTTAGTTTTAATTCTGATTTGGGGTTTGAGTCTATGGGTCTTTTTATAGAGTTTTGAATTAATTTAAGCCGTCGGATGATCTTAGGGTTAATCAAAACCATTCAATCGGGATAGGGTGACACCTCAGCCCTAATGACTCAGCAAGGAGTCAGAAAGGACTCAGCAACATGGGTCAGACTGAACCAAAAAGCTGTGCAAGCCTGCTGCCTCGGCCTGGGCGCACTTGGAAGGTGCGCCAGTGTAAATTTGTACTGGCGCACTTCCCAAGTGCGCCAGTGCAATATGTTTTTTCCCCTCTTTTTTCCACCAATCTTCGTTCGTCCATAACTCCTTCATCCGGTACCCGTTTCCCGCAAACTCGGACTCTATTTCAACCAGAATTCCGAGACGAACACAATGGCGCAACCCCATTCCCTTAATTCTCACGTCTGAGATTAATTTTTCTTTATTTCAGTTAATTCGATTATATAAAAATCCAGGGTGTTACATTCCCCCCTCCTTAAAGGATTTCGCCCCCGAAATCTCTAAGTTAAGGAGAATGCATATCCTACCATCCAAACAACCATCTACTCAACCATCAAACACGGGCATCCATTGTCCTTATAAAATTACCAATGCTGTATGAACATATGCAAGAAGTGTGTGTATATGTTCCTTATCTAATGCAAAATCAGGCGGTCTACTGATTCAGTTGACCTCCTTAATGCAAACCATGATAGTGCCATGCGTCCATTATGTATGCGAGAGAACCTTATCGATACATATTATTTCTACATGTGTGCACAACCATTCACCAAAATGCAACATCCATATGATGGTACAACCATTATACATCCATTACTTAAATATGTACACACATTTATATGCAATATGCAATATGAAGTGACTGAGCCGATCTAGTGCCTAAAGTGTGTGTATATGCATCCACGAGCAACCACGAGCAAACACTTGCATCCACATGCATCCATCATACATAACATGTCTCAAACACATGTTTCAACCATAGGACTATTCTACCTGAAGGTCAAAGAAACTAGCGAGAGGACATACTAAAGATAAGATAAGTACAAGATAAGCGATAAAGGAGAAATTAAAAGACATACCCTCGAAAAGAAAAAGGTATAATGAACGCATCTTTGCTTCCGTCTCCCAAGTAGCGTTGCTCTCATCATCTCCCCATTGCACTTTGAATAGTTTGACCTCTCGATTCCTCAACTTCTTAATCTCCGACCCAAGAATGCACGTAGGAGTTCGTCGAGTCGTCGCATCACGCTCGATCTCCACCTCTCTCTAAGCAAGCTCGGCTCTACCACTTCCGTGGTCTCGTGCAATCCCTTCCTCAAATGTGATACATGGAATACGTCGTGTACACCACTAAGTCTCTCGGGCAACTCCACTCTATACGCCATCTACCCAATCCTCTCCTTAATACACTACATTATAACAGCCATTTGGTAACACTTATTTTTTCTAGATGCCAACACTTATTCACATTGTAGATTAATCACCAAAATAAGCATTGCTAAATTAAAAAAAAGTGTTATCAAAAGTACATATCCATAATTCTTTTTTTGCCAATGCATATTTCGGTTGGTAAATTTCATTCTTGGGGCAGAAATGTAAAAGACCTTGTGTAAACCTAATTCTCAGCTCCTCAACGCTTGTAATCACTCTTTCCATTCTTCGACCGCATACAAATCAAATTACACGGATCTAAAAAAACGAAAAAATCGCTTTCTCCTTCATTCGAACCAGAGATCTCCACTCTGAGACGACCCCAAACCCCGTACTGACGGCGGCAAGGGTAATCCTTGGAATATAACACAGAAACAGATAATAGTAGAACAGAAATTAATAAATACACCAGATAATGCACAATAGAATATACTGGATAAACGTAATCATCAGAGTTACACCGTATACAGGATCATACTTAGTACAAATACAGTTCAGCTATACATAAATGTCTACAGCGGAAAACAAACATAATGTACAATAGGAGCTGAACAACATAAAAAGAGATAAATGATAGAATCCATCTTCAGCTCCAGCTATCCAGAAAAAGCCTGCTAAACCTGAACACAAGGCTGCCCGTGTAGAAAAAGGGGCACCCGAGTTTGAAAGTGAAACAAACTACGAGTCAGTTATGGGACTGGTATGAGAAATCTACTCAACACATTTAAAATATGGCTAATCACAGGACCACGCCACTTTCGTGGAACGGGTTTACTCCATTGGATTGTCAGTGCTTTAAAACAAATAATTCTTTTAAACATCGCAATGCTTTTTATAAAAATGAAGCCATTATAAGACTCAGTTCCCATCACACAATGCAACTCAAACCGGAGGATAGAGTTTTACCTTATAATGGCCAAAATATGCTTGATACGAATAAAACAAAAGCATTTGATATTATTACTAGTGTTTATAGGTTTCAAAAACAATTTCAATCATAACTATTAATCATAGACGGCATGGGTACCATATATCATGTCGCCATATATATATACAATCAAAACCGCACAGTCACGTATTTGGAAATTGGATTTCCGTCATGAACCAAGGCAAAAGATAGTCCTTACCGAATTCGAGACTGCCTAGCCCGAGCCTCAGGACCCAGACACAGGTGAGCCCTTGGAGCGACAGGGTCGGTCCACCGATGTGGATTAAAATTCCTGAACACTATGTTTTCCCGTCCTATGGGGCGTAAATGGGCCAACGAATGACTCCATCGGTCCCGGGTCGACCGATATATCCGAGGTGCCTCGCTATCCATCATCCACATAAGTAAAATGTCAGGCCGTGTAAAAACACTGACACAACTCCTAGCTAGGAAGAAACGCATGCCCTCCCTGAGGTCCTTCTCCCGTTTATGGTTCATACTGGGGTGTGAGGCTCGCGAATTCACGTTATACACAAAGCTATGCCACACAGGCGGTGCTATGATCATCAATCACAAGACTTTGCTTTTCAACAGAAGCCCTAATCACTGCCTCTTAGCATGTCACACATGCAATTCACACCATGCAACTGATGGTTATCAATCACATAGAATAAATTCCAATGTCAGACACACAATCCATTTACAAGTCCATTCTGGGTCGGAACGAAACCGGAGGCACTATATACCTCGCAAACCCATCGATCTCCACGTACGTCTGGACGATCACCACTCATTATCCATATTTCGGGATGCCTCCCAATCAGGACATCAGTTAACATCCAAACGAGGTGAAGATTTCCGGTCTTCAACCACCGTCTTCATCTTCGATTTCTTATCGTCGATTCAGTTATTCAGAATGGGTTAAATCCGGTCTTTCTGAGCAACTCGCGTATATAATAAACAAGTGCAACACAAACACCCATACGCATCATTTCAATTCATTAGTCGCTAACCGTAAATCAGTAAGAGAACGATTTCCCAAATATTAACCCCGAAGGCCGAAACCAACATCAGATCAACACCCAGGAAACCCTTCGACTTAGCCAACCTTCAATTAGTTTCTAAATTTCACATCCATATCATTTATAATATTTTATAACGATTTATCGCCATTTTATCTATTTATTTTAAAATAGCCAATTTATTCAAACGACGCTTCGGGCCATAACGCGACCGTGGCGCTGTTTTTCTTCAGATTTGATTTACACATATCAGAAAATATAGCCGTTGGATCTTCACAAAATTTACATCATTAGAAAGATCTTTTCAAAATGAATACAACGGTTCCAGCTTCAGGAAAATCCGACGGTCGAATCTCCCGGTATAATCGTTTGAAGTTTCGATTTCAAAATACGAACTACAGCGTCATTATTCGATTAAATATAATTATATATATATATATATAATCGATTCTGGCGCTATTTTTCTTCAGAATTGAATTAAACATTCCAGACAATCCAACCATTGGATTTTTACAAAGTTGGTGCTATTGGAAAGATATTCCCAAAGCGAACCCAACAGTTTCGGTTTCGGGAAAATCCGATGGTCGGATCTCCCACACTAATCATTTGAAATCACGGTTTCAAAACACGAACTGCAACTTCGTTATTCAATATATTTCAATTCTATTTATATATATATATATACATTATCGATTCTTCGATTTCAAAGCTATATTCTTTTCATATATTTGATAAAAATGATATTTTTATCCAACAACATTCACTTCGACACTTCTATATTTTTAACAATTCATGTATGTAGCGAAAATGTGATTTTTATTGTAAAACAATTCCTTTCAAAATATGAATACCATTCAACACATGAATTTCAATTCAACGAATGAATATCGATTCAACACATGAAGGTTTTCTATAGTTTATATATATAGATAAAAAGGTGATTTTTATATTTAAAACACGAATACCATTCAACACATGAATTTCAATTCAACGAATGAATTTCGATTCAACACATGAAGGTTTTCTATATTTCATATATATAGATAAAAAGGTGATTTTTATATTTAAAACACGAATACCATTCAACACATGAATTTCAATTCAACGAATGAATTTCGATTCAACACATGAAGGTTTTCTATAGTTTATATATATAGATAAAAAGGTGATTTTTATATTTAAAACACGAATACCATTCAACACATGAATTTCTATTCTACGAATGAATTTTAATTCAACATATGAAGGTTTTCTACAGTTTATATATATAGATAAAGATGTGATTTTTATATTTAAAACACGAATACCATTCAGCACATGAATTTCTATTCAATGAATGAATTTCAATTCAACACATGAAGGTTTTCTATAGTTTGTATATATAGAGTAAAAATGTGATTTTTATTGTTAACACAATTTATTCAAAACACGAATACCATTCAAAACATGAATATGATTCAACGAATGAATTTCTATTCAACACATGAAAGTTTTCTATTCAACAGATGAATATAATTTCAGCACAGGAAAATAATTCTAACACATGAATATTATTCAAAATTTCGGCAGCATAACGGCAGGGTAGTTAAAACCGGGACCGTCCCTAGTACGGCTCCTCACTCTACCTTAAAGCCTCGCAGCTTTTGACGAGGGGGAATCATGCATCTAGTTCGCACGCAGGCGGCAAGTATATTTTTTCATTTCCAAAAACTAATCCTATGTGGTTTCAACCAAATATTTCTCAACCACAAATGGGTATTTTTCAACCACAATCAATCAATTTCAACCACAAACAATTTCAATCCACCATTCGCTATCAATCAATTTTCACACCAATCACAACCAATAAATATCGTCCATGGTTTGTGGACGAGGGGCGTATGTATATATATATATATATATATATATATATATATATATATATATATATATATATATATATATATAGCATTTCACTTCTATTTCAACACATATATAATTTTTACAACGCATATACAACTTATAAATCGAACGTACAACTTATACAACGCTTATACAAGAGGTGTACAACGCTTATATAACTCATACATCGATTATATAATTTATACATCGTCGTTTTCCATATCGTTTATAAATTAGAAATCTCACATTGGGTTCCACTCCACCAAAAATAGCAGAAGGCTCAGAAAAATATGCGGTCTCTTCTAGAATGTAGAAGACGTCCACACGGGTCCACTATCTCTTGTTTCACTGAATTTCATCAACACATGAAAAAGATATGATTTTTCAAAGTTTGCAACGGTTTAAAGGTGTTAAAACCGTTGAAAATAAACAAGGCCATATACTTTTCAATATGGTTCAAAACTAGGTTTTCACCTTCCTCGAAATCCGCGCAATGATACATCGATCGGCCTTCGCCACTCGAAAGGGCTTGGAAGCAGCTCCCCATGCCAGGTCGTCTCTCCCAGTTCGGTGGTCCCCACCAGTCACGGCGGCGCTCCAAACAGGCCGACTTCGGCGAGGTGATTCGGCCAAAGCAGGAGACGAGGTGCAGTGATGTTTATATGGATTTGAAGAACTCGCAGAGTGCTACAAAATCCTTAACAGGAGGAAGGTGTAATTTCGCTTGTAGGAGGAGGAAAGGAGGAGAGAAGGGGGAAAGCATATTCCGTCTGTCGCTAGGGGGCTATCGGGGAGAGAGAAAGAGTGGATTGACCGATCAGATTTTTTTTGTTTATTTATATATTTTATAAAATCCGAAAATACCCCTTGTCACACACGAACACCAATTCAAACCCAACGACTGTCGTCCTTAGCGTTTTACCCCCATTCCAAACACAATGGGATATGTTTCGTAGGCCCATTCGACCGTTTCAGTCAGTTTTCCTTCAAATTAAAATATAAAACATTCAATATTCGATTTGAACGTACATTTCAATTTGCCAGGGCCACAAACTAATTCGAAAAATTCCAGAAAAATAAATCTAGCCATGTTTTGACGATACGGTCCCAACAAAACTAGTTTCGTCGAATTTTGAGACCGTTTGCAAAATGTCCCATTTTTGGTCGATCCAATTTAATTGTAATTGACCAAAACACATTTTCCTTTGCCACGCTCACATACTAGCTTCAAAAATTATGAAATTTGAAACCTAGCAATCACTTCGCATCCCGTATCCAACAAAAGTGGTTTCGTCGAATTCCGAGGTCGTTTGCAAAATGGCCAATTTCACGGGCTATATAAATTCCATAGCGACCTTTCAGAAAATTCATTTGGCCATAACTTTTGCATCCCGCTATGAAACTTCGATTTTTCAGATTCGTTAGAAAGGTATTCACTAACAAATTTAAATATTTTTGGTTTCACTCAAATCCATTTTGTTTTGTACCCGGTACAGTCAGTCAAAGTTTGAATTCAAATTTTGAAACTACCGCGCCACTTCAGGCCTTGTTTATAATTAGAATTAATTATATTTATTTTCAACTTCGAATCAAACTTACTTTTCATCATTATTATTTAAAATATTTATTTCAAATATTTAAAATCCACTATTTTAGCCAATTAAAATTTTTTAAATTGATTCAGATTTTCCGGGTCGTTACAATCTCCCCCACTTAAAACTTTTCGTCCCCGAAAAGGAACAAAGTCGAAAGTGGTTTGATTAATCAACTCTACGTTCAATCTGGCTTCCATTCTCCAACTTTTCAGTTTTTGAGAATTTTGAAATTCTTCAAAAATTTGGCTAACACCCGGAATTTTCGAAATTTTTTGCCATAACCTCCTTTGTACGTGGAGAGGTTTGGAAATTTATTGGGCCATATTAGGTACCCAATAAATCATATAAAGCATACACATATTTATAGTGATATATTCTGGTGTTTACAGGGGAGCGTGTATAGATAATAACTCCAGAGAATAAATTCTCCTTACCCTGCCAAAGCCTGAGGGAGTGTGTATTTTTAATTGCTCCAGAGGATAAATCCTCGTCACCTCGTCCCGTGTGGGAAATAAATAGTCCATGTGTCATATCTAATAACTAGAGAGACGTGATTATTGTCAACTCCAGACCCGTGTGGGGTTTTTATTAATTTGGCAATTTATCGTTACAAATTTTATATGGTCATATCAGTCATCAGTTCAACCTGTAATATATAGTCATCGCCATACAAGCCTCTCGCTCGTATGGTAAATCTTCCACCTCGTCACACAAGCTCCAAATGCTTATGTAGTATATGATGAAGTATGCCTATCTTCAGAAGTATGCCATGCAGTGTAGTTCAAAATTAATTGTTCCTATCCTATGGCGATGTTTATTATTTCACACAGAACAACCAGCACTCCGCATCCAATGGCATTAACAGGAGTTGATATAATAATATTTCGCATCCAACTCATTAAGGTTTACCTATTTGTCGGGCACGCAAATAAATTCTTTACTCAACAGCTATCCATTTACCTGTTCAAACATATATAATGCACATGTATATATTTCTATCTATTTTTAAATCATTCCAATGTGTGAGTTAATCGAATAAATCCTACCATTCATTCCATTATTGATTAAATTAGCTATCATTTTAATAATTTAATTAATCAAATCTACTATCACACAACACAAACAACAATCAAATTGTTTTTGACTTTTTAACTTTTCAAATATATATCTTTTATATATTCAAAAATTATATTTCTAAAACCAGACTATAAATATAATCACAAATACGTTATTTAAAAACATATTACTCTCGACTCGTTTTGGGGCACTTCTGACCCCATCTCTAACGAGTTATTCTGATTCTGCGATACTCATACTAGGATATTACTGATCCTATCTGTAATGAGTTACCCGTCCTAGAACACTAATGGTTCTATCTCTGACGAGTTCATTAATACGTTCCCAGAGCTAAGCTTAACCAAAGCTCTGATACCAAATGAGATGACCCCAAACCCCGTACTGACGGCGGCAAGGGTAATCCTTGGAATATAACACAGAAACAGATAATAGCATAACAGAAATTAATAAATACACCAGATAATGCACAATAAAATATACTGGATAAACGTAATCATCAGAGTTAAACAGTATACAGGATCATACTTAGTACAAATATAGTTCAGCTATACATAAATGTCTACAGCGGAAAACAAACATAATGTACAATAGGAGCTGAACAACATAAAAAGAGATAAATGATAGAATCCATCTTCAGCTCCAGCTATCCAAATAAATCCTGCTAAACCTGAACACAAGGCTGCCCGTGTAGAAAAAGGGGCACCCGAGTTTGAAAGTGAAACAAACTACGAGTCAGTCATGGGACTAGTATGAGAAATCTACTCAACACATTTAAAATATGGCCAATCACAGGACCACGCCACTTTTGTGGAACGGGTTTACTCCATCGGATTGCCAGTGCTTTAAAACAAATAATTATTTTAAACATCGCAATGCTTTTTATAAAAATGAAGCCATTATAAGACTCAGTTCCCATCACATAATGCAACGCAAACCGGAGGATAGAGTTTTACCTTATAATGGCCAAAATATGCCTGATACGAATAAAACAAAAGCATTTGATATTATTACTAGTGTTTATAGGTTTCAAAAACAATTTCAATCATAACTATCAATCAAAGACGACATGGGTACCATATATCATGTCGCCATATATATATACAGTCAAAACCGCACAGTCACGTATTTGGAAATTGGATTTCCATCATGAACCAAGACAAAAGATAGTCCTTACCGAATTCGAGACTGCCTAGCCCGAGCCTTAGGACCCAGACACAGGTGAGCCCTTGGAGTGACAGGGTCGGTCCACCGATGTGGATTAAAATTCCTGAACACTACGTTTCCCCGCCCTATGGGGCCTAAATGAGCCAACAAATGACTCCATCGGTCCCGGATCGTCCGATATATCCGAGGCGCCTCGCTATCCATCATCCACATAAGTAAAATGTCAGGCCGTGTAAAAACACTGACACAACTCCTAGTTAGGAAGAAACGCATGCCCTCCCTGAGGTCCTTCTCCCGTTTATGGTTCAAACCGGGGTGTGAGGCTCGCGAATTCACGTTATACACAAAGCTACGCCACACAGGCGGTGCTTTGATCATCAATCACAAGACTTTGCTTTTCAACAGAAGCCCTGATCACTGCCTCTTAGCATGTCACACAGGCAATTCACACCATGCAACTGATGATTATCAATCATATAGAATAAATTCTAATGTCAGACACACAATCCATTTACAAGTCCGTTCTAGGTCGGAACGAAACCGAAGGTACTATATACCTCGCAAACCCATCGATCTCCATGTACGTCTGGACGATCACCACTCATTATCCATATTTTGGGATGCCTCCCAATCAGGACATCAGTTAACATCCAAACGAGGCGAAGATTTCCAGTCTTCAACCACCGTCTTCATCTTCGATTTCTTATCGTCGATTCAGTTATTCAGAATGGGTTAAACCCGGTCTTTTTGAGCAACTCGCGTATATAATAAACAAGTGCAACACAAACACTCATACGCATCATTTCCATTCATTAGTCGCTAACCGTAAATTAGTAAGAGAACGATTTCCCAAATATTAACCCCGAAGGCTGAAACCAACATCAGATCAACACCCAGGAAACCCTTCGACTTAGCCAACCTTCAGTTAGTTTCTAAATTTCACATCCATATCGTTTATAATATTTTATAATGATTTATCGCCATTTTATTTATTTATTTTAAAATAGCCAATTTGTTCAAACGATGCTTCGGGCCATAACGCGGCCGTGGCGCTATTTTTCTTCAGATTTGATTTACACATATCTAAAAATCTAACCGTTGGATCGTCACAAAATTTACATCATTAGAAAGATCATTTCAAACTGAATCCAACGGTTCCAGTTTCGGGAAAATCCGACGGTCGGATCTCCCGGTATAATCGTTTAAAGTTTCGATTTCAAAATACGAACTACAGCGTCGTTATTCGATTAAATATAATTATTTATATATATATATATATATATATATATATAATCGATTCTGGCGCTGTTTTTCTTCAAATTTGAATTAAACATTCCAGACAATCCAACCGTTGGATTTTTACAAAGTTGGTGCCGTTGGAAAGATATTCCCAAAGCGAACCCAACGGTTTCGGTTTCGGGAAAATCCGATGGTCGGATCTCCCACACTAATCGTTTGAAATCACGGTTTCAAAACACGAACTGCAGCTTCGTTATTCGATATATTTCAATTCTATTTATATATATATATATATATATATTGATTCTTCGATTTCAAAGCTATATTCTTTTCATATATTTGATAAAAATGATATTTTTATCCAACAACATTCACTTCGACACTTCTATATTTTTAACAATTCATGTATATAGTGAAAATGTGATTTTTATTGTAAAACAATACCTTTCAAAATATGTATACCATTCAACACATGAATTTCAATTCAACGAATGAATATCGATTCAACACATGAAGGTTTTCTATAGTTTATATATATAGATAAAAAGGTGATTTTTATATTTAAACACGAATACCATTCAACACATGAATTTCAATTCAACGAATGAATTTCGATTCAACTCATGAAGGTTTTCTATAGTTCATATATATAGATAAAAAGGTGATTTTTATATTTAAAACACGAATACCATTCAACACATGAATTTCAATTCAACGAATGAATTTCGATTCAACACATGAAGGTTTTCTATAGTTTATATATATAGATAAAAAGGTGATTTTTATATTTAAAACACGAATACCATTCAACACATGAATTTCTATTCTACGAATGAATTTCAATTCAACACATGAAGGTTTTCTATAGTTTATATATATAGATAAAAAGGTGATTTTTATATTTAAAACACGAATACCATTCAACACATGAATTTCTATTCAACGAATGAATTTCAATTCAACACATGAAGGTTTTCTATAGTTTGTATATATAGAGTAAAAATGTGATTTTTATTGTTAAAACAATTTATTGAAAACATGAATACCATTCAACACATGAATATGATTCAACGAATGAATTTCTATTCAACACATGAAGGTTTTCTATTCAACAGACGAATATAATTTCAACACAGGAAAATAATTCCAACACATGAATATTATTCAAAATTTCGGCAGCATAACGGCAGGGTAGTTAAAACCTGGACCGTCCCTAGTACGGCTCCTCGCTCTACCTTAAAGCCTCACAGCTTTTGACAATGGGGAATCATGCATCTAGTTCGCACGCAGGCGGCATGTATATTTTTTCATTTCCACAAACTAATCCTATGTGGTTTCAACCAAATATTTCTCAACCACAAACGGGTATTTTTCAACCACAATCAATCAATTTCAACCACAAACAATTTCAATCCACCATTCGCTATCAATCAGTTTTCACACCAATCACAACCAATAAATATCGTCCATGGTTTGTGGACGAGGGGCGTATATATATATATAGCATTTCACTTCTATTTCAACACATATATAATTTTTACAACGCATATACAACTTATACATCGAACGTACAACTTATACAACGCTTATACAAGAGGTGTACAACGCTTATATAACTCATACATCAACTATATAATTTATACATCGTCGTTTTCCATATCGTTTATAAATTAGAAATCTCACATTGGATTCCACTCCACCAAAAATAGCAGAAGGCTCAGAAAAATATGCGGTCTCTTCTAAAATGTAGAAGACGTCCACATGGGTCCACTGTCTCTTGTTTCACTGAATTTCGTCAACACATGAAAAAGATATGATTTTTCAAAGTTTGCAACGGTTTAAAGGTGTTAAAACAGTTGAAAATAAAAAGGCCGTATACTTTTCATTATGGTTCAAAACTAGGTTTTCACCTTTCTTGAAATCCGCGCAACGATACGTCGATCGGCCTTCGCCACTCGAAAGGGCTTGGAACCAGCTCCCCGCGCCAGGTCGTCTCGCCCAGTTCGGTGGTCCCCACCAGTCACGGCGGCGCTCCAAACAGGCCGACTTCAGCGAGGTGATTCGGCCAAACCAGGAGACGAGGTGCAGTGATGTTTATATGGATTTGAAGATCTCGCAGAGTGCTACAAAATCCTCAACAGGAGGAAGGTGTAATTTCGCTTGTAGGAGAAGGAAAGGAGGAGAGAAGGGGGCAAGCGTATTCCGTCTGTCGCGAGGGGGCTATCGGGGAGAGAGAAAGAGTGGATTGACCAATCAGATTTTTTTGTTTATTTATATATTTTATAAAATCCGAAAATACCCCTTGTCACACACGAACACCAATTCAAACCCAACGACTGTCGTCCCTAGCGTTTTACCCCCATTCCGAACACAATGGGATATGTTTCGTAGGCCCATTCGACTGTTTCAGCTAGTTTTCCTTCAAATTAAAATATAAAACATTCAATATTCGATTTTAACGTACATTTCAATTTGCTCGGGCCACAAACTGATTCAAAAAATTCCAGAAAAATAATTCTAGCCATGTTTTGACGATACGGTCCCAACAAAACTAGTTTTGTCGAATGCTGAAACCGTTTACAAAATAGCCCATTTCTGGTCGATCCAATTTAACTGTAATTGACCAAAGCACATTTTCCTTTGCCACGCTCACATACTAGCTTCAAAAATTATGAAATTTGAAACCTAGCAATCACTTTACATCCCGGATCCAACAAAAGTGGTTTTGTCGAATTCTGAGGTCATTTGCGAAATGGCCAATTTCACGGGCTATATAAATTCCATAGCGACCTTTCAGAAAATTCATTTGGCCATAACTTTTGCATCCCGCTGTGAAACTTCGATTTTTCAGATTCGTTAGAAAGGTATTCACTAACAGATTTAAATATTTTTGGTTTCACTCAAATACGTTTTGTTTTGCACCCGGTATAGTCAGTCAAAGTTTAAATTCAAATTTTGAAACTACCGCGCTACTTCAGGCCTTGTTTATAATTAGAATTAATTATATTTATTTTCAACTTCGATTCAAACTTACTTTTCATCATTATTATTTAAAATGTTTATTTTAAATATTTAAAATCCACTATTTTAGCCAATTTAAAAATTTTAAATTGGTTCTGATTTTCCGGGTCGTTACATACTCTTTCAGGCAATGGAATTGGCCACTCCTTCAAGTGAATCGACTTCTTCTTCATGCGATTTGATATTCCTCTCTGGTTTTCTTCCCGTTCCTTCACCGATTTTCCTCTTTGGCTTTCTTCAATCCTAAAGATTGGAATCCATGGGTGCAAAGTGAAGGTTAGTTTTGTTATTCCCATAGCTATCCTCTTTGGAATTGTTTGTGCAGCATGGTGCCCCGTACTTATGTTGACCTTGCCAGGATCGTCATTCCCTGTAAATTTTAATATAACAAAGTAGATGGTTGGATTAAGTGTTAGTGACTTTTTATTGTGGCAGTATACCAGACTAGATGATGGGATCTTAACTGGTTTTCATTATGAAAGTAATATTAATACACATCCATTGTTTGTTAGGGTGTTGAATGAGAGGTTTAATTTTATTATATACTTACCAAGAGTAGAAGAAAAAAAGAATTCCTCAAAAAACCTCCAATTTGATAAGAATTATCATCAAAATTACATTTTATATCTTTTAAGAACCAAAAGTAAGATTTCAACCCAAAATTTGATAAATGCCATATAATCTTCATCATTATCATAAATCAGAAGTTTTTAAACATAATAAACTAAATAACATATGTCCATGTAAAATCAAAATGCATATAAGAAACTTACAGTAGCTTGAATGCCAGTGAAGATAGCAAAGGTAAGGTATCGACCTAGATAAGCATCAGCAATGAACCCTCCCAATAAACATAACATAAAAGAAGTACCAAAAAAGTTAGTCACAGTTTTGGCCTTGCAGGCTTAAAGGCTTTATGTAAGGACAGGCTGGGTGTATATGGGTTTTGAAGTTGAGTTATAAGCTTCAAAGAAATGAGAGTTCTAAAGGGCTTCTTAAAATAAATAGAGTTCATATTGATGTTTTGATGGATAAAGTAAATTATAATAAGAAGATAACATCGATATTTCATCCTTAATATATGTTTTTTCCATCATCCTTAATTTATCACTCTTAATCTTGGTGTTCAGTTTTTACTTTTTCATTTGTTAGCCAGTGGTTTTTGTCTTAGTTTGTTTTTTTACACTCCCATGATATGAATATTTAATAATCAAATAAGCTAACAAGGTCTCATATTAAGATATATTTCACTAAAAAGTTGTAAGTTAACGAGGTTTCATGTGAAGTGCTTGTGTGTTTCTTGATTTCATGTTGATGCTCCTTCTCCTTATTAATTTTCTTTTCTTTTGTCTTGTTGCTTGTTAAACTGCCCAATGATTAGTCTACTATGATGATTTCACGTTTGAGCTTTTTGTAATACGTTTTCTATATTATCCTTGTTGATCTAAGTTATATTGTTGTGCTATGTGCCCATGTCTTTCCAGTCCATGTTTTGGCCTGATTATGTATTGTTTCATCTCTAATCTATTCTGTGCTTTGAAATATTGTTTGTTAAAGTTGGTTTACTACGTTGTTCATTGTGCTTTGAGCTACTTGTTGTGCTATCTGAATATCTAAATTGTTCATTCTTCTAAGCACTTGGTGCTGCTCACTTCGGTGATGTTGTTGTTTTAGTTCTCTATCCTATGAATATGTTGTTGGCAGCTAGCATGTTCTTTCCTGCATGTTGGTTTTGGTTTAAATATTCTGATCTTATTTTCACTTAAGTTTATAAGTTCTGGCTTATTTAGTCTGACCTTATTTTCACATGCTTTGTGCAAGTTTTTGCCTTGTATTTAATTTTTATTTTACCTTTTTTTGCTGCTGTTATGAAATCGATACATGGGCAATGCCTATTTCTATGTGCACTTGATTGTGCTTCTATTCATTCATATATGTTGACGCATGCGATTGTTTTAACAGGTAATAAAGTAACATAGTGCAATGAGTTATGTACATGCTTATGAAAATTCTTATACAGTAAACATTTATCCTATTTTCACTGTTCTTCCTTATGAATTTGCATCGATTCCCTCCTATTCAATCTAATCTGATTAAAAGTCCATGCTTGTGACGGCACAATTGCTACCATTTTTACTTTAGCTTCACTTTTCTCCACTCCTTTAGGTAAAATTCTCTCTTTTAGTATTTGAATTGATAGTTTTTTCAATCTTTGATTGCTTATTTCAGTTATCAAAAGGACTTCCATGTAGCCTTTCATCCAACGATTTCTCGCCTTTGCCGCTGCAAGTTTGGATGGTTAATGGTTTTTACGTATTCATTCTCTTTACTATTTCAATTTTTGATATTCGTGGTATTTGGGTTAATGTGATTTTCAATTTCAATCTGTCCGTATCTTTCTTCTTCGCTCATCCTTTGTTCGCTATTCTGAAATTGATTTTACAGTAGCATACTAACGGGATTATAACTTTTGTGCTGGCATATTGTTTTGACATTTAGATGGCTGAGTATATTCCCTATCTCAATATCAATACTACTTATCTCTTAAGTTAACCTATTTTGTTTTGAGTAGTCATTTTACTTTACCAGTAAAGTGCATGAAATTCATATGTTCTAACTTCTTTCGAAATAAATTACAAAAAAAAAGTTTCCGATTTTCATGTAATCTGCAGATCAGTTTATGTATTTAATTGTATCTTGGATAGTCATTTAATACTTTCATTTTTGGTTACATTTTAGTACTCATTTTATACTCTCTTTTTTTAGGGGAAGGGGGGAGGGGTCAGATTTCAGTTGTAATGTGCATGAAATTCATATACTCTAATTTCTTTGGGATCTAACTACAAAAAAAAAAAAAAAAATCCCTCCTCTGATTTTTATGTTATCTACAGATTAGTTTATGTATTTAATTCTATCTACGGACCATAGTTTGTAAGAAAGTGTTTTTTAAATTATTATTTCGGTATGTAGGTTTTTACTTGAGTTTGTATGTTTATGTTAGTCGGAGACTCGGAATTGATTAGGAAAACAAATATAAACTTTTCTTTGATCATTTCCCAAATAATGTACATTATAGCATGTAATCCCTAAATATGCTGGTTTTGTTACTCAGTTTTATTCATTGGATTAATTTTTATAATGTTTGTTCTCTTCAATATATATTCCTTTGGTCTTTATAAATAATTTACTGCAATTGAAGGTACAGATAGTGCTATTTTTAGTTTTAGTCCGCTTGATGTCTGTGTTTGGGACTTTCTCCATGCTGTTCTTTTACAGTGAGCTATGAGCTTATCTTAGTACTGATTCATGTATGGATGGAGTACCGATTCGAAGATTTATTTTGGTCGATATTTTCTATTGATCCATGCTGTTCGGGACTTTCCCCATGTATGGATGGAATACTGATTCGAAGATTTATTTTGGTCGATATTTTCTACTAATTTTTCTTTACTTATGAAGGACACATTGTAGCATATGTCTTCTTCTTTGTGCCCAATGGTTACAACCACCATTTGCAAAAGTAAGTTATTTATTTTACCAAGTTCTGAATAAATTAAATGATGATTATTCATATATTCTTTATTCTTTATTGATATTATATCAAAAATGGTTGTCAGGCCATTTGGTTGTGGTAGTTATTCTGTTTTATATGAAGAAAAAAATAAATGTTAGGTTATGGTATCATCAAAATAATTTATTTACAAACCTCTATCAAATATAACTTTGTTAGGAAGAAAATCATCTATTAAACTTAATTCCATATAGGCCTTTTTAAATTTAAAGTTTCGTGGGACATCTTGGAGGACAATCATTTATTCAATACTGCAGTTTTTATACCCGTGGCATCGTCAATTCATGTACCAGTATACAACCATTTTGCCTTTAAATACCAATTTTTATATACATTCCAACACAAACCCTTGAAATTGTAAACTGAGGAATTATGTTTATTCATAGACATGTAAGCTCAGGTGCATTTTTTATAACATGAATGAAAATTATTCAAATTGATCATTTGAATCCTATCAGATAACGGAAATGGTTACTTTCTATCATAATATGTCCAACTATTTCCTTTTGTGCTATACTACTTCGGATGTAATAAACTTGAAATTAGTTTAATTAATTATTTTTCCTACATGTAATAATTCAACCGGAGGCAAGCCGCCTATTTTAGTGCATTAACTGAATCTGAGAAGCGAGAAGGCAATCTGGGAGTTGAAAAGCAATGCATCTTATGCAAATTTAGATTAATTAATGGTTTATAGGATCCCTATGCCATACGATACTGAGAATCCACTATATCTTTGGTTCGTGTGTTATCCTGTTTGTTTTGGTCATCTTTTTATGTTATCATTTGTCCAGTAAGAGCCTGATAACATAACTATTAAATTTATGCATGTTTCTCACAAATATTACTTTCATAATCATACAACTATTGTTTGTCCGGTCTTCAGATTGTTTATTATGATATCAATAATTTTAAAATAATTTTTGTTGATTCTGGTTTACATTCCCTCCTTTGAAAATCAAAATACGAACACATTCTTAGATGGCATTTAATCCTCAAATACACCAATTATCATCAATGCTATACTATTATTAGTGAGTTTGGTTTTGAAGGCTCACAGAGCTCCTCTAATTTGATAAAGAATTCTTTCTACGAATGCCATGTGTATTCTAAAATCAAGTGTCATGCTTCTTGGTTTCTTTCTATCCGCCGACGGTTATAGCCTTTCTTCCATCTGCTAAACATCCCCATTATTCATTTTTCCAAAATCACTTTTTTTTTCCTTCGTTCCTTCATATGCAAAGATGAGGAGTTGAAGGATCTCCGGGTTAAACCTTACTGCAAACATGTTTGGTTCATAATGAAAGAAATTTTTGTTCGTTCCTTCATTTCACACATAGAACCCTAGCTCAAAAATCGTTGCTTCTTTAGATTCCTTTTAAAAAAAACTTTGCGTCATTCTCTCCATTAGCCGCTGAAACCTAATCTTACTAAAATCCATGATCCTTTAATTATTTTTGTCAATCAACATTCCTTATATTGCTGCATGTTTCATGCCATATCATCCATCTTTTTCCCTTGAGATCCATCTGCAGCTGATTGCCTCAGGGCGTTTTATTCTTTCCCCTCAGGACAATGTTTAGATAATCTTCCTCCCCTATTATGCTTGTGCTCCATTTAATATTGTTTATAGGTGGAATTTGTGGTTGTTAGATTGTTCGGTTCAAGAAATGGTTGTTTTATGGTATGCTTTTATCTGTGTAGTGTCTCCGCACTTTTATGTTGATAAAGAAGACTTTTTGGTGTTTTGGTCATTAAATCAACATGGATTCCTTCCTTAGCTACAAGAAAAGAAACTTGTGAGTCCCCATAATATTTTATTATTTCATTCTTTTTTTTGAAAGCTTTCGTTTTGGTCTATTTTTCTTTTTTTTTACATTTATAAAGATTTCATTTATACCATTGTTTTTCATATTATATGGAATTTTGTTTCCAAAAAAAGAAATCATCTTCTGCTTCAGGCAAACTCAGTTTGCACAGCTGTGTTTGCGCATATCAGTTGCGCAAACTGCGTTCAGTTTAGCAAACTGAGTGCGCAACTCAGTTGTGCAAATTGAGTTTGCGCAATTTTGCGCAACTCAGTCTGGCAAACTGAGTTGGCGCAAACTTAGTTTGGGCAAAATGAGCTGCACTAACCGCCCAAAGGCGTAGATGCAAGTAGAGGAAGCAAACAGGGAATCTGGGGTTTGCACTTTCTAAAAAAGAAAAAAAAAGATTTTTTTTCCCTCATCCTCTTTAATTGATATATAGTTTATGCATTATGAAAATTTGTACAGGCTGAGGCAATAAGGAGAATCTTAGGGCAAGATTCTAGCAGGAGAAAGAAAGAGGAGAAGATGCGGACAGAACGTGATGACTTGGCACAGGTAGCGAATAACTTGCAACTACATCTCATTAAATGTGTAAATACTAAGATTTTCTGCAAATGAAAAGGTGATCAAATCCATTTATTCATTTGTTAACTTAAGAATGTATTGTAATGCATGTAGAGATAAGCAGAAATAAGTTAAGACTGTACTGTACATTGTCAATAACCGAAACATAGTAGATCAAGTCGGATAAGTTTGAAAAAAATAATAATTTAATGAGAAATTTCATTTTTATATTTGGTATTTTTTTTCCGAAGTTTGTCACCTTTGCTAATTACCTCTTTTAAAAACATGTTTTGATTTTATAGATGCCTCTAAACCTAATTTCTACTGCATGTCAGTACCTGTTTGTCCATGTAAATTATTGCATGTTAGTACCTATAAACACGACAGATTTTTATAGTTAAACATATGTTATGAGTGTGTGTTTAAATTGCTTATATTTATGGTAAAAATAACTATGTTGAATATTGAGGGAAAAAAAGGAATGTATTAAATTTTGTTGACTTTTGTAGTTGTTGATATTGATTTAAGTTGATTTTCATTTAGAGAACTATGGCGTTAACATAGCTAGTAGTTGATTAACTTTCTATATTATAAGATCAAACACACAAAAAATTGACAGCCTTGTACTCAAAATACATGATCAGCATTCCAGATTTTCTTGGAAAGTCTTTCAGAGTAGGGTTGTCTATAGCATGTGTTTTCTGTGTTTAGCAATTGAAACACATGGTGTTGATTATTTTTGAACAATATCGTTAAAATGTCCTTTTCAATGCTAATTTGTTACTTCACTACACCGGCAAGGCAAGCTTAACTGGCTTTTTAAGTTTGAGCTGAGACACAGACAAGCTTTCAAGGTTATTTTCATAGTGTTTTGTTAAAAAACGTTCTATGATTATGCTGCAGTTTAGCATTATGCCGTGTTCTGCATTTTTATGTTTAGCATCAATGTTTCGTTTTCAAAGAGTTGCATAGTTTGTTATATGATGTATTATTTATTTATATGGTCATGTAGTTCATATTTTTATTGTACATTTATACATAATTGATTGTATGCGACTACATAGAATCGTATCAAATTTGCATTGGTTGTCTAGTGTCATAAATAGTGCAGGCCCCTAGCTAAAGGCAAGCGGTCTGCTGTTAGCATTCCCCTTTAAATGCTTTGATTTTTAATTTATTCTCATGTTCCCTTCAATTTTCCTTTGCTTGAACCTTGGTTAAAAAGATATTATATTTGTTTTAGGTAAGTTGATAATTGATTTTATGTCATGGGTCTGTTAAAATTATCAATGGAGTGCATGTCCTCGGGTTCACTAAGCACTGTAATCCTATTGTTCGACTCAGTAATACTGCGCCATTCGGCTCAGTAATACTAAGCCAAACGACCCAGTATTACTGAACAGAACGGCGCAGTTAAATTGAGCCTTAGGCTCAGTAAAAATGAGCATAATGGCTCAGTTTTACTCGAAGCCTACAATTTAATATATGTTTTTTGTGTGATGCATACTCATGTTTTTCTGTTTTTAACAAGAAACTGAAATTTTTAATTTAATGTGATATTCAATGAATGCAGGCGCTTCTAGAGGCAGCGAAAGAAAAGAGAAAATTGGATGGTAGTTCTAACGGTGCAGTAGATCTTGATAATGATCCAATTGCAGAAGTTTTTGGTTCCGACATAGAAAAATTGTTGTCGAGCAGTTAGTTCTACTTCTTCTATAAAACAAGTAAAGATGGCTCGAGCAGATAGTTGTACTTCAGATGGAGGCTTTGTTATATGGTCGGAGTTTTGTATTCGGTATTTGTAGAATTTCATTTATGTATTGAATTTATCAACTTAATTATGTATTAAATTTAGCAACCTAATTATGTATTGAATTTGACAACCTAATTATGTATTATACTTGTCTGTTGTTAACTGATATTATATGTCGTTACGTGATTATGAATGTTGTCTATTGGTATGCATTCAGTTTAAATTAAGAATAATATTAGTTTTTGATTCATACTAAATATCGTCTACATTATCATTTTGTTGGGTATAAATTGACTATTAATGTTAGAATATAAAAGTTGCTAATACATATTTATGTTACTATTAAAATTCATATTTGTTGTGAATTAAAATTTGTAACATGTATAAGTGTTGCAAACAAAAATATTGCAATATTTATAAGCGTTGCAAACAAAGATCTTCCAACGCTCGTAAGCATTGGCAAAGAAAATCTACCAATGCTTATAAGCGTTGCGAAGGAAAATCTACCAACACTTATAAGCGTTGCGAAGTAAAATCTACCAACGCTTATATGCATTGGAAATAAATTGCCACGCCCCCATAGCAACACTAGTAAGCGTTGCTGAAATTGTTTGCGACGGTTATACTCGTTGGGAATCACCTGTTTTGGTGTAGTGATAGGAAACGGCCCTACGCACCTTAGTGCTAACTTCCCAACGGACCCAAAGCGAACGACATTCCGTAATGGAGACACCTTGACAAAGACCATGTCCCCAATATCAAATGCAAAATCTGTCCTCCTCTTGTCAACATAAGATTTCTGCCTATCTTGCGCCGTTTTCATCCTCCTTCAAATCAAATCGATCTTCTCCGAAGTTTCTCTAATCATATCGGGTCCAAGCAAGATCTTATCTGTAGACTCCCACCAACATGTAGGCGAACGACACGGCCGTCCATAAAGAGCCTCGAACAGTGCCATGCCAATGCTAGACTGAAAGCTGTTATTATATGCGAACTCTACCAACGGAAGATGTTCCTCCCATGTACCTCCGAAATCTAAGACATACAACCTCAATAAGTCCTCTAGAATACGATTCACCCTCTCGGTCTAGTCGTCCGTCTGAGGATGATATGCGGTGCTCAAACATAACTGAGTCCCTACCGCCTCTTGCAAGCTCTTCCAAAACTCGCTAGTGAAGATAGGATCGCGGTCGCTCACTATGCTAGAAGGAACACCGTGCAAACGAACTATTTCTCGAATGTATACGGAGGCTAACCATGGAGCAGTCCTCTTACTCTTCACGGGAATGAAATGGGCGCTCTTAGTAAGTCTATCTACCACGACCCAAATCCCCGTATTACCCTTCCTCGATCTTGGTAATCCGTCAACAAGGTCCATCGAAACACTTTCCCACTTCCATTGTGGGACCTCCAATGGGTGAAGCAATCCACCGGGCTTCTTTTGCTCTGCTTTTACTTGTTGGCACACCAAGCATCTAGCAACAAACTATGCCACGTCCTTCTTCATACCGACCCAAAAGTAAACTCGTCTCATGTCCATATACATCTTGTCCCCGCCGGGATGGATGGTCATCATCGAACGATATGCATCATCAAGGATGGTTCTCATCCTGTGGTACACAAAGTTTACCGTCCCTACGTAACCAACCCTTATCATCTAGGGTATACCTACAGAGATGGCTCGATGACTCCCCTCTTTTGAGCTTTTCAACTAACTCAACCAACTGTGGGTCGTCTCGTTGTGCCTCGCCAATCCGTCCCAAAAGCGTAGGTCTGACCTCTAAGGATGCTAGCAAACCGGGTACAAAGTCAATGGAAGGTTTAAAGTCAAACGTAGAGATGAACTCTAAGCTTCGCCGCTCAACAAACAACGGACTCAAGGACAACCTTTTTCTACATGAGGCGTCTGCCACCACGTTACCCTTGCCAGGGGTATATGCTATCTCGAAGTCGTAGGATGCTAAGAATTCCATCCACCTTTGCTGCCTTAAGTTCAAGTCCTTCTGAGAGAATAAGTATTTTAGCGATTTGTGGTTAGTGAATAATTTGAATTTTTCGCCAAGAAGATAATGATGCCAAGACTTAAGCGCGAAGACAATAGCGGCCAACTTTAGGTCATGTGTAGGGTAATTTCTCTCATGTACTCTCAATTGCCTTCCACCATAAGCTATTACCCTTCCCTCTTGCATTAAGACTGCGCCTAGTCCTGTCCCACAAGCATCGGTATAAACGGTAAATGGCTTACTCCCATCTGGCAACCCTAAGACTGGGGTTGTGGTCAAACCTCTCTTTAAACGTTGGAACGCATCATCACAATCTACGTCCCACATGAAAACTAAGTTCTTCTTCGTCAAGCATGTTAATGGGGATGATATTTTTGCAAAGTCTTTTATGAACTTCCTATAGTAGCCAGCCAACCCTAAGAAACTCCTCACCTCGGTAGCATTTTTAGGAACCTTCCAATCTTGGATGGCCACTATCTTCGCGGGATCCACAGCTATCCCTTCTTTGGAAACTGCATGCCCTAAGAATCGCACTTCCTTCCTCCAAAAGTGACATTTAGAAAATTTAGCTTTAAGGCTATGCGCTCGAAGAGTCTCCAACACTTCCCTAAGATGTAGGGCATGCTCTTCCTCGCTTTTAGAAAAGATCAAGATGTCGTCCACAAAGACTACCATGAATCTATTAAGCTACTCCCTAAACACCCTACTCATCAAGTCAACAAAGTATGCGGGGGCGTTTGTCATACCGAAGGACATCACAAGCCACTCGAAGAAACCGTCTGGAGTCCTAAAGGAAGTCTTGTCTATGCTATCCTCGGCCACTCTCAACTGATGGAAACCAGTGGCTAAGTCCAACTGCGAAAACACTGAGGCGCCAACTTACTGATCGAAGAGATCATCAATCGTCGGCAGTGGGTGTCTATTCTTCTTAGTAAGCTTATTAAGTTCTCTATAGTCCACACAAAGTCTAAGGGACCCATCCGCCTTCGTGGCAAATACGACTGGAGCACCCCACTCAGATATACTACGTCTGATGAACCCCTTCTCAAGCAATTCCTTCACTTGCTTACTGAGTTCTATTCTCTCTCTTGGAGCTAGGTGGCGCACTGGTAATGCAATTGGCTTTGCATTATCTACTAGATATATCTGAAAGTCTATCTCACGTTTTGGGGGTAAACCCCTCACCTCATCGAAGACATCAGCATATTCACGGACTATGGGAACAGAATGTAAATCATCATCGGATGAGTCAAGGGATTTTAGGTAGTTAAGCATCATTGGACCTCTAGGGTCACAAGAAATATCAAGGGTCTTTCCAAAACGAGTCAACAGTCTAACTACCCTTCTTTCACAATCTAGGATGGCCCCATATCTAGTTAGCCAATCCATACCTAGAATTAAACCGTAGCTCATGAAGCCAAGAACAAAAGCGTTGCACTCAAACTCAACGCCCAAGATAAACACTCTCAAATCCCGACAAATCATAGAAAGATGAGCCGAACCACCGATAGGATTTGAGATTACTAAGGGATCAGTAACTAGACTAGTATCAAGGTGCAGTGTTTCAACTAATGATGTAGAAATAAACAAATGTGATGCGCCAGAATCGAATAAAGTACGGACATGATGATCAAACAGAAAAACTAAACTTTCAACGGAAATTGCTCTACCTCGTTCTTGCAGCGGTGGGACCACGAGAGCCTGAACTTGTTCCCTTGCCTGCCCTGGTGCCATAAGAGCCTGCACCTGTCCTCCCGAGGTAGACCCTGCCCTCTGCCCTTTCTTTGGGCAGTCCTTAATAAGATGTCGCGCTTCGCCACAGTGGAAATAGCCAGTCTTCTTTTTCTTCCTACAATCTTTGCTTAGATGGTCGGGTGTCCCACAGTTAAAGCATCTTTTCTTTCCCTTAGCATTGTTGCCTTTTCCACCTTTCTTGTTCTGTTGTTGCTGTTGCGGCTTCTTTTGATCCCCTTTCTTCTCGGGTGCCTTATTAGCATTGGCGCCCTTCTCCTCCTCATGCATGAGCGCCATGTCAACTAGTCTCTCGAAGGTAGCCCCCCATGGGAATGTGGGTCATAGCTAACCTATGAAGCGGCTCGTTTAAACCCTTAACAAATCTTAGAGCCTTCTTTTCTGGAGTATTTACCAAGTCCAAGCCAAATCTTGCCAATTGGTTGAATTTGTTGACGTACTCTTTCACCGATAAATTCCCTTGCTTCAGCGCCAAAAACCTTTCCATGTATAGATTCTCTTCAACCCGCGAGAGAAACTTCGCCTTAAACCTCTGCCTAAAATCTATCCATGTATCGACTAGACGTCCCCCATTAGTGACCTCCCACCAAAACGAGGCCTCATCCTTCATTACCCAGGCAACCAACTAGACCTTTCTTCCATCATCCACTTCAAAGATTCCAAATAATTCTTCCTCTTCCTTTAGCCAGTTTCGAGCTTCAACAAATGTCTCCGTCTCGTGAAAAGGTTTTCGACCCATTGCTCTAAAGTCCTTACATATCTTAGCAAAAGTATCGACGCGAGGAGGAGGGGGAGGGGGAGGAGGAGGAGCATTTGCTGGACCTGCGATTGCGGCCCTAGCCTCGAGATATTGACGAAACCAACCGGGTACATGAACACCCTATGGTATCTCAGATGCTTCAGACATGCTGAAACGAAAAATGTAACACCCCGTAGTTCTGTAACATTAATTTTCACAAATTAAAGTATAATTAAATTTTGAAGAAGAATTAAGGGAAACGGGTTACGCCATTGCGTCCGTCTCGAAATTCTGCCTAAGATAGAGTCCGAGTTTGCGTAAATCGGACTTCGTACAAAGGAGATATGACCTCCGGAAGTTTAAGAATTTATTTAAAATTCAAACAGCTCGAAAATCGGATTCAAAATTCAAAAATAGGACCAGACCCGGGCTGGGCAGGAAAATTCCTGCCCAGGTCGACCATAGGGTCGACCTCCTCTGTCGACCTGGACAGGTCTGGCTGGCCTGGTCTGTGTTCTGGTCGAATTTCTGGGCCTGGTCTTGTCACTAGGGCTGAGTTGTCTTCTTTTGATTGGCTTCTCTTTAGAATGGATGGCTTTGATTAAACCTGGCTTCATTGACGGCTCTAATTAACTTGCAACTCTATAAAAACACCCTAGGTCTCCAACTAAAATTCACACAAAAATAAGAACTTGAGCCGCCATACTGTCGGAAGAAAACTAAGAAGAGCCTCCGCTTGAAAAGAGACGAACAACGATTCAAGAAACAAAAGTCTAATCTAATTTCTACGCAACGTTTTCTACTCCAAGGGAAAGCTTTGCAAATTCAAAATAACAGAAACCAGAAAACAAGTTTCAGCGCCCGTTGTAAGTATAGTGGTTTTCTGAATATGAATAGAAATTGCAATGTGATTTGATGTAATTGAAATTGGGGTTTTACTATTGTAAAATATTGATGTAAATTCTGTGTATTGCGTTGATTATGTCATATTTTGTATTGGGTGTTTGTGGCATAAATTGGTTGATGCGAGCCTATTGACATTTGTATATGAAGATAAATATCACTTGCAAGTTTGTAGTAAAAACTAGAATTGACATCTTTATGTTATGTCGTTAACATGGTTAGCATACTTTCTTTTTAGGCCGAAGTTGAGACTCATGTAAACATGTTCCAAGATGAAACCTTTTATGCCTACACGACTCAAAACCTTTGTATACATTATTATGTTTATTTGCAAGTGATAATTGGGTTTATGCAAGTATCTTTTGGTTACACAAATTATACTAGTTTAATGATAGGCTACTTAATGTAAAGTTAGTTTACACCTTTGGGTTATGTCAAAAAGTGGACGTTTTTATGCTAGTTTGGTGTTTGACATTATACCTAGTTATATGTGTATAAAACCATGTTTAAACAAGTCTAAAAGTACGTCATTTCATGTGACACTAATTTAGTTATATCCTTATTGAATGCAAGTTCACATGACCCACAATCTATATTAGTGAAAACGCTATGTTGCAAGTCCATGCACCACACACTTTTATGTATTCTAGATCAATTCATGATTCTATGCTTCCCCTTTTTATGTTTACGAGTTGGGCTGAAATGTTAAGCCCAACATATGTTATAATGTTGCGTACGTACAAACGGTGGAAACAAACGTTGGGTTTAAAATAAAATACATGTATTGGCATGTTTGACACATGCCAATGACTAGTGACATTTAAAGCGGTATAAATTGTTATACCCAAAATTAGTGAATTTGGATAATTGGGCCATAAAAATTTACATATAAAAATGAAAAGTGACAAATATGTAAATCTAGAAAATATGAGCATGCTTAACCCGAGGTTGGATTGAGTTGTGATGTAAACCTGCCCGGACCCGCCCGGCTGTCCAGTAATCACAACAGTACCTATCCAATGTGGGTGGTTAAGGCATTGAGCACAATAAAGACCCGAGGTTAGACTGAGTTGTTGCGTAAGACTGCCCGGAACCGACCGGCATACAAGCAACCACAACAATACTTGTCTAATGTGAGTGGTTAGTGCTTTAATAAGACAAATAAAGCTAAGTTAGGATTGGTAGGGTTAAGTTAATTTGAACACTTAACCAACTTAACATGTTAACAAGACAAGACTTGTAGGGGCCAAGTAACTAAGAAAACACTTAGCCAATTTAACATATTAACTAGACTAGAGGGTGAGGTTAAGTAAATTCAGGACACTTAACCGTTATAACCTGATAATTAGATAAGTGGGTGAGGTTAAGTAAATTTAGAATACTTAACAATTATAATACGTTAGGTAGATAAGTGGGCAATATTAAGTAAATACACTTAGCCAATTTAATATGTTAGCTGGACTAGAGGGTGGGGTTAAGTAAACTTAGAACACTTAACCATCATAGTGTGATAAATTGAACAGGGTTAAGTTGAAACATGAAGGGACAATACTTAACCATTAGAACATGTTAATTAAACGGATGTTAGGGTTAAGTTAACTAAGGGAACACTTAACCGTTATAACATGTTAGTTAAAACAGATGGGCAAGGTTAGGTTAAAAGGGACACTTAACCAATACAAGATGAATGGGTAGAGTTAAGTAATAAGAAATACTTAACCAATATAACTTGGTTTGTGATAGGGTTAAGTCAACATGGACTACTGATAACACTTAGCCAGTTTAATATGACAAAGGAATGGGTTAAGCTAACTTGAATTGACTAATGACACTTAACCAATCCAACTTGACGAGAAAGAGGGTTAAGTAGTAAACCTTAGTTAAGAAACAATCGAGAATGGGAGCTAAGTTGAAATACCCAGTTAAAGAAACTAAGTGATAAACCTTAGTTAACAAGATTTACGGGAAAGGAAACTAAGTGGTAAACCTTAGTTGAGAACAACTAAGTAAAAATTCTTAGTCAAGAAAACTGAGCCAGTCCATAATAGATGAATAACCCGATATGGTAGATCATCGCTTAACAAGTACATAAGGAGGAGCAACGTTTATCTGATTTCGAAAAAGGCTCCAGCGGACTGGCTTTAGAAGCACGTAGCTTTGGGGGACGCGAGGGTACTCTTGGTATCCCTCTGTGAGGTTGCAGATGATCCGCCTGGGCTCACAGAGTTTAGGTCTGCGGTAGAAGAACCAAGGGTATGCCTTGGTTGCAGTATGAGCAACCTAAAGGCTAGGGTGGATCAGCGTGGGTCGGCGATACTTAGTTTAGCCTTGTGATAGCACGTCGTCGACTACCTACCATCTTCAGTCAATCGTAGTACGCATACGGAAAGGCAGAGAACTCCCAACAGACCATATACTTGCTATCTAGTTATGGGTGAGGCTGGCCAATAGGAAAGTGGGGCATAGGTGGCAGGAGTATAGTTCTCGTGCTTGATTTTCTTGGATTTCCTTTCATTAGTTGAGGGAGGGGTAACGTGGGACCATAACCACTGGTAAAAAAATAGACCTTGGCATCTGCATTAGCAGATATCTGAAAGCTCCCGACCGAGTTTCGTGTTTCTAGAATAGCCCTGCCACGGGACTTGGGTCGCACATCTCAGGACATGTGCATCTAGACAGCGATAAACGATTCGCAGCACATACGTGGGAAAAGTCTAGGAACATATACCACTCTAGGTAGTGTGTCCTAGACTAGGGGCATCGTTCGACAGGTAGCGTAATCCCTAGTGGACCTAGGTGGCATAAATCCTGAATCCAAGAAGTATTAGATAAGTCGCATAAACCCTTGTTGAATCTAGGAAGCGCTCGATAAGAAAACCCTAGATTAGATCTAGGTAATAAATAATAGATGTACACCTAAAGGCAACCGCAGTTACAGGGATTGGGATCACGTTATCATCTTTATACAGATTACTAGTTGGGATACTGGTTAGGTGGTGCAGAGATTAGTATGGGGTGCGATAGTAATTTTGATTCTAAACCACTTTGCCTTAGTTTATGGTATTTTCCCATTTTCAGTTTATGCCTGTCATGTCCTTTTCCTTATTCATATACCAAGGCACCACTAGACTTACCAGGCTTTATGTCTGACTCTATGTTTTCTTTCATCTTCTTTTCTTCTGTTTCACCCACCCCGGTAGTCAGGGAGGGAATAGCTCAGATTTGCATGGATCTGTTACTCTTTCCAAGCTTGAAGACCCTTTGATGTGCTGCTGTGGACTCTTTTTCCACCGCTATGGCTGGCTAATGTTTCATTGGGGAATATCATTGTATATTTATGCTTCTTTATTTTGCTAAACAAGATAGATACTTTGTTGTTGGAAAAACAATCTTTGTACAAGCTCTTTATAAATGAAATAAAGTTTTATTCACTTTTCCGCTGCTTTATTTATCTGTCTTGTAATTTATCTGCATCTTTTATCTATAATACTTCACAGAACTTAGTGCATTCCCTTTTGAGTGACACTAACCGATGTGGGGTGTTACAAAAAAGGAAAGATTCAATATAAAAGAACTGAGGGAAAGATATATGGCTCTTGGGGTTATGCTTTCTAAAATATACTTTTCTCTTGAAAATACTTTCCTTAAAACATACTTTTGAAGGTACTTCTTTATAAAAATGCTTTTGAAAAACAGTTTTTCAAAATTCTTATCTGTTCTGGTAACCTTCAGCTCTGATACCACGTGTAACAACCCACTTCCATTAATGTCACTCACAAAGGGAATGCATTAACTTCTATGGAGTGTTTTAAGTAAGTATAGAACAGAAACTTAACAACAAGATAGATATAAATAGTACTCAAAGATTTAAAACTTTATTTCATTGCAGCGGAAAACACATATGTTTGCTTACATCATCAAAAACCAGAGTCAAAGTACATAATATCCATCTTGACCATCAAAAGTACATAAACTGAAAGACATAATCCCGAATACAAAATAGCCATAAATAAAAGAGAAGCTGAACTTTACTTCAGCGATCCAAGTAATCTTCTAAAAGCAGAGAAACAACAGTCCAAGATCAAGCTCCACTGGTGCTAGTCCCAACCTGAGCACCTATGGGGGGGGAGGGGAAGAAAAGAGGAGGAAACAAAGGGGGTCAGACATAAAGTCTGGCGAGTGTGATAATTTTAACAATATAATTAACAAAGTAACTAGGCTAAGGCATAAGTTGGAAAATAAGGAAATGACCATGAACCATTGAATATGGTAGAGTAAAAAAGGAAACAAGACAAACAACGATATCGTTAAAGCGCACCTAGCCCACTGTAAGATAATTACTAAACTACACTAACACTATAGGATAATTGCTATACTGCACCACCATTAGTATGCTGCACCACCACTAGTATACTGCACCACCACTAGTCACCCTAAGGTTGATCCCGCCTACAGAACTGAATAATGATATTGGTAGTTTCGTGCACCCCTAGCTGCCTTCATAGGTGCCGCCTGCCCCTATCTCCACTAGGTGTACACACTACCCCCAAGCGATCGGCTCCCTAACTCGTAGATACCCGTGCTGGCCCACAGTGGGGGTGTATCACTCCCCAAAGTGGCAACCCGATACAATCAACAATGCACGGCTTATACCTACACGACGCAACAACGTCTTACCTACCAGCCCGGGCCCACACACGCATATGAACCCGTTGGACTTGCGTTGCCACCGCTAAGCTGTTTTGGCCTCTTACAGTCAAGCCTAGTATGCGTGTCCCGTCCTCGACTTGAGTCGAGCCCACAAAGATACGTATGGGTTACTAGTTGAAATGGGCCCCCATTACTTGACACAAGCTATCCACCTAAGCTTGGTCCCCTCTAGTACATCCCACTTAACCCACTTCTTATTCATGTTTCAACTACAGGTTTCAATTTTGGTTAAGTGTTTCTAATCGTATTTCCAAATGCCACCCAAGGCACCCACTCGATTCCACATGCCACCCAAGGCACCCACTTAACCCCCTCATGTCCTACTACATGTTTATTTGGTTAAGTGTTTCTTAATTCATTAAGACCGTAACCACATAAAGACCTCTCACATTGGACTGGCATTTGTAGCAGCTGGATTTGCCGGGCGGGTCTGGGCAGTCTTACACCACAAAAGAGCCTAACGTCGTGTCTTTACAATTGTTACGTATTTAATTTATGCCTAAGACCTCTCACGTTAGACCGGCATTTGTGGCAGCTGGATTTGCCGGGCGGGTCCGGGCAGTCTTACACCACAAAAGAGCCTAACCTCGTGTCTTAGACGATTAATTACTCCTAATTAATCATTCTCCAATTTGAATTAATTTCCCTATTCAAATTATCAATCAATTCCAAATTTAAAGATGTCCATAATTGACTCAATTATGTCCATCCATTTATGGTATGTAAAATCATACCAATTTTTACCACAACTTATTTTATGCCTTTTAAGGAATTTATACCAACTAAATCTTTTAATATTATCCCCTTTACCCCCACGTTGTACATTTGTTCGTTTAACGTAAAATATACGTTAGATTCGAATAGTCTAACTCATGGAATAAAGAGAAAACATCACAATATACACATAATGAAAACATAGATCTAAACATAGGGATGAACTTGCATATGTGAATGATGTTCTACATCTAAAACTTGCATAGGCCAAAGTTTCATCTTGCATAAACAACATATGTCATGAATCCAAATCTGAAGGTGTGAACTTGCATAAATCATGTATGTCATAGATCTACATCTAAAGGTGTAAACTTGCATAGGCAATAACCCAAAACTTGCATAACATGATTCATATCCCAAACTCATATATTTATATAAACTTGCATATGTGATTTATGCATCATAACAATGGTGTAAACTTGCACCTAACATGTAAAATATCATGTAGAATTTAGCATATAACTCACACATGTCATAGCCTAACTTTTAATCAAATTTTCACATAAACTAGATGTCATAACCATGTAAGGTCACATATAATTTTACCCAACTTGTATATGATTCATGTTTACATAAAAATCTAAACTTGAATACATATGATTTATCATATGAATCAACATAACCAAACTTAGCATATGTACAACATGATGATTCAACTAGACATAGGCTAATCATAGAATTACAACATGGGTGATAGCATCATAACTTTACATCATAAATGATAGCATCATAACATAACGTCATAGAGATTTCAACACAATTCTACAACATAATTACAACATACGATCAATAATTCACATCACATCAATACAATCTGCATCAAAACTTAATCCAATTAAATTACTAATTATTTTATTAAAATTATTGAACTCACAACTCAAAAGCGGTCTTGAGTTCTGAATTCTGATTTCTGAAGTTGTATTAGCTCTCCTTTGAAGAAGATTCGTTGTTAGAGTTGAATAGAACTGATTTGATTTGTTGTTCTTCCTTTCTAATTGGTGGCGGCTACTCTAGGGTTCAAGACGACAGCATGACATGCATAGTTTTAGTTTTAATTCTGATTTAGGGTTTGAGTCTATGGGTCTTTTTATAGATTTTTGAATTAATTTAAGCTGTCGGATGATCTTAGGGTTAATCAAAACCATTCAATCGGGATAGGGTGACACCTCAGCCCTAATGACTCAGCAAGGAGTCAGAAAGGACTCAGCAACATGGGTCAGACTGAACCAAAAAGCTGTGCAGGCCTGCTGCCTCGGCCTGGGCGCACTTGGCAGGTGTGCCAGTGTAAATTTGTATTGTCGCACTTCCCAAGTGCGTCGGTACAATATTTTTTTCTCTCTTTTTGCCACCAATCTTCGTTCGTCCATAACTCCTTCATCTGGTACCCGTTTCCCGCAAACTCGGACTCTATTTCAACCAGAATTCCGAGACGAACACAATGGCGCAACCCCATTCCCTTAATTCTCACGTCTGAGATTAATTTTTCTTTATTTTAGTTAATTTGATTATACAAAAATCCGGGGTGTTACAGATCTATTCCTTATATCTAAACAAGCAAATGTGAGTTCTTCATGAACTCACATCTATGCCACAAGCCATTGGCTTGTACAAGTGTAATTTAGTGTTCATACGAGTTTGCATGTGCTTGTGAATTAGTTTGGTTAGTGTAACTTAGCCGATTTCATGTATTTATGTTTCATTGAGTTGAAAATTATGATAAGGATTGTTCATACGATCTAATGCATATGCTATAAGTTAACTTGGTGATGTTGTGAAGCTCCATTGTCCCCCGACAAAGTTCTAAGTCTTCATAAGTCGCTTGAATCGCTTTGGTATGCTTTGGTTTGGAATTTAGTTCATATTTGAATTTATAAACCGAATCATTGCAATCTAGTGTATACATGTTCACGCATGCGAAATGTTGTGTTGTGAGTTGCTTCGGCAAGCTATAGAAGCCTCATTTGTATGTATATAACATCATAGACCTTCGGGCATTTGTCGATATAATTTTGAGCATGTTTTCTAAACAATATTATGCTCAAAAACAGGTTCAGACGTTTGAATATTTTAGGTCAGACGTCTGACCTGCTTCAAATAATTATGGAGTAAAGTAAGCAAATTCAGAAGTCTGAAAATATTAGCTCAAACGTTTGAATTGTAATTCAGGCGTCTGACCGGAATAATTCAGACGTCTGAATTTGCACCAAAATGAGCTAAGTCCTTGCTGGTTCCGGAAAATCCCAGTTCAAACGTCTAACCTAAATGATTCAGACATCTAAATCTGTTTTTGAACTGTTGACCGGTCGACGGTTTAGGCCCATTCAGGCTCTTTCCCGGTCGAATTTCGGCCCAATTCGACTTCGTTTGTGACCTTGTAGTTTCATTGGTTCGCATATTTCTGCTTTTCGATTTGATGAACTTTCGATTGTTCATGGTGAACGAAATTATAATCGATAGTCGTGAGACTTTGTTTACGTTATTATAAAGCGAATTCTTTGTTCGATCATTATTTCAATCGCTATTACACGAGATTTGCCACTGCAAAACTATATAAAAAGGGGTTTTAAAATTTATTAGTAGATACCAATCATTTAATTAATGGTTTCAAATTCTACTTCATTATATGAAGTTATTTTTCAAATTGTTTTACTATCTACTAGTACATGATTTCATAAATCATTTTCTCGCTCGTGTGAGAAATAAAATTAAACGCCTTAGTAAAAATAAGGACTATGACCCCTTGCGTTTGCTTTGACGATTAATTCTTGGACTCGTTCGATTGAACACGGTGGCAATGATTGTGACGACCCTGATTTTCAAAACCAGTTTAAAATTTTTATTTTAGTTATTTTAATGAATTTTAAATATTTAAAATGATTATTTTAAATAATAACGACTAAAATTTTTAGTTTAATCGAAGTTAGAACGTATAAATTTATTTTAATTAAATAACGAGCCTGAAATGGCGTGACAGTTTGAAAATTTGATTTTAAATTTCAAATGAATGTACATGATTCAAAATAAATCGAATTTCAGTAAAACCGGAAATATTTGAATCTGTTTAATCATATCTTTCTAACGAAGGTAAGAAACTGAGATTTCACTTTATAAACTGAAAATTATGTCCAGTTTCAAATTTAGAAAAGTCGCTATGGAATTTATATATATTTTAATATAATATATAGCCCTTAAAAATAGCCATTTTGCAAACGACCTCTGTTTTCGACGAAACCACTTTTGTTAGGATCGTTTCGTCAGAACATAGCTAGATTTATTTTTCTGTAATTTTTAGAGTTAATATGTGAGCGCAGCGAATATAAATGTGTTTGGTAGATTTAGTTTGAAATTAGGTCGACCAGAAATTGGCCATTTTTCAAACGGTCTTCAAATTCGACGAATTTAGTTTTGTTGGGACCGTATCGTCAAAACATAGCTAGATTAATTTTTAAAGTCAGTATGTGGCCCTGGTAATTTAAAATATGCATTTAAATTTAATATATACTGATTTATATTTTAATTTAAAGAAAAACTAATTGTAATAGTCGAATTGGCTTACGAAACACATCCCATTGTGTTCGGAATGGGGGTATTTAGCTAGGGGCGACAGTCGTTGGGTTTGAATTGGAGTTCGGGTTGAGAAACTAGTATTTTTGGATTATAAATAATAATATAAAATATTATATATACCCACTGTTCCATCTAAACCCTAACATATTGTCCCATTTCTGAGCCGCAGCAATCCACGAAATAGAGGGCCGATTTCTTCCAGGAATGATCACTTCAAATCTCAAAATCCACAAAGTAAAATTTGATGATTATAAAACGAAAAGGAAGAGGAGAGTGAGTTCTATCTATTCAACGGTGGTGATGAATTATTGTTGAGTGAGGTTCTAGAATTTCGAGCTCAAAGCTCACGTGTTCGCATCAGTTTTTGGGGCTGATAGGGGTTTCGCACTTCAGGGTGCTGCCGGTGGAGGAGGGTCTGGTCAAAGCGAGTGGAGTGGCGCATCTTGATGGGTCTCCAACAGTCTTCATCGATGGCGGCAGCGTCTTGTTCAAAATCGATGTTGGGTTCTTCGTGCGGTTACTGAACAGATGAAGAAAGGACAAAGGCTAGGGCGCATTGGATCTAAGATGGACGGAGGAGTCAGGCGTTGTGTGCAAGAAGGAAGGAGGAGTCGAAGGTTGGATTGCAGCGGGTTTTGGTTCCAGAAATCGAATATGAGGAAGAAGGGTTAAGTCCCTTAATAACATGATTAAGTTAATTAATTATGTTTTAGTTAAATTAAATTGTATTCAAAGTATCAAAATCAATAACTCATTCCATACTTGTCAGAAATTTGCAAAATGAACTGCGTTGGGATCGTGATCAGAAACACTACGCAACAGAACAGACCAGAATGGAAAAGGAGCAAATGAAAATTTAAGGCGAATTCAAATTCAAATGAATTTGAGTTTTCTCACACCTGCAAAAATGTTCACATTTTTGTGAAATTGAAATCTGTGGTTGATTTGATTATTTGTTTGTTGGTTGCTATATTTAAATGGACATCCAATTTAAACTGTAGAAATTGAATTGACAGTTAATTATTGCAAATTGAACTGTTTTGGATGATGGTTGTGATGTGTGTTTATTTATGGACATATTGAACTGTACAGATAATGTCTATATTTTTATATCAGTGTTATCAACTTGGATGTTACGGGCATCATCACAAACTGTCATTTCGAATAAATTAAGAAATAGGTTGAAATGATATATACCTAGACCTTTGGATTGAAATGATATATATCCATCCCTTGAAATTAAAAATTAAAATTTTGAAATAACTGATCACTTGGCCATAGGATAGAGAATTATTATACGGACACCGGATTGGTTAAATCTAAATTTTTTATAATTTGTGAAACCGATTTAAATAAGTGATTCTATGTAAAGAAATAAACTGAAATTATTTTAATTGAATTATACCTTGGGATTTGAATTTAAATTTGAAATGTTGAAATTGAATTATTTCAAAGGTTTAAATCTTTATTTAAACTTTGAAATTAAATTGAAATTGAAATAATCTAAAATTGTTAATTTGAAATTGAACTAAAAATTGGTTATAATTTAAATTATTTCAAAGGTTTAAATCTTTATTTAAACTTTGAAATTTTATTCAAATTGAAATCATCTAATTTGTTAAATTGAAATTTGAACTAAAATTTGTTATGAATTGAAATCATTCCAAATTGAATTATATTCGAAATGTTAAAATTTTAATTGTTTCAAAGGTTTAAATCTTTATTTAAACTTTGAAATTAAATTCAAATTGAAATGATCTGATTTGTTATTTGAAATTTGAACTAAATTGGTTATGAATTGAAGTCATTCCAAATTGAAATTAAAATATTTGAAAAGTTGAAATTAAATTCGAATTGAAATGATTATAATTTAAATTATTTCAAAGGTTTAAATCTTTAATTAAACTTTGAAATTTAATTTGAATTGAATTTGAAAAGTTGAAATTGAATTATTTCAAAGGTTTAAATCTTTATTTAAACTTTGAAATTAAATTCGAATTGAAATGAAAAATAAATAAATATTATGAACTTGAACTTGAACTTGAACTCGAATTTGATTTGAATCGAATAGATTCAAAATAATATTTTGAAATTGGAAGTTATCCTTTAAAATGGATTGTTCTCAAATGAATTTGATTTTGGAATCGATTTGGACTGGATATTGGAAATCGATTTGGTTTGCTTTGAGATTTGAACTTAGGTTCAGATTTATTGAAATGGAAAGAAACAGTTGATTTGAAATTATTTCTATATAAACTATTTTATTAAATTTGTTCCTTTGATATATGAAGTACTTTATATAAATTATTTTCAAAAAAACCTATTTTTCTATATATATAAAAGTAGTTTATTTTATAAAATACTTTAATATATATAAAACCATTTCTAATACTCAAGATGTTTTGATTTCCAAACTATTCCAAATCTCTCAACTATTTAAAATTATTCAAAAAAATATTTAAACCCCAAAACTATTTCAAACTTATAAACTGTTTTAGAAATGAAATTATTTACATTTAAATCTCTGATTTAAAAGTAAATATGATTATTTTGATGTTAAAATCAAAAATGAATTCAAAACTAATTTTGAAGTAAACTAAATGATTCGAAGGAAATGTTGTTAATTGAAGTCATAACAAATTATTGAATTTGAAATTTATCTCAAAGTGAATATGAATTTTGAAAGTAAATATTATTGAAATTAAATTAATATGATATTTTAAAGTGAAATCTGTTTAGTTGAATATGATATTTTGATATCATAACGATTCACCATTGAAATATAGAGGTACCAATCGATGTGTAACATGACGCTTTGTTGTTAAAGAGACCGGGGCCTCTTATTGACATATTCTCTGTCAATGTTGGAACCACTTTAACAACTGTGTACGTGGTGGAGTTCCAGAAATGAAGTAGGATGAATTTGGAGGCCATTACTGGATTGAAGAAAGTGAACAATAATGGATGACCCCGACACTTATATCGATTTGAAATGACAAAAACAGGAGCCGTGCCAGACTAAATGAGGCTTGACTACCTCTTAGTGGACATCTGCTCTTCGATTTTCCTGGGCCTCGGGTCCATACTATTACTATTCAGTTGTTGTTTTGTTAGCGCGCACCCTTGATGGGATGGATTTCCCTTTGATTCGATATTGGGTGGATGTCTACGGTGGGCCATTATGGGTAACCACCAGTCTGGATCAGGCAAACTAGTAGCATACTACTTTGGGTATAGCCTCATGTGCCTTGTCATACGTTTATCCTTATGCAAGACAACTACGATTTTGATTTTTGGCATAGGTATATAGGGGACTCACTGGCTACCGACGTTCTACTGGTTTTGTTACAGGACCTGCATAGACCATGTGCTTATAAAATATTTAAGGGTAATCAATGTAACCCCGCTTACGCTATTTTTCTGACAAGTATTTGTGAGTAGACACTATTATAATAGCGAAATTATATTATATAGTATCTAGTTTGACAGACCCTTAGGATATGGAAATTCCCGTAACATCTCTTGAGTTATGTGTGTGTATGTTCATATGATGTCGATTTGACTTAGATGAGAATATTTTTGCTTGATCCGAGCTTGTTTTATTTTCACGCTATTATGCTCCGGTCAGACTTGAGCATTCCAGTTTCAAAGGTTATCTTCTGAAGGATGAAGACGAAGACAGTATACTATTATTACTATTGTATTCCACTACTATTATGTTGCATTACTCTGTATTATTAGTTATGTATATAAATGTATAACTCTGATAAATGTTGTAAAATGATCAAATGTTTATTTTAAATAGCTTCATGAACTGTTATTTGATTATTATATTTTGTTCATTCTGTTGCGAGATTCTGTGCTTGTTTTTCTTCTTTCTTTCTAATTCTAAATTAATCCCCTTGATTATCTATATTTTTGACTATAATGGTTAAAGATGTGGATCATCATTTAACAATCTATAAATACGTATAGTTTTGAGTTAGACATGTGTGGATTATTGTCGATTCAAAAGGTACGGATTTCTGGGTCGTTACAGTTGGTATCAGAGCTTATGGTTTAGCAGTAAACCTTGGCTCTATTGGGATTCACTCATTAAAGATAGGGTTAGTAACACCCTAGAATGAGTTCTGAGTGTATATATATACGAGAGAGCGTACTTGTACTTTTGATATAAAAATGGTTTTATATTGTGTTGTTTGGCTTATTGAGTTGAGTTCGGAGTTCCAGTCGATGCGTGTTGCAAGCGTTATCGAATGGGATTTCAAAAACACTTGAATAAGGCATTCTAACACAATATTGTTTTCATGTATATATTTTATATATGTAAGATAAATAATTTTGAAAATTTGATGGTAAATTAGTCAATACTCTTAAACTATTGACTATAACAATAAATCGATCATTTATATATGATGTATAATTAAATGTAAACCAAATGAATTTAAATGGAGAATATGAGTTCTTTAAATTCCGATAATTTGTAAATGTTTTTCAAGGTTTTGAAAAAAATATAGTTGTAATATTTGAAGTATATTCAAATAGAAAAATTGGTTAAGTACTCTATTTTACTACTGGGAAATAAATTTCGGTGATGAGATGATCATAGTCATCGACTTTCATTTTCGAGTCCCAAAGTGGGGAAGACCATTTAGTAGCATTGCTACATATTCATTTTGGAAATAATTTTAATTTGAAATATTTAGTATGTTTTGATATACAAAATTTTTTGTATAGTATATAGTATTTCCAAAAAAAAAAGTTTTGACAAGAAATTGGTATTTAAGATTCTCAATTCTCCATTTATACAAATTACTCTCCTTGTTGATAATCATGAAATAAATAATTATTAGTATTAATGTCAAATGAAATTTTGAATAGGTGAATAAAGAAATACGATAACTGAATAAGAGAAATATAAATGAAAATATAATATAATATTATTAAAATTGAAACATAAAGTAAAGAAAATGTTGAAGTAAAATAGAAACAAATACTCATGTTACTTTGATAATAAAGAGTAGAGTGTGAAATACTAAATTTCGTTTGTAATGTATACAAACTTACCTAAATGAAAAGTTAAGAGTATATAAATATGTACTGAAATATTTTTCAAGTGAAATTTAAATGAATAACATGTTCCAAAATGGGATGTTGAATCATAGAAATGTTATGAAGATAAAGAAAAGTAAAGAGGTTAAAAAAATCCAATAGTTTTAAATAACAAATTGGATTTTGAGTTGTCGTGAATGGTGTCTTAAATAAGACTGTTCTTGAACCCATTTGAGAAAAGAATAAATCTTTTAACTAAGGTTTAAAGAAGTTTTCCATTTAATAAATATAATTTGATTAAGTGGAAGTTGGTTTTGGGTTGATTGTGAACATTGTTTTAAGTGACATTAGTTCTTAAAACCCGATTAACAGTGAAAATTTCTTTTGAAATTTATTAGTCTTTTAACTAAGATTTAATGGAACAGCTTTGGTTTACAAAGCGCGAGAACCAAAACTTAGTTAGATTTAATGTTTGGGATTTGGCATCAAAAATATGATTTTTGAGTATATACAAAAGTTATATGTTTTGAAAAGCTAGTTAACAAATTGATTGCTTGTTGGGATGTGTTATTATTAAGTTAACTAATAAAATATTGGAATGATAACACCAATATGAGTAAAAATGGTAAATTAGCCAAAATCGAATTTAATATTGAACCAAGTGAAAATTTATTGGAATTGCATATATACATGTATATATATTGAATAGGTCATAGCATGAAAGCTAAGAAGAGGAATAAAATTGTGTGCCCGACCAATAGGTACATGTTTACTATATTGATTGGGATTTGATGATTTTATGAGCCGATTGGCTTTTTCTTTTTCTTTTTGAGATGAGAGGGCCTGTGTGGCTGTTTGGGGATTTTCCCGATGCTCCCCGTACAAAGGAGGTTATGGCGAAATTTTTCGAAAATTTAGGGTGTTAGCCAAATTTTTGAGAAATTTGAAATTTCTTAGAAACTGAAAAGTTGAAGAATGAAAGCCAGAATGAAAGTTGAGTTGGTTGGTTAAACGACTTTCGGCTTCGTTCCTTTTCGAGGACGAAAAGTTTTAAGTGGGGGAGTTTGTGACGACCCTGATTTTCAGAACCAGTTTAAAATTTTTATTTTAGTTATTTTAATGAATTTTAAATATTTAAAATGATTATTTTAAATAATAACGACTAAAAAATTTAGTTTAATCGAAGTTAGAACGTATAAATTTATTTTAATTAAATAACGAGCCTGAAATGGTGTGACAGTTTGAAAATTCGATTTTAAATTTCAAATGAATGTACATGATTCAAAATAAATCGGAATTCAGTAAAACTAGAAATATTTGAATCTGTTTAATCATATCTTTCTAACGAAGGTAAGAAACTGAGATTTCACTTTATAAACTAAAAGTTATGTCCAGTTTAAAATTTAGAAAAGTCACTATGGAATTTATATATATTTTAATATAATATATAGCCCTTAAAAATAGCCATTTTGCAAACGACCTCGGTTTTCGACGAAACCACTTTTGTTAGGACCGTATCGTCAGAACATAGCTAGATTTATTTTTCTGTAATTTTTAGAGTTAATATGTGAGCGCAGTGAATATAAATGTGTTTGGTAGATTTAGTTTGAAATTGGGTCAACCAAAAATTGGCCATTTTTCAAATGGTCTTCAAATTCGACGAATTTAGTTTTATTGGGACCATATCGTCAAAACATAGCTAGATTAATTTTTCTGTAATTTTTAAAATCAGTATGTGGCCCCGGTAATTTAAAATATGCATTTAAATTTAATATATACTGATTTATATATTAATTTAAAGAAAAACTAATTGTAACAATCGAATTGGCTTACGAAACACATCCCATTGTGTTCGGAATGGGGGTATTTAGCTAGGGGCGACAGTCGTTGGGTTTGAATTGGAGTTCGGGTTGAGAAACTAGTACTTTTGGATTTAAATAATAATATAAAATATTATATATACCCACTGTTCCATCTAAACCCTAACATATTGTCCCATTTCTGAGCTGCCGCAATCCACGAAATAGAGGG
The DNA here is from genome assembly GCA_030737875.1 of Allium sativum. Classification (NCBI taxonomy): domain Eukaryota; kingdom Viridiplantae; phylum Streptophyta; class Magnoliopsida; order Asparagales; family Amaryllidaceae; genus Allium; species Allium sativum. The sequence continues at coordinate 778,490,162 of CM060926.1, forward strand.
CCGATTTCTTCCAGGAATGATCACTTCAAATCTCAAAATCCACACAGTAAAAATCGATGATTATAAAACGAAAAGGAAGAGGAGAGTGAGTTCTATCTATTCAACGGTGGTGATGAATTATTGTTGAGTGAGGTTCTGGAATTTCGAGCTCAAAGATCACATGTTCGCAGCAGTTTTTGGGGCTGATGAAGGTTTCGCACTTCAGGGTGCTGCCGGTGGAGAAGGGTCTGGTCAAAGCGAGTGGAGTGGCGCATCTTGATGGGTCTCCAACAGTCTTCATCGATGGCGGCAGCGGCTTGTTCAAAATCGATGTTGGGTTCTTCGTGCGGTTATTGAACAGATGAAAAAAGGACAAAGGCTAAGGCGCATTGGATCTAAGATGGACGGAGGAGTCAGGCGTTGTGTGCAAGCAGGAAGGAGGAGTCGAAGGTTGGATTGCAGCGGGTTTTGGTTCCAGAAATCGAATATGAGGAAGAAGGGTTAAGTCCCTTAATAACATGGTTAAGTTAATTAATTATGTTTTAGTTAAATTAAATTGTATTCAAAGTATAAAAATCAATAACTCATTCCATACTTGTCAGAAATTTGCAAAACGAACTGCGTTGGGATCGTGATCAGAAACACTACGCAACAGAACAGACCAGAATGGAAAAGGATAAAATGAAAATTTAAGGGGAATTCAAATTCAAATGAATGTGAGTTTTCTCGCACCTACAAAAATATTCACATTTTTGTGAAATTGAAACCTGTTGTTGATTTGATTATTTGTTTGTTGGTTGTTATATTTAAATGGACATCCAATTTAAACTGTAGAAATTGAATGACAGTTAGTTTATTTTTGAATTAAATTGCTAGTTAAACCTCGACACATATAATCAGTTAATTATTGCAAATTGAACTGTTTTGGATGATGGTTTTGATGTGTGTTTATTTATGGATATATTGAGCTGTACAGATGCTGTCTATATTTTTATATCAGTGTTATCACCTTGGATGTTACGGGCATCATCATAAACTGTCATTTCGAATAAATTAAGAAATAGGTTGAAATGATATATACCTATGACATTTGACCTTTGGATTGAAATGATATATAACCATTCCCTGAAATTAAAAATTAAAAATTTGAAATAACTGATCACTTGGCCATAGGATAGAGAATTATTATACGGACACCGGATTGGTTAAATCTAAATTTTTTAGAATTTGTGAAACCGATTTAAATAAGTGATTCTATGTAAAGAAAATAAATTGAAATTATTTAAATTGAATTATACCATGGGATTTGAATTTAAATTTGAAATGTTGAAATTGAATTATTTCAAAGGTTTAAATCTTTATTTAAACTTTGAAATTAAATTGAAATTGAAATGATCTAAAATTGTTAATTTGAAATTGAACTAAAAATTGGTTATAATTTAAATTATTTCAAAGGTTTAAATTTTTATTTAAACTTTGAAATTTAATTCAAATTGAAATGATCTAATTTGTTAAATTGAAATTTGAACTAAAATTTGTTATGAATTGAAATCATTCCAAATTGAATTATATTCGAAATGTTAAAATTTGAATTGTTTCAAAGGTATAAATCTTTATTTAAACTTTGAAATTAAATTCAAATTGAAATGATCTGATTTGTTATTTGAAATTTGAACTAAATTGGTTATGAATTGAAATCATTCCAAATTGAAATTAAAATATTTGAAAAGTTGAAATCAAATTCGAATTGAAATGATTACAATTTAAATTATTTCAAAGGTTTAAATCTTTAATTAAATTTTGAAATTTAATTTGAATTGAATTTGAAAAGTTGAAATTGAATTATTTCAAAGGTTTAAATCTTTATTTAAAATTTGAAATTAAATTCGAATTGAAATGAAAAATAAATAAATATTATGAACTTGAACTTGAACTCGAATTTGATTTGAATCGAATAGATTCAAAATAATATTTTGAAATTGGAAGTTATCCTTTAAAATGGATTGGTCTCAAATGAATTTGATTTTGGAATCGATTTGGACTGGATATTGGAAATCGATTTGGTTTGCTTTGAGATTTGAACTTAGGTTCAGATTTATTGAAATGGAAAGAAACAGTTGATTTGAAATTATTTCTATATAAACTATTTTAATAAATTTGTTCCTTTGATATATGAAGTACTTTATATAAATTGTTTTCAAAAAACCTATTTTTCTATATATATAAAAGTAGTTTATTTTATAAAATATTTTAATATATATAAAACCATTTCTAATACTTAAGCTGTTTTGATTTCCAAACTATTCCAAATCTCTCAACTATTTAAAATTATTCAAAAATTTATTTAAACCCCAAAACTATTTCAAACTTATAAACTATTTTAGAAATGAAATTATTTACATTTAAATCTCTGATTTAAAAGTAAATATGATTATTTTGATGTTAAAATCAAAAATGAGTCCAAAACTATTTTTGAAGTAAACTGAATGATTCGAAGGAAATGTTGTTAATTGAAGTCATAACAAATTATTGAATTTGAAATTTATCTCAAAGTGAATATGAATTTTGAAAGTAAATATTATTGTAATTAAATTAATATGATATTTTAAAGTGAAATCTGTTTAGTTGAATATGATATTTTGATATCATAACGATTCACCATTGAAATATAGAAGTACCAATCGATGTGTAACATAACGCTTTGTTGTTAAAGAGACCGGGGCCTCTTATTGACATATTCTCTGTCAATGTTGGAACCACTTTAACAACTGTGTACGTGGTGGAGTTCCAAAAATGAAGTAGGATGAATTTGGAGGCGATTACTGGATTGAAGAAAGTGAACGATAATGGATGATCTCTACACTTATGTCGATTGGAAATGACTAAAACAGGAGCCGTGCCAGACCAAATGAGGCTTGACTACCTCTTAGTGGACATCTGCTCTTTGATTTTCTTGGGCCTCGGGTCCATACTATTACTATTCAGTTGTTGTTTTGTTGGTGCACACCCTTGATGGGATGGATTTCCCTTTGATTCAATATTGGGTGGATGTCTACGGTGGGCCGTTAGGGGTAACCACCAGTCTGGATCAGGCAAACTAGTAGCATACTACTTTGGGTATAGCCTCATGTGCCTTGTCATACGTTTATCCTTATGCTAGACAACTACGATTTTGATTTTTGGCATAGGTCTATAGGGGACTCACTGGCTACCGACGTTCTACTGGTTGTATTACAGGACCTGCATAGACCATGTGCTTATAAACTGTGTGAGGGTAATCAATGTAACCCTGCTTACGCTATTTTTCTGACAAGTACTTGTGAATAGACACTATTATAATAGCAAAATTATATTATATAGTATCTAGTTTGACGGACCCTTAGGAAATGTAAATTCCCGTAACATCTCTTGAGTTATGTGTGTGTATGTTCATATGATGTCGATTTGACTTAGATGAGAATATTTTTGCCTGATCCGAGCTTGTTTTATTTTCACGCTATTACGCTCGGGTCAGACTTGAGCATTCCAGTTTCAAAGGTTATCTTCTGAAGGATGAAGACGAAGACGGTATACTATTATTACTATTGTATTCCACTACTATTCCGTTGCATTACTCTGTATTATCAATTATGTATATAGATGTATAACTCTGATAAATGTTGTAAAATGATCAAATGTTTATTTTAAACAGCTTCATGAACTGTTATTTGATTATTATATTTTGTTCATTCCGTTGCGAGATTCTGTGCTTGTTTTTCTTCTTTCTTTCTAATTCTAAATTAATCCCCTTGATTATCTATATTTTTGACTGTAATGGTTAAAGATGTGGATCGTCATTTAACAATCTGTAAATACATACAGTTTTGAGTTAGACATGTGTGGATTATTGTCGATTCAAAAGGTACGGAATTCTGGGTCGTTACAATGATCGTTTCATATTTCTAGTGGAATATACAACTTGTTTGTAAATATTCGAATAGAGCAAGTGGTTATGGGACATGTAGCTCGACTCTTATATTTACTAGCTTGGCGTAGTTTTCACTAAACTTGGTCAATTCTGATCAACCCGACCTGCGGGTCACATCGATGATCTTTGTATTATCCCGAGGAGCTTCGGCTCATGCGATCTTTGGATTCACGATGATCTTTGGATCATCCTGTGGAACTTCGGTTCATCTTGAGAGTCTTTAGACTAATTGAGGAACTTTGGTTCCATCTTATCGTAGGAACTTTGGTTCCAGTGGATCTCCGATCATTCCGACCTTTGGTTCATTCTGATGATTTCCAAATCATCTTGAGGAATTTCGGTTCATTGATTTTTATCGATGATCTTCGGATCATCCTACGGGGTCGCGACCCACGGTCTTCGGACCATCACAGGAGGTTTGGCTCAACACTATGGCTTATGCCTTGAGATCGCGTCTCACCTTCGATATTGGGTTGGTTGAGTCTTCGGACTCCCATATTTACTTGGTTGAGTCTTTGGACTCCCATATTGCTTGTGATGAGCCTTCATGCTCCCGCTTTGACTTAGCCCTTCCCCTTCTTTGGGATCTTTGAGATTTCTAATTTATTGATTTCTTCGATCTTATTTTTGTTGATGTATGTGCCGTCAATCTCGTATTGATATTAATTTACCAATCTTAGATTCTTTGTTATTTGGATATCCTTATATAGAGCCGAGATTTCTTTGGCATATTTTCTGGACATATCGAGTCTTCACATTTTACTTGTGAACAATGTAGTTATTTTATATATGTCATTTTCTGTTCATATCTCTGATTCGATTTCAGTGTATTATGATGAGTACAGCTAGACTGATCCGTTTATTGTTTATTCTTATAAATAATACTTGGGTCAGACCGAGTATTACAGGTGCCTCTCCTTGTCTGTAGATGGGATAGCCTTCCTTTTGGTTAACCGCACTTGTTTTAGTAGTTTTATCTTTCATGTATTTGTGATTGTGACTCTTATGTGCACATATTCTTTTGTGTTATACATGTATCTATCCTTTTATGATATAGTGGATCTTGCATGACCACTTATATTACGACAACCACTCTTGTAGTATTATTCATATCTATTTTCGTCTTTGTGATATGAATATCTGTGCCTGACTCTGATTTTATTGTTGTGTATATTGCTTTCGAATTATATATAGCAACTGTGTATTATATTTGGACTCAATTTAGATGTGTCAGATTTCCTCATGAGATTTAAAAAGTTAGACCATATTATCCGACATATTTGACACTCGTTCAAAGCTAATATACAGATGGTCGCTCCTCAACAGCCTTATTCTTCGGGTTAGTTGACACCGTTGCTTGCAAAGGCCTTGGCTAACGCGAGTATAAAGGTGGGGCGTTACAAAAAGCGTGGATTAAAATAAAAATTACCTTAATTTAATTAACAATACAAACCCAGTCTGATCCACTTATCCACGTTTACCTTATTATAACCAAGGTGTCGTTCGCAGCTACAAACGTGCCACGGATCCGTTGGGGACGCGTTTGACGCACCGGATGCGCGAGCGTGATTTACCACGCTCAACAACATTTGTTTGGAAGTTGAAAAATGGTTCGTTCGCACTGATATTACAGTCTTTCCAAATTGTTTACTCAAACTCATTTGGTTTTATTTCAGTTGATACCATAGTTTGCATACTCATATATATACCAAGATACAACAATGTGAGAGTAATATTACAATCTTTTCAAAATGTTATTTGTTAAACATGAATTTAAATTAGATGCATATTACAAAATAATACATCTCAAATGCTCGTTTAAATACACACTCAGATATTCCGTTCGTTGTAAAAAAATGCATTCTTCGTATACAGTCGTGCACGTTCAAATAACACGCTTAAATGTTTACCGTTCCTTACACACAAATCATCAATGAATGTCAATGCCGTTTCAAGTCCCGTCCAAGTTCCTAACATTCAATTGCTCTTTCTTCCCCATCAGAACTACTCCATTTTCATTTCCAAACTTATCCCTGAGTCCCCTACTTCGTTTCAGACTCTAGTATAAAATAGAGATGGAAATGTGCCACAAACTAATAACTGGAGCCAAGATCTCGAATTGAAGATTGACCATCTGAATTCGAAGACTAACAATGTAGCTACTTCAGATTCATCGAAGAACTAGAGAAGAAGATGATGAGGTTTTTACTTTTGAAATACGTATATTATTCTCAGTTTTTTTATAATTTTACAATGAGAATTTCTTAGCATTTATTCTAAGGCAGACTCAGTCACTGTCTGGACCGGACTGAAACGGCAGGGATTTCGAGTTACCGGTCCGAACTTAGAACCTGGATTTTAAACACAATGATTTATTCGATATATTTTGATGGGTTTTTTTCTCTTTACGTAGATGGCGAAATCAGAAGAGTCTTTCCTGATATATCTCCACGATAAAGTCCGATCCAGTCTAACTAGAATTTTCCTAATATTTCTTCTTTTTTGATATATCACAAGCTTTCCTAATATATCTATAGGATCGACCGCAGCTATATAATAAATTTAAGTATTCCTCCTTCAACACTCTACACTTTCCCTTATCAATTGCAGTCATTAAACCATGGCTAATTTGAAGCCTTATGTTCTTTTTCCAGAAAAGAAGTATGCTACAATTTTGCGCAGCGATTCAGACATTGGCGACCATCTTTCAGACATATTAGGGGATTTGCAACACTGGAATAACCTCTTTGATTTTTCTTCCATTGATTCCAATGCATCTCATGCTTCCAAATCAAGCACAAAGACGACCAATGTTGCTGGACTTCATCATCCTCCTGTCACATCACATGAATTTTTGAGTACCATTAAAGCTCTCATGATCAGTGAAGACGGCAGCGAGAAGTTTGAAAATTTGCTAAAAATCTGGATTTTGCATCACAAATACTATCTGGTTGAAAAAATTGTTTTAGACAGCGAACTACTTTGCACTGTTGCAAAAGACTACTATGGGTACGTACTATTGCATTCATCCTTTGATCATCATAATTTTCTTTTTAAAAAATTTACTGTTTCTTAGTTTAGTTATCTGTTTTTTGCAGAGTAAACTCTGTGATGAAATTGATCGAGTGTGCGAAGAACTACGATGATCTATCAGCAATGCTTGCTTCCAGTTTTGAAACAAACGCGCTTGAAATTATGAAGCATCCTGTTGCATTTCAGATTGTTGCTTGCTGCCTCGTGAATCTAAGAAATGGTCACGCTATGGTAAGATTCACAAACTGCAATCGGACGTACTGTTTACTTCCATGGTTCAACTTACAATATCTTTATTTATGTATTTTTTTGGTTTCAGTTTTTATTTAATGCAGCATCAAAGCACTGTGTGAAACTAGCGAAGCACGATACTGGAAGCGATTCTCTTAGACAAATCTTCTTGTTTTCAGCCAATATTGAAAGGGTGAATATTATGGTGAAAATTTTAAATAATTCGGTTTCTCTTGCAAAACATCCCATAGGGTAAGTAGTTTGGAGCTTTTATTAATAGTTAACTGTTAATTGTTATATGTCAAAAAAAAAAAAAAAAAAATCATGCCTTTGTTTTTATTTTAAAATGCAGAAGCCATGTGCTACAGTTTGTTTTGGATGTTTTGTATGATCACTTACCATTCAGCCAATATCTATGTGATTTCCTGGTTGATCATCTGTGTGAATTAGCCATGCATCAATATGGAAGTTATGTTATTGAAAAGTGCATTCGGTCACTGGGAGGAGAACTGATAATTGAAAGTCTATTGGAGAGATTTGATGTGAGTGAATATGAAAAACTTGCTACAAGTGCATATGGAAACTACGTTCTTCAGACTGCTATAGACAAGTGCAAGGGGACTTTGCTCCATGGCGAATTGATGGATGCCTTGGGGAAGCTTCCGAGAAAATTGACGGCCCATGCTCATGCCCGCAACGTACTCAAATACGTCAGAAGACACCATCTAACAAATTAATAAACATCGAGGATTAATTAAGTAGGAGAATTAAGGAGAACTTTATTTTGGAGGCAAAAATGTACGTCTATGGATGAGAGCTTTGATGATGAAAAAGGCTGTTAAGTAGTTATGTGTTTTGTTAGATGTTTAATTAATTTCATATGTCATTGTATGTGTGGGTGTTTGCTATGATTATAACACTTGAATTACAAATTTGAAGTCAATATATGTTTTGTTTCATAATTGAATGAAGCATTTTGATTTTATCTTTATAACTCTGGGGGTTCAGTTATAAACTGATGATACGTCAATGAATTTAACTAGTACTACAGTATCAGTTATGTTAATGGAAGAAAAGTTGATATTTATGCTGCTAAATTATATTATGTACTGTCTATTATGATTATCCATAGGTAAAAGGAATTGAATAACATATGTTATACAAGGTTTGAGTTAATCTAAGTTTACAAGATTTAAGCTAAGTTAAAACATAAAACAGAACAACTTGGTGAGAAATATTCTGCTGAAAGCTTATAATGGATTTGTACCTTTTTTCGTCTATTGCTACAAACAAAAAGGGGATCAATATACTGTGACAGTGTGACTTATCAATTATTGGAATATGAAACAGTTGCTGTTAATTTGATCTTCGTAGACATCATCCTCCGCTTAACTTGTTTCTAGAACCAGCTTACTAATTTTTTATTTTTTTTCCCCACTTCTCGTTGTCACACGTTTTGTTAATAACATATGCTTGGCACGTTAGTTCTGGATTAATTTACTGCATCATGAAAAAGAACCCGTACAAATTTGGCAGAGTTACATATGCATCATGCATGAATATCCGAGCGCAGATCGTCTAGACCGGGGACCCCTGATCCGGACGAATCAAAATCCTCCATTCGGATGATTTTGCACTTTGGCCCCTGCAATTCGGGGTTGAATTCAAGGGGCCAAGTGCAAAATCACCCCCAAATAGGGGATTTTGATTGGCCAGAACCAGGGGGTCCTCGGTCCATGTGATCCCCTGCCTGAATATCCTTTACAGTTAAATTAAGTTTGCAATTTGTGTATTTTGATATATATATATATATATATGGCGAGCGTTCAATGACACCCCAAAAGCTCCCTGATTTCCACCACAAGTTTCCCCCTCTCTCTCCTTCCACTTATTCTCTCTCCCTCCACTACATTATCCTAACGTAGACGAGTGGCTATAAATGGGGTGCAAATGGGAGGCTAGAAAATAGGGGTGCCATTGAACACACACACACACACACATATATATATATATATATATATATATATATATATATATATATATATATATATATATATATATATAGAGAGAGAGAGAGAGCGCATTTTCTTTTAAAGGACAAAGTTAACAAATTCTTTGGCCAAAAGTATGGAAAGTTTCGTTTTTGGCTAAAAGTCCACATTTTAGATGTGGAATTCAGGGGGCCCATTGTCATTTTCACTTTACACTAAAATGTGTCATTTTGGCCAAAAACCAAACTTTCCATACTTTTGACCAAAAATTTTGTTAAGTTTGGTCTTCTCACTATTTTCCACTAAATATATGTGTGTGTGTAAATATATATATATATATATATATATATATATATATATATATATATATATATATATATATATATATATATATATATATATATATATGAGTCGGCTATTTGGACACAAAATTAAACACAATGAGAAAGAAACAAAGCCTCCACCGTTGGATTTGTTTATTTAAGCCATTAAAAGCGGTCAAAGCACTTCCGAACAAAGATCTACTTTTGATACACCTAATCTCGGTTGCCACGTAAGCCATCATTTTCGAGGATACTATTAATCTGCAGTGGACCGGGTCCCACCGCCGCAATTACAACCAATACTCGAGCTCCACGTGTCCAAGTTCCGGAAAAGAGGAAAGCCACGTGGCGGCCTAGTCAGCCCGCTTCTTCACCTATAAATACCTCCAAGCTCAAAATGGAAAGAGACTTCTTCCTCCAATCTTCTTTCGGCTACCTTAACTTTTAGCTAAACTGATCCTCCTAAATCAAAACCTCTCCACGACTAAGTCTAAAAATAACCGACACTTCTTATTTCTCAAAATAGAAAAAAATTGTACTTGTAATCTAAAGAAAATCAACACATATAAAGTGGACGTAGGCACCGTCTTTGCCGAACCACCATAAAAATTCTTGTGTGTTCCCCTGTTTCCTTTACTTTATTGCACTTTGTGATTGTTACTCGTGTGCTCATCACACGATTAGGGGTTGACTGTCACTAGTGACCAACTTTTGACGTCAGCACTTTGGCGCGCCAGGTGGGGGAGCGCACCGACATACCCTACAACCTTCAGCGAGTTTCGTTCCATGGCAATCAAGCGGAAGAAGGATGCAATATCTTCCAGCCCTAGAAACGCTGATGCAGCCGATACCAACGTTGCAGAAGCAAGTTTGGAAGCCTCCTCTCATGAAGACGTGTCCCGTTACACCACCAGGGATCATGTGGACAAGATTCTGGCCGAGTTCAAGGACAAGATGATATCTCAGGGTAAACTTCTCGAACAACAGCAACAGTTGATGGATCACCTTCTCGGTCGGGTGGAGATAGGACTTACCGCTTCAACATCAATTCCTCCATCGACCGGGACTGGGGCATCAACCTATCTTTAGTCTACACTGAATGAGGCCATTGATCAGATCCCACCTTTGCTCCCTCTTGGCTCGGCTCCACCTTCCAACCAATCACTGCCAAGAGTATCACTCCCAGCAATCAACGCAGCCGCAGCTGCAGATTCACAGGAGGCCCACGATCAAGATCTAGGTTGTCCGACCATATTTCCCCCACTCCTTGGAATAACTCGATCCTCCAGACCAATCGAGCTACTGCCGGGCCAAACCGAATCAATGGCATTCCCATTACAACTCGGTATCTTACCGCAGACTCGTCTAACGACTCTTCCCCTTCAACGAAGAGCTGGTGGAGTCTTCCCTTCGAACCAGGGAGACCACTCTACCATACCAGTTCTCACTGTAATAGGTGACAACGCTACCATAAACCCTTCTAACATTGCCCCGACCGGGGGCAATACTGAACCCCGAATATCACATGCTATGCTGGATCAGCCTGGGCCTTCCGTCTTGGGTACGACCCGGTCCAATCCTCATCAGGTTCAAGAGGGGTCATTCTCCCAGAATCATCAGCCGGGGCTCATCCTCACCTTCACTCTACTCACGGAGGTCGGGTCCAACCAGCGGCCACCCTTCCGAGCATACTTTTGTCGGATCCTCATACTGGAGTTCTCCGAAACACCGAGCTGGACTCATGGCAACGTCTCCTCGGAGATGGAAGCCAGCTTGCAATCATCATCAGGTGTTTCACCCGGAGCACATCTGCTAAGCAGGATGTGGATGATATCCACCGCAGCTCATTCACGAGGGAGATTAGGAACTCTCGCAATCCTCCGGACTTCAAGTTCTCGGCTATCGAACCATACAATGGTCGGACCAACCCGACCATCCAACTCATGCAATACATGCATCATATAGAGGTGCTTGGCGCATCGTCCAATGTTATGGCAAAGTGCTTCCCACTCTTTCTCACAGATATAGCCGGCATGTGGTTTCGACAGCTAACAATGGAGTCAATCAGCAGCTGGAACATGCTGGTCACCCGCTTCATCGAACAATTCAGAGTCCATATCTCTCGACCAAAAGAGCGTCATGTTCCTGACCTCCATCAAACAAAGACCCGGTGAAACTCTCCATTCCTTATTGGAAAGATTCAACGCGGTCATAGCATCAGTCGACCGACCCAAGCCGTCGATGGTACTTATAGTCGCCATGGCAGGTGTCCAGAACCGCTCTAAGTTCAGGATGTCCTTAACTAGAGACCCTCCTAAGGACATTGAAGATTTCTATGCAGAGGCCGAGCGATTCCTCTGACAAGAAGATGCCAGCATTGAGATGGAGAGCCTCGAGGTCCTTGCCACCAAACAAGGAGGTCCATCCCACACCAATGACTAGAATAAAGGAAGAGGAAAGACCCCGGAGAAGAATGAACGCAATGTACGACCCCAGAGAGAGGACAAGTACGATCAGTATACCGACCTCAACTCTTCTTTGCTCAACATCTACCTTGACATACGAGGATCCCTATCTTTCCCAAAACCTCCTCGAAGAGAACCGACCCAGAAAGAACTCGGCTCTGGAAAACACTACATGTTTCATAACATCACCGGGCACAACACCAGTAAGTGTAGGCATTTGTGCGATCTCATCAAGAATAGGGTCAGGCGAGGAGAACTTCCTGAGTATGTCAAGAAAAACACAACGGCCCTGCCGCCTCAGTCATCTGCCCAAGCTCCTCAGGTCGGTCCTCGATCTCCTAGAAACGGAAAGGACCCTGAGACCAGCGCTCGCGAAATTATTATTAATTAGATTTTCTTATTTTTTTGTTACTTCTTCAAATAAAATGAATATGTTGATATACACATGTATGGGGTTAGGATTTAGTTCCTTGGCATGCTCTGGATTCAACATTTCATTCTCTTAGAATTTATTTTCATTCCTATTGTAATAGTCTTTTATCAACAATGAATTTTCTTTTGCAAATATGGGCTATGATTGAACAATTTAAACCAAGCTTAAATGATTCTCGCCAACCCGAATATGGCCAGTACTAAGCCACCATCTATGATGGACGGTCAAAGTCTGCCACCATACCTAAAAATACTGTAACACCCCGTAATTTTAAATATTAAAATTAACATATTTAAGAACACTTAATTTTTAGAAGAAGAATTAAGGGAAATGGATTATTCCATTGCGTTCGTCTCGAAATTCTGCTTGGAATACAGTCCAAGTTTTCGTAAATCGGACTTCGTATGAGGAAGTTATGGTCCTCAGAAGTTTCAGGAATATATATAAAATAAAACAGCTCAGATTTAAAAATTCGAAATTCAAACAGAGAAGCGGGTTGGGCGGGATTTTTCCCGCCCCAAGCCAGGTCGACCAGGGGGTCGACCTCCCCTATACAGGTCAACTTGGGGGGTCGACCTACTTCCCCCCTCCCCTCCCCACCCCCCCCGGGTGGTAGATCTGAAATGTGACAATTCTGACTCTTTGCTGAGTCATTAGGGCTGATGTGGACGTTCTGGATAACTCTATCTTGTCTGGATGGTCCGGATTAATTCTAGGTTGATCTAACGGCTTATATTAATCTAAAATTCTATATAAGCACGCATAGACTCAAGCCCTAAACCTAAACTAAATTAGTCTCGTGGCCACCATGATGCTGTTGGAATAGTTCTCCTTCTTCTTAAGGCTTAGGAATTGCAAGTCAGAATTCTTATACAAATGACGAACGAATTATTCTCTTTTCTAATCCATCTTTGTGAGTACAATTTCTTTCATAAAATAATAAATTAATTAATTATGATGAGTTATAATTGGGATTATGAGAACATGCCTGTTGAATCATGTGACGTTACTCAATTTTGTTATCGTCTGTTTGTGAACATATGACAGTTTTGTTAATGTAACACCCCACTCCCGCTATGATCACTCACTAAGGGAATGCCATAGCATCGGTGGAGTATTTTAGTGAATATAGAACAGAAAAATTACAACAAGACAGATATAAATAGTACTTGAAATTTTAAAACATCATCTCATAACAGCGGAAGTAAAACATGTTTGGTTACATCACAAAACCATAAACCAGAGTCAAGTACATAATATCCATCTTGATAAAATAGAAGTACATAATCCCACTACATAACTAATAGCCATAAAAGGAAAGATAAGCTCGGCTTCACTTCAGAGGTCCAAGCTCCATAGGATAGATATAGCAATCAGATCAAAGCCCACTAGCACCAGGCCCACTCTAATAACCTGGGGTTGGGGAAAAAAAGATAAAAACAACGGGGTCAGACATAAGTCTGAGTGAGTCCTATAACCCTAACAATACAATCATTAAAATAACCAGAGAAGACATAAGTTGATATACGGTAACGACTGGGGATGAATGGCTACACTAAGCAGCTTGGTAAACTTAGGATAAACTAAGATCACCGTAAAGACGCATTTACCCACCCAAGGATAATTACTAAATTACACCGCCCCAGACCTACTCAAAGATAATTCCTACACTGCACCACACCAGTTTTACCTACCTAAGATTAATTCCTACTTAAAGGTTGATCCCACTAAATGTACTTAGTAATTTTTACCCAGTAGTTTCTGGTACCCCTACATAGGTGCCGTCTGCCCCTATCATTACTAGGTGTACCCACTACTCCCAAGCGATCGGCTCCCTAACGTAGATACCCGTGCTGGTCCCACAATGGGGTGTATCATTTCCCCAAGTGGCAACCTGATAATACCAACGGTGCACGGCTTTATACCTACACGATGCAACAACGATTTACTAACCAGCCCGGGTCCACACACGCATATGAAACCCGTTGGTCCTACGTTGCCACCGTTAACCCGTTTTTGGCCTCTTATAGTCAAGCCCAATATGCGTGTCCCGTCACTCGACTTGGGTCGAGCCCACAAAGATACGTTTGGGATATTGGTTGAGATGGGCCCCCACAAGCTACCACCTAAGCTTGTTAATTTTATCTAGTGTATCCCACTTAACCCCTTTAACCATGTCTACTTACATGTTATAAATACTTTGGTTAAGTCATTAATCATATTTTTATTTACCTTTCAAGGCACCCACTAGATTTCCACATGACACCCAAGTCCTTTACTTAATTCCCACATGCCACCCGAGGCACTTACTTAACCCTTTAATCATGTTTAATTCCATGTTCCACTTTGGTTAAGTATTCTAATCGTATTTTCTATTGCTACCCAAGGCAACCCACTAGTTTTCTCATGCCACCCAAGGCACCCACACTAGTTACTACATGCCACCCAAGGTACCCACTTAACCCTCATGTTCCACTACATGCTAATATGGTTAAGTGTTTCTTAATTAATTAAGGCCGTGATCCTCATAAAGACCTCTCACATTAGACTATCTTTTATGACCGCTGGTTAAGCCGGTTGGGTCCGGGCAGCCTTATGTCATAACCGAGTCTAACCTCGTGTCTTTACATTAATCACGTATTTAGTTTGTGCCTAAGACCTCTCACATTGGGCTAACATTTGTAGCAACTGGTTAAGCCGGTTGGGTCCGGGCAGTTTTACGCTACAACTGAGTCCAACCTCGTGTCTTAGTCAATTAATTACACCTAATTAATCACCCTCATAATTTAAATTAATTATCTCTAATTAATATTAAGCTTTTCATAACATGGGTAGACCTAACTCAATAGGTAAATTCCCATGGGGTAGACCTAACTCAATAGGTAAATTCCCAACACATAGTATGGGTACACCTAACTTAATAGGCAAATTCCCATACTATGTTCATTTATTTTATGTTATGCATAATTATGTTAATTTCACACAATCTTATTAATTTATGCATTGAATTAACCCCATCGTTCCCACGTAATTTCGTTCTCATGACATAACACATATAAAAGGTGTCAACTTACATATGTATGAACATGTTTCAAAGGTGCCATCTTGCATATTAACAAACACATAACTTGCATGTGAACTTGCATAACATGTCATATATCTTGCATATAATCTTGTATAACATGTCACATAACTTGCATATAATATGTCATATAACTTACATATTAGCTTGCATAACATACTTGCATATTAACTCATAAACTTGCATAATGTCGTCATGAACTTGCATATTAACAAACATGTAACTTGCATAGCATATCTTGCATATTAACATACATGTAACTTGCATACTAACAAACATGTAACTTGCATATTAACAAACATGTAACTTGCATATTAACAAACATGTAACTTGCATATTAACAAATATGTAACTTGCATAGCATATCTTGCATATTAACATACATGTAACTTGCATATTAACAAACATGTAACTTGCATAGCATATCTTGCATATTAACATACATGTAACTTGCATACTAACAAACATGTAACTTGCATATTAACAAACATGTAACTTGCATATTAACAAACATGTAACTTGCATATTAACAAATATGTAACTTGCATAGCATATCTTGCATATTAACATACATGTAACTTGCATATTAACAAACATGTAACTTGCATAGCATATCTTGCATATTAACATACATGTAACTTGCATAGCATATCACCATGAACTTGCATAACATGCATATGATTACATAGCCCACAACTTGCATATTTAGCATCATGCAAACATAACATACATCATATTAAACTTGCATAAGCTTACATACTCAACATGCATAAACATAAGATTAATGCTAACATCATATCATATGATTCAAGACTCATTAATCCACATACAAAACCATAAATCTCATCATATCTCATCTACTTAGTTTAACAAAAGATCATCAAAGTGATAGAAACTCACAACTAGCAACTTTGAACACCAAATGAAGAAGATTAAGATGCTAAGAAGGGATTAGAAGTTGATTAGAGAGTGATTAGTATGCAACCCTCTTCATAAAATTAGTGGAGGCCATGAGAGCTAGCATTTTGCCATAGTTTAGTCACTAGGTTTAATTATGAATGAATTAGGGTAGGTTAGGGTCTTATTTATAGATTAGGCAAGTGTTTTAGGCCATAGGATTAACCCTAGATTCAATCCAAGCCATCAAAGCATGTCTTGGGGAAGAAGTCAAGTGTAGGAACCATCTAGGGCCTTTAGATTAAAGATGGACCATGAGAACCATTCAAATGCAAAATCTGCACTTGAGCGAATCGGCCCACGGGTTGACAGCCAAACACCCTGGATTAACCCCTAGTCGACCCAGCGGGCTCGGGTCGACTTCAAAAATCGGCCGGTTCGGTTATTCCCCTCTCCCAATTCGCTGTTTTGAGCATTTTTGCATATTTATTTATTAAATTTTCAATTATATATATATATATCAATATATATATATATATATATATATATATCTACACAACCCATTTCACTTAATTAAGTATACTTTAATTTGGGAATTTTCGTGAAACTTCGCGAGGCCATATCTTGGTCATACGGACTCCGATTTTCGAAAACTCGGACTCTATTTCGCGTATTTTTCCGAGACGAACGCAATGACGCAACCCGTTACCCTTGATTCCCACATCTAGGATTAGTTATTCTGTAATTAGTGAATTTTAGCATTAACCGAAATTCGGGGTGTTACATTCTCCCCTCCTTAAAGGATTTCGTCCCCGAAATCTCTAAGCTAAGGAGAATGCATATCCTACCATCCAAACAACCATCTACTCAATCCATCAAACACGGGCATCCATTGTCCTTAAACAATTTCTAATGATGTATGAGCATATGCGAAAAGTGTGTGTATATGTTCCCTATCTAATGTACGAACATATGCAAACCATGATAGTGCCATGCATCCAATATGTATGCGAGATAACCCTATCGACACATACCGTATCTATATGAGTGCACAATCATTCACCAAAATGCATCATCCATATGATAACACAATCATTATACATCCATCAATATAGCTAACTACACACAATTTTATGCAATATGCAATATGAAGTGATTGAGCCGATCTAGTGCCTAGAGTGTGTATATATGCATCCACGAGCAACCACTAGCAAACACTTGCATCCACTTGCATCCATCAACCATAACATGTCTCAAACACATGTTTCAACCATAGGTTTTCCCTATCTAAAGGTCAAACAGGACTAACGAGAGGACCTACTAAAGATAAGATAAGTACTAGGCAAGCGATAAAGGAGAAGTTAAAAGACATACTCTCCAAAAGAAATGGATACAAAGAACGCATCTTCGCTTCCGTCTCCCAAGTAGCATTCTAACTAGCTGAACTTCTCTGTTCCTCAACTTCCTAGTCTCTGGCCCAATGATGCGAGTAGGAGCTCGTCGAATCGTCTCATCGTGCTCTAACTCTACTTCTTTAAGCAAACTCGGCTCTACCACCTCAGCGGTCTCATGTAAGCACTTCCTCAAATGGGACACATGAAATACATCCGGTACACCACTAAGTCTGTCAGGCAACTCCACTCTATATGCCATCCGTCCAATTCTTTCCTTAATGGGAAATGGCCCTACAAACCTTGGTACTCACTTCCTAACAGATCCAAAGTGAACCACATTCCATAACGGAGACACCTTGATAAAAAGCATGTCCTAATATCAAACTCAAGCTCTGTTCTCCTCTTGTCCGCATAAGATTCCGCCGCTTTCATCCTTCTTCGAATCCAACCCATCTTCTCTGAAGTCTCTCTAACCATATCTGGCCCAAGCAAGATCTTATCCGTAGATTCCCACCAACATGTAGGAGATCGACAAGGCCTTCCATAAAGAGCTTTGAGAGGAGCCATACCAATACTGGACTGAAAGCTGCTATTATATGCGAACTCCACCAACGGAAGATGCTCTTCCCATGTACCTCCAAAATCCAAAATACATAACCTCAAAAGATGTTCTAGATACGGTTCACCCTCTTGGTCTGACCGTCCGTCTGAGGATGAGATGCGGTGCTCAAACACAACTGAGTCCCTACCGCCCTCTTGCAAAATCTTCCAAAACTCACTAGTGAAGATAGGATCTTGATCACTCACAATGCTGGAAGGTACACCATGCAATCTAATAATCTTTCGAAGGTAAACTGAAGCTAGACATGGAATAGTCCTCTTGCTCTTCACGGGTATGAAATGGGCACACTTAGTAAGTCTATCTACCATAAGCCCAATCCCCGTATTACCCTTCCTTGATTTCGGTTATCCAACGAGGCACTATCCTACTTCCTATTTCGGAACTTCTAACGGGTGAAGCAACCCTCCGGGTTTCTTCTGTTCCACTTCCACTTGTTAGCATACCAAGCATCTAGCGACATACTTGGCCGCGTCTTTCTTCATATTGGCCTAGAAGAAAGCCCTCTTCATGTCTTGGTACATCTTACCCCCACCAGGATGAATGGTCATCCTAAAACGGTGTGTGTCATCAAGAATAGCCTTCCTCAAACCCTCGTCCTGCGGTACACAAAGTCTACTGTCTCTACGCAAGCACCCTCTATCATCTAGGGTGTACTTACTCAAATGGCTGGACGACTCCCCCCTTATGAGCTTCTCTACTAACTCAACCAACTGTGGGTCGTCCCTCTGTGCTCTTCCAATCCACCCCAAAAGAGTAGGTCTAACCAAGGAGGCTAGCAAACCGGGTACAAAGTCAATGGAAGGTCTAAAGTCAAACTTAGAAATAAACTCTAAGCTCCGTCGTTCAACGAACAATGTACTCAAGGACAACCTTTTTCTTCTTAAGGCGTCTGCTACCATGTTACCCTTACTCATAGGATGCTAAGGATCCCATCCACTTTTGTTGTCCTAAGACTATGCACTCGAAGAGTCTCCAACACTTCCCTAAGATGTAGGGCATGCTCTTCTCCACCAGGATATCATCCAAAATCATCATAACCGTCTCCCACGCAGACCACCCTAGTCGAATTCGGCATCCCCCAAATGCAAGCCCCAAAGGCCTAAACCAATATCAGACAAACACCCAAGGGATACCTCCTTCGGATTCAGACGACCTACGTGAGATGATAAAAATGGCTAATTAATTACGCCCTTGACCAATTCTGGATGTTCTCGCCAGTCTCGTTCCAAAACCGTCGTTTATTCTATACTGGCTCTGCTCAGCCTATTGAGCACATACGAAAACTTATTTCGTTCCTAGAAAAGACCAAAATGTCATCCATAAAGACCATCACAACTTATTTAGGTACTCCTTGTACACCCTTCTCATCAAATTAACCAAACATGCGGGGCGTATGTCAAACCAAATGGCATCACCAGCCACTCATAAAGAAATCATCCGGAGTCCTAAAGGCAGTCTTTTCTATGCTATCCTCAGCCACTCTCGACTGATGAAATCCCGTGGCTAAGTCTTACTACAAAAATACTGAGGCGCCAGCCAACCGATCAAAGAGATCATCAATCCTTGGCAATGGGTGTCTATTCTTCTTTGTGAGTTTCTTTAGTTCTCTTTAGCCTACACAAAGTCTGAGGGACCCATCCGCCTTCATAACAAAACTACTGGAGCGCCCCACTCCGATATACTTCGTCTTATGGACCCCTTTTTAAGCAAATCGCCTACTTACTTATGGAGTTCCCTCCTCCCACTAGGAGCCTTGTGGCACACTGGCCAAGTCACTGGTTTGGCATTGTTTACCAGATATATTCGGAAGTCAATCTCCCGCTCCGGAGGTAAGCCCTTCACCTTCTCAAACACATCCGAGTATTCCCGGACCACTTCTAACAGATCGCAAACTCTCGACCGACGTGTCCAGCGATTCTAGATAACTTAGCATAACAGATTCTATGGGATTACTAGAGATCTCGAGAGTGTTACCCAAGCGGGTCATAAGCCTAACAACTCTCCCTTCAAAATCAAGAACGGCACCCCTACTGGATAACCAGTTCATGCCCAAAACTAACCCATAGTCCGTGAAGCCCAACAAGCATCACATCCAAACTCAATGCTAAGTATAGAAACTTTCAAACCCAAACACATCATGGAGCCTTAGAATTCTTATCATCCTCATGCATAAGTGCCATGTAGACAAGCTTCTCAAAAGTGGCCCCCATAGGAATGTGAGTCATAGCTATTCCTTGCAATGGTTCGTTCAAGCCTCTAACGAACCTCAAAGCCTTCTTCTCCGGTGTATTCACCAACTCTATGCCAAACCTTGCTAATTGATTGAATTTGTTGACATATTCTTTCACCGTGAGATTCCCTTGCTTCAAATTCAAGAACTTCTCCATAAACAGATTCTCTTCCGCCCTTGAGAGAAACTTAGCCCCAAACCTTTGCTTGAAATCTGCCCAAGAGTCAACAGGGCGTTCTCCATTAGTGACCTCCCACCAGAATGAGGCCTCTCCCTTCATTAACCAAGCCGCCAACTTGACTTTCTTTCCCTCTTCCACTTCAAAGATATCTAGCAACTCTTCCACTTCCTTAAGCCAATCTCTAGCCTCTACGAAAGTCTCTGAACCAAGAAAAGGTTTTCCTCCTATAGCCTTGAACTCCTTGCAAACCTTAGCAAAATTATCCACTCTAGGCTGAGGAGGAGGAGCGGTTGTCTCTGGTGTAGTAGCATTGGCCGGACCCGCAGCCGCGGCCCTAGCCTCTTGCAACCTCCTATACCATAGTGGTATAACTAAACCCTCCGGGATGTTAAGATCTTCAGCCATGCTGAAACGAAAGAGGAAAGATTCAAAAAGGAGATTCCGAAAGATAAAGATATGGCTATTGGGGATTATGCTTTTCTTTTTCAAAAACTTTTTCTCTTAGAAGACATGCTTTTGAAAATACTTTCTTCGAAAATACTCTTAGAAAATAGTTTTTCTCAAAAATTTTATCTGTTCTGGTAACCTCGCTCTGATACCACGTGTAACACCCCACTCCCGCTATGATCACTCACTAAGGGAATGCCATAGCATCGGTGGAGTATTTTAGTGAATATAGAACAGAAAAATTACAACAAGACAGATATAAATAGTACTTGAAATTTTAAAACATCATCTCATAACAGCGGAAGTAAAACATGTTTGGTTACATCACAAAACCATAAACCAGAGTCAAGTACATAATATCCATCTTGATAAAATAGAAGTACATAATCCCACTACATAACTAATAGCCATAAAAGGAAAGATAAGCTCGGCTTCACTTCAGAGGTCCAAGCTCCATAGGATAGATATAGCAATCAGATCAAAGCCCACTAGCACCAGGCCCACTCTAATAACCTGGGGTTGGGGAAAAAAAGATAAAAACAACGGGGTCAGACATAAGTCTGAGTGAGTCCTATAACCCTAACAATACAATCATTAAAATAACCAGAGAAGACATAAGTTGATATACGGTAACGACTGGGGATGAATGGCTACACTAAGCAGCTTGGTAAACTTAGGATAAACTAAGATCACCGTAAAGACGCATTTACCCACCCAAGGATAATTACTAAATTACACCGCCCCAGACCTACTCAAAGATAATTCCTACACTGCACCACACCAGTTTTACCTACCTAAGATTAATTCCTACTTAAAGGTTGATCCCACTAAATGTACTTAGTAATTTTTACCCAGTAGTTTCTGGTACCCCTACATAGGTGCCGTCTGCCCCTATCATTACTAGGTGTACCCACTACTCCCAAGCGATCGGCTCCCTAACGTAGATACCCGTGCTGGTCCCACAATGGGGTGTATCATTTCCCCAAGTGGCAACCTGATAATACCAACGGTGCACGGCTTTATACCTACACGATGCAACAACGATTTACTAACCAGCCCGGGTCCACACACGCATATGAAACCCGTTGGTCCTACGTTGCCACCGTTAACCCGTTTTTGGCCTCTTATAGTCAAGCCCAATATGCGTGTCCCGTCACTCGACTTGGGTCGAGCCCACAAAGATACGTTTGGGATATTGGTTGAGATGGGCCCCCACAAGCTACCACCTAAGCTTGTTAATTTTATCTAGTGTATCCCACTTAACCCCTTTAACCATGTCTACTTACATGTTATAAATACTTTGGTTAAGTCATTAATCATATTTTTATTTACCTTTCAAGGCACCCACTAGATTTCCACATGACACCCAAGTCCTTTACTTAATTCCCACATGCCACCCGAGGCACTTACTTAACCCTTTAATCATGTTTAATTCCATGTTCCACTTTGGTTAAGTATTCTAATCGTATTTTCTATTGCTACCCAAGGCAACCCACTAGTTTTCTCATGCCACCCAAGGCACCCACACTAGTTACTACATGCCACCCAAGGTACCCACTTAACCCTCATGTTCCACTACATGCTAATATGGTTAAGTGTTTCTTAATTAATTAAGGCCGTGATCCTCATAAAGACCTCTCACATTAGACTATCTTTTATGACCGCTGGTTAAGCCGGTTGGGTCCGGGCAGCCTTATGTCATAACCGAGTCTAACCTCGTGTCTTTACATTAATCACGTATTTAGTTTGTGCCTAAGACCTCTCACATTGGGCTAACATTTGTAGCAACTGGTTAAGCCGGTTGGGTCCGGGCAGTTTTACGCTACAACTGAGTCCAACCTCGTGTCTTAGTCAATTAATTACACCTAATTAATCACCCTCATAATTTAAATTAATTATCTCTAATTAATATTAAGCTTTTCATAACATGGGTAGACCTAACTCAATAGGTAAATTCCCATGGGGTAGACCTAACTCAATAGGTAAATTCCCAACACATAGTATGGGTACACCTAACTTAATAGGCAAATTCCCATACTATGTTCATTTATTTTATGTTATGCATAATTATGTTAATTTCACACAATCTTATTAATTTATGCATTGAATTAACCCCATCGTTCCCACGTAATTTCGTTCTCATGACATAACACATATAAAAGGTGTCAACTTACATATGTATGAACATGTTTCAAAGGTGCCATCTTGCATATTAACAAACACATAACTTGCATGTGAACTTGCATAACATGTCATATATCTTGCATATAATCTTGTATAACATGTCACATAACTTGCATATAATATGTCATATAACTTACATATTAGCTTGCATAACATACTTGCATATTAACTCATAAACTTGCATAATGTCGTCATGAACTTGCATATTAACAAACATGTAACTTGCATAGCATATCTTGCATATTAACATACATGTAACTTGCATACTAACAAACATGTAACTTGCATATTAACAAACATGTAACTTGCATATTAACAAACATGTAACTTGCATATTAACAAATATGTAACTTGCATAGCATATCTTGCATATTAACATACATGTAACTTGCATATTAACAAACATGTAACTTGCATAGCATATCTTGCATATTAACATACATGTAACTTGCATACTAACAAACATGTAACTTGCATATTAACAAACATGTAACTTGCATATTAACAAACATGTAACTTGCATATTAACAAATATGTAACTTGCATAGCATATCTTGCATATTAACATACATGTAACTTGCATATTAACAAACATGTAACTTGCATAGCATATCTTGCATATTAACATACATGTAACTTGCATAGCATATCACCATGAACTTGCATAACATGCATATGATTACATAGCCCACAACTTGCATATTTAGCATCATGCAAACATAACATACATCATATTAAACTTGCATAAGCTTACATACTCAACATGCATAAACATAAGATTAATGCTAACATCATATCATATGATTCAAGACTCATTAATCCACATACAAAACCATAAATCTCATCATATCTCATCTACTTAGTTTAACAAAAGATCATCAAAGTGATAGAAACTCACAACTAGCAACTTTGAACACCAAATGAAGAAGATTAAGATGCTAAGAAGGGATTAGAAGTTGATTAGAGAGTGATTAGTATGCAACCCTCTTCATAAAATTAGTGGAGGCCATGAGAGCTAGCATTTTGCCATAGTTTAGTCACTAGGTTTAATTATGAATGAATTAGGGTAGGTTAGGGTCTTATTTATAGATTAGGCAAGTGTTTTAGGCCATAGGATTAACCCTAGATTCAATCCAAGCCATCAAAGCATGTCTTGGGGAAGAAGTCAAGTGTAGGAACCATCTAGGGCCTTTAGATTAAAGATGGACCATGAGAACCATTCAAATGCAAAATCTGCACTTGAGCGAATCGGCCCACGGGTTGACAGCCAAACACCCTGGATTAACCCCTAGTCGACCCAGCGGGCTCGGGTCGACTTCAAAAATCGGCCGGTTCGGTTATTCCCCTCTCCCAATTCGCTGTTTTGAGCATTTTTGCATATTTATTTATTAAATTTTCAATTATATATATATATATCAATATATATATATATATATATATATATATCTACACAACCCATTTCACTTAATTAAGTATACTTTAATTTGGGAATTTTCGTGAAACTTCGCGAGGCCATATCTTGGTCATACGGACTCCGATTTTCGAAAACTCGGACTCTATTTCGCGTATTTTTCCGAGACGAACGCAATGACGCAACCCGTTACCCTTGATTCCCACATCTAGGATTAGTTATTCTGTAATTAGTGAATTTTAGCATTAACCGAAATTCGGGGTGTTACAGTTAACTTATTTTAGTAGATCTATTTCATATGTCCAATCACATATGTTCAACTTGATTCATTTTATGACATCGTTTTATATGCAAGTCTGCATGAGAATTATACACAAGTTTATATGTGAATCAAGTATGTATATACATGTGAGTTTATATGTAAAACGTGTGATACTAGTTTACATGTTTAAATTCATGATGTTGGTTCATATGTTTAACAGATATGCTAGATTTGATTCATTTTGTGACATTAATTTACATATGCAAGTGTAAATGTAAATCTTAATTTACATGTCTAAATTATATGTGCAAGTTTCTATATAAGTCTGGATGTGAATCATATGCTAGTTTATATGTAAGATTGAATGCGAATCATATGTAGATCTTAGTTTGCATGTCTAAATTGCATATGCAAGTTTAATACAAGTTTGTACGTAGATCATATGCAAGTTTATGTGAAAATCATGTTCATATATGCAAGTTCACCTTTATGTGTGTAGATCTATGCAAATTATATCATATATAATTTGATCCATGCCAGTCTGTAGTTTATGCAAATTATGTCTATTGCCTATGAAAGTTATTGATTATGCAAATCTATGATTATTTAAATTATAATCATGCAAGTTTTGATCCATGCTAGCCTATTCTTATTTGCAAGTTAGATCTATTTTATGTATTATGCAAGTTGTGATGTTTCTTTTCTTTTTATGAGTTAGACTATTTGCGGATCTAACATATTCCATATTAAACATACAAACGACGTGGGGGCAATGGGAAAATATTAAATATTAATATTGTGAATTGGCATAAAAATGGCTTAAAAGCATATAATAAATTTAAGACATTAATTGGCCTAATTTATATGTATAGAAATTATGGACATAATTTAGGTGACAATTATGGACATAGATTAATTTAGAAGTTATTGGCAATTTGAAATAGGGATATTAATTCAAATTAGGTTGAATAATAATGTGCAATAATAAATGCCTAAGACACGAGGTTAGACTCGTTTGTGGTGTAAGACTGACCCGCCCGGCAAATCCAGCAACCACAAACGGTAGTCTAATGTGAGAGGTCAAAGGCATAAATTAAATGAGTAATAAACGCCTAAGACACAAGGTTAGACTCATTTGTGGTATAAGACTGCCCGGACCCGCCTGCCACATCCAGCAACCGCAAACGGCAGTCTAATGTGAGAGGTCGCAGGCATAATTAAAAGATGCTTAAACACGAGGTTAAGTCTGGCTCGTGGTGGAAGTCTGCCCGGAACCGCCCGGCATATCCAGCGGCCACAAGCAACCGACTTAATGTGAGAGGTCTGTGCATTAATAATTAATTAATGCTGATCAAAGACGAATATGAATGACAAACATAAGTTTGGTTGAGTGAGTAATTCTCTGAGTACCAATCTGATGTTGATTTCGGTCTTCGGGGTTGATACTTAGGGAGTTATTCTCTTAACCAATGTATCTGTGAACTAAGATGTACTTAATCATAAATTAAATAAAACATGATAAGTGGATAGGGTTAAGACCAGCTTAACCAATAGTATATATTAATTTGATAAGTGGGTAGGGTTAAGACCAGCTTAACCGCTAATACATATTAATCTGATAAGTGGAAAGGGTTAAGACAAACTTAACCAATAATACATATTGATCTGATAAGTGGATAGGGTTAAGACAAACTTAACCAATAATGCACATTGATCCGATAAGTGGATAGGGTTAAGACCAACTTAACCAATAATATAAGTAGATAGGGTTAAGACCAGCCTAACCAATAATATATATATTGATCTGATAAGCAGAGAGGGTTAAGACAAGCTTAATCAATAACACATGTTGATTTGATAAGTGGGTAACATGGGCGACATGTGGGATATAATTATAAACACTTAACCAAGTTGAAACATGTAAGAAGACATGAATAAGAGGGGGTTAAGTGGGAAATCTTAATGGGGACCAAACATAGGTGGAAAGCTTGTGTCAAGTATGAGGGCCCTTTTAAACTAGTAACCCATTAAGTATCTCTGTGAGCTCGAGTTAAATCGAGGACGGGACACGCTTACTGGATTTGATTGTAAGAGGTTAAAATGGGTCAGCGGTGGCAATCCAAGTCCAACGGGGTCATGTGCGT
Organism: Allium sativum; assembly: GCA_030737875.1. Taxonomy (NCBI): domain Eukaryota; kingdom Viridiplantae; phylum Streptophyta; class Magnoliopsida; order Asparagales; family Amaryllidaceae; genus Allium; species Allium sativum. The sequence goes on from CM060926.1 coordinate 778,517,438, forward strand.
GCGTGGGCCCGAGCTGGTAGGTAAGACGTTGTTGCATCGCGTAGGTATATGCTGTGCGTCTTTAGGGGTATTGGGTTGCCACTTTGGGAAGTGATACACCCCACTGTGAGACCAGCACGGGTATCTACGAGTTAGGGAGCCAATCGAATGGGGAAGGTAGTGGGTACGACTAGCGGAGATAGGAGCAGGCGGCACCTATGAAGACAGCTAGGAGTCCAACTACCATATTATGAATAAATGTTGTAATTAGAATGGGGAGGGTAGTGGGTACAACTAGTGGAGATTGGAGAAGGCGGCACCTATGAAGACAGCTAGGGGTACACGAAACTACCATTATGATTATTATGTTCAGTAGGTGGGATCAAATTTAAGAGTGACTAGTATTGGTGCAATATAATAATTATCATATAGTGTTGGAGACGCAATTAACATTATCTTATTCCTCTTGTTTGTTTTATCTTGCCCATTTGTTTCATAGTCATTCCTTGTTTTACCATTTTGTGCCTTATCCTAATTACTTTAATAATTATATTGTTAAAGTTATTGGACTCGCCAGACTTTATGTCTGACCCCCTTTGTTTTCGCCTCTTTTCTACCTTTTCCCCCCAGGTTCTCAAGGTGGGACTACTGCTAGTGGAGCTTGATTTGGATCTCTTCCTCTCTCTCTTTGGAAGTGCTTGGATTGCTGAAAGTAAAGTTCAGCTCATCTCTTTTATGGCTACTTGCGTTGGGGTTATGCTTTTTACTTTATGTACTTAGAAAACAATTTGTCAAGATTGATATTAAGTGTACTTGATTTTACTGTTGGTTTATGATGTTATAATCAAACTATTTCTCCGCTGCAATAAAAGTTGTTTTAAAATTTTCAAGTACCAATATATGTATCTGTCTTGTTATATTCTGTTCTATACACCAATAATACTCCATGAAAGTTATTGCATTCCTTTGAGAGTGACATTAATGGACGTGGGGTGTTACACATACTCCCCAAGCAGAGTTTGATCGGATTTCTGTAAGCCGAGCATGGATTATGTTCGCCCCTTCTTTGTATTAAGTATATCTTCCACTCTTCCGAACCGCACATGATACCATTTTACTACCAACTCCGATTAGCCGAGTATGGATTAGATTAAGCCGAGCATGATTAACACTTACCATAAGCCGAGTATGATTAATACTCGCCACCATCGTAAGCCGAGAATGGTTGATGCTCGCCATCTCCGCAAGCCGAGTATGGTCAATACTCACTATCTCCATAAGCCGAGCATGGTTAATGCTCGCCACCTCCGTAAGCCGAGTATGGTTAATACTCACTACCCCTTAAGCCAAGTATGATTATAGCTCACCAACTCTTTAAGCCAAGTATAGATATTACCTACCCAACCGAGACCAAGACCATCCTTAAACCAAGGGTGGTATCTCCACTTTTTGCAGGTATCGGATATTGCATTTTTCGGCCTTAATATGGTCGTCAGTGGTTGTCGGTTTCCCGTCCCTAATACGATTCCATGCGATCGTAGGTTTTCCGACCTTAACACAACCATTGGGACCATCGGGTTTTTGGCTTCAATATAGTACTGCATAACTATAGCATCTCAAACATTGAACTTCGATGGATTATTCAGAACACACCTCCTTTACCAAGAAAGATGCATTCTGAGGGGCAAAGTGTTGACCTACTTTTTGGCGAAAAGCCGTCTAGGCTCAACGAATCGAAGCCCAAATGTTTAGAAGCTCATTATTTGATATTAACCAGGCGGACGGTCCAGGCAGTCCACATTCCAGATGGCCCGAACAAAAACTAGCTTAGACCAATTTCTTCCAGATAAACCGCTCAAATGGGTTTCGGAATAATAGCTCATCTTGATCGATCGAGTCAATCGAGCCCTTAAAGATCTGATCAACCGGAGGCCACCGCATCTGTCCGAAAATATCCAGTTAAATCATTCAAATACTCGGCCCAACTCTCAAGGCATTAAAAGCAGTCAAAGCACTTCCAGACAAAGCTCTACTTTTGATACACCTCATCTAGGTTGCCACGTAAGCCATCATTTCCGAGGATACTATTAATCAGCAGTGGATCGGGTCCCGACGCCGCAATTACAACCAATACTCGAGCTCCACATGTCCAAGCTCTGAAAAAGAGGAAAGCCACGGGGCGGCCCACTCAGCCCGTTTCTTCACCTATAAATACCTCTAAGCTTAAAATGGAAAGGGACTTCTTCCTTCAATCTTCTTTCGGCTACCTTAACTTTTAACTGAACTGATCCTCCTAAACTAAAACTTCTCCACGACTAAGTCTAAAAATAGCCAACACTTCTTCTTTCACAAAATAGAAAAAAGCATTATACTTGTAATATAAAGAAAAGCAATACATATAAAGTGGACGTAGGCACCGTCTTTGCCGAACCACTATAAAAATTCTTGTGTGTTCCCCAGTTTCCTTTACTTTATTGCACTTTGTGATTGTTACTCGTGTGCTCATCACATGATTAGGGATTGACCGTCACTACTAGTGACCAACTTTTGACGTCAACACTTTGGCGTGCCAGGTAGAGGCAGCGCAACGACATACCCTACAACTTTCAGCAAGTTCCATTCCATGGAAATCAAGCGGAAGAAGGATGCAACATTTTCCCGCTGATGCAGCCAATACCAACGCTGCAGAAGCAAGTCTAGAAGCCTCCTCTCACGAATACATGTCCCGTTACACAACCAGGGACGATGTTGACAAGATTCTAGCCGAGTTCAAGGACTAGATGATATCTCAGGGTAAACTCCTCGAACAACAGCAACAGTTGATGGATCACCTTCTCGGCCGGGTGGAGATAGGACTTACCGCTTCAACATCAATTCCTCCGTCGACCGGGACTGGGGCATCAACCTATCTTTAGTCTACACTGAATGAGGCCATTGATCAGATCCCACCTTTGCTCCCTCTTGGCTCGGCTCCACCTCCCAACCAATCACTGCCAAGAGTATCACTCCCAGCAATCAACGCAGCCGCAGCTGCAGATTCGCAGGAGGCCCACGATCAAGATCTAGGTTGTCCGACCATATTTCCCCCACTCCTTGGAATAATTCGATCCTCCAGACCAATCGAGCTACTGCCGGGCCAAACCGAATCAATGGCATTCCCATTACAACTCGGTATCTTACCGCAGACTCGTCTAACGACTCTTCCCCTTCAACGAAGAGCTGGTGGAGTCTTCCCTTCGAACCAGGGAGACCACTCTACCATACTGGTTCTCACTGTAGTAGGAGGCAATGCTACTATAAACCCTTCTAACGTTGCCTCGAACGTGGGCAATACTGTCCCCCGAACATCACATGCTATGCTGGATCAGCCTGGGCCTTCCTTTTTGGGTACGGTCCGATCAAATCCTCATCAGGTTCAAGAGGGGCCATTCTCCCTAGAACCATCAGCCGGGGCTCATCCTTACCCTCACCTTCACTCAACTCCTGGAGGTTGGGTCCAACCAGCGCCCACCCTTCCGAGCATACTTTTGTCGGATCCTCGTACCGAAGTCCTCCCAAACACAGAGCTGGACTCAAGGCAGCGACTCCTCGGAGATGGAAGCCAGCTTGCAAGCATCATCAGGAGTTTCTACCGGGGAACATCTTCTCAGTAGGTTGTGGATGATATCCACCGCAGCCCATTCACCCGGGAGATCAGGAACTCTCGCAATCCTCTGGACTTCAAGTTCCTGGCTATCGAACCCTATAATGGTCGGACCGACCCGTCCATCCACCTCATGCGATACATGCATCATATGGAGGTTCTTGGTGCATCGTCTAATGTTATGGCCAGTGCTTCCCACTCTTTCTCACAGTCATAGCCGACATGTGGTTTCAACAGCTAATAAGGGAGTTAATCAGCAGTTGGAACATGCTGGTCACCCGCTTCGTCAAATAGTTCAGAGTCCACATCTCTCAACCAAAGAGCGTCAAGTTCCTGAAATCCATCAAACAGAGACCCGGTGAAACCCTCTGGTCCTTCTTGGAAATATTCAACGCGGTCCTAGCATCAGTCGACTGACCCGAGCCATCGATGGTACTTATGGCCACCATAGCAGGTGTCCAGAATCGCTCTGAATTCTAGATGTCCTTAACCAAAGACCCTCCTAAGGACATCAAAGATTTCTATGTAGAGGTCGAGCAATTCCTCCGACAAGAATATGCCAGTATTGAGATGGAGTACCTTGAGGTCCTTTCCACCAAACAAGGAGGTCTATCCCATACCAATTGCCAGAATAAAGGAAGAGGAAAGTCCCCGGAGAAGAATGAATGCAATGTACGCCTCCAGAGAGAGGACAAGTACGATCAGTATACCAAGCTCAACTCTTCTTTTCTCGACATCTATCTTGACATATGAGGATCCCTACCTTTCCCAAAATCTCCTCGAAGTGAACCAATCCAGAAAGAGATCGACTCTGGAAAACACTGCATGTTTCATAACATCTCCAGGGCACAACACCAGTGAATGCAGGCATTTTCACGATCTCATCGAGGATAGGGTCAGGCGAGGAGAACTTCCCGAGTATGTCAAGAAAAACATACCGGCCTTGCTGCCTCAGTCATCTGCCTAAGCTCCTCAGGTCAATCCTCGAGCTCCTAGAAACAGAAAGGACCCTGAGACCAACGCTTGCAACATCAGTATTAATTAGGTTTCTTATTTTTTGTTACTTCTTCAAATAAAATGAATATGTTGATGTACACATGTATGGGGTTAGGATTTAGCTCCTAGGCATGCTCTGGAATCAACATTTCATTCTCTTAGAATTTATTTTCATTCCTATTGTAATAATATTTTATCAATAATGAATTTTCTTTTGCATATATGGGCTATGATTGAACGATTTAAGCCGAGCTTAAATGATGCTCGCCAAACCGAATCTAGTCAGTACTAAGCCACCATTTATGATGTACGGCCAAAGTCTGCTACCAGACCTAAACATACTCCCCAAGAAGAGTATGTTCGGATTTCTATAAGCCGAACATGGATTTTGTTTGCCCCTTCTTTGTATTAAATATATCCTCCACTTGTCCGAACAACATGAGATACCATTTTACTACCAACTCCGATTATCCAAGTATGGATTAGATCAAGCCAAGCACGATTAACACTTACCATAAGCCGAGTATGGTTAATACTCGCCACCTTCGTAAGCCGAGCATGGTTAATGCTCGTCACCTCCGCAAGCCGAGTACGGTTGATAATCGCCATCTCCGTAAGCCGAGCATGGTTAATGCTAGCCACCTCCGTAAGTCGAGTAGGGTTAATACTCGCTATTCCCCTAAGCCAAGTGTGATTATAGCTCGCCAATTCTTTAAGCCGAGTATAGCTATTACTCGCCCAACCGAGACCAAGTCATCCTTAAACCAAGGGTGGTATCTCCAGTTTTTGCAAATATCAGATATTGCATTTTTCGGCCTTAATATGGTCATCAGTGGTTGTCGGTTTCTCGGCCTTATTGCGATTCCATGCGATCGTCGGTTTTCCGGCCTTAATACAACCATTGGGACCTTCAGATTTCTAGCCTCAATGTAGTTCGGTGCAAATATAGCATCTCGAACATTGAACTTCGATGGATTATTCCGAACACACCTCCTTTACACGAAAGATGCATTTTAAGGGGAAAAGTGTTAACCTACTTTTTGGCAAAAAGCCGTCCAAGCTCAACGGATCGAAGCCCAAAAGCTCAAAAGCTCATTATTTGATATTAACCAAGAGGACGGTCCAGGCAGTCCAATTTTAGAAGGCCTGAACAGAAACGAGCTCGGACCAATTTCTTCCATATAAACAACTCAAACGTGTTTCGAAATAATAGCTCGTCTTGATCGACCGGGTCAATCGACCCCTTAAAGATCGGATCAATCATAGGCCACTGCATCTATTCAAAAATATCTAGCTAAGTCATTCAAATACTCGGCCCGACTCTCAAGGCATTAAATGTGGTCAAAGCACTTCCGGACAAAGCTCTACTATTTATACACCTCATCTCGGTTGCGACGTAAGCCATCATTTCCGAGGATACTATTAATCAGCAGTGGATCAGGTCCCACCGCCGTAATTACAACCAATACTCGAGCTCCACGTATCCAAGCTCCGAAAAAGAGGAAAGCCACGTGGCGGCCCACACAGCCCACTTCTTCACCCATAAATATCTCCAAGCTCAAAATGGAAAGGGAATTCTTCCTCCAATCTTCTTTCGGCTACCTTAACTTTTAACTTAACTGATCCTCCGAAACCAAAACTTCTCTATGGCTAAGTCTAAAAATAGCTGACACTTCTTCTTTCTCAAAATAGAAAGAAGAATTGTACTTGTAATCTAAAGAAAGTCAATACATATAAAGTGAACGTAGACACCGTCTTTGCCGAACCACTATAAAAATTCTTGTGTGTCCCCGGTTTCCTTTACTTTATTGCATTTTGTGATTGTTACTCGTGTGCTCATCACACGATTGGGGTTTGACTGTCACTGGTGACCAACTTTTGACGTCAACATTTGTCTTTATGTGGAGAGTGGAATTCATGGGAGGATCCAGTGGTTGAGATTTATTGTGTGCAGTTTTGTGTCTAAATAGAGTTTCCCTATATATATATATATATATATATATATATATAGCTATGTACACTTTCCTTTACACTAATTTGGTACAATAATACAGTTCATTTTCATTCAATAACAGATACATCAATTCATTCTTCTCTCTATTATCAGTTTAAGTCATTATACATGAAATTTAACACGTACCAGACACTATATGAAACAGTGCAACTGGTTACGGATGTTTGAGACTGCTGGTGACGGTTAAAAAAGCGGTCGTCGCCAGCCGTCACTTGATTAAATAAACCCGCGAGCCTACAAGAATATTTCTCATTTCCCTTTCCACAAACTTTACACCGTGAACGATTAAAAAAAATCCTTACCTCTTCACCGCCGCTTCCATCCCCACCGATGCCGACCTACTGTTGCCTCCCTCCTCCAGTCATCGCTGCTCCCCCTCCAGCCGTCACGTCCTCCTCTCTTCCCGGTATAATTTATAACCTAATTTATTAAATTAATTAGTTAATAATTATTTAAATGTATATGTTATGTGATCATATAATGATTATTGAATTAATGTAGTTGATTTAGCAATGATTGAAAACCCTAAAATGTGGATTTAGTTGTTTATCGGTGAATATTGTAAGTTAGTTGATTTTGTGCATATGTATGTGTTAATGAACCGTTATTTTATAGATAATAATAATTATTGATATTGAATTTATAATGTAAGTAATTAGATTTTAAATTTAAAATCTATTCAGGTGATTATCGATTAGAAATCGATTACTAAATTTTGTGAACTTAGTTGATTTCTGTAGGATAATAACATCTAGTGATATATTATTCTAATTGTAGTTGACTTTGATTGTTGCTGTAATGATGTTTTGTAATGAGTAATGATTTATTTGCTTTTGGGATGAGTGGTTTTGGGAATTTTAAATAGTTGGGGTAAAACTATTTAAAATGCGTTGTTGTATATGATTCTGAAATTGTTGTATATGGGTTTGGTAATCCTGTTAAAGGAGTTGTCGGTGCATATGTTGTTGGATAAAATTGTTGTTAATGGTGCAAGCCAAGTTAGGAGAGGGGTTATGCATAGACGTTACTCCGGTGCTAAAAATGGCGCCGTTGTAATAACAATTTTTTTTGAAACAGTTTGGTGCTAATGTTAAATTCCAAGTAAAATCAGAAGAATATGCACCTTATTCCTGTGTTATTAAATAAATAAATTATAAGTTGAATATAATTGAAACGGACTTGTCACGCAGCGGTAGTTCGTAATTTTACAGTTTCAACTTTGAATGGGTATATCTGATAAATTATAGGTCGAAATTCTCCGAAACAAGATCTTCTGAATTTGCTGAATTGTGGTTTTGTAATTTTTTTTGATTTCATCAAGTAGAATTTGTGTTATGTCAAAATCAAATTTCTTTAAAAATCGCAGTGCGGTAGTTTTTAACTATCATGAATTATTTTAAGAAAATGAAATAGAAATTATTGGAAAAATATATTTTAAAGTTAACAATTTATACCGTGATAAATTTATGTTGTGTTGTGCTAATTTATACCGTATTGACAATTAAATTACTATTGATGTCTACATTATAAATTAAATAAATTTTAAATTGAATATAATTAAAATGAACAAAACGAGCAGCGGTAGTTAGTAATTTTACAGTATGAACTTTGAATAAGTGTATATGATAAAATATAGGTTGAAAATCTACGAAACAAGAATCTTATGAATCTGCTAGATTGTAGTTCCGTGATGGAAAAGAAAATTTTAGATTTCATAAAGTAGATTTTGAATTATGTCAAAATCAATTTTCTTTAAAAATCGCGGTGCGGTAGTTTTGAACTATAACGATTTATTAAATAAAATAGAAGGATAAATTTTAAGAAAATAAAATAGGAATTTTTAGAAAGATAAGCTTTAAAGTTTATCGTTTAGTTGAGAAATCCGAAATGAAATACTATCGAGAAGAGAAGTGTAGTACTGCTTATATAGAAGGGGTGTGCAGAAGAGAAGTGATGTACTGTCGAGTTTTTTTTTTTTTTTTTGAAAATGGGTAAACCGCCTCGTTAAAAACCTAAACTAGTACTCAGATTAAGCACTAGATAGGAAAAAAGAGTGTGACGTTTTATTGACAGCGAATCAATAAAAAATATACAAAGTCCAAAGTACATAGGGCATTTATACAACAATACATCAACAACCCAACCCAAAAAACAAAAAATATGGATAAACCATAACATAAAAGCTCGATCCATATTAAAAGCATAGCCACTATGTTCCAAGAAGTGCCCAAAACCGAACACGCCAGGACAAAATTACAACGCAACAGGGAACAAAGCTTCACTTTCCCAAATTGGAAATTTGAAAACCTACTTCTAAGCCGCCATTAGCTGTCGGAGCGGAATATGGAGAATTAGCCTTCATCATTGAGATCGATACCCCAATTCTCCAGGATCTTCAAGTCTACTTCCTTCTTAATGCCTCTTTTTGACTTATAAAGTAAGTAAGTTATATCCAAATTCAATAATTCCCATCTCTGAAACTTATCTCTTCGCTGATTGCTATGAATTCTTTCATTCCTTTCCTTCCAGATATGATAAAGTGTGGTAACTATATTGCAAAAGGCAATGTCTTGCATAAATCCTCTATGCTGAAACGTAGATTAGAGGAACTGAAGCTCGTTCTCCAACGTCAACAGATCTATAGTCGATGGCGGAACACCAAGATTGATTTGGCAGCGGTCCACAGATAGGAAGCATGGGGACACTGAAAGTACAGGTGATCTATGTTCGACAAGCTTTCAGAGCATAGTACACAGTTAGGATTTACATCATAACCCCACAAAGTCATTTTTTCTTTAGTACTCAAGCAGTTAAGCATAGCTTTGTACGTGCAGAGAGACATTTTAGGGCTATTAATGTAGTGCCACGTCATTTTACACTAAAGCTGTTCAGGTAAATGTTCTCTAGAAATGTCCCAAGCAGAATAAAAGGAGAATCCATTTGGTATATCATTCCAGCTCTAAAAATCCTTGTTATAGGATTGATGAATTTTGACCTTTCTAATCTTTTCTGAAACCAGTCTAGTCGCTAACAAATTATTAGTGTTGATCAAACCATTTTGAATAATACTACTAACCATTAAATTTTTACCACCACAAATACTTAAATAATCCCATCCCAGCAATTTAACTAGAATATCGCTGTTAATCCATGGATCGAACCATAGTGTAGAATCATGCCCATTGACTATACATCGATTAATGCCTTGAAGCCCCAAATTTCTGTGTCTAAGAATAGATTTCCATGTTCAGTAGCTATTAAAATCGCATTTCATAACCCAAAAGTACTCCCCATTACAATATTTACTTGATATCCGTTTTTTTCCACATGCTGTCTCCATTGACAAAATGCCAAAGTAATTTAAGAGCAGCAGCTGTATTAATACATGTAAAGTTTCGAAGCCCTATACCCCCCTCTAATGTAGGAGTACATAAAATATCCCAAGCTATTTTATGAGTTTTTCCAGCCCAGATAAAATTTGCACACAGTCTATTAATCTTCTCAATAATAGTCACCGGTAACTGATATGTCAACATCCAACATCATAGGTATGATGACAGAACGGATAAGTTCAACTCTCCCCTCCATAGATAACAGTCTGCAATCCCAGCTATCCATTCTTTTTCTCATTTCATCAAAAAGTTGTCCACAATCAGCGAAATTCAAATAATTTGTTGACAAAGGGATCCCCAAATATTTTATAGGTAGTTTTCCTTCCTTCACGTCCAGAATCTGTAGATACTGCTCTTTATTATTCACCCCTTTGCTGAAAAAACTTTGGATTTGACATTGTTAAGTTTAAGACCAGCAACCTCCCTTAAGTTATCCAGAACATTTTTTATTCCTTTAACACCCTTAATTTTAGCCTTAGAAAAAATCATCAAGTCATCGGCGTAAATTAAATGAGTGATAATAGGATCATTCTTGTAGATAGGCTCCACAATATTCATATAAGATGCCTCAAACATAAGGATGGAAAAGTATTCCATTACAACGGAAAAGAGATAAGGTGATATCGGATCCCCTTATTGCAAAAGTATTCCATTCTCAATCATTTCACAAATTTGACAATTTAAATTATCACATTCACATTTTAATCTAATTAAAGATTCATTAAAATTCCACTTAGTTTTAGCCTTCCCAAAAATCAATATTAATGATTATCTAACTTTGGAAACACAAATATGCCACACTGACAATCTACATTGTAACATTGATTTCTGCCGATATATAACCTCTGAGCTCGTACGTCTCAAAGAAGGGTGTTAAGCAAGAGAATAAATTCTCTGTCACCAAACAAATATATATTTAACAGAGATCAACAATACAGTTCGAAATACAATGTTAGACATGTAATCCTATCTTTAACTGGGTTAAAAAACCAATGTCATTTAAAAAACAGTTCACTATAAACCCCAAAATCACATTCCATTAATTATGGAATCTTCGCGGAAAACAGATCAATATATAATCGATATCAATTTCCATATCCGACTAATAATATAAATGGAATAACGACAAAGCCTTTTAAATTTCATATATATATATTAACAGCCTTCCTCCATAGAAGCTCACTTTGATTATTACCAAATCGAATTCCATTCAATTTCAATTTAATATATTAAATTGGAAAACTTTACTTTGGAAAATTTCCATTAAATCTTAATAAAAAGATTTATAAATTTCAAATCACATTTCAATGTAAATCGGGTTAAAGAACGAATGTCGTTAAAACACAGTTCACAATAAGCCCAATTCGTGTTCCATTTTATTCCAATTGAATGTTAATTAATTGGAAACACTAATAATCTTAATTAAAATATTTATTCTTCTCACACGGGGTTTAAAAACAGTGTTATTTAAGACACCATTCATGGCAAACCCAAAATCCAATTTGATATCAAATACAAGGCTCTGAATAGAAATTATATCGGCTTATATTCAATATCAAATTCTTAAACCAACAAATATCGTTTTGGAAATAACGATATATGTATCTTCCCAATTCCAATAACAATATTCGTATAATCACGGAATCCAATATTCAAATATTTCGAAGATGATTTCCATTCAAATCCATTCCAACTCATAAATTGGAAATCTTGGTTATATTAAAACCATTCACAAATCCAATTTATTTTATTTAAAAATTATTGGATTTCAAATCTAGTTAATAACTAGTTCATTTTGATAAAAATATATTTTTATCTTTACAAACATGGAATTTTTCATCCAAAATCTTCCCATATCATTTATTATGATTTTACACAAATTATTAATATTTTTAATAATTTTATTAAAGCCATTTCAGTCGATTTCCATAAATAGTCATCGATCTGCACTTACAACGACTTTTCCAAATTTGATTTGGACATAATTCCAAATCCAGCCGTTAAATTCCAAATCTCTTATATCCATTGAAAAGCTCTTTTCGATACGAACCCAATGGTTCTGGTATTAGGAGAATCCAATGGTCGGATCTCCCGTAATGTCAACTCGAAGTCAATGGTCGAAATTCGCGAATCGTCGCGGCGTGACGCGTTCTATTCAGGCTATTGAATATATATAATATATATTATATATATTTCACCGATTTCCATTTAAATTGTATTTTATAAATCATTTCAAATTCGTTTTAAAAACGATTTCAACTTCATTTTCAATTTTAAATCAAAATTGAATATTCCTTATCATTATAATATTCAAATGATAATATTTTCAAAATATCTGATTTGAAATCATTTCCTTTTCGATATTCATTATAAAAATGAATAAAATCGATATAAATATCGTTCGCGTCAAAATGGCGCATATCTAATCAACACGGCTTCATATGTTTTAATATTTTCGTGTCCATCCAAAATCCGACATCAAATTCACATTTTAATCTTTTACTGAATATTATTTTAAAATATTCGTTATTTCAAAATATTCATTATTTTCTGAATTGGAATCAGACACAGTCAATTACCATATAATGTTATTTATATGGATTTCATACAACACATGTATATAACAATCAATCAAAACAAATCAACCATCATCCAGAGTGCATCACACAACTACATAAGCGTTAAATATAAATAATTAATGCTTACAACAGTCTGTCAACCTATCGATTGACATATAACTAAACAATTGGGATTAGTGTACGTCAAATATCATCCCAATACCCGTGTGAGGTTTCCAGCATTAAATAATAATAATTATTTGTGCACTTGGGCGATGTGTAAAAATTATCGTCCGAATCGATATAAAAAAAGTAGGCGAGCATAAACAAGTCGTCTGGCTTGTAAACGGATGTGTAAATTTATTTTTTTACTGTCCAATAATTATTTTATTTATCATCATTAAAAGCTAAAAATAATATTTTCAACTAACTAAATTTTTTTTGAATACTTTTTAGAAAATTTCGGTAAAATAACGGCACGATACTAGAACCGGGATAAGGTCTAGCCTTATCCCTCGCCTAATATTGGCTCGCGCCATACACAAACCAATTTCAATCAATTTACAATTAATTCACAACCAATTTTACAATCCTAATCAAATCACTTAGAACATCCAAATAAATAAATACTCAACTGCCCCAAATGTCATTTACGGCGCAATAAGTGTCTATTCGCGGAGTATGGAACCCGTGTGTCGGTAATATCCATACATCTCTTTTGATTATGTGATTGTGCGAATTCAAGTGTTGAACTCCATATAATTCAAATCATATAATATGGTTTGTATAATAAATAGTGTCGGGTGCTACTAAGCACCGTCTACATCCTAGAATATAATAACTTAATTAAAAATTGAGTGAGAAAATGTTCTCACCTTTGGGATCCACTCCGTCATTCTTTATTGTATGGTCTGGATTTGCTCTAGCGCGTTGTATTCTTCACCGTGATTCCAACGTAATTTGTTTCAAGAAGTTTACATTAAAAATCACATTTTCATGCTATGTTCTTGTTTATAAAAATCATACTTTTATAAATCAGATTTCTCTATAAAAATCATATTTTTATTTAAACCATTTCATAAGAAAAATCATATTTTAACACCGCTATATATAATAAAAAATCACATCCTTACAATGCCATGTATACATTTAAAAATCGTATTTTTACAATGTTGTGTATACATTAAAAATCGTATTTTTACAATGCTATTATATATATAAAGTCGTATTTTTATAATTCTCCTTATATAATAAAAATCATATTTTTAAACCGCTATTATATATATAAAAATCGAATTTGTTTATAACGCTACTCCATATATAAAAAATCATATTTTTATAATGCTATTCATATAATAAAATTCATATTTTTATATTACTATTATAATAAAAATCATATTTTTATATTGCTATGATAATAAAAATCATATTTTTGTATTGATATTATAATAAAAATCATGTTTTTATATTATTATTTTAATAAAAATCATATTTTTATATTATTAAAAATCATATCTTTATTATGTTATTCATATAAAAATAACACATTTTTATTACTATGCTAATAAAAATCACATTTTTGAAAACAATGCTATTTAAATTTTAAATAAATGCTTTTCATATATATATAAAAACTGAAAATAAATTCAATATTATAAAAAAACTCACTGTGGTGGTTGGAGGAGAGGTCGGGGAGGCTACTGCGTGCTGGGGGTGGAGGGGTGCTGAGAGGGAGTGGCGCCATGACTGGCGGCGACAGATTGGGTTGATTTAGAGGGTTAGGGTTTCAGAAATTGGAGAGATAGAGAAGGAGGGGGGAGAGGTGGAAGAAGGGACAGGAAGCAGCGGCAAAGGGGGCGATATGGGTGGTGTCACGGCTGGAGGGGGAGGGCGATGAGCAGTTTTTATTTATATTTTCCTCTAACGTCGGGTTTGACCAGAGAGAGAAAGGAGGGGATATATAAGTATATATATAATTAATTTAATTTATTCCAAAAAGTTACATATTGATTCGAATACTAAATCGGACCCAACAACTGTCGCCTCTAGCTAATTACCCCTATTCCGAATACAATGGAATATGTCGGTAAGCCAGTTCGACTATTTCGATTAGTTTTCATCAAAATTAAAATATAAATTAATATAACATTCAAAATTGATTTTAACGTACATTTTAATTTACTGGGGCCACATACTGATAACAAAAATTCCAAAAAAATAAATCTAGCTATGATTTGACAATGCAGACATAATAAAACTAATTTCGTCAAATTTGGAGAACGTTTGAAAAACGGTCATTTTCCAGTCGATTAAATTCAAATTGAAATTATCAAACATGTTTAACTCCACCACCCTCACATATTAATTCCAACAATTACGAAAATTGGAATGAGCAATAATTTGACATTCCGAATCCAACGAAAGTGGTCTTATCGAAAATAGAGGTCGCTTGCAAAATCACTATTTTTAAGGGCGATATATTATATAAAATATATATAAATTCCATAGCAACCATTTTGAATTTTAATCTGGACATAACTTTTTATTCCTGTTATGAAATCTGAATTTTTCACATTCGTTAGGAAGATATTATTAAACAGATTCAAATATTTTTGGTTTTACTAAAATCCGATTTATTTTGAATCCTGTACATTCAATTAAAATTTGAAATCAAATTTTCAAACTGCCGCGCCATTTCAGGCTCGTTATATAATTAAAATAAATTTATACGTTCTAACTTTGATTAAAACAAATTTTTAGTCGTTATTATTTAAAATAAATCATTTTAAATATTCAAAATCCATTTAAATTGCTAAAATAAAAAAATTTAATTGGTTCTGAAATCCCGGGTTGTTACAAAAACAGTTTCAGAGACATTTGGGAATGGAAAATTTAATGTTCAAAAGGAAAATTCTCTTTCAAAAAACTTGGGAATTTCTTAGGGGTAATGAAATAGAGGTTGAATGACATAAGGTGATTTGGCATAAAACTAATTGTCCAAAAATGGCTCACTGTGCCTTTCTGGCTCTTCAAAATAAACTTCCCACAAGAGAAAGATGTTGCAAATGGAGTACAGATTCAGAAAACTTTTGTTTCTTTTGCAAAATATATATTGAAAGCTTCAATCATTTATTTTTTGATTGCCCTTATTCCCAGTACATTTGGTATAATGTCAAATGCACTTTGGGATTCAATCAGTCTATTCCCACTCTTGATATTAGAAGCAGTATTGACTATGTTCTAAAATCATTTAAGCCCAAATCCAACATTTTCATGAAAGCTTGTCTTATGTTAACTGATGTTATCTTTTATATTTGGAAAGAGAGGAATCAAAGACTTCACACAAACAAGGAAACTTATTGCAACTGGCTTTGGAAAAATATATTAGCTGATTGCCAAATTATTATGAAAAAGCTAGCAAATATAAAAAAGAATGCTTTCATAATTAGTCCAAATATAGTAAAGATGCAAGATATGATAATCAAGTTGGAATTTTTTTACTTAATGGAAAACATAGCTTCAAAGGTCATCTTTCTCATGACACTGGCAACAGGAATCAAGCTGAGTTTTCTGACTTCCTTCCTGAAGGCAGCAACTCTTACCCTCTTACCTTTACACCAGTACAACGTGCATAGGAAGTAAACAAGACTACATTACTAAAAAAAATCTTGTTACAAATAAAATGAATAGTAATCTGTGTTGTTTACCTAATGTAGAGGGAAGAGTATGCCTACCATCCAGCAGTGATTCATAATACCTCTTTGTTCTGAGTGGAAGAAATTCTGATAAATCACATTGTCTTTCTCAAAAAATGACAATAATCATATCTCAGACATGAATAATGACAACAAAAACATAGCCGAGCACTTTGACTTCCTTCCTGGAGGATATAACCCTAATCTCGACAACAATATGACCCTAAAGGGAAGTAAACAGGATCTAGTTATAAAAAAGTGTGTATTTTGATAATAAATTAGATAGCAATTTGAATTGCTTACCTGTTGCAGAGACGAGGAGATGCAATCCATCCAGCAGTGATCTAGAGTGTCTTCTATCTCTAAAAAAGAAAAAAGTGGAAGATTCACATCAATTTCTACTTAAAGTTGGCAGCAATCATTACAAAAGCAAGTTAAATGACCAGATCTATCACTTATCTTACTGGAGTAGTGGTGAAGGCAGTGGACATAAGAAGATCGATGATGCTCAGGGTTTAAAGAGACATAGAGAAAGATGCTTCAGCTCATTAAGCATTGGAAAGCACAGATCTAAGGACACAACAAATATTGGAATCGAAGCTAGGGTTAGTACCGATTTAACTAACCCTAGATACTTCTACGAGATGTCAAAGAGGGATGAATATTATATTTGGAAGCTACCATGAAGCTTCACAGCTTTAACGGTGGAGTTGGATGAATTTCTCCTTTCTCAATCGCCATTTTTTTAAGGAGAAATTGTAGTTCTGGGATGCTGTTGTGTGATGACTAGGGTTTCTCAATGTGGTTTTGTGTATGGTTTTCAGGTTTCTGCATTACTACCCGAATTATTGGGCCTTGGGCCGCAACTTTCTTTTTATGCATTCAAACAAAAAATCATTACGACAAGGTCCATCAGCAATTCACCTCAGATTTGAGTTCATCTGTCAATCCAAAGCCACAACTTCGACAACATGCTTCATCGGCTCAGAGAGACAAAGAGAGAAGCAGCTACTAAAGTCTGCTTCAAATTGATAAGATGGAAGAGGAGAGAGATCAATTTCATTTGGAAAAGTGGCAGCTTTTCTCTTCTCGACATCAAATCTAGGGTTTGAGCTAACCCTAGATTTAAAAGGGGTAAATAAAAGAATGATCGGTTGCCTTCCTATGGATGTTTATATTATGTCTTGGGCTTATCTGTATTGGGCTTAAAGTCCATTGCTATTTCTTTTGCCGCTTTACATAAGTAGGAAACTGTATACATACAGAGCAATGTACACTTTCTTTTACACCAATTCAATACTATAATACAATTCATTTTCATTCAATAACAAATACACCGGTTCACCCTTCTCTCTAATTATCATTCTCAGTCATTATACATGAAATTTAACAACTTTTAATTTGGTGATAAGCCATTTCATGTCTATCAAATATTATAAAGTATCCTTATTTATGAAAATATTAGTTATTTAACTTTATTTAGTAAATAAAGTAATTTACTAGCTAGACCAATCTTAAGTATTGTCCAATCTGGGATTCGTGATGATGGAGCGATTATGTACTATTGATATTGTTGCTACCACCAATGGCAGCACTAGAAAAATAACCAACTTTGTCAACAGAATCGGTTTCTTCTTCAAAATTGGTTAAGATCACACACTTTCTAGTTTGATCGGGGTGTGTGAAGGCTGGACCCAGGGCCGGCTCCATGCTTTGGGTTGCTCTAGGCGCACAGCGTAACAAAAATATGTTGCCTTTGGAGCATGAAAACTAAAAAGCTGAAGGCACCAAAATATTTGCCCTTGCAAAGGGTAAAACTGGCGCACAACATGCACAACAAAAATATGTTGCCCTCCAGTATGAAAACTGGAAAGCTAAAGGCACCAAAATATTTGCTCTTACAAAGGGTAAAAACCAAGAAACTGAAGCCAACATGACTTGAACCTGTCATCTCTAAGTTGGGAACCACAAATACAACCAACGGAGCTACTAATGAACTGTTATTCAATACCCAATAGCCATTATTCTTATTTATATAATTTTAGCATTACACTGGCAACTTCCGGCGATTGTTGCCCCCCTTCCGGGGTGTTGCTCTAGGACGCCGCCTGCTGGGCCTTGCCCTCAAGCCGGCTCTGGCTGGACCTATATATTATTGCATGAAGTTTATGTTCCTTATGCGTGTTGAATGAATAACGCAGTGGCACTATTTATTATATATTAATATTAGCCACGTAGCAGTAATGTTTCAAATATTTGACAGCAATGCATACATTATTTTTAGAATATTTTGTATTCTTAGCCCTATTTTTTTATGGCACAAAAAGCCCAGTTTCGCGAAATATTACACCTATAGCCCACTTTTGCCAAGTCAGCGGTGAAGTGGCAATATTGTACTGGTGCAATTTGGAATTACGCCAGTACACATGTACACTGGCGGAATCCTGGATTGCGCCAATTAGAGTAGTAGAAAGTAAAAAAAACACTTAGAGGCCTCGGGGCACAATCCAAGATTGCTCCCCGATGCATCTTAATTAGTACCCTGCTCCTTTACCCTTTCGTTCTTCACTTTTCCACAAACTTACCCAAAACCTAGAAAAAAAATAGATCTTTCCTTCATTTTGAGTTATTCAACCATAAAGGAACCTTTTTTGCGGATCTATTAGTAGAGATCCAAAGGTATGGAAACGTTTTCCTAGTTTATTTTGTTTTCCATTTACCAATTAGTTATTTTTTGTTTGTGCTCAATTTAGAATGGCTCCAAATTATATTGCTACAATATGCTACTATGACGGAGATTTGGTTATTGATGAACATAAATGTGGAATATATAATGGTGGATCGAATAAACCGACAAAGTTTTTAAAAGGATCTTACTTCATATAATTGAAAAAGTGGTGTATAAAGCTACTCGGATTAAATCGGAAGAGTTCGACATTAAATTAGTTTGCAATTGGCCGATTGATTCCAGATCGAAGGCAATACAAATTGGAAATGACGATGACATAGAAATTATGTTGTCCACAGTGTCAAAATCCATAAATTTATTTGTTTTGAAAGAGAGAAGATTGTCGACTCCAGTCGTAACGCCTCCTGCAACCAACCAACCGTATCCGTCCACTAGCATAACCACTAATGAGCAACAACAAATGTGTTTTGGGTATAATCCATTCGTGATTTTTCAACCGTGCGTAGAGCACCTGGGAGACCTAGATCAACAAGAATTAAAGGAACCATGAATGAAATGAGGCCACCTAAAACAAATAGATGTAGTAAGTGCGGAGTGATAGGTCATAGAAGGAGTCGTTGTACTTCATCAAATTAATTTTATTATTTTATGTTATTGTAGAATGACTACTATTATTGTTGTTTGTAGAAGAATTTGTTTCTTTCAAACATTGATGACAATTTGCAATGACCATATATTAATCACCTTCATTCGTACATTCAAGCAATATGTACATTGACTAATACATTGTTTTTAACTACATTAGCATTCAGATACATTGATACATTAACTAATACATTGCTTTGAGCTACAATGATACATTCCACATGTTCTAACTACTCATTGGGATATCGTGGGAGCTTGGATTCTAAGTCTGAGTTGACGAGTCTCGAATGAAAATTTTCTTTTTCCAAGCGTAATTTTTTTCTTCTGCCATCTCCTTTTTTAGTCGTTCATTCTCATCCTGCATCTTCAATGCATACTCATGTCCTCTTCAGCACATCGGAGGATCAACCCACTCGCTATAGTTACGAACTCGAAACGTGTTCGGATAAAGGAGGCTCATATCAAAACGACTACATTTGTAGATCCTACGCCCTTACTAACGCTTCTATTTTTGTTCACAATCACGCAACAGTCTAATCTGCAATAACAAATTTTTCTTCGTACTGGCTCCCCGATTGCTAGCGCTTGACCCCTATTAACATATTTACCTCCGTCCACTGCGATGAAATACTTTTGTGGTGCACTGTGTAGATGTTCTGGGAGTTCAACCAATTCAGACGTTTCCATATCGGGGCAAATTTCCTTACCCGGTCGACGATTATTTGGTGACAATGGAGCTTGTGGTGGAGGATCAACACCATCATGTTCTCATACGCTCCAGACTTTCCAATACTTCATTAAAGTGTCATCATCAATTTCCCATTGATCCATCCAACCTAATGTTGAAATCAAATTTGGGAGGAACCATTTGTATAACGATCAATTCATGCAAATAGGGTTAAAAAAGTACGTACCTTTGAATTTGAGCAAAATCCTGCTAAAGAGAACAAGTGTTCCAACCTTTTCTATATAATTTTTGAGTGGAAGTGAAAATGGATTATTTGGGTTTATTGGATGAAGGATTTTGGTAAAGTTAAAGAATGAAAAAGTGAATGAGACTATAAGGTAGATGGGAAGAATTTATTACAGGAAACTACTCGGGGCACTATCCAGAATTCCGGCAATGACAAAGGCGCAATCCTTAATCGTGCCGCAGGTAAATTATTCTCGATTTTCTCTCTGTTTGCTTTTGGGTGCAATCTCATATTGCGCCCAAAAGCAACCAGAGAGAATTATTCTCGACTTTTTTTTGTGTAATATCAGATTGCGCCTAATAGCAAACAGAGAGCAAATTGTTCTTGACTATTTTTTGGCTTTTTTGGCGCAATCTAAAAGGTGAATTTTTGTAAAAGTTGGCTATCAGTGTAATAAAAAAATAGGGGGCTAAGAATGCAAAATACTCTTAATTTTTATGACCTTTTGTCCATAAATAATTCAAATTTAAGTTATTTTTCATCGTCTTCATCTCTATTTCTAGTAAAATAACAATTATGTATCCTCTAAATTCTGAACATAACCTGCAAATTTACCATGATTATGTTGCACAGTGTAAACATTCCATTTACGAATATATGAAAATTGTTCAAGGGTTGATTTTAGGAAATCTGTTTCTTACCAAAGTTACGATATGTAGTCTGGTGATTAAACAAAATATTTGGAGTTTGCTAATTTTAAAGTAAGAGTACCAATAGGAGCCTTAAGTTGCTTTAATTATTTTCGAATAAAATTTAACAAAAAAAACTACTTGTTAGAGATATAATTATTGATTAAATTTTCTTGACGGTAAATGGCGTGACTCGTATATTTTGCGTCAATATTTAACTAAGTGCAATTTAAACACCAAAAGGGCTAATAATTATTTTTTTATTGATTTACTAGAATTGTTAATATCCTCCGGTGTCGATCTATCCAATTGTCTTCACAATCACACATGATTAATGGACTTCAGCTAGCTGCAGGGGTTAGGCTTTGCCATTTGCGTGAGCCAAAATATCACGAGCAACTCAATACAGTATAAAGGGAAGCAATTTGTTAGCTTTAAATTTTATCAAATATAATTTTTAATTTATGAAATAT
The DNA here is from genome assembly GCA_030737875.1 of Allium sativum. Classification (NCBI taxonomy): domain Eukaryota; kingdom Viridiplantae; phylum Streptophyta; class Magnoliopsida; order Asparagales; family Amaryllidaceae; genus Allium; species Allium sativum. Next base: position 778,539,125 of record CM060926.1, read on the forward strand.
TTGATAATTTTTTTTAATTTGTTTAGTAGGAAAACCGACCGGAGTCATAAAACTCTCCCTAGTGCACCTAGGCTGGTCCGTGAGCACCACATAAGTGGCTAATCTTAGCGTATGCATATGGTAAGCTCTTAGCACACCATGTCGGGTTTCGAACTTACGCCACTATTACATGGCGCAAGTCCTTAACCGTTGGTCTACCACTGCGGAAAGTTGACAAATTATTAAATTAGCCTTATTGTGCTCTAACTTTTACATTTTTTGTTACTGCAATTACGACAGGAGCCTGAAGTTGCTTTAATTATTTTTGAACAAAATTTAAGAAAAAAAAACCTACTGAGATAATTATCGATTAAATTTTCTTGATGCTGAATGTTGTGACTCATTTATTTTGTGTCAATATTTAACTAACCGCAAACAATCCAATTTTTTATCAAATTTGTCAAAAACATTATCCATAAGCCTAGGAACATGTCAGGATGTTCAATGTTTCCTCTGGTAAGATAACTTATTTAAAAAGGCGATTGTTAAAGGGACTCCATTTTTTGTTAAGGGAGGGAAAAATTTAAGGGGACTCGATCTTATTTTTTATTTGTTAAGGGAGGGTTCGGAAAAAATAAAATAAAATAAAATACTGACTAAAGTACCCCGGCCTCATCATCCCTTAAACCCCATCGATCAAAATTCAATCAGAGTTCGATCCAAACACGCCGCGAGGTTAAAAAAAAAAAAAAAACAAATTCAAACGTTGATAAATCCCCTTTATGAAATTTTAGATTTTGTTGGAAAAGATGAATTCAATTTGCAAAAAGCGGATGAATTTCGTTCAATTGCGCGAATGATGAATACAGTTTGTCATGGAAAGTTTGGATTTTGTTCTAGGGTGAATATAGTGTGTTACGGTTTAGATCTTTCAGTTTGATAAGAAAAACAACCACGCTGTGAGATGATTTGTCAAAAGTAATTACATTAAAACAGTGTACATTTTCCAACATTAAAACAAATGTTTGTTAAGTGAATTTATGCTTATGTTCATGTTGCGTTAAGCGTATGTGTATGTTGTTACTTTTTTTCTTTCATTTGTGTCTTATGTGTTTTGTATGTGTTTATTTGTTGCTATTGTGTTCCATGCTTACTTTGATAGTGAAAACTAAAGTAAACAATGTTTGAATATGTTATTTTCATGTGTGTAGAACGTTTATATTTCACGAGACTTACAGGCACGTGGTGATGACATGCACTTCGCGCGTGGTGATGGGAAGCGCTTCGCGTGTGGTCATGGCACGTACTTCGCTCGTGACTATGCCACGATATGTTCTTTCTGGTATGCTAAAAAAAACAATTGTTTAGAGTAAAGATATGCTAAAGAAACAACATTGCAGAGAGTAAAGAATAAACTTACAATTTATAGATGTGGTAGAGGTGGTTCATATATAAAATTGTATAAACTGGTAAATATGCCTGGAAAGGTTGAAGTGGAGAAGAACTTCAAATCATAATGCTTCCTATTCCTATTTACAAACTCTAGCGTCATCAAAACTCGCAAATTACAAACCGCCGAGAAAATTAAAACTGAGGAGCCTGAAGCTTTGAAATATTCCCAATGTTTAAACACTAAACAATAAGAAAGAACTAAAAATAAATGACTAACCATACAATATTTACTAATTAACAGCATTAATTTCTTTGTTAACAAACATTAATTAAAATTGCAACGTACATTAATTGTTATTAAATATTTCATTATTTTTCTCCTTTTCTATGCATGCGCTCGTATATAAATATATATTATATGTACAGACACACACTTTGTTTCCAATAAACTTTATTTTTCAATTTTAATTATAATTAATTTTAGTTACTAATTTCATACTAATTAATCAATCAATCAAATAATCAATTGTTTTGCAACTACAATTTATGGTTGAAAATATCAAACGGACAAACTTTTAGGATTTTAATTTTTTAAGTATTCTATCTAATGTTAAGTTTTGATAATATATATAGAGAAGCGGTTAAAATTTGTAATGAAAGCCTATTTACAGATCCCCTTTTTGAGCGATATTAGCGGGGTAACTTGAATTTGTTGAAAAAGTTTATTAGATCCTAATTTAAATAACATTGAATGTCTAATTTGTTAGGGAGATTATGTTAAATAACAATTTAGTATATTTTAAAATTCATACATAAGGGATTTTGGGAAGTTCATAGTCGGACCAAAACTTTGCGCTTCAAAGAGAATTATTAACAAAGATAATGATATAAATACATATTATATGTATAGACATACAATTTGTTTCCAATAAACTTTATTTTCAATTTTAATTATAATTAATTTAAGTTACTAATTTCATATTAATTAATTAATCAATCAAATATCAATTGTTTTACGACTAAAATTTATGGTTGAAAATTTCAAATGAACAAACTTTTAGGATTTTAATTTTTTTAAATATTCTATCCACTATTAAGTTTTGATAAGCGGTTAAAATTTGTAATGAAATCCTATTTACAGATCCTGTTTTTGAGCGATATTAGCGGGGTATTTGAATTTGTCGAAAAAGTTTATTACATCCTAATATAAATGGCATTAAATGTCTAACTTACTGGAGAGACTAGGTTAAATAACAATTTAGTATATTTTAAAAATCATATATAAGGGCATTTTGGGATGTTCATGGTCGGACAAAACATTGCGCTTCCAAGAGAATTATTGATAAAGAATTTAAGTTACTAATTTCATATTAATTAATTAATCAATCAAATAATCAATTGTTTTGCGACCACAATATATGTTTGAAAATTTCAAATGAACAAACTTTTAGGATTTTAATTTTTTTAAATATTCTATCTACTATCAAGTTTTGATAATACATATAGGGAAGCGGTTAAAATTTGTAATGAAATCCTATTTACAGATCCTCTATTTGAGCGATGTTAGCGGGGTAATTTGAATTTGTTGAAAAGGTTTATTACATCCTAATATAAATGACATTAAATGTCTAATTTATTGGGGGAGATTAGGTTAAATAACAATTTAGTATATTTTAAAATTCATACATAAGGACATTTTGGGAAGTTCATGGTCGAACCAAAACTTTGCGCTTCCAAGAGAATTATTAATAAAGATGTATTATTATTTTTCTATATGCAGGATTAAATTAGAGTTTATGTTATAAGGTTGTATTAATGAAGAGTATGAGGTTAGTATTGGAAATTTTATTAATATGTTTAAGGGGAGGCTAATTTATTTTAACCCCCCCTTAACAATTTTAAAATAAACTGAAAATGATACTCCCCTTAACTAAAAGTGGAGTCCCTTTAAAAATTCTTATACATAAAGCAAAGAAAAATAAATTGAATTCATGTTTTTTATACACAGTATTGCATATGCTAGAAGTTGAACTTAATTAAACAAAGAAGGGGCTATAACGACACACTCCCATGATTGCAAAGTGGGATCTCAAAGTTCTAAAATCAATTGTCGCCAAAAATTTCTTGAATCAAATCAAACAGGAACAGGTATGAAGCTTAAATTTAACTTACTATTTCATGTCCAATTTTATATATGACATACTATTTTGCAAAACTGATACCTCACTCATTCAAAATAGATACCTAATCAGTATAAAACAATAATATTTAGAAATACAAATACCTCAAAAATTAGCAAACTGATATCACATAGCTATGCAAACTAATGTAATTTTAAAATGATATCTCATTATTATCAAAACTGATATTTATTTTTATGTTATAGTGTACATGAAAATAAGGATACCTAAACTTGTAACGACCCGGGAAAAAGACGACCTTGATTATCCGATATACAACACATATAGAACATCAAGGGTCGACAATTACCGAATAGTTAATGAAAGAATTTAGAGGGTGAGGATAGATAAGATAGAAAATTAGAATAGAAGAAGAAAAAGAAGAACACAACATCAGAGTAACACGAATCTCACAGTGAAACGAATAAAATATAATAATCACATAACTTGAAATCAAAAGCAGTATATGCATACAATACCATTATCAGAGTACAACCCTTGCATCACAGCGGAAATAAACAATAGCTATATAAGTCCTGAAGCCTCCTGCTCCAAGCTCTCCAAGTCTATCTGTAAAATCCTGACTACTTGACTGCCCGTACAAATTTGGGCACCCAAGAGTTTAGGGAAAACAAAACAAAATACAACTCTGGGTCAGTCATGGGACTGGTGTGAGTAAACTCCAATCATTTGGTTTAACTTTTCAAAATCCTTTTCAAAAGAAAAGATAATCGTAAGACCAATCCACTCATAAATACGGATGGCTTTTACCTTACGATAACCCAAAACACTTTGGAAATCATATATTATCTGATATTATAATAATGTCTAATCACAAGTAATTAAAATCTAGTAGAACGCTTGCATCTCACGCTCTACATATATAATATACAATCAAACTCGCAGGCACTTATTGGAGATTGGATTCCAACTTGACAAGGTATGGGACCACCTTCCGAACGTGTATCTCTAGAGGCAAATACACTGGGTTCAACAAGAACATCTTGCAACCCGGCCCACACATGACTGACCACTCATTTCGCTTGAGTGTATCGAATGTATATCACCAACGGTTGGGATCAGCAACCGTCTCCCGATAAGGGACAGCATCGATAGATTTAAGAACAAAAGGAATTTCTCTAGATAGGTGATCATACATCCTAATGGGTGCGACCCACATAGCCATGCTGCCTGCCCGATTTTTGTCATTTCCCGGTGGATGAGGCTTGAGGTCATAACGTATCTTTTGACAGATCCCACCTCCATTACTTTGAATGCCACATCGTCATACCCGCCAAATCACAAATTGATTTCACCAAAAATACCACGGGTATACAGCTAAGAGAAACGAATTCCTCCGCCACCAAACGTAAGTACGTTTGAAGAGATCAACTTACGCGATCCTTTGAATATACTCTGTCAGACATTCGTCCATTCACGTTTGTCCTGGGACTGGACAAACCGAAGGCACTATTCTGTAAATAGGATAGCCCTTGCATAACTCCGTCTTCAATATATTCAGCATACTTGATTCGCAACGCTTATGCCAATACGGAGTGGTTCTCTGGATAATAATCCGACCGGTCTCTCCATATTAACAACGTTAAAATGGTCAAAACTTTGATAGTCGGTGATTTAACTATCAAATAAAAACATGTCGGTGTGCAAACAACGATATTATTTCCAGATGGAAATTCTATCGATCAATCATCATTCATCATCAAATTATCATAAATTTACCCTTTTCCTTATTCTTGTTTTCCTATATTTCTTATTTACTATATTTAGAAAATATACGTTATTAACAATGGAAAACAATTCCATTTCTCATTTTCTATATTCAGAAAACATTTCTGATTTTCATTTGGAAGACATTTCCAAATCTCCTTCATTGGGTTTAAACTGATGTTTGAATAAACATCGCTATGCCAACACCAACCATTTCGCTCATTAACTAAATTCACTTAACCCCTTTCACTCTCGAACTTTATCCACTTCTTAGTTAAAAACGAAGTCAATCAAGTTGGGGTATAATTACCTCTCAGACCTTAACTGAACAACATTTCTAATTTCGAAATAGACAAAGTTCAAACTTTACTCTTTAAGAAACTTCCTTGAGAACTCTCGGATTCTATTTATGAATCCACTTCCTTTACTGAATCATTTGATTATAACTGTAAATGTTATAATCCCATGCTTTCAAAATATGTTAACTTAAATATATTTCCATATCTTAATTTGGATAAATAAACAACCAACTACTTTATTAACAGATAATTAAAACTTGATTTGAAATGGAAAGTAAACATTACTTCCCTTGATTCGATATAATCGAATTTCCATGTATGATTCACTCTCGAATAATCACTATCCGATAATTCTCTTTCGAATAAACTATATTCGATTCCCCTGTTCGAATAACTAATATTCGATAATCCTTTTCTTCGAATAACTAATATTCGAAAAATCTCACTTCGAATAAACCATATTCGATAATTCTCTCCTTCGAATAACTATATTCGATTTAACACACTTCGAACGAACTATATTCGATTACTCTTCTCGAATAAACTATATTCGATAACTCTACTTCGAATAGGTGATATTCGATTAATTCCCTTTTTGACTAACCCTACTTAATTTACTAATACTCGACTAACTCGACTTAATTAACTTCTATTGATTAATTACTATTTGATTTAACACCATTTGCTTGACTCTAGATCGCAGCGATCACAATGGTTACGCCTGATTCCCTCAGGAAACATCCGACCGCCGTAGGCTATCTGCAGCCCTGCGAATTACGCTAGCAGTCATGCTAAATGGAAATTCATCCTTAAATAACTTTGCCTATTTTTAACTCTATCTCGAATAATTAGATTCGATCAATTCTAATTGAATAACTAATATTCAATTAACCCTTATTCGATTACTATATTTGAATAACTCTAGTTCGATTTGACTCAAAACGATTAACTCTAACTGATTAACTCTAACTGGTTAATTCTAACTGAATAACTCTAACTGGATAAATCTAACTGAATAACTCTAACTGGTTAACTCTAACTAACTAACTCTAACTGTTTAACTTTACGGTTTAACTCTGACAGTTTAACTTCAACGGTTTAACTCTAACAGTTTAACTCCAACTGTTTAACTCTAACAGTTTAACTCCAACTGTTTAACTCTAACAGTTTAACTCCAACTGTTTAACTCTAACAGTTTAACTCCAACGGTTTAACTCTAGTTGATTAACTCTTTTGAATTAATCCCTTTGACTTTTCTCTTTTGAATAATTCCTTTGGAATAATTCCTTTGAATTACTTCCCTTGAATAGATTCTTTTTCTATTCGTTTTCTCAACAAATAACTATTCTCTTTTCACTTCTATTTATTTAACAAATAAATATTCCCTTTAACTTTTCTATTTATTCAACAAATAAATATTTCTTTTAACTTTTCTATTTATTTAACAAATAAGTACTTCTGTCAACTTTTCTTTATTCCCTACATGAATATTCCCTTTTCAATTCCATTTGTAAATACTTTTACGAATGTTTCCCTTTTTATTTCTATTTGTAATCGTTTCACAAATATTTCCCTTCTATTTGATTTCACCAATATTTTCCCTTCTATTTTATTTCACCAATATTTTCCCTTCTATTTGATTTCACCAATATTTGTTTTTTTACAAATGCTTTGATTCTATAATCATTTTCTCTCATGAAATTCTCTTCCTTTTATATATAAAATCTATTGATTTTATATAAATAATTTATTTTCAAAATAAACTTTGAAAATCCCTTTTCACTTTCTAGTATCACTTATGGTATAAAAATACCAAATCAAATGGTTCAATCATCATCCAAACACACAGGTTCAACAACAGATGATATAACACATCATATATCAGAATATATGAAAAACAGTAAATAAATGTTGAGGAATCCAGTTGGATTCCTCCGACCTGTTTCCCTGCATCCACAGATGTTACACAATATAATTCACATCAATTTCATTTCAATATGAGGTATTCTGATAAACAAAATCAACATCGGTTAACGATATATATAACTATATCGGTATTTTCAATCAATTGACTAGCAGTTCAACCAAACAATCAATACTCAGCAATTCAACCAATAATTATCAGTTCTAAAAATACTTTATAAAAATATAAAGTGCTCAGAGTTAGTGAGATTTACTCACCTTGGACGGTTTATCGTTGAATAACGATAATCGGTCATTGATTTGGTTCAGACGTTAAATTTCACCATAAATCCAAACGAGCTCCAATCCACTTGCGGTCAGTTCCATTGCGTAGTGCTCGTCCATACGATCCCAACGGATCCTGTTTCGTTAAATTTCGTTAATGTATGCAAAAGTTATGCTATTTACAATATTTACCTAATTTAAATGAATATATATTTAATTAAATTAATTAAATTATTTTTATCTTAATTAATTTCTAATTGCGTTATTAGCCAAATTACCTTCCCTGCCCTTCTAAAAAATCATACTTTCCCATCTCTAGCCATATCCAATTTTTTTTTAAAATTGAAAAACCATTTTAATATTAATTAAATTTAATTTTCAAATAAAATATTTAAAAATATTCATTTAATTATAACTTAAAATTTTTAACCCGGATCAAAAATCTGCTGCCACTCATTTTAAAGTATTTTCCGATAAGAATCCAACGGTCCTTGTTTCGTGGAAATCCGACTTGTTTTGAAAAAGTTATAAGCTTTTAAAGTTATGGTTAAAAATTACGAAAATGCCCCTGGTCTGTTTTAAATTCAAATTAAATTTTAAATTTAAATTTAAATTAATCATCCCATCCGTCGGATCAGTTAGGGATAGCCAGAGAGAGCAGGAAACTATATTTTTCAAACTCAAGCCTTAGACACTATCCTCTCTGTCACCCTTAGAATGTTCTGATATTTATTTTTACAAATTCTATTTTAATTATAATATATATATATATATATATATATATATTACACAAATAAATAAATAAATAAATATTATTTAAAAACTTACCCCGCGAAGCCCAAGCCTCTGCCTAAGAGTCCCTAGCTCCCCGTCTTGCCCTCCTTTCTCCCTTCCTTCCCTTTTCCCTATTTCCTAATATTTTATTATTATTTCTGCCATTGCCAAAGCTTGAAAGAGGAGGAGGAGGAGTGAGTTTAAAATGAAGGGGGAGGCTATTTATAGCCGAAGGAGTCACATGGATTGCTGAGGTGGCGCGAATCCAACGGTCGAAAATGGATGGCTAGGATTAATCCTTAAATTTATTAAATTATAAATAAATTTAATAATTTATGAATAGTAAAGTGTGTTTTCTCAACCCTATTCGGACGTTAATTTGACTTACTTATTGATACCTTATCCAAAATCTTTTTCAACCATGTTGTTCAATTTTTCTTGCTCTTCAATAATATATAAAAATATTTAAATTTTGAATTCGTTTGAACTTTCAAATAATTTAAATTCAAATTCAAAATAGTGTTTTGTGTTAGTTTCCACACCTTCCGGTCTCATGTTGGAGTATCAAACGATAACGGTTTTCAGAAATTCTTCCACCATCTGATCCGGTTTTTAACGTACTTCAATCCTATGTATTCAAATCAAAAATCGGAGTTCGTTTAGATTTTCAAATAATTTATTTAAATTTTGTTTCCTTAATAACTTCCTATATCCGTTATAGGATTTTCCCAGATTTCATATATAGCTAATATCCTATGTTTAGAATTTTCCTGGATAGGTCTCAGGTTTCAGTTTTGCCGTTAGCATTAGCAAATTCCAATTACCGTGAAAATTTAGTTCAAATTTTGGCCTTTTATTTTTTCTTTTCCACATACGGATGCCATTTTTGACGTAACTTGGTTGGTTACCTAATTTCATCATTTCAGATTTAATGAAACTGATTTCATCGAAATCCGAGTTCGTTAGCTACTACATCCTTTGTAAACGTACTATTTTAAATTAAAAATTTATCCTTTTATACTGCCAGTTCACATTATATTGCAGATCCACTAAATTTCTACCATTTCGGAATAAAATAAAATATTCAAAATTATTGAAATTAAACCATTTAGAATTCCAAAACAATAAAACATTTTTAAATATTAAACTAAATGGTCAAAAAATCTGGGCCGTTACATTCTTTCCCCCTTAAAATAATTTCGTCCTCGAAATTGCTAAGGTAGAAAAATGAACTTTATAACTAGGTTAAAATTATTTGGTTACTCTGATTTCACTAAACCAATCTATTCTAATTAATTTATTAATTTGTTTCTATAAACGAAAATTTTCAAAAATTCTGAAAATTTTCTAACACTCGAAATTTCTGAAAAATTTCGCCAGCACCTCCTTTGTACTGGTCAATAGCTCAAACTCCAACTCGCCTCTCTAGGCCTTCTTCAACCCAAAAGAAAATCAAACAGCCAAGTGGCTTGCCAAATAGGCTCATAAATCTCATCAAACTCATATGAATATGAATGTGTACCTTTTTTGTCGGGCATCCAACTCTGCTATAAATTTAGCATATACCACTATCATCCCAATCAAACTCCCAATCACTTTTATCTTCAACACGACCATCCGCTTATAACCAAGCCAAATTTCAATCAAACTGCAATTCCAATCTCAATTCAAATTTCTTGCTCGACCATCCATTTCTATCCCAGATTATCTCTAATCAAGTCCAATTCTACTTGGTACCATTCTATTTCAATTCAACTCAATTTCCACTGAACTGCCTTCAATTCAATTTCAAATTTGCTTTCACAAATTTCTATTTAATTTGTGTTTATTTCAAATAACCTTACCTGGGAGTTTCAAGTAGCTTTGCCTTTTCCAAAAATCAAATATCCCTTTGGAATATCAAAACAACTTGGTTTCTCAAAACAATTCAAAAACAAAATCTTTGGTAGTAATCTGTCACTTACAAACTCGAAAATGAACACCGATGTTGTCCGGATCAACATCGGAATTTATTTTCCAGCTATCGAAGTGAGTTCAATACTATGTCACTTTCAAAACCATTTCTAAACACTTTCATTTTGAAATTCATTTCAAAATATCCCTTTTTAATGCTTGTAACAAATTTAAAATCTCCCAGGATTTTAAAATTCACATATATTCAATTTAATTCCATTTACAACGCTTATTCAAATTTTAGCAATTTTAATTCCAATTCTGAACTTAAATTCAGATTTAATTCATCTGATTTCATATATTTCACTTATATGAATTTTGATTTTTTATTTACATAACCATTCCACATTTTATAATCTTATTCGATTATAATCACAACCAACACATTCAATATACTATAATAATTTCAAATATCTATACTTTGCTTATATCAAAATATAATTTGGGTAAAATTATTTCATTCACCCTTTTTCAAAACATACTGTGTCGGTTCATCGTATTCAAGCGTTTATAAACCCCTATCGATACAGTGGATCAAACTGATCGACCAGAATTCATAAACAACTCAACCAATAAATCTCCACAATATAAAATCATTTTATATCAAATAAAAAATACGTTCACTCGTATATATACACTCAAACTCAGTCTAGGGTATTACTAACCCCATCTCTACTGAATCACGCCACAGAGCCAAGGTAATACTTAACCTTCAGCTCTGATACCACTGTAACGACCCGGGAAAAAGACGACCTTGATTATCCGATATACAACACATATCGAACATCAAGGGTCGACAATTACCGAATAGTTAATGAAAGAATTTAGAGGGTGAGGATAGATAAGATAGAAAATTAGAATAGAAGAAGAAAAAGAAGAACACAACATCAGAGTAACACGAATCTCACAGCGAAACGAATAAAATATAATAATCACATAACTTGAAATCAAAAGCAGTATATGCATACAATACCATTATCAGAGTACAACCCTTGCATCACAGCGGAAATAAACAATAGCTATATAAGTCCTGAAGCCTCCTGCTCCAAGCTCTCCAAGTCTATCTGTAAAATCCTGACTACTTGACTGCCCGTACAAATTTGGGCACCCAAGAGTTTAGGGAAAACAAAATACAACTCTGGGTCAGTCATGGGACTGGTGTGAGTAAACTCCAATCATTTGGTTTAACTTTTCAAAATCCTTTTCAAAAGAAAAGATAATCGTAAGACCAATCCACTCATAAATACGGATGGCTTTTACCTTACGATAACCTAAAACACTTTGGAAATCATATATTATCTGATATTATAATAATGTCTAATCACAAGTAATTAAAATCTAGTAGAACGCTTGCATCTCACGCTCTACATATATAATATACAATCAAACTCGCAGGCACTTATTGGAGATTGGATTCCAACTTGACAAGGTATGGGACCACCTTCCGAACGTGTATCTCTAGAGGCAAATACACTGGGTTCAACAAGAACATCTTGCAACCCGGCCCACACATGACTGACCACTCATTTCGCTTGAGTGTATCGAATGTATATCACCAACGGTTGGGATCAGCAACCGTCTCCCGATAAGGGACAGCATCGATAGATTTAAGAACAAAAGGAATTTCTCTAGATAGGTGATCATACATCCTAATGGGTGCGACCCACATAGCCATTCTGCCTGCCCGATTTTTGTCATTTCCCGGTGGATGAGGCTTGAGGTCATAACATATCTTTTGACAGATCCCACCTCCATTACTTTGAATGCCACATCGTCATACCCGCCAAATCACAAATTGATTTCACCAAAAATACCACGGGTATACAGCTAAGAGAAACGAATTCCTCCGCCACCAAACGTAAGTACGTTTGAAGAGATCAACTTACGCGATCCTTTGAATATACTCTGTCAGACATTCGTCCATTCACGTTTGTCCTGGGACTGGACAAACCGAAGGCACTATTCTGTAAATAGGATAGCCCTTGCATAACTCCGTCTTCAATATATTCAGCATACTTGATTCGCAACGCTTATGCCAATACGGAGTGGTTCTCTGGATAATAATCCGACCGGTCTCTCCATATTAACAACGTTAAAATGGTCAAAACTTTGATAGTCGGTGATTTAACTATCAAATAAAAACATGTCGGTGTGCAAACAACGATATTATTTCCAGATGGAAATTCTATCGATCAATCATCATTCATCATCAAATTATCATAAATTTACCCTTTTCCTTATTCTTGTTTTCCTATATTTCTTTTTTACTATATTTAGAAAATATACGTTATTAACAATGGAAAACAATTCCATTTCTCATTTTCTATATTCAGAAAACATTTCTGATTTTCATTTGGAAGACATTTCCAAATCTCCTTCATTGGGTTTAAACTGATGTTTGAATAAACATCGCTATGCCAACACCAACCATTTCGCTCATTAACTAAATTCACTTAACCCCTTTCACTCTCGAACCTTATCCACTTCTTAGTTAAAAACGAAGTCAATCAAGTTGGGGTATAATTACCTCTCAAACCTTAACTGAACAACATTTCTAACTTCGAAATAGACAAAGTTCAAACTTTACTCTTTAAGAAACTTCCTTGAGAACTCTCGGATTCTATTTATGAATCCACTTCCTTTACTGAATCATTTGATTATAACTGTAAATGTTATAATTCCATGCTTTCAAAATATGTTAACTTAAATATATTTCCATATCTTAATTTGGATAAATAAACAACCAACTACTTTATTAACAGATAATTAAAACTTGATTTGAAATGGAAAGTAAACATTACTTCCCTTGATTCGATATAATCGAATTTCCATGTATGATTCACTCTCGAATAATCACTATCCGATAATTCTCTTTCGAATAAACTATATTTGATTCCCCTGTTCGAATAACTAATATTCGATAATCCTTTTCTTCGAATAACTAATATTCGAAAAATCTCACTTCGAATAAACCATATTCGATAATTCTCTCCTTCGAATAACTATATTCAATTTAACACACTTCGAACGAACTATATTCGATTACTCTTCTCGAATAAACTATATTCGATAACTCTACTTCGAATAGGTGATATTCGATTAATTCCCTTTTTGACTAACCCTACTTAATTTACTAATACTCGACTAACTCGACTTAATTAACTTCTATTGATTAATTACTATTTGATTTAACACCATTTGCATGACTCTAGATCGCAGCGATCACAATGGTTACGCCTGATTCCCTCAGGAAACATCCGACCGCCGTAGGCTATCTGCAGCCCTGCGAATTACACTAGCAGTCGTGCTAAATGGAAATTCATCCTTAAATAACTTTGCCTATTTTTAACTCTATCTCGAATAATTAGATTCGATCAATTCTAATTGAATAACTAATATTCAATTAACCCTTATTCGATTACTATATTTGAATAACTCTAGTTCGATTTGACTCAAAACGATTAACTCTAACTGATTATCTCTAACTGGTTAATTCTAACTGAATAACTCTAACTGGATAAATCTAACTGAATAACTCTAACTAGTTAACTCTAACTAACTAACTCTAACTGTTTAACTTTACGGTTTAATTCTGACAGTTTAACTTCAACGGTTTAACTCTAACAGTTTAACTCCAACTGTTTAACTCTAACAGTTTAACTCCAACTGTTTAACTCTAACAGTTTAACTCCAACTGTTTAACTCTAACAGTTTAACTCCAACGGTTTAACTCTAGTTGATTAACTCTTTTGAATTAATCCCTTTGACTTTTCTCTTTTGAATAATTCCTTTGGAATAATTCCTTTGAATTACTTCCCTTGAATAGATTCTTTTTCTATTCGTTTTCTCAACAAATAACTATTCTCTTTTCGCTTCTATTTATTTAACAAATAAATATTCCCTTTAACTTTTCTATTTATTCAACAAATAAATATTTCTTTTAACTTTTCTATTTATTTAACAAATAAGTACTTCTGTCAACTTTTCTTTATTCCCTACATGAATATTCCCTTTTCAATTCCATTTGTAAATACTTTTACGAATGTTTCCCTTTTTATTTCTATTTGTAATCGTTTCACAAATATTTCCCTTCTATTTGATTTCACCAATATTTTCCCTTCTATTTGATTTCACCAATATTTTCCCTTCTATTTGATTTCACCAATATTTGTTTCTTTTACAAATGCTTTGATTCTATAATCATTTTCTCCCATGAAATTCTCTTCCTTTTATATATAAAATCTATTGATTTTATATAAATAATTTATTTTCAAAATAAACTTTGAAAATCCCTTTTTCACTTTCTAGTATCACTTATGGTATAAAAATACCAAATCAAAAGGTTCAATCATCATCCAAACACACAGGTTCAACAACAGATGATATAACACATCATATATCAGAATATATGAAAAACGGTAAATAAATGTTGAGGAATCCAGTTGGATTCCTCCGACCTGTTTCCCTGCATCCACAGATGTTACACAATATAATTCACATCAATTTCATTTCAATATGAGGTATTCTGATAAACAAAATCAACATCGGTTAACGATATATATAACTATATCGGTATTTTCAATCAATTGACTAGCAGTTCAACCAAACAATCAACACTCAGCAATTCAACCAATAATTATCAGTTCTAAAAATACTTTATAAAAATATAAAGTGCTCAGAGTTAGTGAGATTTACTCACCTTGGACGGTTTATCGTTGAATAACGATAATCGGTCATTGATTTGGTTCAGACGTTAAATTTCACCATAAATCCAAACGAGCTCCAATCCACTTGCGGTCAGTTCCATTGCGTAGTGCTCGTCCATACGATCCCAACGGATCCTGTTTCGTTAAATTTCGTTAATGTATGCAAAAGTTATGCTATTTACAATATTTACCTAATTTAAATGAATATATATTTAATTAAATTAATTAAATTATTTTTATCTTAATTAATTTCTAATTGCGTTATTAGCCAAATTACCTTCCCTGCCCTTCTAAAAAATCATACTTTCCCATCTCTAGCCATATCCAATTTTTTTTTTAAAAATTGAAAAACCATTTTAATATTAATTAAATTTAATTTTCAAATAAAATATTTAAAAATATTCATTTAATTATAACTTAAAATTTTTAACCCGGATCAAAAATCTGCTTCCACTCATTTTAAAGTATTTTCCGATAAGAATCCAACGGTCCTTGTTTCGTGGAAATCCGACTTGTTTTGAAAAAGTTATAAGCTTTTAAAGTTTATGGTTAAAAATTACGAAAATGCCCATGGTCTGTTTTAAATTCAAATTAAATTCAAATTAAATTTTAAATTTAAATTTAAATTAATCATCCCATCCGTCGGATCAGTTAGGGATAGCCAGGGAGAGCAGGAAACTATATTTTCCAAACTCAAGCCTTAGAAACTATCCTCTCTGTCACCCTTAGAATGTTCTGATATTTATTTTTACAAATTCTATTTTAATTATAATATATATATATATATATATATATATATTACACAAATAAATAAATAAATATTATTTAAAAACTTACCCCGCGAAGCCCAAGCCTCTGCCTAAGAGTCCCTAGCTCCCCGTCTTGCCCTCCTTTCTCCCTTCCTTCCCTTTTCCCTATTTTCTAATATTTTATTATTATTTCTGTCATTGCCAAAGCTTGAAAGAGGAGGAGGAGGAGTGAGTTTAAAATGAAGGGGGGGGGGCTATTTATAGCCGAAGGAGTCACATGGATTGCTGAGGTGGCGCGAATCCAACGGTCGAAAATGGATGGCTAGGATTAATCCTTAAATTTATTAAATTATAAATAAATTTAATAATTTATGAATAGTAAAGTGTGTTTTCTCAACCCTATTCGGACGTTAATTTGACTTACTTATTGATACCTTATCCAAAATCTTTTTCAACCATGTTGTTCAATTTTTCTTGCTCTTCAATAATATATAAAAATATTTAAATTTTGAATTCGTTTGAACTTTCAAATAATTTAAATTCAAATTCAAAATAGTGTTTTGTGTTAGTTTCCACACCTTCCGGTCTCATGTTGGAGTATCAAACGATAACGGTTTTCAGAAATTCTTCCACCATCTGATCCGGTTTTTAACGTACTTCAATCCTATGTATTCAAATCAAAAATCGGAGTTCGTTTAGATTTTCAAATAATTTATTTAAATTTTGTTTCCTTAATAACTTCCTATATCCGTTATAGGATTTTCCCAGATTTCATATATAGCTAATATCCTATGTTTAGAATTTTCCTGGATAGGTCTCAGGTTTCAGTTTTGCCGTTAGCATTAGCAAATTCCAATTACCGTGAAAATTTAGTTCAAATTTTGGCCTTTTATTTTTTCTTTTCCACATACGGATGCCATTTTTGACGTAACTTGGTTGGTTACCTAATTTCATCATTTCAGATTTAATGAAACTGATTTCATCGAAATCCGAGTTCGTTAGCTACTACATCCTTTGTAAACGTACTATTTTAAATTAAAAATTTATCCTTTTATACTGCCAGTTCACATTATATTGCAGATCCACTAAATTTCTACCATTTCGGAATAAAATAAAATATTCAAAATTATTGAAATTAAACCATTTAGAATTCCAAAACAATAAAACATTTTTAAATATTAAACTAAATGGTCAAAAAATCTGGGCCGTTACAAAACTACTCCAAATCGACACCTTATAAATAAGAAATAATGTGTGAAAAAATCTAATACCTAATTTTCTTTAAAATGGATATCTTATTTCTTAAAACTGATGTCTAGGTTACTACAAAATAGATACATAAGTTACTACAAAACTGATACCTAATTACTATGTAATATTGATATTATTTAAAACTAATACCTAAATTACTGTCAAACTGATACCTTAATACCGGATAGCATACTCTTATGCAAAACTAATTCCTAAATTATTGTATAACTAATACCTTAATACAGGACATCATACTCTTATACAAAACTGATGCCTAAATTACTACCAAACTGATACCTTAATAATTGGTAGCATATTCGTATACAAAATTGATACCTAAATTATTACCAAAACAATACCACATTGTTGTACATAATCATTTTATTCAATAGCCATTATCAATTACATGTATATGTTATAATACTTTATTAATTTTTCAACATATGCAGGTTCACGAAATAACAAACATCCAACTGCATGAAGCTAAAATTTTAGAAATAGTAGAAGCATTATCAACAAGAGCAAAAAAAGTAAAAGCAGTGGAAACCAAAAAAAAAGAAAACGTGGCGGATATCAAAAACCACTTGAATCATTAGAGCAAGATGTTTCCTACTACAACTGCATATTCAAGAGGTTGAAGAGAAGAATAAAAAGTTAAATGAGGAACTGAAAAAAGAAAGATTGAGAAAAGAAGCGGAACAAGAAATATTCAACCTCGGACAACAGTTGAAATGCAAAAAATTAGATTCTAAAGATGATAATGTAGAGAAAAGGGTGGATTCTAAAGAAACTGCAAAGACGTTCCAGTTGTAGACAAGGGAGGAGGTATTGATAAAGAAAAAACTGACTTGAATATAGAAATAGAGAAGCAAAAAAAAAGAGTATGACAACTGATGAAAAAAATTCAGCGGAAATGGAAGAAAACGGATGAAAAGCAACATGATCAAACTCCAAAAATGAAATTGAAATCGAGAAGGAGAACACCACTAACGAACAAACAATCCCATCAATGCTCGAACTCGCTTCTCCTAATTTTGAGTTGAATATCACTCAAGCTTTTGCCGAAGAAAAAATAGATAAATGACACAAAGAAAAACTAACCTAGAAAAAAAAGTCTTTACCAAAAGCAAAACACCTTCTTCTCTGAAGAGAGTGAAGGGAAGAGCAAGAAAGCCAAAAATAAGTGCTTCGTTTGAGTATTCTAAAAAAACAAGCCAAAAAGGAAAGAAAACAAATATTGAAAATCAAGATGAAGTGGTTGAAGAAACAAAGCAAACAGTAGAACATATAGTGGAAAAAAGAAGAAGTAAACACAGAAAAAAAAGAAATAGAAAAATAATCACAACTAGAAATAATAGAGACGCTTGCAGTAATGGAACCTACATTGAGAGAAATACAATTGTCACACTGCAAACTATCCACCATCTAAATCTTAAACAATCAAGAGTTATAAAAAAGGTTCTCCATTGCAAAATCAGAAGAAAAGTAAGTGTACTACTTTTCTTTATCCTATTACATTTTATTTACACACACACACACACACACACACATATATATATGTATATGTATACTTTTTTTTGGAGAAAAAAACAGCTAAGTTGCATGGTTAAGTGACGATTCGATAAAAGAAGGATGCGTTATTACGAATGACATACTAAAACATGTTTTGGAAGGAAACTTCACCGACTCTAGGTAAATTACTTATATCAAATTCGAAGACTGATGCTTAACTTCATAAGAAATTGATACTCATAATTTGTTTATTAAATAGGATAATTATTTATAACATTAAATTTTTACCTGACTACATATCAAAATGATACTAAGAATATTCGTATATATGAGACTGTTACCTAACTAAGTACGAAACTGATACCAAAAAACTGGATATTAAATATAGAACCTTCACAATATTGAAACTGATACCTAAATAATAAAAAACCGATACCCACTATCCGTAACTGAATATCTGATATCAAACAATATTGAGCTTATACTTACACAATAATGATACTGTTTTATAGTAATATCACACTAAATTACAATTTAATTTTTGTACTAAAATTTAGTTTGTGTACCATTCTTTTCATTCATAACACAGATTATTGACTGGTTCATTTCAAATTGTGACTTGTTGAAGAATAATTATGTGATGACTACAACAGTGACAGTATGTACAATTTCGATGCACAATTATATTTTTTTAATGTAATTTGAATTACTGATTGAACATTAACATTCACTCCGATTTGAGCAAAAAGGAATAGTTGAAAAGAGGGATGGAATTGTAAATAATTTAGTTGTTCCATTCTCAGAAGAAGCTGTCCTAAACAAGTTTACAAATATTATATACTTCCTACTACATTGTGATAGTCATTGGATTCTTGTTACGTTGACATATGCAACAATGCAATGGTCACATTTTGATTCATTACGCCCAAGACATTCTAATGCACAAAATAATTCAAGTTTAAACGAAGCGATGAAATTGGTATGGAATAATTTTCGAAATTTTATTTTAAAAAAAATAGATACTGATGTATATTGTTTATAGAGATGTGAGGTTAAACAAATATAACAACAGCTAGAAGAATCACAGTATCAAAGATATAGAGCTCAAAAGAACAGAAATCCAACAATTCACAATAGGCTTTTGACACGTAAACCATTTTATTTATTGTTCCTTCTTATAAAAATCATAAGTACTTAGCAATTTTTGATACTAATACCCATAAAAATAAATTTTGATACCAAAAGAATTAACAACTGATACCTACAGGAAAATAATAATAATACCCAACATCACCATGTCTACTGTCATCACAATCGAAAAACAACAAGCAACAAAACCCCTCAAACACTATCATAACCACTTGATACCATCACTTCAAATGATACCACATCAAAACCACATTTTGGTCGTACTTAACATTTGAAACATGGTACATGCTATTTTTTCATACCAGTTGTTAAAACTGTTAGCTATAAACACTAATGCCTGATCATCAGGCACACTTTATAGCTTAGGTTTGATTATTTCTGTTTTACCCTCACTTATATCATATAGTAAAACAATTATTTGTAACCAACAACATATTTCATTCATGCAAGGTAGACTGTGTAATCTATATCATGATTTTAATATCATCATTAAACAAAACTGAAATATCACTTAATGTTTCTCTATCAAACATGCTGTAAACAAGAGCAAGAACAGTCTATAAAATACATGCTGATATTCATTGCTGTTGGGATTTGGTTGCCTTCATGTCTGGACCGAGTAAAAATAATTGAATGTAGTGTTGAACTTGAACGTGATGTTGCTGAACAATGTTCTAGAATAGCGTTAAACTTGAACTTGTTTAACTTGAATTAAGCTACAGGTGTTTGAAGTGTTGAGCGACAGTTTTACATGTAAATATATCATGCTGAAAAACAGTGTTACATGTCTTGCTGTTATTGTTTCACTCCAAGTGCATATACAATTAAAAATTTTAACAACTAATATTCGCGTAGTAATATACTAATACCCAGTTACTGTAAACAAAAATAACACAGAAAATGATACCTACAGAGGTATAAAAACCGATACATAGATACTATAAACAAAAAATAACACAGAAAACTTATACCTAAAGGGTACAAAACTGAACCCAGTTACTGCAAACAAAAAACACAGAAAATAGATATCTACAGGGATATAAAACTAATATCTAGATATTGTAAACAAAAATAACACAGAAAACTGACACCTAAGGGGTATAAAACTGATACCCAATTACAGTAAATAAAAAAACATAGAAACTGATACCTATAAGAGTATAAAACTTATACCCAGTTATTGTAAACAAAAAGTAACAACCCGGAATTTCAGAACCAATTTAATTTTTTTTATTTTAGCTATTTCGAATATTTAAAATGATTTATTATAAATAATAACGATTAAAAGTTTATTTTAATCGAAGTTAGAACGTAAAAATTTATTTTAGTTGTAAAATGAGCCTGAAATGGCACGGTAGTATGAAATTCGATTTCTAATTTCAATTGGGTATACAAAATTCATTTTAAGTCAGAAGTGGACGAAATAAGAAATGTTGGAATCTATTTAACTATATCTTTCTAACGAATGTAAGAAACTGAGATTTTATAATATAAATTGAAAGTTATGTCCAATTTAAAATTTAAAATAGTCGCTATGGAATTTATATACATTTTAAATAATATATAACCCTTAAAAATAGCAATTTTGCAAAAGACCTCCATTTTCGATGAAACCACTTTTGTTGGTTCCGGAATGTCAAATTATTGCTATGTTTCAATTTTCATAATTTTTGGAATTAATATGTGACCGTGGTGAATTTAAATGTCTTTGGTCTATTCGGTTTGAATTTAATCGACCGGAAAATGGCCATTTTTCAAACGGTCTCCAAATTCGTTGAAATTTGTTTTGTTAGGACCGTATCGTCATAACATAGCTAGAATTATTTGTTTGGTATTTTTGGAGTCAGAATGTGGCCCCAGTAAATTAAAATGTACGTTGAAATCAATTTTAAACGTTATATTAATTTATATTTTAATTTTGATGAAAACTTATCTAAACAGTCGAATTGGCTTACGATACATATCTCATTGTATCTGGAATGGGGGTATCTGGCTAGGGATGATAGTCGTTGGGTTCGATTTGGAGTTAGAATGAAAAATTAACTTTTTGGAATTAAAAATAATAAATATATAAATTGGTCAACCCCCTTTTCTCTCTCCCCATCGTTCAAATGAAATAAAAAAAGAAAAAAGAAAAAAACCCATTGAATCCCGTCGTTCCTCCCTCCCCCTTCCCACCGTGTCCCCTCCTCGGTCGCCGACTGTTCTCCCTCCTTCGATCCTCCTCCCTTCTCTCTCCTTCAACGCCCTTAACCCCAAAACCCCCAAGCCCTAATCCCTAAATCACAGCTCCCACCATCTTGGCCTGCCGCCGGCCAGCCACGCCACCCCCAACCCCCAATAGCCCAGCGTCACCTCTTCAGCCTCCATCTCCGACCAGTGGAACACCCCCCCCCCCCCCCCCCCCGCCGCTTAAAAACCAAATTTTTGTAATTTTATGTATGTACATTTAACACCCTGAGCTTCCATATCCAATATCTCCCAACCCGAGCCCCTATGGCCAAAACTCCACATTACCAAAATCGAAGAGCACGATTTTCTCTTTAGTTTGAGTATATGGAAGTCATATTTCGGATTGCGTAGTTGTTCAGAAAACGCATCCAAAGTCTGCTGTCCAAATACTATCTTTTCACAAATTCTGGCGAATTAGAGCATTTTCGGAAGAAAGGCCACTAGGCGAAAGTCATTCGGAATAGCGCGCTTGAGCTAGAAATAAATATCGTGTGAAGATTGGAGCTCATTTGCAAATTCTAGAATCAAAACAACGAATCTGAACGTTAGAAAACTACGGCGGAGTGGATCCCAATGTGAGAACTCTTTCTCACTCAAATTAATGTACAGTTAAATATATCATAGTTTGCAGACGGAGCCTAGTAGCTCCTGACACTATTTATTGTACAAACCATGGTTGTTTGTTTGGATTGTATTGTGGAAATTTGGATTGTGGTTATAAAATTGATTGTGAATTGATTGTGGGATTGTTTGAATTGATTGTGATTGATGTGTATGGCGCGAACCAGTATCAGGAGAGGGGTAATGCTAGACATTACTCCGTTTCTAATATTGCGCCGTTATAATGCCGAATTTTTCTGGAACTTAAAGGTATATGAAATTTTCTGAAATAAACTATATAAAATATTCATGTGTTGAATAAAATGTTTGAACGATAAAAATATCATTTTTATTGAACAAATGAACTATATAAAATAGTCAAGTGTTGGAATAAATATTTTATCGTTAAAAAAATAATTTTTAACATATAAATAAACGGCATAAAATTCTCCTGAAATGAAAACAAATATTCATTTACAAATCGGACGATTTGTTTATATACACCCATTTGACTAACATTGATTGGGACGATAAATTTTACACATCGCTAAACTGCACAAATAATATTCAATATTTATTAGTTGAAATGCCACACGGGTATTAGGATGATATTTGACGTACACTAATACCAATTGTTTAGTTGTATGTCAATCGATTGGTTGACAAGCTGTTGTAAGCATTAATTGTTTATATTTAATTCTTATGCAGTTTTGTAATGCTCTCTGGATGATGGATGATTGTGTATCATTGTTGTTGTGTACATGTGATGTATGAAATCCATATAAATAACATTATATGGTAATTGATTATGTATGATTCTAATTCAGGAATAATGAATATTTTAAAATAACAAATATTTTTAAGTAATATTCAGTAAAGGATAAAAATATGAATTTGATGTCCGATTTTGGATGGACACGAAAATATTGAAATATGTGAAGCCGTATTGATTAGATATGCGCCATTTTAACGCGAGCGATATTTATATTGATTTTATTCATTTTTAAAATGAATATCGAAAAGGAAATGATTTCAAAATTTGATATTTTGAAAATATTATCATTTAAATATTATAATGATAAAGAGTATTCAATTTTGACTTAAAATTGAAATGAAAGTGGGAATCGTTTTTAAAACGAATTTATAAAATACATGTTGAACGTAATATATTATATATATATATATTAATGGCTTGAATAGAACGTGCCATGCCATGACCATTCGCGAATTCCGATCATTGATTTCGAATTGACATTACGGGAGATTCGACCGTCAGATTCTCCAAAAACCAGAACCGTTAGGTTCGTATCGGAAAGAGCTTTCCAATGAATATAAGAGATATGAAATATGCCGGTTGGATTTGGAATTATGTCAAATAAAATTCGGAAAAGGTCGCTGTGGATGCAGTTCGGTGGCCATTATTGGAAACCGACTGTACGGGCCTTGATAAAATTATTAAAAATATTAATAATTTGTGTAAAATCATAATAAATGATTTGGTAAGGATTGAATTAAAAATTCCACATTTGTAAAGATAAAAATATATTTTTATCAAATGAACTAGTTATTAACTAGAAAGACAATCCAACATTTTTAAATAAATAAATTGGATTTGTGAATGGTCTTAATCTAACCAGAATTTTCCAATGTACGAATTGGAATGGATTTTAATAGAAATCAACTTCGGGATATTTTGAAATTGAATTCTGTGAGTATAAAGATATTGTGGAGGAATTTGGAAGACATATATATATCGTTATTCCCCATACGATATGTGTTGGTTTTAGAATTTGATATTGAATGTAAGCTGATAAAATTTTTGTTTAGAGCCTTATCTTTAATATAGAAATGGATTTAGGGTTTTTCATGAATGGTGTCTTCAGTAACATTATTCTTAGACCCCGTGTGAAAAGAATAAATCTTTTAATTAAGATTATTAGAGTTTCCAGGTATATTTATTAATTGGAATAAATTGGAATGTGAATTGGGTTTATTGTGAACTGTGTTTTTAACGACATTCGTTCTTTAACCCGATCAACAGTGAAATGTGATTTGGAATTTATAAATCTTTTAATTAAGATTAATGGAATTTTCCAAAATAAATTTTTCCAATTTAATAAAATAAATTGAGTGGAATGGAATTCGATTTGGTAATAATCGAAGTGAGCTTCTGTGGAGGAAGACTGTAGTTATATATGGAATTTAAAAGGCTTTGTCGTTATTTCATTTATATTATTGGTTGGATATGGAAATTTATATCGATTATATATATATTGATTAGTTTTTCGTGAAGATTCCATAATTAATGGAATGTGATTTTGGGTTTATCGTGAACTTCATTTTAAATGACATTGGTTCTTTAACCCGTTAAAGACAAGATTACATGTCTAACATTGTATTTCGAACCGTATTATTGATCTCTACTAAATATATATATATATATATATGTTTGGTGGCGGAGAATTTATTCTCTTGCTTAGCACCCTTCTCTGAGACGCATGAAATCAGAGGTTATATTGGTAGAAATCAGCGGTAAGGTGTAGATTGTCAATGTGGCATGTTTGTGTTTCTAAAGTTAAATAATCATAAAATAATGATTGTTGGAAGAATAAAACTAATTGGAGTTTTAATGAATCTTTAATTAGATTGAAATGAGAATGGAATAATATAAATTATCAAATTTGGGAAATGATCGAGAATGGAGTACCACCAGTTTTACTCCGGCGATAGTTAAATTTTTAATTAGAGTTGAATGTGAAACGATAATTAAATTTACTGATAACACTGTGGGCGTTAGATATAGGGTTCTACCAGTTTTGCTCCATGTGATGAATAGGTTGGGATTGGGATAAATAAATACATGAATACTTCTGTTAAGTTCGCTAATCCCGACTAGTGGATAAACCTTAATTTGGTTTAGAATTGATAAAGGATAAAATCAACTCTTTCGAATGGATATCAAAAGGAAGTTTAAAGAATAAATTTAAAGGATTTTATCTTTGATAAAATTAATGGGAACCTTTCCCTGATAATGTGAATATTTGAATAAAGGAATATTCTGGATTGGAATGAGGCGTATGATGTGTTATTATAGCACTTGATTTTAAGATACGCGAGTTATTCCGAAAGACCAGTTTATCCCATTTTGAATAAATGATACGATGATTGAAAGTCAACGATGAAGACGGTGGTTGAAGACCAAAAAAATTCACATCGAATGGACGATTACTGATGCCGTGATTGGGCCGTACACCAAAGACAAGGTAATAAGTGATGATCATCCAGACGTACTTGGAGATCGACCGGATATGCGAGGCCTCTCTCCTGTATTGGACATATGGGACGAGGAATAAGGTGCCTCCAGTTTTTTTCAGACCCAGAACGGACTTGCAAAATCGATGGTATGTCTGACATTGTATTCCTTCATACTGTATTCGTTGATCTCTGCTAAATATATACCTGTTTGGTGGCGGAGAATATATTCTCTTTCTTAACACCCTTCTCTGAGACGTACAAGCTTAGAGGTTATACACTGGTGGAAATCAATGGTACGGTATGGATAGACAATGTGGTATGTCGATTGCATGGATCAAGGCTTTTGTTAAAAAGCAGAGTCTTGTGATGATGATCAAAGCATAGCTTTCATATAGCATAGCTTTGTGTGTCGAGATGTGACTTCGATGAGTTTCACAACCCGTGAATGATGGAGGCAGGATAATAAACGGCAAGAGTGAATTTGGTATCTGGGAGCACCGATTGAAAGGTGACTCCATTGTAAGTAATGAAGGATCTACAGGATCTAGGATCCCCTCCAATGGGTGATTCTCCACTGGTTGTAAGCATTGAAGGATCTATAGAATCTGGGAGCCCCTCCAATGGGTGATTCTCCACCGGCCATGAAGGATACATATTCGCCCCTAAAAGGGCAATGAACATTGAGTGCATGTTGATATGGAACCACTATTTCGAGTCTTGGATTTAATGTAAAAATTGAACGCATGTCAATATGATTTCTTTCGAGTCTTGGATTCAATGAAATAATGGCAAGAAAACCTCAGTCATTGATGGGATCCATTTCCAATATGAACCTTTGCGGTTTTTAATTGTAACCAATGTATGTAATCGTAGTACACTACGTCTGCTATGATTAATATATTTATTTATGAAGAATGATTTTTACACTAAATACTAGTGATAATAAAAGAAGATTATAAGTATTAATCATTTTTGGCCATTATAAAGGAAAACTCTATCCTCCTGTTTGCATTGCATTGTGTGATGGGATGGAGTCTTACAATGGCTTCATGTTTTCAAAAAAGCATTGCGCTATTTGTTTTATGCACTGGCATTTTTGGGAGAAAACCCGCTCCATGTTATACATCGTGGTCCCTTGATTTACTCTATTTTCAAGTAAAGATTTAATAATTGTTTTAGTTCTCACACCAGTCCCATGACTGACTCGCAGTTCATTGTTTCTACCTAAACTCTGGGTGCCCATATTTTCCACACGGGCAGTCGGTAGTTTTGGTTTTGCAGATATCATTTTCCCAGGATCCTAGATCTACAGCTAGAGCTATATTCGGAAAGCTTTGTATCCGTGTTTCTCCTTCAGTTGTATTATGTATTATTTTTCCGCTACTATGTAATTTTAATCTCTGATATTGTATTTCAAATGTGTAATATTTATTCATACTTTGATATATTCTTGTACTCAGATGTAATTGTTGTAATATGCAGTGAAATGTTCTATTGTTTGTGTTCTGATGCGTCGTGTTCTCAACTCAATCCGGGCTTTCCCTTACGGGCGAGTTTTGGTCGTTTCACAAAACTGCGTTTTAGTGAGCAAAAAAGATAAAAACCAGCATAAAAAGTTGTTACCATTGAGCATAAAACATTATATCCTATTATACCAGCAACAAAATAGTGTAAGGAATAAATATAAGCACTATAATAGAAAGAATTTTGATTAAAACTGTAAAAAGATTCAGCACATTTCCAATATATAATATGATGATGTATTATCTATAAATTGTAACAAACTGCATTTTTTGAACTAATTTAGAATTTATTTAATAATGAAGTTTGAATGTATAAATTAAAATATAATTAAAATGAACTTGAAACGTTGCTGTAGTTTGAAATTTTGGTTTTGAAGTTTAATTGAATGTATTATAATGCAATATAAGTCGGATTTTGATAAAACAAAAAAGTTAGGATTTAGTTAATAATATCTTTATAACGAATGTAAGAAATTGAGATTCCATAATATAATGTAAATTATATCCAATCTAAAATTTGTAACACCCCACGCCCGCTAGGGTCACTCACAAAGGGAATGCCATAGCATCGGTGGAGTATTTTAGTGAATATAGAACAGAAAAATTACAATAAGACAGATATAAATAGTACTTGAAATTTTAAAACATCATCTCATAACAGCGGAAATAAACATGTCTGGTTACATCATAAAACCACGATAAAAGTCAAGTACAATATCCATCAATATAAAGAGGTACATAATCCCACTCTCTCATACAATAGCCATAACAAAAGAAAAGACAACTGGATAACTGGAGCTTTACATCTCCCCAAGCTCCTAAAGACTGGAACAACAATCCGATCAAGCTCTACTACTGCTAGGATCCACCGTAGGACCTGAGGGTTGGGAAAAAGATAAAAACAACGGGGTCAGACATAAGTCTGAGTGAGTCCTATAACTTTAACAATACAATCATTAAAGTAACCAGAGAAGACATAAACTTGACCTACGGTAATATCTGGGGATGAATGGCTACACTAAGCAGCTTGGTAGACTTAGGATGAACTAAGATAACCGTCAGGACGCATCTACCCACCCAAGGATAATTACTAACTGCACCACACCAGTCATTCCTACTTAAGGTTGATCCCTTCCAAGGACTTAGAAAATTTCCCCAGTAATCTCATGTACTCCTAGCCCACTACATAGGTGCCGTCTGCCCCTATCTCCACTAGGTGTACCCAGTAATTCTTACCCAGTAGTTTCGTGTACTCCTACATAGGTGCCGTCTGCCCCTATCTTCATTAGGTGTACCCACTACTCCCCATCGATCGGCTCCCTACCGTAGATACCCGTGCTGGTCCCACAGTGGGGTGTATCACTCCCCTAAAGTGGCCACCCAATACTAACGGTGCACGGCTTTATATCTACACGATGCAACAACGGCTTATCTACCAGCCCGGGCCCACACACGCATATGAAGCCCGTTGGACTTGCGTTGCCACCGCTAACCCGTTTTGGCCTCTTATAATCAAGCCCAATATGCGTATCCCGTCACTCGACATGGGTCAAGCCCACAAAGATACGTTTGGGATATTGGTTGAAATGGGCCCCCACAAGCTACCCACTTAAGCTTGTCAAATATCTAGTGTATCCCACTTAACCCTTTAATCATGTTTAATTACATGTTTCCACTTGGTTAAGTATTCTAATCGTATTTTCTATTGCCACCCAAGGCAACCCACTAGATTCCCCATGCCACCCAAGGCAACCACAAAATTTCCTCATGCCACCCAAGGCACCCACTTAACCCCTCATGTCCCACTACATGCTAATATGGTTAAGTGTTTCTTAATTAATTAAGACCGTGATCTCCATAAAGACCTCCCACATTAGACTAGCTGTTATGACCGCCTGGTTAAGCCGGTAGAGTCCGGGCAGTCTTACGTCATAATAGAGTCTAACCTCGTGTCTTTACCTTAATCACGTATTTAATTTATGGCTAAGACCTCTCACATTGGGCTGACATTTGTAGCAACTGGTTAAGCCGGTCGGGTCCGGGCAGTTTTACACTACAAATGAGTCCAACCTCGTGTCTTAGTCGATTAATTACACCTAATTAATCACCCCCATATTAATTATCCCTAATTAATATCAAGTTTTCCATAACATGGGTAGACCTAACTCAATAGGTAAATTCCCATGGGGTAGACCTAACTCAATAGGTAAATTCCCACTTATGGTAATTTATTTTTATGGTATGCTTAATCATACCCAAACATTCATTTATTAACATATTTACCAACCCCATCGTTCCCCACGTAAATCGTTCTCGTTACATGACATAATAAGGGGAAGATCATCACAAATATCATGGGTTTAACATACAACTTTGTCATGGGTTAAGAGGATGTCAACTTGCATATATGTGCATATTAACCCAACTACATATAACCCAAACTTGCATATTATCATACACATGATTTGCATAACATGTTGCATATGAGCTTGCATATTATCATACACATATCTTGCATAACATGTTAAAACTTGCATATAGGCATTCACATACTTGCATAACTTGCATATCATGTTATTTAAGCATATACATATCTTGCATAAGTATTCATATACTCGCATAAGCATGCATAACTTGCATATCACATAAATCTTGCATTTAACCATATACATGACTTGCATAAGCATCCATACACTTGCATAAGCATGCATAACTTGCATATCACTTTCAACTTGCATTTAAACATACACTTAACTTGCATATCACTTTCAACTTGCATTTAAACATATACTTAACTTGCATATCTCACTTTGATAAACATGCATAATTCCACTTATTAAATATGCATAAATCCACTTATTAAACATGCATATATCAACTTGTTAAACATGCATAAATCAACTTATTAAGCATGCATAAACCAACTTATCACATATATGCATAAACATAGAACAACATAGAGTAACATATCATTATACATGTTTTAAACTCACTAATCCGCATTTAAGACCATAAGTCTCATTACACCCAATCTACTTACTTTAACAATTAATGTTAAAGTGATAGAAACTCACCAAAACACAATTAGCAAGCTAATGAAGAAGATTAAGATACTTAGAATGGATTAGAGAATGATTTGAGAGGGATTTGCTTGCAACTCCTTCATGAACTAGTGGAGGCCATGCTCAAATTTCATTTTGCCATAGTTTAGTTACAAGACTTAATTATGAATGAATTAGGGTAGGGTTGGGGTCTTATTTATAGGATTAGGTGAGTGTTTTAGGCCCTTAGATTAACCCTAGATTAGGTTAGGACCCTTAGATTTAGGAAATCTCTAGAACCAGCCCTCCTAGCCAGCCTGAAACCCAACCTGGTGCAACCTGGTGCACCCAGGTTCACTGGGCGCCTGGACCCTGTCGACAGGCAAGTCGACAGGCATGTCGACACCCCTGTCGACAGGCCTGTCGACAGCCCTGTCGACATGGGTTGGGCGGGAAGCTTCCCGCCTGACCCCGCCTGGCCCATTCCAAATTTGAATATTTTAATTTTTAAATCTGTTTTAGTTTTTAAATTTTCTGCAAACTTCATTGGGCCATAACTGGGCCATACGGACTCCGATTTTCGAAAACTCGGACTCTATTTCGCGTATTTTTCCGAGACGAACGTAATGACGTAGCCCGTTTCCCCTAATCCCCACATCTGAGTTTATTTATCCTGTAATTAGTGAATTTTAGTATTAACTAAAATTCGGGGTGTTACAAAATTTAAAATAGTCGCTATGGAATTAATTAATATTTAATAATATTATATACGCCTTAAATATGGTCATTTTGCAAACAACCTCCGTTTTTTATGAAACCAATTTTATTGGATCTAGAATGTCAAATCATTGTCAAGTTTAAAATTTCAAGTCAATTGGAATTCATATATAAGCATAGTAAATTTAAACGTGTGTTCATTTTTAGTTGTAAATTCAATAAGCTAAGAATAAGGTCATTTTTCAAGCGGTCTCCAAATTTGACAGAACGAGGTTCATTGTAACCATATTCGTAAAACATAGCTAGATTTCAAATTTCATAATTTTTAGAATCAGTATGTGGTCGTGGTAAATTAAAATGTAATTTCAAATTTCATATCTAATGTTATATTTTAATTTTGATAAAAACTGATCAAAACAGTCGAATTGTCTTATGAAACATAACTCATTGTGTCCGGAATGGAGGTATTTGGTCAGGGGTGAAAGTCATTGGGATTCATTTGGAGTTCGGATGTGAAACAAAAATAAGTGAATTAATTTTTTTTAAATTATATATATATATACACACATTAACTTTAAGAAACCCTAGCCCCCTTTTAACATTCAGCACCACCAGCACCCTTTTAATGGCCGAAATCCTTCGAATTTAAACCATTAATTTCTTCCTCTACATCACAAATTAGAGTATAACTTCTATACGAAAATTAAAGAGATACGAGATCTTCATTTTGGTACGGCTTTGATAAAAAATGAGGCGTGTGGTTCACGAGATTTTGCTGCTCAAAGGGAAGAGTTTCGAACCAGTTTTCTGGTGTTCAAAGGGGTGTGAGTTGCATCCAATTCAAGGCGCGGGGAGAGTAGGCGAAGGCCTTCATTGTGGTGGCGGCTGATCAATGGATGGCATCTCATGGAAGTGGCGGTTGTTAACCCTAGGTGATGAAGGAGGTTCGGTCGTGAAGCCAGGAGAGGACGCAATAGAAGGGAGTGATTAAGGAAGGGTTAATTAATAGAAAACCTTAATTAAATTAAGATAATTGTCTAATTAAATTGTCTAAAGTTTAAAATTGTAATATCTTATCCATATGACAACAGAATTAAGCAAACCCAGGTCTGTTGGAACCGTGACAACCAGAGCTTCGCAGTGAAGCTGATTTGGAAGAAAACGGAGCTAGTTACAAACTTTGGCTAAGTTAAATGTCCAGTTTAATTTAGTTAAAAACAACCGTTATATCTAACGATTTCAAAACCGATCGATGTGAGAACTCTCTCACTCAATTAATTTTTACAGTTATTATATATGTGATTGAATGTATATTGATTGCCTGTGATTGCAATATTTTTTTGGTGATTGATGGATGTAAACAGTTTTAATGCTATTATTATTAAACTGTTTATATATACGTTATTAAATGAACACTTATATTATAAATTATTCTGGGATGACAGTTTACCCATACGTCTCCCAAATATTAAATAAGTTCACATGGATTGTGATGTAAACCCCATATGGGTTTTGGGATGATAATTTTAAACATCGCCCAAGTATGCAAATAATAATCATTGGACGTTGGTTGTAAACCCCACACGGGTCTTGGGATGACAATTAATTCACACAACTCCCTTGTGTGTAAATTGTACGTCAATCAATTGATTGACAGACCCTTGAAGGGTTATTAAATTAATTGATAGACCCTTGTAAGCGTTATTAAATTATTTAATGCTTATACAGTTGCAGATACACTCTGAATGTTATTTGGATGATTAATAGTTGTTTATAACTATTGTTGAATACATGTGATGTATGAAATCCATATAAATAAGATTATATGGTAATTTATTGAGTCACTTTCCTATTTGGAAATAACGAATATTTTAATATAATATTCAGTGAAGAATTAAAATATGATTTTGATGTCCGATTTTGGATGAACACGAAAATAATGAATATGAAGCCGAGTTAAGTAAATAAACACCATTTTAACTCGAACAGATTTTTTGTCGGTTTTATTCATTTTATAAGGAATATCGAAAAGATTGGATTTCAAAATCTTATATTTTGGAAATATTATTATTTTGAGATTACAATAATATGGGATTTTCAATTTTGATTTAAAATCGAAATGGAAGTTGAAATTGTTGTTAAACGAATTTATAAGCGTTTTATAAAATATGTTTTGAAGAGAAATCGACGAAATATGTTATATATATATTTTGAATGGTTCGAGTAGAACGTGTCGCGCAGCGACAGTTCGTGAACTTCGACCACTAACTTCGAATTTACGTAACGAGAGATCCGATCGTCGGATTCTCCTAAACCGGAACCACTAGGTTTGTATCGAAAAGATCTTTCAATTGATAATTCAAATTTGAATAAAAATAGCGGCGGTGCAGTTTAATGACCTGAAATGTCATTTATCTAAAATGGCCTATTTTCAAATGATTAAATAAAGGGAAAATTATGTTAATTCATAATAAATGATTTGAAAAGATTTTTGGAGGAAATATTCCAGTTTTGAAAAGATAAGTGATATTTTCATTTGAATAGGCTATTTGACAACTAGTATAAGAATCCATGTTTCTAATTAACAAATTGAATTGCGAATGGTTTTAACATATCCATAAGAGAGGCTAAGTTTTTACGTTGGCTTGCCAAGCCCTTTTTTGGAGATGAAGAAAAATAATTTTTAGATTATCCAAATATGTTTCAGGGCTTTTATTGTAAATGACAAAGTTCGTAACTTTTCAAGCCCAAGGTCAACCCATACACACCGTAAAACTGATACCATACACCGTAAAACTGATACTTAAAAACTGATAGCTAAATTCTGATTTCATACACATTGTAAAACCGATACTTAAAAATTGATAGTCAAATTCTGATACAATGCAAATTGTAAAACTGATAACTAAAATTTGTTACTTTCTCCTTTAGAATAAAATTTCAAGAGTCCGTCCTTACGGCAGAAAAAGCTCATAATTTATCTTTGACACTACATATCTGATATGTTTTTAAATTGCATGATCTAATTTTAATACAAATAGATGGCGTAATCTTGGTTTCCATCTATTTCCTTTGATTGATTGATTCTTCACGTCTATTTCTTCATATTGACTAATTAATTGATTGGCTAACTAATTAGATTCCTTTCAAATTATTCTCTCATGTCTTTCTATATGCAAGCCAAACTAATTAATTGATTGAACCCATTAATCATTTTCTTTCCTCTTTAACAAATATTTGAATCATCCAAATTTAACATAGAAGACTCACCATGGTCCAAAATAGTAAGTCCTGAAGTAGTTTAGGCAGGCTATTATTTAGCTAAGATATGAATTTCAAACTTCATGATGATTTCAACTTTTCTTCTCCTTCGTAAATAAAATCAAACTCACACATTAATTAAAATAATAAATTATGAGGTTAACAGAAGAGATCACATATGTGCATTCCATATCAGTTGCTAAATGTTTCAAATCGACAAAACCGAAACTAACATACCTCTTCCGGGAAATTAATTCCACCTAATCTCTCCTCCGTATCAAACTGTGTGTCCCCACTCTATTTAATCTTGGTTGCGAATGGTTTTAACATAAACATAATTTTTCCAATACATATAAATTGGATAGGACTTGAATGGAAATTATCTTTGGATATTTCGATGTTGGATTCCGTGACTATACATATATCGTTGAGGAATTTGAAAGATATAGGTATCGTTATTCCCAATACGAATCTGTTGGTTTCAGAATTTGATAATGAATATAAGTCAATATGATTTCTATTCAGAGCCTTGTATTTAATATCAAATTGGATTTTGGTTTTGTTGTGAATGGTGTCTTCAATAATATTTTTCTTAAACTCATTTGAAAAGAAATAAATCTAAGATTAATGAAGTTTTCCAATTAATAAATATAATTGGAATTAAATGGAAGTTGATTTTGGGTTCAATGTGAACTGTGTTTTAAATAATATTAGTTCTTAAACCCAATCAACGGTGAAATTATGATTTGGAATTTATAAATTTATTGATTAAGATTTAATGGAATTTTTCTCTAAAGAGATGTTTTCCAATTTAATAAACTAAATTGAAATTGAAGGGGATTCGATATGATAATAACCGAGATAAACTTCTGTGAAGGAGGACCATAACTATTTATGGAATTTAAAAGGCCTTGTCGTTATTCCACTTCTAGTATTAGTTTGATTTGGAAATTTATATCGATTATATACTGATCAGATTTCCATCAAGATTCCATTTTAATGGAAGATGATTTTGGGTTTATTGATGATTTTGGGTTTATTGTGAACAATGTTTTAAGTGACATTTGTTCTTTAACTATGTTAAAGAAAAAATTGATTTCCTAAAGTTGAATAATCATTAAGTAGTGACTTTTGAGATTAAAACTAAATGGAGTTTTAATGAATCTTTAATTATATTGAAATGTGAATGAGCTAATTAAATTTACCGAATTCAAGAAATGTTCGAAATGGAGTATCACCATTATTACTCCATGCGATAGTTAAATCTTTAATTAGATTTGAGCGTTAAATGGTAATTAATTTTACCGATAACACGATGGGTGTTAGATATGGAGTACCACCAGTTTTGCTAAATGGGATGAGTAGGTTCGTATTGAGATAATAAAATGAATGATTACTTTGGTAAGGCCCGTAAATCACGGCTAGTTTGATAAACCTTAATCTAGTTTACGTTGAGAAAAGATATTATAAAAACTTTTGAAATTATTTCCAAGAAACAGATTAAACAATAAGTTTAAAAAGATAATCTTTGATAAGATTTAAGGGAATAGTTCCCAGTAATAAGAATATTTGGATAAAAGAATTTTTCGGATTGGAATGAGGCGTATGATGTGTTTTCATAGCACTTAATTATAGGATACGCAAGTTATTCGGAAAGACCTGGTTTTACCCATTCCGAATAACCGATACAACGATTAAAAGTCGAAGATATGAAGATGGTAGTTGAAGACCAGAGATCTTCACATCATTCGGATGATTACTGATGTCTTGATTGGGATGTACACCCAAGACGAGGTAATAATGGTGGTCATCCAAACGTACTTTGAGATCGACCATATGTGCGAGGGCCTCTCACCTGTATTGGACATATGGGACGAGGAATAAGGTGCCTCCGATTTCGTTCAGACCCAAAACAGACTTGCAAATGGATTGTATGTTTGACATTGTATTTCGCGCTGTATTCATTGATCTTTGCTAAATATATATCTCTTTGGTGGTGGAGAATTTATTTTCATGCTTAACACCCTTCTCTGAGACATATGAGCTTAGAGGTTATATATTGACGGAAATCAATGGTATGGTATTGATTGACAATGTGGCATGCTGAGATGCATGGATCAAAGCTTTTATTGAAAACTAGGGCTTTGGGTTGATGGTCAAAGCATAACTTTGATATAGCACCGCTTTGTGTATAGCGTTAATTTGCAAGCTTCACTCCCCGGTATGAACCAAAAAGGGGATTAAGGATTGCTGAGAAATAGACATACGTTGCCTTCTAGCTATGAGTGATGCCATGGTATAGAGTCCAGGCATTTTACTTATGTGGATGTTGGATAATGGAAAGCAAGGTACTTCGAATTTGATTTGGCCGCACAAGGCCTTTGGTGGTCGACATACTGACCAAGATGGTCGACGTACTGACCAAGTGATAGGTCTGATAGGACCCGGGAACGTATTGTTTATGGTATAACAAATCAGCGACAGTTGACCGGCTCTGAAGATCCAAGTGTTTCCCAGATGTGTGATCCTGTGGCTTGTGCTAGAATGTCTCGAAATCGAAAAGGAACATTCTTTGCCTTGGTTCAAAGATGGAAACCCAATCTCCAATACGCAATTTTGCAGTTTTAGTTGTAAACCTATATATCGACATAATATATGGCACCTATGTCATCTATGATTTATAACTTTATATTCGAAACTGATTTCTGCAATTATAATAATAATAAAATATAAATTTCGCGTATCAAGCATGTTTGGCCATGATAAGGAAAAACTCTATCCTCCGGCCTGTGTTGCATTGTGTGATGGGACCCGAGTCTTATAATAACTTCATTTTTCTTTTTATACTGCGTTGTTTGTTTTATGGTATTCTTGGGAGAAAACTTGTTCCGTGTCATACGACGTGGTCCCTTGATTTACCTAATATTGAAATAAAGTTAATAATTGTTTTAGTTCTCACACCAGTCCCATGGCTGACTCGGACTTTATTGTTTCCTACCTAAACTCTGAGTTCCCACATTTTCCACACGGGTGGCTAGTAGTTTTGGTTTTGCAGATATTTCTTTTCACATAATCCTTGGTTACGGCTGGAGTTGTTCTATGGAACACTTTGTATCCTTGTATTTCAATCAGCTATGTTAGTTGATGTTTTCCGCTGCACATTATATTTATGTATTATATTCCCGCTGCTATGTAATTTAAAATGTCTAATATTTTCCTCTGCATATTATTTATTTGTACTTTGATATCTTGTATTCTGATGTAAATTATTTAATAGGAATGAAAAGATCTCTTGTTCTGTATTCTAATGAGTCGTGTTCTCAAGGCAATCCGTTTTCTTGTTTGGTTTAGGCGGACAAGAGGTTCGGGTAACTACATAAATTTATTTGAATAAAATCTGAAAATACATGTACGCCATAAAACAAATCTAAAAAAAATCACATTTATTAGAAGCTTGACAATTACGCTTGTTATGGTCATATTGTTTGCACACACCACATCTATTTTATTTGATTTAAAAGAATTCAAAACTTCCTTTTTGTTTTGTAGATGGTCTCCCAGCTCCACGATTATCCTTTTGTCGCTTAATAACTTCTTCACTATTTGAATCAACGATAGGCTTATCAAACGTAGGAATCGGATTAACGGTTTTATAATATGAAAATTTATAAGCATCTACAGTAAAATAGTGTCCAACAAAATCATAAACATTTAATTTCAATCTGTTAATGCAATTTGTAGCATGAGCACAAGAAAACCCTGTCAATCTCCACAAATTATAACTGCAATTCTAATCCTTAAGATCAACATGATGAGAGAAAAGAGATTTGACTTCAAAAAGGAACTCAAAAGATTTGTAAACATCTTATCCAAACCTTCTTCAATAAACTCTTTCAATTTATTTTCCATAGAAGGCATAAAACTGTATTCCATAATCGACATTCCTCTCTCCTTTTATCCATTTGTTCCATAACATCAATACGAATTCCATTCAAGCATGATGTAAAATGTAATGCCCTTTCGTTTGAAATCCAACTGTTAAAACTTTCACCCACGTTAAAGGTATATTCCTCGTACCGTTTACTCAGAAAAAACCATTCAACCCACTTATCAAATGGTTTGTCTTTCAGAAAATCCACAATCGCAGTAACACATTTTTCTGAAAATTTACAATATGCATCATCAAATTCATACACACTTGAAGCTCTAGAAATGCCTTAAACAACTCAACAATTGAAATGTTTTCATTTCTAAACTTAACCGCAAAGAGAAAATTTTGTTCCATACGAAGGTAACAATAAATGTGAAATATCATAGAGAAAACCTCATGAATACCTGAAAGTTAACCCTGATGACGATCGGACATAAAAACCAAATCACCACTTTCTTGAATTTCCTTTAAATGACATAAAAATCGCCTCTGATTGTCCAAATTTTCTATAGAGACTGAAAGCAGTGCTAAAGGGGAAAAAACCTATAAAGAAAATTCCAAAATAAAAAGTCAAAAAAATAAAACAAAATCAATATTCATAATAAAAACTGCTACACACTACTAGAAATAATGGATACAACATCGATGCTTTAACATCGGTAACTAGAACCACCGATGTTAAAGGAATTTCTAACATCGATATTTTTTATCGATGTTAAAATTTGTCATAGACATCACTTATTAAAATAGCCGACGTATATTACTCTGTTTTTTTAAATCTTTAGACATCAGTTGGTAAAACTGCCGATGTCCATCTTTTAAATGTTTCTTTAGATATCGATTGTTAAAATAACCGTTGTTTATCTTTTTGATAAAATCCCTATTACCTTCGGTCGCAAAAAACTCTTCTCCAAAAATCATTTCTCGTGCCTTCTCTTCTGCAAAAAAAGGACAGACGAATCCATCCGCCATTTCCTCCATAGCCTCGCCTCGCCAATACCTTCAAATTGCGAGCTACCACTAGTAGTAGAGCACAAATGCAAGTGCAAGCGTATTCTTCCTTCAGATTATGGTTTTTGATAAGAATCGATGCTTTGCTTTCAGATCTGTCCACTTAACTTGAGCACACTTGTGATTGGAAAGTTATAAGTGTTTCTATTTATTGCTTTTGCTCCATCTGTCCTCTTATCTCGAGCACAGTTTATGTTTAAGCTCGAGTTTGAATGCCCTCGTATGCCAATGATGATTAGGTTTTAAATAAGAGTTGAAACTGCTATTTTCTAGTCTAATTTTGATAGACCAATTCAAGTGAATTTGATTTGTCATATGTTGCTCAGTTCATACATTCATCTAGAAAAATGTAATCTTTGTATAAAGTGTTGGAGAAAGGAGTTTTGATGACAACAACCTTGTTTCTGTTATTAACATTAATGATTATAAAATACATACTAACATCTTTATCTAGAATATATATATATATGTGTGTGTGTGTGTGTGTGTATATGCAGATTTTATATATAGGAAATGAAAACTGAAGGCTGTACAGTTAAGAATGTTTATAGATTCAACATTTCAAAGGAGATTCAAGACTCATGAGTATCAAGATATCAAGATTTCAGGAGTACAAGATTATCAAAGTAATAGAGTCTAGATTATGTGTAAACTCCAGCTTGCACTTTCAAATTGATTTAAAAATTATTTTCAAACTCCTTTCTAACTAATTTAAATTATTAAAGTTTTACTTATGATTTCAAATATATATATGTTTATACTTTATAAAGTTCTATAATATATATATATATATATATATGTATGTATGTATGTTTATAATATATGTTTTATAGTCTTATATCATATGATTTTACAAATATATTTAAATTATATATTACTATGTTTTTTTATGTTTTTACACATTAGAAAATTCATTTGAAACACTAGTTTTTGATTCAAGAATTCGCAGAATATATATATATATATATTGCCATTAGCACTTGAAAAATGATTTTAAATTCAAAAATAACATAAATATGTCGACAAGCACATGTCGACATATAACTGTCATTTTTTCAAATTTCAAAAGAAGTATCTTTTCATTAATTGAAATGCTTCAGAAACATTACAACCTCTCAAACTCTATTATTAGTGGTTAATTTCGATTTTTTAATAACCTTTTCATCTCTTTCTCCATCCCTTCTCTTACCGCCATTATCATACTTTAATTTTTTGATTTCTGCACTTATACTCTGCCGATTTCAACACAAGTTATATCAGTATTCTTCTTTTCTCTCTCTATCAAATACTATCTGATTGGAAGTGCTATTAAAGATTTCTAGGGCTATTGTAATCATTTAGGAATTGTTTGAGAAAGGTTGTGTTCCTTATAGCCCGGAAATCAAGGAAAGGGAGCGGTGTGAACCTTGTAGCCGTGAAATCAAGGGTGGTGGAAACGGTGTTAAGCTTGTAGCCGTGAAATCAAGGGTGTTATAAGATTAATACTAGTATTAATAAAACTCTACGTAATCCAGTATTGCGTGGGACTGGACGTAGGAGTAATCCAGACCTGTGTTAACTCTAGTGTGTTATTTCCTTTTTTGCATTTTATATTTATTTATATATGTGTTTGTAATTGTTTCTGTGTTATTGATCATTTATAGTGTGATAATCATTGTGTAATTCATATAGTAATTCAAGTTAGTTAAAGATTTCTATAAATTTCTTATAAACACTATTCACCCTTCCTCTAGTGTTAATTTTGCCTTAAGATCCTTAATCCGCATCTTTAACCATTGGTATCAGAGCATGGTTTTCAAAGTTATCATAATCTGATTTTTTTGAAAAGTTTAAATGGCAATTTTTAACACTATTTTTCATATGGATATGTCATAGAATTATCATGATGTTATTATTTAAAATTGTAATTAGTTATTTTGAAAAGTTACTTGATTCTTTGAAAAGTTGTGTTTTTTTGCAGGAGAAGAGCTACTTCCAATGACTACTGGCCAAAAGGCACAAAGATTCATCAATCAAAAAGAAATATTTGGATATAAATTGACAATCTACAATGAAATGGGTACCTTATCAATACAAACTTTTTGATTTTCTTCTACAACTTGATTCAATACAATTCTTCTCTTCATCAACTTCTCAATGCCACTAGTTTCATGCGAATCCATCAAGAAATGGTTAAATTATGATCAAATGAAGTTTCGGTGCACAAAGGGAAAAAGAAGCCAAAACTGTCACTGAAATTTCTCTTATTTTTCCCACGTATTTGTATTATTTCATCACAACTCCTTTTCTAGATTGTAGTTCTTGTTCTCGCGGTCTTATTGATGGGTTGAACATCAAATTTCGATCAAAATTGAGTGAGATATGGCAGTTTGAAGTTGAATCCAAAACAGAAAATTACATATAGGATTTTTTGTTTTTCTCTAACTGATTCGGCATACTGCAAAATAATATCATTCAAATTCTTCACCAAACCATTACTAAATCGTTGCCCTTGCCTTCCTCTTCGATTTATCGTGGGTTTCATCCAATTTCGTTAAGAAACGAAGAAGTTATGCCTCTCAAGAGATTGATTGAAAGTGAAAAAAATGAAGAGACAAGATTTTTGGACCTATTTATAGTAGTTGAAGTGTCCATTCAACCAAATTCAAATTTTTGGCACTAAGTTGGTTAAACTACTAAATCATCAATATCTTTCTCATATGATCTTCAAATTTAGTAAATAAACATGCTGTGCTAATCAGAAAAACAAGCCCGTCGCAATAGAGCAGATCTCATTGTTAATTTATGGACGATGCGAATATGTGGTTCATGACAATGGAAGAACAACAAAAGAGATTATTGCGAAAAGAGGTACACTTTACAATTATTTCAAAATTATCATTGAATTTAGAAAATACATTTATGCATATAGTTAGGTACAGGAATTTATCTCTCTAGATATTTTGGTTCATATGTCAATACACCATAGCATACATATCAATATACCAATTTAATTAAAATCTCTTCTTATTTTAAAATTTCACTACTTTTGATTTGGTTTTGAAAGGACGTCTTTTCAATATGAACATGTCAGTTCAAACTCTAGTTAACAATTTTGTTCATCTACTTATATATTTTGTTTCAAAAATATATATTGAAAGTATATAAATAAGTAAACCACATAGTACATAGATATGTTAATTTTCAAACACTTGATATTTTTATAATATATATATATGTATATTTTTTATATGAAGTTTACAACGTACATAGTTTAACCTATATATTTTTCATAACAAATTTGGATAACATTATCACAAATACTATCTGTTACTTAATACTAATTTTGATTTAT
Source organism: Allium sativum (assembly GCA_030737875.1). Classification (NCBI taxonomy): domain Eukaryota; kingdom Viridiplantae; phylum Streptophyta; class Magnoliopsida; order Asparagales; family Amaryllidaceae; genus Allium; species Allium sativum. Next base: position 778,581,889 of record CM060926.1, read on the forward strand.
TATTTTATTAAGATTTATAAAACTTGTATATTTAACTTAATATTTTGGTGTGTGTGTGTGTGTGTATATATATATATACATAAGTAATTTTTATGTCTTAAATTTGTAGTTAAAATATAAGAAGTTATAGTTTTATAGTTATATTACCAGATTTCATCAAAATAAGTTTTGTTATAGATTTATTTTACAAACTAACATATAAATTGTTCTTTAGAAAATTAATATGTTTGGATTTCTAAAGTTTAAATTTAAAATTGATTTGTATCAAAAAATTAATAATAAATTAAAACCTTAAGTCCTTTTAAAATTAGTTTTTATATACAATTTTGAATATACGTTTATAGTTTCTTCATATGATAAAATTTTATATTCTCTTTGAAAGAATCTTCAATGTTTACTATATTAATTTTAAAGAAGCACCCTACTAAGATTTTTTAACTCCATATTTCTCATAAAATTACTATGAATATTTTACTATCTATCATGAATATTTTTTTAATAACCGTTAAATTTTTATCTATACTATTCTTTTAATCACTTTCGTTAGTATCATTAACCTAAGTCTAGAGATTAATATATATTACCATTTTTTGATTGAAATAATTTATAATCTATATGCATAATATTTAGATATTACTTTGAATATCTTTTACCAGAATAGATATCATTACTGCACATCTTATTTCATACACCATTATTACAAATTACAGTGCATTTCAAATTAAAATCATTCGTATCATAAGTTGCATTTCATATATCATTTTGTTTTGCATATGAAAAACATTTCATACTACATTATAATCAACACACTACACTCACTGCATTACATATCAACTTTTAACTCCATACATAACAAGTGTACTGTATGGGGAGTTATTGTCTTAGAAATATATAGGATTATTAATTAAACACATAACATATTTACTTTGACTTGATTGGATTGATTAATTTGTTTGACTTATTTGGCTTGATTGATTTGACTTGTTTGGCTTAATTGATTTGTTTGACTTGTTTGACCTGGTTGGATTTGATATGTGTGTGTATGAGTTGATTTGCTTGAAATATACTTATACACATGTAGATATTAAATAATATAACTATCTTTTTCACATTTTATTACATATAGCTTTTCTAGTATTAAATTAAGTGGGAGCTTTATAGTTTCAAGAAGTGTTTTTGAATTGACATATATTTTTGCTTTGGTTGATTTAGTTTAGATTGTTTGGATTGCTTGTTTTGATTACTTGTAAAACTTGTTTGAATTGCTTGTTTAGTTTATACAATGTTTGATTATACTCCTGTTTAGTTTACTTAGTAAAATTACAATAGTATAGCCATAAGTTTAGGGAGAGTTATAAGTTTATAAATTTAAATTTAGGGAGAGATGTAGATTTAGGGGGAGTTATATATAGAATCAGTCAGTAGGGTTATTCTAAATATAGATAGATATACTTTTGGTTGATGACAAAGGGGAAAAATTAATAAAATAGGGTATAGTTAAGATAGGCATAGTTTAAGGGGGAGTTGGAAGGAATTCATGGTGAAAGGGGGAGTAATCAAGGAATCAGATTAATAAGTATGAATATTTTATAAATCAAAGTTATCATCATCAAAAAGGGAGAGATTGTTGGAAAAAGGGTTTTGAAGACAATAACCTTGTTTCAATTATTAACATTATTGATTATAAAATATATACTAACATCTTTATCCAATATATATATATATATATATATACATGTATATGCAAATTTTATATACAGGAAATAAAAACTGAAGACTGTATAGTTAAGAGTTGTTAGAGATTCAAGATTTCAAAGGAGATCCAAGACTCATGAGTATCAAGATATCAAGAATTCAAGAGTTCAAGATTATCAAAGTAATAGAGACTAGATTATATTTAAACTCATGTTAGCACTTTCAAATTGTGTTTTTAAATTCCTTCTGAAATTGATTTCAAAATTATTATCGATCTCCTTTCTAACAAATTTCAAATTATTAATGTTTTACTAATGATTTCTAATATATATGTTTATAGTTTATAAAATTTTACAATATATATATATGTATGTATGTATTGACCAACCTTTTGGCAAAAGCTATCACGACTCAACGGATCAAACCCCAACACCAAAAGATCCAGTCCAGAACCGATCGATCACAATGGTGGTCCCTTTATGCATGAAGATCCAAGTCAGGTTCGTCCCGACTCTTATTTTCCTTAAGCAACGGCATGTCATACCCCGGTATTATCACCCGTCAAACCGACCAAGTCAAACTTCTCCTTAAAGCTCGGTTCGGCCAGATATCCCTAGATCTACCTAGAAATATCCAGATGAGTCATTCATTGCTCAACCCGATTCTCAAGGTAGTAACGGCGGTCAACACTCCCATCCAAAGCTCTACTTTTGATACACCACAGCTCAAGTGCCACGCACGTTGCAACTCTTGAGGATACTATTGCTCAGCAGTGGAATGGGTCCCCTCGCCGCAATTACAACAACCGGATCGACCACCATGTGTCCAGGCTCCGAAAATGAGGTGAGCAATGTGGCGAGTGATCCATCCACTTCCTTCACCTATAAATACCTCCTTCCCCAAAGTGGAAAGGGACCTCTGGCACCTTGGACATTATGGATCTCCTAAAGAGAACTCACGGCTAATTCCGAAAATAGCCAACTCTTTTTCCACTCAAAACACAAGGACTTTGTGTTCATTCTTCTCATCTCCCAATTTCTTCAAAAATAAAAGAGATTGTACCTGTAATCAAAAGAAAATCACTATATATGAAGATGACATAGGCACCATACTTTTCCGAACCACTATAAAAATTGTTTGTATGTTCCCCGTTTATACTCTTTTTCATATTTTATGATTATTCTTGTGTGTTCACAACTCTCCTTGGGGGTTGATCGTCACTAGACCTACTTTTGAGGTTAACACTTTGGCATGCCAGGTAGTGGGACCCATATATACCCTACGACCTTTGACCGCTTTCCAGCAAACAATGGAAAACTAGCAGAAGAAAGGTGCTTCATCATCCTATTTTTTACCTGTCGACGCAGCAGAACCAACATCAACGGGGGTAAGACATGAGTCCTCCTCCTACGAAGACACAACCCGCTACCTTACTAGGGACGAGATGGATAATATTTTGGTTGAATTCATAAACCAAATGGCATCTCACGGTAAACTCCTTGAACGTCAACAACAGTTGATGAATAACCTCCTCGGTCGGATGGAGAAGGAAACTCGTGTTACAACACAAATTCCTCCACCGAACGAGGCTGGGCAATAACTGATCTTCTGTATGCAGGAATCCAAGCCCTAGATCAGGTCACACCTTTGCTTCCTCCTGGCTTGACTTCACTTCCCGACCGACCACTGCCAGGAGGGTCACTTCTAGTAACTAGCGCAGCCACAGCTGCCGATTCTCAGGAGGCCCGCGATCAAGATTTAGGTCATTCAACCATTTTGCCTCCACTATATGGAACAAATCAACTCCCTGTTCTAACCGAACAACAGCTGGGTCAACCGGAATCAACGCCATCTTTGTTGCAACCCAGCAACTTACAGCAGACATGTCTTATGCGGCCTCTCCCATAGCCTTCCCAGCTTGCCGATCCAAATCATGATGGGGGAACCATCCCTTCGAACCAACAGACCACTCGACCAGGCCAGTCCCGGGTAGATTGGACGGAAACACTACTGTTAACCATCATAATATTACCCAGACAGGTGCAGTATAGAGCCCCGAACATCCATTGCTATGGCAGATCGACCGAGACCCTCCATCACAAGCATGGCTCGGTTGAATCCTCATTCTACTCGTGCGGCATCAGTCCACCCAAAACCAACAGCTAGGATGCAAAATCACCTTTACTCAACTCTCGGAGGTCTCACCGAATCGACTCCCCGAGCTCAAGACAATTTTCCACCATGACCTAGTACCGGGGTTCTCACCGATACTCCTGGTGTGAAATTAAAGCCTTGTCATCAGCTCCTTGGTTTCGAAAGCCAACTTGCGAGCATCATAAAACGATTCACCTGGGACACCTCTGCTCAGTAGGGTGTGGATGACATCCACCACAACCCATTCACTTGGGACATCAGAAAATCCTGAAAGCCACCGGACTTGAAGCTTCCAGTCCTGGAGCCCTACAACGGAAGGACCGACCCAACCATCCACCCCATGCGATATATGCGTCACATGGAAGTACTCTCTACCTTAACCAAAGTTATGGCCAAGTTGTAACACCTCACCTCCGTTAAGGACACTCACAAAGGGAATGCCTTAACTTTGGTGGAGCATTTTAGTAAACAGAACAGAAAATTTCAAGACAGATAAACAATACTTGAGAAATTATAACTTTATTACAGCGGAAAACAGAAATCAGTTTGGTTACATCTTTACCAAAAACTCAAGTACATAAATATCAATCTTGTTCAGAAAATCATCAGAGTACAAAACTTTAAAATCATAATCCCCACAGAAACTGCCATAAGGAGTCAAGCCATGCTTTAAGCACTCTAAGTACTTCAACCAGAAGAAATCCGGATCAAGCTAAAGTGTTCCCTCCTTGGAAAACCTGGGGGTGGGGGAAATGGAAGAAAAAGGGGAAAAAACAAGCAAGGTCAGGCATAAAGTCTGGCAAGTCCAGTGACTTTCAGCATATGAACAGATAATAATAATTATGACATGAAAATAAGCTGTATAAGAGATAACAGTAACAGGAGCAGCAGATGTACTTAGGTTAAACATAAGAAACATAATAATATTACATTTCATTTCTATGCACTAATACTAGTATAACAGGATTAGGAGTCACCCCAATGTCTAAACTGAAACAGAAACGGGAACAGGATAATTTCCACAGAAGAGAATGCTAGTAATGGGCCTTTACCACCCCAACAGAAACAGACAGAAACATAATGCTAGTAATGGGCCTTTACCACCCGAACAGAAGGTACAGAAACAGAAACAGATTAATCCCTACGGAAACAGAATGTAGAATTAGGTATACACTAGTAAATGGGCCTTTACCACTCGAACAGATGGTACCACGCAGAAACAAACAGGTGTTACCACCCAACAGAAACAGACGGTACCAGCAGGTACAGATAGAACTAAGTGTACCCTAAAACCCTACCTCAAGCGATTGGCTCCCTCATACATAAATACCCTGTGTCGGCCCCACAGTAGGGTGTATCACTCCCTAAAGTGACAACCAATTGGCATAGACCTATTTACAGATGTCACGACGTCTTACATCCTCAGAGGCAGGTCGGGATCCATGCACGCACATGACCCGGTTGGAACGCACCATCAACGACCCTCGCCATTATCAGAATGAACCGCTTATAATTAGTTCAGTAAGCGTGCCCGGACCCTACCTACTGTTGGGTCATAGTTTTGATACCAGAAAGGGTTACTAACTAATATGGGTCCCAAACAACAGATGACACAAGTAATTTCCCTCCTAACCTTGTGTCCCCAGACTAACAAATTTCAGATTAACTTGTTTACAAGTTCAAACATACAGAGTTCAGATCAACTAGTTCATAGATCAGACAAGTTTTCAGACTAATGGATCAGATATACGGATTTAACAGATTTACCGATTTGTCTAACTTTGTAATTGGGCCTACGGATTCATGAAACGGGTTTGTTAAATTCATTAGTCCAATTGGTTTAACCCTATCCACCCAACACGTTTTAGACATCATATTTATCTTAGATTTGTATCAATTAAAAATTAATGCGTAGACCTCCCACATTAAACTGACAGTTTGCGGCCACCGGTTAGGTCGGTTGGTTCCGGGCAGGTTTCTGCCACAAACAGAGTCTAACCTCGTGTTTCAAGCACGTTATGACTAACTTCTCACATTAGAACCTATTTTTTGCGGCCACTGGATGTGTCGGGCGGTTCCGGGCAGGATTATGCCGCAAACTTATTCTAACCTCGAGTTAGCCATGTTTCATGTTTAGCCAATGCATTCATTCACAGACTACGCTAATATCAGACAAATCATGCTAATTTAACAAATTAACTTCTGTACAAGTTACAGCAGATTATTCGAGATTCTATTAACAAGTTTTGCTCAATTTTAAATCGAGCCTACAGATTTACATACTTCAAATTTCAGCATTTCAGTTCCAGCAGATTACGCCATTCAACAGATTAAACAGATAACAGATCTTGCAGATTAGGCGATTTAGCAGATCTAGCAGATAAGGCAATTTAACATAATTAGCAGATTAGGCAATTCAATCTAATTAGCAATTTAGGCAATATAATAGAACTAGCAGATTAGGCAATATAACAGATTTAATCATTCCTTAAAGTCTCCTTGACATATCTTGCCAAATTATAAATTTGGCCTAAGTTTGCATGCCTAAATAATTGTCATGATTCACAATATGATCATATACCTCCCCGTTTGCATTGAATTTACATGGCATAGATTATGGTCATAATTTACCATATAACTCATGTCCCAATTTTAGTTAAACTTGCCTAGTATAAAAGATTCACACATGAATTATACCAAATATAGCCATCGATTTCAATGCATGTCATATATTCAAAAATCTCCCACTTAGGTGTTATTCACATTTAACAGTTACCAAATCTTAATATAGACATGTCCAATTATGCCATCATTCATTATTTGTCCCAAAGTTTTGCGTTTGTGCGTTAATCTCTTATGAGATGTGGCGCAGGCTCGTGGTAGCCTGGCCATAGAACAGAAAGAAGAAAGAGATACAGAATAAAATATATCAGAATAGAATGTACACAATCTCAAATTCAGATTTATAATCATGTCACAATTATAATTAAAGTTTATATCGGAAAATAACTGTACTTGCCTTTCGTGGTTTTAAGAAAGGGTAATAAACTGTTGTTGATGCAGAAATGCTGAATTACTCCTCTTTAATTGTTGTTGTATCTCTAAACTTTGATTTGAGATTTGATTTATCTTTTAATTCTATTCAGGTTGGAAGAAGATGCATCAGTCCAAGTTTTGATTCCACCAGAGTAACGATGCCATTATTTTATTTAATAAGAACGGAGGCAGAATGAAATTATGCAGCATAAGGTTAGAGAAGAATGGTGTAAAGAGAATGGGGCTAGGGGGCTGTTTATATAGGGTTTCAAACTAATTAGAGCCGTCGATGAAGCTAGAGTTAATCAAGGCCATCCATCTCAAGAGAAGACAATCAGAAAGTGAAAAGTTAGCCCTAGTGACACGACAAAGCTCAGAAATTCGACCAGAACCCGACCAGGCCAGCCAGGGTCAAACCAGAAAGCTGTGCAGGTTTTCTCTCGGCCTGGGCGCACTTGGGAAGTGCAGCAATGTAAATTTGTACTGGCGCACTTCCCAAGTGTGCCAGTGCAATCATTTTTTTCCTATTTAGCCACCAAACTTCATTCGTCCATATCTTCTTCATACGGTATCTGTTTTACGCAAACTTGGACTCTATTTCAAGCAGAATTCCGAGATGAACGCAATGGCGTAACCCGTTTCCCATGATTCTTATTTTTGTAATTAATTATTCTCTAATTTGTACTTATACGTTCATAGAAAATACAGGGTGTTACATTCTCTCCTCCTTAAAGGATTTCGTCCCCGATATCTTCAAGTTAAGAAGAATGTGTCCTACCATCCAGTCATCCATCTACTCAACCATCATCCACAAGCATCCATTATCCTTAGAAAACTTCTAATGTTGTATGAACATATGCAAAAGTGTGTGTATATGTTCCTTCTCTAATGCAAAGATTAGGTGGTCCACTGATTCAGTTGACCTCCTTAATGCGAACTATGTCAGTGTCATGAGTCCAACATGTATGCAATTTTCCTATTTGATACATATCATTCTTTTATGAGTGACAACCATTCATTCATATGCAACATCCATGTGATGAGTCAATCATTTTGCTTCCACAAAAATTGAAAATGCTCACACATCCATATGCAGTATGAGAGTGTTTTCGAGCCGATCTAGTGCCTAGTGTGTGTATATGCATCCACGAGCAACCACTAGCAACCACTTGCATTCTCTTGCAACCATCAAACATAACATGTCTCAAACACATGTTTACATCCATAGAATTCCTATCTATAGGTCGAAGACTCGATCGATAGGATACAGTCGAGTGATGGGAGCGAGTGCATATAAACAAAAACTTGGTTTCCATTAGACCTTGGTTGAGAGACAAATTCCCCTAAATATCAACCCCGAAGACCGAAATCAACATCAGATTGACTCCCAGAGGATTACCCTCCTTAGACAATGTCAAAACTGGAAATCTCAACCTTATCAGAAATATTCAAATATTTACAAATTACCGGTACAGATCAGATTACTAAATGATTCTTAGGGAACTAAGCATGATAAAAACCCAGAATGTATGCGTCATAGTCAACTTAACACTCAACACAAATACCCAACTTATCACAATTGGATGAGTCTACAGCGGAATCAGAAACAATACTAGTATTCAAGTGCAGAGTATCGATTGCAGAATCAAAATGCCAGAATCAAAAAAGAGTTTTAACTCAAAAATCTGATAAAGAAATTAAACCTCCTACAGAAAGTTTTCCTATTTCTATCCTATCCACTAGCCTCAAGAGTGTTCGCCTGCCCTCCAGAAGTTGGTCCTGCCCTCTACCCTCGCCCTCGTTTCTTCGGGCAGTCCCTAGCGAAGTGTCCCATCTCACCACAGTTGAAGCAAGTGCCCTTTCTTTTTCTGCAATCCTTGTTTAGATGAGTTGAGCTTCCACAAGTAAAGCACTTTTTCTCCTTTTTATCTTCAGACTTTTCATCCTTCTTTTGTTTTTCCTTTTGGGCCATGCTTTCTTGTTCTGTGGTTCTTCCTTGTTTGCCTCCTTCTTGCCCTTGTCTTCCTCGTGTATTAGTCCCATGTCCACCAATCTCTCGTAAATCGCTCCCATGGGTACATGGGTCATGGCTAGGCTATGCAGTGGCTCGTTCAATACTTTAACAAAGAGGAGAGCCTTTTTATGCTGGGTGTTGACTAAATCTAGCCCGAACCTGGCCAGTTGGTTGAACTGGTTGACGTATTCCTTGACCGTCATACTTCCTTTCTTAAGAGATAAGAACTTTTCCAGTTGTAGACTTCGTTCAGCTTGCGAGAGAAATTTTGTCTCAAACCTTGTTCTGAAATCCATCCATGTTTCAACCGGTCTCTCAGCGTTAGTGACTTCCCACCAATAGGAAGCTTCGTCCTTAAGCAACCATACCGCCAATTGTACCTTCTGCCTATCGTCCACCACGAAGATAATGAACAAATCCTTAGTTTCTTTGAGCCAGTTCCTTGCTTCTACGAATGATTTAGTTCCCTTGAAATCCTTTCCACCCATGGCCCTAAAATCTTTACAGATTTTTGAAAAAGCAATTGCACGAGGAGGGGGCGGAGGAGAAGGAATTGCTGCAGTTGGAGGAGGAATATCTGCTGGGCCTGCATCGTTGGCCCTAGCCTTTAGGTACCTCCTTAACTAGCCAGGTATTGGCACGCCCTCTGGAAAGTTAAGATTCCCAGACATGCTGGAATGAAAGAAACAGATTAAAATGGAGAACTGAAAAGATAGATATATGGATTTTTGGGGATTATGTTTTTCAAAATAAAATTTATTTTTGAAAATACTTCCTTTTAAAACCTTTTTGAAAATAGTTTTCAAAAACTTTACCCAATCTGGTAACCTTCGGCTCTGATACCAAGTGTAACACCCCACCTCCGTTAAGGACACTCACGAAGGGAATGCCTTAACTTTGGTGGAGCATTTTAGTAAACAGAACAGAAATTTCAAGACAGATAAACAATACTTGAGAAATTATAACTTTATTACAGCTAAAACAGAAATCAATTTGGTTACATCTTTACCAAAAACTCAAGTACATAAATATCAGTCTTGTTCAAAAAATCATCAGAGTACAAAACTTTAAAATCATAATCCCGATAGAAACTGCCATAAGGAGTCAAGCCATGCTTTAAGCACTCTAAGTACTATAACCAGAAGAAATCCGGATCAAGCTAAAGTGTTCCCTCCTTGGAAAACCTGGGGGGGAACGGAAGAAAAAGGGCGAAAACAAGCAAGGTCAGACATAAAGTCTGGCAAGTCCAGTGACTTTCAGCATATGAACAGATAATAATAATTATGACATGAAAATAAGCTGGATAAGAGATAACAGTAACAGGAGCAGCAGATGTACTTAGGTTAAACAGAAGAAACAGAATAATATTACTTTTCATTTCTCTGCACTAATACTAGTATAACAGGATTAGGAGTCACCCCAATGTCTAAACTGAAACAGAAACGGGAATAGAATAATTTCCATAGAAGAGAATGCTAGTAATGGGCCTTTACCACCCCAACAGAAACAGACAGAAACAGAATACTAATAATAAGACTTTACCACATGAACAGAAGGTACAGAAACAGAAACAGATTAATCCCTACGGAAACAGAATGTAGAATTAGGTGTACACTAGTAAATGGGCCTTTACCACCTAATCAGATGGTACCATGCAGAAACAGACAGGTGTTACAACCCAACAGAAACAGACGGTACCAGCAGGAACAGACAGAACTAAGTGTACCCTAAAACCCTACCCCAAGCGATTGGCTCCCTAATACATAAATACCCTGTGTCGGCCCCACAGTAGGGTGTATCACTCCCTAATGTGACAACCAATTGGCACAGACCTATTTACAGATGTCACGGTGTCTTACATCCTCAGAGGCAGGCCGGGATCCATGCACGCACATGATCCGGTTGGAACGCACCATCAACACCCCTCGCCATTATCAGAATGAACAGCTTATAATTAGTTCAGTAAGCGTGCCCGGACTCTACCTACTGTTGGGTCATAGTTTTGATACCAGAAAGGGTTACTGACTAATATGGGTCCCAAACAACAGATGACACAAGTAATTTCCCTCCGAACCTTGTGTCCCCAGACTAATAGATTTCATATTAACTTGTTTACAAGTTCATACATACAGAGTTCAGATCAACTAGTTCACAGATCAGACAAGTTTTCAGACTAACGGATCAGATATACAGATTTAACAGATTTACTGATTTGTCTAACTTTGTAATTGGGCCTACGGATTCACGAAACGGGTTTGTTAAATTCATTGGTCCAATTGGTTTAACCCTATCCACCCAACACGTTTTAGACATCATATTTATCTTAGATTTTTATCAATTAAAAATTAACGCGCATACCTCTCACATTAAACTGACAGTTTGCGGCCACTGGCTAGGCCGGTTGGTTCCGAGCAGGTTTCTGCAACTGACTTCTCACATTAGAACCTATTGTTTGCGGCCACTGGATGTGCCAGGCGGTTCCGGGCAGGATTACGCCGCAAACACATTCTAACCTTGAGTTGGCCATGTTTCATGTTTAGCTAATGCATTCATTCACAGATTATGCTAATATCAGACTAATCATGCCAATTTAACAAATTAACTTCTGTACAAGTTACAGCAGATTATTCGAGGTTCTATTAACAAGTTTTGCTCAATTTTAAATCGAGCCTACAGATTTACATACTTCAAATTTCTGCATTTCAGTTCCAACAGATTACGCCATTCAACAGATTAAACAGATAACAGATCTTGCAGATTAGGCGATTTAGCAGATCTAGCAGATAAGGCAATTTAACATAATTACCAGATTAGGCAATTCAATCTAATTAGCAGTTTAGGCAATATAACAGAACTAGCAGATTAGGCAATATAATAGATTTAATCATTCCTTAAAGTTTCCTTGACATTTCTTTCCTAATTATAAATTTGGCCTAAGTTTGCATGCCTAAATAATTGTCATGATTCACAATATGATCGTATACCTCCCCGTTTGTATTGAATTTACGTAGCACAGATTATGGTCATAATTTACCATATAACTCATGTCCCAATTTTAGTTAAACTTGCCTAGTACAAAAGATTCACACATGAATTATACCAAATATAGCCATTGATTTCAATGCATGTCATATATTCAAAAATCTCCCACTTAGGTGTTATTCACATTTAACAGTTATCAAATCTTAATATAGATCTTCACACCTAAGTCATATTCTCTTTTTATCTCAAGTCATGAATCGTTATATAAAAATATACCCAACAATCTAAAACTTTAAATTATAACAGAACTTAATTCAAAATATGCGTTATGTCCAAAGTCTCAAGTCACATGTTAACATACAATGGTTCCTCTTCTTCCAATTCACAGAATATGCATAGACCTAAATCTAGTTTACAACATCAATCACATATTAGCCATGTCCAATTATGCCATCATTCATTATTTGTCCCAAAGTTTTGCGTTTGTGCGTTAATCTCTTATGAGATGTGGCGCAGGCTCGTGGTAGCCTGGTTATAGAACAAAAAGAAGAAAGAGATACAGAATAAAATATATCAGAACAGAGTGTACACAACCTCAAATTCAGATTTATAATCATGTCACAATTATAATTAAAGTTTATATCGGAAAATAACTGTACTTGCCTTTCGTGGTTTTAAGAAAGGGTAATAAACTGTTGTTGATGCAGAAATGCTGAATTACTCCTCTTTAATTGTTGTTGTAGCTCTAAACTTTGATTTGAGATTTGATTTAGCTTTTAATTCTATTCAGGTTGGAAGAAGATGCATCAGTCCAAGTTTTGATTCCAGTAGAGTAACGACGCCATTATTTTATTTAACAAGAACGAAGGTAGAATGAAATTATGCAGCATAAGGTTAGAGAAGAATGGTGTAAAGAGAATGGGGCTAGGGGGCTGTTTAAATAGGGTTTCAAACTAATTAGAGCCGTCGATGAAGCTAGAGTTAATCAATGCCATCCATCTCAAGAGAAGCCAATCAGAAAGTGACAAGTTAGCCCTAGTGACACAGCAGAGCTCAAAAATTCAACCAGAACCCAACCAGGCCAGCCAGGGTCAAACCAGAAAGCTGTGCAGGTTTTCTCTCGGCCTGGGCGCACTTGGGAAGTGCGCCAATGTAAATTTGTACCGGCGCACTTTCCAAGTGCGCCAGTGCAATCTTTTTTTTTTCTATTTAGCCACCAAACTTCATTTGTCCATATCTTCTTCATACGGTATCCGTTTTAAGCAAACTCGGGCTCTATTTCAAGCAGAATTCCGAGATGAACGCAATGGCGTAGCCTGTTTCCCTTGATTCTTATTTTTGTAATTAATTATTCTCTGATTTGTTACTTATACGTTCACAGAAAATAGGGGGTGTTACACAAGTGCTTCCCTTTCTTCCTCACAGATATAGCCGACATTTGGTTTTGGCAGCTAACAACGGAATCGATCGACAACTGGAACATGTTGGTCACCCGTTTCATCAAGCAATTCAGAGTTCACATCTCTCGACCAAAGAACGTCATGTGTAACGACCCATATTCTACGTATCGGAGGATCGTAGAGTATTTATTTTATTTTCATACGAAGTCATATGGTCGTGTAACTTTGGGAAACAACTATTGGGGTCATTTCCAACATTCACGATTTTTGGTGGATTTTAAAATGACCATTTTACCCCTGGCTCCTATAACTTTTGATTGGTAAGGAGTTTTGCCTTAAACCACTTCCATTGGATTTGGATGATGGTTTCCCATTCCGTAGAGTGGTCAAATTAATAAAATGGACTTATCCTTTGGGAGATATGGCTGAAATAAGATTTGAAGATGGAAAAACAGCCTAATTGGGCTTAATTAAGTGATTAGCAGTTAGGCCCTTAACCAATTCAGGATTAGGGTTATGGGAGGGATGAAAGAAGTTGAAGACTCGTCTCCTTTCATTTTTTTGGCCACCACAAACATTTCTTAAACCCTAACTTGGCTTCCATCTTCTAAATCTCTCTCTAATCACAAATTAATCAAAGCTACATCAAATCAAGTCGGATTAACACCAAATTCAAGGTAAAGCTGTTGCACCACATCGGAATTCAAGCCAAACAGCAAAAGTTTTAGATATATCATTTATTATTAGCTAAGGTGAGTGATTAGCATGTTTATTCACTGATTATGGCTAATTAGGGTTAATTAGTAAATTAATGACTCATAAAAATATGGGAAAATATGTAAAACCATATTTATGTCACATATATGAATTTGGTTGATTCTACATATTACTATTGATGTTTGGTATGTTTTATGATTTCATAGGAAAGTTAGAATGGTTGAAAACGCTATTATTTAGCGAAATTAGCTCGTTGGAAAAATTGCAGGGTTTCGGTTAGGACCCCGAACCGAACCGGAAGAGGAGACTCAAACCAAATCGGAAGAGGATACCCGAACCGAATCAGAAGGGGATACGCGAACCAAACCAGAAGAAGAGACCTAAACCAAACCGAAAGAGGAGACTCGAACCGAATAGGATAAGAGATCTGTACCGAACTGGATGTGACGAACCTAATATGACAAACCGAACCGAATATGACGAACCGAACCAGAGAGCCGAACACCAATTTGACCAAAACTCAAGATGCAAGGGAACTCCAAGTGGGAAGTTATCGCTCACGATCCAGATGGGAACCAACGAGACTTCAAGAGTTGGGACTTGCTGCGGGACGTGCACAAAGGAGTTATCGGTATCTATAACTTTGGTTCACCAGTGAGAGAAGGGGCATGTGTGATGACCCGTAACTTCCCCGGTAAGGAAAGCCCGGATTATCTCTATCCGAATAAAGATAATCCGGGCTTTCCTTACCGGGGAAGTTACGGGTCATCACAGCATGTAGACGAACCAGAGCTAGGGCGGTGTGGACTAGGTAGGGTTATTGACTGTAGACGAGGGCGGTGTAGTCATAGTATTAGTTGTACGGAGTCCAGGGCGGTGTGGACCCGTCATGGCCCCAATGGATTTGGTGATCAGAGAGGTGGATATCGCATGCTTTATGCACTAAGTGAGAGATTTGAGGATGATTGCTATGTTTGATGTTTGCCATCACCATGACACACACACTTCCATTTTGCACTCTATGTTAGTGTTACCTTAGAGTATTGTACATCTTGTTGTGTTAACTCTTTGGTTGCAGGTCTTGGCCAGGTATGATTACTTATACCTATCATTGCTCTATTTAGTTATATAGAATTGTTTTCGCTCACACCAGACTTTCGTCTGACCCAGAGTTTTATGTCTTTTCTTATTACTCTGGGTGCTTCTAAATGAGCAAACTAGAGGCAGGTTAGGTGGTTATGCATGAGTAGCTGTCCAGAGACATGCAGGAGGCTTCCACGTACTTCATATATATTCTCCCTATGTTGTTTTTGGTCACTGCTTCGGGCATTAGTAGTGTACCTCTTTTATTTCCTTCGAGAGAGAGTATTTTAAAGTTGCAATAATTGGATATGAAGCTGTATTTTAGATCCTGTTACTCAGATGGATATGGTTTAGTTTTCGGCTTATGTACTATCTCGCATGTTTATATCAAGTTATGTTATTATTATATTTTATTCCATGCGCTGTGAGATATACTATAGGTTTATTTGGTAATTCATCATTTCAATGCTTTTGACGATCGTCCCGTGCTAGTTGGGCATTGGCACAACGCATTTTGGGGAAACGTCTGATGGTACGGGGTGGCCGTCACACTTGTTATCAGAGCAAGGTTGCATAATTTAACCTAGGGGAAGATATCAGGGAGAGATGGTATACGTATATGAGAGCGCGTAATTGTGATATTTTGGTTTTCAAAATCTATACATATATACTATTAGTATATCTAAGGATGAAGTCGCACTGCATCGGCACCACTAAGGAGATGGTTAATCATTTTCTCTTTACAGATTGAACAATGAACCGAAATACAAGGAGTACAGTGAGGAACTCTGCATCGGGAGTTGAAGAGGGAGCGGGTTCAGGGGCCAACAATGGGAATATCCCTAATATAAGGATGATGTTTACTGCCTTCAGGCGGGAGCTGCTTAGGGATGCTCAGGGAGCAGTTCCTAATGATGCTAATGGTAGTGGTGTAGTAGTGCAGGCGCCTATAGCTAATTTCGCCAAGCTAAACAAGGATTATACTAGTCTTGGTGGGAAGTCGTTCCATAGAACGAAATCGGCTTAAGAGGTTCAGGATTGGCTTGATAATTGTGAGCGCATCTTCGAGGATTTGGGGATCGATGATGCAATGAAGAGAAAGCTAGCATCGCGTCAGCTTCAAGGACGGGCAATGAATTGTTGGAATGCTATTAAAGCGATTATTCCCAAAGATCAAGTTACTTGGAATCAGTTTAAGACTCGCTTCATTGACAAGTTTATTCCTACTGCTCAGAAATCAGAATTATTATGGAATTTTTTGGAACTTAAGCAGAATTGCAGGGCAGTCTCGTAATTTATTGCTGAATTTGATACTTTATTGAATTATGGTTTGTCTCTTATCGATACTTGTGATAACCCGAATTTCGACATACCGAATTCTTTTTCAAAAACTCCAATCTATCGAATCGCGGATTGAGTTGCTCTGGTATCCTCCAGAAAAAGCAGAGACATAAGATATGTCACAGCTCAGAAAATATCTCACAGCGGAATGGATAAAATATAGAATAATCAAAATATAGCCTTACCGTATTAATAACACTTCCAATATCCAAGGCTATCATGTCCCTGCCACCCTGTGAGTATGTTATGAGGAGGGGATCAGAACACAAATTCTAGTGACTAGGTTTAAACTATACACTTTGGATAATCCTACATATACTGTTCAGTCATATTTTCCTATTTATTAGATTACTTGGGTTAACAGCACTCAAGGCTTACACACACGTCGCACCCATTTACTTCCCAGTGGATTAACCTAATACAGTATATATGCAGCTACCCCCAATATTGAGGTACAACCCATGGTGGTATCCCACTCGCACGGTCTCCACCGTAACACCATCAAAATACACATAGTCCCTCATCCTATGCCGTAGTGACGTACGGATAATAATACTACGTTCTGCATATATCTATTACTACTAAGCTATGTAAACGTACAGACTATCACATTTGTTCGATTTAGAATTCATACTGGAGTAATGCCCTCAAGTCTACGATACACCACCCAGAGCCGACATGCATGTATCTAGGTTGTCCACCATACGTATTTTTAATTGTAGCTCGATGCCTCAATTGCACGTCCTCTAATGTGCACCGAGTTCCATGGCGGGGGATACAAGAAACACGGAACTCAGTCGGGAGCTTTTCCATATCTGTACAGGCCCGTCTTTAAAGAGCCTCTATATACAGATATACCTAGGGTCTGTTTCCGCGGTGGCTATGGCCCTACCTCAGCCCCTCCCTCAACTAGTAAATACTACAAGAGATAAGCGGCTGCCCCTACGCAAACAATCTAAACATCCATGTGGCATCTCCCCTCAACTCCTTACCCCTAGGAATGGCAATGGGGCGGGTTGGGGCGGGTTTCTCGTGCCCCAGACCCGACCCGGACTTTTTAAACCCCGCCCCAGACCCGCCCCGTAGACCCGGTGCGGGTCTGGAATTTCGCCCCGTACCCGAAACCCGTACGGGTCAGGGTAGACCCGACCCGCCCCGTGACCCGGGTGATATTGTTTTCTAATGTACAAAAATTTATATACTTACATTTTTTATCGCTAAATGATAAATTATATGCATATTATAATGCGTTCACAATGATAAGAGAATATAATAAAATGAGTGGTAAGATAATAGTTCAAAATGTATGCATTTTTCATTGTATGATTATCATTGATGCAACATAATACTATGAAAAATTTATAATTTGTTGATTGAAAGATTATAATATTCAAGTTATAACAATACATACCTAAGAAGATTAACAAGTAATAATTATAGTTATAAAGTATATTAATGATGTTTCTATCATGCGGGTCGGGTTGGGGCGGGTTAGCCGTGCCCCAGACCCGACCCTAGACCCGGACCTTCAAAAGCGGGTCGCGGGTCTACCCGCCCCGAAGACCCTATGGGGCGGGTCTAAATGGGTCAAAACAGGGGAGGGTCAAGCGGGTTTAGACCCTAGACCCGCCCCATTGCCATCCCTACTTACCCCGATAGTGAAGTGTGAAATGGTATCTTGGATTTAACTCTTGTCTTTTCGCATCCCATTGGCTATCGATGACGGGTATCCGACGATCTACTGTCCTTGGTCTTGACCCTCCGATTCCACATTGAGGCAACTGCTGAATCACCCTGGTGTCACCGCGTCACAGCATTCTGATTGCATAGCTACTTCTGCAGTCAAGGCCCAACCACTAGTAGTTACACGCACCCAACCTCTGCGAGTACAGCCTAAGTCATCTGTCACCGTACAGAGGACTACTAGGAGCACCTTACGTACCTCAGGAAGTCGCATGCTTCCACTTCCTGTCCTTCGGAGTCGTTAGAACAATCGGTACTCTCCCCTCGTGCCTTATAACATCACGATGATCTACCTCGTTGGGTTATTCACCCTCAAACGTGCGGGCTAGTCCAAGCGCCTCAATTTAATATGTTGTTAGACCCTATGTCTAAGCATTCTTTTACTCGCTTGCCTCACCTCATCAGGTTTCTAGTTAACTTGGTTATTCCCATTCATATTGAATTGTTGTTCAAACTGCCAAGTTTCTCTTGCTTATTAATTTCAATCACATAACTTAACCCATTTAAGTTTATTAATAAGCCCATAACATGTTATTCTATAGATTATGGCCCAAGGTCTGTAATCCACAATCTCTTTTATATTCTTGTTTGATTACAATAACGTTTTTTTACTTAATATGTAATTAAGTATATCTCAATTCACATGTTTTCCAATTAACATGTCACTTATCATTTATGATTAAATATAACTTATTTCATAAGTTTTCCTCATTCTTTCTCTTTTAATCATAATTCCTCTTTGCATCGTTAACACAACTTATCGTTGTTTACCTATAAACTTAGTTCTATTAACTAAGGCCCATTAATAAGTTTCTTTACCCATTTATTATAACCTATGTTATAATTTCCCCCTTGTCCCTAGGACAAGTCTGAATATGTTATTCTTATCAACGGGTTTCAGACCTCCAAGTTTACGGATTAATTAATTTATAATTAAGTACAATAAATTTCCCCCTTTTTCTTAACTAGTTTCAGGTTTTCCCCTTGTCTGATTGCTTAATTTACAATTAAGTGTCCCTTATCTCATTTCACTAGTTATCCCATTTCCTTATTAGTTTATTATGCATGCCTAAATTCTATTATTTCTACAAGTTATGCTTACACCAAAAGGTGTCTTTAATTACATAACTTTATATTTTTACCGGTTATGTATACCACTAGGTGTCTTTAATTACATAACCTTATCGGGTTAAGTTTGCGGGCCTATATGTAAATATTACCCACCCCCTCAGATTTGCTTAGCCCACCCACTGTCCAACCAATTTTACTTAACCCTATCTTTAGTTCACATTCGTACAATCCCTATGGATTAGATTAGGTTAATTAGTCCAATTCATTACCATGTCCATTTATGGTTTATAATGGGCTAGACCTCCCACATTAGGCCTACAACTTGTGGATGCTGGATATGCCGGTCGGGTCTGGGCAGACTTCTCCTACAAGTTGGGCCTAACCTCGTGCCATAGCCCATCTTGTATTTGCGCACTTAGACCTCTCACATTAGGTTCAACATAAGTGGTTGCTGGATATGTCGGTCAGGTCCGGGAAGACTTCCACCACTAATGCAACATAACCTCGTGTCATAAGTACAATTACAATTTCTAATTGTAACTCTAGGTACTCATATTATTAACCAATTAATCATACCTATGTCTTTATAGGTGCTCATGCCCATTTACCCAATTATATTCATGATGGATTTATGTCCAAATTCATATTATTCAAATTATGAAAATTCATATTTTACATAAAATCCCATTTGCGCCTAAATCAATTTTTTTATACTTATGATCCAATTTAAGATCTTTAATCATAATTTGGTCGATGCCCCAAACCCATATTTATTTATTCAATTCTATGTTAACATGAATCCATATAATCTTATACTAACTCCAGTTATTCCATGTATATAATTGGGACAAATTTACGTGTAAACTTTTTAGCATTCCCACTAATCCAATATATGAATTTTTCCTACATGTTCAAATTAATATTATAACATGTAAACATTCCAACATTTCAACTGATTCAATTTATTCATATTAACAATTTGATGTTATATCATGATAATCATTCCCACATGTCATTTGCACCACTTTAATCATTATTAGCATATGTTTAGGTATCTTAACATGTCATATTCCAATTCATTATAATGGGGAAAACTAAATGGTAATATACCATTATCTAAAATAATATGGCTTAAATCCACTCACCTCGTAAGCTTCCTAAATTCTGGATCTGATCTAGATTTGTTCTTTCATGGTTTTTCTAACTGAATTTAGGACCTAAATAACCACGGATCTATAAATTAACCCAAAAAGAAAGAGAAAAGATGAAGAAAAGGGAAGAGGAACTAAAATACATCAAATTCAGATCTTACCTCACATGTAGCTTAATTCTAGGCGCATATATTGTAGATCTAAATTCTTATCTCAAATTTTGAAGCAGAAGAGACCTAGATCTAATTTTTATTTTTAGAATAGATTTGGAGAAGAAGAAAAAAGGGCAGAGTTTTGGCGTCACCTCAGAAATTATGAGGATGAAGGTAAACTTTACCATGTTATTTATAGGCATGCTAAATGAACATGGTCCGTTAGATCTAATTTAAAGCCCATCTAAACCATCCACCTCACTAAAAAAAAAAGAACATTCCAGAATTGCCCATGGTGTGGTGCACCCATGTGCCCACGCGCAGGGGTGTCGACACCCCTTTGGTGGTGTCGACATAGCGTCGACACCCCTCCCCAACTATATATATTTATATATATTCTTGATTTGAAATTTGATTTATTTATACTACATATAATTCTTGCATATAAATCAAATTTCAGACATTCCTTTTGTACGAGCGCAATCCTTAATCTAAATCATATTTATTTGCATTCACTCTTATGTGTATGCTAAGCTTTTGTACGCGAACAATTCTTTATTTTATTCCAAATCTAATTTTCTCAAATCAATTACATCAATTAATTCTCTCTTTTTTAATCATCCTTCTAATTAAACCTCTTATTATGTGTTGATATACTATCTTTAACGCAAACATTTTATTTATATTTTCTCTTTATTAATTGCTCCGCCATATATGCCATTATTTCTTTTGTGCAATTAACTTTCCCTATATATATATATATACACACACACACACACACACACACACACACATATATATATATATATATTTGGATGCAGTTTACCTTTTTCCTTTAATTTTATTTATTCATTGCAATTTACCATTAATGCATTCTATCTTTATGCACTCAATTTATAGTGCTCCCTTTTCCTATTGCTATCCATGTGCCAATATGCATTAATTTATTGTTCTACTTTTTATCTTGCAGGCATTAAACTTCTAATTGTCATGTGTGTGTGTGTGTATATACACAAATCTTCCTTTATGCAATTGATATTTATTAATTAATTGCTCACTCTGCATTCTCTGATTTATCTTCTTTTTATTCGGCATTTATTTCTTTTATTATAAATGCACCATCAGCGTATGTATTTATTAATTCATTCTTAATTATTTTTATGCACACACACATATATATATATATATGCACATTCTATAATTGCATTAAAAAAATGCGGGATGATACATTATCCTACCCTTAGGAAATTTCGTCCCCGAAATTTGATAAGGGTAAAATAGATAATCCCTCGCATAATATCCATCCATCATGTGTGCATCCAATTTTTTTGGCAAACATTGTGCACAAGTGCAGAGTGAAATACATCATGGTAATGCATGTATGCCTAAGGGTACCTCCTATATGTTTGTCAACTTTTCAAAAAATTCTTTTAAAACATTATGCTCACATCCTAAATATATACTGGCAGTTCTATATGAATGCAATATTTTCAAAATCATAATAGCTTTTCATTCAAATTTTCCCATACTCTTATAGAATAAGAGCATAGTTCATCCAATTGTTACATCCAAAACCCTACCAACCATCATTAAATTTTGAATTTTTAGAAAAATCTAATTTTCCAACTTCGATTTCTTATGTTACAAAAAGGTATAAAACAGAAAAATTCGCGTCTTCCGTTTTTCTTTTATGTACCTTTTCTAGTTGTACTTGGATTTTATGTAACTACTTTATAAAGATTCCCTATTTTCCTATCCAAGCACAACTACATAAGAAAAATCCTTTTTCTTTTTCAACTTATCTTGGGAAATTTTCATTTTTATTCGTCTTTTCTTAAAATTTTCCTTTCTCATCATGTTTTGTTGCTTCACTTAATTTATTGTTTTTTTAAGCAACAATCCTAGGCTTCACAATGCTTATGCATTCTATGGGAACTCACTATTATTTCAAGATAATTCTCGCTATTTACTTTATAGCCTCAAAACTGTTCCCGTCTTTCCTAGGCACTATTCCTTATCTACTCCATACTTTTTAAAACATGGTTTGGCTTTTTTTTTCATTTAGATTTCCTCATGAAAACTTTCTTTTCCAAACCATAAAAACATGTCCTCTTAAAAAAATGTAAATCATCAAAAAAAAATTCAAATCAAAATTCTGGAGTAGATACGGACAACTATTTTCTCAATTGGGTTTATGATTTGTTCTTACCTATAAGGTCGGTTTAGTCTCTTACTACAAGGTGCAAACATGCACTATATTCTTAATTTCTACAACTTATTTTGTCCACCCACAAAATTGTCTTAAAATAATTTATCAAAAAGGGTTGTCATAAAAATAGAGATTTCAAATCTTTCTTTATTACAAATTCTTGTATGAAATATAACAAGAAAACTAACAAGTTATACATGCTTTATAATATGCACCTTTTTATCAAGAAAATTTTATTTTAGATAAAGTTTTTTACAAGAAATCATGTTTGCAAAATATACCCCATTTTACTTTTAAAACTCAATATGTACTTCTTTACATATTTTAAAATTATAACTTTTAAGATAAAAACTGGGGAACACCATAAACCATTTTCCCAAAACTTTTATAATTTCAAGTTCTTAAAAGTTAATAATGGGGTTAGACTCAAAGCGGGTTTCCAATTTTCTAGGATTTCCTAGACACTCCCCAAGGTCAATTCTCTCAACTATAGATATATTCCCAATCCATTTTGTTTTTCTCTTTTTAACCTTTTCCAATTTATAAGGTTTTATTGCCAAACCCACTTAACCCAAAATACTAATAATATGGGATTCATCTTCCTTCCATACAACATATATTGTACGCTCTCTACCCAATTTACCTAAGGGTCTCGAATTTCCGTATCCATTCCTTTAGTGTACAAAACAACATCCCATTTCTTATCATATTACACTATGTCTATTTAGTGGGTTCCTCTATGGATCTTGATATATATAATATATTTATATTTTTAAAAATACAAATATGTTCACTCACTATTTATATAGGAATCCTAAACCTAAGCTCTGATACCAGATGTGACAACCCGAATTCCGAAAGACCGAATTCTTTTTCAAAAAAATCCAATCTATCGAAACTCGGATTGAGTTGCTCTCGTATCCTACATAAAAGACAAAGACATAAAATATGTCAAAGCTCAGAAAATATCTCACAGCGGAATGGATAAAATATAATATAATCAAAATATAACCTTACCGTATTAATAATACTGCCTAACCAGTATCCAAGGCTACCATGTCCCCGCCACAAATCTAACCTGCAAGTATGTTATGAGGAGGGGGTCCGAACACAAGTTCTGGTGAGTAGATTTAAACTATACACTATGGATAATCCTACATATACCGTTCAATCATATTTTCGTATTTATTAGGTTACTTGGGTTAACAACACTCAAGGCTTAAACACATGTCACACCCATTTACTTCCCAGTGGATTAACCTAATACATTATATATGTAGTTACCCCCATTATTGAGGTACACCCCATGGTACCCCACTCGCACGGTCTCCACAGTAACACCATCGAAATATACGTAGTCCCTCATCCAACACCCTAGTGACGTACGGATAACAATACTATGTCCCGCATATATTTATCATTACTATGCTATGTATATGTATAGACTGTCACCTTTGTTTGATTCAGAATTCATATCGGAGTAATGCCCTCAAGTCTACGAGTCTACGATACACCACCCAGAGCCGACATGCATGTATCTAAATTGTCCACCATATGTAATGTTAATTTTAGCTCGATGCCTCAATTGCACGTCCTCTAATGTGCACCGAGTTCCATGGCAGGGCGATACAAGAAACACAGAACTTAGTTGGGATCTTTTCCATATCTGTACAGGCCCGTCTTTAAAGATCCTCTGTATACAGACATACCTAGGGTCTGTTTCCGCAGTGGCTATTGCCCCACCTCAGCCCCTCCCTCAACCAGTAAAGACTACAAGAGCTAAGCGACTACCCCTACGCAAACAATATAAACATCCATGTGGCGTCTCCCCTCAACCCCTTGCCCCGATAATGAAGGGTGAAATGGTATCTTGGGTTTAGCTCTAGTCTTTTCGCATCCCACTAGCCGTTGATGACGGGTATTCTACGATCTACTATCCTAGGTCTTGACCCTCCGCCTCCCCATTGAGGCAACCGCCGAATCACCCTGGTGTCACCACGTCACAATATTCTGACTACATAGCTACTTCTGCAGTCAAGACCCACTCACCTAGTGGTTACGCGTAGACCCAACCTCTGCGAGTACATCCTAAGTCATCTGTCACCGCATAGAGGACTACTAGGAGCACCTTACGTACCTCAGGAAGTCGCGTGCTTCCACTTCTAGTCCTTCACAGTCGTCAGAACAATCAGCTGAATATACGCTCCCCTCGTGCCTTGTAACATCATGAGATCTGCCCGTTGGGTTATTCACCCCCAAACGTGCAGACTGGTGCAAGCGCCTCAATTTAATATGTTGTCAGACCATATGTCTAAACATTCTTCTACGCGCTTGCCTCACCTCATCAGATTTCCAGTTAACTTGGTTATTCCGATTCATATTGAATTCTTATTCAAACTACCAAGTTTCTCTTGCTTATTAATTTAGTCATATAACTTAACTCATTTAAGTTTATTAATAAGCCCATAACATGTTATCCTCTAGATTGTGGCCTAAGGTCTGTAATCCAAAATCTCTTTTATATTCTTGTTTGAGTACTATAACATGTTCTACTTAATATGTAATTAAGTATTTCTCAGTTCACATGTTTTCCAATTAACATGTCACTTACCATTTATGATTAAATATAACTTATTCCATAAGTTTTCCATATTCTTTCTCTTTTAATCATAATTCCTCTTTACATCGTCAATAAAACTTATCGTTGTTTATTTATAAACTTAGTTCTATTAACTAAGGCCCAATAATAAGTTTCTCTACCCATTTATTATAACTTATGTTATAATTTCCCCTTGTCCCTAGGATAAGTCTGAACATGTTATTCTTATCAACGGGTTACGGACATCCAAGTTTACAGATTACTTAAATTATAATTAAGTACAATAAATTTTCCCCCTTTTCTTAACTAGTTTCTGGTTTTACCCTTTTATGATTGCTTAATTTACAATTAAGTGTCCCTTATCTCATTTCACTAGTTATATCATTTCCTTATTAGTTTATTATGCATGCCTAAATTCTATTATTTCTACAAGTTATGCTTACCCTAAAAGGTGTCTTTAATTACATAACTTTATTATTTTTACCGGTTATGTATACCACTAGGTGTCTTTAATTACATGACCTTATCGAGCAAAGTTTGCGGGCCTATATGTAAATATTACCCAACCCTCAGATTTGCTTAGCCCACCCACTGTCCAACCAATTTTACTTAACCCTAACTTTAGTTCATATTCATACAATCCATATTGATTAGATTAGGTTAAGTAGTCCAATTCATTACCATGTCCATTTATGGTTATAATGGGCTAGACCTCGCACATTAGGCCTATAACCTGTGGATGCTGGATATGCCAGTCGGGTCCGGGCAGACTTCTTCCACAAGTTGGGCCTAACCTCATGTCATAGCCCATTTCGTATTTTCACACTTAGACCTCTCACATTAGGTTCAACATTAGTGGTTGCTGGATATGTCGGTCGGGTCCAGGCAGGCTTCCACCACTAATGCAACCTAATCTTGTGTCATAAGTACAATTACAATTTCTAATTATAATCCCAGGCATTCATTATTAATCAATTAATCATACCTATGTCTTTATAGGTGCTCATGCCCATTTACCCAATTATATTCATGATGGATTTATGTCCAAATTCATATTATTCAAAGCCAATTAATATTTTACATAAGATCCCATTTGCGCCCAAATTTTTTTTTTTACTTATGATCCAATTTAAGATCTTTAAACATAATTTCGTCGATGCCCCAAACCCATATTTATTTATTCAATTCTACGTTAACATGAATCCATATAATCATATACCTACTCTAATTATTCTTGTATATAATTGGGAAAAATTTACATGTAAACTTTTTAGCATTCCAACTAGCCCAATATATGATTTTTTCCCATATGTTCAAATTAATATTATAACATGTAAACATTCCAACATTTCAACTGATTCAATATATGAATTACTCATATTAACAATTTGACGTTATATCATGCTAATCATTCTTACATGTAATTTGCACCACTTCAATGATTATTAGCATATGTTTAGGCATCTTAACATGTCATATTCCAGTTCATCATAATTGGGAATGCTAAACGGTAATATACCATTATCTAAAAAATATGGCTTAAATCCACTCACCTCGTAAGCTTTCCAAATTCTGGATCTGATCCAGATCTATTCTTCCATGGTTTTCCTAACTGAATTTAGGACCTAAAGAACCATGGATCTATAAATTAACCCCAAAAATAAAGAGAAAAAAAAAACGAGAAGAGGAACTAAAATAGATTAAATTCAGATCTTACCTCACATGTAGCGTAAATCTAGACGCATATATTGTAGATCTAAATTCTTATCTCAAACTTTGAAGCAGAAGAGGCCTAGATCTAATTTTTATTTTTAGAATAGGTCTGGAGAAGAAGAGAAAACGACTGAGTTTTGGCGTCACCTCATAAATTATGAGGATGGAGGTAAACCTTGTCATCTTATCTGTAGGCATGTTAAACGAACTTGGACCTTTAGATCTAATTTAAAGCCCATCTGAACCATCCACCTCACTCAAGAAAAAGAACATTCCAGAATTGCCCAGGGTGTGCTGCACCCACGTGCCCATGCGTAGGGGTGTCGACACCCCTGCCTGGGTGTCGACATAGGTGTCGACACCCCTATGGTGGTGTCGACATAGTGTCGACACCCCCACTATATACATATATATATTCATGATTTGAAATTTGATTTATTTATACTACATACAATTCTTGCACATAAATAAAATTTCAAACATTCCTTTTGTTCGCACGCAATCCTTAATCTAAATCATATTTATTTGCATTCACTCTTATGCGTATGCTAAGCTTTTGTACGCGAACAATTCTTTATTTTATTCCAAATCTAACTTTCTCAAATCAATTACATCAATTAATTCTTTTTTCTCGAACATCCTTCCAATTAAACCTCTTACTAATGTGTTGATATACTATCCTTAACGCACCCATTTTATTTACATTCTCTCTTTATTAATTGCTCCACCATATATGCCATTATTTCTTTTGTGCAATTAACTTTCCCAATATATATATTTTTGGATGCAGTTTACCTTTTTCCTTTAATTTTATTTATTCATTGCAATTTATCATTAATGCATTCTATCTTTATGCACTCAATTTATAGTGTTCCCTTTTTCTATTGCTATCCGTGTGCTAATATGCATTAATTTATTGTTCAACTTTTTATTTTGGAGACATTAAACTTTTAATCGCCATGTGTGTATATATATACACATCTTCCTTATTTTTATGCAATTAATATTTATTAATTAATTGCTCACTCTGCATTCTCTGATTTATCTTCTTCTTTTTATTCTGCATTTATTTCTTTTATTATAAATGCACCATCAGTGTATGTATTTATTAAATCATTCTTAATTATTTTTATGCACATATCTATATGCACATTCTGTAATTGCATTAAAAATATGCGGGGTGTTACAATACCGCCGAGAAGAAGAGCGAGAAGTTCATAACTAGCCTAGATGAGTGCTTGGGGGAAAGACTTATAAACCATATCGGTGAGACTTTCGAATCTGTTGTGGGGGAAAGCATTGAGATCGGAGAGCCTTTACCTTAAGAAGAAGACCGAAGTTGTTGTTACATCAACAGAGGAGCCAAAACCGTAGGCAAGCGGTGAAGGCAAGAAGGAGTTCCAGAATAAGAGAAAGCAGATCCAAACCAAGGATGGTCAAAAAAAGAAGAATAAGAAAGATAACGAGTGCTTTGGCTGCGGCAAGAAGGGCCACTATATCAGAGATTGTCAAGCGAAGCCAGGGAGACGAAGTGCTTCAACTGTGACTAAGTGGGGACTTTTCAAGAATGCATGTCCACAACCCCCTAAGGGGAAGCAGATTGTGAAAGCATATGCTATCAACGTTGTTCCTTCTTCGTTGAATCCCCAACTGCGGCGGAGAAGGGAAAGGGTGTCGTTATTCAAGATATGCTTTCTATTTATGATGTTCCTGTTCGAGTATTGTTTGATAACGGGGCTTCCCATTCCTTCGTATCTAGTGACCTGCTAGATAGGTTGGAACTGAAACCCGAGATAGTCGATAAACCTTTAGTTGTGACGAATCCGATCGATTGTTCAACTAGCCTTTGTACGATTTGTTGTAATTTGGTTTTATCGAGTCATGGATGTATATTTGCTTGTGATTGCTTTGTTTTGGGCTTTACTGGGTTTGGCGTTATTTCGGGAGTCAATTGGCTCCAAAAGTAGAGAGTGGTGGTAGATTGTGAGGGGTCTTCGGTACCATTAGAGCGGATGATGGGTGGTGGTGGCATTAGGTTGCCTACCTAGTAACGGGGTGATGGCTAGTTTTCTAAATTTTCTCGACATCTCGCATGATGAGTTATCAGATGTGCCTATTGCTGGCAAGTATCCGGACATCTTTGAGGGAGTGACCAGACTTCCACCACACCGAGAGATCGAGTTTTAGGTTGATTTAGTGAAGGATGCCAGACCTATAGTGATGCCTCTTCGTCGTATGGCGCCAAGGGAGAAACAAGAGCTTGAAGTGCAAATAGGCGATCTTTTGAAGAAGGGATTTATCTGAAGAAGTGTTTTCGAGTAGGGAGCACCAGTTGTATTTGCTACCAAGGTCGATGGTTCCCTTCGCTTATGTGTGGACTACCGCGAGTTGAACAAGGTAACTAGGAAGAATAAGAATCCTCTTCCATGTATAAATGATTTGTTTGATCAATTAAATGGAGCAAGAGTGTTTTCCCAGTTGGATCTCGCGATAGGATTTCATCAGCTCCGAGTAGCAGCTGAGAGTATACCTAAAATGACATTTCGGACGCCGTCTGGATTCTATGAGTGGTTGGTCATGCCATTCGAGTTGACCAATGTACCCGCATATTTTATGGATCTTGTTAATAAGGTTTTCAGGGATCGATTAAATAAGTTTTTTCTTGCGTTCGTGGATGATATCTTGGTTTACTCGAGGATAGAGGAAGAACACAAGGAACATTTGAGGGTAGTGATGGGGGTGTTGAGGAAACACCAATTGAAAGCGAAATTTTCTAAGTGTCACTTCTAGAGGAGGTAAGTGAGATTCTTGTGCCATGTTGTTTTAGAGAATGTATTGCCGTGGACCCTGCGAAGGCTGCTACGGTGCAAGATTGGTCTATGCCTAAGAATGCAACAGATGTGAGAAGTTTCTTGGGATTAGCTTAATATTGTCGTAAGCTTATTCAAGACTTCTCCAAGATAGCGGCACTGTTAACTTAGTTGACCAAGAAGAAACAAGCTTTTTTTGGGATAAAAGGTGTGAGAATGCATTTAAAAGTCTAAAGGAGGAGTTGACATGTGCACCAGTGATAGTTATTCTTAAGGGGAACAAAGAGATGACGGTATACACCGATGCATGTGGTATCGGACCAAGTGTTGTATTGATGCAAGGAGGTAAAGTTGTAGCTTATGATAATCAACAACTAAAATCACATAAGAAAAGATATCCTACTTATGAATTCGAATTGGCAGCGATCGTGTTTGCATTGAAGATGCAGAGACACTATCTCTTGGCAGAAAGATTCAAGCTGTTTACCGATCATAAGTCATTAAAACGTCTTTTCTCTCAAAAGGATTTAAATCTTCGTCAGAAGAGATGGTTAGAATTCTTGTCTTCATATGATTTAAATATCGCATACACACCCGGGAAGGGCAATGCGGTAGATGATGCATTGAGCAGGAGACATGCCAGTTTAGGGACTATGTTTCTTGAATGGAAGCAACTGGAGTATATCGTAGGATATGATTTCAGACCTAAGTGTGAATTAGATACATAGATGTTACCAAGTTTGACGATCAGACCGACTTTGATTGAGCGGATTGGTTCCAGTCAGAGGGACGATCCTAACCTACTGGAAATCATCTCCAAAGTAAAGATGGGCGCCGACAGTGAGGAGATGAATATGTATGGACTTGATCGAGAAGGATGGCCTCGAAAGAATGGGAGACTAGTTGTACCCAATGTTAATGGATTGAGAGAGGAAGTGCTTAGTGAGTGTCATCACTCGAAACTGACTATACATCCTGGTGGTAACAAAATGTATCGAGACATGAAGCAGACCTACTGCTGGAAAGGGATAAAGAGGGATATTGGGAAGTTTATATCCAAGTGCATGAACTGCCAGTTAGTTAAAGCCAAGCAAAAGAAGCCTAGTGGTTTGTTACAACCATTGGAAATTCCCAAATCGAAATGGGAACAAGTCTCAATGGATTCATTAATGGTTTACCAAGGACTAGATCGGGTCATGATAGTATTTGGGTGATTGTGGATCGATGACCAAGAGTGCAAGGTTTATATCGGTCAAGTCGAATAGAACGACAGCTAAGTTAGCGGAAATGTATATGAAGTGGGTAGTGAGATTTCATGGAGTATCTAAAGGTATTGTGAGTGACCGAGATCCATTATTTACTAGTGGGTTTTGGAAGAGCTTACAAGAGGCCTTAGGGTTAGAATTATATCTCAGTACCGCATACCATCCTCAAACCGACGGTCAAACAAAGAGGGTGAATCGTGTATTAGAGGATCTCCTGAGAGCTTGTATACTAGATTATGGGTGGTCATTGGATGACCATTTGCGTCTAGTTGAGT
Organism: Allium sativum; assembly: GCA_030737875.1. Taxonomy (NCBI): domain Eukaryota; kingdom Viridiplantae; phylum Streptophyta; class Magnoliopsida; order Asparagales; family Amaryllidaceae; genus Allium; species Allium sativum. The sequence goes on from CM060926.1 coordinate 778,613,299, forward strand.
TTGCATATAATAATAATTATCAGTCCAATATTGGTATGGCTCCATTTGAAGCTTTGTACGGAAGACCGTGCAATTCACCATCATGTTGGTTGGAAACCGGTGATAAATTTGTGCTTTGGTCAGATGTAATAAGAGAAACTTCAAATAAGATCAAGGTTATTCAACAGCGAATGAAGGCTACCCAAGATAGGCAGAAGAGTTATGCTGATAAAAGATGAAGAGATCTGAAATTCTCTGTTGGCGACTTGGTATTCAACAAGATTTCTCCATTGAAGAGTGTGATTGGTTTGGTAGGAGAGGTAAGTTAGCGCCAAGGTTTGTTGGTACGTTTCCAATTCTTGAACGAGTTGGGAATTTACCGTATAAGTTGGATTACCTAACAAGATGGCAGGAGTGCACAACATATTTCATGTTTCTCAGTTAAGGAAGTTCGTACACGATTCTGATATAACTATTTCACCATATTAGTTGGATGATATCGAGGTAGAATTCAAGGCAGTTGGAAGCCGCAAAACGATTTGTATTGTTGGACACCATATGAAACAACTTCGAAGGAGGACGGTGAAACTAGTTAAGGTCCAGTGAGGTGATAATGAGAATGATTGTACTTTGGAAACCGAGGAGAACATAAGGAAGTCATATCCAGAGCTCTTTACTTGGTAAGATTTTAATCGCGATATAGTTATTCCCTTGTTAGTAAACCGCATGCTAGGACAGACTTGTTGTGTTTATTATATATGTTTGATTGTTTGTAAATGGTTGATAGGCATGTGGGACACCATTGTATGTTTTCTTAGTTAAGGAATTTCGGGGGTGAAATTTCATAAGGGAGGAGAGTGTAACGACCCGTATTCTACGAATTGGAGGATCGTAGAGTATTTGCTTTATTTTCATATGAAGTCATATGGTCATGTAACTTTGGGAAACGACTATTGGGGTCATTTCCCACATTCACGATTTTTGCCGGATTTTAAAATGACCATTTTCCCCTTGTGAATCTTGTTTCTCCTATAACTTTTGATTGGTAAGGAGTTTTGACTTGAAACCACTTCCATTGGATTTTGATGATGGTTTCCTGTTCCGTAGAGTGGTCACATTAATCAAACCGGCTTACCTTTTGGGAGATATGGCTGAAATAAGATTTGAAGATGGAGAAACGGCCTAATTGGGCTTAATTAAGTGATTAGCAGCTAGGCCCATAACACAATTCGAGATTAGGGTTATGGGAGGGATGAAAGGAGTTGGAGAATCATCTCCTTTCATTTTTCTAGCCGCCACAAACCTTTATCAAACCCTAATCATGGATTCCATCTTCTAAATCTCTTTCTAATCACTTTCTAATCACGATTTAATCAAATCTACATCAAATCAAGCCAGATTAACACCAAATTCGAGGTAAAGCTGTTGCAACACATGGAATCCAAGCCAAAACAGTAAAAGTTTCATATCTATCATTAACTATTGGCTAAGGTGAGTGATTAACATGTTTGTTCACTAATTATGGCTAATTAAGGTTAATTAGCGAATTAATGACTCATAAAAATATGTAAAATCATATTTATGTCACGTATATGAATTTGGTTGATTCTACATGTTACTATTGCTATTTGGTATGTTTTATGATTGCATAGGAAAGTTAGAATGGTTGGAAACGTCGTCGTTTGGCGAAATTAGCTCGTTGAAAAATTTGCACGGTTTCGGTTAGGACCCAAATCGAACCGGAAGAGGAGACTCCAACTGAACCGAAAGAGGAGACCCGAACCGAACCGGAAGAGGAGACCTCAACCGGACCGGAAGACGAGACCCGAATTGAACTGGAAGGTGAGACCTGAACCGAACCGGAAGAGGAGACCCGAACCAAACTGGACAGGAGACACGAACCGAACTAAATGTGACGAACCAAACCAGAGAACCAAACACCAATTCGACTAAAACCCGATATGCAAAGGAAGTCCAAGTGGGAAGTTATCGCTCAGGATCCAGATTGGAACCAACGAGTTAACTTCAAGAGTTGGGCTTTGCTGCGGGACGTTTGCAAAGGAGTTATCGATATCTATAACTTTGGCTCACCATTGAGAGAGAGCGCATGTAGACAAACCAGAGCCAGGGCGGTGGACTGGTTGGCCTGTACCCTAGAGCTCTGGTTAGGGTTATTGACTATAGACCAGGGCGGTGTGGTCATAGCAATAGTTGTATGGAGTCCAGGGCTGTGTGGACCCATTATAGCCCCAATGGATTTGGTGATCAAAGCGGTGGATATCGTATTCTTTACACACTGAGTGAGATATGTGAGGATGATTGCTATGTTTGATGTTTTCTATCACCAGAACACTTCCATTTTACACTCTATGTTAGTGTTACCTTAGAGTATTATATGCCTTGTTGTGCTAACTCTTCGGCTACAGGTCTAGGTCAGGTGCGATTACTTATACATGTTATTGCTCTATTCAGTTATATAGAATTACTATCGCTCACACCAGACTTTTGTATGACCCAGAGTTGTATGTCTCTTCTTATTACTTTGGGTGCTCCTAAACGAGCAGACTAGAGGCAGGTTGGGTGGTTATGGACGAGTAGCTGTCCGGAGACAAGCAGGAGGCTTCCACGTACTTTATATAAACTCTCCCTATGTTGTTACTGGTCACTACTTCAGGCATTAGTAGTGTACCTCCTTTATTTCCTTTAAGAGATAGTATTTTAAAGTTGTAATAATTGGATATAAAGTTGTATTCTGGATCCCGCTACTCTGATGGGTATAGTTTAGTTTTCAGCCTATGTACTATTTCGCTTGTTTTATATCAAGTCATGTTATTATATTTTATTCCATGAACTGTGAGATATACTACATATTCTTTGGTAATTCATCGTTTCAACCCTTTTGACGATCGTCTCGTGCTAGTCGGGCATAGGGACAACGCATTTTGGGGAAATGTATGATAGTACGGGGCGGTCGTCACATCATATTCCTCACTTCTATCAAGCAGCGGTCCGGAGAGACCCTTTGCTCCTTCTTAGAAAGATTCAACGCGGCTGTTGCATCAGCCGATCGACCTGATTCATCAATGGTGTTCATGGCCGCCATAGCCGGCGTTCACATCAGCTCTGACTTCAAGATGTCTCTAATCAGGAATCCTCCCTATGAGATCGAGGATTTCTATGTAGAAGCGGAAAGATACCTCCGATAGGAATATGCCAGCATCGAGATGGGAAATCTCGAGGTACTTGCTTCCAGGGAAGCAAGTCCATCTAACACATCTTGTACGAACAAAGGAAAGGAAAAGCCTCAGGAAGGAACGTACGACCCCGAAGAGAGGACAAGTATGGTCAACACACCGAGCTCAACTCCTCCCTGCTGGACATCTACATCGATGTATGTGGATTTCTTCCCATACCAAAGCCTCTTAAACGGGAGCCGACTCAAAGAGAACGAGAATCAGGAAATCTCTGCATGTATCATTACTCGGTCGGTCATAAAACTAATCAATGCAGGCACTTGCGCAACCTTATCGAGGAGCAGGTCAGGCGTGGAGAGCTTCCCGGGTACTTCAAACAATCTGTGCCGGCCACACCTCCACAACAACCGCCTCAAGTCCCTCAAACTGGTCCCCGAGTCTCTCGGAACGGCAAAGACCCCGAGCTAAGCCATTGTGGCCTTATCATCAACTGATCAGGCTCATGCACCTCATTTCTTAGATTTTTTTTTTTTCTTTTTTCAATAATAATATGGTTGTGTTGAAGTACACACGTACGAGGTTAGGATGTAATCTCTAGGCATGCTCTGGATTCAACTATCAACCTATTTAGATTTATTACAATTTCTATAATAGCACTTTCTAGCAGCAATACAAATTTGTTTTTCAAGCATGGATTATGTATGGACTCATAAAAGCCGATCATGGTTTATGCTCACCCACTTTATAAGTCGAGTTTTCCGCCATCCTCGCATGGCCAACGCTTGCCCCTTCTAAGCCGAACTTACCGCCATCCATGCATGGCCAACGCTCCCCTCTTGTAAGCCGAGCATGCCACCATCCTCGCATGGCCAACGCTCACCCTTGTAAGCTGAGCTTGCCCCTATCCTCAGATGGCCAACTCTAGCCCCTTGTAAGTTGAGCTTGCCGCCATCCTTGCATGTCCAACACTCACCCCTTGTAAGCCGAGTTTGCCGCCATCCTCGCATGGCCAACGCTCGCAACCTCACAAGCCGAGCCCAAAATGCGCTTGTAGTTTTAAAACTGTGCAGATACTTTATAAAAGGAAATGTGGTCGGTTAACTTCATCACATCTCTGGCCTTAATACGTTCTTCAATGGTTGCAGTTTTCTAGTCCTTAATACGATCAATACCGATCGTTGGTTTTCCGGCCTTAATACAACCATCTGGATCGTCGGTCTTCTGCCCTTAATGTGGTTTAGGTACAACCATGGCTCTCTACATAATGGACTCAGATGCTTCATTCATCCAGAGCACACCTTCCTTTACAAGAAAGATATGCTCTGGGGGGCAAAGCGTTGATCAACCTTTTGGCAAAAGTTGTCACGGCTCAACAGATCAAAGCCCAACACCAAAGATCCAATCCAAAACCAACAGATCCCAATGGTCGGCCCTTTATGCATGAATATCCGATTCAGGTTAGGCCCGAGCCTTATCTTGCTCAAGCAACGACACATCATACCCTGGTATTATCACCCATCAAACCGACTGAGTCAAACTTCTCCTTAAAGTTCAGATTGGTCAGATATCCCTGGATCTACCTGGAAATATCCAGATGAGTCATTCATTGCTCAGCCCGATTTTCAAGGCAGTAAAGGTAGTCAACACTCTCAGCCAAAGCTCTACTTTTGATACATCATAGCCCAAGTGCCATGCACGCCGCAACTCTCAAGAATACTATTGCTCAGCAGTGAAATGGATCCCCTCGTCGCAATTGCAGCAGCCAAATCGACCACCACGTGTTCAGGCTCTTAAAAAAGAGGCGAGCCATGTAGCGAGTGATCCATCCACCTCCTTCACCTGTAAATACCTCCTTCCCCAAAGTGGAAAGGGACCTCTGGCACCTTGGACATTCTGGATCTCCTGAAGAGAACTCACGGCTAACTCCAAAAATAGCCAAATCTTTTTCCACTCAAGCACAAGGACTTTGTGTTCATTCTTCTCATCTCCCACTTTCTTTAAAAAGAAAAGACATTGTACTTGTAATCAAAAGCAAATCAATATATATAAAGTGGATGTAGGCAACATGCTTTGCCGAACCACTATAAAAAAATTGTGTGTGTTCCCCTTTTTACTCTTTTTCATATTCTGTGTTTATTCTCGTGTGTTCACAACACACGTTGGGGGTTGATCGTCACTTGACCAACTTTTGACATCAACAATATACATACATACATACATATATATATATATATATATGTTTATAATATATGTTTTATAGTCTTATATCATATAATTTTTTAAATATATTTATATTATATATTACTATGTTTTTATATACTTTTACACTTTAGAAAATTCATTTGAAACACTAGTTTTTGATTCAAGAATTTCCAAAATATATATATGTATTGCTTTTAACACTTGAAAAATGATTTTAAATTCAAAAATAACATACATACATCGATATACATGCACATGTCACAATATAATCGTCATTTTTTTAAATTTCAAAGGAAGTGCCTTTTCATTATTTGAAACGCTTCAAAAATGTTGCAACCTTTCAAACTCTATAAATATGGGTGAATTTCGAATTTTTTATAACTTTTTCATCTCCTTCTTCATCCCTTCTCTTACCACCATTATCATACTTTAATTTCTAGATTTTTAAAATTGTACTCTCCCAATTTCAACAGAAATTATATCAATCTTCTTCTTTTCTCAATCTCTATCAAATACTCTCTGATTGGAAGTATTATTCTAGAGTTTTAAGGCTATTGTAATCATTTGGGAAATATTTGGGAAACGGTGTGTTCCTTGTAACTCGGAAATCAAGGAATGGGAGCGGTGTGAACCTTGTAGCCGTGAAATCAAGGGTGTTGCAAGATTGATACAAGTATTAATACAACTTTGCGCAATCTAGCGTTGTGTGGGACTAGACGTAGGAGTAATCGAACCAGTATAAAATCTGCTGTGTTCTTTTTTTTTCTGCATTTTATATTTACTTATATCTATGTCTGTGATTATTTCTGTGTTTGTGATCATTTCTGGTGTGATAATCATTTTGTGATCCATATAGTAATTCAAGTTGGTTAAAATTTCTATAAATTTCTTATAAACACTACTCACCCCCTCTAGTGTGAATTCTGCCTTATGATCCTTAATATGCATCCTTAACTTAAAGATTTATGTAATTCTTAGCTTAAATAAAAGTTTATATAATTTAATGGATCTTGCTATACAGGGTAGTGACGTAAAATATATAATCTTTGCACAGTTCGGTCTTAGAATTTTTATTTATGCATATCCATTATAATATACCAGATTTTGGTTAAAACAATATACAAAACAAGTATAATTGTCAACTACTACGTATTTTTGTATATATTATTGTTTGCCACTAAAATATTTAAAAGAAAAACTGATAAGAATTTGTTTCTTGCAACATATGTATTTTATTCATGTTATTTTGTATACTTTCTTTTCTTTTGATATATATATTTGTATGATTTTTATATATGTGACAACTCATACACTTTTATTATCGTTATGTGATGATTCTTGCATGTCTGGCATCCATGTAAGCTTGGTATTCAGTCGCTCGATATTTCTTTTATTCCTTACTTGATGTTGCATGCTTGGAAATATGATTTAGTATTTACGTGGAGGCTAACACACATGTGTGTATACATATACTGTCTCATATGTATATATACAAATCATTATCATATGTATACTTGATCAAAATTGATAAGAACAGATACTATAGTTGGTCAAAACTGATAAGAATAGATACTATAGAATCAAAAGATGATGATGGACAATCCATATACTTAAGGCAACAATATAAAAAATATTTTACTTTTAGTTCGAATTATATTTAGTGGTTTATGATGAGTGTCTCTTACTTGTGATTATATATTGATCTCCTTACTGGGTTTTGCACCAGATATAGGGGTGAGGCTTGGCCTTATGGTTTGGTGGAGATGTTTACAATAACAGGAACATCGTCAGGTTGATGGGAGAAGGCTAATCAAAAGGGGACGCTGTTAATTAGTCTAATCCCACCAACTTATGACGATGTTCTTGTTGTTGTCTGATAGCTCCATCGAAACCACAAGCTCAAGCCTCACCCCTAGCTTTCCACCAAAGAGCCACCACAACCACCTTCGAGCCTTCCAATGTTGTGCCAAAGGTGAGTGTTAGCCCACTATTTACTTTATTCAAGTATTTAAACATCGATTTAAACTAAAATATGATAGTAAAATTCTTATTATTGGTTGCTGACTTTATGCTACATGATACTGTCTTTTGGTTGGTTTGTTAGTAATTATCAGCATATGCTACTTTATGAAATTGAAATACACACTTGGTTCGAGCTTGAAAAACAATTGTAGCTTGTTTGATTTTCTAAATATGAACCCCTTTGATTCATTTTCTTGTTACCTGGAATTTGTCCTATGCTTTGCTCACGCCTACGAATTAGTTAGGTTATTTTGATTTCGGATAAACTGAAAATGTGTTGACTTGTACCTGGAACTGGCTGATGCCTTGCTAAGAGATAATGTAGATTGATCCCAGTGCAAACTTAACAAACTGGAAATTGTGTGACATCCAATCTTTTGATCAATTAAACTGAATCGTGTTGGTCTCATCGATGAACTGGAATATATGTTGTTTACCTTAGTGTTGTAGGCCATACACCTTCTACCCCCTTATGTTATGAATTTTAGTCTTGAATGTTGAACTTGTGTCTTGCTCGTTTCCGGGATGTGGAGGCAATGCAAACATGTACATCGGTTTGATGTTGTGCATTTGCTGTCGTTTTACTTTTCACTTGTGCATATGAACTCATGCAACTGTCTTGAATTCCCTGAACAACCTACATTTGTGCACTTTTGTCTTTGTACTCTTTCTGCCTTATTGCAGTGCTCTTGTGCACTTTTTTTTTTTGCTTCCCATGTGTCAGCCCACGATTTGTTGTTTACTGACCATATTCATGTAATTGTTGAGTTATTGAATCATTTATGTGTGTGTCACTTGAACGTTATGTTTTTACATTTGCTATTTTTTGACTTTACCCTGTAGCAACAGATTTTCTCTTCACTGATTACTATACATATAATTGAAGTGCATTGGCCTTTGATTATGTATTTACTGAGTTTTTTATTGTGCCATAATCTTGTATACCCATGTTATGTTTGTTAACCGGTATGCATGTGCATTATCATGTGTTCTTGGTACTGTTCTTTGCTGTTAACCATTGAGTTGCACATACATTTTTGTCGATTTTAAGCATATACATGTATACACATATAAACGTATGTGTATAATTGTATTTGTGCTTGTGCAAATATGAAATTTATATATGTATTAGTATGCCTTATACATGCTGTTACATTGTTTTGTCTTTGGCTTGTGTTGTCACTTGTATATGCTTTACTTGCACTTGTTATTTCCTAGTTCTAGGGTGTTGTGGCAAGGCACATGTCCATGTCCACGTGTGTACATGCATTGTAATGACCTGCCTTTTCGACCACTTCTAGTCGGTAATTAAACCAACTTAAATCGGTTGAAACGACAGATTGTTATTTAGCTTACAGTGTTTAAACAGAATCATATGCAAAAATCACATAATAAATAAACAACAATATCTCACAGCGGAAGCATTTTATACAAAATATCAAAGTTAAAAAAATTCATTTACACGACGGAAGAAAAATATACATTAATTTATTTTTCAAAAGTTTGTGAATTTTAAGCGGACATCTTCGTCACTCTGTAATTTCAATAGCGGAAGTCTTTAAATCTGCAGCACTACGATCTGACCCGAGCATTCCACGCAAAACTTAAAACACTCGAGTCAGGATTAATCATTGTTCAAGTAAAATCAATAAAAAAATTAATCCTAACTTCAAAGATATCATATGCAAAATAGTCAGATATGTAGTATTTGGTTCTTATAAATGTGCAGTGTCCATTTTATATTAGCTTAAATTTAAGTATAGTATATGTTGAAATCAGTTTAACTTTAGGAAACATAATGATATTTGAAATGTACATACACAACAAATTATTAATGATCCACGTATATTAGCCATGAATCGCCAAAATATATACACCATAAAGGATCGAAGTGCTTGCATGAATTAACAAAAGAATGAGGGGCATCACAATAATGGCATACGGCATGGTCCAATACATGTTCAATTCAAGATGCAGCAAAACATAGCTGATGAGGCAGCATGCGAAACTTTCAAGACAACAAGGTGTTTGGCAGCAGCATGATGGGTGTCTGAACAAAATTCGCCGCAAGGGTGAATTGAAGAGGAACATAAGGTGGAGATTTTATCCAAGAAAACCGATCGCAGGCAGCCCTAAAATATTTAAAATTAGCATATAGGAAGAGTTTCAGTGTGGGTGCCGTAAGTGTAAATCAAAATGGACGAAACCATGGTGTACATAGTATACATTTATTTCCATAAAAAACAATACTAAAAGAAAAAAATAAAGAAACATGTGCATGAAGATACGCGTGATTAACTTCCGGCAAGTAGCAGGGTATATATTTGAATCCAAATTATGTCCCAATTTCAAGGCAGCAACCTTAACGTGGTGTCTGGCATATTGTATTTGTGTTAATCAGTGTTTAAAAGACCCAATCCAACCTCGATTCGACCGCGGTTAACCTTCGACCTTGGAGCGCCACGACTCTTAAAATGAAATAACCTTGCGCGTTCACAAACCCGCGGTTTAACCTCAAAACCCTAAAAAAAAACCTCTGGTTCGACCTCTTTGAACCCCATGGTTCTTCAAATTTGCGAAAATATAATTATTTCACTCTTTATTTTTTACTATAATAAATGTAACAAATAATTTTATAGCAATTGTTATTAAATTTTGGATTATATAATTCATTATTATGTACATTTTACGAACTATAATTGAACCAATCCTCTTTTACTATAGAAAATTAGTAAACTTACAAGTATAATTGTTTCAATTAGGTAGTTTGGACATGGATGTTTGTCATAATTGCTTAAATTTTATCTATATTTAAATTAATTTTATATTTAAGTCAAAAAATAAAAATAAACTATCTGCGCGGTTCTCACGGTCTGACCGGTTGAACAACGAAAACCTTGGACCTTTCACTGTCACGGTTTGACATACGGTTCGGTATTCACTACTATGGTGTTAATGCACAAGGAATCAAATCCAAGAAGTATAGCATCCGTACAAGCTTCAAAGCGAGTATATTTATACATACATACATACTGACATCCATACAAGTGTGTGTGACAGTAAGAGGTATGATCATTTTAAGGGCACACGAGTAAAGCATGAACAGTAAGCCACCGTTATCGGTCACAAATATGAAGAACAATCGACAAAGTTTACACCCAACCTCAAAACATCATGTACTGCTCCATAGACAGGTGATACACAATAGTGGATTGAACAACAACCAAAATGGCATAAATCAAGGCCAGTAATGTGATATGGCTACAGAGGAAAAAAAGAGGTGGGAGGAAGAAATAGAGGAGCAGGGGACGAACAAAGAATGGAGAAGAAAATCTTTACAGAGAGAGAAATTCACAATAAACTTCTATATCCTTTTCCATTGGTCCAATACACTTAAATAGCAGTCCCCCCTAACAACTTGTGAGGACGTGGCCATCATAAGGCGCCAAAATACATGAAAATAGCGCCAAAAAAAGAGAGAATAACAGAAATAAAGCTGTTGCAAATTAACAGAATACTAAAGTAATGAAAATATCTCCATAGTGCCTGCTACTCCAAATAGCGTTGTGGTAGCCTTACCACCCTTCTTGGACGAGTATTACCTCCCTGTGCAACATTGTCTGGTGTGTCTTGTGTGGTGCTAGCCGTGTGTGCATCACTGCCCACATCTTCAAGAACGACCTTGTCCTCAAGGTCGGCATAGGCTGTAGCGATTTCTGGTGGTAGTGGTCGTGGCTCAATGGCTGATGGTTGCGGACATAGTTTGAGTAAGGACACATGAAAAACAGGGTGTATTTTTGCCGAAGGAGGGAGCTGCAGTTTGTAAGCTACATTGCCGATGCGTTCTGTAATCTGGAACGGTCCGTAATACTTCTTTGTTAATTTATGATGGTTGTTTCTCATGGTTTGTTGACGGTACGGTTGGAGTTTGAGAAAAACCCAAGTCCCTACGTCGAAGCTTTTGTCAGTGCGGTGTTGATCGGCTTGTGTCTTCATACGCTGCTGTGCCTTGTGCAAGTTGGCTTTAATCATGTGCAGTAAGGTGTCTCTAGAGGCAGTCCAGTCTGCAAGTGATGGCACATTGGTGGAGTGGCTGATGTAGTCGGAGAGAACTGGTGGCAGCCTGCCGTAGACTGCCTGGAAAGGTGTCATGCCGATGGCAGTGTGTTTAGTGGTATTATACCACCACTCGGCCCATGGGAGGCACTTAGCCCACTTATTTGGTGCGTCACTTGTTATCGCTCTCAAATAGGTTTCAAGACAACGGTTTAAAACTTCGGACTGACCGTCTGTCTGCGGGTGATACGCGCTGCTGAACTGGAGTTTTGTGCCTTGAAGTCGGAACAATTCGCGCCAGAACTGACTTGTAAAAAGTTTATCCCGGTCTGAAGTGATCGTGCGCGGAAAGCCGTGTAGTCGTACATACTCTTGTAAGAAGAAAGTTGCTAGCTGAGGGGCAGATACTGAAGATGGAAGTGCGCAGAAATGAGCGTATTTGGATAGGCGATCGATTATCACCCAAATAGTTGTTCGACCATATGACTGTGGAAGGTTAGTGATGAAATCCATCGCAATGTCCTCCCAAATTTGTGTGGGTACTGGTAACGGCTGAAGCAAGCCTTTGTAGGGTGTGTTGTCGGGCTTCGTTTGCAGGCAAGTGGAGCACTCGCTGACGAACTTGTGAACGGTGGGTGCTAAGTTAGGCCAGTAAAAATTTGCTGATACTCTTGCAATTGTTGCCTTGATACCTGAATGACCCCCAACTTTGGACGAGTGCAGCTCCGCCATAATTCTTTGTTTGAGATTTTCATTTGCCGGAACATATACACGTTTTCCCCAAAATAACAAATTATTTCGAAAATGAAATTTCGGGTTTGGACAAGTACCTGCTGCAAGTTTGTTGATGATGTCTTGTGTTGTTGGATCTGTGGCTACCGCGGTCTGAATATCCGCTAGCAATGGAAACGATGGTGCTGAAATTGCGTGCATGGTTGCTGCCGAGGAGAATCTTGATAAGCCATCTGCAACCAAATTCTGTTTACCTGGTTTGTAATGAATCGTGAAGTCAAATCCGAGCAATTTAGAGAGCCATTTTTGCTGCTCCGGAGTTTGAATTGTTTGCGATGTGAGCTCGCGTAAGCTTTGGTGATCGGTATAAATTTGGAAGGGACGACCTAAGAGGTAGTGTCGCCATTTTTTGACTGAGGAAATTATTGCGAACATCTCTCTCGAATAGGTTGAAGATTTGTGAAGGGATGGCGGAAGCTTAAGGCTGAAGAATGCGATGGGGTGGTCGGATTGAGAGAGAATCGCTCCAATAGCAGTATCGGAGGCGTCGGTGGTTACTGAAAAGGGTTTGTCAAAATTGGGCAGTGCGAGAATAGGGGTGGAGGTGATAGCGGCTTTCAATTTGTCAAAGGCGAGCTGTGCCTCGTTGGACCAAGAGAATGTTTTGAGCTTCAATAAATCAGTAATTGGGCTTGTGAGGCCTGCATAATTCTTTATAAACCGGCGGTAGTAACCGGTGAGGCCCAAGAAACCACGCACAGCCGTCAATGATTTTGGTGTAGGCCACGTAAGCATGGCAGAAATTTTAGATTGGTCTACGCGGACACCCTCGCTTGAGATAATATGGCCCAGATATTCAAGCTCAGTGAGGCCAAAGGAACATTTATTTGGGTTGGCATAAAAATGGTGTTGATTGAGGATGTGGAGTGTTTGATTGAGGTGTTCTAGATGGGCTATCCATGAGGCGCTATAGATGAGTATATCATCAAAAAAAACAAGTATGAATTTTCGCAAGTATGGACGGAAAATATTATTCATGGTTGCTTGGAAAGTAGATGGGGCGTTGGTTAGGCCGAATGGCATGACAAGGAACTCGTAATGGCCTTCGTGTGTGCGAAATGCGGTTTTAGGAATATCGGGTGGGTGAACACGAATTTGGAAATAACCACTTCGGAGGTCTAGCTTGGAAAAAAACATAGCACCATAAAGTTCATCCAATAATTCGTCGACGGTTGGTATTGGAAATCTATCTTTTATGGTGATCGCGTTAAGTGCGCGATAATCAACACAAAAACGCCATGAGCCGTCTTTTTTTTTTACTAAAAGAACGGGGGAAGAGAAAGGGCTTGTGGAGGGTTGAATGATATTTGAATTGAGCATTTCATTGATTTGTTTTTCTATTTCGTTCTTTTGGAAGTGGGGATATCGATATGGTTTGACGTTTATTGGTGTGGCGTTGGGTAGTAGGGAGATATGATGGTTAAGTGAGCGGGATGGGGGTAATGTTTTTGGTTGGCAGAATATGTGTTTGAAGGTGGTAAGTATTGTCTGAATTTGTGGATTTGTATGAGTAATCTGGTCATGAGCAGGTGGGGTTGGGGTATTGGTTAGCTGGAGAAAAAAGAAGGTGGAAATATCGGATGTGGTATCCAGGCGTTTGAGTTGATTTAAGGAAATGGGTTCTGGGTTCGTGTGTGGGCCAAGCCCAGTCAGTAAAATGATTTCATCATTAAACTGGAATTGCATAGTGAGTCTTCGGTGGTCTATTGTGACTGGGCCGAGCTGTTCCAGCCATTGAATACCAAAAACCGCATCTGAGCCCACTATTTCAAGCAAATAAAAATCAATGGGAAATGTGTACCCTTGGATTTCGATCAACACATTTCTGCAGCATCCCGAACTTCGTAGTTTGTCACCATTTCCCACGGTCACGGAAAATGAGCTGTCGCCGTCAATGTCCAGCGCTAGAAATTTTGCCGTCTTCGGGTGTAGATAGTTATGAGTGGACCCTGAATCGACCAAAATTGAAATCGGGTTTCCCTTGATGGATGCTGGAAGGCGGATTGCGCGAGGGTGGGACGAGCCTGTTAAAGCATGAAACGAGATCTCCTGTGATTCATCTGCATCGTTGGTTGTCTCGTTGGTTGGTTCGATTATTGGGGAAGGGTCTGGAATTTCATTTGTGGTTTTTGTGTCATCCGGGTTGATGTCGGGGAGAATCATTAAAATGTGGGTCGGTTTACAGCGATGTCCGAAATGATATTTTTCATCACAGTTGAAACAGAGGCCTTGTTGTTTGCGGGCATTCATTTCTGCTTGTGTGAGTTGTTTAATGGGGATTGATGGTTTAGTTTGTGGAGTAGAAGGTGTTTGTGGAAATGACTGAGTGGGAGTTTGGGTATTAGTTAGCTTGGTAAAGTGAGAGCTGGGTTTGTGAAAAGGGGATTTATATTGGTCTGTGTGTTTTTTTTCAATGAGTTTAGCGGTGTCGATGGCATCGGAAATTGTGGTCGGTTTAAGGAGGAGGAGTTCGTTTTGGATCTGCGGTTTCAAGCCGGAAATGAAACATTGTAGTATGGATTCTGGGTTAAGGGTTGTGATTCGGTTACAAAGTGTCTCAAAAGTGGCTTGGTAGTTATCGACGGTGGTTATTTGTTTTAGTTTGAAGAGAGTGGCTTCTGGGTTTAAAAATGTGGGGGGGCCGAAACGTTTTTCCACTGCCGATGCTAACGCTGGCCATGATGACAGCTGCTTATTGCGGTGCATCCATTGGAACCAAGCTAGTGCTTGTCCTTCCATGTGAAAACTTGCTAAGTCTACTCGTTGTTCCTCCGGTGTTGAGTAGTAAGTAAAATAACGCTCGGCTTGGAAGATCCAAGCGTGTGGGTTGGTGCCATCGAACGTGATTAGAGTTATTTTGGGCTGTCGGTTTTGGTTTGGTGTGGATAAAAGTGGGGGTTGGCGGTTTGGAATTGGCTGGTTAGGTACAGCTGAGTTTTGACTGTTTGGAGAAGGAGGTGGCTGTGTATCAAAACGATGGGTGAGATCTGCTACTGATTTTGTGAGGGAGTGAATAGCGGTTTTAATATCGAGTATATCGGCGTTTTGTGATTCGAGGAGTGAGCCATGGCTTGATTGGGTGGATTGTATTGCGGTGATGGTGTCGTTGTGGCTTTGGAGTTGCTGGACGGCTTCTTCCAGTCGTGTCATGGTGATGGAAGGTTGGGTATTATGGGAGGGTATGGAGATCACTGGTGAAAGCACCAGATGATATGGCTACAGAGGAAAAAAAGAGGTGGGAGGAAGAAATAGAGGAGCAGGGGACGAACAAAGAATGGAGAAGAAAATCTTTACAGAGAGAGAAATTCACAATAAACTTCTATATCCTTTTCCATTGGTCCAATACACTTAAATAGCAGTCCCCCCTAACAACTTGTGATGACGTGGCCATCATAAGGCGCCAAAATACATGAAAATAGCGCCAAAAAAAGAGAGAATAACAGAAATAAAGCTGTTGCAAATTAACAGAATACTAAAGTAATGAAAATATCTCCATAGTGCCTGCTACTCCAAATAGCGTTGTGGTAGCCTTACCACCCTTCTTGGACGAGTATTACCTCCCTGTGCAACATTGTCTGGTGTGTCTTGTGTGGTGCTAGCCGTGTGTGCATCATAATGTAGTAACCAGGTGGAGCAAGTAGCAAGCGAAACAAACACAGGGATTCGGCTATTTTATTTAGTTTTGTCTTGATGTTGGGATACTTGAAATCAAAAAAATCTTGAGATGAACTCACATTGAATGCAACAACAAGAAGGCGCAGGCGGTGGGCTCGATGCAGTGGCTTGGGAGGCACGGGTTCGATAGTTGCTTGGCTGCGGTGGGTGCGCTTCTCAACGATGGAGAGGAGGGCAGAACTAGGGATGACGGTTGCGAGTAGAGGAAGCTTCGGAGGCTGTCTCCTTAGATTCGTGCGGAGGGCTAGGTTTCAAAGTATAGCTCTACTGACCAATTTTTTTGAGTCGTTAGTGGTTTCGATGAACTTGGAAGAGGAGAAGACAATGGGCAGAGAGGAAGTAACATGGGGAAGCGGAGGAACGGATACAGTATGTATGTATATATATATATGTATATATATATATATATATGTATATATATATATACATATATATATATATATATACATATATATATATATATATAATGGGGAAGCGGAGGAACGGATACAGTGTGGAATACTTGGTTGTGGTTGAGGGGCTTTTGGGGTGCTCTCGAACCTGCATATATATATATATATAATATCGAACCTCAAGCCTAAAATAAGGCGTGGATCGAACGTTTCTCCCAAAAGTATCCCCATTTACTAAGACATAGTTTTACCAATTCATAATTTTCTTTTTTTTATATATATAAACATATATGTTACGTTTTCATTTCCGTTCAAAATACATGTTATGTTTTCAGCCTCTGTTTGCTTATACATGTTGCGCCACTTTTTTATTTATGCACAGGAGTGAAAGAAAGTGGTTTGTTATAGTTCTTGAAAAATTGAAAGCTACGTGAGTGGTCCTGTTTACTTTTTTTAATAGAAGAAGCATACATGGACAATTACAAAACTATAAGCATGTATAACGTATGGACATGAGTGTGGACAATTACAATGTTAGTTTCAAAGAAAAATTAAGAGCATGCATGGAAAATTTTATTAAACGCATGCATTACTTATATATTAAAATGTTACTTACGGTGGTCCGAACATCTGAATTTCACGAAACGAAAAATGAAGTTTTTTCTAGAATACAGTCCAATATTTTTTGTTCAAATTCGGTCAAGTTCCAACAATGTTTCATTTGTACATATTTTATTAAATCTTTAATTAAATTAACGCGAACGGAACATACCTGCTTATTTTCCAACGAAATTTATTCCTATGTTATGTTTAATTAGACGCATCTCAAATATAATTTTTTTTAGATTTTTTTTATCTGACCAATATCAGTTGCCGCTACCACAAATAATCGTCAAAAATCAATTCAAACAAAGCGACTAAACTTCGATGTTTTCAATATAATATTATTTAAATCACTTCTAAACGAAAATAAAAAAATTCAAACATCAATATTTCATTATAAAACGATTTCATGATTTAAACCAATACATTCTAAGTTATGTTTATAGTTTAATTTTATTTTAAAACCATATTAAATCGATAATTAAATCAAGTTCAATAATTTTAAATAGTCAAAATTAACGGGATGTTATAATCTCCCCCACTCAAAACTTTTCGTCCTCAAAAAGGAGAATTAGCAAAATACTTCTATTAATCAAATTTAGTCTAAAACAAAATAACAATAGGATATAAACTCAAAAATTTCATACAAATCTAAAATTTTCAAAACTAATCTTTATTAAAACCTTTACAAAATTTGTTATAAAACTTAAATTTAAACACAAATTCTCTTATTGGAAATTCAGAAAAATGTATTTTATTATATATAAAAGTTGTGAACTTGAAAAACATTTAAACCCACTCTCTTAGTTTATTTGTTTAGATTATATAAGTTTTAATTTCAGATAACTGTTTTATTATTTAAAGTTTGAAAATACTGGATAACTCGAAGTTTAACAAGTTTATTTTTGTTCTTACAAAAAATTAGGCATACGTGATACTTGACACATGACTAAAATTCTCCAAGTACTAAATATATATTTGTTTCAACTCCCAGTGAAAATACTTAAAAAAAAAATTAGAAAAAAATTAGATATGGAAAGAACTTCACTTCCCTGATGGATCGGAGACACGCGGCAGTTACGCTACTATTCCAGTAGAATCGCTTGTGCCCGTAGGTATCATACCCCTCTAATTTTGCCATCGTTATTTGCCATAGATCTCTGTTACGCCGTAGTTACGTTACTATTCCAGTAGAGTCGTTTGTACTGAAGGGATCGTGCCCCATCGAATTTCGTTGTGGCATCTAGATCGAAGTAACATGGCAGTTGCGCCACTATCCCAGTGGAATCACTTATAACTGTAGGCATCACGCCTCTCAAATTACGCTAGAAAATCAATCATAACAGTATATTAAACGTAATATCATAGAGTGAGATTCCAATTTCAATGGATACTTCAATCAATAGAGTTCCAACGTAGCTATGATTTTCAACAAACCCGAGGTCCCAAAAGTTACCTACCAAGTAGGCACGCACTGCAAGGTATTTCTCACATCTTTGATTTTGAAAACATAAGATACGGTATACATAATACTTCATTTCATTTTCGCATATATCACACTTATATAAATATCAATTTACATAAGATTTCATTTTTTATAATGTTTTTAAACGTATCATTCTTATATAAATTCCACTATATAAGATCTCATTTCAAATTAATTACCTTCCAACTCAGTAGTTTTCAAATTAATCATTGTTCTTATATAAATTTCTCATACATAAAGTTTGAAAACTTCATATCAAATATTCAAAATCAAAGATTTGACGAAATTCCATTTCGATACCAATTTAGTTTTGATTTCACAGTTGACCTGAATATTCAATATAATTTCAAATCTAGTTCATACTCACAATCAATTCATTATCAAAGTTCCACATTCAATTTGGGTTACACATTCCTAAATATCATTATTCAATTGAATCTTTATTTCAATCATTTCAGACTAAACTGCTCGGATCGAAAATAAATATTTTATCTCAAAATAGTTAGAATTTCTCTCCAACTTGCATATTAATTCTAGTATGATCTTCTCAAGCTTACAAATTTGTTCCAATGTTAGCATTATTGTGCATAACTCTTTGTAAAAGTGACTAAGCTCCGTTATAACACACCAAACTTTATGCGGAAGCTAATCCTTGAAAGCAATTGGAAAAAACTTCTCCAGAAATAAATGACAATCATGAGTTTTCATTCCATTTATTCTCGTACTATTTAAATCAACACATCTTCGTAAATTTGAAGCAATACCATCGTGAAATCGTAAGGACTCAATCCACTTCAACAGAATTCTACAACTTTCTCAATCTAGCTCGAAACATACTTTAGCAGTAAAGTCGAATATCACGTCTTGATCTCTAATCGTCTTTAATTTTACCTTTCACATTGAGAAACGTATTGAATACATTTCCAAAAACATTTTTTCACTATGCATAACATCGATATTATGATGAAGTAATAAATTTCTCCAATATGGAAACTCCCAAAATATGCTTTGTTTGCACCAATTATGACTCAAGCATTTTCCTTCGATTGTGAAATTTAATCCATTTGGATTATTGTATATCTTTGGAAAGTTTTGCATGCAGTCATAAATTTCTTCACTATAGTACATAGGTGGTGCTTCAACGGTTACTATTATGTTTCTTCAAAAATCCTTCTTATTTTGTGTACGTGGATAATCAAAGTCTAAAAAGCAACGATGGCAATCAAACAAAGACATTTTTCCTCCGTTTGCTAAACGAAACGACGATGTCCACTCTATGTAATATGGGCACGCTAATCTACCAGCCGTACTCCAATAAGGGAGCATACCGTATGCTGGAAAATCACTAATAGTCCATAATAAAGAAGTACGCATGATAAAATTATTCTTCGTTGACACAGTGTAAGTAAGAACTCCATCATTCCAAAGGAGATTCAGCTCATCAATTAGCGGTTGCAAATATACATCTATGCCTTGTTTAGGATCTCTAGGCCCAGAAATGATTAGAGTTAAGAACATGTAAGGATTTTTCATAAACATCCAAGGTGGCAAATTATACGGTGTCAGAATAACTGGCCATGAAGAATATTGTTTTCTGAATTGGTCAATGGCGCGAATCCATCTGTATATATGCCTAATCTGACATTACGTGCCTCTTTTGCAAATTCTGGATATGTTCTATCAAAATGTTTTCACGCTTCTCCATCTGATGGATGACATAACAATCCCTCGTTATAACTTCGAACGACATGCCAACTTATGTGAGATGCAGTTGCCGTAGATGCATGCATTCTTTGTAACCTAGGAACAAGCGACAAGTAAAGCAACCTTGTGTATGGAACATCTTTTGATTTATTTTTATTTCCCTTGTATCTTTTGGCAGAACAATATTTGAAACTCCTAAGCTCCTTATCATTTTTCCAAAATAGCATACAACCATTTCAACATGTATCTATTTTATCATATGGTAATCCAAATGCAGTTACCAACTTCTTCGTCTTATAATAACTGCCTCCCAAGACATTATCAAAAAGGCAACATCTCCAGACTAACCTTAAGATACTCATCAAATTCGTTTTCTGAACTATTATATTTTACTTTAATTGCAATATATCTAGCAGTTGCAGATAATTCTATATGAGTTTCACAACCATTCCACAAAGGTTGATTCACAGCGTGTAATAAATCAAAAAGTTTCTTCGTTTCTGCATTAGGAGGTTCTTCCACATCTAAACCTCTCTCTAACACATTGTGGAGGAGTGGACCTATGACATCATAAACTATGGCTTCCATCCTATTTTCTTGGTTATAACTCTCATTATGATCAAAAATATTAATCTCATTGTCGTTAGTGCTAGTTGTACGGGTAAATTCTCCATGAAACCTCCACAACTCATAATCAAGTATAAAACCATATTTGCACAAATGAGATTTGACGGTATCACCATCCCAAATAGCTTCATTTTTACATTTTTTGCAAGGACATCTAATTTCTTGATCTCCAAACTCTCTAGAAGCAAAATTTACAAAAACATCAATACCCTTGAAAAAATCCTCTAATATTTAACCTTGCCCATCTTTTCGCTTGTACATCCATGTACGATCCTTCATATAATCCATTTCAACTGCATTGCACAATGTTGTAAAAATATCTAGTATGCTTTTTTATGAACAAACTAATCTAAATATTGTAAAGTTATTCATCTAATTATGACTTTTTTTAAGGATAAAATAAATAATCTTGTAAAATGACAGAGTATGGTATTGTATCAATAATAATGGCTCCTTTGTATATCAAACAGAGTGTGTAATCATCTTATAAATGACATAGTGTGGTACTGTATCAGCAATTATCTAAAATAAATAACAAGAAAAAGGGGTGTAGAAAATTTGATCAACCAAATGCATCAAACCCACATCAATAAAATTAGCTCGTCTATAGTAAAATATTACAATTTTTTTAAAATCAGTTTCTTCAAGTGTCACCATTGTTTAGGAAAAATAATTTATTTGTGCTTCTTAAGGAGATCTACTGCTATTTGACAAGAATATTAGGTTGTAATTCAGAATTATCTGAGATAACATTATCAATTTGCACGATGTTGAAGAATGAAAATATTAACAACTTGCATGTTCATTCACTCAACGCGTCAAAGTAATAATTTTTATCAACCACATCCACGTTCGTTCTTAAAAGTTCATATCCACATTCATTCTTAGAAGCAGAAATTTACTACATTACATTTTTAGCCCTTATTTTAATAATTTGTCCTAGAATTACACCTACAACAAGTGATCGACAAAATATAATTTTGTCAGGGACAAAGCATTGCTTATAAAACAACAGATTAGGGTTGTCTATCATGCTAAGAGGCTCAGATGAGTTCATTGTTGATGCATCCATTTCATACAAGTAATTTAACTACACTGCATTCGTCTTTTAAGATCCATAACAGAAGAAAATAATACACAACAAAGTAGAGAAATATAATGGATGAGAACATGGGTTTTCATACAATATTCATATTTTAAGATCCATGTCATGCAGTAATCAAAATTCAACATTATACAAGAAGGATGTAAAAAAATTTTACAGGAATTATTTAAAATAAAAAAGAAATCATAAAAAAATGGTGATGGAGATTAATTAACAAAATTGGTAATTGGACTTCGAAATCAAGTCGATAGCTCTCTACCGCCGTGCTTCAAAACCCTCACCCAGAAATGGAGTTTGGAATCCCTACAAACGAACAATAATGCGAATTGGAATCAAGTCGACATCTTCGTTTCCTTAATTGGTTAGCTGACAAATTTGATTTAGGGTTTAGGAAAGAGAAGGGGGAAACGTGAAAAAATAAAGCAATGACAGAAACGAAAACAGAAGAGTGAGAAACGAAAAATAGTGGAGGGATGACTGAAATAAAAAGCGAAAAACAGCGATTGAAGATTAAGAGGGGAAAAAATATGGAAATAAGGAAGACCAGCGGTAGAATGCATGGAATGGAAATTAGCCGTAGATATTCCAACCAAAATAAGGAAAGATTGTTAAATAATGAATACTAAATATATAATGGTCAATTATAATTGCTATTAAATTATAATGGTCAATTATAATTGTTAAATATATATTTTAAATAATGAATTTTCTTTTTAAGTATCAAAGATTGTTTATTAAATATTAATTCTTAAAAAGTATTTACTAAATATTATATATGAAATATAAGTCTTAATTTTTAATAATTTTATTGTAATAATAATTATTATTATTAATTAATACTAATATTATTTATTACTCAATAATACAAATTATTTTATTGTGATTATTGACTATATAAACGTAATTATCAAACAATAAAAAAAATTAAATATGACATTATAATTAATTATTAAACATGTTGATAATTATAAAAAAATAACACTAAAGCATCTTTTATAAAAATAACATAAATATCTCTAGCAAATGAATTGGAATTCTGTTGCAAAATAATTTCAAAACATATCTGTCGGTATCCTATCTCCATTTGCAGCGGAAAATTGTAGCGGATTTTTTTTGGTAAATGGACGCAAATTGCAACAGATTAGTGAGGGATAAAACAAGGCAACGGTGATAAATAAAATGAAAAGAAAATTGAAAAACCAAGAAACTATCCCTCGTAGATCTCATGGAAATCCATCGAAAATTAGCGATGAAAATTTCCGCTTCTAAAATCTGCTGCAAAATCAGTGTTTTCTTGTAGTGAGTTTGAATAATTAGATAAGTTTGAAAATGGGTTTGAAATAAATAGATAGGTTTTGTAAAATAACTAGATTGATAAAAAAATGAATTTGAATAAAATAATTGTATAATAAATAGTACTAATTTCCAAAAATAACCCAATCCGAATTAATTATCCAAAATTTAATATTTAGTTAATGTCATTTCATTTCAATGTTAAACTCAATTTAACTTCAGACCCAATTTGGTTACATTTCAAATTGAACCGAAGGTTCAAATTAGATCACATCTCGAGTTTCCATTTAAATCTTAAATTTCAATTAATGAAAATTCAAACATCAACTTTTAATTGAAAATGCAATTGAGTTCAACTGAATGCACACAATAATTATGCGAGCACTGAGTTGAATGCAGTGAGAGTTTGCATTGATCCAGGCTTGGTGTAAATTATTGAAATTCCTAAAGAGTTGAATGAAATATTGTAACGACCCAGTTTTTGAACTAGTTTTATAATCTATAATGTATAGATTATACAGATAATTTAGTTTAATTAAATAAATTCAGATTGATATATTTTGGAAATATCAGGGGAATTACAAATATATTTGTTTGTGATGATTTAAAAAGTCTGAATGCAATGTATATTTGTGCAGGACCAGTAGTTAATATTTTACCACCTGGTTATATTTAAAATCACTTAATTTGAACTTGTAAATATAGATTATTTAAGCAAGCAAATAAAACGGATATATAATGCAAAGATTCGTAGTATTGATTTTATGATGTTAATGATATCGGGTTCATTTAGTTTAAAATAATCATTTTTCTATATTTATTTATTTGATATATATGTATATAATCAAGTGGATTTAAAAAACTTTGTTGCATTTACTTGTTTTAAAGGATTTTGTACATATTGAGTTACATAAGGTAACTAGTAAGAATATTTGACGTCTAATATCATTTTACTGCACATAAGAAGGCCATGATTTCAAATTCCAAATGAGACGAGCGAAATTTTAAACATTTGCCATAATTAAAGTATGTTAGTAAAATATATTATACGAATATATATAGACAAGTTTACTCAGTCATAAACATAGAGTTTAGACTTGATGTGCACATTTGCATATAGATAAATGTAACATGTTTATTTGAATATATATATATACATGTACATAGGACAAGAATCAACTAAAATATATGCTTATAAATATATAAATGAAGTTATTAAAACAAGAATTAAATGAAATGGACATGAAAAGAAAAGAAAACCTGCAAGTATACAAATCAAAGAGGCAAATCATAGATAGGAGCAGCTGTATAGTTGCATTAGAAAGGAAAGAAGCAAGCATCTAGTTGTAACATCAAGTGACAGCTAAGAAATGAAAGAAAAATGTAGCCTGCAAGTGTACCACCGTGACAAAGAGAACACATGACTTGCATAGGAAGGTTGGGATACAAAACATAGATGCCTGACCTAAGTAGTTAAGTAGAAAGGATAGAAAAGAACATAAGGCTGCTAAATGGAAAAGAAACAATTTTACCCCCTGTGCAAACATGACAACCTTGAAATTTCGAGATCCTATAGATAGCTTTAGCCGTGTGCAAGTACATCTTCCTATACTGCAAACAAAGCAAAGGTACAAGGAAATCAAGCCATTTATGAGTATGATCTTGCCGTGGAGGCTAAGTCCATTTGTTAATGAATTTAAGATGCATACACATGTCCAATTCGGCAGCAAAAACATGATATCTTTATTTGCTTAAGAGCCAAGATCTGATGACAGTTAGAGCCTTATATAGTCAACATCACACATCATCTCACTGTCTAAATTCTGCTGCTACACATACACCCTTCTTGCCTTAAGCACCTGCCCAACATAAAGCCTTAAAATTTCATATATAAATACCCATAGATTCACATCAACTCACACACACTAAGTTTCACTGGAAAACAAGTGTACAAAACCAAGACAGAGAATGAGTGAATGTATAAAAACATTGTGAAACAAAAGAGAAAAACAATGAAACTAAAGTGTGTAGAAACTGTGAGAAACAATGGCATAAACTTGAACAAACTCAACTGGAATCATGGCCTGAAAGAAAGAAGAAACATGGAGCGAGAACGGAAAATTTGAAGCATAGCATAAAGAACATAGGCTGGAAAGTGGCAAGGCAGTGAACTAGTATATGTGAGTAACTCTAATTTTCTTCCATAAATTTATTTTAGAGACTGTATATGAATCATATTCACACATATGTCTGCGTAAAGTTGTTCTGAGTGCATAACACCTTATATACATGATTACTCATGTTGATTTGAATCATTTAAAAACTAATATACTAAGAACATAAACCTGAAATATGAATAGCAAGCAGTAGTGAATAGATTAGTGAGTGAACCTCCTAGAAATTCCTTTACTGTCTTATAAAATTTCTAGTGCATTCGAATTATGTGTGTGTTATATTCAATTCAATATTTATGATTGTTCGAAGGATTTATATCTGCATATAATGATAATATGACTTGAGTTTTACAACCTGAGAAACAAAAATACAAACCACGGTATTAAATTGTTAAGTGGTTATAATATGGTTTATAGCTCATGCTATAGTACCATGAAATGATGATTGGATCAAATGTTATATTTACTACTATGGGTTTTCCATGTTATCACATCCGAGGATATTATTAAGCTATGAAATGGATAAATTAAATGTGAGAAATCTGCAGAAGATCTTTACATGATCATGTTTAAACTGTAATAGCATATATAGTATAAAATGTGTGCCAGTGACATTTAGTTCCTTGGTAAGTCTACAAATGTAAAGGAAAAAAGGGAAAGAAGGATCAGGCCGACTTGTTCATTTGTGTTGTTGTGATCTGCGTGCGTTTGATTTGAGTTTCTATCACCTGCAAGGAGAAAAAAAGATAAGAAACTAAATTCAATTAACAATCGGAATAAAAAAAATAGCAGAGAATTATCAAATGAACTATAACGGAACTGAGTAAGTAGCTTAAGGTTATAGTCACATACCAACTGATACGAAAAGATAGAAGAACCATAGTGATATATTGCTGGTATTAATAGGAATTTGGAATATTAGCTAACCAAACTAAGAGTAATGCAGCAGAAATTCTAACAGTTTTAAACTAGGAACAAGGAACATGGTACATAAACCTTTTCCTGCTTGATATGTTGGGCTTCAGTTTATAAGATTTTTTTTTTTGTACTTTAAACTAAATATAACCTTATTTTATATACCTATATTTGTTACCAGTGAGTGGACAACTAAACTTATTCACTGTTTATACATTTAAAATTTGGCAGTTTTAAATCATATGGGTGCACAAATATGTTGATAAGTTAGAAGACTAATCCCTATATGTAACTCGGTTCAAGTTTGTGTATTTAAGAAACCTTAGAAGCAAAAAAATTCAAGACACAATATGCTATTCTGTGTAAACTATAGAACTCGCCTTCTTAAAAACCTTTCCATAGTTGATGTCTATTTGATTCAAATGCATGCCTCTTTTTAGTGGTTATTGATTTTATAACATCACCTATACACCTTGGTCAGGTTTAATAAATCACTAAAAAACACTCTGGAAACCCAATTTGATGGTTAATAGTAAAGACACATTCACCATCTTATTATTTAAAAATTCAGAACTTGAATTCGAGATTTTTTATAAGAATTGAGTTCAACACGAATGCTGCCCGTTTATGTTGTGTGTACACCCTTGAATTTATTTTAATTCAAGCAGAAACATATGTTTTCAGAATTTGTAAAATTACAGTAAAAAGGTTAAATAAACTCGAATTTCCAAACACCACGATATATGAATTCAGGGGAACAGATGGATGTGTTTTTAAAAACCATGAATTTCGACATCAATATTAGGATTTTTAGTAGCCTAGGGTATGTGGATTTCTAGGACGATCAGAAATGGGGATTTGTGCAAATTCAGGCAACGGGATCAGTCATAGGTGATGGCGGTGAATCTATAGGGATGTCAGATGTTAGTAATTACGGGAAAAATACAACCATGATTTTTAATTGAGTAGCTTGTAGGAATTTGATTTTTAATAAGGGTTGAATGCTGTTTGGGTAAGCCAACTTTAATGGTGAACTGCTCCTTCCACATGGCAGTATAAGACTGTGCACCAGGGGCAATTGAAGGGAAAGACTGATGATGAACTCGTGGTGAAGTTTGATGAGGATCGACGAAGTGTGGTGGAGGTGCGAATCATTTTTTGTGAATGTAGTTATATTATTAAGCTTCTATGAAGCTTTGGTTTTTTTGAGACAGAAGTGAAAAGGGGTTTTCGGGTACGGAAGTAGATTTGGGACTGGAATTCGGGCTTGTGGCGATGAGAACAAGCAAGAGGTGATGGTGGCACTGGTGGTGCATGTGCACGAATTCATATGTGCACAAGTGAATAAGAAATTACAGGTAAAGAAGAAGAGAAGGCATCGGTAGGAAGAAAAGAGAAATAAGGGAAAGAGAGGTATTCGTGGGCTTGACTGTTGGGCCTGGGCTTTAATTAAAAAAAATTAGAATAGAAAGGAAGTTGGGCCTATGACGTTGTAACATCCCACGTCCATTAATGTCACTCACTACGGGAATGCATTAACTTTCATGGAGCGATATAAGTAAACAGAACAGAATATTACAAGACAGATACTTAAAGTAGTACTTGAAAACTTTTTTAACTTTATTGCAGCGGAAACAGAGATAAGTTTGGTTACATCTTTCAAAACCACAATACCAAAACTCAAGTATATAAATATCAGTCTTGTACAAAAGCCTTCAGAGTACATAATTTTAAAGCCATAATCCCCAACAGAAAATGCCATAAATAGGTAGAATCAAAGTCAAGCAATACTTCAAGCACTTCTAGCAGACAGAAATCTGAATCAAGCTCCTACGTTCCCAACCTGAGCACCTGGGGGGGGAGGAAAGAAGAGAGGCGAAAACAAAACGGGGTCAGACATAAAGTCTGGCGAGTCCAGTGACATTCAGCATATAAACATATAATAGTATCATGACATGTAAATAAAACTGGATGAGAGATAACCATAACAGGAGTAGCAGGTTAACAGAAGAAGCAGAATGATATAGGCTAAGCTGAGCTTCTTACTTGGTTTTCACTTCTCTACACTAATACTAATATAATAGGATTAGGTGTTACCTAATGTCTAAACTGAAACAGAAACGGAAACAAAATGATCTCTACAGAAAAAGAATGCTAGTAATGAGCCTTTACCACCCCAACAGAGATAGACGGTATAGAAACAGAAGCAGGAACGGAATCAGAGACGAAAATAGAATAATCCCTACGGAGACAGAATGTTAGAATTAGGTGTACACTAGTGACGGGCCTTTACCACCCCAACAGACGGTACCACGCAGAAACAGACAGGTGTTACCACTCCAACAGAAACAGACTGTACCCCAACAGAAACAGACAGGACTAGGTGTACCCTAAATTCTACCCCAAGCGATCGGCTCCCTAATACATAAATACCTTGTGTCGGCCCCACAGAAGGGTGTATCATTCCCTAAAGTGGCAACCTATAAAAAGACATAGACCTATTTACAGATGTCACGGCGTCTTACATCCTCAGAGCAGACCAGATCCATGCATGCACATGACCCGGTTGGAATGCACCATCAACACCCCTCGCCATTATCAGAATGAACCTCTTATAATTAGTTCAGTAAGCGTGCCCTGGACCCCTACCTGGTGTTGGGTCATAGTTATGATACCAGAAAGGGTTACTGACTAATATGGGTCCCACACAACAGATGACACAAGTAATTTCCCCTTCTAACCTTGTGTCCCTAGACTAACAAATTTTAGATTTCAAATTAACAAGTTTTCAGATCATACATACAGATTAATATGTTTCACTTAATCTTGCGTTAAGCCTACAGATTTACGAAACGGGTTTATCAGATTCATCTGCCTAGTTGACGTAACCCTATCTACTTATCAAGTATTATTGGTTAAGCTTGCCTTAACCCTATCCACTTGTTCATGTAATATTGTTTAAGTTGTCATCTTACTCAGGTTAACTTAACCCCACCCACCTAACATGTTTTAGGTATCATATTCATCTTTGATCAACATTAATTAGTTATTAATGCATAAACCTCTCACATTAAGTCGATAGCTTGTTGCCGCTGGATATGTCGGGCGGTTGCGGGCATACTTCTGCTACAAGCCAAACTTAACCTCGTGTCTAAGCATCTTTTAGTTATGCCTACGACCTCCCACATTAGACTGACAATTTGCGATTACTAGTTAGGCCGGTTGATTCCGGGCAGGTTTCTACCGCAAACGGAGTCTAACCTCGTGTCTCGGCATGCTTACTTTAGCCAATTTATTCATTTACAGATTATGCCAATTTCAGGCTAACTATATCAATTTAACAGATTAAACTTCTTTACAAGTTATAGCAGATTACTCAAAGTTCCATTATCATGTTCTGCTCAATCTTAGATTGAGCATACGGATTTACATACCCAATTTATAGTATTCAGTTTCAACAGATTTAACAGATTAGGCAATCTAACAGATTAAACATCTCTTAAGGTTCCATTAACATATCTCGCTTAACCATACATTAAGCCTATAAATTTACATGCCTAAATCATTGTCATAATTCACAATATAACATATGCCCCAAGTTTTAGCTAAATTGCACAGTACAGAATATTCTCTAGAAACCCCAATCGTGATTCACAATATAAACTATGCCAAATTATAGCCTTTGATTACAGTGTATGCTAATTACCCAAAATCCCAATTTAGGCGTGTTCACATTTAATAGTTATTCCTATCACAATATAGGTTTTCATACCTAAGTCATATATCATTATACACAATAATCCTCTTCTTCCAAGTCATAAACCATCATATATAATATGCTTCGGACTTATGTTTTAAATTACAACATGTGTTGTGTCCTCAAATCAGTTACAAATTAGTTACGCCCAATTATACATCAGTCAATATTTCCCCAAATTTAGTGTTTGTACGTTCATCTCTTATTAGATTTGGCTCAGGCTCGTGGTAGCCTGGCTATAACAACAGAAAGGGGAGAAGGAAGGAAGAAACAGAGAATATGCAAAATAAAATAGAACTAATAAGCATAAAAGGACAGATCTGATAAAAAGAAATAGGCATAATCTCAGATTCAGATTTATTATCATGTCATGATCACAATTAAATTTCATTTCTGAAAATAACATGAACTCACCTTGGTTGGATCTAAAAGAAATAGGTGTTGCAGTTGTAGATCCATTCTCCTTTAATCCTATTCTGACTTGAAGAAGAAGAAGCACTAGTTCTATTTTAGGTTTCAGCAGCATACGGACGCCATTGATTTGTGTGTAGAAAACAATAGGCTTAGGGGTGTTTATATAGGAGTATAGGGAGAATTTATGCATTTAGACTAACCTAGAAACTATCAGAACCATACAGCTAAAAGACACGTCACCCAACAAATCAGAGAAGGACACGTCATCAGAACTCTCCAGAATCTTGTGCAGGTTTCTGGCTCGGCATGGGCGCACTTCCCAAGTGCGCCAGTGCATCTTTGCATGGGTGCACTTCCCAAGGGCGCTAGTGCAATTTTTTTCTGGCTCACTTCCCAAGTGCGCCAGTGCATTCTGGCCCATTTTCTGATCGTTCTGCCAACTTCTATCGTCTGTAACTTCTTCATACGTTATCTGTTTTACGCAAACTCGGACTCTATCTCAAGCAGAATTCCGAGAGGAACACAATGGCGTAACCCTTTTTACCTAATTTTTCTTTTACAAAATAATTATTCTTTAATTTGTTATTTTAATATTCTCAGAAAATACGGGGTGTTACATTCTCCCCTCCTTAAAGGATTTCGTACTCGAAATCTCTAATCTTAGAAGAACGTATCCTACCGTCCATCATCCATCTACTCATCCGTCATCCACAAGCATTCATTGTCCTTAAAAGTTTTTTAATGCCATATGAATGTATGCAAAAGTGTGTGTACATGTCCCCTATCGAATACAAAAGATCAGGTGGTCTACTGATTCAGTTGACCTCCTTAATGCGAATTATGTAAGTGTCATGAGTCAAATCATGTATGCAAACAATCCTATTTGATACATATCATTTCTATATGAGTGCACAACCATTCATCCAAATGCAACATTCATGTGATGAGTCAACCATTTCGCATCCATAAAAATTGAAAATGCACACACATCCATATGCGGTATGAGAGTGTTTTTGAGCCGATCTAGTGCCTAGTGTGTGTATATGCATCCATAAGCAACCACTTGCATCCACTTTCAACCATCAAATATAACATGTCTCAAACACATGTTTACACCCACTAGTTTTTACCTAAAGGTCGAAGACTCGATCAATAGGATATAGTCGAGTGATAGAAGCAAGTACAAATAAAACAAAAACTTTATTTCCAGTGTCGAAACTGGAAATCTATCTCATCCCTCAAGTAAAACCCCTAACCTTATCAGAAATATCTAGATACTTACAGACTACGGGTGTAGATCAGATTATCAAATGATTCTAGGAAACTAAGCATGATAAAACCCAACCATATCCCACGAAACTTGGAATATACACGTCAAAGTCAACTTAATGCCTAACATAGATAGCCTCAAACCCCAACCTATCACAAATAGATGAGTCGTAACCCTTATGGGGTTTGAGACTGTAACACCCCGAATTTTTGGGTTAATACTAAAATTCACTAATTACAGGATAAATAATCTCAGATGTGGGAATTAAGGGAAACGGGCTGCGTCATTGCGTTCGTCTCGGAAAAATACGCAAAATAGAGTCCGAGTTTTCGAAAATCGGAGTCCGTATGGCCCAGTTATGGCCCGATGAAGTTTGCAGAAAATTCAAAACTAAAAACAGATTTAAAAATTTAAATTTCAGATTTTAGAATGGAAAAGCGGGGTCAGGCGGGAAGCTTCCCGCCCTACCCATGTCGACAGGGCTGTCGACAGGCCTGTCGACAAGGGTGTCGACTTGCCTGTCGACTTGCCTGTCGACAGGGGCGCGGCGTCCAGTGAACATGGGTGCACCAGGTTGGGTTCTAAGCTGGCTTAGAGGGCTGGTTCTAGAGATTTCCTAAATCTAAGGGTCCTAATCTAACCTAGGGTTAATCTAAGGGCCTAAAACACTCCCTAATCCTATAAATAAGACCCCAACCCTACCCTAATTCATTCATAATTAGGTCTTGTAACTAAACTATGGCAAAATGAAATTTGATCATGGCCTCCACAAATCAATGAAGAGAGAGTTGCAAGCTAATCAACCTCTAATCAACATCTTCTTCAACTAAAGCAACTAATTCCACTTCATAAGTTTGCTAATCTTGGTTTTGGTGAGTTTCTATCACTTTGATGATCAATTGCTAAATTAAGTAGATGAGATATGATGAGATCTATGGTTTTGCATGAGGATTAATGGGTTTTCAAGTCATATGATATAATGTGAATATGCTAATCTATGTTTAATATTAATCCTATGTTTATGCATGTTGAATATGTGGGTTTATGCATGTTGAATATGTGAGTTTATGCAAGTTGGATATGTGGGTTTATGCAAGTTAAGTGGTGGGTTTATGCATAATAAGTAATTGATTTTATGCATGCTAAGTAGGTGGTTTTATGCATACTAAGTGTTTGGTATTATGCATAAATCATGACATGCAAGTTTACCCTTTTAAAAGTGATGCATACATATGCAAGATGGCACCTTTATATGCTATGAATATATATATATGCATGGTTACCCTCCTTTAAGATGCAAGTCATATATGCAAGTTCAACATGTTATGCAAGTTATGTGTATGCTTATATGCTAGTTCAACATGTTATACAAGTTATGTGTATGCTTATATGCTAGTTCAACATGTTATACAAGTTATGTGTATGCTTATATGTAAGCTCAACATGTTATGCAAGTTATGTGTATGATGTTATGAAAGTTATGTGCATGTTGTTATGCAAATTCATATGCAAGTTATGTGCATGATGTTATGTAAGTTATGTGTATGTTGATATGCAAGTTATGTTTATGATATCATGCAAGTTATGTGTATGATGTTGTGCAAGTTAACATGTAACATGTTGTGCAAATTCACACCTTTAAGACACATGCAAGTTCACCTTTGTATAACCTATGTACACTTATGCAAGTTGCCTTTATACATGACATATGTATGTTCATGCAAGTTGGGTTATTTAGTAATGCTAGTTGGGTTAATGTCATGATGTAAGTGGACACCTTTTAACCCATGTTAATGCTAATGTATGCTAAATGAAACCCATGTTAAGGGTGAAAGAATCTTCTCTTGGAAATATGTCGTGTTAGCATAAGTACGTGGGAAAACGATGGGGTTAATAGACATGTTAATGAAATGGTGTGAAATGGTTATGATTAAGCATACCATAAAATGAAATAGCATAAGTGGGAATTTACCTATTGAGTTAGGTCTACCCCATGGGAATTTACCTATTGAGTTAGGTCTACCCATG
This sequence comes from Allium sativum, assembly GCA_030737875.1. Taxonomy (NCBI): domain Eukaryota; kingdom Viridiplantae; phylum Streptophyta; class Magnoliopsida; order Asparagales; family Amaryllidaceae; genus Allium; species Allium sativum. The sequence goes on from CM060926.1 coordinate 778,646,987, forward strand.
TTATGAAAAACTTGATATTAATTAGGGATAATTAATATGGGGGTGATTAATTAGGTGTAATTAATCAACTAAGACACGAGGTTGGACCCTTTTGTAGCGGAAGTCTGCCCGGAACCGACCGGCCATCCAGCGGCTACAAATGATCGGCCCAATGTGAGAGGTCTTAGTTATAAATTAAATACATGATTAAAGTAAAGACACGAGGTTAGACCCTTTTGATGACAGAAGTCTGCCCGGAACCACCCGGCATATCCAGCAGTCATAAAAGACGGTCTAATGTGAGAGGTCTTTATGAGGTCATGATCTTAATTAATGAATTAAGAAACACTTAACCATATTAGCATGTAGTGGGACATGAGGGGTTAAGTGGGTGCCTTGGGTGGCATGAGGAGACTAGTGGGTTGCCTTGGGCGGCAATAGAAAATACGATTAGAATACTTAACCAAAGTGAAACATGTAATTAAACATGATTAAAGGGTTAAGTAAGTGCCATGGGTGGCATGTGAAAATCTAGTGGGTACCTTGTATGACAATTAGAATATGATTAAATGACTTAGCCAAAATTTATAACATGTAAGTGGACATGGTTAAAGGGTTAAGTGGGATTCACTAGAAATTGCAAGCTTAGGTGGTAGCTTGTGGGGGCCCGTTTCAACCAATATCCCAAACGTATCTTTGTGGGCTCGACTCTAGTCGAGTGACGGGACACGCATATTGGGCTTGACTATAAGAGGCCAAACCGGGTTAGCGGTGGCAACGCGGGACCAACGGGTTTCATATGCGTGTGTGGACCCGGGCTGGTTGGTAAGTCGTTGTTGCATCGTGTAGATATAAAGCCGTGCACCGTGGATATATCAGGTGGCCACGTTGGGGAATGATACACCCCATCGTGGGACCAGCACGGGTATCTACGTAGGGGAGCCGATCGCTTGGGGAGTGGTGGGTACACCTATGTAGTCAGATAGGGGTACACGAAACTACTAAATTACTAAGTACACTTAGTGGGATCAACCTTTAAGTAGGAATAACTGGTGTGGTGCAGTGTAGTAATTATCCTTGGGTGGGTAAATGCGTCTTTACGGTTATCTTAGTTTATCCTAAGTCTACCAAGCTGCTTAGTGTAGCCATTCATCCCCAGACGTTACCGTATATCAAGCTTGTGTCTTCTCTGGTTACTTTAACGATTGTATTGTTAAAGTTATAGGACTCACTCAGACTTATGTCTGACCCCGTTGTTTTTATCTTTTTCCCAACCCTCAGGTTATCAGAGTGGGCCCAGTACGAGTGGGCTTTGATCAGGCTGCTTTATTCTCTTTTGGAGCTTGGACCATAGGTGTAGAGCTCAGCTTACCCTTGCTATTATGGCTATCAGTTCATGTATTGGGATTATGTACTTTTATTTATCAGGATGGATATTTTGTACTTGACTCTTATTATGGTTTTGTGATGTAACCAAACATGTTTTACTTTCCGCTGCATTGAAATGATGTTTTGAAATTTTCAAGTATTACTTATATCTGTCTTGTGGTAATTTTTCTGTTCTATATTCACTTAAAATACTCCACCGATGTTATGGCATTCCCTTAGAGAGTGACCATAGCGGGTGTGGGGTGTTACACGTGGTATCAGAGCAAAGGTTACCAGAACAGATAAAATTTTTAGAAAACTATTTTTCTAAAAACATTTTTGGAAGAAATATTTTCAAAAACATGTCTTTAAAGAGAAGAGTTTTTGAAAGAAAAGCATAATCCCAGATAGCCATATCTTTATCTTTCGAATTCTCCGTTTTGAATCTTTCCTTTTTCGTCTCAGCATGGCTGAAGATCTTTATCTTCCGGACGGTGTAGCGGTACCAGTATGGTATAGAAGGTTGTTAGAGGCTAGGGCCGCCGCTGCAGGTCCAGCAAATGTTCCTCCTCCACCCGTTGCACCCGTTCCTCCTCGCGCGGATACTTTTGCTATGACTTGTAGGAAGTTTAAGGCTATGGGAGGAAAACCTTTTGTGGGAGCTAGGGATTGGCTTAATGAGATGGAAGAATTGATGGAAATCTTGGAAGTGGAAGAGGGAAAGAAAGTCAGGTTAGCCGCTTGGTTAATGGAAGGAGAGGCCTCGTTTTGGTGGGAGGCCACTAATGGAGAACGCCCGGTTGATTCTTGGATGGATTTCAGGCAAAGGTTTGAGGCAAAGTTTCTCTCAAAAGCGGAAGAAAATATGCACATGGAAAGGCTCTTGAACTTAAAGCAAGGGAACTTGTCGGTGAAAGAATATGTCAACAAGTTTAAGCAGTTAGCGAGATTCAGCATAGACTTGGTAAACACACCGGAAGAGAAAGCTTTGAGGTTCGTTAAAGGCTTAAACGAACCGATGCACGGATTGGCTATGTCTCACATCCCTATGGGGGCCACTTTCGAGAAGCTAGTGGACATGGCACTTATGCATGAGGAAGAGAAGGGTCCCAACGCTAATAAAGCACCCGAGAAGAATGAAGATCAGAAGAAACCTCAACAACAAAATAAGGGTGGGAAAGGTAACGGTGGCAAGGGAAAGAAGAAGTGCTTCAACTGTGGGACACTAGGCCACCTAAGCAAGGATTGTCGCAAGAAGAAGAAGATTGGCTGCTTCCACTGTGACGAAGCAGGACATCTAGTGAAAGACTGTCCTAAGAAAGGGCAAAGGACGGGGTCTACCTCAGGAGGACAGGTGCAAGCTCTTGTGGCACCAGTTCAGGCAAGGAGGCAAGTTCAGGCTCTCGCAGCTCCATCGGTTCGAGAAAGAGGTAGAACTATTTCCGTGGAAAGTTTAGTTTTCCTGATTGATCATCCTGTCCGTACTTTATTTGATTTTGACGCATTGAGTTCGTTTATCTCATCATTGTTAGTTGAATCACTGCACTAAGACACCAGTTGGTAGATGATCCCTTAGTTGTTTCAAACCCAATTGGGCTCCATGATGTGTTTGGGTTTGAAAGTTTCTATACTTAGCGTTGAGTTTAGATGTGATGCTTTTGGGCTTCACGGGCTATGGGTTAGTTTTGGGCATGGACTGGTTATCCAGTAATGGTGTCGTTCTTATTATGGAAGGAGAGTTGTTAGGCTTATGACCCGCTAGGGTAACACTCTCGAGATCTCTTGTAATCCCATGGAATCTGTTATGCTAAGTTATCTAGAATCGCTTGACACGTCGGTCAAGAGTTTGCGATCAGTTAGAGTGGTCCGGGAATACCCGGATGTGTGTGAGGAGGGAAGGGCTTACCTCCGGAGCGGGAGATTGACTTCCGAATATATCTGGTAGACGATGCCAAACCAGTATCTTGGCCAGTGTGCCACAAGGCTCCTCGTGAGAGGAGGGAACTCCATAAGCGAGTAGGCGATTTACTTGAGAAGGGGTTCATAAGACAAAATATATCGGAGTGGGGTGCTCCGGTAGTTTTTGCCACGAAGGCGGATGGGTCCCTCAGACTTTGTGTAGGTTAAAGAGAGCTAAATAAACTCACAAAGAAGAATAGACACCCATTGTCGAGGATTGATGATCTCTTTGATCAGTTAGCGGGCGCCTCAGTATTTTCGCAGTTGGACTTAGCCACGAGGTTTCGTCAGTTGAGAGTGACTGAGGATAGTATAGAGAAGACTACCTTTAGGACTCCGGATGGGTTTTATGAGTGGCTGGAGATGCCATTTGGGTTGACGAACGCCCCCGCATATGATGAAAAGGGTGTCCAGGGAGTACCTAAATAAGTTCGTGATGGTCTTTGTAAATGACATCCTGGTCTTTCCTAGGAGCGAAATAAGTTTTCGTATGTGCTCAATAGGATGAGCAAAGCCAGTTATGGGATAAACAGTGGTTTTGGAGTGAGATTGCAGAATCCCTCCAGAGTTGGACAAGGGCTTAATTATTTAGCCGTTTTTACTAGTATCATCTCACGTAGGTCGTCTGAATTCGAAGTAGGTATCCCTTGGGTGTTTGTCTGATATAGGTTTAGGCCTTTGGGGCTTGCATTTGGGGAATGTCGAGTTCGACTAAGGTGGTCTGCGTGAGAGATGGATAGTTGTGACGATTCTGCATGGGAGAATATCCTGATTTTCTCTAGAAGTGGAGAAAAGCATGCCTTACATCTCAGAGAAGTGTTGGAGACTCTTCGAGCACATAGTCTTAAAGCTAAATTCTCTAAATGTCATTTTGGAGAAGAGAAGTGCGATTCTTAGGACATGGGGTCTCTAAGGATGGGATAGCTGAGGATCCCGCAAAGATAGTATCTATCCAGGATTGGAAAGTTCCTAGGAATGCTACCGAAGTAGGAAGTTTCTTGGGGTTGGCAGGATAATTCATCAAAGACTTCGCGAAGATATCAGCCCCATTAACCCGCTTGACGAAGAAGAATCTGGTTTTCTCATGGGACGAGATGTACCAAGACATGAAGCGAGTTTTCTTTTTGGCCGGTATGAAAAAAGACATGGCCGAGTATGTCGCTAGATGCTTGGTGAAAGCGGAGCAAAAGAAACCAAGTGGGTTGCTTCACCCATTGAAAGTTCCGCTAAGGAAATGGGATAGTGTCTCGAAGGATTACCGAAATCAAGGAAGGGTAATACGGGGATTTGGGTTGTGATAGATAGACTTACTAAGTGTGCCCATTTCATACCCGTGAAGAGCAAGATGACTATTCCATGTCTAGCTTCAGTTTACATTCGAGAGATTATTAGATTGCATGATGTACCTTCCAGTATAGTGAGCGATCGAGATCCTATCTTCACTAAAGAGTTTTGGAAAAGTTTGCAAGAGGCGGTAGGGACTCAGTTATATTTGAGTACCGCATCTCATCCTCAGATAAACGGCAAGACCGAGAGGGTGAATCGTATTTTAGAAGACCTTTTGAGGCTATGTATCTTGGATTTAGGAGGTACATGGGAAGAGCATCTTCCATTGGTGGGGTTGCTCGACAGACTTAGTGGTGTACATGATGTATTCCATGTGAGGAAGGGCCTACATAAGATCGTAGAGGCGATAGAGCCAAGCTTGCTTAAAGAAGTAAGGTAGAGCGTGATGTGATTATTCGACGAGCTCCTAACCGCGTCCTTGGGTCAGAGATTAGGGAGTTGATAAACAGAGAGGTTCGACTAGTCAAAATGAAAAAGGAGAGAAAGTGAGAGCAATGCCACTTGGGAGACAGAAGCGAAGATGCGTTCGTTATGCCCATCCCTTTTTGAGGGTATGTGCTTTAGACGTCTCCTTTATTGGTTGACTAGTGCTTATCTTATCCTTAGTATGTCCTCTCATTAGTACCTTTGACCTATTATATAGGGTAAACCTATGGCTGAAACATGTGTTTGAGACATGTTATGGTTGATGGATGCAAGTGGATGCAAGTGTTTGCTAGCGGTTGCTCGTGGATGCATATACACACACTCTAGGCACTAGATCGGCTCAATCACTTCATATTGCATATTGCATAAAATTGTGTGTAGGAAACTATATTTATGGATGTATAATGATTGTGTTATCATATGGATGATGCATTTTGGTGAATGATTGTGCACTCATGTAGATATTGTATGTGTCGATAGGGTTCTTTCGCATACATAATGGATGCATGGCACTATCATGGTTTGCATATGTTCATACATTAGATAGGGAACATATACACACACTCTTTGCATATGCTCATACATCATTAGAAATTGTTCTAAGGACAATGGATGCCTGTGTTTGATGGATTGAGTAGATGGTTGTTTGGATGGTGGGATATGCATTCTCCTTAGCTTAGAGATTTCGGGGACGAAATCCTTTAAGGAGGGGAGAATGTAACACCCCGAATTTTTGGGTTAATACTAAAATTCACTAATTACAGGATAAATAATCTCAGATGTGGGAATTAAGGGAAACGGGTTGCGTCATTGCGTTCGTCTCGGAAAAATACGCAAAATAGAGTCCGAGTTTTCGAAAATCGGAGTCCGTATGGCCCAGTTATGGCCCGATGAAGTTTGCAGAAAATTCAAAACTAAAAACAGATTTAAAAATTTAAATTTCAGATTTTAGAATGGAAAAGCGGGGTCAGGCGGGAAGCTTCCCGCCCTACCCATGTCGATAGGGCTGTCGACAGGCCTGTCGACAGGGGTGTCGACTTGCCTGTCGACTTGCCTGTCGACAGGGGCGCGGCGTCCAGTGAACCTGGGTGCACCAGGTTGGGTTCTAGGCTGGCTTAGAGGGCTGGTTCTAGAGATTTCCTAAATCTAAGGGTCCTAATCTAACCTAGGGTTAATCTAAGGGCCTAAAACACTCCCTAATCCTATAAATAAGACCCTAACCCTACCCTAATTCATTCATAATTAGGTCTTGTAACTAAACTATGGCAAAATGAAATTTGATCATGGCCTCCACAAATCAATGAAGAGAGAGTTGCAAGCTAATCAACCTCTAATCAACATCTTCTTCAACTAAAGCAACTAATTCCACTTCATAAGTTTGCTAATCTTGGTTTTGGTGAGTTTCTATCACTTTGATGATCAATTGCTAAATTAAGTAGATGAGATATGATGAGATCTATGGTTTTGCATGAGGATTAATGGGTTTTCAAGTCATATGATATAATGTGAATATGCTAATCTATGTTTAATATTAATCCTATGTTTATGCATGTTGAATATGTGGGTTTATGCATGTTGAATATGTGAGTTTATGCAAGTTGGATATGTGGGTTTATGCAAGTTAAGTGGTGGGTTTATGCATAATAAGTAATTGATTTTATGCATGCTAAGTAGGTGGTTTTATGCATACTAAGTGTTTGGTATTATGCATAAATCATGACATGCAAGTTTACCCTTTTAAAAGTGATGCATACATATGCAAGATGGCACCTTTATATGCTATGAATATATATATATATATATATATATATATGCATGGTTACCCTCCTTTAAGATGCAAGTCATATATGCAAGTTCAACATGTTATGCAAGTTATGTGTATACTTATATGCTAGTTCAACATGTTATACAAGTTATGTGTATGCTTATATGCTAGTTCAACATGTTATACAAGTTATGTGTATGCTTATATGTAAGCTCAACATGTTATGCAAGTTATGTGTATGATGTTATGAAAGTTATGTGCATGTTGTTATGCAAATTCATATGCAAGTTATGTGCATGATGTTATGTAAGTTATGTGTATGTTGATATGCAAGTTATGTTTATGATATCATGCAAGTTATGTGTATGATGTTGTGCAAGTTAACATGTAACATGTTGTGCAAATTCACACCTTTAAGACACATGCAAGTTCACCTTTGTATAACCTATGTACACTTATGCAAGTTGCCTTTATACATGACATATGTATGTTCATGCAAGTTGGGTTATTTAGTAATGCTAGTTGGGTTAATGTCATGATGTAAGTGGACACCTTTTAACCCATGTTAATGCTAATGTATGCTAAATGAAACCCATGTTAAGGGTGAAAGAATCTTCTCTTGGAAATATGTCGCGTTAGCATAAGTACGTGGGAAAACGATGGGGTTAATAGACATGTTAATGAAATGGTGTGAAATGGTTATGATTAAGCATACCATAAAATGAAATAGCATAAGTGGGAATTTACCTATTGAGTTAGGTCTACCCCATGGGAATTTACCTATTGAGTTAGGTCTACCCATGTTATGAAAAACTTGATATTAATTAGGGATAATTAATATGGGGGTGATTAATTAGGTGTAATTAATCAACTAAGACACGAGGTTGGACCCTTTTGTAGCGGAAGTCTGCCCGGAACCGACCGGCCATCCAGCGGCTACAAATGATCGGCCCAATGTGAGAGGTCTTAGTTATAAATTAAATACATGATTAAAGTAAAGACACGAGGTTAGACCCTTTTGATGACAGAAGTCTGCCCGGAACCACCCGGCATATCCAGCAGTCATAAAAGACGGTCTAATGTGAGAGGTCTTTATGAGGTCATGATCTTAATTAATGAATTAAGAAACACTTAACCATATTAGCATGTAGTGGGACATGAGGGGTTAAGTGGGTGCCTTGGGTGGCATGAGGAGACTAGTGGGTTGCCTTGGGCGGCAATAGAAAATACGATTAGAATACTTAACCAAAGTGAAACATGTAATTAAACATGATTAAAGGGTTAAGTAAGTGCCATGGGTGGCATGTGAAAATCTAGTGGGTACCTTGTATGACAATTAGAATATGATTAAATGACTTAGCCAAAATTTATAACATGTAAGTGGACATGGTTAAAGGGTTAAGTGGGATTCACTAGAAATTGCAAGCTTAGGTGGTAGCTTGTGGGGGCCCGTTTCAACCAATATCCCAAACGTATCTTTGTGGGCTCGACTCTAGTCGAGTGACGGGACACGCATATTGGGCTTGACTATAAGAGGCCAAACCGGGTTAGCGGTGGCAACGCGGGACCAACGGGTTTCATATGCGTGTGTGGACCCGGGCTGGTTGGTAAGTCGTTGTTGCATCGTGTAGATATAAAGCCGTGCACCGTGGATATATCAGGTGGCCACGTTGGGGAATGATACACCCCATCGTGGGACCAGCACGGGTATCTACGTAGGGGAGCCGATCGCTTGGGGAGTGGTGGGTACACCTATGTAGTCAGATAGGGGTACACGAAACTACTAAATTACTAAGTACACTTGGTGGGATCAACCTTTAAGTAGGAATAACTGGTGTGGTGCAGTGTAGTAATTATCCTTGGGTGGGTGAATGCGTCTTTACGGTTATCTTAGTTTATCCTAAGTCTACCAAGCTGCTTAGTGTAGCCATTCATCCCCAGACGTTACCGTATATCAAGCTTGTGTCTTCTCTGGTTACTTTAACGATTGTATTGTTAAAGTTATAGGACTCACTCAGACTTATGTCTGACCCCGTTGTTTTTATCTTTTTCCCAACCCTCAGGTTATCAGAGTGGGCCCAGTACGAGTGGGCTTTGATCAGGCTGCTTTATTCTCTTTTGGAGCTTGGACCATAGGTGTAGAGCTCAGCTTACCCTTGCTATTATGGCTATCAGTTCATGTATTGGGATTATGTACTTTTATTTATCAGGATGGATATTTTGTACTTGACTCTTATTATGGTTTTGTGATGTAACCAAACATGTTTTACTTTCCGCTGCATTGAAATGATGTTTTGAAATTTTCAAGTATTACTTATATCTGTCTTGTGGTAATTTTTCTGTTCTATATTCACATAAAATACTCCACCGATGTTATGGCATTCCCTTAGAGAGTGACCATAGCGGGTGTGGGGTGTTACAGAGACTATAGCGGGATTAGAAACAAGACTAGTATTAAAGTGCAGAGACTCAATTACAGAATCAAAAATGCCAGAATCAGAAAGAGTTACAACTCAAAAATCAGATAAGGAAATTAATCTTACATAAATTTTTCCTACCTTTATCCTGTCCACCGGCTACAAGAGCATTCACTTGCCCTCCAGAAGTAGGTCCTGTCCTCTGACCTTGCCCTCGTTTCTTCGGGCAATCCCTCGTGAAGTGTCCCATTTCACCACAGTTGAAGCAAGCACCCTTCCTCTTTCTGTAATCCTTGTTCAGATGACTCGAGCTTCCACAAGTAAAGCACTTTTTATCCTTCTTATTCTCAGGCTTTTCATCCTACTTTTGTGTCTCCTTCTTAGGCCATGCTTTCTTGTTCTATGATTCTTCCACTTTCACCTCTTTCTTATCCCGTGCGTTATCAACATTAGCACCTTTCTCTTCTTCATACATCAACGCCATGTCAACCAGTTTCTCGAAGGTAGCGCCCATAGGAATGTGGGACATCACTAGTTCATGTAGCGGCTCATTCAAACCCTTAACAAACCTCAGGGGCTTCTTATGAGGTGTATTAACCAACTCTAGGCCGAATCCCACTAACTGATTAAACTTGTTGACGTACTCCTTTACCGACAAATCCCTTGCTTCAAATCCAAGAACCTCTCCATGTATAGACTCTGTTCTACTCGTGAAAGAAATTTCAACTCGAACCTATTTCTGAAATCCATCCACGTCTCCACTGGACGTTCTCCATTCGTGACCTCCCACCAAAATGAGGCTTCGTCCTTCATTAACCAAGCAGCTAGTTGAACCTTCCTTCCATCGTCTATCTCGAAGATACCAAACAAGTCTTCCACCTCCTTGAGCCAATTTCGAGCCTCAACAAACGTCTCTGTCGCATGAAAAGGTCTTCCGCCCATCGCCCGAAAGTCCTTACATATCTTAGAAAAAGCATCTACACGCGGAGGAGGGGGAGGAGGAACGATGGGTACAGCTGGAGGAACGTTTCCTTGTCCTTCGGCGGGTGTCGTGGCCTCCAAATACCTACGGAACCATTCGGGTATTGTGACTCCCTCTGGGATATTAGGGATGTTTTATTCTCCATACATGCTGAAATGAAAGAAAAAGAGATTCAAAACAGAGAATTGAAAGATAGATATATGGCTTTGGGGATTGCCTTTTTCAAAATAAAATTTCCTTTTGAAAATACTTCCTTTTAAAACCTTTTTTAAAATAGTTTTCAAATTTTTTTCTAATCTGGTAACCTTCAGCTCTGATACCAAGTGTACCACCCCCACGTCCATTAATGTCACCCACTAAGGGAATGCGTTAACTTTCATGGAGCGATATAAGTAAACAGAACAGAATACAACAAGACAAATACTTAAAGTAGTACTTGAAAACTTTTATAACTTTATTGCAGCGGAAACAGAAATAAGTTTGGTTATATCTTTCAAAACCACAATACCAAAACTCAAGTACATAAATATTAGTCTTGTACAAAAGCCTTCAGAGTACATAATTTGAAAGCCATAATCCCCAACAGAAAATGCCATAAATAGGTAGAATCAAAGCCAAGCAATACTTCAAGCACTTTTTGCAGAGAGAAATCTGAATCAAGCTCCTACGTTCCCAACCTGAGCACCTGAGGGCGCGGGGGGAGGGGGAAGAAGAGAGGCGAAGAGAAAACGGGGTCAGACATAAAGTCTAGCGAGTCCAGTACTTTCAGCATATAAACAGATAACAGTATCATGACATGTAAATAAAACTGGATGAGAGATAACCGTAACAGGAGTAGCAGGTTAACAGAAGAAACAGAATGATATAGGCTAAGCTAAGCTTCTTACTTGGTTTTCACTTCTCTACACTAATACTAGTATAACAGGAATAGGTGTTACCCTAATGTCTAAACTGAAACAGAAACGAAAACAAAATAATCTCTACAGAAACAGAATGCTTGTAATGGGCCTTACCACCCCAACAGAGACAGACGGTACAGAAACAGTAGCAGGAACGGAATCAGAGACGGAAACAAAATAATCCCTACGGAGACAGAATGTTAGAATTAGGTGTACACTAGTGACGGGCCTTTACCACCCCAACAGACGGTACCACGCAGAAAATGACAGGTGTTACCACTCCAACAAAAACAGACGGTACCCTAACAAAAACAGACAGAACTAGGTGTACCCTAAATTCTACCCCAAGCGATCGACTCCCTAATACATAAATACCCTGTGCCGACCCCACAAAAGGGTGTATCATTCCCTAAAGTGGCAACCTATAGAAAGACACAGACCTATTTACAGATGTCACAGCGTCTTACATCCTTAGAGAAGACCGGATCCATGCACGCACATGACCCGGTTGGAATGCACCATCAACACCCCTCGCCATTATCAGAATGAACCTTTTATAATTAGTTCAGTAAGCGTGCCCTGGACCCCTACCTGGTGTTGGGTCATAGTTTTGATACCAGAAAGGGTTACTGACTAATATGGGTTCCACACAACAGATGACCCAAGTAATTTCCCCTTCTAACCTTGTGTCCCTAGACTAACAAATTTCAGATTAACAAGTTTTCAGATCATACATACAGATTAATATGTTTCACTTAACCTTGCGTTAAGCCTACAGATTTACGAAACGGGTTTATCAGATTCAGCCGCCCAGTTGACGTAACCCTATCTACTTATCAAGTATTATTGGTTAAGCTTGCCTTAACCCTATCCACTTGTTCGTGTAATATTGGTTAAGTTGTCATCTTACTCAGGTTAACTTAACCCCACCCAACTAACATGTTTTAGGCATCATATTCATCTTGGATCAGCATTAATTAGTTATTAATGCACAGACCTCTCACATAAAGTCGATAGCTTATGGCCGTTGGATGTGCCGGGCGGTTCCAGGCAGACTTCTGCCACAAGCCAAACTTAACCTCGTGTCTAAGCATCTTTTAGTTATGCCTACGACCACTCACATTAGACTGACAGTTTGCGGTAACCGGTTAGGCTGGTTGGTTCTGGGCAGGTTTCTACCACAAACGGAGTCTAACCTCGTGTCTTGGCATGCTTACTTTAGCCAATTTATTCATTTACAGATTATGCCAATTTCAGGCTAACTATATCAATTTAGTAGATTAAACTTCTTTACAAGTTATAGCATATTACTCAAAGTTCCATTATCAGGTTCTGCTCAATCTTAGATTGAGCCTACGGATTTACATACCCAATTTACAGTATTCAGTTTCAACAGATTTAGCAGATTAGGCAATCTAATAGATTAAACATCTCTTAAGGTTCCATTAACATATCTCGCTTAATCATACATTAAGCCTATAAATTTACATGCCCAAATCATTGTCATAATTCACAATATAACATATGCCCCAAGTTTTAGCTAAATTGCACAGTATAGAATATTCTCCAAAAACCCCAATCGTGATTCACAATATAAACTATGCCAAATTATAGCCTTTGATTACAGTGTATGCTAATTACCCAAAATCCCAATTTAGGCGTGTTCACATTTAACAGTTATCCCTATCACAATATAGGTTTTCATACCTAAGTCATATATCATTATACAAAATAATCCTCTTCTTCCAAGTCATAAACCATCATATATAATATGCTTCAAACTTATGTTTTAAATTACAACATGTGATGTGTCCTCAAATCAGTTACAAATCATTTATGCCCAATTATACATCAGTCAATATTTCCCCAAATTTAGCGTTCGTACGTTCATCTCTTATGAGAATTGGCTCAGGCTCATGGTAGCCTGGCTATAACAACAGAAAGGGGAGAAGGAAGGAAGAAATAGAGAACAGGCAAAATAAAATAGATCTAATAGATCTAATAAGCATAAATGGACAGATCTGATAAAAAGAAATAGGCATAATCTCAGATTCAGATTTATTATCATGTCAGGATCACAATTAAATTTCATTTCTAAAAATAACATGAACTCACCTTGGTTGGATCTAAAAGAAATAGGTGTTGCAGTTGTAGATCTATTCTCTTTTAATCCTATTCTGACTTGAAGAAGAAGAAGCACTAGTTCTATTTTAGGTTTCAACAGCATATGGATGCCATTGATTTGTGTGTAGAAAACAAAAGGCTTAGTAGTGTTTATATAGGAGTGTAGGGAGAACTTAAGCCTTTAGATTAACCTAGAAACCATAAGAACCATACAGCTAAAAGACACGTCACCCAGCAGAACTCTCCAGAATCCTGTGCAGGTTTCTAGCTCGGCATGGGTTAACTTCCCAAGTGCGCCAGTGCATCTTTGCATGGGCAAACTTCCCAAGTGCGCCAGTGCATTCTAGCCCATTTTCTGATCATTCTACCACCTTCTATCGTCCATAACTTCTTCATACTGTATCCGTTTTACGCAAACTCGGACTCTATCTCAAGAAGAATTCCGAGAGGAACGCAATGGCGTAACCCGTTTCACCTAATTTTTCTTTTACAAATTAATTTTCCTTTAATTTGTTATTTTAATATTCTCAGAAAATACGGGGTGTTACAGACGTTTGGGCCTGGGCCGTTGTAAACTTGAAAGAAGATAGAAAAGAGTAATAGAAAGGAAATAAAGGAAAGAATGCATAGAAAAGAAAAGTATAAAATGAATTAAAGCAAAGGGGAAATTTTAGAACCTAAAGTATAAATTATTTTTCTCTTTTAAGGTATAAATTTAATATTTAGTATATAAATAATTATCTAAAATAATAACAATAAAATTAATATTTCTAGAAAAGAAATAAAAAGGAAGAGCTATTTAGTATGGTATGTGAAATTTGAATGGAACAGTTAATGGATGATCTAATAAGGATTGAGTCTCATGTTAAACAATAGTTTGATTGAGTTTGAATGTATAAATGGGTCGCTTGTTAGACAAGTTCGTTTGTTGAATTATTTCATGATTGAAAATTTTCGTCATATTCGAATCTCAAATACTTATATATAATCTATAAGAAAACAAAATAATTATTCAATAAAATCAATGTATTTATTTCCAAAGAATTTAAAATATGATGTATAGTTAGGGGTACTTGAGATCACCTATCTTAAACTATTATTTAATTTGAAATCTAATGTTAACCATTGTTGGTTGTAAATTGATGGTTATTACCTATCTATGATACTACAAAGTGGTAAATCGAATCTGAATTAATTAAAATAAAACGTTGATGCATTTTATTTCAATCATCTTGTACCATTTACTATTATGAAATTAAGAATGAAATTGTATAAGTCGATTAAATTGAACAGGCTATTATAAATATGATATGAATTTAAATAAATAATTCTACTTGTTTATACTGTTTGATTTTGATAGTTAAAACACTGACTATCAAATATTCCTTACGTGTTAGTTCGAAGAGACCGGTATGGGAACTGGACCCAAAACCACTTCGAACCGACTTTACGTAAACTAATTTGCGGGGACGATTATAAGATTAAAGAATTGAAGACCGTAGATCTTCATAAGCGAAAGAAATACTTGTTAAAATTCTTTGGTTAGCTCCTAGAGATATTTCAGCAATAATTCTATTGTGATTGAAATCTTCAGGTTTGCAAGGACTACTCGCTACTGATTTGTGGGGTGATTCCTAAATTGGATGCAGTAGGAGAGTGCCTTCAGTTCAGCCTGTTCCAGGATGACTCGTATGGACGGGTGTCTGATAGAGTATTTCCTAAAAACAACGTACATTGATTTTTACAAATATATCGAGTTGGTGGCAAAGAAGGATACTTCTTTTACACCCAGAATATATTTGTGGACGTCAATTAGTGATTTGACGGATCTGACAACGTGGCACTCAAAGTAAATGGTGGCCAGATGTTCTAAGGTAAATTCTAACCTCAAGCCTTACAACTAGGAAATGACAAAAATCGGGCAGGCAACATGGCTATGTGGGTTGCTCCCATTAGGGTGTATAATCACCAATCTAGAGAAATTTCATTTGCTTCTTTACTCTTTTTGATGCTGTCCCTTTTTGGGAAATGGTTGTCGTACACAACCGTTGGTGATATGCATTCAACACACTCAAGCGAAATGAGTGGTCGGTCATGTGTGTGCCAGTTGCAAGATCTTCTTGTTGAACCCAGTGTATTCCCCTCTAGAGAGACGCTATCAGCAAGTGGTTCCATACCTTGTCATAGTCGGAATCCAATCTCCAATAAGCGCCCGCAGTTTTGATTGTATACTATATATGTGGAGCGTGAGATGCAAGCGTTCCTCTAGATTGATATTTATCTGTATTTAGATATCAGAGAAAGATATGATTTTCAAAATTTGTTTTGGGTTATCGTAAAAACCATCCGTATTTATTTGTGGATCGGTCTTAAGATTATCAGTTATTTCAAAAGGGTTTTTAAACGTTAAATCAAACTGTTTTAAAATTGTTTACTCACACTAGTCCCATGACTGACCCAGAGTTTATTTTTCTGTGTTTTCCCTAAACTCTTGGGTGCCCAAATTTGTACGGGCAGTCAAGTGGTTCAGGATTTTACAGATACACTTCAAGGAGTTTGGAGTAGAAGGCTTCAATAGATGTAGAGTTTATTTCCACTGTGTTATATATATATGTATATGTTGTACTCTGATGATGTATGTAAGTACAAATATCAGTTTTGTATTTCAAGTAATGTTGTACAATATATTTATTTCATTTCCGCTGTGAGATTCGTGATACTCTGCTTATGTTGTGTTCTTCTTTTTCATCTATTCTACTTTCTGTCTTCCTATTCTCACCCTCTAACTTCTTTCTATTAATGATCTATTAATTTCTGATGCTTGATTAGTCAATATGTGATACATGATATGTATTTGTGTCGATAATCAAGATCGGGAATTTCGGGTCGTTATAGTTGGTATCAGAGCCTGGTTTAGTAATAACCTTGGCTCTGTGGCGTAACTCGATAGAGATGGGGTTAGTAATACGCTAGATTGAGTTGAGTGTGTATATATATGAGAGCATATTTGTTGATGGTTATAAAAACTGTTTTATATTATGTTGATTGGTTTATCAAGTGGTTTATGAATTCTGATCGATACAAGATTGCAAACTGTATTAATAGGTGTTTCTAAACTCTTGAACTGAGTAATTCAACATAATGTTGTTTTAAAAAGAGGGTAAATGAAATAATTCTACCCAAAAATATATTTTGGATATAACAGAATTATTTTCTGAAAGTATTATAAATGGATGTGTTGATTGTTATTATAATCTGATAACCGATTTTAACATTAAGATGGGTATATAAAACCAAGTTGGAATTTGTATACGAATAAGATATACAAATGAGGCAAACCAAAACTAAATTCAAACCAGAACTTGAATTAGAAATCCCAGGGAATTAGAAACATATTTTCAGGACTATTGTAAAGTAATATAGTACTATTTGATAAGATTTGGATGGGAATCATTTTTGTTTTCAAACTAGTTTGATATAAAAACTGGGAATTCGAATTTAGGTGCCTAAAAATTTAAGTAAAACAAGTCAAGTAGTTTGAATTGAATAGACTAGGGTTGATTGGGGATAAGCTGACTAGAGCTGATAGGCAAGTTAAATTGGATTCGAGTTTAAAAAGGAGAATTTGAAGCATATATATATATAAATTCGGTCCAAACTAGTGAAGCATGTAATTTTTGGGATTATTTTCCCAAATATAATCAGGAGTATTTCCTTGAAATAAGAAAATGGGATAATACAGGTTGATACGGGATTAAGATATGGAGTCAAGAAATTGAAACCTAGCTGGGGATTGGTTAAGATAAATAATATTCTTAGTGTTAATCTGATGTTGATTTCGGTCTTTGGGGTTGATACGTAGAGTATTATTTTCTTACCAGTTTACGGTTAGGAACTGATGAATGTGGGAGAATGGTGATGTGTAAATATGGAATGGAAATGTTTTCCAGCCATAATAACTGATAATTCTAGCCATAGAAATGGATGTATTTGATATAAGTCTACGAATTTGATTATAACTGGAATCTCCTCGTACTCTTTAATTTCGGGGACGAAATTCTTTTAAGGGGGTAGATTGTAACGACCCAGTTTTTGAACTAGTTTTATAATCTATAATGTATAGATTATACAGATAATTTAATTTAATTAAATAAATTCAGATTGATACATTTTGGAAATATCTGGGGAATTCCAAATATATTTATTTTTGATGATTTAAAATGTCTGAAAGCAATGTATATTTGTGTAGGACCAGCAGTTAATATTTTAGCACCTGGTTATATTTAAAATCACTTAATTTGAACTTGTAAATATAGATTATTTAAGCAAGCAAATAAAAAGGATATATAATGCAAAGATTCTTAGTATTGATTTTATGATGTTAATTATATCGGGTCATTTAGTTTAAAATATCATTTTTTCTATATTTATTTATTTGATATATATGTATACAATCAAGTGGATTTAAAACACTTTGTTGCATTTACTTGTTTTAAAGGATTTTGTACATATTGAGTTACATAGGGTAACTAGTAAGAATATTTGACGTCTAATATCATTTTACTGCACATAAGAAGGCCATGATTTCAAATTCAAAATGAGACAAGCGGAATTTTAAACATTTGCCTTAATTAAAGTATGTTAGTAAAATATATTATGTATGAATATATATAGACAAGTTTACTCAATCCTAAACATAGAGTTTAAACTTGATGTGCACATTTTCATATAGATAAATGTAATATGTATATTTGAATATATATACATGTACATATGACAAGAATCAACTCAAATATATACATATAAATGAAGTTATTAAAACAAGAATTAAATGAAATGGACATGAAAAGAAAAGCAAACCTGCAAGTATACAAATCAAAGCAGCAAATCATATGTAGGAGCAACTGTATTGTTGCATTAGAAAGGAAAGCAGCAAGCATCTAGTTGTAACATCAAGTGGCAACTAAGAAATGAAAGAAAAATGTAGCCTGCAGGTGTACCACCATGACAAAGAGAACACATGACTTGCATAGGAAGGATGGGCTACAAAACATAGATGCCTGACCTAAGTAGTTAAGTAGAAAGGATAGAAAAGAACATAAGGCTGCCAAATGGAAAAGAAACATTTTTACCCCCTGTGCAAACATGACAACCCTGAAATTTCGAGATCCTATAGATAGCTTTAGCCATGTGCAAGTTCATCTTCCTATACTGCCAAACACAGCTAAGGTACAAGGAAATCAAGCCATTTATGAGTATGATCTTGCCTTGGAGGCTAAGTTTATTTGTTAATGAATTTAAGATGCATACACATATGCAATTTGGCAGCAAAAACATGATATCTTTATTTTCTTAAGAGCCAAGATCTGATGACAGTTAGAGTCTTGTATAATAAAAATCACACATCATCTCACTGTCTAAATGCTACTGCTACACATACACCCTTCTTGCCTTAAGCACCTGCCCAACTTAAAGCCTTAAAATTTCATATACAAATAACCATAGATTCACATCAACTCACACACTAAGTTTCACTGGAAAACAAGCGTACAAAACCAAGACAGAGAATGAGTGAATGTATAAAAACAGTATGAAAGAAAAGAGAAAAACAATGAAACTAAAGTGTGTAGAAACTGTGAGAAACAGTGGCAAAAACTTGAACAAACTTAACTGGAATCATGGCCTGAAAGAAAGAAGAAACATGGAGCGAGAATGGAAAATTTGAAGCAGAGCATAAAGAACACAGACTGATAAGTGGCAAGGCAGTGAACAAGTATATGTGATTAACTCTAATTTTCTTCCATAAATACATTTTAGAGATTGTATATGAATCATATTCATACATATGTCTGCGTAAAGTTGTTTTGAGTGCATAACACCTTATATACATGATTACTCACGTTGATTTGAATCATATAAACCAATATACTAAGAACATAAACCTGAAATATGAATAGCAAGCAGTAGTGAATAGATTAGTGAGTGAACCTCCTAGAAATTCCTTTACTGTCTTATAAAATTTCCAGTGCATTCGAGTTATGTGTGTGTTATATTCAATTCAATATTGATGATTGTTTGAAGGATTTACATCTGCACATAATGATAATAGGACTTGAGTTTTACAACCTGAGAAACAAAAATTCAAACCACGGTATTAAATTGTTAAGTGGTTATAATAAGGTTTATAGCTCATGCTATAATACCATGAAATGATGATTGGATCAAATGTTATATTTACTACTATGGGTTTTCCATGTTATCACATCCGAGGATATTATTAAGCTGTGAAATGGATAAATTAACTGTGAGATATCTGCAGAAGATTTTTAAATGATCATGTTTAAACTGTAATAACATATACATTATAAAATGTGTGCCAGTGACATTTAGTTCCTTGGCAAGTCTATAAATGTAAAGGAAAAAAAAGGGAAAGAAAGATCAGGCCGACTTATTCATTTGTGTTGTTGTGATCTGCGTGCGTTTGATTTGAGTTTCGATCACTTGCAAGGAGAAAAAAGACAAGAAACTAAATTCAATTAACAATCGGAATAAAAAAAATTAGCAGAGAAGTATCAAATGAACTATAACAGAACTGAGTAAGTTGCTTAAGATTATAGTCACATACCAACTGATACGAAAAGATAGAAGAACCATAGTGATATATTGCTGGTATTAATACGAATTAGGAATATTAGCTAACCAAACTAAGAGTAATGCAACAGAAATTCTAACAGTTTTAAACTAGGAACAGAAACGTGGTACATAAACCTTTTCATGATTTGTATGTTGGGCTTCAGTGGTATATTATTTTTTTTGTACTTTAAACTAAATATAACCTTATTTTATATGCCTATATTTGTTACCAATGAGTGGACAACTAAACTTCTTCACTTTTTGTACATTTAAAATTTGGCAGTTTTAAATCATATGAGTGCGCAAATATGTTGATAAGTTAGAAGACTAATCCCTGTATGTACCTTGGTTCAAGTTTGCGTATTTAAGAAACCTGAGAAGCAAAAAAATTCAAGACACAGTATGTTATGCTGTGTAAACTACAGAACTCACCTTCTTAAAAACCTTTCCACAGTTGATGTCTATTTGATTCAAATGCTTGCCTCTTTTAAGTGGTTACTGATTTTATAACATCACCTATACACCTTGGTCAGGTTTAGTAAATCACTAAAAAAAACACTTTGGAAACCCTGTTTAATGGTTAACAGTAGAGACACATTCACAATCTTATTATTTAAAAATTTAGAACTTGAATTCGAGATTGTTATAGGAATCGAGTTCAACACGAATGCTGCGCGTTTATGTTGTGTGTACACCCTTGAATTTGTTTCAATTCAAGCAGCAACATATGTTTTCAGAATTTGTAAAATTAATGTAAAAAGGTTAAATAAACTCGAATTTCCAAACACCACGATATATGAATTCAAAGGAATAGATGGATGTGTTTTTAAAAACCATGAATTTCGATATCAAAATTAGGATTTTTAGTAGCCTAGGGTATGTGAATTTCTAGGACGCTCAGAAATGGGGATTTGTGCAAATTCAGGCGATGGGTTCAGTCATAGGTGATGGCGGTGAATCTATAGGGACGTCAGATGTTAGTAATCATGGGAAAAATACAACCATGATTTTTAATTGAGTAGCTTGTAGGAATTTGATTTTTAATAAGGGTTGACTGCTGTTTGGGTAAGCCAACTTTAATGGTGAACTGCTCCTTCCACATGGCAGTATAAGACTTCGCACCAGGGGCAATTGAAGGGAAAGATTGATGATGAGCTCGTGGTGAAGTTTGATGAGGATCGACGAAGTGTGGTAGTGGTGCGAATCATTTTTTGTGAATGTGGTTATATTATTAAGCTTCTATGAAGCTTTGGTTTTTTTTTTTTTTTGAGGTAGAAGTGAAAAGGGGTTTTCGGGTATGGAAGTAGATTTGGGACTGGAATTTGGGCTTGTGGCGATGAGAAAAAGCAGGAGGTGATTGTGGCACTGATGGTGCATGTGCACGATTTCATATGTGCACAAGTGAATAAGAAATTACAGGTAAAGAAGAAGAGAAGGCATCGGCAGGAAGAAAAGAGAAATAAGGGAAAGAGAGGGATTCGTGGGATTGACTGTTGGGCCTGGGCTTTAATTAAAAAAATTAGAATAGAAAGGAAGTTGGGCCTATGACGTTGTAACATCCCACGTCCATTAATGTCACTCACTAAGGGAATGCATTAACTTTCATTGAGCGATATAAGTAAACAGAACAGAATATTACAAGACAGATACTTAAAGTAGCACTTGAAAACTTTTATAACTTTATTGCAGCGGAAACAGAGATAAGTTTGGTTACATCTTTCAAAACCACAATACCAAAACTCAAGTACATAAATATCAGTCTTGTACAAAAGCCTTCAGAGTACATAATTTTAAAGCCATAATCCATAACAGAAAATGCCATAAATAGGTAGAATCAAAGTCAAGCAATACTTCAAGCACTTTTAGCACTTTAAGCAGAGAGAAATCTGAATAGGGCTCCTACGTTCCCAACCTGAGCACCTTGGGGGGGGGGGGGAAGAAGAGAGGCGAAAACAAAATGGGTTCAGACATAAACTCTGGCGAGTCCAGTGACTTTCAGCATATAAACAGATAACAGTATCACGACATGTAAATAAAACTGGATGAGAGATAACCGTAACAGGAGTAGTAGGTTAACAGAAGAAACATAATGATATAGGCTAATCTAAGCTTCTTACTTGGTTTTCACTTCTCTGCACTAATACTAGTATAACAGAATTAGGTGTTACCCTAATGTCTAAACTGAAACAGAAACGGAAACAGAATGATCTCTACAGAAACAGAATTCTAGTAATGAGCCTTTACCACCCCAACAGAGACAGACGGTAAAGAAATAGAAGCAGGAACGGAATCAGAGACGAAAACAGAATAATCCCTACGGAGACAGAATGTTAGAATTAGATGTACACTAGTGACGGGCCTTTACCACCCCAACGAACGGTACCATGCAGAAACAGACAGGTGTTACCACTCCAACAGAAACAGACGGTACCCCAACAGAAACATACAGAACTTGGTGTACCCTAAATTCTACCCCAAGCGATCAGCTCCCTAATACATAAATACCCTATGTCGGCCCCACAGAAGGGTGTATCATTCCCTAAAGTGGCAACCTATAGAAAGACATAGACCTATTTACAGATGTCACGGCGTCTTACATCCTTAGAGAAGACCGGATCCATGCATGCACATGACCTGGTTGGAATGCACCATCAATACCCCTCGCCATTATCAGAATGAACCTCTTATAATTAGTTCAGTAAGTGTGCCCTGGACCCGTACCTGGTGTTTGGTCATAGTTTTGATACCAGAAAGGGTTACTGACTAATATGGGTCCCACACAACAGATGACACAAGTAATTTCCCCTTCTAACCTTGTGTCCCCAGACTAACGGATTTCAGTTTTCAGATTAACACGTTTTTAGATCAGACATACAGATTAATATGTTTCACTTAACCTTGCATTAAGCCTACAGATTTACGAAACGAGTTTATCAGATTCAGCTGCCCAATTGACGTAACCCCATCTACTTATCAAGTATTATTGGTTAAGCTTGCCTTAACCCTATCCACTTGTTCATGTAATATTGGTTAAGTTGTCATCTTACTCAGGTTAACTTAACCCCACCCACTTAACAAGTTTTAGGTATCATATTCATCTTTGATCAGCATTAATTAGTTATTAATGCACAAACCTCTTACATTAAGTCGATAGCTTGTGGCCGCTGGATGTGTCGGGCGGTTGCGGGCAGACTTCTGCCACAAGCCAAACTTAACCTCGTGTCTGAGCATCTTTTAGTTATGCCTACGACCTCCCACATTAGACTGACAGTTTGCGGTTACTAGTTAGGCTGGTTGGTTCCGGGCAGGTTTCTACCGCAAACGGAGTCTAACCTCGTGTCTCGGCATGCTTACTTTAGCCAATTTATTCATTTACATATTATGCCTATTTCAGGATAACTATATCAATTTGACAGATTGAACTTCTTTACAAGTTATAGCAGATTACTCAAAGTTCCATTATCATGTTCTGCTCAATCTTAGATTGAGCCTACGGATTTACATACCCAATTTATAGTATTTAGTTTCAACAGATTTAGCAGATTAGGCAATCTAACAGATTAAACATCTCTTAAGGTTCCATTAACATATCTCGCTTAATCATACATTAAGCCTATAAATTTACATACCCAAATCATTGTCATAATTCACAATATAACATATGCCCCAAGTTTTTGCTAAATTGCACAGTACAGAATATTCTCCAAAAACTCAAATCGTGATTCACAATATAAACTATGCCAAATTATAGCCTTTGATTACAGTGTATGCTAATTACCCAAAATCCCAATTTAGGCGTGTTCACATTTAATAGTTATCCCTATCACAATATAGGTTTTCATACCTAAGCCATATATCATTATACACAATAATCCTCTTCTTCCAAGTCATAAACCATCATATATAATATGCTTCAAACTTATGTTTTAAATTACAACATGTGTTGTGTCCTCAAATCAGTTAAAAATCAGTTATGCCCAATTATACATCAGTCAATATTTCCCCAAATTTAGCGTTCGTATGTTCATCTCTTATGAGATTTGGCTCAGGCTCATGGTAGCCTGGCTATAACAACAGAAAGGGGAGAAGGAAGGAAGAAACAGAGAACAATCAAAATAAAATAGATCTAATAAGCATAAAAGGACAAATCTGATAAAAAGAAATAGGCATAATCTCATATTCAGATTTATTATCATGTCAGGATCATAATTAAATTTCATTTCTGAAAATAACATGAACTCAAAGAAATTGGTGTTGCAGTTGTAGATCCATTCTCTTTTAATCCCATTCTGACTTGAAGAAGAAGAAGCACTAGTTCTATTTCAGGTTTCAGCAGCATATGGACGCCATTGATTTGTGAGTAGAAAACAATAGGCTTAGGGGTGTTTATATAGGAGTATAGGGAGAATTTAAGCCTTTAGACTAACCTAGAAACTATCAGAACCATACAGCTAAAAGACACATCACCCAACAAATCAGAGAAGGACACGTCATCAAAACTCTCCAAAATCCTGTGCAGGTTTCTGGCTCGGCATGGGCGCACTTCCCAAGTGCGCCAGTGCATCTTTGCATGGGCGCACTTCCCCAGGGCGCCAGTGCAATTTTTTTTTGGCTCACTTCACAAGTGCGCCAGTGCATTCTGGCCCATTTTTTGATCGTTTTGCCAACTTCTATCGTCTTTAACTTCCTCATACGTTATCCATTTTACGCAAACTCGGACTATATCTCAAGCATAATTCCGAGAGGAACGCAATGGCGTAACCCTTTTTACCTAATTTTTCTTTTACAAATTAATTATTCTTTAATTTGTTATTTTAGTATTCTCAGAAAATACGGGGTGTTACATTCTCCCCTCCTTAAAGGATTTCGTCCCTGAAATCTCTAAGTTAAGAAGAATGTATCCTACCGTCCATCATCCATCTACTCATCCGTCATTTACAAGCATTCATTGTCCTTACAAGTTTTCTAATTCCATATGAACGTATGTAAAAGCGTGTGTACATGTCCCCTATCGAATACAAAAGATCAGGTGGTCTACTGATTCAGTTGACCTCCTTAATGTGAATTATGTAAGTGTCATGAGTCAAATCATGTATGCAAACAATCCTATTTGATACATATCATTTCTATATGAGTGCACAACCATTCATCCAAATGCAACATCCATGTGATGCGTCAACCATTTCGCATCCATAAAAATTGAAAATGCACACACATCCATATGTAGTATGAGAGTGTTTTTGAGCCGATCTAGTGCCTAGTGTGTGCATATGCATCCACAAGCAACCACTTGCATCCACTTTCAACCATCAAACATAACATGTCTCAAACACATGTTTACACCCACTATTTTCTGCCTAAAGGTCGAAGACTCGATTGATAGGATACAGTCGAGCGATCGAAGCAAATACAAATAAAACAAAAACTTTATTTCCAGTGTCAAAACTGGAAATCTATCTCACCCCTCAAGTAAAAGCCCTAACCTTATCAGAAATATCTAGATACTTACAGACTACGGGTATAGATCAAATTATCAAATGATTCTAGGAAACTAAGCATGATAAAACCCCACCATATCCCACAAAACTTGGAATATACGCGTCAAAGTGAACTTAAAGCCTAACATAGATAGCCTCAAACCCCAACCTATCACAAACAGATGAGTCGTAGCCCTTATGGAGTTTGAGACTATAGCGGGATTAGAAACAAGACTAGTATTAAAGTGTAGAGACTCAATTACAGAATCAAAAATGCCAGAATCAGAAAGAGTTATAACTCAAAAATCAGATAAGGAAATTAAACCTTATACAGAAATTTTTCCTACCTCTATCCTGTCCACCAGCTACAAGAGCATTCACCTGCCCTCCAGAAGTAGGTCCTGTCCGCTGACCTTGCCCTCGTTTCTTCGGGCAGTCCCTCGTGAAGTGTCCCATTTCAACACAGTTGAAGCAAGCACCCTTCCTCTTCCTGTAATCCTTGTTCAGATGACTCGAGCTTCGACAAGTAAAGCACTTTTTATCCTTCTTATTCTCAGGCTTTTCATCCTTCTTTTGTTTTTCCTTCTTAGGCCATGCTTTCTTGTTCTGTGATTCTTCCACTTTCACCTCTTTCTTATTCCGTGCGTTATCAGCATTAGCACCTTTCTCTTCTTCATACATCAACACCATTTCAACCTGTTTCTCGAAGGTAGCCCCCATAGGAATGTGGGACATCGCTAGTTCGTGTAGCGGCTAATTCAAACCCTTAACAAACCTCAGGGCCTTCTAATGAGGTGTATTAACCAACTCTAGGCCGAATCTTGCTAACTGATTAAATTTGTTGACGTACTCCTTTACCGACAAAATCCCTTGCTTCAAATCCAAGAACCTCTCCATGGATAGACTCTCTTCTGCTCATGAAAGAAATTTCAACTCGAACCTATGTCTGAAATCCATCCACGTCTCCACTGGACGTTCTCCATTCGTGACCTCCCACCAAAATGAGGCTTCGTCCTTCATTAACCAAGCAGCTAGTTGAACCTTCCTTCCATTGTCTATCTCGAAGATACCAAACAAGTCTTCCACCTCCTTGAGCCAATTTCGAGCCTCAACAAACGTCTCTGTCCCATGAAAAGGTCTTTCGCACATTGCCCGAAAGTCCTTACATATCTTAGAAAAAGCATCTACACGCGGAGGAGGAGCAGGAGGAGGAACGATGGGTACAGCGGGAGGAACGTTTCCTTGTCCTTCGATGGGTGCCGTGGCCTCCAAATACCTACGGAACCATCCGAGTATTGTGACTCCCTCTCGGATATTAGGGATGTTTTATTCTCCATACATGCTGAAATGAAAGAAAAAGAGATTCAAAACAGAGAATCGAAAGATAGATATATGGCTTTGGGGATTGCGTTTTTCAAAATAAAATTTCCTTTTGAAAATACTTCCTTTTAAAACTTTTTGAAAATAGTTTTCAATTTTTTTTCTAATCTGGTAACCTTCAGCTCTGATACCAAGTGTAACACCCCCACGTCCATTAATGTCACTCACTAAGGGAATGCATTAACTTTCATGTAGCGATATAAGTAAACAGAACATAATATTACAAGACAAATATTTAAAGTAGTACTTGAAAACTTTTATAACTTTATTGCAGCAGAAACAGAAATAAGTTTGGTTATATCTTTCAAAACCACAATACCAAAACTCGAGTACATAAATATTAGTCTTGTACAAAAGCCTTCAGAGTACATAATTTTAAAGCCATAATCCCCAACAGAAAATGCCATAAATAGATAGAATCAAAGCCAAGAAATACTTCAAGCATTTCTAGCACTTTAAGCAGAGAGAAATCTGAATCAAGCTCTTACGCTCCCAACCTGAGCACCTGAGGGGGGGGGGCAGTGGGGGGAGGGGGAGGAAAGAAGAGTGGCGAAAACAAAATGGGGTGAGACATAAAGTCTAGGGAGTCCAATGACTTTCAGCATATAAACAGATAACAGTATCATGACACGTAAATAAAACTGGATGAGAGATAACCGTAACATGAGTAGCAGATTAACAGACGAAACAGAATGATATAGGCTAAGCTAAGCTTCTTACTTGGTTTTCAATTCTCTACACTAATACTAGTATAACAGGAATAGGTGTTACCCTAATGTCTAAACTGAAACCGAAACAGAAACAGAATAATCTCTGCAGAAACAGAATGCTAGTAATGGGCCTTACCACCCCAAAAGAGACAGACGGTACAGAAACAGAAGCAGGAACGAAATCAGAGACGGAAACAAAATAATCCCTATGGAGACGGAATGTTAGAATTAGGTGTACACTAGTGACGGGCCTTTACCACCCCAACAGACGGTATCACGCAGAAAAATACAGGTGTTACCACTCTAACAAAAACTGACAGTACCCCAACAGAAACAGACAGAACTAGGTGTAACCTAAATTCTACCCCAAGCGATCGGCTCCCTAATACATAAATACCCTGTGCCGGCCCCACAGAACGGTGTATCATTCCCAAAAGTGGCAACCTATAGAAAGACACAGACCTATTTACAGATGTCACGGCGTCTTCCATCCGTAGAGAAGACTGGATCCATGCACGCACATGACCCGGTTGGAATGCACCATCAACACCTCTCGCCATTATCAGAATGAACCTCTTATAATTAGTTCAGTAAGCGTTCCCTGGACACCTACCTAGTGTTGGGTCATAGTTTTGATACCAGAAAGGGTTACTGACTAATATGAGTCCCACACAACAGATGACACAAGTAATTTCCCCTCCTAACCTTATGTCCCCAGACTAACAGATTTCAGATTAACAAGTTTTCAAATCAGACTTACAGATTATTATGTTTCACTTAACCTTGCGTTAAGCCTACAAATTTATGAAACGAGTTTATCAGATTCATCCACCCAGTTGACTTAACCCTATCTACTTATCAAGTATTATTGGTTAAGCTCGCCTTAACCCTATCCACTTGTTCGTGTAATATTAGTTAAGTTGTCATCTTACTCAGGTTAACTTAACCCCACCCACCTAACATGTTTTAGGTATCATATTCATCTTTGATCAACATTAATTAGTTATTAATGCACATGCCTCTCACATAAAGTCGATAGCTTGTGGCCGCGGGATGTGCCAGGCGGTTCCAGGCGGACTTCTGCCACAAGCCAAACTTAACCTCGAGTCTAAGCATCTTTTAGTTATGCCTACGACCTCTCACATTAGACTAACAGTTTGTGGTTACCGGTTAGGCCGGTTAGTTCCTGGCAGGCTTCTACCGCAAATGGAGTCTAACCTCCTGTCTCGGCATGCTTACTTTAGCCAATTTATTCATTTATAGATTATGCCAATTTCAGGCTAACTATATCAATTTAACAGATTAAACTTCTTTACAAGTTATAGCAGATTACTCAAAGTTCCATTATCAGGTTCTGCTCAATCTTAGATTGAGCCTACGGATTTACATACCCAATTTACAGTATTCAGTTTCAACAGATTTAGCATATTATGCAATCTAACAGATTAAGCATCTCTTAAGGTTCCATTAACATATCTCGCTTAATCATACATTAAGTTTATAAATTTACATGCCCAAATCATTGTCATAATTCACAATATAACATATGCCCCAAGTTTTAGCTAAATTGCACAGTACAGAATATTCTCCAAAAACCCCAATCGTGATTCACAATATAAACTATGCCAAATTATAGCCTTTGATTACAGTGTATGCTAATTACCCAAAATCCCAATTTAGGCGTGTTCACATTTAATAGTTATCCCTATCACAATATAGGTTTTCATACCTAAGTCATATATCATTATACATGATAATCCTCTTCTTCCAAGTCATAAACCATCATATATAATATGCTTCAAACTTATGTTTTAAATTACAACATGTGTTGTGTCCTCAAATCAGTTACAAATCATTAATGCCTAATTATACATCAGTCAATATTTTCCCAAATTTAGCGTTCGTACGTTCATCTCTTATGAGATTTGGCTTAGGCTCGTGGTAGCCTGACTATAACAACAGAAAGGGGAGAAGGAAGGAAGAAATAGAGAACAGGCAAAATGTAACGACCCTCGGGTTTCCCCCGACCCGATCGATCGTTAAATCGACCAAGACCGTTCAAAACCCGAACAGTTAACTTTGGGAATACAACAACATCAGAACAGTAGCAGCAGACTTTTATAAACATTACAATAATGTTACATCAGAGTACAGAACATATCAGATTATATTGAATAAAATTACAGCGGAAGATAAATTACAATAAATTAAATACAATACACAGCGGAAGATTTCGATGCTCTGGACACAGCTTTAGGCTTCAATCCAGAATCCTGCTTGAGATAAGAACCTGTAGACAAACTACTCGACTGCCCGTGTAGAGAAGAGGGCACCCGAGTTTGTAATGGTGGAAACAAACAATTGGTCAGTCATGGGTCTGGTGTGAGAATTCTAAACTAATTTAACTAATGTAATAAGGCAAATCCAAGGACCACGCCGCTAACGCGGAACGGGTTTACTCCAATGGATTGTCGGTGCATAAATTAAAGTAAATCGTTAAACAACGCAATGCTTTTTAGAAAAATGAAATCATCATAAGACTCAAGTCCCATCACACAATGCAACGCAAGCCAGAGGATAGAGTTTTACCTTATAATGGTTAAAAATGCTTGATAAGATAAAAACGAATTTGATATTATTATTAGTGTATTTATGTTTCAAAAACATTTCAAAGTAAATGTATCAATCCTAGGAAGCATAGCTACCATATACTATGCCTCCATACTAGTAATACAATCAAAACCGTATGATATCGTATTGGAAATTGGGTTTCCATCATGAGTCAAGGCTAGGGAGGAGATCCTTACCGATTCGAGACACTCTAGCTAATGTCTCAGGATCCCCCGCAGTGAACCCTTGGAAAGCTGCGGGGTCGGTCCACACATACAACTTCGTGGATTGGCAATTCCTGAACACATGTTTCCCTGTCCTATAGGACCTAACATCCGAGGCGCCTCATTCCATCATCCACATAAGTAAAATATCAGCCAGTTTAAGCACCGACACTACTTCTAGCTAGAAAGAAACGTGCTGCTCTCCCTGCGTTCCCTTCTCCGGTTTTAGACTCCAACCGGGGTGTGAGGCTCGCGAAGTCACGCTATACACAAAGCTACGCCTAAACAGGCTATGCTTTGATCTTCACCACAAGGTTATGCTTTTCAACAAGAAACCTTGATCATTGCATCTTGGTATGCAACACTATCAATCCGTATCATACTATTAATCTTTTGCCAAAATATACAAAAGGGTGTTAAGCAAGAGAATGAATTCTCTGCCACCAATCATTCATACCTTCGGCAGAAAATCAAAAGTACAATACAAAGGAGTACAATGTAGGACACACATTCCATTTATAAGCTTTTGCTCTGGGTCTGAGCGAAAGCCAAATCCGTACAAATCAACACTACTTCCGATAACTGCCATCTTAGCCACGTCTTGGAAGCAAATTAATCCAGGGCCTCAACACTAGTTACCCATTCGATGTGAAGATCGTCGGTCTTCAATCGCCGTCTTCAATTCTTCGAACGTCGTATCATTATTTGGAACGAGAGTAAACTCAGACTTTCCAAATAATTCTCGCATATATAAATTTGAAAACAATTTCATATCGTTATTTATATTTTATAACGATTTATTCCTATTTTTATTTCATTAAAAATAGCTCGTTTTATAAAAACGACGTTACAGGTCATATATGGTTGTGGCACTGTTTTTATGGAATTTTGAATTTCACATATATCAAAATCTAACCATTGGATCTTAACGTAGTTTATATCGTTGGAAAGATCTTTCCAAGACGGTCCTAATGTTTTCAGTTTTGGGAAAATCCGGCGGTCGGATCTTTTGGTATAGTCGTTTAAAGGTACGATTCCAAAACGCGAACTACCGCACTCGATTCATTTAATTTTAATTATATTTATATGTAAATATATAAAACGTTCACCCATAATAACGTCATTCGATTTAGCAATGAGCTAAACAACTACCGATCTCCATTCAATTTTTAATTCATTTAAAAATGAAGATAAGATTCCAACATTTAAAAATATTCTTCTATTCCTTTTATCCCTTTATTTACATTAAATTATAATTCAGTGATGAATCCTTCCTTTTCTTTCTTTCCTTTACATAAAAATGTAAATTCTAATTCAACGTTACATTTCAATTTTTTTTCTTCTTATATTTAAAAAAAAAGTAAATTCTATTTCAATGTTGAATTCATTCTTTTTTTTATTACACTGTAAAATCTCCTTTCTAATTACATCAAAAATGTGATTAACAATACGGTGAAAATTCTATCTTTTTAATATTACAACAAAAATGTAATTTACATTAAACGTCAAATCCTTCTTTTTAATTACATTAAAAATGTAATTATCATTACATGAAAACTTCTATCTTTCAACTACGGTGTAAAATCTCCTTTTTAATTACATTAAGAATGTAATTAACATTATAATGCAAAATTTCTCTTTTTAATTACATAATAAAGATGTACTTTTTATTTACAATGCAAATTCTCATTTTTTAACTTTTATTTACATTAAAAATGTAAATTCCATTCCTCAAATTTCACTGTAAAATCCTCTTTGTAATTTCATTAAAATGTAATTAGCATTCCATGTTAAATTTTCTATCTTTTAATTTACCACGCAAAAATGTAATTTACATTCCAATGCAAAATTATTCTTTTCAATTATATGTAAATTCTTATCCTTTCTAAATTGCATAAAAATGTAATTTTGATTCCAATGCCCAATTCTTCTTTTTAATTACATAAGAATGTAATTAACATAACGGTGAAAATTTTTATCTTTATAAATTACATTAAAAATGTAATTTTATTTACAACGTCAAATTCTACTTTTTAATTACATTAAAAATGTAATTAACATTATAATGTAAAATTCCTATCTTTTAATTTGTCCCTTAATTTACAATATAAAATCATACTTTTTAATTTCATTAAAAATGTGATTAATATTACACGTCAAATCTTGTCTTTTAATTTGCAATGTAAATCTCTATACCTTAATTACATATAAAAATGAAATTTTATATGCTATGCAAATTCTTACTCTTTCATTACATATAAAATTGAAATTTTATTTTACATGTAAATTCTTAATCTTTAGTTACATATAAAGATGTCCTTTCCAATTTACAATGTAAATTCTATTCTTTAATTATACAATAAAATGTACTTTTAATTTACAAAGTAAATTCTCATCTTTATTTACATAACAAAAATGTGTTTTTAATTTGCAATGTAAATTCTCATCTTTATTTACATAAGAAAATTGTGATTTAAATTTGCAATGTAAATTCTCATCTTTATTTACATAACAAAAATGTGTTTTTAATTTGCAATGTAAATTCTCATCTTTATTTACATAACAAAAATGTAATTTATATTTTACAAGTAAATCCTATTCTTAATTACATATAAAAATGTAATTTTTATTTACATCGCAAAATCATACTCTTATTTATCACCTACAATTGTAATTTTTATAGCAGTGAAAAATTCATGTCCTAATTACATTAAATATAAATGTATTTTCTTTTATATCGTCACATTTCCATTCTACAAACATCATATCAATATTATGTTTGAAATAAAAAGGTCTAGTTAACATAAGTAACAACAAATTGGTATTGAATTGAAATTTTCTATTTCAATTCAAAAACATGAACAAGGTGATATTTCTATATGTACATGATTCATAGGATATCAACAAAGCATTATTCGACAAAATAAAACAAAATGATTATTCAAATTTTCCATCAATTACAGATCTGAAATTTTTAACTAGCAGATCTGGAATTATACACAGAGATAAACCAAGCAAACATTCAGAATATTATCACATCTCAGATCTACTTCATTCACCATTCAATTGTTTAAATAACAAGGAAAATTTATAATTAAATTAATTTAATTATTTAAAATAGAATCTCACCTTGATTGGATCAGTATTAGAATTCAAACGTGTTCAGAATTTGTCCTAATTGCTTTCAAGAAGTTCTATTCGATGTTACGGTTCTCTCGGTTCTGAAAATTTTCTGATTCCAACGCACTTCAGTTTGCAATTTTCTGATTTCGATTGCAAAAGATATGATCGTTTAAAGGTTTGATTATATTTATAAACAATTTAAATAATAAATCTAATTATTTTCTTTAATCACCATGATTAGGGGTTAAATCCCTTTCCTCTTCGTTACTCTCTGAAGTAAGAACTGAACCCATCGACGCATAGACCAACTCCACCATGCACCTCCACTCATCACCATCCACAGATCAAAGACCATCACCTCGTACCCCTTTGCAACCCCACCTGGCGCCAGCAACATGGTTGAACTCGGCCTCGTCACGGCACTCGAAAAACCCTCCAAAGTCACGCCCTTTGCTGTCCAATTCCGATCACCAGGAATTGATTCAGCCCATCATAGTCATTGAATCCATAGTGCTCCCCAATCTCTTCGATTTTTTTTTGGGGTTGAGGTTTTTAATTCGAAGTAGGTTGGGAAAATTTTAGAGATGAGAATGGGATGTTTTCAGCCATATAAAAGAAGAGGGCGTCAGCTGTTGAAGCTGGGCAATCAGGGTTTGCTAAATGTTGGTTATTTATAATATTAATTTATTTAGTCCACTAATTCAAGAAAGAGCCCGTCATCTCCTATTCAAATTTCAAAATTAAACAAGAAAAGATAAAACAGGAAGGTATTCAATTGCATAGACATGAATAAAAAGAATAGAAATATACACATATGTCCATTAGTTTTTGAAGAATAAAAAGAGAGAAAAAAGAAATGAAGGGAAAAAAGGAAAAAAAAAAGAGAATGGAAATATAAGAAATGAGAACGTGTAAATAAGATACGTTAAATTAGAGTGAAGAGAAATAAGTTAATAGAAATAAAGGAAGTAAATTAGTAGGATGATGGAAAGAGATAAATGCGTTATTAACGAAGAATTTAAGTGGAGAGAATGGAGGTAGTGAGTTTAGGGAAAGAAAATAAATGATAGATTGAAACACATGCATACATGTTAAAATAAGGATGGATGCGTGATTAATGAGGACAATGGAGGAGGGAGAAAGGAAGCGATGAATTTGAGAAAAGTAGAAAAGATGGAATAATCAATCTTCATGAAATAAATTTACCAGTTTGTTTAAAGCAATATTAATCACTATTAATATTAAACTTCAATTTGAAATTGCCAATGGAAAAAAAATTTCCTTCTTAATATACTACTCTCTTTAATTCAAAGTTTATCTAATTTTTATTGTTACGGTTCAACTTGTAATACCGTTAGATCTTGGTAAAAATGTTTGAATGCCATCTCATTTTTAATAGAATGTTATGTTCAAAAATAAAAGTCCATGTTCGCATTAACCATACATCTTTCCTTTTAAACCAAATCAAAATTAAAATAATTCATTTCTTGATTAATAACGGTAGCAACTCTTGCCTTTCTATAACGTTCGTATTAAACAACAAAGGAATCATAACATTAAGAATTCAAAACGGTTGGTCGTGTAAATCTCGTTTATCCAGCACAACGTTTATAAACGTATGTATTGGAATTTATTTCTTCAATAATGAACACATTATTTCCAAACAATCTTTCAGCAAAAATTATTGAATCCCATTAATAATATCATAAATTTTATTTAGTACCAATTTATATTCAATAATTTAATTTAATAATTTTCCTGAGTTTGTTTTAAATCAAATAGTATATAAAAACTAATTTTAAAGTTATTTCAAATTTTTATTTCATAAAAATAACTAATTTTATACTCCATATTCCTCAAAATAGCTTAAATTAAAATTTAAATTTCGTTCTAAAATTCCGGGTTGTTACAATCTCCCCCACTTAAAATCTTTTCGTCCTTGAAAAGGAATGAAGCTAAAGTTGTTTGATTAACTAACTCATCTTTCATTCTTTTATTGATTTCAATAATTTTATTTGTTGATTAACTTTTAAAATATATAACTTTATATATTCAAGAATCATATTTCCTAATAGCGGATTATATATATAACACTACTACAAAAGTGGGCATATTCGACACTAATTTGTGTGCGTTGCATGAAAAGTGTGGCTTTGACGACCGCCCATAACCCCCGCACTAAACAAGAGGAATAATGCGCTGAAAGGCGTGCCAGGCTGCTATGGACGATCATCATAGTAAGTGAACACATCGAAACCTGTCGTAGAACTCACAGCGCAAGGATAAAATATAATAGAACATATACAACAGGTGATAGTAATGAGGTATCATATAGCAAACTTTTGAAACTCTTTCAACATCCAGAAAGATTATCCAACTGATATTCAAGTTTGTACATAAGGCCTCACTACAACTCTCAAGCAACTCAAACAGCGGAAACAGAAATACTAGATAGAATAAAACTGGTACGCCAGCCTCCTGCTCGTCATCGCTCAGCTTCCTCGTATCACTAAGCTCCATTACCTGTAACCTGCTACTTAGTCTGCCCATCCACAACCGGATGAACAACCCAAGGTAATAAGAGGAGACATAAAACCTTGAGTCAGACAATAGTCTTAGTGAGCGATAATACAGCTAACAAACTTCAACAAGAAAGCATATGAGAATGGGTAAATGAACAACTTATCTACCCACATCATCAGAGAAGAACTCAACCTTATCTTCCCCACATCGGACAGTGATAGCCTTTACACCAAGCATTTCAACCATTCATCCATAGAAACCAGAACACCCATTCAATCATAGAGAACACACATAACATCAAGATTATATAAGTCTCACACAGACAACCCTAATCGAGTTTAACATTCCTCAAGTACCCTCTCCAGAGGCCTAAACCAATATCACTTAAGCACTCAAAGAACATCTCCCTCGACTTTGGATAATCTATGTGAGATAGTACAAACAGAACAAACAATCATCCATAACCGACTCTGGCTATCACCGCCAATCCTGCTTCGAAACCATCATTGTCGTATGACGGCCAACCTTGCCATATGTCAAGGGCTAATGATAACCCCAGTTCTAGCATGAACTCCATATGCCCAACCTTGACACTAGGCCTTTCCCCAACCAGAAAGACCCAGGGTACTCGACCAACAACCGGTCTTTTGGGCCTTTCAACGATACCCATCGTACCCCTGCTTTGAGCCTGCTAGAACTTACGACAACGATGACTTCTCGGCCTTCGCATCTCTAATCGTCCAACCTTGACGATGTTTCATAGCTCAAGCAACCTTCTCGAGCAGCCATTATCCACCAACTCACGACCTTTGAGTTCTCTCCGCATCCGTTGTTCCACCTTGATCAACGAACACATTCATCACTTCGAGTCTTCCTACTTGAATCACCTCGAAGTCACGCCATCACCGAACCAAAACACATCACTGCGCTGCGGCTAGGGTTCGGGGGGTTACCCCCGAAAAATATTTTTTTCCGACCTTTTTGGTTTGTACCCGAGTCGTACTCGAAAACGTACTTTTTCAGAAAACGACCCTGTGACCAACCAGCCTTGCTTGACCGACCAGACCAGCTCCAAGACCGACCCGCCTCCTTGCAGTTTTGGACCGACCCGCCTCCTTGGGACCGACCAGCTTTGGACCGACCCCGTCAAAACCGACCAGGGTATGCTTCCATCTGACCGACCAGGATTTGCATCCATCTGACTGACCAGCTCCTTCAGACCGACCAGGTGAAACCGACCAGCTCCACCAGATCGACCAGCTCCTCCAGATCGACCAGCTTCTCCAGAGCGACCAGCTTCTCCAGAGCGACCAGGCTGAAACCGACCAGCTGCTCCAGAGCGACCAAGCTAAAACCAACCAGCTGCTCCAGAACGACCAAGCTAAAACCGACCAGCTGCTCCAGAACGACCAAGCTAAAACCAACCAGCTGCTCCAGAACGACCAAGCTAAAACCGACCAGCTTCTCCAGAACCGACCAGAATCTTCTCTGCTCCTCCAAAACCGACCAGAATCACTTCTGCTCCTTCTGGACCAACCAGAATCACTTCTGCTCCTCCAAAACCGACCAGAATCACTTCTGCTCCTCCAAAACCGACCAGAAACCTGCACATCTCCAATTCGACTCCGATTTCGACCAAAACTTTGCCAAACAACGAATCCGACGAAACCAGCTTATCCGATTCATCCAAACGCAATCACAAACATGTTATGCAACCAACAATATCATCAATCTAACAATTTCCATCAAAACACATAAATTTCCCAAAACATGATAAGTGAATCATATGAACATA
This sequence comes from Allium sativum, assembly GCA_030737875.1. NCBI lineage: Eukaryota > Viridiplantae > Streptophyta > Magnoliopsida > Asparagales > Amaryllidaceae > Allium > Allium sativum. The sequence continues at coordinate 778,684,728 of CM060926.1, forward strand.
AAAACGGATCTAACTTGCATAATCTTGAGAAAAATCATAAAATTAACCATTTAAATTACCTAGATCAGATCCTAAGGTGATTCATATATAAAATGGACTTAGCATGGTGTGGATCTAAGGAAAATAACATGGAAATGATGAAATTAACATCCTAAAACCCATACACTTGCATGAATCCGAATGAGAGATGTAAATCACTCACCAATTATCCAAATCTAAGCAAAAGCAATGAAAACGCAATCCAGACAGCGAACACTTCGAATCAAACTCTTCAATCCGATGAATTCGCCCTTGAGACGATGTAGATCTAGCCTCTTATGGTGTAGATCTTCGATTTCCCTCCTTGGATTTTGGAATTTTAATGGTGGAAAAATGTTAGAGGAAGAAGGAGATCAAAGCCTCCCCATAAGAGAATGGAAAATGCCAACCTTTCTCCATACCCCTTACCCCCTATTTATAGTCTCCACCCACCCTCTAATGGGCCTTCTCCAAATCAGCCCATTAGCCTTCCAAAACCTGAACAGCCAACTGAAAAACCTTAAAACAGCGATTTCTCCCAAACCGCTGAACCAAATCCTTAATGTAACCACTCTACGAAAAGGGAATCATCAATTCCTTTCCAATGGCACAGGTCTCACCCTCTGATTCGACCTGAGTCAAAAGTTATGCCCAGTACAAGACTGACAGGGGCAAAATGGTCACAAACAAAATCGGTAAAAATTATGGACATGTCACACATCCCCATAAGCAACATATCAAAAGATGAGAATGATCCAACCCTCAGGGAATGAAATAAAAATATTTTACGATCTTCCGATACGTAAAATGCGGGCTGTTACAGTGGCGAAAGCTATGCTTTCTTTGATCTTCTGCAACAATATACATATGTTGTTGCATTATATATGAATGCACTGTTGCGGTGGGAATTCTAGTGTTTTGACGTGCAACACCAGTTAAAAGCGTAGCATTACATATATATAATCCAGCTCAGCGATCCGCCTTATCAATATATTAAAACCCCAACCGTAGATGCAAGATTAATCCAACGGTTCAAACCATCTGTTGGTCTGATGATCTTAACGATAGCCATCATCCAATCATTGACAGCCACGTCATTGCATTATTTTGACGAAATTTTGGCGCGATCTTCTCCCTTCACGAAATTGTTTTCTTCTCTATCATCTAATCGTTTTCCCCCTTTTTACTATTGACAAAAATTTAAACCTAAATTCACGTCAGTATCACTCCTCTCCTCGACAGCAAATTCTATTCTGAAAAGGTTGAAGCTTTGAAATGCTTTCTAGCTTTGATTGCTCAGGGCATTGACATCGCCAGTTTTTTCACTCAGGTTCAGTTTGTATAGCACTGTGAATTAGTTACGCTTATTATAGATTGGATTATGAGTAATTAGTAAGTAGTTCATTTGTTACACTTTGGAAAACCCATTCGCTTATGAGTAATTAGTTGCTTGGACATCCCAAACTTAGGGAAACCCGTTCGCTTATGAGTGATTAGTTGATGAAATATTAGATTATGAGTAATTAGTTGCGCTTTGACCATTGATTTGGGATTTGGGATTATGCTGAGGTTTATTCGAAAAGTGTACCCAGCAATAAACCATGAGAACCGGGCTATTGGCATGAAAAAGACATTGGTTTATTATAGAGATCGAGCTAGTTAAGGAATGGGGACTGTACAGTCGAAAGTGATTTGCACTTTGCGTTCATTTACACTGACATATAATTGTATGCTTGAGGTTTTGTGATACATATACATGTGTAGTAATGCGGTGTGTTTGCACTGCGGTGTGCTTGAGGCTAACAATTTCCCGATCCGGACGAGTCGTTCACCCGTATCTTATAACACGCACAGGTATTTTCCATTTGATTTTGGAAACTACCAATTTCAATGTTTCGATTTTGGAAACATATGCTCAGTTTTGCATCAGTTCATACCATACACATCCAAAAAATGACATACAACTATATGCTTGAGGTTTTGTGATACAAATACATGTGTCGCACTGCGGTTTTGTGATACAAATACCCGTATCTAACACGCACGCACAAGTATTATAAGGCAGCATCAGTCCATACAATACACATTAGTTCATACCATACACGCAGAAGTATACACACACGCACAAGTATCATAAGGCAGCATCGATCAGTTCATACCATACACGCACAAGTATATACACACGCACAAGTATAATAAGGCAGCATTGATCAGTTCATACCATACACATCCAAAAAATAACATACACATCCACATCCAAAAGTATCATAAAGTTAACTTAATATATACACATCCAAAAAATGAAATTATAGTAGCATCAATTCATACCAGATCAGGGTTGCGGGGCAGTGGAACTTCCAACTGATTCGTTAGGGCTTTGCGGCTGTGGGAGAGCCGGTCCGTAGTGAGCAGCCGCATGTGATGGACCCGCAGCATCAGGACAAGGGGTGAGGTAGTTTGGCCAGTCAAATTCCCGATCAACTTCTATATCTACCCACTGATCATTCCTCTGGTTCATTGGGGCTTGGTTATCAACATGTATGTCATGGGCGGCTTCCGGAAATAAGCTTGGCAAGGGGGGTAGCTCAGCAGCTTCTTGTATCATTGCATTAAATCTTTCATCTGAATCCATTTCCCATTCCCATCCGTAATGATGCAAACATGGAACCACCTCTTCCTCCCTATTGCTCACAAAAAGAAGTTCAGGCCTTGTCCCAGGATGAGCATGGGTACAGCGCTGAACCTTAATGAAGTAAACCTTGTTATTGATTTGAGCAGAAAAAGTACTTATATTGCCAATGCCTTCATAAAATTGCATTTTCAGGTAGAAAGATGTATGGTCATACTGAGACCAGTAACAGTCGTCAATTGCAAGCACACGTCCCATTGGCTTCATTACTTCTTCAACAGCAGGAACATTACTCTTTAGGAACTCGGGGCCATCAACTTTAGCCCATGATTCCACTTCTAACGCTGGTGAGGGCTCAAATTCTTCATCAGACCATGATTGCAGGTAAATAGCACCACCAGGTTTTGTAAAAACTTTCAACATTAGGGCATGATCACGAATTCTGTATGATGGGCATGATACTAGAAAAGAGTTGTTGGGTATTACCCGTATAGGCCACGAATTATGATTGAGAGCCACCTTAAGAACGTCTTGCACAGCTTCGAAATTCCAATGTCCCTTAATAACAGTGGCTGTGATGTATAGAGACGAGTCCATTGTTTTTGTTTCTTTTTAAAATTTCGAAGATTGGGGTTTAGGGGATATGGAGGAGATGATGTTCTGACGCTGGAAAGGATGTGCGAGGGACCCAATGGATGGTGTCAGGCAGATATGTGAACTGGAAATGCTTGCACAGAAGATGAAGCATACTCAATTCTATTTCTGATGAGGTGGCACGTAGTGACCAATGCTGATTGGTCAACTGTTATAATTGTATGCGTAACTCACTAAGATTTATAAGTTAATTAGATGGCCAAATGCACAGATGCATGCACACAGCACATATGCACTTATCAAATTAATAAATTGTAAATTCAAATTGCAGGATCTGAAATGACGAGGGGAGATACAGCCGGCAAGTGGAGGACCTGAAATGACATAGAGATACAGTTTCTGGTTCATGGCATTGCTACTTTGTAGAATGCACACTAATCGTATTTATTGGCACTTGTATTGAAGGTGGTATGTGTTGGCACTTTTACTACTTTTAAATTATGTATTTGATCGTATGTGTTATATATTTGATCGGATGTATTGAAGGCGGTATGTATTGAAGGTTTGAATGTGATGATGAATGTAACGGATGTGTTTCTTCTATGTAAAAAACTGATATTGCAAAATTTATAATTAAAGCGTTGTATTTGCCTTCTTTTACTGTTGCATTTGCTTTTTTCCTGATGTCGTGTTTCAAGATAATGGTGTCGCATTCCATAATACAGTGATGTTGCATTACGTAAAATAGTAGTAAGTCCACGTGGCACGTAAACGCCACAGCTGACATGGCATGTGACACGTGTGCAGCTGACGTGGAGATCTGACGTGTCGTGTGACACGGTGGCAGCTGACATGGAAAGCTGACGTGGCCGCCGCTATCGTGACCTGATACCCAGGATCTAACTAATTTTCAAGCAACGCTGAATAATGTTGCATTATGTACAATTAGTGTTGCATTACGTCTATAACGCAACACTTTCTTTCTGTGGCAGTAGATGTGCTAAAGCGTTGCCTTAGATGGCTAATGCAACGGCCGCGGATGCCACGCCCCCCTGGTGTTGCCTATTTGAAAAAAGGGGCTACTGCAACACTTTTTTGATCTATGGCCACAGTAAAATAGTGTCGAATATGCCCACTTTTGTAGTAGTGTAATCAAAATACGTTAATTATATACTTTTCACTCTCAACTCATTCTAGGGCATTACTAACCCCATCTCTGATGAGTTTTCCCATTCTAGGATACTGTTGATCCTATCTCTAATGAGTATTCTTATTGGATATTACTAATCCAATCTCTGATGAGTCTTTTGTTCAGTTCTAACGAGTTGTACCCCAAAGATTTGAGCTAACCAGAGCTATGATACCAACTGTAACGACCCTGGGTTTCCCCCGACCCGATCGATCGTTAAATCGACCAAGACCGTTCAAAACCCGAACACATTAACTTTGGGAAAACAACAACATCAAAAGAATAATAGCAGACTTTTATAAACATTACAATAATGTTACATCAGAGTACATAACATATCAGAGTATATTGAATAAAATTATAGCGGAAGATAAATTACAATAAATTAAATACAGTACACAGCAGAAGACTTCGATGCTCTGGACACAGCTTTAGGCTTCAATCCAGAATCCTACTTGAGATAAGAACCTGTAGAAAAACTACTCGACTGCCCGTGTGGAGAAGAGGGCACCCGGGTTTGTAAAGGTGGAAACAAACAACGGGTCAGTCATGGGACTGGTGTGAGAATTCTAAACTAATTTAACTAATAGTAATAAGGCAAATTCAAGGACCATGCCGCTAACGTGGAACGGGTTTACTCCAATGGATTGCCGGTGCATAAATTAAAGTAAATCATTAAACAACACAATGCTTTTTAGAAAAATGAAACCATCATAAGACTCAAGTCCCATCACACAATGCAACGCAAACCGGAGGATAGAGTTTTACCTTATAATGGTCAAAAATGCTTGATACGATAAAAACGAATTTGATATTATTATTAGTGTATTTATGTTTCAAAAACATTTCAAAGTAAATGTATCAATCCTAGGAAGCATAACTACCATATACTATGCCTCCATACTAGTAATACAATCAAAACCGTATGAGATCGTATTGGAAATTGGGTTTCCATCATGAGTCAAGGCTAGGGAGGAGCTCCTTACCGATTCGAGACACTCTAGCTAATGTCTCAGGATCCCCCGCAGTGAACCCTTGGAAAGCTGCAGGGCCGGTCCACACAAACAGCTTCGTGGATTGGCAATTCCTGAACACACGTTTCCCGGTCCTATAGGACCTAACATCCGAGGTGCCTCATTCCATCATCCACATAAGTAAAATTTCAGCCAGTTTAAGCACCGACACTACTTCTAGCTAGAAAGAAACGTGCTGCTCTCCCTGCGTTCCCTTCTCCCGTTTTAGACTCCAACCGGAGTGTGAGGCTCGCGAAGTCACGCTATACACAAAGCTACGCCTAAACAGGCTATGCTTTGATCGTCACCACAAGGTTCTGCTTTTCAACAAGAAACCTTGATCGTTGCATCTTGGTATGCCACACTGTCAATCCATATCATACTATTAATCTTTTTCCAAAATATACAAAAGGGTGTTAAGCAAGAGAATGAATTCTCTGCCACCAATCATTCATACATTCGGCAGAAAATCAAAAGTACAATACAAAGGAGTACAATGTCGGACACACATTCCATTTATAAGCTTATGCTCTGGGTCTGAGCGAAAGCCAAATCCGTACAAATCAACACTACGTCCAAATAACTACCATCTTAGCCACGTCTTAGGAGAAAATCAATCCAGGGCCAAAACACTAGTTACCCATTCGATGTGAAGATCGTCGGTCTTCAATCGCCCTCTTCAATTCTTCGAACGTCGTATCATTATTTGGAACGAGAGTAAACTCGGACTTTCCAAATAATTCACGCATATATAAATTTGAAAACAATTTCATATCGTTATTTATATTTTATAACGATTTATTCCTATTTTTATTTCATTAAAAATAGCTCGTTTTATAAAAACGACGTTACAGGTCATATATGGTTATGACACTGTTTTTATGGAATTTTGAATTTCACATATCTCAAAATCTAACCGTTGGATCTTAACGTAGTTTATATCGTTGGAAAGAACTTTCCAAGACGGTCCTAATGTTTTCAGTTTTGGGAAAATCCGACGGTCGGATCTTTTGGTATAGTCGTTTAAAGGTACGATTCCAAAACGCGAACTACCGCACTCGATTCATTTAATTTTAATTATATTTATATGTAAATATATAAAACGTTCACCCATAATAACATCATTGGATTTAACAATGAGCTAAACAACTACCGATCTCCATTCAATTTTTAATTCATTTAAAAATGAAGATAAGATTCCAATATTTAAAAATATTCTTCTATTCCTTTTATCCCTTTATTTACATTAAATTACAATTCAACAATGAATCCTTCCTTTTCTTTCTTTCCTTTACATACAAATGTAAATTCTAATTCAAAGTTACATTTCATTTTTTCTTCTTCTTATGTTTACAAAAAAAAAGTAAATTCTATTTCAATGTTGAATTCATTCTTTTTTTATTACACTGTAAAATCTCCATTCTAATTACATTAAAAATATGATTAACAATACGGTGAAAATTCTATCTTTTTAATATTACAACAAAAATGTAATTTACATTACAACGTCAAATCCTTCTTTTTAATTACATCAAAAATGTAATTATCATTACATGAAAAACTTCTATCTTTCAACTACAGTGTAAAATCTCCTTTTTAATTACATTAAAAATGTAATTAACATTATAATGCAAAATTTCTCTTTTTAATTACATAATAAAGATGTACTTTTTATTTATAATACAAATTATCATTCTTTAACTTTTATTTACATTAAAAATGTAAATTCCATTCCTCAAATTTCACCGTAAAATCCTCTTTGTAATTTCATTAAAATGTAACTAGCATTCCATGTTAAATTTTCTATCTTTTAATTTACCATGCAAAAATGTAATTTACGTTCCAATGCAAAATTATTCTTTTTAATTACATGTAAATTCTTATCCTTTCTAAAGTACATGAAAATGTAATTTTGATTCCAATGCCCAATTATTCTTTTTAATTACATAAGAATGTAATTAACATAACGGTAAAAAAATTTATCTTTATAAATTACATTAAAAATGTAATTTTATTTACAACGTCAAACTCTACTTTTTAATTACATTAAAAATGTAATTAAAATTATAATGTAAAATTCCTATCTTTTAATTTGTCCCTTAATTTACAATATAAAATCATACTTTTTAATTACATTAAAAATGTAATTAATATTACACGTCAAATCTTGTCTTTTAATTTGCAATGTAAATATCTATACCTTAATTACATATAAAAATGAAATTTTATACGCTACGCAAATTCTTACTCTTTCATTACATATAAAATTGAAATTTTATTTTACATGTAAATTCTTAATCTTTAGTTACATAATATGTCCTTTCCAATTTACAATGTAAATTCTATTCTTTAATTATACAATAAAATGTACTTTTAATTTGCAATGTAAATTCTCATCTTTATTTACATAACAAAATTGTGTTTTTAATTTGAAATGTAAATTCTCATCTTTATTTACATAACAAAATTGTGTTTTTAATTTGCAATGTAAATTCTTATCTTTATTTACATAACAAAAATGTGTTTTTAATTTGTAGTGTAAAAAATCATCTTTATTTACATAACAAAAATGTGTTTTTAATTTGTAATGTAAATTCTCATCTTTGTTTACATAACAAAAATGTAATTTATATTTTACAAGTAAATACTATTCTTAACTACATATAAAAATGTAATTTTTATTTACATCGCAAAATCATACTCTTATTTATCACCTACAATTGTAATTTTTATAGCGGTGAAAAATTCATGTCCTAATTACATTAAATATAAATGTAATTTCTTTTATATCGTCACATTTCCATTCTACTAACATCATATCAATATTATGTTTGAAATAAAAAGGTTTAGTCAACATAAGTAACAACAAAGTGGTATTGAATTGAAATTTTCTATTTCAATTCAAAAACATGAACAAGGTGATATTTCTATATGTACATGATTCATAGGATATCAACAAAGAATAATTCGACAAAATAAAACAAAATGATTATTCAAATTTTCCATCGTATACAGATCTGAAATTTTTAACTAGCAGATCTGGAATTATACACAGAGATAAACCAAGCAAACATTCAGAATATTATCACATCTCAGATCTACTTCATTCACCATTCAATTATTTAAATAACAAGGAAAATTTATAATTAAATTAATTTAATTATTTGAAACAGAATCTCACCTTGATTGGATCAATATTAGAAATTCAAACGTGTTCAGAATTTGTCCCAATTGCTTTCAAGAAGTTCTATTCGATGTTACGGTTCTCTCGGTTCTGAAAATTTTCTGATTCCAACGCACTTCAGTTTGCAATTTTCTGATTTCGATTGCAAAAGATACGATCGTTTAAAGGTTTGATTATATTTATAAACAATTTAAATAATAAATCTAATTATTTACTTTAATCACCATGATTAAGGGGTAAATACCCTTCGTCTTCGTCACTCTCTGAAGTAAGAACCGAACCCATCATCGCATAGACCAACTCCACCATGCACCTCCACTCATCACCATCCACCGATCAAAGACCATCACCCCATACCCCTTTGCAACCCCACCTGGCGCCAGCAACATGGTTGAACTCGGCCTCGTCATGGCACTCGAAAAGCCCTCCAAAGTCGCGCCCTTTGCTGTCCAATTCCGATCACCAGGAATAGATTCAGCCCATCATAGCCATTGAATCCATAGTGCTCCCCAATCTCTTCGATTTTTTTTTTTGGTTGAGGTTTTTAATTCGAAGTAGGTTGGGAAAATTTTAGAGATGAGAATGGATGTTTTCAGCCATATAAAAGAAGAGGGCGGCAATTGTTGAAGTTGGGCAATCAGGGTTTGCTAAATGTTGGTTATTTATAATATTAAATTATTTAGTCCACTAATTCAAGAAAGAACCCGTCATCTCAAATTCAAATTTCAAAATAAAACAAGAAAAGACAAAACAGGAAGATATTAAATTGCATAGACATGAATAAAAAGAATAGAAATATACACGAAGGTCCATTAGTGTTTGAAGAATAAAAAGAGAGAAAAAAGAAATGAAGGGAAAAAAAAAGAAAGGAAAAAGGAAAAAAAAATAAGATAATGGAAATATAAGAAATGAGAACGTGTAAATAAGATACGTTAAATTAGAGTGAAGAGAAATAAGTTAATAGAAATAAAGGAAGTAAATTAGTAGGATGATGGAAAGAGATAAATTCGTTATTAATGAAGAATTTAAGTGGAGAGAATGGAGGTAGTGAGTTTAGGGAAAGAAAATAAATGATAGATTGAAACACATGCATACATGTTAAAATAAGGATGCATGCGTGATTAATGAGGACAATGGAGGAGGGAGAAAGGAGGCGATGAACTTGAGAAAAGTTGAAAAGATGGAATAATCAATCTTTATGAAATAAATTTACCAGTTTGTTTAAAACAATATTAATCACTATTTATATTAAACTTCAATTTGAAATTGCCAATGGAAAAAAAATTTCCTTCTTAATATACTACTCTCTTTAATTCAAATTTTATCTTATTTTTATTGTTACGGTTCAACTTGTAATACCGTTAGATCTTGGTAAAAATGTTTGAATGCCATCTCATTTTTAATAGAATGTTATGTTCAAAAACAAAAGTCCATGTTGACATTAACCGTACATCTTTACTTTTAAACCAAATCAAAATTAAAATAATTCATTTCTTGATTAATAACGGTAGCAACTCTTGCCTTTCTATAACGTTCGTATTAAACAACAAAGGAATCTTAGCATTAAAAATTCAAAACGGTTGGTCGTGTAAATCTCGTTTATTCAGCACAACGTTTATAAATGTATGTATTGGAATTTATTTCTTCAATAATGAACACACTATTTCCAAACAATCTTTCAGCAAAAATTAATGAATCCCATTAATAATATCATAAATTTTATTTAGTACCAATTTATATTCAATAAATTAATTTAATAGTTTTCCTGAGTTTGTTTTAAATCAAATGGTATATAAAAACTAATTCTAAAGTTATTTCAAATTTTTATTTCATAAAAATAACCAATTTTATACTCCATATTCCTCAAAATAGCTTAAATTAAAATTTAAATTTCGTTCTAAAATTTCGGGTTGTTACACACAATAAAATAGATCTAATAGATCTAATAAGCATAAAAGGATAGATCTGATAAACAGAAATAGGCATAATCTCATATTCAGATTTATTATCATGTCAGGATCACAATTAAATTTCATTTCTAAAAATAACATGAACTCACCTTGGTTGGATCTAAAAGAAATAGGTGTTGCAGTTGTAGATCTATTCTCTTTTAATCCTATTCTGACCTGAAAAAGAAGAAGCACTAGTTCTATTTTAGGCTTCAGCAGCATATGGATACCATTGATTTGTGTGTAGAAAACAAAAGGCTTAGGGGTGTTTATATAGGGGTATAGGGAGAATTTAAGCCTTTAGATTAACCTAGAAACCATCAGAACCATACAACTAAAAGACACGTCACCCAGCAGAACTCTCCAGAATCCTGTGCTGGTTTCTGGCTCGGCATGGGCTCACTTCCCAAGTGCGCCAATGCATCTTTGCATGGGCACACTTCCCAAGTGCACCAGTGCAATTTTATTCCGGCGCACTTCCCAAGTACGCCAGTGCATTCTGGCCAATTTTCTGATCATTCTACCACCTTCTATCGTCCGTAACTTCTTCATACGGTATCCGTATTACGCAAACTCGGACTCTATCTCAAGAAGAATTCCGAGAGGAACGCAATGGAGTAACCCGTTTCATCTAATTTTTCCTTTATAAATTAATTTTTCTTTAATTTGTTCTTTTAATATTCTCAGAAAATACGGGGTGTTATAGACGTTTGGGTCTGGGCCGTAGTAAACTTGAAAGAAGACAGAAAAGAGTAATAGAAAGGAAATAAAGGAAAGAATGCATAGAAAAGAAAAGTATAAAATGAATTAAAGCAAAGGGAAAATTTTAGAACCTAAAGTATAAATGAATTTTCTCTTTTAAGTATAAATTTAATATTTAGTATATAAATAATTATCTAAAATAACAACAATAAAAGTAATATTTCTAGAAAAGAAATAAAAAGGAAGAGCTATTTAGTATGGTTGGTGAAATTTGAAAGGAACAGATAATGGATGATCTATAAATGGGTCGCTTGTTAGACGAGTTCGTTTGTTGAATTATTTCATGATTGAAAATTTTCGTCATATTCGAATCTCAAATACTTATATATAATCTATAAGAAAACAAAATATTATTCAATAAAATCAATGTATTTATTTCCAAAGAATTTAAAATATGATGTATAGATGGGGTTACTTGAGATCACCTATCTTAAACTATTATTTAGTTTGAAATTTAATGTTAACCATTGTTGGTTGTAAATTGATTGTTATTACCTATCTATGATACTACAAAGTGGTAAACTAAATCTGAATTAATTAAAATAAAACGTTGACGCGTTTTATTTCAATCATCTTGTACCGTTTACTGTTCTGAAATTAGAAATGAAATTGTATAAGTCGATTAAATTGAACAGGCCATTATAAATATGATATGAATTTAAATAAATAATTCTACTTGTTTATACTGTTTGATTTTGATAGTTAAAACACTAATTATCAAATTTTCCTTACGTGTTAGTTCGAAGAGACCGGTATGGGAACTGGACCCAAAACCACTTCGAACCGACTTTATGTAAACTAATTTGCCGGGATGAATATGCGATTAAAGAATTAAAGACCGTAGATCTTCATAAGCGAAAGAAATACTTGTTAAAATTCTTTGGTTAGCTCCCAGAGATATTTCAGCTGTAATTCTATCGTTATTGAAATCTTTGGGTTTGCAAGGACTACTCGCTACTGATTCGTGGGGTGATTCCTATATTGGATGTAGTAGGAGAGTGCCTTCGGTTCATCCAGTTCCTGGATGACTTGTATGGACGGGTGTCTGACAGAGTATTTCCTAAAAACCACGTACATTGATTTTTACAAATATATCGAGTTGGTGGCAAAGAAGGATACTTGTTTTACACCCAGAGTATATTTATGGACGTCAATTAGTGATTTGACGGATCTGACAACGTGGCATTCAAAGTAAATGGTGGCCAGATGTTCTAAGGTAAATTCTAACCTCAAGCCTTACAACTAGGAAATGACAAAAATCGGGCAGGCAGCATGGCTATGTGGGTTGCTCCCATTAGGGTGTATAATCACCTATCTAGAGAAATTTCATTTGCTTCTTTACTCTTTTTGATGATGTCCCTTTTCAGGAAATGGTTGTCGTACACAACCGTTGGTGATATACATTCAACGCACTCAAGTGAAATGAGTGGTCGGTCATGTGTGGGCCAGGTTGCAAGATGTTCTTGTTGAACCCAGTGTATTCCCCTCTAGAGAGATGCTATCGGTAGGTGGTTCCATACCTTGTCATAGTCAGAATCCAATCTCCAATAAGCACCCGCGGTTTTGATTGTATACTATATATGTGGAGCGTGAGATGCAAGCATTCCTCTAGATTGATATTTATTTGTATTTAGATATCAGAGAAAGATATGATTTTCAAAATTTGTTTTGGGTTATCGTAAAAACCATCCGTATTTATTTGTGGATCAGTCTTAAGATTATCAGTTATTTCAAAAGGGTTTTTAAACATTAAATCAATCTGTTTTAAAATTGTTTACTCACATCAGTCCCAGGACTGACCCAGAGTTTATTTTTCTGTGTTTTCCTTAAACTCTTGGGTGCCCAAATTTGTATGGGCAGTCAAGTGGTTCTGGATTTTACAGATACACTTCAAGGAGTTTGGAGCAGAAGGCTTCAATAGATGTAGAGTTTATTTCCACTGTGTTATATATGTATATATATATGTTGTACTCTAATGATGTATGTAAGTACAAATATCAGTTTTGTATTTCAAGTAATGTTATACAATATATTTTTTTCATTTCCACTGTGAGATTCGTGGTACTCTGCTTATGTTGTGTTCTTCTTTTTCATCTATTCTACTTTCTGTCTTCCTATTCTCACCCTCTATCTTCTTTCTATTAATGATCTGTTAATTTCTGATGCTTGATTAGTCAATATATGATACATGATATGTATTTGTGTCGATAATCAAGATCGGAAATTTCGGGTCGTTATAGTTGGTATCAGAGCCTGGTTTAGTAATAACCTTGGCTCTGTGGCGTAACTCGATAGAGATGGGGTTAGTAATACCCTAGATTGAGTTGAGTGTGTATATATATATGAGAGCGTATTTGTTGATGGTTATAAAACCTGTTTTATATTGTGTTGATTGGTTTATCAAGTGGTTTATGAATTCTGATCAATACAAGATTGCAAACTGTATCGATAGGTGTTTCTAAAATCTTGAACTGAGTAATTCAACATAATGTTGTTTTAAAAAGAGGGTAAATGAAATAATTCTACCGAAAATTTTATTTTGGATATAACAGAACTATTTTCTGAAAGTATTATAAATGGCTGTGTTGATTGCTATTATAATATGATAACAGATTTTAACAATAAGATGGGTATATAAAACCAGGTTGGAATTTGTATACGAATAAATATACAAATGAGGCAAACCAAAACTAAATTCAAACCAGAACTTAAATTTGAAATCCTGGGGAATTAGAAACACATTTTCAGGACTATTGTAAAGTAATATGATACTATTTGATAAGATTTGGATGGGAATCATTTTTGTTTTCAAACTAGTTTGATATAAACACTGGGAATTCGGATTTAGGTGCCTAAAAATTTAAGTAAAACAAGTCAAGTAGTTTGAATTGAATAGACTAGGGTTGATTGGGGATAAGCTGAGTAAAGCTGATAGGCAAGTTAAATTGGATTCGAGTTTAAAAAGGAGAATTTGAAGCATATATATATATATATATATATATATATATATATATATAAATTCGGTCCAAACTAGTGAAGTAAGTAATTTTTGGGATTATTTTCCCAAATATAATCAGGAGTATTTCCTTGAAATAAGAAAATGAGATAATACAGGTTGATACGGGATTAAGATATAGAGTCGAGAAATTGAAACCTAACTAGGGATTAGTTAAGATAAATAATTTTCTTAGTGTTGATCTGATGTTGGTTTCGGTCTTTGGGGTTGATACGTAGAGTATTATTTTCCTACCAGTTTACGGTTAGGAACTGATGAATGCGGGAGAATGGTGATGTGTAAATATGTAATGGAAATGTTTTCCAACCGTAATGACTGATAATTCTAGCCATAGAAATGGATGTATTTGATATAAGTCTATGAATTTGATTATAACTGGAATCTCCTCGTACTCTTTAATTCCGGGGACAAAATTCTTTTAAGGGGATAGATTGTAACGACCCGGTTTTTGAACTAGTTTTATAATCTATAATGTATAGATTATACAGATAATTTAATTTAATTTAATTAAATAAATTCAGATTGATATATTTTGGACAGGGGAGTTCCAAAAATATTTATTTGTGATGATTTAAAAAGTCTGAAAGCAATGTATATTTGTGTAGGACCAGAAGTTAATATTTTACCACCTGGTTATATTTAAAATCACTTAATTTGAACTTGTAATAATAGATTATTTAAGCAAGCAAATAAAAAGGATATATAATGCAAAGATTCTTAGTAATGATTTTATGATGTTAATGATATCGGGTCATTTAGTTTAAAATAATCATTTTTTCTATATTTATTTATTTGATATATATGTATATAATCAAGTGGATTTAAAACACTTTGTTGCAATTACTTGTTTTAAAGGATTTTGTACATATTGAGTTACATAAGGTAACTAGTAAGAATATTTGACATCTAATATCATACTGCACATAAGAAGGCCATGATTTCAAATTCAAAATGAGACGAGCGGAATTTTAAACATTTGCCTTAATTAAAGTATGTTAGTAAAATATATTATATATGAATATATATAGACAAGTTTACTCAATCATAAACATAGAGTTTAAACTTGATGTGCACATTTGCATATAGATAAATGTAATATGTATATTTGAATATATATATACATGTACATAGGACAAGAATCAACTTAAATATATGCATATAAATATATAAATGAAGTTATTAAAACAAGAATTAAATGAAATGGACATGAAAAGAAAAGCAAACCTGCAAGTATACAAATCAAAGAGGCAAATCATATATAGGAGCAGCTGCATAGTTGCATTAGAAAGGAAAGAAGCAAGCATCTAGTTGTAACATCAAGTGGAAGCTAAGAAATGAAAGAAAAATGTAGCCTGTAGGTGTACCACAGTGACAAAGAGAACACATGACTTGCATAGGAAGGATGGGCTACAAAACATAGATGCCTGACCTAAGTAGTTAAGTAGAAAGGATAGAAAAGAACATAAGGCTGCCAAATGGAAAAGAAACATTTTTACCCCCCGTGCAAACATGACAACCCTGAAATTTCGAGATCCTATAAATAGCTTTAGCCATGTGCAAGTACATCTTCCTATACTGCCAAACACAGCCAAGGTACAAGGAAATCAAGCCATTTATGAGTATGATCTTGCCTTGGAGGCTAAGTCTATTTGTTAATGGATTTAAGATGCATACACATGTGCAATTTGGCAGCAAAAACATGATATCTTTATTTGCTTAAGAGCCAATATCTGATGACAGTTAGAGCCTTGTATAATAAAAATCACACATCGTCTCATTGTCTAAATGCTGCTGCTACACATACACCCTTCTTGCCTTAAGCACCTGCCCAACATAAAGCCTTAAAATTTCATATATAAATACCCATAGATTCACATCAACTCACACACTAAGTTTCACTGGAAAAAAGTGTACAAAAATAAGACAGAGAAAGAGTGAATGTATAAAAACAGTGTGAAACAAAAGACAAAAACAATGAAACTAAAATGTGTAGAAACTGTGAGAAACAATGGCAAAAACTTGAACAAACTCAACTGGAATCATGGCCTAAAATAAAAAGAAACATGGAGCGAGAATGGAAAATTTGAAGCAGAGCATATAGAACACAGACTGGAAAGTGGCAAGGCAGTAAACAAGTATATGTGATTAACTCTAATTTTCTTCCATAAATTCATTTTAGAGATTGTATATGAATCATATTCATACATATGTCTGCGTAAATTTGTTCTTAGTGCATAACACCTTATATACATGATTACTCATGTTGATTTGAATCATTTAAAAACCAATATACTAAGAACATAAACCTGAAATATGAATAGCAAGCAGTAGTGAATAGATTAGTGAGTGAACCTCCTGGAAATTCCTTTAATGTCTTATAAAATTTCCAGTGCATTCGAGTTATGTGTGTGTTATATTTAATTCAATATTGATGATTGTTTGAAGGATTTATATCTGCACATAATGATAATATGACTTGAGTTTTACAACCTGAGAAACAAAAATACAAACCACGGTATTAAATTGTTAAGTGGTTATAATAAGGTTTATAGCTCATGTTATAATACCATGAAATGATGATTGGATCAAATGTTATATTGACTGCTATGGGTTTTCCATGTTATCACATCCGAGGATATTATTAAGCTGTGAAATGGATAAATTAACTGTGAGAAATCTGCAGAAGATTTTTAAATGATCATGTTTAAACTGTAATAGCATATACAATATAAAATGTGTGCCAGTGACATTTAGTTCCTTGGCAAGTCTATAAATGTAAAGGGGAAAAAAGGGAAAGAAAGATCAGACCGACTTGTTCATTTGTGTTGTTGTGATCTGCGTGCGTTTGATTTGAGTTTCGATCACTTGCAAGGAGAAAAAATATAAGAAACTAAATTCAATTAACAATCGGAAAAAAAATATTAGTAGAGAAGTATCAAATGAACTATAACAGAACTGAGTAAGTTGCTTAAGGTTATAGTCACATACCAACTGATACGAAAAGATAGAAGAATCATAGTGATATATTGCTGGTATTAATACGAATTAGGAATATTAGCTAACCAAACTAAGAGTAATGCAGCAGAAATTCTAACAGTTTTAAACTAGGAACAGGAACGTGGTACATAAACCTTTTCCTGCATTGTATGTTGGGCTTCAATGGTATATGATTTTTTTGTACTTTAAACTAAATATAACCTTATTTTATATGCCTATATTTGTTACCAATGAGTGGACAATTAAACTTCTTCACTTTTTGTACATTTAAAATTTGGCAGTTTTAAATCATATGAGTGCGCAAATATGTTGATAAGTTAGAAGACTGATCCCTGTATGTATCTCTGTTCAAGTTTGCATATTTAAGAAACCTAAGAAGCAAAAAAATTCAAGACACAGTATGTTATGCTGTGTAAACTACAGAACTCGCCTCCTTAAAAGCCTTTCCACAATTGATGTCTATTTGATTCAAGTGCATGTCTCTTTTTAGTGGTTACTGATTTTATAACATCACCTATACACCTTGGTCAGGTTTAGTAAATCACCAAAAAAACACTTTGGAAATCCTGTTTAATGGTTAACAGTAGAGACACATTCACCATCTTGTTATTTAAAAATTTAGAACTTGAATTCGAGATTGTTATAGGAATCGAGTTCAACACGAATGCTACCCGTTCATGTTGTGTGTACACCCTTGAATTTGTTTCAATTCAAGCAGCAACATATGTTTTCAGAATTTGTAAAATTACAGTAAAAAGGTTAAATAAACTCGAATTTCCAAACACCACGATATATGAATTCAAAGGAATAGATGGATGTGTTTTTAAAAACCATGAATTTCGATATTATAATTAGGATTTTTAGTAGTCTAGGGTATGTGAATTTCTAGGACGATCAGAAATGGGGATTTGTGCAAATTCAGGCGACGGGATCTGTCATAGGTGATGGCGGTGAATCTATAGGGACGTCAGATGTTAGTAATCACGGGAAAAATACAACCATGATTTTTAATTAAGTATCTTGTAGAAATTTGATTTTTAATAAGGGTTGACTGCTGTTTGGGTAAGCCAACTTTAATGGTGAACTGCTCCTTCCACATGGCAGTATGAGACTGCGCACCAGGGGCAATTGAAGGGAAAGATTGATGATGAGCTCTTGGTGATGTTTGATGAGGATCGACAATGTGTGGTGGTGGTGCGAATCATTCTTTGTGAATGTAGTTATATTATTAAGCTTCCGTGAAGCATTGGATTTTTTTGAGACAAGTGAAAAGGGGTTTTGGGGTATGGAAGTAGATTTGGGACTGGAATTTGGGCTTGTGGCAGGTGATGGTGGCACTGGTGGTGCATGTGCACGAATTCTGCTGTGCACAAGTGAATAAAAATTACATGTAAATAAGAAGAGAAGGCATCGGCAGGAAGAAAAGAGAAATATGGGAAAAAGAGGGATTCGTGGGCTTGACTGTTGGGCCTGGGTTTTAATTAAAAAAATGAATAGAAAGGAAGTTGGGCCTGTGACTTTTGGGCCTGGGCCGTAGTAAACTTGAAAGAAGATAGAAAAGAGTAATAGGAAGGAAATAAAGGAAAGAATGCATAGAAAAGAAAAGTATAAAATGAATTAAAGAAAAGGGAAAATTTAAGAACCTAAAGTATAAATGATTTTTCTCTTTTAAGGTATAAATTTAATATTTAGTATATAAATAATTATCTAAAATAATAACAATAAAAGTAATATTTCTAGAAAAGATATAAAAAGGAAGAGCTATTTAGTATGGTCGGTGAAATTTGAAAGGAACAGATAATGGATGATCTGATAAGGATTGAGTCTCATGTTAAACAACAATTTAATTGAGTTTGAATGTATAAGTGGGTCGCTTGTTAGACGAGTTCGTTTGTTGAATTATTCCATGATTGAAAATTTCGTCATATTCGAATCTCAAATACTTATATATATAATCTATAAGAAAATGAAATAATTATTCAATAAAATCAATGTATTTATTTCCAAAGAGTTTAAAATATGATGTATAATTAGGGGTACTTAAGCACCTATCTTAAACTATTATTTAGTTTGAAATTTAATGTTAACCATTGTTGGTTGTAAATTAATTGTTATTACCTATCTGTGATACTACAAAGTGGTAAACCGAACCTGAATAAATTAAAATAAAATGTTGACGCGTTTTATTTCAATCATCTTGTACCGTTTACTGTTTTGAAATTCGAAATGAAATTGTATAAGTCAATTAAATTGAATAGGCTATTATAAATATGATATGAATTTAAATAAATAATTCTACTTGTTTATACTGTTTGATTTTGATAGTTAAAACACTGACCATCAAATATTCCTTACGTGTTAGTTCGAAGAGACCGGGATGGGAACTGGACCCAAAACTACTTCGAACCGACTTTACGTAAACTAAATTGCAGCGATAATTATACGATTAAAGAATTGAAGACCGTAGAACTTCATAAGCAAAAGAAATAATTGTTAAAATTCTTTGGCTAGCTCCCAAAGATATTTCAGTAGTAATTCTATCGTGATTGAAATCTCCGGGTTCGCAAGGACTACTCGCTACTGATTCGTGGGGTGATTACTATTTTGGATGTAGTAGGAGAGTGCCTACGTTTCATCCTGTTCCTGGATGACTTATATGGACGGGTGGCTGATAGAGTATTTCCTAAAAACCACGTACATTGATTTTTACAAATATACCGAGTTGGTGGCAAAGAAGGATACTTCTTTTACACCCAGAGTATATTTGTGGACGTCAATTAGTGATTTGACGGATCTGATAAGGTGGCATTCAAAGTAAATGGTGGCCAGATGTTCTAAGGTAAATTCTAACCTCAAGCCTCACAACCAGGAAATGACAAAAATCGGGCAGGCAGCATGGCTACGTGGGTCGCTCCCATTAGGGTGTATAATCACATATCTAGAGAAATTTCATTTGCTTCTTTACTCTTTTTGATGTTGTCCCTTCTCGGGAAATGGTTGCCGTACACAACCGTTGGTGATACACATTCGATATACTCAAGCGAAATGAGTGGTCGATCATGTGTGGGCTGGGTTGCAAGACGTTCTTATTGTACTCAGTGTAGTCGGAATCCAATCTCCAATAAGCACCCGCGGTTTTGATTCTATACTATATATGTGGAGTGTGAGATGCAAGTGTTCCACTAGATTGATATTTATTTGTATTTAGATATCAGAGAAAGATATGATTTTAAAATTTTGTTTTGGGTTATCGTAAAAACCATCTGTATTTATTTGTGGATCGGTCTTACGATTATCAGTTATTTCAAAAGGGTTTTTAAACGTTAAATCAATCTGTTTTAAAATTGTTTACTCACACCAGTCCTATGACTGGCCCAAAGTTTATTTTTCTGTGCTTTCCCTAAACTCTTGGGTGCCCAAATTTGTACGGACAGTCAAGTGGTTCAGGATTTTACAGATACACTTCAAGGAGTTTGGAGCAGAAGGCTTCAATAGACGTAGAGTTTATTTCCACTGTGTTATATATATATATATATATGTTGTACTCTGATGATGTATGCAAGTACAAATATCAGTTTTGTATTTCAAGTAATGTTATACAATATATTTTATTCATTTCCGCTGTGAGATTCGTGATACTCTGACTATGTTGTGTTCTTCTTTTTCATCTATTCTAACTTTCTATCTTCCTATTCTCACCCTCTAACTTCTTTCTATTAATGATCTGTTAATTATTGATGCTTGATTAGTCAATATGTGATACAGGATATGTATTTTTGTCGATAATCAGGATCAGAAGTTTCAGGTTGTTATAAATATATTTAGTCCCACATTGGAAAAATAGTGGGTTAATGTTGTATAGATATATAGGATCCTCATTCCCTTAATTGGCCCTTAGGGTTAGGTACTTTTGTGCGAGGGGGAAGACCTATATCTGACGAACACACACACGCGCGCGTGCGCCGCCTTCCAGTCCGACCGACCCAACCGAACCGAGCCGAGTCGTGTTCGAGCTTGGACTTTGACATTCCATTACCCGCATAGAGCAAACAGATGCAACCCGTTACCATTTAAATTCAAACGATAACGGGTACATTCCAAATGAGCGGGAAACAGACGGGCGCGTCTATTCTGAAAAGAAGCGAATAGGCTATATAAACTACACGCTTCTAATCAAATCGAAAATAGTTTTTATTCCCTTTCCTCCTATCATCTGCTCTCTCCTTTTTTCCACTACTGACTGACATTATCACTACAATCTCGAGAAGTCTTCGCGTCTGTTGTATCCTGGGAGGCATCGACTGAAAGTCTTAAGGAAGCTAACACATTTCAGGCCCCAGATGATCTCGGTATTGCTTACTGATTCTTACTTTGATTCAGTACTATACCGTGTGTAGTATTCATATAATGTGTTTTGCTATTTTTGTAACAAATTGAGACAAATTTGTGTGTTGTCTGTTGCTTTAGGAAAATTTGTACTCTGCTGCAATTTGTTTTGACTACAGAAACAACAATATCTTAAAACTTTCACTGTTGTTGACGAAACAGAGATGGAAGCAGAGCAATTGTCAATAAAAACTGGCAATTTGAACAAGCCAGACTTGTTTAAAGGAGAAGGTGATGATTTTCTGATGTGGCAGAGTCAGATGCTGTTCTAACTCACCACCCTTGGTTTGCAGTAGTTTCTTGAAGAAGATGAACCGGTGCCGCCTACACCAGGAAACGCCAAGGATGCATGTAAATGTGATGGTCCGTCCATTAATGCGTGGAGGCATTTAGACTTTTTATGCAGAAAATACATTCTCAATTGCCTAGACAAGGTCCTGTACAAAGTGTACCAACCCATAAAGACTGCAAAAGCTCTTTGGAATGCACTGGCTACAAAGTACAAGAAGCAGAATGCGAGTTTGAAAAAGTTCATCGTTGACAAGTTTATGGACTATAAAATGGTGGACTCAAAGTCATGACTTCTCAAGTGTAAGAGTTGCAAATTATTATCCATAAAATGGAAGCAGAAGACCACAAAGTTGGTGAATCATTCCTGGTTGAAGCAATTACTGGAAAACTGCCACCATCTTGGAGGGACTACCGCAACTACTTGAGGCACAAAAAGAAGGAGATATCCTTACAAGACCTCATCGTCAGATTAAAGGTGGAGGAAGATAATCACATAGTCACTCAACCTAAAAGTGAAGAAGCGCTTGTTGCTGAAGGGTCAAAGAAGAAAGGACACTTCAAAAACAAAAACAAGAAAAGGAAGGCGCTAGAAAATAAGCAGAACAACCAAAAGCAGTCCAAGAAATTCAATGGTGATTGTTGGGTTTGTGGCAAGACTGGTCATCAAGCAAAAGATTGCAGACACAAGAAACAGAAAAATTCAAAAGCAAATGTGGTGGATAACATGGACATCGATGAATCAAATTTTTCAGGAGTTGTGTCCGAGTGCAAATTGATTCAGAATTTTGCACAGTGGTGGTTGGACATGGGTGCTACTAGGCATATATGTTCTGACAAATCCGTATTTTTAACCTACAACAAATGGGATCAAGATGAGAAACTCTATATGGGCAATTCATCAGTTTCCATGGTTGAAGGCAAAGGAACAGTCACCCTCAAGATTACTTCTGGGAAGACTATTAAACTGAATGATGTCCTTCATGTTCCAGATATCCGCAAGAATCTGATTTCTGGATCTGTGCTTTCGAAGAAGGGATTCAAGGTGGTCTTCAGGTCAGACAAGATGGTTCTGTCCAAGGTAAGAATCTATATAGGAAGGGGTTACTTATGTGATGGCCTATTTAAGGCAAATGTAGCTGTAATCAGCAATATTATGTATTCTGATAATGTTATGAATAAAAAGGAAGTTTCTTATATCGTTGAGCATGAAACTTTATTATGGCATGATAGATTAGGACATACTAATTTCCGAAAAATGAAAAAACTTGCAAATTTAGAGTTAATTCCTAAATTTCAAGTGGACAAAAACTACAAATGTGATACATGCATAGAAGCAAAAATGGTTAAGAAACCATTTCAAACTGTTGACAGAAGTACTGAACCATTGGGAATGATTCATGCTAACTTATGTGATTTCAAAAACTTACCTGCAAGAGGTGGGAAAAAGTATTTTATTACATTTATTGATGATTATACACGATATTGCTATGTATATCTTTTAAATAGTTAGGATGAAGCAATCACATCGTTTATAAAAGATAAAGTTGAAGTAGAAAATCAATTAAATAAAAAGATTAAAATATTGAGATCTGATCGAGGTGGAGAATATGAATCGCCGTCTGAACAATTCTGTGTACAAAATGGAATAATTCATCAAACGGCAACACCATATTCGCCATAACAAAATAATATAGCCGAGAGGAAAAACAAAACGTTAAAAGATATGATTAATGTAATGCTTTTAACGTCTGGTCTATCGACGAACTTATGGGGGGAAGCCTTGAATACGTCTAATCACATATTAAATAAAGGTCCTCACAGTAAAACGGGAAAAATTCCATATGAATTATGGAAAGGACACCTACCAAGCTTCAAATACCTCGAATTGTGGGGGTGCTTGGCAAAAGTTCCTATCCTGCCTCCCAAGAAGGTCAAACTTGGACCAAAAACAGTAGATTGTTATTACTTAGGGACAACCCAAAATAGTAGTGCATATAGATTTTTGGTACTCAAGTCTGATATAGATAATATTCATGTAAATACAATCATGGAATCAAGAGATACTTCATTTTTGAAGATGTGTTTCCACACAAGAGAAATGAAGGAAATAATGTCCCCAAAAGGACACGAGAAGAATCGAGTAGCCCACATGAAGATGAAACTCATCGTAAAATTGATGAAACTGAAACAAGAAGAAGCGTAAGGGCTAGAAATTCCAAGTCTTTTGGCTCAAAATTCCTCACTTACGTACTTGAACATGAACCTCAAACATTTAAAGAGGTCGTGTCATCTTCTGAATCTTCGTGTTGGAAAGAAGCAATCCAAAGTGAGATTGATTCAATTCTAAGTAACAAAACTTGGGAAATTGTTGATATTCCACCTGGAATAAAACCTATTGGCTGTAAATGGATTTTCAAGAAGAAAATGAAACCAGATGGCTCTGTTGATAAGTATAAAGCTAGACTAGTAGCCGAAGGATATTGTCAAAAGGAAGGGGTAGACTTCTTTGATACATATTCACCTGTTACATGAATAACCTTAATAAGAATGTTAATAGCAAGCATCCATCTATAATCTAGAGATTCATCAAATGGATGTAAAGACAACGTTCCTGAATGGAGATCTCGATGAGGAAATCTACATGGAGGAACCCGAAGGTTTTATATCCAAGGGAAATGAAAATAAAGTTTGTAAATTGGTAAGATCATTATACGGACTCAAACAAGCTCCAAAACAATTGCATGAAATATTTGATAGTGTCATGATGCAAAATGGTTTTCGTATAAACGAATGTGATAAATGTGACTATTATAAACAAATTGGATAGTCATATGTCATGATTTGCTTATATGTGGACGATATTTTAATCTTTGGTCCCAACGTAAAAGTTATAGAGACCATAATGAAAATGCTGATCAACAATTTCGATATGAAAGATTTAGGAATTGCAGATGTTATTTTGGGAATCAAAATAATAAGAACCCCTAATGGAATTGAATTATCTCAATCACATTATGTAGACAAAGTGATTGAAAGATTTCAAAATCTTGGGATTAAAGGAGTAAGAACACCTTTTAATCCGTCAGAAGTACTACATAAAAACACTAATGAGAATGTAATGCAACTTGAATACTCGCGTGTAATAGGATGTCTAATGTATCTTATGAACTGCACGAGACCAGATATAGCTTATGCAGTAAGTTGACTAAGCAAGTATACAAGTAATCCAGGAAAGGAACACTGGAAAGCACTAATGAGAGTGCTTGGATACATAAAGAATACCACAAATTATTCTTTGCATTACGGAAAATATCTAGCCGTATTAGAAGGATATAGTGATGCAAACTGGATTGCCGATTCAGAGGAATCAAAATCCATAAGTGGTTATGTTTTTACTCTAGTAGGAGCAGCAGTGTCGTGGAAATCTACTAAGCAAACATGCATAGCTCGATCAACGATGGAATATGAGTTTATTGCTTTAGATAAAGCAGTGAAGAAGCAGAATGGCTTCGTCACTTCTTAGAAGATATTCCACTTTGGCCTAAACCTGTAACGACCATATGCATTCACTGCGACAATCAAGCGACGCTAAGTAGACCAAAAAACTTTGTGTATAATGGCAAACCATGACGCATTCGTCGACGCCATAACACAGTTAGGCAGTTACTCTCAAATGGAACTATCTCCATTGACTATGTAAGAACCAATGATAACCTAGTGTATATATTTACTAAAGGGTTATCAAGAGAGAAAATTGACTGCGCATCGAGGAGAATGGGTTTAAAAGCCTAAACCAACAATAGTTATCTTATACGGAAACCTATCCTAGCGACTGGAGATCCCACGGACTAGGATCAATAGGAAAACCAGTTCTGAATAACTCAAGACTTAGTGCATTTGTTCGGACATAGTCCTACTTCATTCCTGTGGTGCACAATTTAAAATGCATGCCTACAGAAGTTTCATAGGTTAAAGCTAATGCTTTTTAATGATGACCACATCTTGTAAAATAACAAGTGGGCTATATGTAGGATACTTCTAATGGAAGCGATCGCCTAAGTTAATGTGAATTGGGTCGGCTCTATGAGAATATTAAAGGCTTAAATTCTCTATATACACTCGCAGAACCAGAAATTGTTCATGACCAAAATGAACACAACCAAAGAGATTAGGTGAGAAGGGAAATAATGTTCTGTTAAACTTATTGTCTGGTTATACAAAAACGGCTGACGGTTCAAGATGACATAGTAGCATGTTTAGATCTAAGGATAAATTCACATGTCCAATTTATAACATATCCAAATTTATCACAATATGACAGGTGAAAGGTGATTTACATAAAGAACCAGATCTAATCAATGTCATAACTTGTCCCAAATTAACATATTCACCTTTTCCATAATACAATTACAAGTCAAGATCTACATAGGCAACATCATAGAATAACCACAATTATATCAGATCTAGAGAAATAGATCTATCAAGATCTACATAGGCAACATCATAGAATAACCACTATTATATCAGGTCTAGAGAAATAGATCTATCAAGATCTACATAATATAAGGTTTAATACTGGCATAGATTCATACTTTACAACATATCCAATTCATAGTCTTTCACAATTCACTGTTATTTATTTAAACTTAAAAGTGACTAGAAACTCACAGAGTTAGGTTTAGAGAATTGAGGAGAATAGATCTGAATTCTGAATTCTGAATTTGATTAGCTAAACCATTGTTTTAGAATTTGATTCTGCTTCAGTTTGCAACCCGTCAGTATATGGCCTCTATGATCTCCAATGAAGAAAATAGGAGAATAAGGGACCATATTTATAGCCTAGAACCAATGAATCAGACCCAGAATCAAGTCCAGGTACATAAAATGAATTCTTCCCAGATCTGCCTGCGGGGGGAGGGAGGGGGAGGTCGACACCCCTATAGGGGGGTCGAATCCCTAGTCGACACCCCCTAAGGGGGGTCAACACCCATGATGACACCCCCCGGGGGGTGTCGTCACCCACGAGCGGGAATTTTCCCGCTCTGCCCGCTTTGGTCGGATTTTGATTTTTGAACTATTTTGAAGGTCTTGGATTTTATATATATATATATATATTATTCCTTGTGCGTATACAAACTTCTAAGGCTTAAAGCTTCATACGTTATCCAATTTACGCAAACCCGGACTCTATCCCAAGCAGAATTCCGAAACGAACGCAATGGTGCAACCCATTTCCCTTAATTCTTCTTCTAAAAATTAAGTATTCCTTAATTTGTTAATTTTAATATTTTAAAATTATGGGGTGTTACATTCTCCCCTCCTTAAAGGATTTCGTCCCCGAAATCTTCAAGTTAAGAAGAATGTATCCTACCATCCATCTAGTCATCCATCATCCACAAGCATCCGTTGTCGTTAAAAGAATTCTAATGCTTATATGAGTATATGCAGAGGTGTGTGTATTGGTCCCAATACTAATGCGAAAATCAGGCAGTCTACCGATTCAGTTGACCTCCTTAATGCGATGTATGATTAGTGCCATGAATCCAATATGTATGTTAATAATCCTATTATAACATGTATGTTCTATATGTGTGCACATCCATTCGTCCAAGTGCAACATCCATATGCTAACTCATCCATTTTCATCTATAAAAGAAAAGAAAATGCACAACATCCATATGCAGTATGAGAGAGTGATTGAGCCGATCTACTGCCTAATGTGTGTGTGTATGTGTCCACAGGAAACCACTAGCCTCCATCAAACATAACATGTTTCAAACACATGTTTTTCATCCATAGGACTCCTATCTAAAGGTCGAAAACACTAGGGATAACATATGCTCGATTAACAAAAACATGCCCAGATAAAGCTTTGAAAAAGGAGTTAAGAACATACCCTCAAAAAGGAAAGGGTACGAAGCACGAATTCTATCTTCGGTTTCCCAAGTTGCTTATTCTGGGTTGTCTCCCCATTGAACCTTCACCAACTTGATTTCTTTGTTGCGCATCTTCTTAACTTCCGATCCAAGAATACAGGTAGGGACTCGTCTGACTGTCGCCTCCCGTTCCACCTCCACTTCTTCCAACATACTCAGCTCAACGACTTCTGCGGTGTCATGCAGGCACTTCCGCAGATGAGAAACATGAAAAACATTATGAACACCAGACAAATTCTCTGGGAGTTTTACTTTATAGGCCATTTGGCCAATTCTCTGGGTTATGGGAAAGGGTCCCACAAACCTAGGTGCCAACTTCCCTACTGCACTGAAGCGGACCACATTTCTCAAAGGCAATACTTTGATGAAAACTAAGTCTCCCATTTCAAACTCGATGTCGGTTCTCCTCTTGTCTGCATAGGACTTCTGCCTATCTTGAGCTATTTTCATTCACCGTCGAATAAGGTCAATCTTCTCAGACGTCTCCCTAACCATAACATGCCCAAGTAACAATCTTTCTGTAGATTCCCACCAACAAGTTGGAGACCTACAGGGTCGCTCGTACAATGCTTCGAATGGTGCCATACCGATGTTGGCTTGATGGCTATTATTATAGGCAAACTCTACTAAAGGGAGATGCTCTTCCCAAGTCCCTCCGAAGTCTAGGATACACAGCCTCAGAAGATCTTCTAGAATTCTATTCACCCTCTCCGTCTGGCCATTGGTCTGAGGATGATAAGCGGTACTCAAACACAACCGTGTACCCAATACTTCTTGCAAACTCATCCAAAATTCGCTGGTAAAGATGGGGTCACGATCGCTTACGATGCTAGAAGGCACTCCATGAAGATGAACTACCTCACAAACATAAATCATTGCCAACCATGATGCTGTCCTCTTACTCTTAACTGGAACAAAGTGAGCGCTTTTTATGAATCTATCAACTATCACCTAAATGCTGGTATTGCCTTTCTTTGATCTAGGCAAACCATTTATGAAATCCATATAGATTCTCTCCCATTTCCACTGAGGAACCTCCAAAGGATGATGTAGACCATCAGGCATCTTTTGCTCAGCTTTAACTTACTGGCAAACTAAACAATTAGAAACAAGTTCAGCCACATCTTTCTTCATCCCATCCCAAAAGAAAACCCTTTTCATGTCTCTGTACATCTTGTCGTCGCCTAGATGGATTGTTATCTTAGAATGGTGGGCTTCTTCTAGGACTGCCTTATATCAAGCTTCCAGTCTGAGGAACACAAAGCCTTCCGTCTCGTAGCAACCACCCCTTTACATCTATGGCATATCTACCGAGGTGACTAGAAGTCTCTCCTCCTCTAAGGTTTTCCATGATGTCCAAAATCTGTGGGTCACTTTGTTGTGTAGCTCCTATCTGGTCCATAAGAGTTGGTCGTATCTCCAAGAATGCAAAAAAATCAGGCATTATCTCACTGGAGGGTCTAAAATCAAAAGCCGATATGAACTCCAAGTTCTTTCTTTCCACAAACAGAGGACTCAGGGCCACCCTTTGCCTACTTAGTGCGTCTGCCACCACATTACCCTTGCCAGGGGTATAAGTAATCTCAAAATCATATGAAGCTAAGAACTCCATCCACTGCTGTCGCCTTAAGTTAAGATCCTTCTGTGAGAATAAATACTTAAGAGACTTATGGTCAGTGTACAGCTCGAACCTTTCTCCAAGCAAATAATGACGTCATGTCTTTAACGCGAATACTATGGCAACTAGCTCTAGATCATGGGTGGGGTAGTTCTTTTCATGAACTTGCAACTGCCTACCCGCATAACATATTACCTTCCATTCTTGCATTAGAACCGCACCAAGCCCTATACCACACGCATCAGTGTAAACGGTAAATACCTTACTTCCATCGGGCAAGGTCAAGACTGGGGCTGTTGTCAGAGCCCTCTTCAATCATTGGAAAGCAACATCACAGTCTATATCCCATGAAAACACCAAATTCTTCTTTGTCAGCCCGGTGAGAGGGGCTGATATCTTCGCAAAGTCCTTAATGAACTTCCTATAGTAACCTGCCAACCCAAGGAAGCTTCTCACCTTGGTTGCATTTTTAGGAATCTGCCAATCTTGCACTGCAACCACCTTTGTGGGATCTACAGCTATCCCTTCTTTGGAGACTACATGCCCCAAGAATCTCACTTCCTTTCTCCAAAAGTGGCATTTGGAGAACTTTGCTTTAAGATGATGGTCACGGAGAGTTTTCAAGACTTCTCTCAGATGTTGGGCATGCTCTTCTTTATTCTTGGAGAAGATCAAAATATCATCAACGAAGACTATGAAAAATTTGTTTATGAATTCCCGAAACACCCTACTCGTTGAATCAACAAAATAGGCGGGTGCATTTATCATCCCAAAAGGCATCACTAGCCATTCAAAGAAACCGTCCGGAGTTCTAAAAGCAGTTTTATCTATGCTGTCTTCAACCACCCTCAACTGATGGAACCCCATAGCCAAATCTAACTGAGAAAACACCGAGGCACCAACAAGATGATCAAATAAATCATCAATCCTCAGAAGCAGGTGTCTATTCTCCTTGGTGAGTTTATTCAACTCTCTGTAGTCAACACACAAATGAAGTGAACCATCTACCTTAGTTGCGAATACTACTGGAGCACCCCATTCAGATATGCTTCGTCTGATGAACCCTTTCTCAAGCAGCTCCCCTCCCCTACTTTTTTACTCATCTCCCTCCTTTCCCTTGGAGCCATGTGGTGCTCGGGTAATGCAACTGGTTTTGCATTGTCCACCATATGTATACGAAAGTCGATCTCGCACCTCGGAGGTAAACCCCGTACCTCATCAAAAACATTAGAAAAATCTCGGACTACTGGGACAGATTGCAAATCCTCTATAGATGCATCAAGAGATTCTAAGAAACTAAGCATAACAGAACCTTGTGGATCACAAGAAACTTCGAGGGTCCTCCCATGACATGTCAGGAGCCTAACAACCCTCCTCTCACAATCCAAAACGCCCCCATACTTAGTAAGCCAGTTCATTCCTAGAATCAACCCATAGCCCATATACCCGAGCACATAAGCGTCACATTCAAATTCGACGCCTAACACAAATAATTTCAAACCCCGAGAAATCATCGATAAATGAGCCGAACCACCAATGGGGATTGAAACAACTATAGGTTCTACTACCATACTAGTAATTAAGTGCAGAGATTCAACTACAGAACTAGATATAAACGAGCGTGAAACACCAGAATCAAAAAGTGTTCTAACTAGATGATTTGAAAGAGAAACTAAACTTTCTACGAAAATCTTTCTATCTCTTTTGGGAGCACTAATCGCGAGAGCATGCATCTGCCCTCCAGAAGTTCCAGCTCTTTGACCTTGTCCTTGCGGTCCCTATTTCTTTGGACACTCTTTAGAGTAGTGTCCAAGCTCTCCACAATTAAAGCAACTGATATTCCTTTTCTTACAATCTTTAACCAAGTGACCTTCCTTCCCACAATGGTGACATTTTCTATTATCCCTGCCTTTGTCATTCTTCCTTCCTTTCTTCTGTTGTTGTTATTGTTGCTGCTGCTGCCCCTTCTTGGGCCACACCTTCTTATTTTGCGATGACTCCTCAGCTTTCACATCCTTCTTTTCACCCTTGTCCTCCTCACGCATTAGGGCCATATCAAAAAGCTTTTCAAATGTGGCCCTCATTGGAATATGGGACATCGCTAGCCCATGTAGAGGCTCATTCAGCCCTTTAGCAAATTGCAAAGCCCTTTTGTGCGGCGTATCCACCAACTCTAAACTAAACCTTGCCAGCTGGTTGAATTTGTTCACATACTCCTTCACCGTCAAGTTTCCTTGTTTGCGTGCCAAGAACCTCTCCATCTATATGCTTCTCTCAGCTTGGGAAATAAATTTCATTTCGAACCTCTGCTTAAAATCTCCCCAAGTTGCTACCGCTATCCAACTTGGGTAATTTCCCACCAAAAAAAGGTTTCGTCCTTCAGTAGCCAGGCGACTAACTGAACCTTCCTTCTATCCTCTACTTCAAAGATCACTAACAAGTCCTCGGTTTCCTTGAGCCAATTCCGTGCTTCTACGAATGTCTCATTCCCATGGAATGGCTTCCCTCCCATAGCACGGAAGTCCTTGCAGATTTTTGCGAAGTTATCTGCTCTTGGAGGGGGAGGAGGAATGATTGGCGCAGTTGTAGGAGGAACGTCTCTTTGGCCTTCGGCAGGTGCCGTGGCCTCCAAGTACTTACGGAACCATCCAGTTATCGTAACACCCTCTGGGATATTAGGAATGTTTTGATCACAAGACATGTTGAAAAGAAGAAGGGGAAGAGATTTAGATAAAGGAGATATTTCATATGGCTTTTTAGGCAATATTTCCAAAAAAGACTTTTCTTTTTTAAAATACTTTCTTTTAAAATTCATTTTTAAAATATTTTTCAAAATCTCTTATCTAATCTGGTAACCTTCAGCTCTGATACCAAGTCTGACACCCCACATTCGTTAATGTCACTCACAAAGGGAATGCATTAAGTTTCGTGAAGCGTTTAGGTAAACAGACACAGAATATTACAAGGCAGATATACAAATTTTTGCAGTAGAAATAAACAACTTTATTAATCATCAAAATACCGTGGTCTAAAGCATCATTTGTTTGAAATATAAAAACCCATTACAACATAAAAACCACTTTCTTGTACTTTAGAAATATCAGAGTACATAAACGAAAGAAAATTCCCCAATAACGAAATATAGCCATTGCAACGAGAATAGGAGCTTGATCCATACATATTAGTAGTTCCAGTAATCAAGCAAAATCACGGTTAAGTTTGAGTGCTTCCTCCCTGAGAACTTGGGGGGGAGGGGGGGCGGAAACATAAGAGAGAAGGAAAAACAAAAAGAGTCAGACATAAAGTCTGGCGAGTCTAGTTACTTTTAGCCTGTAAATAAATAAAAGTAATCATGACAGGCATAAAGTGGATAAGAGAGATCACTATACAAATGGCAGGTGTGACAAGATAGATAAGGTAAGGTGTATACATGCTTCACTAATGACTACTCTACACTATTACCAGTATAATCTGAAATGAGATGATCCCTTCCACTATAAGTTGGTAGACTTAGGGCATACATCTTAATGTACCCTAACCACTACCAAAATTGATCGGCTCCCTACTTTGTAGATACCATGTGCTGGCCCCACAATAGGAGGTATCACTTCCCTAAAGTGGCAACCCAAGATGTGCACAATCATATCTACTGGTGTCACGGTTGTCTTATCCCCCTCTGCCCGACCCATGCACGCACATGTCCCCGGTCAGTTTGCACCGTCTACACCACCCATCACGTTTTGGATCTCTTATAATCAATCAGTAAGCGTGCCCCTTCTCCGCCTAGTACGGAGTACACTACTCTGATACCGAATACGGGTTACTGACTGAAATGGGTTCCACACAATATGATACAAGCTTTCCCCTTTTGTCTTGTATCCCCATTAGGTTTTCCACTGACTATGTATACCCTAAAGGGTGATCTTTAATTACATAGCCCTATACCAGTTATGCTTACCCTAAAATGGCGATCTTTAATTACATAACTTTACCGAGTTAAGTTTGTGGGCATATATATATAAATATTACCCACCCCTTCAGTTATACTTAACCCACCCACTATCCAATCCATTTTACTTAACCCTAACTTATGTTCATAATCATACAGTTCTTATGGATTAAATTAGGTTAAGTAGTCCTTTCTCATTACCATGTCCAATTATGGTTATATTGGGCTAGACCTCCCACATTAGGCCTACAACGTGTGGATGCTGGATATGCCGGTCGGGTCCGGGCAGTCTTATTCCAAAGTTGGGCCTAACCTCGTGTCTTACCCCGAGTCGTATTTACACACTTAGACCTCTCACATTAGGTTCAACATTAGTGGTTGCTAGATATGCCAGTCGGGTCCGGGCAGACTTCCACCACTAATGTAACCTAATCTCGTGTCATAAGTGTTAATATAATTCCTAATTGTAATTGCTAAACATTCCATTTACTAATTAATTTACCAATTAATTAATCTTATCTTCTTGGGTGTTATTACCCATTCTATCAACAATTTGAATTACTAGTCCAAAAATGTTTATTCACCAATTATGCCAATATTTACTTTTTCCCCCGTTTCTAACTAACATCCTCACAAAATTGATGGCATGCCTATGCTAAATAATTAGCCTAGCCATAAACGATGAAAAGGAAAGCTAATAGGAATGTAACACAAGTGATCATTAAATATGATTTGGCATAACATAGATTAACATAGTCATAAGGTTGTCATATGAACTTGTGACAATTTCTATGATCTCAAAGTGAACAAAAATGTGATCTAAACTAATCATTTAAATATGCAGCAATTCAGATCTAGCATAGTAAGGGCGACATAGTAGCATGCTTAGATCTAAGGATAAATTCACAAGTCCAATTTATAACATATCCAAATTTATCACAATATGACAGGTGAAAGCTGATTTACATAAAGAGCCAGATCTAATCAATGTCATAACTTGTCCCAAATTAACATATTCACCTTTTCCATAATACAATTACAAGTCAAGATCTACATAGGCAACATCATATAATAACCACAGTTATATCAGATCTGGAGAAATAGATCTATCAAGATCTACATAGTCAACATCATATAATAACCACAAATATATCATATCTAGAGAAATAGATCTATCAAGATCTACATTGTATAAGGTTTAATACTGGCATAGATTCATTCTTTACAACATATCCAATTCATAGTCTTTCACTTATCACTGTTATTTATTTAAACCTAAAAGTGACTTGAAACTCACAGCATTAGGTTTAGAGAATTAAGAGAGAATAGATCTGAATTCTGAATTCTGAATTTGATTAGCTAAACCATTGTTGTAGAATTTGATTTTGTTTTAGTTTGCAACCCATCAGCATATGGCCTCCATGATCTCCAATGAAGAAAATAGGAGAATAGGGGACCATATTTATAGCTAGAATCAATGAATCAGACCCAGAATCAAGTCCAGGTACATAAAACGAATTCTGCCCAGATCTGCCCAGGGGGATCGACACCCCTAAAGGGGGTCGACTCCCCGGTCAACACCCCCTAAGGGGGTCGACACCCATGTCAACATCCCCTAGGGGGATCGACACCCACGAGCGGGAATTTTCCCGCTCAGCCCGCTTTGGTCAGATTTTGATTTTTGAACTGTTTTGAAGGTCCTGGAATTATTTTTTATATATATATTCTTCCTTTTGCGTATACAAACTTCTAAGGCTTATAACTTCTTCATACGATATCCAATTTACGCAAACCCGGACTCCATCCCAAGCAGAGTTCCGAGACCAACGCAATGGCGCAATCCGTTTCCATTAATTCTTCTTCTAAAAATTAAGTATTCCTTAATTTGTTAATTTTAATATTTTAAAATTATGGTTTGTTAAAATGCTGTTATGATAAATGTATTATATTACAATGATTATCCTTGCCACCATTGTATGGGGGTTTGGGTTGTCACAGATCTGGGCCCGAAGGTTCGACAGCGGCGCAACAGTAGTAAAGGGGGGCGGTGCATGGATTAGTTCTGAAGCGGGAACAACAATACGAAGGGCTGAAGCAGTTTCATGAAAAGAAGGAAAGATTATAGTGTCAACTGTTTTTCCCCTCAAAAACAATGTGGATGGAACAATGGGAACTTGGTTGTGTTATAATCTTTTGGTAACATGAAATCTGGGAGTTTTTCTTGTAAAAGAAGTGGCCAGCATTTTGGGAACGAACGAAAATACTAGGGAGATTAAAGAAGCCTTGGCCGAACGTAATTAGTTATATCTTTTTAAGTGATTAATTTGAAACTAATCAGGTGATTTATAACAAAATAATTTAATCAAATTGTTGATGATCAATGCAGATGGAATTAAAAAGTAGATGGAACTAAAGCGGTGGAGGAAAGGAATTGGGCATTCGAAAGCAATACGAACAAAGTTGGCCTGCTATACTTTCAAAACAAATGTAATTAATCAGTCCCAAATTTTTAATTCATGCAACTAGTATATATAAATAAAGGATTACTGAAGTTAAACTAAATCTAGTTCGGCTGTTATTTCTATACTAAGTTGGACTAGTATTTGAAAATCAAATGGATCCACTATTTAAAAATATTAAAATGTAATCAAGTTTATAAATATATGACTAAGGATAATTTAAGTTCAATTAAAATTATATTATACCTGAATATTTATAACTTATTATCAAAATAATCAAAATTCGTTAAAACAAGGAATATTGGACTTCTATTGACGAGCACTATGTCATGAAATATATATGGATGGAATTTGAATCAACTGAAATGAGCCGATTAAACAACGGAATGAAATCAACGCGAGTTAAACTCACTCAGTTCTTCCCACTTATATTTTACATAAGTCGAATTTTATAATCGTGTGTTACGGTTTCTAATGGTTGAATGTTTATTTAATATATATTCATATATTGATTGAATTGATAAAATTAAACGTGGTTTAATTTAAGTGAAAACCAAATCATTATTTTAACGATTTAACCCAACGAAGGTAACTTACCTTGTTGGTCGCGTTTATAAAGTAAACGTGTTTAATTTAATGATTATTTGATTTGTTTTGTTAATTTATTGATGTTAAATAGCCGTTATTTACCGTTATAGAAATAATCGGTTAAACTGAATTGAATAAATTTATTGGAGATAACCTATTTGAATGCAGGGAAGCACAGGTTGGAGGAATCCAACTGGATTCCTCAAATATATTTGATGTTATTTATTTTCATATTATCATTATATGAAATGTTCTAATTGAATGATTGATTTGATTGTTGACCATTGACTTGAAATTCAACATTTGTTGTTTAAACCAATGGGCAATATTGGTTGGGTAATTGGCAGTATATGCCCTATAAATCAGTCGTTTTATAAATATTGATTTACTGTCATGTGGATCAATATAAATGAAGTTATAAAATTTATTTTTATAACTGAAGATACATTTTTAATTTAACGTCCCGGATTCAACAAAAGTGGTTTCGTTGAAAATGGAGGTCGTTTGCAAAATTGCTATTTTTAAGGGCCAGAATTCCATAGCGACTATTCCAAATTTTCAACTGGGCATAACTTTTTATCGCCGCTATGAAATTTTGATTTTTCAGATTGTTGGAAAGATATTTTCAATTAGATTCTAATATTTTTGGTTTCGCTAAAATCCAGTTTATTTTGAATCCTGTACATTCATTTGAACTTTGAAATCAAAATTTCAAACTACCGCGCCATTTTCAATTCCTTTTATAATTAAAAATAAATATTTATATTCTAACGACGATTCAAATAAATATATATGTTCTAATTTTATTCAAAATAAATTCCTCGTCGGTATTATTTAAAATAATTCATTTCAAATATTCAAAATTCATCAAAATTGCCAAAATAAAATTTTTAAATTGGCTCGGATTTTCGGGTTATTACATTATTTCCATATGAGAAATAATAACACAACGTTAATTACAAGATTTGAGAAATTTCCAAAGCAATGGAAATAAAAATATTTGAGAATATATATATATGTATATATATATATATATATAATGATATTTCCAAATAAAAGGAAATAAAACGAGATTGTGTGAAAATATAATGATATTTCCAAAAGTAAAAGGAAACGAAAAGTAGAGGTTTGGAATGGGATTATTTAAAAGAATAAGGGTTAGTTATTGTTTTCAAATAATGAAACAAAAGAGATTTCATAAAATTATTTTATGAATGATAAGTTGAATTGATTTCCCAATTATAAATAATAAAGCATGATGTAGCAAATGTTTTGAAACAATAGTAGAAACGATAATTGGATATGATTATAAGATCTATTACTTAAAATAATTCATTTTAAATATTCAAAATTCACTAAAATTGCCGAAATAAAAATTTTAAACTGGCTCGGATTTTCCGGGTTATTACAATCTCCCCCACTTAAAATCTGTTCGTCCTCGAAAAGGAACGGAGCTAAAGGTTGTTTTACAAACCAACTCAACTTTCATTATTTCCGTTATGGCTTAAGTTCTTCAACTTTTCAGTTTCTAAGAACTTTTCAAATTCTCAAAAATTTGGCTAACACCCTAAATTTTTGAAAAATTTCGCCATAACCTCCACTGTACGGGAGCATCGGGAAAATCCTGCAATTTCCATACAGGCCTCTCCAATCCAAAAAGAAAAAGAAACAGCCAAGCGGCTTGCCAGTCGGATCATAAAATCATCAAAACCCCAAGAAATACAATAAACACGTACCTATATGTCGGGCATACAATTTTATTCCTCTTCTCTAGCCTCCCTGCTATGACCTGTTCAATGTACATACATGTATATGCATGCAATTTCCAAACAAATTTCAATACAGTTCAAATTTGGTTCAGTTTGGCCTAAATTTATCTTTCTTTCACATGTTGATTTAAATAAATAATCACACAACATAACCATCAATCAATTAGTGAATTAACTTTTCAAATTCATAGTTTTGATACATATATAGAAATCATGTTTTTTATGCCAATTCAAAACAATGTATTCTATCTAGTTTTGGTTCTCACTCCAGTCAATTGGAACCATATAGAAATCCCACTTTCAAAACTCGAACATAAATGCTGATGATGCGATCGCTATCATCAGAGTCATGTCCGGGCGACTAGAGTGTGATTCTACATCTATCCAGTATATTAAAACTTCGAATATGCGTTTACAAGGCATATATACAAAATCTATATATATTGGATTGTCCAAATTCAACACCAATAAATATTCAAATATGTTGAATAAGGTTTAAATTTTCAAAACAAAAATTGTTTTCATTTTAAAAATATACTCTTCACACTCGTTCTAGGATACTACTGATCCTATCTCTAAAGAGTCATTCTTATTGGATATTACAAATCCAATCTCTGATGAATTCTTTCATTTGGTTCTAATGTGTCTAGTTCTCGAGCTCTGTAAACCAGAGCTCTGATACCAAAATGAAATGACCCGAACTTCCCTATGAAGGAAAGAATCGATTGAATTGAGAACACGACAAATCAAAACACAAACAGAAGAACATTTCATTGCTTATTACAACAATTCCATCAGAATACACAGATATACAGAGTATGAATAAATATTATGCATCAGAGAAATATCAGAGATTTAAAATACATTACATAGCAGCGAAAATTAATACAAGCACAACTAAAGGAGATATACAGATACAAAGCTTTCCGAATATCGTTCCAGCTGTAAACCAGGATTCTGTAAATATAAATCTGCAAAACCAAAACTACTAGCTGCCCGTGTGGAAAATAGAGGCACCCAGAGTTTAGGTTAAAACAATAAACTCCAGGTCAGTCATGTGATTGGTGTGAGAACTAAAACAGTTATTTAAAACTTTACTTTAAAAGAGAGTAATTCAAGGGACCACCCCGTATAAGACGGAAGGGGTTTTCTCCCAAGTATACTAGTGCAGAGAATAAACAACGCAATGCTTTTTGAAAAAATGAAGCAATTATAAGACCCAGATCCCATCACACAATGCAACGCAAGCCGAAGGATAGGGTTTTCCCTTATAATAGCCAAACATGCTTGGTACGTTTAAAACAAATCATTTGATACTATTATAAGTGTATAGTGTCAAAACAACTTCAAATATAAATGTATCAATCATAGGCGGCATGGGTACCATATATCATGTCGCCAATACTAGGCTCTACAATCAAAACCAAAATATCACGTATTGGAAATTGGATTTTCATCATGAGTCGAGGCAAGGGGCAAGCTCCTAACCGGCTTCGAGACACTCTAGCAAATGCCCCAGGATTACACACTCTGGGTAGCCCTTGGAATCGGCTGGGCCGGTCCTCCGTTATGTTTGAGGATTGGAAATTCCTGAACACACGTTTCCTGGTCCTATCGGACCTATCCATCGGCTCCGTAGAGACCGATCTAATCGAGGCGCCTCGCATTCCAACATCCATAAGGGTATAATAATCAATGATGTAAGGGCTAGTAAAATGCTGACACCACCCATAGCTAGAAAGAAACGTCGTGTTCTCCCAGAGGTCCATATCCTTTTTTTTTCTTTTTTTTGTATTACGATTTGAAAGGTACGGGTTAAAGGGAGAGGAAGTTGACTAAAAGGGGGGTTATTATTTAATTAATTAATTTTAATTTATTTCCAAAAAGGTAACTTTTGAATTCGAACTCTAAACAAGACCCACTGCCTAACTTCTCAAGCTAATTACCCCCATTTCGGACATAATGGGATATCTATCATAAGCCAGTTCCGCTGTTTCGACCAGTTTCCGTCAAAATCAAAATATAAATCTATATATTGAATTTGAACGCACATTTCAATTTACCGGGGCTACATACGAACTCTAAAAATTCCCAAAAAATATTTTCTAGGTTCGTATTGACGATACGGTTCTAACAAAACTAATTTCGTCAAATTTGGAGACCGTTTGAAAAATGGCCATTTTCTGGTCGATCCAAATTGACTAAAACTATTAAAACACGTTTTACTTCGCCACGCTCATATATTGACTCAAAAAATTGTGAATTTTGGAATCTAGCAATAACTTGACATCCCGAATCCAACAAAAGTGGTTTCGTCAAAAACGGAGGTCATTTGCAAAATTTTCATTTTTAAGGGCCAAAATTCCATAGCGACTATTCCGAATTTTCATTTAGGCATAACTTTCTATTCCTGCTATGAAATTTCAAATTTTCGGATTAGCTGGAAATATATTTTCAAATAGTTTCAAATATTTTTGGTTTCGTGAAAATCCGATTTATTTTGCATCCTGTGCATTCATTTGAAATCGATTTTTCAAACTACCGCTCCATTTCCAATTCCTTTTATAATTTAAAATAAATATTTATATTCTAGCGTTGATTCAAATAAATATATACATTCTAATTCTATTCAATATAAATTTTTCGTTGTTATTATTTAAAATAATTCATTTTAAATATTCAAAATTCACTAAAATTGCCGAAATAAATTTTTTTAAATTGGCTTGGATTTTCCGGGTTGTTACAATGGATGTCTGACAGAGTATTTCCAAAGAGTCACATATGTTGATTTCTTCAAACTTACTAAGTTGGTGGCAGAGAAGGGCACTTCTCTAGGCTTAACAACTTGAATATTTTTGTGGACGTCAATTAGTTATTTTCTGGCAGATGTGACATTCAAAGTGAATGGTGGCCAAATGTTGTAAAATAATAAAAATAAATAAATTATGACCATAAGCCTCATCAACCGGGAAATGGTATAAAATCGGGTATGTCATGTGGCTCGCACCCATCAAAAGGTATATTATTACTTGATTCGGAGAAATCAAATACCTTCAGTTGTTCCTTTATTTTTGTATGCTCTCAGTTTGGCTGGCTGGCCCCCAACCGTGGTAACAATATATTCAGTACTCTTAAATAAAGATAGGGGTCGGTCATGTTTAGCCGGGTCGCAAGATGTTCTTGTTGAACCCTAATGTATTCATCTCCAGAGGTACATTGTCGGACGGTGGTTGCCCATACTTTTTCCAGGGAAATCCATTCTCCAATAAGAGCCTGTGGTTTTAATTGTAAACTATGTATGTTGAGCGTGAGATGCAAGCGTTCAGCCAGATTGATATTTATTTGTATTTAGACACTATTATAATATCAAAAAGGATATTGATTTCAAAAATGTTTTGGGTTATTGTAAGGTAAAAACAGTCCGTATTTATTTGTGGATTTGGTCATATGATTTTCCTTTCTTTCAAAAGGATTTTGACTTTAAAAATCAAGTTGGATGATGCTTTTAAACTTGGTGTGCTTTTATTACTCTGTTTCACTAGACTGATCCGACTTCGTAATGCTCGGGTTAGACCGGGTTTCACAAGTCCATGTTATTAGATGTTGTGAAAAGACGAGCTCAAAGAGTTCAGGCATATGATATTATATAATTATTATTCAGCTGTGTGTTGTATATGAGGACAAATTAACATAACTGGCCATATGTGTCGATGTACTCTGATGATTGTAAGTATATTTTCAAGCTCTAATAAATAATTATTTTTATATTATATATTGTTCCGCTGCGATGTGAGACTCTGTGTTGTGTTGTTGGTTCTTCTTCTTCTTATATTCTAATATTTCTTTCTTTCTTATCTCAGCCTCTAACTTCTTTTTATTGACATCTTGGTTTCTAGTGTATTTTGAGCTGGACTTGGGATGTTTGATCAGCTCAAAAAGTTAATGCAAATTTGGGTCGTCATACTTAATATCAGAGGAATGGTTTAGTAATAACCTTGGCTCTGTGGCATAACTCAATAGAGATGGGATTAGTAATATCCTATATATAGTTTTGAGTGTATATATGAGAGCACGTATTTGTAGATTTTATATACAAATGTTTTGTATTGTGTTGGTTGATCGGTTCGAGTGTTGAAAAGCATTGAACTGACAATGGACACGATATAGTTTTGTAAAGAGGGTAGATGAAATAATTTTACCCAAATTATATTTTTGTATAGAAAAGAAACAATTTTATCAAATTATTGAGATATGGGTGTTTTGATTGATTTGAATAAAATTCAAATTGGATTATGAATTGAAATGGTTTAATATAAGTAGAAGAAGTGTCACATATAAAATTGTGAACAAGAATTAAAATATGAGATTGAATGAATCAGAATTTGGTTAACAATCAATTAGTTAAAAGGATTAAAAATTTGAAATTGAACTTGACTGGGTTAAGTGAAATTAAATTAAGAATGATATTGAAACTAAATAAGATTGATTTGGGATTTGGAAATTGAATAAAAATAAATTGAATAGAAATCAGTCGAATATCAACCGATTGATGTTCTAATAGGTTAAACTAAAGTAAATATTAATGTTGAATGTAAATTAAACTGATTTGGTTGACTTGGTTGTGCATTGATTGTTGATTGTGAATCATTTGTTATTGGATGATGGATTGTTTAAATAGGAATAATCAACAATTTAATGGAGATGAATGTATTGTAAATCAAGAAAATAAAGTCCAGTGAAATAAACTGGAATGAAACTGCATATTAATTGAAATTAATGATTTAACCTTGTATTTGCAAATGAATTGATGTTCATTTTTGATTTTTGGAAATTGGTGTGGTTACTCGTTGATAAATGAGATGTTATTTAATTTTTTCATGAAATGGTTACTTACCTGATGAATCGAGTTAAGTAAATGTGCTAGAATTCTTTGAGGATTAGATTTTGGTTGAGTAGATTGCAATAAGTTGACCAATTGTTCTCAATAGCGCTCGTAAAAGGTATGCCTATGCGAAAATATAAATTTTGGTTTTTTAATTTTGTTTTTCGACCATGTGGGTCAATGTATATATATTATTTGTTCCTGCAATATCGCAGAAATCCCTCCATACAGGAGAGACTCTGCCCAATTTTTCCAGGAATTTAAGGTGTTAGAAATTTTTCTATATTTTTGAATTTTTTTGTTAACCATGATGAATTGGTTTTTGATTTATAATAAATTGGGTTTTTGAAAAGTTAATGGGATGTAACATTTATTCTACCTTAGTAATTTCGGTGACGAAATTCTTTAAGGGGGAAGGAATGTAATGTCCCGTATTTTTGGTTGTCAGATATTTAATTTAATTTAATTTATTTTTTTGAATATTGATTTGGAATATAAATGGATATTAATATTGAATTTGATTAGTAAAACGAAGATGAACGTTAAATTTATATATAATTTAAAACAAGCTCGAAATGGCGCGGTAGTTCGTAATAATGA
Organism: Allium sativum; assembly: GCA_030737875.1. Classification (NCBI taxonomy): domain Eukaryota; kingdom Viridiplantae; phylum Streptophyta; class Magnoliopsida; order Asparagales; family Amaryllidaceae; genus Allium; species Allium sativum. Next base: position 778,728,557 of record CM060926.1, read on the forward strand.
GTTTTGAACTTTAACCAAATATATAGGATCTGATATAAGTCAGGTTTCTGTGAAACAAGAAACATTTGAAATTTGTTGATTATAATTTTCTAATGAAAGTGAAAAATCCAGATTTGATGTTATAGATTGTTAGTTATGTCCAATTCAAATTTTAAAATAGTCGCTATGGAAATCGTTAATAAACGATAACGTTTATTTAATAAATTTACAAGCGTTTTTAATATAATTTGGATACCGTTTTAACTCAAAATGTTGATATTGAGTCGTATAATCCATATTTGTTTATATTTGAAGCTAATATATATTTTATTTGTATATTTAAGATAATAATAATTTATTATTATTTTATTTGATTATTTTGGATTTTTAATAATATTTTAAATGATTTATTATAAGCTTTAAAAATGGTCATTTTGCAAATGACCTTAGTTTTCGATGAAATTAGTCTTATTGGAACCATAACGTTAAATTATTGTACGATATTAAATTTTGTGGCAAACCGATGTCGTATGTGACAACGGCAGCCGCAGACGCCCAATCATTTTATATAGAGCGCAACTAAATTAATTTAATTTAATAGAGGGGTACTTGTGTATAACTCGAGCAGACGATTGAATTAAGCCATGAAACCAATTCCATTGTGTTCGTATCGACGATTAGAGTCAGGATAGGGATGTAGTTTGTTATTTCTAGACATCGGTATTTCGGTGTCCAAAGTAGCGTTGTTTACCGTACAAAAATAGTGTACCGGGAAACAGTCTCAGAACGCGATAAAATTTGTGTCATTGGATTCGTATTAATTAATTACTATAAGATTTCAATTTTCGTATGAATCGGACTAACCGTTTGATCGTGGCAACGATAAATGGCTAGATTTTATTTAATCATTTATATTATTTTGGCCAATTCAGACAGGGGTAACTTTAAAGGAATAAACGGTTGGCCAAACGAACTCCGATTTTAACGAAATAAATTTCATTGGATCCGTTAGGAAAAGGACTAGTAGAGTTTCAAAGTTTTGAGTTGATTGGATTTATTTTGTGATCGTGGGAAATTTAAACGCGTGATTTTTCACTTGTGAATTATAAAGGGATTTTTACGAATGACCTTGGAATTTGACGATACATGTCCCATCATGTCTGGAATATTTTTTTATGCTAGGAGTAGGAGTTTTATATCGATTAGAGGTCATATGCCCGGGTTTTAATATGATACTTCGTTGGTAAGTTTTGACATATAATATTTTATTAATTTACATGCCTATATACACCCATATGAAACCCTTTCCCCTTACGTCAAAATCTTTCCTGGTCAATGATTATTCGAGCCGCCACTAAGTTATTTCACAGCCACCCAATTTTGTCCTCAAAATCTCGAAATATATTTATCAAATTCAAAACCAAATAGAAATATATCAAGCTCAATGAGCTCTTGTAATCGAACGGTTGTGATGAGGTATAATCTATTGTGGTGGTCGAAATCAATGAAGTTAGCCGTGGCGGTTTCAATTGTTTTGGCAGCAATAGAAGAAGCTTGGGCGCACGATGTTTTGGGCGAAGGTCAGGGGCGGTGACTATGGCGGTCTTTGATCTTGGCCCGAAGGTTCAATGGCGGCACAGTAGTAGTAAAAATGGGCGGTGTGTGGTTTAGTTCTGAAGCGGGAAGAACAATACGAAGGGATGAAGCAGTTTCGTGAAAAGAAGGAAAGAATATAGTGTTAGTTGTTTTGTTTTTCTCAAAAACAACGTGGATAGACCAAATGGGAACTTGGACGTGTTGTAATCTTTTGGCAACATGAAATCAGGGTATTTTTCTTATGAAAGAAGTGGTCAGCATTTTAGGAATGAACGAAAATGCTGGGGAGATTAAAGAAGCCTCGGCCAAACGTAATTAGTTATATCATTTAAGTGATTAATTTGAAACTAATCCGGTGATTTATAACAAAATAATTTAATTAAATTGTTGATGATCGATGCAGATGGAATTTAAATGCAGATGGAGCTAAAGCAGTGGAGGTAATGAATCGGGCATTCGAAAGCAACACGAACAGAGTCGGCCTGTTATATTTGCTAAACAAATGTAATTAATCAGGCTAAATTTTTTATTTACGCAGCTGGTATATATTAATAATGGATTACTGAAGTTAAACTAAATCTAGTTTGGCTGTTATTTCTAAACTAAGTTGGACTAGGATTTGAAAATCAAATGTCCACTATTTAAAAATATTAAAATGTAATCAAGTTTATAAATAGATGATTAAGGATAATTTAAGTTTAGTTAAAATTATATTGTTCCAGAATATTTATAACTTGTCATTAAATTATCAGAATTCGTTAAAACAAGGAACACTGGACTTTTATTAATGAGCACTATGTCATGGAATATATGTGGGCGGAGGAATCAACTAAAACGAGTCGATTAAAAAATGGAATAAAATCAAGGTTAGTTAAACCCACTCAGTTCTTCCCACTTATATTATATATAAGTTGGGTTTTATAATTGTGTGTTATGGTTGCTAATGGTTGACTGTTTGTTCAATATATATTCATATATTGATTGAATTGATGAAATTAAACGTGATTTAATTTCGGTGAAAACCAAATTGTTATTTAAACAACTGGACCCAATGAAGGTAACTTACCTTATTGATTACGTTTATAAAATAAATATGTTTAATTTAGTGAAATGTTTTCAATTGTTTTGTTAATTTGTTGATGTTAGATAGCCATTATTTAATGTTATAGAAATAATCAGTTAAACTGAATTGAATAAACTTATTGGAGATAACCTATTTGAATGCATGGAAGGACAGGTTGGAGGAATCTAACTGGATTCCTCAAATATATTTAATGTTATTTATTTTCATATTATCAATATATGAACTGTTCTGATTGAATGATTGATTTGATTGTTGATCGTTGACCTGAAATTCAACATTTGTTCTGTTTGTACCAATGGGCAATACTCGTTGGATAATTGGCAGTATATGACCTATAAATCAATCATTTTATAAATATTGATTTACTGCCAAGTGAATCAATAGAAATGAAGTTATAAAATTTATTTTTATAATTGAAGATAGATTTTAAATCTATTAATTTGAATAAAAGTTTATTAAAAGAAAATAAATATTTATTAATTAAGTTTATAGATAATTATTAAATGATTTTATTAAGTAAATTATGATGTTAATCAAATTTATAAGCAAAAGAGTATAAAATTAACCTAACGGTTAAGGACTGGATAGTTGTTTTTAAGAAACAATTAAATGGAATTATTTAAATTAATTATATTATTAATTAATTTAAAGTGAGAAATAATTGGAATCGGTTTACGGGACAACCGTGTTTGAGTTGACTAAGTCAACCGTTTTAACTGAGAATAATTGTTGAATTAGTTGTTTGAATTAATCTAATGAAATAGTTTAACGAAAAATTGTTTTGATTTTAATAAGATTTTAAAAAGAAATTTGCTAATTGTTTTAGTTAATAAAAGAAGTTTACTACTGCTACAATAGTTAATGACTGATGTAAACTATTATTTTAATAATAATTTGAAGGATTACTTTTTAATTGAAATACGTTTAAAAAGTAATCGAAGTAGAAATGAAATCTAAATGAATTGTGAAAGGAGTTTATGAACGGGTTTTAATATTAAAACCTGAGTTTTTGTAACAAAATTATAAGAGGAATTTTAAGTGAATATGATAACTTAAATTATGTTTACTTAATATGTGAACTATGTTAAAAAGGAAATTGAGGTAAAGGGGGTTTATATTAAACCAGATTTATAGAAACAAGGTTTATAATAAGCGATGAGGTGTTACAGCGTTAATTTTAAATTAACAATACTTAATAATGGAATTAAGTAAAATGAAGGAAACTGAAATTAGATTTTCAAGCGGGAAATGGTTGAATGGATTAGAAAAGAGAGTGTTAAAAGCGAATTTGGTAAAGGGTTTAAGAATAGGATTTTGTAACAAAACCCGAGTTATAAAGAAAATTGGTTAAAGAAATTTAAAACAAAAAAGGATGTGTAATAAACATTTACTATAACGATACAGATTTCGCTCGGACCTAATCGATCACTAAACCGACCAAGACCGTTCGAAACCCGAATACGCTAACTCTGGGCATACAACACATCAGAATAACAGAAGGCTTTTATAAACATCATAATAATGTTACATCAGAGTACATAATATCAGAGTATAGAAAAATATAATAAAATAGCGGAAGATTTATTTACAACAAATGTGATACAATGCACAACGGAAATATAAATAAAGTAACACAGCGGAAGACTATCAATGCTCTGGACACAACTTTAAACTTCAATCCAGAATCCTGCTAAATATATCTGCAAAATAAACTACTCGACTGCCCGTGTGGAAAATAGGGGCACCCGAGTTTGCAAGGGAAACAAACTACAGGTCAGTCATGGGACTGGTGTGAGAAACTCTAAACAGTTATAAACTTATATAAATGATAAGGCAAATCACAGGACCATGCCGTATGTCATGGAATGGGTTTACCCCCATGAATGCCAGTGTATAAACAATTAGTAATAGAGATATGGATATACTATGCATCAATCAACATGCAATATCCCAATCTACCCATTTAGATTAATCACCACACTTAGATTTTCCAAATCCAATTCAATTTACAGAAATTATTTCTTTGGACTTTATTTCCCGATTTCCTATTTCAAATCATTTGAAATACATGTCTACTTTCTATATCAAAGTAGATTTCACTTCGCGATCTTAAATTAAATCGTTTGGAAATATGAATGCCAAAACGTAACAATGCATACAAACAAGTATGCAACCAAATATCGGGGATCTTCCCTTAGACCAGGAAGTAAGCGCCCCTCCAACTCGATATATATATATATATATATATATATATATATATATATATATGCACCTCCCATGCATGGAGCAGGCTACACTGCTAACCACTCACCCTAAGGCACTGGATCCAGTCCATACTTTTAGTCAATCTCGGGTCACCCGAATCTCTAGCCACACACTAAACCATTTTATATCCCGAAGTAGGGGAAATCATTTCACAACACAATAATCACAAGTACTTTCAAATTATAGTACTTCACATCAGCAATTCACACATATGATTAGTCATTATTAATCACATAACCTTTGAGCTCGTACATCTCAAAGAAGGGTGTTAAGCAAGAGAATAAATTCTCCGCCACCAAACAGATATATCATCAATAGCAACTAATCGGTTATGTGTTGAACTACAATGTAACACATAATACATGTCTAAATCGTTTAGAAATCAACCGGTTTAAGCCTCGAAATCCTTTCTGTTTTATAAAACATTTTTATAAAAAATTCCCTATCCAAAATCGGGAATACGTTTCTTTTCACTTAAGAAAAATATCATTTCAAAATCATTCATTAAATTTTAAATGAACACAACAACATCACTACACATCTCATAGTCAAGTCGTGAAGTGTTTCACAAGATGTTAGCATACCAGTATTTCTACCCAACCCAATGCTAAATGTAAAAGCATATCTTGCTCATAAACTGGTCGAGCACAATCCAAACAATCAATCAATCATAATCATGAATATCAACAACCAAGTAAATTTGGTTCAATCACATCACGTGCTTTGGTAAATTCAGTTACCATTTATTCATTCACAATCTAATTAAAGATTTATTCAAACACCAATTGGTTTTAATCCCAAACATCATTTCTTATTGATTGTTCAACTTTCTGGAAATTAATCCTGCTTTTACTCGGGTTAAAGAACTAATGTCATTTAAACACAGTTCACGACAAACCCAAAATCCAACTTTAATTCAATTACAATTAAATATTAATTGATTGGTAAACTTCATTAAATCTTAATTAAAAGATTTATTATTTTCTCATCGGGGTTTAAGAACGGTGTTAACGAAGACACCATTCATGATAAACCCAAAATCCAATTTGATATTAAATACAAGGCTCTAAATAGAAAATATATCGGCTTATATCCAATATCAAATTCTGAAATCAACAAATATCGTATACGAATAACGATATATATATATCTTCCAAATTCCTCCACAATGTCCGTATAATCACGGAATCCAATATCGAAATATTCCCAAGATAATTTCTATTCAAATCCAAATCAATTCATATATTTGAAATTCCAGTTATTTTTAAAACCAATTCAAATCCAATTTATTTATTTAAAAATATTGGATTATAATTCTAGTTCATAACTAGTTCATTTCGATAAAAATATATTTTTATCTTTTCAAATATGGAATTTTTCATCCTAATTCTTTCCAAATCATTTATTTTGATTTTACACAAATTATTAGTATTTTTAATAATTTTATCAAGGCCCGTACAGTCGATTTCCATAAACGGTCATCCAACTGCACTTACAGCGACCTTTTCCAAATTTGATTTGGACATGATTCCAAATTCAAATGTTAGATTTCAAATCTCTTGTATTCATTGGAAAGCCGTTTTCGATACGAACCAAACGGTTCCAGTTTTAGGAGAATCCGACGGTTGGGTCTCCCATAATGTATGTTCGAAGTTAATGGTCGAAATTCGCGAACTGCCGCGGCGCGACGCGTTCTATTCAGGCCATTATATATATAACATATATATATATATTATAATTCGTCGATTTCCATTCAAAACGTATTTTATAAATATTTTTAAATTCGTTTCAGAAATGATTTCAACTTCATTTCAATTCTAAGTCAAATTTGAATATTCCTATACATGACAATTTTATATAGTGCATGTATATGCTAAAATTTACATTCTTAACAATCCAATAATTATTTCAATACGTGACCATTTTATATATCGTATATATAAGCTAAAAATAATATTTTTAGTGAACAAATTTTTCACCTCGCATATATATATATATATATATATATATATATATATATATTCACATCTCGTGTATATATATATTTTATTCACATCACGTATATATATAATTCGTTCACATCGTATATATATAATTCATTCACATCGTATATATATATTTCTTTCTCATATATATATATATTTATTTATTTTAATTTCCATATATTTATTTTACACATCACACGCATATATATATTTTTATTTTCTATTCTCTCTCTCTCTCTATATATATATTATTCTCGTCTCATATATATATTTTTGTCTCATATATATATTTTATTCACATCATGTATATATATAATTCATTCACATCGTATATATATATATATTTATTTATTTTCTATTCCATATATATATTTTATTCTCGGCTCCTATATATATTTTTGTCTCATATATATATTTTTATCTCATATATATATTTTTATTTCATATATATATATATATTTTTATTTATATCACGTATATATAATTCATTCACATCGTATATATATATATTTCTATCTCATACATATATTTTTATTTTCATTTCCATATATATATTATACACATCACATATATATTTTTATTTTCCATTCCATATATATATTATACACATCACATATATATATATATTTAATTTTCCATTCCATATATATATATATTATACACATCACATATACATATTTTTATTTTCATTTCACATCACAATCCACACAATACAATCAAATAAATCGTCCATGGTCTGTGCACGTACGTAAGGTGAGTTAACAGGCAGTCAACACAAATTCAGTGATAAAAATAAATAACTGTACAAAAGATTTAGTGAGAGAGTTCTCACATTGATTGGATAGAAATCGTTGACAACGATTGTTTTTAATTGAATTTAACTGAACGATCAATTCCGTCAAGGACTGTAACTAGCTGCAAATTTTGTTCTAGTCAATTCCATGTTGTAGATCTTTTCTTTGCGAATCCAACGCATCCTAAATCGTTCGATTCTGATCACTGGATAAAAAGTTATAAACATTAGAAGTTTTAATTTTAAATTGAAGCGACCCGAAACTTCCCCGGTCTCCGAAGAGATGAGAAAGAACGAATTACTGTGAGGACAAGACAAATCAGAACGCAGACGAAAGAACATTTCACTGTATTTTACAACAATGCACCAGAATACAAGAATATACAGAGTATAAATGAATATTACACAGAAATATCAGAGATTTAAATTACGTTTAAATACATCGCAACGGAAAATAATACAATACACAACTAGAAGAGATATACGGATACAAAGCTTTCCGGATATCATTCCAGCTGTAAACCAGGATCCTGTGAATATAAATCTGCAAAACCAAAACTACTAGCTGCCCGTGTCAAAATAGGGGCACCCAGAGTTTAGGTTAAAACAATAAACTCCAGGTCAGTCATGTGACTGGTGTGAGAACTAAAACAGTTATTGATCTTTATTTTAAATCAGATATATCAAGGGACCACGCCGCTAACGCGGAACGGGTTTCCTCCCAAGAATACCAGTGCATAAAACAAACAGCGCAATGCTAAATAAAGAAAAATGAAGCTGTTATAAGACCCAGGTCCTATCACACAATGCAACGCAAGCCGGGGGATAGGGTTTTCCCTTATAACAGCCAAAGGATGCTTGATACGTTTAAAACAAATCATTTGATACTATTACCAGTGTATAAAACAATCTTCAAATCATAAATATCAATCATAGGCGACATGAGCGTCCCATGCCACTATGTCGCCATATACAGGTTTACAATCAAAACCGCAATGTCGTATTGGAAGTTGGGTTATCATTTATGGTATGAACCGAGGCTAGGGGCAAGATCCTCACCGATTTGAGACTATCTAGTCCGAGTCTCAGGCAAGCGCGCAGGCAAGCCTTGGATCGTCAGGGTCGGTCCACCGATGTGGATTATTATGCCTGAACACTGCGTTTCCCCGCCCTTTGGGGCGTAATCCTGGCCCGTCAGCCGACCAGAAGCATCGGCCGAAACCGATATCACGAGGCGCCTCGCTTTTCAGCAAGTAATAATAAGCAACATCCACATGAGTCAAACTCGTCAGCCAGTTCAAGCACTGACGCCACTCCTAACTAGAAGAAAACGCATGTCCTCCCTGATGTCCGTATCCCGTTTTTGGTTCATACCGGGTGTGATACTCGCGAATCAACGTTACACAAAGCTACGCCACAAAGGCCGTGCTTTGATCATCAACCACAAGGCTTTGCTTTTCAACAAAAGCCTTGATCCATGCAACTCAGCATGCCACATTGTCAGTCCATACTGTACCACTGATTTCTGCCAATATATAACCTCTAGGCTCGTACGTCTCAGAGAACGGTGTATAGCAAGAGAATAAATTCTCTGCCACCAAACAGATATATATTTAGCAGAGATCACCAAATACAGTATAAAGGAATACAACGTCAGACACACTATCCATTTACAAGTCCGTTCTGGGTCTGAACGAAACCGGAGGCACCTTGTACCTCGCATATCCATCGATCTCCAAGTACGTCTGGACGATCACCAACTGTTTCTCTCCTCTTGGGTGTACAGCCCAATCAAGATCATCAGTAATTATCCAAACGTTGTGAAGACCTCCGGTCTTCAACCACCGTCTTCATCTTCGACTTATCGCCGAATCAGTTATTCAGAATAGGATAAACCCGGTCTTCCCGAATAACTTGCGTATATTTTAAATAAGTGTTACACAAACACAACATACGCCTCATTCCAATTCATTAGTCACTAACCGTAAATTAATCAAGAGAATAATTCCCCAAATATTAACCCCGAAGGCCGAAACCAACATCAGATCAATATCCAGGAAACCATTCTGCTTAGCAACCCGACAGTTAGTTTCTAAATTTCACATTCATAGGGAAAGGTTCCCATTAATTTTATCCAAGATAAATTCCTTGAATTTATTCTTTAATCTATTTTTGAATTTCAATTCAAACTAGTCGGGATTAACGAACCTTACCGAAGTAATCATTGGTTTTAATTTCTCAATCCCAACCTATTCATCCCATGAAGTAAAACTGGTAGTACTTCATATCTAACACCACGGTGTTATCGGTAAATTCAATTACCATTTCACGTTCAAATCTAATTAAAGATTTAACTATCGCCTGGAGCAAAACTGGTGATACTCCATTCTCGATCATTTCAATCTAATTAAAGATTCATTAAAACTCCACTTAGTTTTAATCGTTAACTGGGTTAAAGAATCCGTGTCATTTAAAACACAGTTCACGATAAACCCAAAATCACATTCCATTAATTATCGGGTTAAAGAACGAGTGTTATTTAAAACACTGTCCACGATAAACCCAAAAATCAATATCAATTCAATTCCAATTAAATATTATTTAATTGGTACACTTCATTAAATCTAAATAAAAAGATTTAATCTTTTCTCAACTGGGTTCAAGAACAGTGTTAGTGAAGACACCATCCACGACAAACCCAAATCACATTTGATATTCAATACAAGGCTTTGAATAGAAAATATATCGGCTTATATTCAATATCAAATTCTACGACTAACAAATGTCGTATTGGAAATAACGATATAAATATATATATCTTTCAAATTTCCATAACAACATCTGTATAATCACGAATTCCAACATCGAAATATTCCGAAGACAATTTCAATTCAAATCCACTCCAATGCAATCATTGGAAATTCTGGTTATTTTCAAGACCATTTCTAATCCAGTTTATTTATTTTGAAAATAAATAGAATTATAATTCTAGTTCAAAAGTAGTTCATTTCGATAAAAATCTACTTTTATCTTTTCAAATATGGAGTATTTCATCCCAATTCTTTCTAAATCATTTCTTATGATTTTACACAAATTATTACTATTTTTAATAATTTTATCAAGGCCCGTACAGTCGATTTCCATCAACGGTCATCGAACTGCACTTACATCGACCTTTTTCAAATTTGATTTGGACATAATTCCAAATCCAACCGTTAGATTTCAAATTTCTAATATTCGTTAGAAATCTCTTTTCGATATGAACCCAACGGTTCCGGTTTCAGGAGAATCCGACGGTCGGATCTCCCGTAATATTCGTTCGAAGTTAATGGTCGAAATTCGCGAACTGCCGCGGCGCGGCGCGTTCTATTCAGGACATTATATTATATATAATATATATAATATATATTTTGTCGATTACAATTTAAAACGAATTTTATAAATAGTTTTGAATTCGTTTCAAAAACGAATTCAACCTTTATTTCAAATTCAAATCGAAATTGAATTTTCTAATATAAATCCTTTTTACTTTCATTTCTATTTGATTTTAATTCAAATCGATTTTAATTCGATTCGAATTCATTTTCTTTTCAATTCAATTCAATTCGAATTCGTTTTCCTATTCAATTCAAATTCAATTCATTCTCTATTCAATTCAAATTCAATTCATTTTCTAATCAAATCAAATTCGTTATATATTCAATTGAAATCAAATTCGTTATATATTCAATTGAAATCAAATTCGTTATATATTTAATTCGAATCAAATTCGTTATATATTCAATTGAAATCAAATTCGTTATATATTCAATTCGAATTCGTTTTCTTTTCAATTCGATTCAAATTTCATTTCAAAATATTCGATTTCGAAATCATTTTTCCAATATTCATTTTAAAATGAATAAAATCGATATAAATATCGTTCACGTCAAAATGGCGTCAATCTAATCAACACGGCTTCATATATTTCTATTTTCAAATATTCTATTTCAAATATTTCCTTTTCAAATATTTCTATTTCTAATATTTCCTATTATTAAAATATTTCGTTCAACACATGACTAATCTCAACGGATGAGTACTGTCAACACATGAACCTTTATTTTATATTGATAAAGATGTAAATTTTATTATCAAAATATTTCGTTCAACACATGACTAATCTCAACGGATGAGTACTGTCAACACATGAACCTTTATTTTATAATATTCTTTATTTTCTAAATTGGAATGAGGCCCAATCGATTACCATATAAAGTTAATCATATGGATTTTCACACATCACACGTACATAATAGCATTGAAAAATAATCAATCATCAACCAAAGTGCACTACACTATATAAGCATCAAATATAGATATCTAATGCTTATAACAGCCTGTCAATCAATCGATCGACACTTTTAATCAATCAGGATGAGTGAACTTCAAATTTCATCCCAACACCCGTGTGGGGTTTCAAACAATCAAACACAGATTTAGTTGTGCAGTTGGGCGATGTGTAAAATTTATCGACCCAATCAATATCAGTCAAATCAGTGTATATAAACAAATCGGCCGATTTGTTTATAAATATTTATTTATTCACTTTCACGTTAAAAATTATATATTTTAACGATAAAACATTTTATTTTAACACATGAATTTCTATTCAGTTCATTTATTCAATAAATGTTATTTTTATCCTTCTAACATGTTTTAGAAAATTTCGGCGGCATAACGGCACGATACTAGAAACGGGACAAGGCCTAGCCTTATCCCCGGTCTAGTGAAGGCCCACGCCATTCACACAGCAATCAAATCAATTTTTTTTCAACAAACAATTCAATTCAAACCAAATAAACTACCCAACTACACAACCAAACAATTTAACAAACAAGCCATCCATGGTCTGTGGATGACGGGTGTTGGGTGCTACTAAACACCGTCTGCATCCTAGTATATATATAACTAGAAAATGAAATTGAAAGGTGAGAAATTCTCATCGATAGCTATCCAATACCACGACTCTTCATTGATAGAAATCTTCGTCGTTCTTGCCTCTAGTCAATTTCTTTGCCCGTATTCTCTACATATGTAAAAATCGAATTTTTACTTCGTTATTCTATATATAAAAATCGAATTTTTATCGCTACTTCTTTTATGTAAAAAATTATTTTTATCGCTACTTCTTTTATGTAAAAAATTATTTTTATCGCTACTTCTTTTATGTAAAAATTATATTTTTACAATGCTATTCCATATAAAAAGATTATATTTTTACAATTTCTAAAATCACTTCTTTTCTAGTTCAAAAATCGAATCTTTTCATATTAAAGAAAATCATAGTTTTATAAAACAAAAGAAATCATATCTTCTTATTTTTCAAATCCTGTATATTTTTCTTTTAAAAGAACACATTTTTATTTATAGAAACCATATTTTTGTTCAATTCTATATATATTCAAAAACAATGTATATAATTCAAAAATCATATTTTTATATACTCTATATATATACATATTTAAAATTACAATTTTTTATATTCTACAATGTTATTTATTCAGATCTGAGAAAAAACTTCAATGTTCCATATACTATTTTTTTTATTATTAAACAAAAACAAGGACAAAAAAACTCACTGATTTCTGCCTGGAACGAAACCGAACTGAGCTCCCTCCTCCTCTTCACGTCGCGCCGCCACCTCAGTCAGTCGGAGGTTGATCAGCCTCCTCCAGTCGAAGCGTCGTGGTCAGCGCGCGTGCCCCGAGGTGGATCACGTGGTTGCGGTAGGTTTTATTGGGAGCTAGGGTTCAGAGCGAGTTACAGCAGGAGGGAGAAGGGAGCGAGAGGGAGAAGGGGAAGAAGGGGGCTGCGGTTGGTGATCTATGACACCTGGGGAAGCGCGACTGGCGGCGCGGTGGACGGGGGTGGCCAGGAGGGCGGTGACGCGTTCGATTTGGGGATCCCGATTTTAAAAAGGGGGGGTTTGACTTCTGGTTGGACAAAAGTAACGGGGGGGTGTTAGTTATAAATATTTTATTTTAATTATTTATTAATTAATTCCCTAATTATTTGTTCATTGATCTAAATTCAAAATCAAACCCAACGACTATCGTCACTAGCTAATTACCCCCATTTCGAACACAATGGGATATGCCACTCAAGCCAATTCAGCTGTTTCGATCTGTTTCTCTCAAAATCAAAATATAAATCCTTTATATTTTGAAGTTGAACGCGCATTTCAATTTACCGGGGTCACATACGGATCCCGAAAATTCTAGAAAAATTATTTCTAGCTTCGTATTGACGATACAGTCCTAACAAAACTAATTTCGTCGAATTCTGAGACTGTTTGAAAAATGGCCATTTTCCAGTCGATTAAAATCAACTGAAACTGGTCAAATGCGTTTTCCTTTGCCACACTCACATATTGATTCAAAAAATTACGAAAATTGAAATCTAGCAATAACTTTACATCGCGGACCCAACAGAAGTGGTTTCATCGAAATCCGAGGTCGTTTGCAGAATTTCCATTTTTAAGGGCCTGAATTCCATAGCGACTATTCAGAATTTTCAGCTGGACATATCTTTTGATCCCCGCTATGAAATTTTGATTTTTCTGGATTCATTGGAAAGATATTCTAAAATAGATCGTAATGTTTTTGGTTTCACTAAAATCCGGATTGTTTTGCACCCGGTACATCCAATTGAAGTTTGAAATCGAATTATCGAACTACCGCGCCATTTTCAACTCTATTTATAATTATATATAAATATTTATATTCTAACGACGATTCGAATAAATATATACGTTCGAATTCTATTCAAAATAAATTTCTTGTCGATATTATTTAAAATAATTCATTTTAAATAATCAAAATTCACTAAAATTGCCAAAATAAAATTTTTAAACTGGCCCAGATTTTTGGGTTGTTACAATCTCCCCCACTTAAAACTTTTCGTCCCCGAAAAGGAACAAAGTCGAAAGTGGTTTGATCAATCAACTCTACGTTTGATCTGGCTTTCATTCTCCAACTTTTCAGTTTCTGAGAATTTTCAAAAATTTGGCTAACACCCTAAATTTTCGAAAAATTTCGCCATAACCTCCCCTGCACCGGGAGCCACGGGAAAATCCCGAAATTGCCATACAGGCCTTCAGATCTCAAAAAGAAAAAGAAAAAGCCAAGCGGCTAGCCAATAGGCTCATAAAATCATCATCACCCAAACAAAACAGTAAATTATGTAGTAAACATGTACCTATTTGTCGGGCAAACAAATTTTATTCTCTGCTCTAGCCTCCTTGCTATGACCTGTTCAATGTAAGTACAAGCATATGCAAGCAAATGCGACCAAATTTCAATACAATTCAATATTTGATTCAAATGAACTAAATGGTTCAAATTTTAATTATTCAAACAATAATCAAACAACACAAACATCAATCAATTAGTGAATTAGAGTTTCAAATTCATAATTTTGATACATATACAAAAATCATGTTTTTGATGCCAAATCACAACAATATGCCCTATCTAATTTTTGGTTCTCACACTAGTCAATAGGAAATATATAGAAAGTCCACTTTCGTCACTCGAACATAAATTCTAATGATGGAGCTCCATCATCAAAATCATCTCCGGGCGATTAGAGTGTAATTCTATATCTATCCAGTATATTAAAATTTCGAATACACGCGGATCAGACGTATACGCAAAATCTATATATACTGGATTGTCCACATCAACATAAATAGATAATCAAATACGAATAATTGATTTTAAATTTTCAAAACAAAATTGGTTTTCATTTTCAAAAATATACTCTTCACACTCGTTCTGGGATGCTACTGATCCCATCTCTAACGAGTCATTCCCGTTGGATATTATTAATCCAATTCTGATGAATTCTTCCGTATGGTTCTAATGTGTCTTGTTCTCTGAGCTTTGTAAACCAAAGCTCTGATACCAAATAAAGCGACCCGAAACTTCCCCGGTCTCCGAAGAGATGAGAAAGAACGAATTACTGTGAGGACAAGACAAATCAGAACGCAGACGAAAGAACATTTCACTGTATTTTACAACAATGCACCAGAATACAAGAATATACAGAGTATAAATGAATATTACACAGAAATATCAGAGATTTAAATTACATTTAAATACATCGCAGCGGAAAATAATACAATACACAACTAGAAGAGATATACGGATACAAAGCTTTCCGGATATCATTCCAGCTGTAAACCAGGATCCTGTGAATAAAAATCTGCAAAACCAAAACTACTAGCTGCCCGTGTCAAAATAGGGGCACCCAAAGTTTAGGTTAAAACAATAAACTCCAGGTCAGTCATGTGACTGGTGTGAGAACTAAAACAGTTATTGATCTTTATTTTAAATCAGATATATCAAGGGACCACGCCGCTAATGCGGAACGGGTTTCCTCCCAAGAATACCAGTGCATAAAACAAACAGCGCAATGCTAAATAAAGAAAAATGAAGCTGTTATAAGACCCAGGTCCTATCACACAATGCAACGCAAGCCGGGGGATAGGGTTTTCCCTTATAACAGCCAAAGGATGCTTGATACGTTTAAAACAAATCATTTGATACTATTATCAGTGTATAGTGTATAAAACAATCTTCAAATCATAAGTATCAATCATAGGCGACATGAGCGTCCCATGCCACTATGTCGCCATATATAGGTTTACAATCAGAACCGCAATGTCGTATTGGAAGTTGGGTTATCATTTATGGTATGAACCGAGGCTAGGGGAAAGATCCTCACCGATTCGAGACTGTCTAGTCCGAGTCTCAGGCAAGCGCGCAGGCAAGCCTTGGATCGTCAGGGTCGGTCCACCGATGTGGATTATTATGCCTGAACACTGCGTTTCCCCGCCCTTTGGGGCGTAAGCCTGGCCCGTCAGCCGACCAGAAGCATCGGCCGAAACCGATATCACGAGGCGCCTCGCTTTTCAGCAAGTAATAATAAGCAACATCCACATGAGTCAAACTCGTCAGCCAGTTCAAGCACTGACGCCACTCCTAACTAGAAGAAAACGCATGTCCTCCCTGATGTCCGTATCCCGTTTTTGGTTCATACCGGGTGTGATACTCGCGAATCAACGTTACACAAAGCTACGCCACAAAGGCCGTGCTTTGATCATCAACCACAAGGCTTTGCTTTTCAACAAAAGCCTTGATCCATGCAACTCAGCATGCCACATTGTCAGTCCATACTGTACCACTGATTTCTGCCAATATATAACCTCTAGGCTCGTACGTCTCAGAGAACGGTGTATAGCAAGAGAATAAATTCTCTGCCACCAAACAGATATATATTTAGCAGAGATCACCAAATACAGTATAAAGGAATACAACGTCAGACACACTATCCATTTACAAGTCCGTTCTGGGTCTGAACGAAACCGGAGGCACCTTGTACCTCGCATATCCATCGATCTCCAAGTACGTCTGGACGATCACCAACTGTTTCTCTCCTCTTGGGTGTACAGCCCAATCAAGATCATCAGTAATTATCCAAACGTTGTGAAGACCTCCGGTCTTCAACCACCGTCTTCATCTTCGACTTATCGCCGAATCAGTTATTCAGAATAGGATAAACCCGGTCTTCCCGAATAACTTGCGTATATTTTAAATAAGTGTTACACAAACACAACATACGCCTCATTCCAATTCATTAGTCACTAACCGTAAATTAATCAAGAGAATAATTCCCCAAATATTAACCCCGAAGGCCGAAACCAACATCAGATCAATATCCAGGAAACCATTCTGCTTAGCAACCCGACAGTTAGTTTCTAAATTTCACATTCATAGGGAAAGGTTCCCATTAATTTTATCCAAGATAAATTCCTTGAATTTATTCTTTAATCTATTTTTGAATTTCAATTCAAACTAGTCGGGATTAACGAACCTTACCGAAGTAATCATTGGTTTTAATTTCCCAATCCCAACCTATTCATCCCATGAAGTAAAACTGGTAGTACTTCATATCTAACACCACGGTGTTATCGGTAAATTCAATTACCATTTCACGTTCAAATCTAATTAAAGATTTAACTATCGCCTGGAGCAAAACTGGTGATACTCCATTCTCAATCATTTCAATCTAATTAAAGATTCATTAAAACTCCACTTAGTTTTAATCGTTAACTGGGTTAAAGAATCCGTGTCATTTAAAACACAGTTCACGATAAACCCAAAATCACATTCCATTAATTATCGGGTTAAAGAACGAGTGTTATTTAAAACACTGTCCACGATAAACCCAAAAATCAATATCAATTCAATTCCAATTAAATATTATTTAATTGGTACACTTCATTAAATCTAAATAAAAAGATTTAATCTTTTCTCAACTGGGTTCAAGAACAGTGTTAGTGAAGACACCATTCACGACAAACCCAAATCACATTTGATATTCAATACAAGGCTCTGAATAGAAAATATATTGGCTTATATTCAATATCAAATTCTACGACTAACAAATGTCGTATTGGAAATAACGATATAAATATATATATCTTTCAAATTTCCATAACAACATCTGTATAATCACGAATTCCAACATCGAAATATTCCGAAGGCAATTTCGATTCAAATCCACTCCAATGCAATCATTGGAAATTCTGGTTATTTTCAAGACCATTTCTAATCCAGCTTATTTATTTTGAAAATAAATAGAATTATAATTCTAGTTCAAAAGTAGTTCATTTCGATAAAAATCTACTTTTATCTTTTCAAATATGGAGTATTTCATCCCAATTCTTTCTAAATCATTTCTTATGATTTTACACAAATTATTACTATTTTTAATAATTTTATCAAGGCCCGTACAGTCGATTTCCATCAACGGTCATCGAACTGCACTTACAGCGACCTTTTTCAAATTTGATTTGGACATAATTCCAAATCCAACCGTTAGATTTCAAATTTCTAATATTCGTTAGAAATCTCTTTTCGATACGAACCCAATGGTTCCGGTTTCAGGAGAATCCGACGGTCGGATCTCCCGTAATATTCGTTTGAAGTTAATGGTCGAAATTCGCGAACTGCCGCGGCGCCGCGCGTTCTATTTAGGCCATTATATTATATATAATATATATTTCGTCGATTACTATTTAAAACGAATTTTATAAATAGTTTTGAATTCGTTTCAAAAACGATTTCAACCTTTATTTCAAATTCAAATCGAAATTGAATTTTCTAATATAAATCCTTTTTACTTTCATTTCTATTTGATTTTAATTCAAATCGATTTTAATTCGATTCGAATACATTTTCTTTTCAATTCAATTCAATTCGAATTCGTTTTCCTATTCAATTCAAATTCAATTCATTCTCTATTCAATTCAAATTCAATTCATTTTCTAATCAAATCAAATTCGTTATATATTCAATTGAAATCAAATTCGTTATATATTCAATTGAAATCAAATTCGTTATATATTTAATTCGAATCAAATTCGTTATATATTCAATTGAAATCAAATTCGTTATATATTCAATTCGAATTCGTTTTCTTTTCAATTCGATTCAAATTTCATTTCAAAATATTCGATTTCGAAATCACTTTTCAATATTCATTTTAAAATGAATAAAATCGATATAAATATCGTTCACGACAAAATGGCGTCAATCTAATCAACACAGCTTCATATATTTCTATTTTCAAATATTCTATTTCAAATATTTCCTTTTCAAATATTTCTATTTCAAATATTTCTATTTCAAATATTTCCTATTATTAAAATATTTCATTCAACACATGACTAATCTCAACGGATGAGTACTGTCAACACATGAACCTTTATTTTATATTGATAAAGATGTAAATTTTATTATCAAAATATTTCGTTCAACACATGACTAATCTCAACGGATGAGTATTGTCAACACATGAACCTTTATTTTATAATATTCTTTATTTTCTAAATTGGAATGAGGCCCAATCGATTACCATATAAAGTTAATCATATGGATTTTCACACATCACACGTACATAATAGCATTGAAAAATAATCAATCATCAACCAAAGTGCACTACACTGTATAAGCATCAAATATAGATATCTAACGCTTATAACAGCCTGTCAATCAATCGATCGACACTTTTAATCAATCAGGATGAATGAACTTCAAATTTCATCCCAACACCCGTGTGGGGTTTCAAACAATCAAACACAGATTTAGTTGTGCAGTTGGGCGATGTGTAAAATTTATCGACCCAATCAATATCAGTTAAATCAGTGTATATAAACAAATCGGCCGATTTGTTTATAAATATTTATTTATTCACTTTCACGTTAAAAATTATATATTTTAACGATAAAACATTTTATTTTAACACATGAATTTCTATTCAGTTCATTTATTCAATAAATGTTATTTTTATCCTTCTAACATGTTTTAGAAAATTTCGGCGGCATAACGGCACGATACTAGAAACGGGACAAGGCCTAGCCTTATCCCCGGTCTAGTGAAGGCCCACGCCATACACACAACAATCAAATCAATTTTTTTTCAACAAACAATTCAATTCAAACCAAATAAACTACCCAACTACACAACCAAACAATTTAACAAACAAGTCATCCATGGTCTGTGGATGACGGGTGTCGGGTGCTACTAAACACCGTCTGCATCCTAGTATGTATATATAACTAGAAAATGAAATTGAAAGGTGAGAAATTCTCACCGATAGCTATCCAATACCACGACTCTTCATTGATAGAAATCTTCGTCGTTCTTGCCTCTTGTCAATTTCTTTGCCCGTATTCTCTACATATGTAAAAATCGAATTTTTACTTCGTTATTCTATATATAAAAATCGAATTTTTATCGCTACTTCTTTTATGTAAAAAATTATTTTTATCGCTACTTCTTTTATGTAAAAAATTATTTTTATTGCTACTTCTTTTATGTAAAAATTATATTTTTACAATGCTATTCCATATAAAAAGATTATATTTTTATAATTTCTAAAATCACTTCTTTTCTAGTTCAAAAATCGAATCTTTTCATATTAAAGAAAATCATAGTTTTATAAAACAAAAGAAATCATATCTTCTTATTTTTCAAATCCTGTATATTTTTCTTTTAAAAGAACACATTTTTATTTATAGAAACCATATTTTTGTTCAATTCTATATATATTCAAAAACAATGTATATAATTCAAAAATCATATTTTTATATACTCTACATATATACATATTTAAAATTACAATTTTTTTTATTCTACAATGTTATTTATTCAGATCTGAGAATAAACTTCAATGTTCCATATACTATTTTTATTATTATTAAACAAAAACAAGGACAAAAAAACTCACTGATTTCTGCCTGGAACGAAACCGAACTGAGCTCCCTCCTCCTCTTCACGTCCCGCCGCCACCTCAGTCAGTCGGAGGTTGACCAGCCTCCTCCAGTCGAAGCGTCGTGGTCAGCGCGCGCGCCCCGAGGTGGCTCACGTGGTTGCGGTAGGTTTTATTGGGAGCTAGGGTTCAGAGCGAGTTACAGCAGGAGGGAGAAGGGAGCGAAAGGGAGAAGGGGAAGAAGGGGGCTGCGGTTGGTGATCTATGACACCTGGGGAAGCGTGACCGGCGGCGCGGTGGACGGGGGTGGCCAGGAGGGCGGTGACGCGTTCGATTTGGGGATCCCGATTTTAAAAAGGGGGGTTTGACTTCTGGTTGTTGAAAAGTAACGGGGGGTGTTAGTTATAAATATTTTATTTTAATTATTTATTAATTAATTCCCTAATTATTTGTTCATTGATCTAAATTCAAAATCAAACCCAACGACTATCGTCACTAGCTAATTACCCCCATTCCGAACACAATGGGATATGCCACGCTAGCCAATTCAGCTTTTTCGATCTGTTTCTGTCAAAATCAAAATATAAATCCTTTATATTTTGAAGTTGAACGCGCATTTCAATTTACCGGGGTCACATACGGATCCCGAAAATTCTAGAAAAAATATTTCTAGCTTCGTATTGACGATACGGTCCTAACAAAACTAATTTCGTCGAATTCTGAGACTGTTTGAACAATGGCCATTTTCCAGTCGATTAAAATCAACTGAAACTGGTCAAATGCGTTTTCCTTTGCCACACTCACATATTGATTCGAAAAATTACGAAAATTGAAATCTAGCAATAACTTTACATCGCGGACCCAACAGAAGTGGTTTCATCGAAATCCGAGGTCGTTTGCAAAATTTCCATTTTTAAGGGCCTGAATTCCATAGCGACTATTCAGAATTTTCAGCTGGACATATCTTTTGATCCCCGCTATGAAATTTTGATTTTTCTGGATTCGTTGGAAAGATATTCTAAAATAGATCCTAATGTTTTTGGTTTCACTAAAATCCGGATTGTTTTGCACCCGGTACATCCAATTGAAGTTTGAAATCGAATTATCGAACTACCGCGCCATTTTCAACTCTATTTATAATTATATATAAATATTTATATTCTAACGACGATTCGAATAAATATATACGTTCGAATTCTATTCAAAATAAATTTCTTGTCGATATTATTTAAAATAATTCATTTTAAATAATCAAAATTCACTAAAATTGCCAAAATAAAATTTTTAAACTGGCCCAGATTTTCGGGTTGTTACATAAATACATGTCATTTATTAATTAAATAATTTATAATACCTAATTAATTATGTTTAACCCTTAAACGACCGCTCACACCTTCATCTTCCTCGTTCCAGAAATCGCTCCAGGTAAGAAATTAAACCATGCACAAACACCGGGGCCCTTGAACCAGATCGGAGGCCATCATGTCGCGCGCCTCGGCGCCTCCTCCTGCCGCTGCCATCCATGGCAAGCTCGAGCTCCCCATCGTGTCAAAAAAAACGCTCCAAAGCCGAGGTGAATGACCCCAGAATTCACGAGATATACTTCATTACTTTGGATCTACACCGCTCAATTTAAAGATCTTGAGGATCTCTTTAGTTTTCGTTTCATGATTTCGATCAATATCGATTGAGATGAGAGAAAAACACTGTTGAATTATGGAGCGGTTTATCCGTTTATTGAAGAAGTGGCGGCTCAGTGTTATGACGAGAATTAGGGTTTTGAATAGTCGTGTCCATTGACAAGTATAAATATCAGGCTGGGTTTCCAATTATTGTTCCATTTATCAGTTGATCTCAGTCTTTTGAATTTAGAAGTACATCGCGAGCTATCGTCCAAGTAAGCCTCAAAATTTCCAGACTTTCATAGCCAATTTTTCATAAATCCATTCCCCCATTGTAACAACCCGGAATTTTGGAACCAATTTAAAAATTTTATTTTAGAAATTTTAATGGATTTTAAATATTTAAAATGATTTATTTTAAATAATAACAATTAAAAATTTATTTTTAATGAAGTTAGAACGAATATATTTATTTTAATTATAAAAGGAGTTATAAATAGCGTGGTAGTTTGAAAATTTGAATTTGAACTTTGACTGAATGTACAGGATTCAAAATAAATCGGATTTTAGTAAAACCGAAAATATTTAAATCTATTTAAAATCTCTTTCCAACGAATCTGAAAAATTGAAATTTCATAGCGGGAGTCAAAAGTTATGCCCGGTTTAAAATTCAGAATAGTTGCTATAAAATTTAATATAATATATAGCCCGTATAAATAACCATTTTGCAAACAACCTCCGTTTTCGACGAAACAACTTTGGTTGGATCCGAAATGTCAAATTATTGCAGGATTCCAATTTCCATAATTTTTGGAATTAATATGTGAGCGCAGTAAATTAAAACGTATTTGGTCGATTTTAGTTGAATTGGATCAACCAGAAAAAGTCCATTTTTCAAACGGTCTCCAAATTCGACGAAATTAATTTTTTTAGGACCGTATCATCAAAACATAGCTAGATTTATTTTTGGGAATTTTTGGAGTCATTATGTGGCCCCGGTAAATTAAAATGTACGATCAAATTAAATAATTAAATGGTTTATATTTTAATTCAAAGAAAAATGGGCCGAAACGATAGTGCATTGTGTCCGAAATAGGGGTGTTTGGCTAGGAGCGACACACGTTGGGTTTGATTTGGAGTACGTGGCATTAAACCCTAATTTTTGTATTAAAATTGAATTAAAAAGTAAAATAATTATTTTATTATAAATACCCTAGAAGCAAAAACCCTAATTCTCTAATGTACAGCCGCCTCAAACGATTTTAATGGCCATGTTTACTCTGTTTTCTTTCCTTAAGCGATTTTAATCCATCACAAATTAAACTATGATTCCTGAATGAATAATGAAGACATTTTTGTGGGCTTTCAACCTATACGGTGATGATCAGTTTTCGATCATCGTGGAGGCAAAATTTTCAACTCAAACCCATGGCGTTCGCATGCCTTTTTCTTGGCATAGGGGGCGTCGGACCTCGGGCTACGCCCAACGTGAGGTGATGGCGGACGGGGCTTTCAGGTGAGGGCGGTTGATCAGACTCTGGAGGCGCCAGGCGGGTGCGACAACGACAAATTGATTTGAACGATATGGGTTGAAGATGTGTCCAGTATTGAACGGTGAAGAGAGATTAGCAAGGGGTAAATGTAATTAAGGAGTAATAATTAACTTAATTATATTATTAAATAGTTATTAATGTAAAAAGCTTCATATTTTTTTCGTTCGGAAACAGAATCGCATGATTTCAAAACCATTGGAACCTTAAAATCGAGATGTACGTCATAGAACGAACCAGAACATAAACTGAAGCTATGGGAATTTTTTGATAAAATTAAACACTGTTTAATTTTATTAAAATCAATCATTATTAAATGATTTCTGAATCCGATCAAGGTGAGAAATTCTACTTTTTTATATATATAATTAAAATTAATTAATCATAATTGTGGAATTTCCCATACGCTATAATATTCTATTGATTGTCGTACGTGATTTGATCTGGAATTGATATTGTTATGTCGATCTATGGATTTGATGATTGTTGTGTTGAATTAAAATTGTCATTGTTGACAAATTAGAATTGTTGGATTTAAATTTGTCATTTTTGACAAATTAGAATTGTTGAATTAAAATTGTCATTTTTGACAAATTAGAATTATTGAATTAAAATTGTCATTTTTGACAAATTAGAATTGTTGAATTAAAACTGTCATTTTTGACAAATTAGAATAGTTGAATTAAAAGTTATCATTTTCGTCAAATATAATTATTGGATTAAAATATACATTTTTGACAAATTAGAATGAGTTGAATTAAAAATTTTCATTTTTGTCAAATTATATTAGTTGAAACGAAACATTCACTTTTGTCAAATTATATTAGTTGAAACAAAACTTTCACTTTTGTCAAATTATATTAGTTGAAACAAAACATTCACTTTTGTCAAATTACATTAGTTGAAACAAAATATGCACTTTTGTTAAATTATATTAGTTGAAAGCTAAGTATCTTTTTCGTTCGAAAACAGAATCGCATGATTTCAGAACCATTGGAACCGTAAAATCGAGATGTACGTCATAGAACAAACTAGAACAGAAACTGAAGCTATGGGAATTTTTGATAAAATTAAACACTGTTTAATTTTATTAAAATCAATCGTTATTAAATGATTTCTGAATCCGATCATAGTGAGAAATTCTACTTTATATATATATAATTATAATTAATTAATCATAATTGTGGAATTAACCATACGTTGTAATATTCTATTGATTGTCATACGTGATTTGATCTGGAATTAATATTGTTATGTAGATCTATGGATTTGATGATTGTTGTGTTGAATTAAAATTGTCATTGTTGGAAAATTAGAATTATTGGATTTAAATTTGTCATTTTTGACAAATTAAAATTGTAGAATTAAAGTTGTCATTTTTGACAAATTAGAATTGTTGAATTAAAATTGTCATTTTTGACAAATTAGAATTGTTGAATTAAAACTGTCATTTTTGACAAATTAGAATAGTTGAATTAAAAGTTATCATTTTTGTCAAATATAATTATTGGATTAAAATATACATTTTTGACAAATTAGAATAAGTTGAATTAAAAATTATCATTTTTGTCAAATATAATTGTTGGATTAAAATATACATTTTTGACAAAATAGAATGAGTTGAATTAAAAATAACCATTTTTGTCAAATTATATTAGTTGAAACGAAACATCCACTTTTGTCAAATTGTATTAGTTGAAACAAAACATTCACTTTTGTCAAATTATATTAGTTGAAACAAAACATTCACTTTTGTCAAATTACATTAGTTGAAACAAAAGATGCACTTTTGTCAAATTATATTAGTTGTAACAAAACACACACTTTTGTCAAATTATATTAGTTGAAACAAAACATGCACTTTTGTCAAATTACATTAGTTGAGACAGAACATTCACTTTTGTCAAATTATATTAGTTGAAAACAAAACTTGCACTTTTGTCAAAACACATTAGTTGAAATAAAATGTATATTTGTGTCAAAATACATTAGTTGAAATAAAATTATCATTTTTGTCAAAATACATTAGTTGAAATAAAATTTTCATTTTTGTCAAAACACATTAGTTGAAATAAAATATTCATTTTTATCAAAACATGTTAGTCAAAATAAAATATTCATTTTTATCAAAACATATTAGTTGGATTAAAATTATCATTTTTTTGTCAAAACATTTTAGTTGGATTAAAATATTCATTTTTGTCAAAGCACATTAGTTGAAACAAAATATACATTTTTGTCAAAATATATTAGTTGAAATTAAAATATACGTTTTGTCGAAATATGATGGTTGTAAACAAAAATTACATTTTTGCAAAATAAGATTAGAGTTAAACAAAAATTACATTTTTGTTAAATAAGATTAGGGTTAAACAAAAATTACATTTTTGGTTAAACATAAATGCCACCATCACTTATATTCGTTTTGTTAAATTGAAATTGTTAACAAAATGAAATCATCACTATTTAATCATTTTGTTAAACTAGAATTGGTAACGAAATGAATTTGTCACTTTTTATCATTTTATTGAAATAGAATTGTCAACAAAATAGAAAGTCATCATTTTTATTTGTTAAGTTGAAATAGAAATTGTAGACAAATAAAATTATCATTTTTATTTGTTATGTTGAATAGAAAAATGTAAACAAATAAATTATTCTTTTATTTGTCATTAGAATACATAGAAGAATGTAAACAAATAAATTATTCTTTTATTTGTCATTAGAATACATAGAAGAATGTATGCAAATAAAATATTCTTTTATTTGTCATTAGAATACATAGGAAAATGTATGTAAATAAATATGTTATCTATGTTAAAAAAAACATATTTTGTAAACAAAATATGTCATTTAGTTATAAAACATATTTTGTAAATAAATGTCATTTAGATAAGAATATTATTTTTGTTTAAATAAAAATATCATTTTTATTGTTTTGTTGAATTAGAATTGTCGACAAAACAAAAATATCACTTTTATTTATTTTATTGAATTAGACATGTAAACATGTCATCTAGACAAAATTATCTTTAATTTTGTCGCTAGAATTGTAAACGTGTCATGTAGACAAAATTATCTTTTTATTTTGTCACTAGAATTATAAAACATACATCAGAATTTGTATGTTAATTAAAAAATTATTGTTATTGTCAAAACATACTTTGAAACTATATACAAATAAAATATTTCTTTTTATTTGTTAAAGTAAAAATAGAAATTAAATACAAATAATGAAAATAGAAACTATCTTTTTATTTGTCCTTAGCAAAATGTCATGTAAATAAAATATATATTTATTTGACATTATGAACATGTAGATGTATTGTGCCAATAAAACATTCTTTTATTTGGTGCGTTAAAAACGTTAGTAGAATCATCAAAATGGTTTATATTTATATGTAATTTAATATATATAAATATAAATTAAAACTAAACGAATCGCGCGTGGTAGTTCGCATTTCGGAATCGTAACTTTAAACGATTATGCCGAAAGATCCGACCGTCGGATTTTCCCAAAACTGGAACCGTTAGGACCGCTTTGGGAAGATCTTTCCAACGATATAAATTTTGTTAAAATCCAACGGTTAGATTTCGAGCTATGTGTAAATCAAATTTTGATAAAAACAGCGCCAGGGCCGCCTATTGACCCGATGCATCATTAAATTAAATTAGGCTATTTTTATATAAATAAAAATAGCGATAAATCGTTATAAAATAATATTAACGATATGAAATGGTTTAAATTATATATATGTGAGAATTATTTGAAAAGACCGAGTCAATCTCATTTCTAATAATTATACGACGTTTTAAATCGAAGGTATTGAAGACGGTGATTGAAGACTAGCGATCTTCACATCGAATGGGTAACTACTGATGCTTGGCATTGGTTAGCTCCCAGTAAAGGGTTAAAGTGGTAGTTATCCGGATGTACTTTTTGACTGCCCGGATAAGCGAGCACCTCTCTTCCGCATTGGACATACGGGATGAGGAATAAGGTGACTCCGGTTTTGTTCAGACCCAGAACGGACTTGTAAATGGATGTGTGTCTGACATTGGATTTCATTCCATGTAAATTGATTTCTATTTAACATATATCTGTTTGGTGGCGGAGAATTTATTCTCTTGCTTAACTCTCTTCTCTGATATGCATAAGCTCAGAGGTTATATATTGATAGTTATTGATCGCATGGCATGGATTGTCAATGTGACATGCCAAGGTGTAAATGATCGAGGCTTTTGTTGAAAAGTAGAGCCTTGTGGTTGATGATCAAAGCACGGCCTGTTTAGGTGTAGCTTTGTGTATACGTTACTTTGCGAGCCTCACATCCCGGTAAGAGTTAGAAACATGACAAGGGAACGCATGGACTTCTGTTGTATCAGATTTTTGGTTCCGCTGCACTATATTAAATTCATTGTAAATTATCTTCTGTTGTTGTATTATTATATCGATGTACTCTAATGTAACATTATTATAATGTTTATAAAAGTCTTCTGTTATCTGTTCTGATGTGTTTTACGACCAGAGTTAGTGCATTCGAGGATTTCCAACTTTTGGATTAGACCTGTGTGGTTTATGGTCAATTCAAAGGGCGGGGATTTTCGGGTCATTACACCCATGATCCATATTACGATACCCACATCACGATCTGGCAGCGTATCAGGCCCTCACGTCAGAAAGGGTGGGCTCATTCAGGCCTTCACGGTCCATTGGACCAGGTCGACCCTAGTGAGACCAAAAAAGCGGAAGTGCAAGAGCCTTCATCTATGCTATATAAACCGTTCCTTCTTTCTCTCTTACCCTTTCTCTCCTCTTTTACTTTTACTGCCGCCGCCCAGTCTTTCTTATATCAAAACCCTAGTTCGAGCAATCCCCTGAAATCAAGACCACCTGGAAACCAAATTTAAAGAGGTAATGGTTCTAGGGCAATTCCCAATTTCGATTATCATTCGTTGGCTCAGAACTTCATGTCGTTCCCTTCTCGTTCACCTTCGATTTCAATGAATTTCCTGTCGATCTCGAGGCCATTGCTAGTTGTTAGATGCTATGGCGGTGGAGTTCGCGACCTTGGGACCTGAGAGAGGAGGTGATGTATTGGGTAACCATGAATAGAGGAATGGGAGTTTGGGTTCAGTTCAGATAGGAGGAGTGGTTTGACAGGTGGAATGAGTTGACTGGAAGGGAGATTCAACAGATCGGTTCGTGAGCGAGACTGTGATGCGGGTCGTGACAATGATGAGCAAGAGTTATCAACTTGGACTGCGGGTTGTGATAACGGGTTCGCCCGTAGAGGGGAAGGCGGTATCGAGTCGTGAATGGGGTGAATTGGGTAGGTTCATGGAAGCATCTCACGATCCCCTCATTCACGAGTCGAGGGCTTTATGATCTTAATCCTCGACCTGAGCTTGGATCACGACTCGGACCTCTATCTCATGAGCCTCATCAGTTCATGAGCTACGTTATAATCGCGAACCGAACCCTATCTCATAAGCCACAACATAGGGCTTTAATTAGTCAGTCTAACCAGTGAACCAACCCACATTTAGACTGAAATTATATACAACTTCAACACATCAGCGAACAGTTAGGATAGAGCCTTCAAAATGAACCTTGTGAACTGAATGATCACACAACATGTCAGCATGCAATGACCAATTTTATGCTTATCTGATTAAATTTATGTTTCCGTTTTCCAGCAACATATACGCTTGCACACACTAGCACTTGCACATACACGGGGTTCCCAAGTAGTTATGTTCTAATTACTTATGTTTATTAGCCAATACAGCCATGTTTGATAGACGCTCATCAAGAATATCAGAGAAGAGTGCAGATCTAGAGTCGTCAAACTATTACAATCCCGATGTACTTACGTCAGATCCAGATTGGAGTAATTCTGACTCCGAATATGAAACAGACCTTGATACGGAATCGACTTCTTCTGAGAGCACATCACTTGAGGAAGAGGATGATGATCGAGCTCCTCACAAAATCGAGGGTGTTAAAGAAGTAGAGAAAGAGAAACTGAGTGACTTTATAGTCTCCAAATTAGATGATATAAAACTTAAGAGGTTATGCCTAAGGTAAAGGATTCCCTGGTTTGATGTGAAAACTCCAGAGAAAGGAGACAGACCCCATTCCGCTTCGGAGGGGTATATGGCTATCAGTAGAGTCATGTGCTTGGTGGGTGTCTATTTCCTCCAATCGTCGTCGATCTTCTGAGGCGACTACGTATTGCTCCTATGCAGCTCCACCCCAATGCTTATGCTGCTTTGTATACCTTGTACATAGCATATGCGGAGATTTTAGAGACTAATCTTACATTCAAAGATTTGAAATTCTATTATTATTTCAAGCATCGCTCCACGGGGACTCCGAACTTCATTTTCTTTGAATCGATCCCCTCCAGGAAGATCTTGACAGATGGACATAGTAATTTAGGAGATGCTAAGTCTGACTGGTTTTACATAAAACATCAAGCTGGATGTGCGAGGAAGTGGCTACAGTCAAGTAGGTTCCGAATTCTTCATTGCATGTTCCAATTGTAGGATTGAAGTGCTAATATTTCTCTTTCTCTGTACAACTCATAATTTCCAAAAGACAGAAGGCTCGGTGTACGAGGACCGGTTGTCTCGTCTTTTAAAAAGCAAGTCGGGATTCTGTAAAATTAAGAAATGCATAACCGACGAGAACCTTCACAAACACCACCTTCTGGATGTAAGATTTGGGCTTAGTCCAGGTGGCAAGCCCTACGAGTATGTGCCCTTACTCAGATAGTCGTGGAACCTAGTAACGTGCCCCCGACCTAAGGAAAAGTGACCACGGAAGCTACAAAGACAACCGAATTTCATAAGAGTCCTTCGTCAATGATTGACCAGCATGATGAGGATTTGAATGTATACAAAGGAAATGAAATCTAAGATGATGAGCAAAAGGAGGTTTCAGTGTCCAAGGAGAAGTCTCCCCTGAGGACTCCACCACCATTAGAGCCTACCACCCATGATACATTGACAGAGGAGCAGATATTTGGGGAGTTAGGAAAAATCCCCCTTCCAGATAACATCTACACACATGAGGACTTCAGAGGGGAACCATTCTTCCCTGTCTCTGAGGAAGAAACCACTCCCACCAAAGAAAGATACTGTATAGACGAGCCTAGCTCCGGGCCCTGGTCTATTAGGGGCGATTACACGGGATACACAAATCACATGCACCACTTGCCACATCACTCATGTTCTATTTGTATTCATGGGTCTTATACTTGTTTGTCATTCTTTGCAGGAAAAATGTCTCGTCACCACTCATATTCTCATCGTGAACTTCGTGGTTGTACTCCCAGACTCAATCCCATATATGAACATAACCACAGTGATAGTCGGGGAAGAGATAAGTCAACGACACCGTGATTCTTCTCAGCCTCACTCTACACGGTCTCGCTCTACTTCGAAGCAGGATCCTGGGAAGTACCATAGTCGTCAAGTGCCACAGGTGGGAGGCAAGCAACTTCCCAAAGCTCTAACTCCTCCTAAGAGTACACCGTCTCAGGGCAAATCTTTCAAGAAGCATCATGAATACAAAGACAAAGACCCAAGCAAAAGTTTGGAAAAAGAGAAAGAGGCTCTTGTCCCTTCTGGTCAGCACCACCTAGACCCTATCACCATACAGGAGGTGGCCCTTACCTCTGATAATAAGGCAATGTTGGAGCGCTTGCGAAAAGAATTCCCCGTATCTATTTTGAGAGGATGCATTTCGTTCCGGATCTTAAACTAGTTCCTGATGAATGGGATGTAGAGGTTGTAGGCCAAATTGGTCACGTGGATAAACAATATAGAGCAATAAAAAAGCAAGCCAAGAATCTGTCAGATGTTATTCGTCGTCTGGAAATGGACGCAGCCAGGGCTAGAGTAAAGATTGATCATGATGGTAAGGCCAGGAGCAAGGCTGAGAAGGAACTTGAAGATGCACAGGCTCAGCTTGCTTTAGCTCGGCGAGATGCTGAAAACTATAAAACAGAGTTAGTATGACACCCCATGTCCATTAATGTCACTGACTAAGGGAATGCATTAACTTTCATGGAGCGTTATGAAAGTATGGAACAGAACATCACAAGACAGATATATAAAGTGGTACTTAAAAATTCAAAATTTATTCATTGCAGCAGAAAGGCAAAACATGTCTGGTTACAACATCAAAACCACATACAAAAGCCAAGTACACAAATATCCATCTTGAACAAAATTATTATCAGAGTACATAAAATCAAAACCATAATCCCATTACAAAATGCCATATGAAAGAGAGACAAAGCTGAGCATTACTTTCAGCACTTCCAAGCACTTCCAGTAGAGAGAGAGAGAGAGATCCAAATCAAGCCTCGCTAGTCCCACCATGAGAAGCTGAGGGGCGGGGGAGGGGAGGGAGGGGGGAAAGGAAAGAAAAGAGGCGAAACAAAAAGGGTCAGACATAAAATCTGGCGAGTCCAGTGACTTTAACAATATAATTAGTAAAGTAACAAGATAAGAACATAAACTGGATATAAGAGATGACTGTAACATAAGCAGGTATGACAAGGTAAACAAGATGAACGAGGTATAACATCGATTGCGCTTCTACCCACTATAATATATTTCCTGCACCGCACCAATACTAGTCTCATACTAAAAGGTGATCCCTCCCTACTAATCATAATAATGGTAACTTCGTGTACTCCTAGCTGCTCTCGTAGGTGCCCACTTGCTCCTACCCCCACTAGTTATACCCACTACACTCCCCATTCGATCGGCTCCCTAACTCGTAGATATCCGTGCTGGCCCCACAGTAAGGTGTATCACTCCCTAAAGTGGCAACCCGATACTACTAAAATGCACGGCTTATACCTACACGATGCAACAACGTCTTACCAACCACCCCGGACCCACACATGCACATGACTCCGTTGGACTTGCGTTACCATCGCTCTTTACTCTTTTGACCTCTTACAATCAACCCCAGTAAGCATGTCCCGTCCTCGACCTAGTTCGAGCTTATATAGATACTAAAAATGGGTTATTGGTTGAAAAGGGTCCCCATACTTGACACAAGCTTCCCTCCTACGCTTGGTCCTAACTAGGATTTCCCACTTAACCCCCTTATTATTACTCCCATGTCTTACCACATGTCTTATTATGGTTAAGTGCTCTTAATTATGTTTCACATGCTATCCATGTCACCCACTTAACCCCTTTACTATTCCCATGTCTTACCATATGTCTTATCTTGGTTAAGTGTTTTTAATTAATTCATTATACCCGTAATCGTGTAAGACCTCCCACATTAGATTGCCATTTGCGGTTGATGGATGTGCCGGGCGGTTCCGGGCAGACTTCTACCGCAATCCGAATCTAACCTCATGTCTTAGCACTATTATGCATCTAATTTCTGCCTTTGACCTCTCACATTAGACTACTGTTTGCGGTTGCTGGATATGTTGGGTGGTTCCGGGCAGACTTCTACCGCAGTCCGAATCTAACGTCGTGTCTTAGGCGTTCATTATCTTTTCATTTTTATTCATGCCCAATTTCAAGTCTTTAATTAATGTATTCCAATTGCCCATAATTTCCAATTATGCTTGTAATGCTAATTCAAGTTATGCCTATAATTCCATGTATACAAGTTGTACCAAATTATGCCCAAATCAATTTCATAATTATCAACAATTTATGCCAAATCCCATTTTATTACATCTTTCTCAAACTTTTCCCAATCATCCCAACGTTATTCGTACGTAAATCACTACGTAATATGCTTAGGCTCGAAGTTAGCCTAATCTCAAAAGGAAAAAGGGAAAGAAGAAGGGAAGAGAATCAAACATCAAATTGGCATAAACATATAAATAGGCATGTGAAATGAATAACAATAAGATAGATCAGACAGGCATATGATAATAGCAATTGGGTATGAATCTGAAGGATAACAAATTACAAAACTTGATATGATTCATCTAATTTACAGGCATATAAATTAGATTCAATTTACAATCCTATCACAGTTAATTTTTAATTTAATTATATGTGAAAGTAACGTAAACTCACAGCGATAGGATTCTTAGAAAAGAGAATTAGTCGTTGTTGTAGCAAATCTGATCTTGAATAACCTCTTCTTTGATTGTTGAAGAAGAAAAGCTAAATTAATTTGAGTTGGAACATCAACTTGGAGGCGCCATGGATTAGGGTTGAAGAGATTAGGGTTAGGTTTAGGTGTTTATTTATAGATGCATTATGTAATAACCCGGAAATTCTAAGCCAGTTTAAAATTTTTATTTTGGCAATTTTAATGAATTTTGAATATTTAAAATGAATTATTTTAAATAATATCAACGAGAAATTTATTTAGAATATATTTAGAACGAATATATTTATATACGTCGTCGTTAGAATATAAATAATTATATATAATTATAAAAGGAATTGAAAATGGCGCGGTAGTTCGATAATTCGATTTCAAACTTCAATTGAATGTACCGGGTGCAAAACAATCCGGATTTTAGTGAAACCAAAAATAATAGGATCTAATTGAGAATATCTTTCCAACGAATCCGAAAATCAAATTTTCATAGCGGGGATCAAAAGTTATGCCCAGTTGAAAATTCAGAATAGTCGCTATGTAAATTATACATGGCCCAAAAAGTCAAATTTTGCATACGGATGAATTTGGACTCGAAACCACTTCCATTGAGTTCAAAATGCCGTTTAGAACTCCGAAAAGTATAAGCTTCAATATATTACGATATCCGGAATAGTGGCAATTGACAAGAGCTTTTCGGTTAACAAAACATAGCCCTTAAAAAGTGAAATTTTGCATACGAGCTCAGAATTCGACGAGATAAATTTTTATGGATTCACAATGACAAATCATTGTTGAGTTCCAAATGGCGCGTCGAACGGGGTTAGTATGTGGCCGTGCGAGCTAAAACAGTACAGGGTAAAACGAGCAGTCATTTTACAAAGGAACATTATTGATACGACCTCAGAATTCGATTTCGTATTTTTTTCTGGATTCGTATCGTCTAATAATGGTTAAATCCAAGAGGGCTTGATTTTTTGAGTTAGCATGTGAGCGTGCGAGAAGAAAAGGTGCGCCAAAATAGCATTTTTAGAGCTTATCTGAGCATTTTCGTGATTTTTTTTGAACGGTCAAACGAACTCGGAATTCGATGAAACTTGTTTCGTTGGACTCGTCTTCACGTCTACTATCTCTTGTCCGAAATCCGCGGCGATTGGAGATCGTTAGCGTTCAGGCGATACGCGAGAAACTAGCATATAATCAATTTTACTCCATTTTTCTCTTCATAATTTCATTTCTCTCTTTCTCTTCAAAAAACTCAAAAATGGTCTCCACCCTCCCACCGCCGCTGCCCTCCTCCACCAGCGCCACCACCGGCCTCCGGCGAGCCGCCGCACCCCCTCCTCCCCTCCTCCTCCTCTTCCTCCTCCTCTTCCTCCTCCTCCTCTCTCCTCTTTTCAAGAACCCTAAGCCTCACAACAACACCGCCACCACCACGGGCCCCACCACCACCGCCGCGGCCCACCAGCACCCTCTCCTCCTCACATCAGGTCCGGCGCCCGCTTCCCCCTCCTCAATTCCGGCCGTGGGCCCCCCGGTCACCAAAAACCCATTTTACACTAATCGTCCGTTTTGCAAATAAGCCCCTGACCGTATTTCGCCAATAAATCCCAAACGATGTGTTTTTGGCCAAAGTCCCTCTAAACCAAAGTTGTAGAGTACGAAATTCTCTTCGATTTGGCTATATGGAAGTCGTGTTTTGGAGTTCGGAGCTGCCCGGAAAACGCGTTCGAAGTCTGCTGTTCAAAAGCGGTAAAATTCGTGTACTTCGCGGATTCTGGCGAATTGGAGCATTTTCGGCAAAAAGACCCTTAGGCGAAAGTTGTCCGGAATGGCGTGTTTAAGCTAGAAAAAAGAGGGTGTGAAGATTGAAGCTCGTTTGCAGATTCTGGAACCAGAACAGCGAATCCGGGCGTTAGAAAAAATGTGAGTTTTCTCCGTTTTAAAGCTTCTACAGTTTTTGACATATGAAGTAAATAAAAATATGATTTTTATATTATAGGAAGAATAAAAATATGATTTTTATATAGTAGAGATAATAAAAATACGATTTTTATATTATATAGATAGTAAAGATTTGATCTTTACTATATGAACAGCGGTGTAAAAATATAATTTTTATCTATATAGTAGCGATGTGAAAATAGAATTTTATCTATGTAGTAGTAGTATAAAAATATAATTTTTTATATACATAGTAAGAATATAAAAATGTGATTTTTATATATGTAGTGGCTACGGGCAACGAAAGTGACAAAAGGCAAGAACGACAAGATTTTCTACATAAGAAGAGTCGTGGAATTGGGATAGCTTCGGTGAGAACTTCTCACTCTAAATTTCTTTTGCTAGTTATAAATATATACTAGGATGCAGACGGTGTTTAGTAGCACCCGACACCATTGTCCACAGACCATGGACTTGTTTGTTTGGTTGTGTAGTTGGTTAGATTATTTGATTTGAACTTGATTGTTTGGTGAAATGGAATGGATTGATTGATATGTGTATGGCGTGGGCCATCACTAGACCGGGGATAAGGCTAGGCCTTGTCCCGTTTCTAGTATCGTGCCGTTATGCCGCCGAAATTTCCTAAAATAAGTTAGAAAAATAAAGATATCATTTTATTTGATAAATGAACCGAATAGAATATTCATAGGTTGAATAAAATAGTTTGGTCGTTAAAAATATAATTTTTAACGTGAATGTGAATAAATAAATATTCATTTACAAACCGGACGGTTTGTTTATGTATACCTATTTGAAGGACATTGATTGGGACGATAAATTTTACACATCGCCCAACTGGACAAATAAAATCTGTGTTTGATTGTTTGAAACCCCACACGGGTATTGGGATAAAATATGGCATACACTAATCCCAATAATTAGTTGTATGTCGATCGATTGATTGACAGGCTGTTATAAGCGTTAAATATCTATATTTGATGCTTATACAGTGTAGTGCACTTTGGATGATGGTTGATTATTTATCGTTGCTATTATATACATGTGTTGTATGGAATCCATATAATTAACTTTATATGGTGATTGATTGGGCCTCATTCCAATCGGGAAAATAAAGAATATTATAATATAAAGGTTCATGTGTTGACAGTACTCATCCGTTGAGATTAGTCATGTGTTGAACGAAATATTTTAACAATAAATTTTACATCTTTATATTATAAAATAAGGGTTCATGTGTTGACAGTACTCATCCATTGAGATTAGTCATGTGTTGAACGAAATATTTTAACAATAAAATTTACATCTTTGTCATATAGAAAATTAGAAACTAACTGGAAAATAGATAAGATGAGTGGTCTCCTGGATGTTGATCTGATGTTGGTTTCGGCCTTCGGGGTTAATATTTAGGGAATCGTTCTCTTACTAGTTTACGGTTGGAGTCTGATTTGAAATCAAACGATAGATACCATAATTTTTATAAAATATATTAAATAACAAAAAGAGTCACACGTGGACAGTACTCATTCGTTGAGATTAGTCGTGTGTTGACAAAAATATAGATTCACGTATTGAATAGGATAAATATTCATTTGTTGAATAGAATAACGGAATTATTGAAATATATAAAGCCGTATTGATTAGAGATGCGCTATTTTGACGCGAACGATATTTATATCGATTATATTCGTTTTTATAATTTGATTTGAATAGAAAATGAATTGAATTTGATTTGAATAGAAAACGAATTGAATTTGATTTGAATAGAAAACGAATTGAATTTGATTTGAATAGAAAATGAATTTGATTTGAATTGAATAGAAAACGAATTGAATTTGATTTGAATAGAAAACGAATTGAATTTGATTTGAATAGAAAACGAATTTGAATTGAATTGAAAAGAAAACGAATTCGAATTGAATTGAATTGAAAAGAAAATGAATTCGAATCGAATTAAAATCGATTTGAATTGAAATCAAATAGAAATGAAAGTAAAAAGGATTTATAATAGAAAATTCAATTTTGATTTGAATTTGAAATAAAGGTTGAAATGTTTTTGAAACGAATTTAAAACTATTTATAAAATTCGTTTTAAATAGAAATCGATGAAATATATATTATATATATTATGTATATAATATAATGGCCTGAATAGAACGCGCCGCGCTGCGGCAGTTCGTGAATTTCGACCATTGATTTCGAACGGACATTACGGGAGATCCGACCGTCGGATTCTCCTAAAACCGGAACCGTTGGGTTCATATCGAAAAGAGCTTTCTAACGAATATTAGAAATTTGAAATCTAACGGTTGGATTTGGAGATACGTCCAAATCAAATTTGGAAAAGGTCGCTGAAAGTGCAGTTCGATGGCCGTTGTTGGAAATCGGTTGTACAGAGAACTGGGATGAAAAATCCCACATTTGTAAAAATAAAAATAGATTTTTATCGAAACGAACTAGTTTTGAACTAAAAATAAAACCCATTTATTTTTAAATAAATAAATTGGATTTGAAATGGGTTGTAAATAGAATTGATTTGTGGGTTTATCGTGAAGGGTGTTTTACATGACACTTGTTCTTTAACCCGATAAATAAATAGAATGTGATTTGGGTTTGTCGTGAACTGTGTTTTAAAGGACATCAGTTCTTTAACCCAGTAAAGGGAGTTTTAATGAATCTGTAATTAGATTGAAATGTGAATTGATAATCTAAATTATCAAATTTAGAAAATGAGCGAGAATGGAGTATCACCAGTTTTGCTCCAAAGCGATAGTTAAATCTTTAATTAGATTTGAACGTGGAATGGTAATTAATTTTACCGACAACACTGTGGTGTTAGATATGGAGTATTACCAGTTTTGCTTCATGGGATGAATAGTTTGGGATTGGGAAATAAAATAAATAATTACTTCGGTGTGGTTCGCTAATCTCGACTAGTTTGGAAAAACCATAATTTGGTTTGAAATGACATCCAAAGGAAGATTAAAGAATAAATTTAAAGAATTTATATTGGATAAAATTAATGGGAACCTTTCCCTAAGAATTGAAATTTAGAAACTAGCTGTAGGTTAGTTAAGAAGAATGGTTTCCTGGATGTTGATCTGATGTTGGTTTCGGCCTTCGGGGTTAATATTTGGGGAATTGCTCTCTTACTAATTTACGGTTAGTGACTGATGAATTGGAATGAGGCGTATGTTGTGTTTGTGTAACATTTGTTTTTAATATACGCGGGTTGTTCGGAAAGACCAGGCTTATACCCATTTTGAATAACCGATTCGACGATATGTCGAAGATGAAGACGGTGGTTGAAGACCGGAAGTCTTCACATCGTTTGGGTGATTACTGATGATCTTGATTGGGCTGTACACCCAAGATGAGGGAATCAGTTGGTGGTCGTCCAGACGTACTTGGAGATCGATGGATATGCGAGGAAAGTGCCTCCGGTTTCGTTCAGACCCAGAACGAACTTGTAAATGGATTGTGTGTCTGACATTGGATTTTATTCTGTGTTGATTGATTTCTGTTAAATATATATCTGTTTGGCGGCGGAGAATTTATTCTCTTGCTTAACGCCCTTCTCTGAGACGTACGAGCTTAGAGGTTATATATCGATAGATATCAATCTCATGGCATGAATTGCCTGTGTGGCACGCTGAGTTGCATGGATCAAGGCTTCTGTTGAAAAGCAAAGTCTTGTGATTGATGATCAAAGCATAGCCTATGTGGCAGCTTTGTGTATAGCGTGGATTCGCGAGCCTCACACCTCGGTATGAGTTAAAAACGGGATACGGACCGCTGGGAGGACACGACGTTTCTTTCTAGCTTTCGTGGTGTCAGTGACTTACCAGCCCTGACATTTATATACTTTTCACCTTTGTGGTTGTTGGAATGAGGTGCCTCGATATTAGGTCTGTAAGGACCAGGAAACGTGTGTTCAGGAATTGCCAATCCTCAAACGTAAGAGAGGACCGGCCCAGCCGAATCCAGGGTTACCCAGAGTGTGTAGTCCTGAGGCATTTGCTAGAGTGTCTCGAAGCGGAGAGGAGCTTGCCCCTTGCCTCGACTCATGACAGAAATCCAATTTCCAATACGAGATATTTCGGCTTTATTTGTAGAGCCTAGTATGGCGACATAGTAGCATGGGATGCTATGCCGTCTATGATTTATATTTATGATTGAAATTGTTTTGACACTATACACTTATTATAGTATCAAATGATTTGTTTTAAACGTACCAAGCATGTTTGGCTGTTATAAGGTAAAACCCTATCCTCCGGCTTGCGTTGCATTGTGTGATGGGACCTGGGTCTTATAATAGCTTCATTTTTCGAAAAGCATTGCGTTGTTTATTCTATGCACTGGTATTCTTGGGAGGAAACCCATTCCGTGTTATACGGCGTGGTCCCTTGAATTACTCTCTTTTAAAGTAAAGTTTAAATAACTGTTTTAGTTCTCACACCAGTCACATGACTAACCTGGAGTTTATTGTTTTAACCTAAACTCTGGGTGCCCCTATTTTCGACACGGGCAGCTAGTAGTTTTGGTTTTGCAGATTTATATTCACAGGATCCTGATTTACAGCTGGAACAATGCTCAGAAAGCTCTGTATCCGTGTATTACTTTCAGTTGTGTTTTGTATATTTTTTTTCCGCTGCAATACTGTATTTAAATCTCTGATATTCTTTGTTGTAATTTATTCAATTATACTCTGTATATTCTTGTATCTGATGGAATTGTTGTAATAGCAATGAAATATTCTTCCGTCTGCGTTCTATTTTGTCCTGTTCTCACAGTAATTCGTTCTTTCTCATCTCTTCGGAGACCGGGGAAGTTCGAGTCCCCACATTTGGTATCAGAGCTTTGGTTCACAGAGCTTGAGAACAAGACACATTAGAACCATACGAAAGAATTCATCAGATATTGGATTAGTAATATCCAATTAGAATGACTCGTTAGAGATGGGATTAGTAGTGTCCTAGAACGAGTGTGAAGAGTATATTTTTCAAAAGAAAAAAATTTTGTTTCGAAAATTTAAATCGTTTTATACGTATTTGAATATTTATTTATTTTGAATTTGGGCAATCGAGTATATAAAGGTTTCGCGTATACGCGTCATGAACGTATGTTCGAAGTTTTAATATACTGGATAGAAATAGAATCATGCTATAGTCGCCCGGAGATGATTCTGATGATTGTAGCTACATCATCAGAATTTATGTTCGTGTTTCGAAGGTGTGACTTCTATATATTTCCATATGACTGGTGTGAGAACCAAAACTTAAATAGATAGATTTATTTGTTGTGATTTGGCATCAAAAACATGATTTTCTGTATATATATATATATATATATATATATATATATATCAAATTATGGATTTGAAAAGCTAATTACTAATTGATTGATGGTTGTGTTGTACGATTATTTATTTAAACTATTATGTGAATGAATGGTGAATTTAGGCCTAATTGAACCAAATATTGAATTATATTGAAAATTGGTCGCATTTGCTTGCATATACATATACTT
Organism: Allium sativum; assembly: GCA_030737875.1. Classification (NCBI taxonomy): domain Eukaryota; kingdom Viridiplantae; phylum Streptophyta; class Magnoliopsida; order Asparagales; family Amaryllidaceae; genus Allium; species Allium sativum. Next base: position 778,770,347 of record CM060926.1, read on the forward strand.
ACATTGAACAGGTCATAGCAAGGAGGCTAGAGCAGAGAATAAAATTTGTTTGCTCGACAAATAGGTACATGTTTACTATAATTTACTGTTTTGTTTGGGTGATGATGATTTTATGAGCCGATTGGCTAGTCGCTTGGCTTTTTCTTTTTCTTTTTGAGATCATAGGGCCTGTATGGCAATTTCGGGATTTTCCCGTGCTCCCCGTACAAAGGAGGTTATGGCGAAATTTTTCGAAAATTCCGGGTGTTAGCCAAATTTTTGAAGAATTTGAAAATTCTCAGAAACTGAAAAGTTGGAGAATGGAAGCCAGATCGAACGTAGAGTTGATTAATCAAACCACTTTCGACTTTGTTCCTTTTCGGGGACGAAAAGTTTTAAGTGGGGGAGATTGTAATAACCCGGAAATTCTGAGCCAGTTTAAAATTTTTATTTTGGCAATTTTAATGAATTTTGAATATTTAAAATGAATTATTTTAAATAATATCGACGAGAAATTTATTTAGAATATATTTAGAACGAATATATTTACATACGTCGTCGTTAGAATATAAATAATTATATATAATTATAAAAGGAAATGAAAATGGCGCGGTAGTTCGATAATTCGATTTCAAACTTCAATTGAATGTACCGGGTGCAAAACAATCCGGATTTTAGTGAAACCAAAAATAATAGGATCTAATTGAGAATATCTTTTCAACGAATCCGAAAATCAAATTTTCATAGCGGGGATCAAAAGTTATGCCCAGTTGAAAATTCAGAATAGTCGCTATGTAAATTATACATGGCCCAAAAAGTCAAATTTTGCATACGGATGAATTTGGACTCGAAACCACTTCCATTGAGTTCAAAATGCCGTTTAGAACTCCGAAAAGTATAAGCTTCAGTATATTCCGATATCCGGAATAGTGGCAATTGACAAGAGCTTTTCGGTTAACAAAACATAGCCCTTAAAAAGTGAAATTTTGCATACGAGCTCAGAATTCGACGAGATAAATTTTTATGGATTCACAATGACAAATCATTGTTTATTTCCAAATGGCGCGTCGAACGGGGTTAGTATGTGGCCGTGCGAGCTAAAACAGTACAGGGTAAAACGAGCAGTCATTTTACAAAGGAACATTATTGATACGACCTCAGAATTCAATTTCGTTTTTTTTTCTGGATTCGTATCGTCTAATAATGGTTAAATCCAAGAGGGCTTGATTTTTTGAGTTAGCATGTGAGCGTGCGAGAAGAAAAGGTGCGCCAAAATAGCATTTTTAGAGCTTATCTAAGCATTTTCGTGATTTTTTTTGAACGGTCAAACGAACTCGGAATTCGACGAAACTTGTTTCGTTGGACTCGTCTTCACGTCTACTATCTCGTGTCCGAAATCCACGGCGATTGGAGATCGTTAGCGTTCAGGCGATACGCGAGAAACTAGCATATAATCAATTTTACTCCATTTTTCTCTTCATAATTTCATTTCTCTTCAAAAAACTCAAAAATGGTCTCCACCCTCCTACCGCCGCTGCCCTCCTCCACCAGCGCCACCACCGGCCTCTGGCGAGCCGCCGCACCCCCTCCTCCTCCTCCCCTCCTCCTCCTCGTCCTCCTCCTCCTTCTCTCTCCTCTTTTCAAGAACCCTAAGCCTCACAACACCACCGCCACCACCACGGGCCCCACCACCACCGCCGCGGCCCACCAGCACCCTCCCCGCCTCACATCAGGTCCGGCGCCCCCTTCCCCCTCCTCAATTCCAGCCGTGGGCCCCTCGGTCACCAAAAATCCATTTTACACTAATCGTCCGTTTTGCAAATAAGCCCCTGACCGTATTTCGCCAATAACTCCCAAACGTTGCGTTTTTGGCCAAAGTCCCTCTAAACCAAAGTTGTAGAGAACGAAATTCTCTTCGATTTGGCTATATGGAAGTCGTGTTTTGGAGTTCGGAGCTGCTCGGAAAACGCGTTCGAAGTCTGCTGTTCAATAGCGGTAAAATTCGTGTACTTTCGCGGATTCTAGCGAATTGGAGCATTTTCGGAAAAAAGACCCTTAGGCGAAATTTGTCCGGAATGGCGTGTTTAAGCTAGAAAAATGAGGGTGTGAAGATTGAAGCTCGTTTGTAGATTCTGGAACCAGAACAGCGAATCCGGGCGTTAGAAAAAATGTTAGTTTTCTCCGTTTTAAAGCTTCTACAGTTTTTGACATATGAAGTAAATAAAAATATGATTTTTATATTATAGGAAGAATAAAAATATGATTTTTATATAGTAGAGATAATAAAAATACGATTTTTATATTATATAGATAGTAAAGATTTGATCTTTACTATATGAACAGCGGTGTAAAAATAGAATTTTTATCTATATAGCAGCGATATGAAAATAGAATTTTATCTATGTAGTAGTAGTATAAAAATATAATTTTTTATATACATAGCAAGAATATAAAAATGTGATTTTTATATATGTAGTAGCTACGGGCAACGAAAGTGACAAAAGGCAAGAACGACAAGATTTTCTACATAAGAAGAGTCGTGGAATTGGGATAGATTTGGTGAGAACTTCTCACTCTAAATTTCTTTTGCTAGTTATAAATATATACTAGGATGCAGACGGTGTTTAGTAGCACCCGACACCATTGTCCACAGACCATGGACTTGTTTGTTTGGTTGTGTAGTTGGTTAGATTATTTGATTTGAACTTGATTGTTTGGTGAAATGGAATGGATTGATTGATATGTGTATGGCGTGGGCCATCACTAGACCGGGGATAAGGCTAGGCCTTGTCCCGTTTCTAGTATCGTGCCGTTATGCCGCCGAAATTTCCTAAAATAAGTTAGAAAAATAAAGATATCATTTTATTTGATAAATGAACCGAATAGAATATTCATAGGTTGAATAAAATAGTTTGGTCGTTAAAAATATAATTTTTAACGTGAATGTGAATAAATAAATATTCATTTACAAACCGGACGGTTTGTTTATGTACACCTATTTGAAGGACATTGATTGGGACGATAAATTTTACACATCGCCCAACTGCACAAATAAAATCTGTGTTTGATTGTTTGAAACCCCACACGGGTATTGGGATAAAATATGGCATACACTAATCCCAATAATTAGTTGTATGTCGATCGATTGATTGACAGGTTGTTATAAGCATTAAATATCTATATTTGATGCTTATACAGTGTAGTGCACTTTGGATGATGGTTGATTATTTATCGTTGCTATTATATACATGTATTGTATGGAATCCATATAATTAACTTTATATGGTGATTGATTGGGCCTCATTCCAATCGGGAAAATAAAGAATATTATAAGATAAAGGTTCATGTGTTGACAGTACTCATCCGTTGAGATTAGTCATGTGTTGAACGAAATATTTTAACAATAAATTTTACATCTTTATATTATAAAATAAAGGTTCATGTGTTGACAGTACTCATCCATTGAGATTAGTCATGTGTTGAACGAAATATTTTAACAATAAAATTTACATCTTTATCATATAGAAAATTAGAAACTAACTGGAAAATAGATAAGATGAGTGGTCTCCTGGATGTTGATCTGATGTTGGTTTCGGCCTTCGGGGTTAATATTTAGGGAATCGTTCTCTTACTAGTTTACGGTTGGAGTCTGATTTGAAATCAAACGATAGATACCATAATTTTTATAAAATATATTAAATAACAAAAAGAGTCACACGTGGACAGTACTCATTCGTTGAGATTAGTCGTGTGTTGACAAAAATATAGATTCACGTATTGAATAGGATAAATATTCATTTGTTGAATAGAATAACGGAATTATTGAAATATATAAAGCCGTGTTGATTAGAGATGCGCTATTTTGACGCGAACGATATTTATATCGATTATATTCGTTTTTATAATTTGATTTGAATAGAAAATGAATTGAATTTGATTTGAATAGAAAACGAATTGAATTTGATTTGAATAGAAAACGAATTGAATTTGATTTGAATAGAAAACGAATTTGATTTGAATTGAATAGAAAACGAATTGAATTTGATTTGAATAGAAAACGAATTGAATTTGATTTGAATAGAAAACGAATTTGAATTGAATTGAAAAGAAAACGAATTCGAATTGAATTGAAATGAAAATGAATTCGAATCGAATTAAAATCGATTTGAATTGAAATCAAATAGAAATGAAAGTAAAAAGAATTTATAATAGAAAATTCAATTTTGATTTGAATTTGAAATAAAGGTTGAAATGTTTTTGAAACTAATTTAAAACTATTTATAAAATTCGTTTTAAATAGAAATCGACGAAATATATATTATATATATTATATATATAATATAATGGCCTGAATAGAACGCGCCGCGCTGCGGCAGTTCGTGAATTTCGACCATTGATTTCGAACGGACATTACGGGAGATCCGACCGTCGGATTCTCCTAAAACCGGAACCGTTGGGTTCATATCAAAAAGAGCTTTCTAACGAATATTAGAAATTTGAAATCTAACGGTTGGATTTGGAGATACGTCCAAATCAAATTTGGAAAAGGTCGCCGAAAGTGCAGTTCGATGGCCGTTGTTGGAAATCGGCTGTACAGACCTTGATAAAATTATTAAAAATATCAATAATTTGTGTAAAATAATAAGAAATGATTTGTGAAATACTGGGATGAAAAATCTCACATTTGTAAAAATAAAAATAGATTTTTATCGAAATGAACTAGTTTTGAACTAAGAATAAAACCCATTTATTTTTAAATAAATAAATTGGATTTGAAATGGGTTGTAAATAGAATTGATTTGTGGGTTTATCGTGAAGGGTGTTTTACATGACACTTGTTCTTTAACCCGATAAATAAATAGAATGTGATTTGGGTTTGTCGTGAACTGTGTTTTAAAGGACATCAGTTCTTTAACCTAGTAAAGGGAGTTTTAATGAATATGTAATTAGATTGAAATGTGAATTGATAATCTAAATTATCAAATTTAGAAAATGAGCGAGAATGGAGTATCACCAGTTTTGCTCCAAAGCGATAGTTAAATCTTTAATTAGATTTGAACGTGGAATGGTAATTAATTTTACCGACAACACTGTGGTGTTAGATATGGAGTATTACCAGTTTTGCTTCATGGGATGAATAGGTTGGGATTGGGAAATAAAATAAATAATTACTTCGGTATGGTTCGCTAATCTCGACTAGTTTGGAAAAACCATAATTTGGTTTGAAATGACAACCAAAGGAAGATTAAAGAATAAATTTAAAGAATTTATCTTGGATAAAATTAATGGGAACCTTTCCCTAAGAATTGAAATTTAGAAACTGGCTGTAGGTTAGTTAAGAAGAATGGTTTCCTGGATGTTGATCTGATGTTGGTTTCGGTCTTCGGGGTTAATATTTGGGGAATTGCTCTCTTACTGATTTACGGTTAGTGACTGATGAATTAGAATGAGGCGTATGTTGTGTTTGTGTAACATTTGTTTTTAATATACGCGGGTTGTTCGGAAAGACCGGGTTTATACCCATTCTGAATAACCGATTCGACGATATGTCGAAGATGAAGACGGTGGTTGAAGACCGGAAGTCTTCACATCGTTTGGGTGATTACTGATGATCTTGATTGGGCTGTACACCCAAGATGAGGGAATCAGTTGGTGGTCGTCCAGACGTACTTGGAGATCGATGGATATGCGAGGAAAGTGCCTCCGGTTTCGTTCAGACCCAGAACGAACTTGTAAATGGATTGTGTGTCTGACATTGGATTTTATTCTGTGTTGATTGATTTCTGATAAATATATATCTGTTTGGCGGCGGAGAATTTATTCTCTTGCTTAACGCCCTTCTATGAGACGTACGAGCTTAGAGGTTATATATCGATAGATATCAATCGCATGGCATGAATTGCCTGTGCGGCACGCTGAGTTGCATGGATCAAGGATTCTGTTGAAAAGCAAAGTCTTGTGATTGATGATCAAAGCATAGCCTATGTGGCAGCTTTGTGTATAGCGTGGATTCGCGAGCCTCACACCTCGGTATGAGTTAAAAACGGGATACGGACCGCTGGGAGGACACGACGTTTCTTTCTAGCTTTGGTGGTGTCAGTGACTTACCAGCCCTGACATTTATATACTTTTCACCTTTGTGGTTGTTGGAATGAGGCGCCTCGATATTAGGTCTGTAAGGACCAGGAAACGTGTGTTCAGGAATTGCCAATCCTCAAACGTAAGAGAGGACCGGCCCAGCCGAATCCAGGGTTACCCAGAGTGTGTAGTCCTGAGGCATTTGCTAGAGTGTCTCGAAGCGGAGAGGAGCTTGCCCCTTGCCTCGAATCATGACGGAAATCCAATTTCCAATACGAGATATTTCAGCTTTATTTGTAGAGCCTAGTATGGCGACATAGTAGCATGGGATGCTATGCCGTCTATGATTTATATTTATGATTGAAATTGTTTTGACACTATACACTTATTATAGTATCAAATGATTTGTTTTAAACGTACCAAGCATGTTTGGCTGTTATAAGGTAAAACCCTATCCTCCGGCTTGCGTTGCATTGTGTGATGGGACCTGGGTCTTATAATAGCTTCATTTTTCGAAAAGCATTGCGTTGTTTATTCTATGCACTGGTATTCTTGGGAGGAAACCCGTTCCGTGTTATACGGCGTGGTCCCTTGAATTACTCTCTTTTAAAGTAAAGTTTAAATAACTGTTTTAGTTCTCACACCAGTCACATGACTGACCTGGAGTTTATTGTTTTAACCTAAACTCTGGGTGCCCCTATTTTCGACATGGGCAGCTAGTAGTTTTGGTTTTCCAGATTTATATTCATAGGATCCTGATTTACAGCTGGAACGATGCTCGGAAAGCTCTGTATCCGTGTATTACTTTCAGTTGTGTTTTATATTTTTTTTTTCCGCTGCAATACTGTATTTAAATCTCTGATATTCTTTGTTGTAATTTATTCAATTATACTCTGTATATTCTTGTATCTGATGGAATTGTTGTAATAGCAATGAAATGTTCTTCCGTCTGCGTTCTATTTTGTCCTGTTCTCACAGTAATTCGTTCTTTCTCATCTCTTCGGAGACCGGGGAAGTTCGGGTCCCCACACATTAGGTGAATTAGGACCTTTAGATTTGATTAGGTACCATCTGAACCACTCAAATTAGAAAAACACGTCATCGGGAAACTGCCTAGAATCAACTAGTCGACTGGCCAATTTCAACTGGTCGACAGTTTTTACTTCTACTTAAAAATGGTCGACTGGAATAAATGGGTGGTCGACTTGTAAACGGTCGAATGGTGAAAAATGGGCGGTCGACTTGTTTTAGAGCTTTAAACTTTAAATCTTCCGAGCTTCATAACTTCTTCATACGATGTCCATTTTGCGCAAACTCGGACTCTATCTCAAGAAGAATTCCGAGACGAACGCGATGGCGTAACCTGTTTCACTTAATTCTTCTTCTATAAATTTAGTATTCTTAAATTTGTCAGTTTTAATATTTTAAAATTACGGGGTGTTACATTCTCTCTACTTAAAGGATTTCGTCCCCGAAATCTCCAAGTTAAGAGGAATGTATATCCTACCATCCTTCATCCATCTACTCATTAATCAATCACGAGCATCCATTGTCCTTAAAATATTTCTAATGCTTTCATGAACATATGCAAAGTGTGTGTATACGTCCTTGTCCTAATGCAAAATCAGGAGGTCCAGTGATCTAGTTGATCTCCTTAATGCAAATCATGATAGTGTCATGCGTCCATTATGTATGCAAAAGAATCCTAATGATACATATCATTTCTATATGAGTGCACAACCATTCATCCAAATACTACATCCATATGATAACACATTCAATATATGTCCATTAATTTAAATATGCACACTCATCCATATGCAATATGAACGTGATTGAGCCGATCTAGTGCCTAATGTGTGTGTAAATGCATCCACGAGCAACCATTAGCAAACACTTACATCCACTTGCATCCACCAAACACAGCATGTCTCAAACACATGTTTACAACCATAGGATTTTCTACCTAAAGATCGAAGATATAATCGAGAGGATACACTAAACGATAGAACAAGTATAAACAAAGCGGTAGAAAAAGGAGAAGTTAAAAACATACCCTTAAAAAGAAAAGGGTACAACGCACGTATCTTGTCTTCTGTTTCCCAAATCGCGTCTCCTTGATCATCTCCCCATTGGACTTTAACCAACTTTACCTCTCGGTTGTGTAACTTCTTGACCTCTGATCCAAGGATGCATGTAGGAACTCGCCTAATCGTGGCATCTCGCTCTACTTCCACTTCCCTAAGCATGCTCGTCTCCACTACTTCCGCGGTATCATGTAAACACTTCCGCAAATGCGACACATGAAATACATCATGACCACTACTAAACTTCTCAGGCAACTTTACTCTGTAGGTTATCTATCCAATTCTTTTTGTAATGGGAAATGGCCCTACGAACCTTGGTGCCAATTTCCTTACAGATCTAAAGAGACCTACATTCCTCAATGGTGATACTTTAATAAAAACCGTTTCTCCAACATCGAACTCAAGATCAGTTTCTCTTATCAGCATATGACTTTTGTCGGTCTTGTGCTGTCTTCATGCGTCTTCAAATCAAGTCTATCTTCTCCGAGGTTTCCCTAACCATCTCGGGCCCAAGCAAAATCTTATCCGTAGATTCCCACCAACAAGTCAGTGATAGGCAAGGTCGTCCATATAGAGCTTCAAAAGGTGCCATGCCAATACTAGTCTGATAGCTGTTGTTGTGGGCGAACTCTACCAATGGAAGGTGTTCCTCCCATGTTCCTCCAAAGTCCAAAATGCATAACCTCAAAAGATCTTCTAGAATCTGATTCACTATTTCTGTTTGGCTATCCGTCTAAGGGTGATAAGCGGTGCTCAAACACAATTGTGTTCCTACCGCCTCTTGCAAGCTTTTCCAAAACTCACTAGTGAAAATGGGATCTCGATCGCTTACGATACTAGAAGGTATGCCATGTAGACGAACTATCTCTCGGAGATAAACAGATGCTAACCATGTTGCTGTCCTTTTACTCTTAACGGGAATGAAATGGGTGCTCTTGGTAAGTCTATCTACTACTACCCAAATCCCCGTATTACCCTTACTTGACCTCGGCAACCCGTCAACGAAATCCATGGAAACACTCTCTCATTTACACAACGGAACTTCTAAAGGGTGAAGCAAACCACCAGGCTTCTTTTGCTTAGCCTTGACTTGCTGACACACTAAGCATCTAGAAACAAACTCAGCCACGTCCTTCTTCATTCCGGCCCAAAAGAAAACTCGCTTCATGTCCCTATACATCTTGTCACCACCGATATGTATTATCATCTTAGAACGATGTGCTTATTCAAGGATTGTCCTTCTCAAACTCTCGTCTCCTGATACGCAAAGTCTCCCATCCCTATGCAACCAACCTTATTAATCCATAGTATACCTACTAAGATGGCTCGAAGACTCCCCTCTTATGAGCTTGTCTGCTATCTCTATCAGCTGTGGGTCATCTCGCTGTGCCGCTCCTATCTGTCCCAGAAGCGTAGGTTGCACCTCTAATGATGTCAACATACCGGGTACATAATCGATAGAGGGTTTAAAGTCAAAGGTAGATATGTACTCTAAACTCTACCGCTCAACAAACAAAGGACTCAAAGTCAACCTCTTTCTACTCAAGGCATCAGATACAACGTTACCCTTGCCAGGGGTATATGAAATCTCAAAATCGTAGGATGCTAAGAACTCCATCCACCTATGTTGCCTTAAGTTTAGATCTTTTTTGAGAGAACAAGTATTTTAGTGACATATGGTCTGTATACAACTCAAACCTCTCTCCAAGAAAATAGTGACGCCAAGACTTAAGAGCAAAAACTATGGCAGCTAACTCTAAGTCATGGGTAGGGTAATTCTTCTCATGGACCTTCAACTGCCTTCCACCATAGCATATCACCCTTCCCTCTTGCATCAAAACTGCGCCAAGTTCTATCCCGCAAGCATCGGTATACACTATGAAAGGTTTACTCCCATCCAGCAAAACAAAAACTGGAGCTGTCGTCAAAGCCCTCTTCAAACGTTGGAAAGGATCGTCACAGTCAACATCCCAAGAAAAGGTCAAATTATTTTTCGTTAACTGCATAAGTGAGGCTGATATCTTCGCAAAGTCTTTAATGAACTTCCTATAATAGCCTGCCAACCCAAGAAAACTTCTTACTTCCGTTGCATTCCTAGAAATCTTCCAATCTTGGATTGCCACCACCTTCGCCGGAACCACTGTTATCCCCTCCTTAGAGACCACGTGCCCTAATAACCTTACTTCCTTCGTCCAAAAATGGCATTTGGAGCACTTAGCCATGAGTTGATGTGCTCGAAGGGTCTCTAAGACTTCCCTAAGATGTAGGGCATGCTCTTCCTCGCTTCTAGAGAATATCAAGATATCATCCATAAAGATTACCACAAACTTGTTTAGAAACTCCCTAAACACCCTACTCACCAAGTCTACGAAACATGCGGGTGCATTCGTCAAACCAAAAGGCATGACGAGCCACTCGAAAAAACCGTCGGGAGTACTAAAAGCAGTCTTATCTATACTATCCTCAGCTACCCTCAACTGATGAAATCCTGTAGCTAAGTCCAACTTCGAGAAAGCTGAAGCACTAACCAACTGATCGAATAAATCATCTATCCTCGGCAATGGGTGTCTATTTTTATTCGTGAGTTTACTTAGCTCCCTATACTCCACGCATAATCAAAGCGAACCGTCCGCCTTTGTAGCAAAAACAATTGGGGGACCCCATTCCGAAATACTTCTTCTTATGAACTTTTCTCAAGCAGCTCCCCTACTTGTTTACTGAGTTCCTTCCTCTCTCTCGGAGCCATGTGGCACACTGGCAATGCAACTGGCTTTGCATTATCTACTACGTATATACGGAAGTCTATCTCGCGCCTTAGGGGTAAACCTTGAACCTCACCAAAGACGTCATCATACTCACAGACTTCTCGAACAGATTGCAAATCATCGATGGATGCGTCAAGTGATTCTAGGTAGCTAAGCAATACTGAACCCCTAGGGTCATAAGAAATATCAAGGGTCCTTCCACAACGAGTCAACAATCTAACTACCCTCCTTTCACAGTCTAGGATGGCACCATACCTGGCTAGCCATTCCATCTCTAGAATCAAACCATAGCCCATGAAACCAAGAATGTAGGCGTTGCATTCAAACTTAACGCCCAAGATAGACACTCTCAAATCCCGACAAATCATAGATAAATGAGCCAAACCACCAATAGGATTTGAGACTACAATGGGATCCATAAATAAACTAGTATTTAGGTGCAGTGTTTCAACTAATGAAGCAGATATAAATGAATGTGAAGCGCCAGAATCAAAAAATTTTTAAACAGGATGATCAAAAAGGAAAATCAAACTTTCGACAGAAATGTTTCTACCTCCTTCTTGTCCTGATGCCATGAGAGCATGAACCTGCCCTCCAGAAGTAGATCATGTCCTCTGTCCTTGCCCTTGCCTCCTAGGCAATCTTTAATCATATGTCCTGCCTCACCGCAATGGTAACAGCTAGGCTTCTTCTTCTTTCTACAGTCTTTCTTTAAGTGGCCAGGTATTCCACAATTGTGACACTTCCTTTTCTCTTGGCCCTTGTTATCCTTACCGCCTTTCTTTTGTTGTTTTTGTGCTTTCTTTGGATCCACTTTCTTATCCTGTGTCCTATCCATTTTAGCACATTTCTCCTCCTCATTCATCAATGCCATGTCAACAAGTTTCTCGGAAGTAGCCCTCATAGGAATGTGGGACATAGCCAACCCGTGAAGTGGTTCGTTCAAGCCCTTAGCAAATCTTAAGGCTTTCTTATGCGGCGTGTTCACCAACTCTAAACCAAATCTTGACAACTAGTTAAACTTGTTAACATACTCCTTAACAGACAAGTTTCCTTGTTTCAAAGCTAATAACTTCTCCATGTATAAACTTTCTTCTGCTTGTGAAAAAATTTTCAACTCGAACGTCTGTCTGAAATCCATCCATGTCTCCACTGCACATTCTCCACTCGTGACCTCCCACCAAAATGAAGCTTCATCCTTCATTAACCAAGCAGCTAGTTGAACCTTCCTTCCATAATCTACCTCAAAGATACCAAACAAGTTCTCCACTTCCTTAAGCCAATTTCTAGCCTCGACAAATGTCTCAGTTCCATGAAATGGTTTTCTGCCCATCGCACGAAAGTCCTTACATATCTTAGAAAAAGCATCTACACGTGGAGGAAGAGTTGCACGACTGCATCTAGGGGAGGAGGAACATTTGTTGGGCCTGCGGCAGTTGCCCTAGCCTCCAGATACCTTCTGAACTAGCCTGGTATCTGTACGCCCTCGGGTATATCGGGTTCCCCAGACATGCTAAAAAGAAAAAGGAAGAAATTCAAAACAAAGAATCGAAAGAAAGATATATGGCTTTTGGGATTATGTTTTTCGTAATAAACCTTTCTGCTGAAAATACCTTCTTTAAAACATGTTTTTGAAAATACTTCTTTTTAAAAATGCTTCTGAAAACGGTTTTCAAGATCTTTTATCTTCTCTGGTAAACTTCAGCTCTGATACCACTGACTCCCCATGTCCATTAATGTCACTCACTAAGGGAATGCATTAACTTTCATGGAGCGTTATAAGAGTATAGAACAGAACATCACAAGACAGATATATAAAGTGGTACTTAAAAATTCAAAATTTATTCATTGCAGCGGAAAGGCAAAACATGTCTGGTTACAACATCAAAACCACATACTAAAGCCAAGTACACAAATATCCATCTTGAAAAAAATTATTATCAGAGTACATAAAAGCAAAACCATAATCCCATTCCAAAATGCCATATGAAAGATACACAAAGCTGAGCATTACTTTCAGCACTTCCAGTAGAGAGAGAGTGAAAGAAATCCAAATCAAGCCTCGCTAGTCCCACCCTGAGAACCTAAGGGGCGGAGGAGGGGGGGAGGAAAGAAAAGAGGCGAAACAAAAAGGGTCAGACACAAAGTCTGGCGAGTCCAGTGACTTTAACAATATAATTAGTAAAGTAACAGGATAAGAACATAATCTGGATATAAGAGATGACTATAACATAAGCAGGTATGACAAGGTAAACAAGATGAACGAGGTATAACATTGATTGCGCTTCTAACCACTATAAGATATTTCCTGCACCGCACCAATACTAGTCTCATACTAAAAGGTGATCCCTCCCTACTAATCATAATAATGGTAGCTTCGTGTACTCCTAGCTTCTCTCGTAGGTGCCCACTTGCTCCTACCCCCACTAGTTATACCCACTGCCCTCCCCATTCGATCGACTCCTTAACTTGTAGATACCCGTGCCGGCCCCATAGTAAGGTGTATCACTCCCTAAAGTGGCAACCTGATACTACTAAAATGCACGGCTTATACCTACACGATGCAACAACGTCTTACCTACCAAACCGGACCCACGCACGCACATGACTCCGTTGGACTTGCGTTGCCATCGCTCTTTGCTCTTTTGACCTTTTACAATCAACCCCAGTAAGCGTGTCCCATCGTCGACCTAGTTCGAGCTCATATAGATACTAAAAATGGGTCACTGGTTGAAAATGGTCCTCATACTTGACACAAGCTTCCTCCTACGCTCGGCCCCCACTAGGATTTCCCACTTAACCCCCTTATTATTAATCCCATGTCTTACCAAATGTCTCATTATGGTTAAGTGCTCTTAATTATGTTTTCACATGCTATCCATGTCACCCACTTAACCCCTTTACCATTCCCATGTCTTACCACATGTTTTATCTTGGTTAAGTGTTTTAATTAATTTATTATACCCGTAATCGTATAAGAACTCCCACATTAGATTGTCGTTTGCGGTTGCTGGATGTGCCGGGCGGTTCCGGGCAGACTTCCACCGTAGTCCGAATCTAACCTCGTGCCTTAGCACTATTATGCATCTAATTTCTGCCTTTGACCTCTCACATTAGACTGCCGTTTGCGGTTGCTGGATATGCCTGGTGGTTCCAGGAAGACTTCTACCGCAATCCTAATCTAACCTCGTGTCTTAGGCGTTCATTGTCTTTTCCTTTTTATTCATACCCAATTTCATGTCTTTAATTAATGTATTCCAGTTGCCATAATTTCCAATTCTGCTTATAATGCTAATTCAAGTTATGCCTATAATTCCATGTATACAGGTTATACCACATTAGACCCAAATCAATTTCATAGTTATCAAAAATTTATGCCAAATCTCATTTTATTACATCTTTCCCAAACTTTTCACAATCATCTTAACGTTATTCGTACGTAAATCTCAACATAATATGATTTGGCTCGAAGTTAGCTTAATCTCAAAAGGAAAAAGGAAAAGAAGAAGGGAAGAGAATCAAACATCAAAATTGGCATAAACATATAAATAGGCATGTGAAATGAATAAAGATAAGATAGATCAGATAGGCATATGATAATAGCAATTGGGTATGAATCTGAAGGATAACAAATTACAAAACTTGATATGAATCATCTTGTTTACAGGCATATACATTAGATCCAATTTACAATCCTATCACTATTACTTTTTAATTTAATTATATGTGAAACTAACGTAAACTCACAGCGATAGGATTCTAAGAAAAGAGAATTAGTCGTTGTTGTAGCAAATCTGATCTTGAATAACCTCTTCTTTGATTGTTGAAGAAGAAAAGCTAAATTAATTTGAGTTGGAGCAGCAACATGGAGGCGCCATGGATTAGGGTTGAATAGATTAGGGTTGGGTTTAGGTGTTTATTTATAGATGAATTAGGGCCTTTAGATTTGATTAGGAACCATCTAAACCACTCAAATTAGAAAAACACGTCATCAGGAAACTGCCCAGAATCAACCTGTCGATTGGCCAATTTCAACCGGTCGACAGTTTTCACTTCTGCTTAAAAACGGTCGACTGGTGATAAATGGGCGGTCGACTTGTAAACGGTCGAATGGTGAAAAATGGTGGTCGACTTGTTTTCTAGCTTTAAACTTTAAATCTTCCGAGCTTCATAACTTCTTCATACGATGTTCGTTTTACGCAAACTCGGACTCTATCTCAAGCAGAATTCCGAGACGAACGCAATGCCGTAACCCGTTTCACTTAATTCTTCATCTAAAAATTAAGTATTCTTAAATTTGTCAGTTTTAATATTTTAAAATTACGGGGTGTTACAGTTAGACAATGCCAAGAAACGTTTCCATCTTAAGCTCGATTCAAACAGCCAAGAGCGGGTGGCTCTAAAGAAAGAGATAGAGGATCTCAAGACGGTTAATACCGAGCAAAAGGCGTCGCAGGATCGTTTTACCATAGATAAGGCTGCTTGGGAGGAGGAAAAAGCAAGCTTAAAGGATAATCTTACCCATGTTGAAAAGGAAAATGCAAGCTTAAATGACAAACTTGCTCATGCTGAGGAACGACAGCTCTTTCCGAAGGTAATGCTAATGTGGCTCTCGAGTCAGCCTCCACTGCTACTGTCAAACTTGCTGCATCCGAGAAGGAGATGGAGGAGTTCGACGAACTGCTAATGGACTTTTTTGTTCAAGTCATTTGGACTCGAGATATCTCTTGGATCAGTAACTATCCCACCACCTTGGTTAATGTATGGGAGTAGATTGTTGAAAGTGAGAAGCGATGCTTAAAGGTCGAGGAAATTGACGAGGACCAACTCATGCAGACTTTTCTCAGAGGTGGAGAGCCTGAGGCTTTAGCAGAGGGTAGGCGTCAAATTCAAGAGGCCATGGAGAAAGAGAGGCTTGAACTCAAGGGTAAGAACAAAATTGATGAATTTTCAAGCTCAGCCCCGGAGCCTAAGGCTTCTGAGGTTGAGGAGTATAATCCGGACGATCCCTTGATCTCTGGGGTGCCAGTTCCTCTAGCAGTTGGGGTTTCTACTACGGCTTCGGGTGAGGAGTCAGCCGAAGGTATCTCCATATTCTATCCACGATTTGTTAAAGCTATTGTAACTTGTCGTCGCATTATGGAGCAAACAATTGAGAAGACCACATTATCTCCCAAACTAGTAACAGTTTCTTCTCATAATATAGGTGTCAAGCCGACAGAGAAGGATGCAGCAAGATAAGCAGAGGTTGAGGAAGTCAGTGTACCCCGTAGTGCTAAAGTTCATGAGGTCCCAAGTTAAACCGAGGGCATAACAATCGAAAAGGCCATCGCGGTATCAAGCACCGATGTTCCCAAGGATGCTAAAATTATCGGAGCCTTGGATGACATCGATGGTGATAACGGGGATGAAGACGGGGAGGTCGTCATCACAGGAGAGACCAAGGGTGATGACAGCATGACTTTAGCCGCCATGAAGGCCAAAAAAGATGAACAGCTGGCCTTAAAAATAAAGGAGCAAGAGCCCCTGAATGTGGCGCCTATATCTGTGGCTGATCCCAAATCTGGGTTAATTATAAGCTTTCTGCTAAGTCGATAACTACACAGCTTGCGTCCCAATCCTCTGACCTTCCACAGGATCCTCCTTCGGATAAGAAGAAGAGGAAAAAGCAGGATAAATCTGATGCCGACAAGGAGGAGCCGAAGAAGCAAAAGAAGGAGAAGAGGCAAAGGTCATCCCCCAAGCCCAAGTAGAGCCAGTTTGTTTATGTCTTTTCTCTTTTTAGTTGTTCCACTTGCCTTATGATGTAGTTGCGAGTACGACCATCGTATTTTGTCTAGCTTTGTCTTGTAAATCTGCACTTAGTAAATGAAAATCTGTTTCTTTTGCATTATTTTATACCTGCAAGTTTATCATTCTCAGTCATAAACATTATCGTTCTCAGTCATAAACATTTGAATCATAGCTAAGTTAGAATCATGTGTAATGAAAATTAAAAAAAAATCCCGCACTATGCATAAGTGTGTATAAGTATGCCCCCAATCAATCATTAATATTATGCTTGGCCAGGGCTTATTGAGGATTGATTAGAGTCATATATGTACTGCCCCCCATGTCCGGAAATGAGGGGGTAAGGCTCAGCTTTCATTCTTGTTCCCGATTCTGCAGCGGGATAGGAGCCCTTTCGTGGCACTTAACCAAACGCCTTTATACTCTCCTATCGTATGCCTAGGATAGAGTTCGAACTCAGCTTTCAATTTGCTCCCCGTTCCTTCAGTGGGGTAGAAGTTATTTTGTGATGCCCGGTCTCTGGCACCTTTATACTCTCCCGTCGAATGCCAAGGGTAGAGTGCAGTCAAGAAAATCTTTACAATGACGGTACACCTTCACGTCTCGTGGACAATCCATTTCCTTATCCTTTGTACTCTTTCTCAGGTCATGAGAAGTAGAGTGTTGGTAGTTGTGTCATTTACTTCATTGCACCCTCGATGTTCTGCACACTATTGATCTTCTGATCTGATAGAAGGTACTTTGAATTATGTGCTCCGAGATTGTTGCAAGGTTCATAGCAAATTTAAAAGATTATAATGATTCATGTGAGTAAAGAATGACAGAGTAAACAAGAAATGGTGTGGTAAAAGTAAATGACACAAGATATTTTATAGTGGTTCGGTCGAATCATGACCTACGTCCACTTTATAATCTTTCATTTATATAACTGGACTATTCTAGGTAAGTCGTGCCTTTTTACATGGCCCTAAAAACAAAAGACTAAAAATGATAATTTCATGTCATGTAGTGTCGCAAATGCTGGGCATTACACACTTTAGGGATATCATTTCCGTCCACGGTCGCTAGCTTGAAAGATCCATTATCAAGCCTCCGTAGGATGGTATACGGTCCTTCCCATTTCGGTCCCAAATATAGTGGGGGTGGAAAGACATGCTTTAGAACCAAGTCTCTGGGTTCAAAGGTTCGAGCTCGGACCCTTCTGTTGTAATATCGAGCGACTTGTTGTTTGTACCTCAAGGCACGTAGATCCGCTTCATCCCTTTTCTCTTATACCATATCCAGGAATTCGAGGAGCAGTTCATTGTTAGTTATTCGGTCGTAGTAAGTGACCCGGTACTTATAACTCAACCGGGA
Organism: Allium sativum; assembly: GCA_030737875.1. Lineage (NCBI taxonomy): Eukaryota > Viridiplantae > Streptophyta > Magnoliopsida > Asparagales > Amaryllidaceae > Allium > Allium sativum. The sequence goes on from CM060926.1 coordinate 778,788,402, forward strand.
TGAATGCTTCAGATCCGAAAGCAAGGGAAAAGGGTGTATGCCCGGTGTCCGATTTAAGGTTGTTATGTAGGCCCACAATGCCAAAAGGTAGCTTGTCGACCTACATGGCCTTGGCCTGTTTCAATCGCTTCTTCAAAATGGACTTGATTACTTTGTTTGCCGCTTTTACCTGTCCATTTGACTGCAGATCCGTCACAGCTGTGAATCGCTTCTCGACATGATATCTCTGGAAAAATTTCCGGAACTCGGTACTGTTAAATTGGGTCCCATTATCTGTTATGATGACTTTCGGAATTCCAAATCGACATATAATGTTTCTCACGACGAAGTTGATCACCCTCTTGGTTGTGATCGTGGTCAATGGTTCGGCTTCGACCCACTTAGTAAAGTAATCCACAGCTACAATGGTGAATTTCGCTCCGCCCTTTGCAATGGGGAGGCTTCCAATAATGTCAATTCCCCACACAGCGAAGGGCTACGGACTCATCATCATTTTCAACTGGCTAGGAGGTGCCCTGGGAATCTTCGAGAACTTCTGGCATGCGTCGAAGCGTCATGCACACTTAGCCACATCTTTGTTCACAGTAGGCCGGAAATAGCCATAACGCAGTATCTTCTTCGCTAGTGTTTGTCCTCCAGTGTGGTCGCTACATACACCTTCGTGAGCTTCTCTCTACACTCTTTCTATGTCGTCGTGGGATATACACCGGAGGAGCGACATTAAGAACCCTTGTCGGTATAAAACTTTGCCTTGCATGACATATCTTGTAACACCCCGGATTTTTAAATAATCGAATTAACTAAATTAAAGAATAATAAATCTCAGACGTGATAATTATGGGGATTGGGTTGCGCCACTATGTTCGACTCGGAATTCTAGTGAAGATAGAGTTCGAGTTTGCGGGAAACGAGTACCGGATGAAAGAGTTATGGACGAACGAAGTTTGGTGGCAAAGTAGAGGAAAAAAAATATAAATGCACTGGCGCACTTGGGAAGTGCGCCAGTACATATTTACACTGGCGCACCTGCCAAGTGCGCCCAGGCCGAGGCTGGAGCCTGCACAGCTTTCTGGTTCAGGCTGACCCATGTTGTTGAGTCCATTCTGACTCCTTGCTGAGTCATTAGGGCTGACTCATCACCCTATCATAATTGAATGGTTTTGATTAACCCTAAGAACATCCGACGGCTTAAATTAATTCATAACTCTATAAAAAGACCCATAGACACAAACCCTAAATTAGAATTAAAACTAAAACTATGGCCGTCATGCTGTTGTCTTGAACCCTAGAGCAGCCGCCACCAAAATTAAGAGGAAGAACAGCAACCAAATCAGAACTACTTAACCCTAACAGCGATTCTTCATCAAAGGAGCGCTAATTCAACTCCAGAAATCAGAATTCAGAACTCAAGACTGCTTTTGAGTTGTGAGTTCGATAGTTTTAGCAAAATAATTAGTAATTTAATTAGATTAAGTTATAATGCGGATTGTATGGATGTGATATGAAGTATTGATTGCATGTTGTAATTATGTTGTAGGATTATGATTGAAATACCTATGATGTTATGTTGTGATGCGAAGTTATGTTGCTATCATCCATGTTGTAATCTTATATACAATCAAACCGTCATGTTTCTTATGCTAGTTTGCGATATTGATTCATACGATAAATCATATGTAGGAAAGTTTAGATGTTGATTCAAACATGAATCATATACAAGTTTGGGTAGAATTACATGTGACCTTACATGATTATGGCACCTAGTTTATGTGAGAATTTAATTGAAAAATTAGGGTATGACATGATACTTTACATGTTAGATATTAGTTTACACCATTGTTGCGATGTATAAATCACATATGTGAATTTATGAGTTGGACATGAATCATGTTATGTTATTACCTATGCAAGTTTGACCCCTTTAGATATAGGTTTATGACATATGATGTTTATGCAAGTTTAACCCCTTTAGATATAGGTTTATGACATATGTTGTCTATGCAAGTTTGTGGCCATTATTTCATCAAGTTCACACCTTTAAATTTGGATCTATGTTATACATGATGTTTATGCAAGTTTGTGGCCAATTTCTCATCAAGTTCACACCTTTAAATTTGGAACCATGACATATGTTGTTATGCAAGTTGTAATCTTGGCCTATGCAAGTTTTAGATGTAGAACATCATTCACATATGCAAGTTCACCCCTATGTTAGATCTATGTTTTAATTATGTGTATATATGTGATGTTTTCTTTTATTTCATGAGTTAGACTATTCGAGTCTAACGTATATCTTTACGTTAAACGAACAAACGTACTACGTGGGGAAAAGGGGATAATATTAAAAATGTTTAATTGGCATAAATGACTTAAAAGGCATAAAATAAAATTGTGGTGAAATTGGTATGATTTTACATACCATAAATGGATGGACATAATTGAGTCAATTATGGACATCGCTAAATTTGGAATTGATTGATAATTTGAATAGGGAAAGTAATTCAAATTGGGGGTGATTAATTAGGAGTAATTAATCGTCTAAGACACGAGGCTAGACTCTTTTGTGGTGTAAGACTGCCCGGACCCGCCCGGCAAATCCAGCTGCCACAAATGTCAGTCTAATGTGAGAGGTCTTAGGCATAAACTAAATACGTAACAATTGTAAAGACACGAGGTTAGGCTCTTTTGTGGTGTAAGACTGCCCGGACCCGCCCGGCAAATCCAGCTGCCACAAATGCCAGTCTAATGTGAGAGGTCTTTATGAGGTTACGGTCTTAATGAATTAAGAAACACTTAACCAGATAAGCATGTAGTGGGACATGAGGGGGTTAAGTGGGTGCCTTGGGTGGCATGTGGAATCTAGTGGGTGCCTTGGGTGGCATTTGGAAATACGATTAGAAACACTTAACCAAAATATGAAACATGTAATTGAAACGTGAATAAGAAGTGGGTTAAGTGGGATGTACTAGAGGGGACCAAGCTTAGGTGGATAGCTTGCGTCAAGTAATGGGGGCCCGTTTCAACCAGTAACCCATACGTATCTTTATGGGCTCGACCCAAGTCGAGGACGGGACACGCATACTGGGCTTGACTGTAAGAGGCCAAACCGGGTTAGCGGTGGCAACGCAAGTCCAACGGGTTCATATGCGTGTGTGGACCCGGGCTGGTAGGTAAGACGTTGTTGCATCGTGTAGGTATAAGCCGTGCATTCTTGGTGGTATCGGGTTGCCACTTTGGGGAGTGATACACCCCACTGTGGGGCCAGAACGGGTATCTACGAGTTAGGGAGCCGATCGCTTGGGGGTAGTGGGTACACCTAGTGGAGATAGGGGCAGACGACACCTATGAAGGCAGCTAGGGGTGCACGAAACTACCAATATCATTATTAAGTCTGTAGGCGGGATCAATCTTAGGGTGACTAGTAGTGGTGAAGTATACTAGTGGCGGTGCAGTTTAGGAATTATCCCATAGTGTTGGTGTAGTTCAGTAATTATCCTATAGTAGTTTAGGTGCGCTTTAACGATATCGTAATTCATCTTGTTTCCTTGTTTACTCTGTCATACTCAATGGCTCATGGTCATTTCCCTATTTTCCAACTTATGCCTTAGCCTAGTTACTTTGTTAATTATATTGTTAGAATTATCGCACTCGCCAGACTTTATGTCTGACCCCACTTTTCCATCTCTTTCCTTCCCCCCTCCCTCCAGGTGTTCAGGTTCGAACTAGCACCAGTGGAGCTTGATCTTGGACTACTTTTAGAAGATTTCTTGGACCGCTGAAGTAAAGTTCAGCTTCTCTTTATTTATGGCTATTTTAATGTTGGGGATTATGTCTTTCAGTTTATGTACTTTGTTTTATCAAGATGGATATGATGTACTTGACTTTGGTTTATGGTTTTGATGATGTAATCAAACATATGGGTTTATCCGCTGCAATGAAATAAAGTTTTAATTTTCAAGTACTGTTTATATATGTCTTGTTGTGATTTTCTGTTCTATACTTACTTAAAATGCTCCATGGAAGTTAATGCATTCCCTTTGTGAGTGACATTAATGGACGTGGGGTGTTACACGTGGTATCGAAGCTGAAGGTTACCAGAACAGATATGAATTTTTGAAAAACTATTTTTCAAAACAATTTTTATAAAGAAGTACCTTCAAAAGTATGATTTAAAGATAGTATTTTCAAAATAAAAGTATATTTTGGAAAGCATAACCCCAAGATCCATATATCTTTCCTTTAGTCCTTTTTGTATTGAATCTTTCCTTTTTCGTTTCAGCATGTCTGAAGCATCTGAGATACCAGAGGGCGTTCATGTGCCCGGTTGATTCCGTCAATATCTTGAGGCTAGGGCCACCGCCGCAGGTCCAGCAAATCCTTCTCCTCCTCCTCGTGTCGATAATTTCGCAAAGATATGTAAGGACTTTAGAGCTATGGGTGGAAAACCTTTTCACGGGGCGGAGACATTTGTTGAAGCTCGTAACTGGCTAAAGGAGGTGGAAGAATTGTTTGGAATTTTTGAAGTGGATGATGGAAGGAAAGTCCAGCTAGCTGCGTGGCTAATGAAGAATGAGGCCTCATTTTGGTGGGAGGTCACTAATGTGGGTCGTCCAGTCGATACATAGCAAGACTTTAGGCAGAGGTTTGAGGCAAAGTTTCTCTCACGGGCTGAAGAGAATCTATACATGGAAAGGTTCTTGTCACTGAAGCAAGGGAATTTATCGGTAAAAGAGTACGTTAAAAAAGTCAACCAATTGGCAAGGTTTGGCTTAGACTTGGTGAACACTCCAGAAAAGAAGGCTCTAAGATTTGTTAAGGGTTTAAACGAGCCGCTCCATGGGTTAGCTATGACCCACATTCCCATGGGGGCTACCTTTGAGAGGTTAGTTGACATGGCACTCATGCATGAAGAGGAGAAGGGCGCCAATGCTAATAAGGCACCCGAGAAGAAAGGGGATCAAAAGAAGCCGCAACAGCAACAACAGAACAAGAAAGGTGGCAAAGGCAACGATGCTAAGGGGAAGAAGAAATGCTTTAACTGTGGGACACCCGGCCATCTAAGCAAAGATTGTAGGAAGAAGAAGAAGACCGGTTGTTTCCACTGTGGCGAAGCGGGACATCTTATTAAGGACTTCCCAAAGAAAGGGAAGAGGGCAGGGTCTACCTCGGGAGGACAGGTGCAAGCTCTTATGGCACCCGGGCAGGCAAGGGGACAAGTTCAGGGCCTCGTGGTCCCACCGCTGCAAGAACGAGGTAGAGCAATTTCCGTTGAAAGTTTAGTTTTTCTGTTTGATCATCATGTCCGTACTTTATTCGATTCTGGCGCATCGCATTCGTTTATCTCTACATCATTAGTTGAAACACTGCACCTAGATACTAGTCTTGTTACTGATCCCTTAGTAGTCTCAAATCCTATTGGTGGTTCGGCTCATCTTTCTATGATTTGTTTGGATTTGAGAGTGTTTATCTTGGGCGTTGAGTTTGAATGCAACGCTTTTGTTCTTGGCTTCATGGGCTACGGTTTAATTCTAGGTATGGATTGGCTAGCTAGATATGGGGTCATCCTAGATTGTGAAAGAAGGGTAGTTAGATTGTTGACTCGTTCGGGAAAGACCCTTGATATTTCTTGTGACCCTAGAGGTCCAGTAATGCTTAGTTACCTAGAATCCCTTGACGCATCCGATGATGATTTACATTCTGTTCCCATAGTCCGTGAATATGCTGATGTCTTAGATGAGGTGAGGGGTTTACCCCCAAAACGTGAAATTGACTTTCGAATATATCTAGTGGACAATGCAAAGCCAGTTGCATTGCCAGTGCGCCACATGGCTCCAAGAGAAAGAAGAGAACTCAGTAAGCAAGTGAAAGAATTGCTTGAGAAGGGGTTCATCAGACGTAGTATATCGGAGTGGGGTGCTCCAGTAGTATTTGCCACAAAGGTGGATGGGTCCCTTAGACTTTGTGTGGACTATACGGAGCTTAATAAACTTACTAAGAAGAATAGACACCCACTGCCGAGGATTGACGATCTTTTCGATCAGTTAGTTAGCGCCTCAGTGTTTTCGCAGTTGGACTTAGCCACTGGTTTCCATCAGTTGAGAGTGGATGAGGATAGCATAGACAAGACTGCCTTTAGGACTCTAGACGGTTTCTTCGAGTGGCTGGTGATGCCCTTCGGTTTGACAAACGCCCTCGCATACTTTGTTGATTTGATGAGTAGGGTGTTTAGGGAGTACCTTAATAGATTCGTGGTGGTCTTTGTAGATGACATCTTGATCTTTTCTAAGAGCGAGGAAGAGCATGCCCTACATCTTAGGGAAGTGTTGGAGACTCTTCGAGCGCATAGCCTTAAAGCTAAATTTTCCAAATGTCACTTTTGGAGGAAAGAAGTGCGATTCTTAGGGCACGTGGTTTCCAAAGAAGGGGTAGCCATGGATCCCGCGAAGATAGTGGCCATCCAAGATTGGAAGGTCCCTAAAAATGCTACCGAGATGAGAAGTTTCTTTGGGTTGGCTGGCTACTATAGGAAGTTTATCAAAGACTTCGCAAAAAATATCAGCTCCATTAACACGCTTGACGAAGAAGAACTTAGTCTTCACGTGAGACGTAGATTGTGATGATGCGTTCCAACGTTTAAAGAGAGCTTTGACCACAACCCCAGTCTTAGTATTGCCAGATGGGAGTAAGCCATTTACCGTTTATACTGATGCTTGTGGGACAGGACTAGGCGCAGTCCTAATGCAAGAGGGAAGGGTAATAGCCTATGGTGGAAGGCAGTTGAGAGTGCATGAAAGAAATTACCCTACACATGACCTAGAGTTGGCCGCTATTGTTTTCGCGCTTAAGTCTTGGCGTCATTATCTTCTTGGCGAGAAATTCGAATTGTTCACTGATCACAAATCGCTAAAATACTTATTTTCTCAGAAGGACTTGAACTTAAGGCAGCAAAGGTGGATGGAGTTCTTAGCATTCTACGACTTCGAGATAGCATATACCCCTGGCAAGGGTAACGTAGTGGCCGATGCCTTAAGTAGAAAAAGATTATACTTAAGTCCTTTGTTTGTTGGGCGGCGAAGTTTAGAGTTCATTTCTACGTTTGACTTTACACCTTCCATTGACTTCGTACCCGGTTTGCTAGCATCCTTAGAGGTTAGACCTACGCTTTTAGGACGGATTGGCGAAGCACAGCGAGACGACCCACAGTTGGTTGAGTTAGTAGAAAAGCTCAAAGGAGGGGAGTCATCGAGCCATCTCCGTAGGTATACCCTAGATGATAAGGGTTGGTTACGTAGGGACGGTAGACTTTGTATACCAAAAGACGATGACCTAAGGAAGACCATTCTTGATGATGCACATCGTTCGAAGATGACCATCCATCCCGGGGGGACAAGATGTACATGGACATGAGACGAGTTTACTTTTGGGCCGGCATGAAGAAAGATGTGGCTGAGTATCTCGCTAGATGCTTGGTGTGCCAACAAGTAAAAGCAGAGCAAAAGAAGCCCGATGGATTGCTTCATCCATTGGAGGTCCCACAATGGAAGTGGGAAAGCGTCTCGATGGACTTTATTGACGGATTACCAAGATCGAGGAAGGGTAATACGGGTATTTGGGTCGTGGTAGAAAGACTTACTTAGAGCGCCCATTTCATTCCCGTGAAGAGTAAGAGGACTGCTCCATGGTTAGCCTCCGTATACATTCGAGAAATAGTTCGTTTGCACGGTGTTCCTTCTAGCATAGTGAGCGACCGCAATCCTATTTTCACTAGCGAATTTTGGAGAAGCTTGCAAGAGGCGGTAGGGACTCAGTTATGTTTGAGCACCGCATATCATCCTTAGACGGACGACCAGACCGAGAGGGTGAATCGTATTCTAGAGGACTTATTGAGGTTATGTGTCTTAGATTTCGGAGGTACATGGGAGGAACATCTTCCGTTGGTAGAATTCGCATATAATAACAGCTTTCAGTCTAGCATTGGCATGGCACCATTCGAAGCTCTTTATGGACGGCCGTGTCGTTCGCCTACATGTTGGTGGGAAGCTACAGATAAGATCTTGCTTGGGCCCGATATGATTAGAGAGACTTTGGAAAAGATTGATTTGATCCGAAGAAGGATGAAGACGGCGCAAGATTGGCAGAAATCTTATGCGGACAAGAGGAGGTCAGATCTTGAGTTTGAGGTTGGGGACATGGTCTTTGTCAAAGTGTCTCCATTACGGAACGTCGTTCGCTTTGGGTCCGTTGGGAAGTTAGCACCAAGGTTCATAGGGTCGTTTCCTATTAAGGAAAGGATTGGGCAGATGGCGTATAGAGTGGAGTTGCTCGAAAGACTTAGTGGTGTACACGACGTATTCCATGTATCACATTTGAGGAAGTGCTTGCACGAGACCGCGGAAGTGGTAGAGCCGAGCTTGCTTAGAGAGGTGGAGATCGAGCGTGATGCGACGATTCGACGAGCTCCTATGCGCATTCTTGGGTCGGAGATTAAGAAATTGAGAAGTCGAGAGGTCAAGCTAGTCGAAGTGCAATGGGGAGATGATGAGAGCAACGCTACTTGGGAGACGGAAGCGAAAATGCGTTCATTGTACCCTTTTCTTTTCGAGGGTATGTCTTTTAATTTCTCCTTTATCGTTTATCTTGTACTTATCTTATCTTTAGTGTGTCCTCTCGCTAGTATCCTTGACCTTTAGATAGGATAGTCCTATGGTTGAAACATGTGTTTGAGACATGTTATGGATGGTGGATGCACGTGGATGCAAGTGTTTGTTAGTGGTTGCTCGTGGATGCATATACACACACTTTAGGCACTAGATCGGCTCAGTCACTTCATATTGCATATTGCATATAAATGTGTGTACATATTTGAATAATGAATGAATAATGGTTGTATCATCATATGGATGTTGCATTTTGGTGAATGGTTGTGCACACATGTAGAAATGATATGTATCGATAAGGTTCTTTCGCATACATAATGGACGCATGGCACTATCATGGTTTGCATTAAGGAGGTCAACTGAATCAGTAGACCGCCTGATTTTGCATTAGATAAGGAACATATACACACACTTCTTGCATATGTTCATACAACATTAGAAATTTTATAAGGACAATGGATGCCTTGTTTGATGGTTGAGTAGATGGTTGTTTGGATGGTAGGATATACATTCTCCTTAACTTGGAGATTTCAGGGGCGAAATCCTTTAAGGAGGGGAGAATGTAACACCCCGGATTTTTGAATAATCGAATTAACTAAATTAAAGAAAAATAAATCTCAGATGTGAGAATTATGAATTATGGGGATTGGGTTGCGCCACTGTGTTCGTCTCGGAATTCTAGTGAAAATAGAGTCCGAGTTTGCGGGAAACGAGTACCGGATGAAAGAGTTATGGACGAACGAAGTTTGGTGGCAAAGTAGAGGAAAAAATATAAATGCACTGGCGCACTTGGGAAGTGCCCCAGTACATATTTACACTGGCGCACCTGCCAAGTGCGCCCAGGCCAAGGCTGGAGCCTGCACAGCTTTCTGGTTCAGGCTGACCCGTGTTGTTGAGTCCATTCTGACTCCTTGCTGAGTCATTAGGGCTGACTCATCACCCTATCATAATTGAATGGTTTTGATTAACCCTAAGAACATCCGACGGCTTAAATTAATTCATAACTCTATAAAAAGACCCATAGACACAAACCCTAAATCAGAATTAAAACTAAAACTATGGCCGTCATGCTGTTGTCTTGAACCCTAGAGCAGCCGCCACCAAAATTAAGAGGAAGAACAACAACCAAATCAGAACTACTCAACCCTAACAGCGATTCTTCATCAAAGGAGTGCTAATTCAACTCCAGAAATCAGAATTTAGAACTCAAGACTGCTTTTGAGTTGTGAGTTCGATAGTTTTAGCAAAATAATTAGTAATTTAATTAGATTAAGTTATAATGCGGATTGTATGGATGTGATATAAAGTATTGATTTCATGTTGTAATTATGTTGTAGGATTATGATTGAAATACCTATGATGTTATGTTGTGATGCGAAGTTATGTTGCTATCATCCATGTTGTAATCTTATATACAATCAAACCGTCATGTTTCTTATGCTAGTTTGCGATATTGATTCATACGATAAATCATATGTAGGAAAGTTTAGATGTTGATTCAAACATGAATCATATACAAGTTTGGGTAGAATTACATGTGACCTTACATGATTATGGCACCTAGTTTATGTGAGAATTTAATTGAAAGATTAGGGTATGACATGATACTTTACACGTTAGATATTAGTTTACACCATTGTTGCGATGTATAAATCACATATGTGAATTTATGAGTTGGACATGAATCATGTTATGTTATTACCTATGCAAGTTTGACCCCTTTAGATATAGGTTTATGACATATGATGTTTGTGCAAGTTTAACCCCTTTAGATATAGGTTTATGACATATGTTGTCTATGCAAGCTTGTGGCCATTATTTCATCAAGTTCACACCTTTAGATTTGGATCTATGTTATACATGATGTTTATGCAAGTTTGTGGCAAATTTCTCATCAAGTTCACACCTTTAAATTTGGAACCATGACATATGTTGTTATGCAAGTTGTAATCTTGGCCTATGCAAGTTTTAGATGTAGAACATCATTCACATATGCAAGTTCACCCCTATGTTAGATCTATGTTTTAATTATGTGTATATATGTGATGTTTTCTTTTATTTCATAAGTTAGACTATTCGAGTCTAACGTATATCTTTACGTTAAACGAACAAACGTACTACGTGGGGAAAAAGGGGATAATATTAAAAATGTTTAATTGGCATAAATGCCTTAAAAGGCATAAAATAAAATTGTGGTGAAATTGGTATGATTTTACATACCATAAATGGATGGACATAATTGAGTCAATTATGGACATCGCTAAATTTGGAATTGATTGATAATTTGAATAGGGAAAGTAATTCAAATTGGGGGTGATTAATTAGGAGTAATTAATCGTCTAAGACACGAGGTTAGACTCTTTTGTGGTGTAAGACTGCCCGGACCCACCCGACAAATCCAACTGCCACAAATGTCAGTCTAATGTGAGAGGTCTTAGGCATAAACTAAATACGTAACAATTGTAAAGACACGAGGTTAGGCTCTTTTGTGGTGTAAGACTGCCCGGACCCGCCCGGCAAATCCAGCTGCCACAAATGCCAGTCTAATGTGAGAGGTCTTTATGAGGTTACGGTCTTAATGAATTAAGAAACACTTAACCAGATAAGCATGTAGTGGGACATGAGGGGGTTAAGTAGGTGCCTTGGGTGGCATGTGGAATCTAGTGGGTGCCTTGGGTGGCATTTGGAAATACGATTAGAAACACTTAACCAAAATATGAAACATGTAATTGAAACGTGAATAAGAAGTGGGTTAAGTGGGATGTACTAGAGGGGACCAAGCTTAGGTGGATAGCTCGTGTCAAGTAATGGGGGCCCGTTTCAACCAGTAACCCATACGTATCTTTGTGGGCTCGACCCAAGTCGAGGACGGGACACGCATACTGGGCTTGACTGTAAGAGGCCAAACCGGGTTAGCGGTGGCAACGCAAGTCCAACGGGTTCATATGCGTGTGTGGACCCGGGCTGGTACGTAAGACGTTGTTGCATCGTGTAGGTATAAGCCGTGCATTCTTGGTGGTATCGGGTTGCCACTTTGGGGAGTGATACACCTCACTGTGGGGCCAGCACGGGTATCTACGAGTTTGGGAGTCGATCGCTTGGGGGTAGTGGGTACACCTAGTGGAGATAGGGGCAGACGGCACCTATGAAGGCAGCTAGGGGTGCGCGAAACTACCAATATCATTATTAAGTCTGTAGGCGGGATCAATCTTAGGGTGACTAGTAGTGGTGCAGTATACTAGTGGCGGTGCAGTTTAGGAATTATCCCATAGTGTTGGTGTAGTTCAGTAATTATCCTATAGTAGTTTAGGTGCGCTTGTCATACTCAATGGTTCATGGTCATTTCCCTATTTTCCAACTTATGCCTTAGCCTAGTTACTTTGTTAATTATATTGTTAGAATTATCGCACTCGCCAGACTTTATGTCTGACCCCCCTTTTCCATCTCTTCCCCCCCCCCTCCAGGTGCTCAGGTTGGAACTAGCACCAGTGGAGCTTGATCTTGGACTGCTTTTAGAAGATTTCTTGGACCGCTAAAGTAAAGTTCAGCTTCTCTTTATTTATGGCTATTTTAGTGTTGGGGATTATGTCTTTTAGTTTATGTACTTTGTTTTATCAAGATGGATATGATGTACTTGTCTTTGGTTTATGGTTTTGATGATGTAATCAAACATATGGGTTTATCCGCTGCAATGAAATAAAGTTTTAATTTTCAAGTACTGCTTTATATCTATCTTGTTGTGATTTTCTGCTCTATACTTACTTAAAATGCTCCATGGAAGTTAATGCATTCCCTTTGTGAGTGACATTAATGGACGTGGGGTGTTACATATCTAGAGGCCTTGCGAATGATAGCACGCCTTTCACTCTTTTTGGTGGAAAGTGTCCCATTTATCAGGAAGTTCTTTAAGGGTGTCATCCACAATTCCCTTTCCGGGTCAGTCTCCAATACAAGAACAATTTCCATCTAATCGATACTTGGAGACTGTAGTACCTCTATTGGGACCATCTTTGTGTCCTCAGTGTTGTCAGAACTAGCCATCTTGGCCAACTTATCTACCGTCTGGTTCTCTGATCGGGGGATATGTGTTATGCTATAGTGTTTGAAGCCATCTAGGATTTTTCTCACTTCCTTTAAATATGATACCAGCCTTAGCCCTTTGGCCTGAAATTCTTCGCTGACCTTGTTCACAACTATCTTTGAATTGCAAAAGATATCCAGCTTTGCTATCCCCAACTCCTTTGCAAGCATAAGCCCAGCAACCAGGGCTTCATACTCTGAGTCATTGTTCGTGGCGTGGAACTCTAATCTCAAAGCATAATATATCGATCGTTCTTCGAGAGTTACAAGTACCACTCTAGCACCAGATCGTCTGTCATTCCTGGCTCCGTCACTATATAGTTTCCAGGCGTTGGGGTCAACTAGTGATTTTGAGGTATCAACTTCTTCATTCACTACATCGTCCTCCGAGATAGTAAATTCTGCTATAAAATCTGCCAACACTTGCCCCATTATCGATCTTTGGGTTTGACAGTTCAAATCAAATTGACTTAACTCAATATTCCATTTGAGAAGCCTTCCTGACGTCTCTGGTCTCTGTAAAACCTGTCGGAGCGGATGGTCAGTGTATACAGTGATGGGATGAGCCTGAAAATAATGGCGAAGCTTTCTATATGCGATCATCAGAATATATGCAAGCTTTTCTATCTTTGGGTAGTTCCGTTCTGCTGCCGTTGGCTTCTTACTTACGTAGTACACAGGTCTCTGGATTTTATCTTCTTATCTTACCAGGGCCGAGCTTATTGTGTGAGACGACACTGCCAATAACACGAACAAGTCCTCATTGTCTACTAGCTTGGATAATATCAGGGGTTTTTCCAGATGATTCAGGAGGTTTTGGAATTCTTCCACACAATCTAGGGCCCATTTAAAATTGTGCTTCCCTCGCTTTTTCAAATCAAAAAATGGAATGCACTTATCTGTAGCTTTGGAGATGAATCTACTTAGCACGACTACTTTCCCAATGAGGCTCTGCACATCTTTGATTTGTCTTGGCTCCTAAATATTCCTGATGTCCCCGATCTGATCTAGGTTGATTTCAATTCCATGCGAGCTAATGATAAAGCCTAAAAAATTTCTAGATGCGAATCCAAATGAGCACTTAAGGGGGTTAAGCTTCATCCCGTATCGCCTAAGGATGTCAAACATTTCTGCTAGATCGGCAATATGGTTGGACGATTGTCTGGACTTCATAAGCATGTCATCCACATACACTTCCATTGTCTTCCCAGTCTGACTGTAGAACATTCAGTTTACTAGTTGTTGATATATAGCTCTAGTGTTCTTTAAGCCGAAAGGCATCACTACATAGAAGTACAATCCCAAATCTTTGATGGAGCTGGTATGCTCCTGGTCCGAAACATTCATTGAAATTTGGTTATATCCGGAATATGCATCCATGAAGGAGAGGAGTTCATGACCCGCCGTCGAATCCACCAATTGATCAATTCTAGGATGTGGAAAATTGTCTTTTAGACAAGCCTTGTTCAAATCTGAAAAATCGATACTGATGCGCCATTTTCCGTTGGCCTTCTTTACCAAAACCGGATTTGAATCCATTCTGGGTAAGTTGAATCTCTAATGAATCTGTTGCTCCTCAACTTCTCAACTTCCTCCCTTAAGACAACTGACCTCTCCGGGCCGAGCAGTTGCCTTTTCTGCTTAACAGATGGATGCTTCGGGTTGATGCTCAACGAGTGGCGCATAATTGATGGGGATATCCCACATGTCAGCATGTGTCCAGGCAAACACATCTAGGTTGGCCTTTAGGAAGTCAGTCAGTTCTTTTGCACGAAGGGGGTCTAAATGGGATCCAATCTTCAAGACCTTCGCTGGGTCATCATCATTGATTGGAATATCCTCAATTGTTTCGTTTGAAGTCGCCATTCTGCCCCCAGCTTCCTCGTCCCCTTTAGGATCTATAGCCTTGGGCAGTTCTCTGGGCGGCTCCTTTGGGGCCGTCTTTAATTGCTTTGTTGAATCCTCCTTTGCGGGTGGAGGAGTACCCTTTGGTTCCATGTTTAATCCTTTGAGCAACAATTTCAAACCTGTTATGTAGCAGGCTCGTCCTGCGACTTGGTCACCTCTGACAACTCCCACTCCTGCATCTGTTGGGAATTTTAACAATATGCACCAAGGTGCAATATTAACCCTAAATTCTGCTAGGGCCGGTCGGCCCAAGAAGGCATTATAAGGTGATTCGATATCCAATATCACAAACGGAAGAATTCTCACTCTTCGGCGATCTCCTTCTCCCAAAGTTACTGACAATTCCACATATCCAATCGGAGATGTTGAGGCTCCATTGAAGCCACGTATCCATCCATCATAGGGCTTCAAATCTTTCGCTTCAAGCTTCATATGATCAAAAGCTTTCTTAAAAAAAATGTTTACTGAACTTCCATTGTCCACAAACACCTTGTGGACCAAGGCGGGACTGACAGTTGTTGTGATCACTAAAGGGTCTTCAGTGGGGGAGTGAACTCCAATATTATCTCTATCACGGAAGATGACATCATCGGACATTGTTTTGTACTGCTTTATCGGAGCTGCAATCTCAGCATTACTGCATTCCCCTACTTCGAGGTGTTTGGCCGCGTTTACATATGGATCCATTGCCCTAAAGCTATGTCCAACAGGATGAGGTCCTCCTACTATAGTGTTGATGACGATGTTCTTTCCCTTCTACTGAGCAGTAGGCCTAACAACAGGTTGGTTTTGATTCAAGGCCTACCGAGCTTGCCCCTGTCTCTCAGAGCAACCTTGTATTCATCCAACTTTCCTTCACGAAGTAGCTTCTCGATGACGTCTATCAAATGACGGCATCCATTGGTGGAGTGACCATGGGCCTGATGGAAAAGGCAGAACTTTCCTGTCTCACGTTCTTTCTCCGTTGAATCTCTCGGTGGAGGCCTTTTATACTGAAGGCCGTTGTAGGTATCTAGGAAAATATTTTCTAATGTATCATTCAACAGTGTGAAGTTTTCAAAAGCCTTGAACCGAGGTCTCTTTTGAGAACCGTTCCCCCGATTCTTCTTCCGACTGCTACTCCCAGATTGGCAGTCATTGCCCTGATTCTTATTTCCAATGTTAACCTCCACCTTTCCTGAACTATCGCCAGATTGTTTGATGGCCACGTTACTCTGTATGTCTTCTTTATCCATGGACTTTCTCTTTTTATTGGCATATATATATTCCTGACGTAGGCGGATGTTAGCTTTTTCATAGAACATTTCTCTAGTCAACGGCGGCTTGCCGTCTAAATATCTTCCAAACTCGGTATCTTTTTCCACTCCGTCAATTAAAGCCATCAAGGCAGTCTGTTCATGAGGATCTCTAAACTCTGTGATTGCTAAGTTAAAACGATCTAAGTAGGACCTCAAAGTTTCATCACGGCGTTGTTTAATAAGAGATAATTCAATGACGTTTTTAGACCTCTGAGCAAGAAGCGGAATTGGTTTACGAATTTCTCACTCAATTCCCTGAAACTAGAGAAAGATTGAGCTGGCAAGCGGGTGAATCACATTAATGCCACATCCTCCAGGAATATTAGGAATGCCTTACATTTTATTGCGTCAGGAGCAGCGGCGGCGTTCATGTACCACGAATACCTCATTAGATGCTGAATTGGATCCGTCCTTCCTGAATAGCGGTTCCTAGTTGGCATGTTGAATTTCCTCGGGAATCGGACGTCTAATATGTCATCAGTAAAGGGCGTATGACTACGGCCTATACCGTAATCCTCGTTCTTCTGTCCATAGCTATCCATCATGATTTTCCTAACCATTGCTTCAACATCAGCATGGGTCAATGTAGACCCAGGATCAACACTTCTTGCCCTGCGGGGCCCTCCAACGTCTCTTCGACGTGCTGCCGCGAAGTCTGGGGCCTAAGCAAAACTTCCCTGTCCCCTGTTGCCACGGTCAATCATGCGGCGAGGGGGTAGTAATGGTTGATTCTGAAGAGGGTCAACAGTGGCTCCATTCCTAGGTACCATAGCGGGATCATTCAAGTTACGATTATCAGGTCCTAGATTGAGAGCCGCCTCTTCTCGAGAAGGAAGTGATCCAAATCGAAGTTGTTCCACATTTTCAGCCCTTTCCAACGGTCGTCGTGGAGGTCTTGGAGGCTCCTCCGATGAGTATGAGTACTCTGAGTAGGAGGATAAGCCGACGGAGGTGTCCTCTGCCTTTGGAGGTCACCAATTCGTCTGTCCAGTGCAGTAATATTTCGTTGTAACAAGGAACTCTCTTGCCTTTGGGCTTCCAACTCATCATTCGTCTTATCCAACATATCAAGCACACGAGAGAGATCTCCTTCGGTTACCGGAGCAGAGACATGTAATTGATCATCAGCATTAGCTCTTGGACGTAAAGTACTCAAGCCAGGTCGAGCAGAAGCATCAGGACGAGCAGGACGGGCCATAATTTCCTTTCCAGGTTAGGTCATGGTCCTATGGTCAGGGCGGTTCGTGATCCCCTCTTCAGGTTCCTGGCTCGTGATGTCCTCATGAAGTCGGCTCGTGGTGGCTCCCTGAAGACGGCTCGTGGTGGCATTGGTGGGGCAGCGCGTGACACCCTCTACAGGGCGTCTCGTGATGACATCCTATGACCGGGTCGTGACCCCTTCCACGGGTCGGATCGCCCCTGCGAACCACGAGCTGGGGACTCCACTTCAGCTTGCTCGTGAACACTTTCCTCGTTAGCTTCGTTTGCAACTTCGTTTGCTCGTGAAGCTCGTAAATCCTTGGACTTCTTTCCAGCCATAATGTCTTCACTTTGCTGAAATCTTCAAAAACCAAAATAGTGAAAGTTCGGACTACTTTCTTTGGACTTGAATATCCAAATAGTATAGAATAATTCGGTACGCTGAGACAGTGAAAGCACCAAAATGTTAGACCAAATTATGGATCTAATGCCCAAATTGTCTAGAATTGCAGATTATAATAACTAGAAATGTAGGAAAATGCAACAAACACACCAAATTTATAGTGGTTCGACATTAACGAGCCTACATCCACTTTATATGATTCTGATTATATGTTTGAATGCAAATAAAATTAATGATTTCTCTCAATCTCACTTTTACAATGATGATTCACTTAGTGATTTCGAGATAATACTGATAAGAAATAATGGAGGAATAGTAATGGTGGAAACAATACTCAGAATTGCCAAAAATATCCCCAAAAATACCAAACATGGGGCTATTTATAGGTGATATCTACAGGCGGCTCGTGTTGACATGTGGCACGGATCCCGAGGATCTCGGACTGGTTTTTGGCTTGATGGAGAAATGGTCAAAATGGTGGTTATGGACAGGTGTTGCAGGATCCTTCAATCTCGGCTCGTAAAGGACGAAGTCTTGGCTACCTTTCTCTGGTCGCGGGATCGGTTCGTGATCCTATGTTACGAACGAGTCGTGGATAACTTCTCGCAAGCGGGTCCAGGATCTGGGTCACAAGCGGGTCGTAACAGGTATGGTGAGTCGAGGGAGGAGTGTGTGTCATAAGCCGGTGGGAACTGCTGAGTGGATCACGAATCAGATTTTTCCAAGTGTGAGCATCCTTCTTCACCGAATGCAAGTCTTCATATGCTTGGTGGCTTGGTTCAAAAACTAGCCAACACAATTGATGATACTTGGCACTACTATCAAAAAAATCAAGTTAAATTAAAAGTGTTATTGAAGTTAAAAGCTGTGGAACTCAAACAAAAGGCAAAAGAAAAATTGTTATCTGAAGGGGATTAATGTTCAAAATTCTTCTATACTAAAATGACTTGTAGGAGAAATTTGAATTATAACCAAGCATTAGTTGACCAGGATGGCAAGCTACTTATGGACTATGATAAATTTGAAATGGAAGCCATTAATTACTTCAATGAGTTATACAATGGTCATGAAATTAAAGACTTTCCCCAAATCCACACCAGAAAAGTCATTAATGCTAGGGGAAGCGCATGCTGTGCAGAAGGATTACTCAGTGTGAAGTCTATGATGATGTCATGTCCATTAACGTCGACTCCTCCCCCGGACCTAATAGAATGGGTTCCTACTTCTTCAAAAACCACTGGAGTGACTTGAAAAATAAGCTTGTGTTAGCTTTAAATGAATCTTTTCATTCTGGAAAAATATTGAAAGAAATTAATAACACTTTTCTTTGTCTTATTCCAAAAACTGATAAACCTGTTAATATTGCAGATTATACACCGACTGCATGTTTCAATGTCCTGTACAAAATTCTGAGCAAAGTCTTATGCAACATAATGAACAAAGCGTTACCAGGCATGATTGCTGAGTGTCAAAGTGCATTCATTAAAGGGCGGAGCATTTCAAATAACTCACTACTGGCACATGAATTGATAAAAAAAATTAGTAAAAAGGGAGCGGATAATTTTTTTAAAAGTTAACCTCCACAAAGCATATGACAAAATCAACCGAAGTTTCATTATTTACATGCTTGTTGCAATGGGGTTCCCAACGAAATACACGAGAATAATTAAAGAATGTATTAACTCGCTAACTTTTTCTATTCTAATCATTGGTGTTCTGAAGGGTTTCATAACTAGAAACAGGGGTATCAGGCAAGGCGATCCTCTATCTCCATATTTGTTTGCGGTAGTAATGGAATATTTTACTCTACAGATGGAGATTGAACATTTTGAGAAAGTTATTCAGCCTATTCACATTTTTCAGCTGTACATTAGCCATTTGCTATATGCTAGTGATCTGATCATATGTATCAAAGCTAAAGAAGATGCTGCTCAAAAAGTTCTGGAGATATTTGGAAAATAAGAAAGCAATATAGGTTTGAAGATGAATGAATTAAAGACCAAATGCTATTTTAATAAATACTGTACAAATAAGGATTCCATTCTTAACATTTTGAAAGTGAGAGAAGGGAGTTTGCTAGTTAAATATCTTGGAGTTCCTCTATCTTCGAATAAAATTACAGATAGTGAATGTGCATCCCTAATCACTGGTATAAGAGATCAATTACAGGGATGGAGTTCTCAACTTCTTTTTGCTGCTAGTAGAATAGAATTAGTCCATACTGCTATTCAAGCAAAAGCAAATTTCTGGCTTAAGATTTTCTAGCTTCTAGATGCTTCTATTGGGAAAATAGAAAGAGTTTGTGTTGATTTCATTTGGAGGGGCGGATTACACAAAATTAAGTACAGTGATTTATGTAGACCAAAAGTTGAAGGTGGAGTAGGTTTGAGAAGTCTAAGAGACATGAGAGAAGCATTTACTTTGAAGCAAGCGTGGAATTATATTGGAAAATGGAATATGGTCAAGATGGATGAGAAAAAGATATAGTAAAGACAATTTTTGGACAATGGCTATTGATTCTAATGCTTCTGCAACTTGGAAGGTGATTTTGAATATTAGGGATAAACTGGCAAAAAACATTGAACGTGAATTTGCTAATGGATCAGACACTGATCTTTGGAGAGATCCATGGATCGATCACAAATCTCTGATTAATCACCTTGGATGGAACATGTATTCTGCTTACGGTTGTCCCACCACTTCAGTTAGTGAAATTGTGGAAAATAAGCAATGGAAATGTGACTATCTACCTTGTTCTTATGAACTTAAGAGGAAAATTGAATTTTTACCTCTTTATTTTGGTAGAGAACACGACAAATGAAAATGGGGTGGATCTAATGAGTTCAGCATTAAATCAACATGGAATTTATCTCGACAACCTAATAATGCAGTAAACTAGTGAAAATTTATATGGGATAAACTCATACCACCCAAAATGTCGTTTACAGTGTTCAAAGCATTTAAGAGAAGACTTCCAACGAAAGACATGCTTAATAAATGGGGAATAATCAATGAAATTGGTGTAGCTTATGTGAAAAGGAAATTGAAACTCATGATCATCTATTTTTTCAGTGTGAATATACGGGGAAACTCCTAAAACTTGTATGCCCGGGGCTATTTACTCAAAACCCAAACCAAGAGTGGAAGATTGATGAAGTTATTGCATACCAGTGCGATGGAGGGAACAGAATAAACTTGATAAGTGAAGTAAGAAGTGTTCCCATCGTAGCTGTGCTATGGAGTATTTGGAAGGAAAGGAATTGCAGACAATTTCAGAGCAAGAAGTAGCCAGTGGAAGAGAAAGCTAAATTAGTTAAAATCGACATGAACGTAATATACAGAACAAGGGGGTGAAGATTTAATGGGCGTGGGGTAAGAACGATGACCTGATGTAGTTGCTCCAGAGGTGACGCGGGGAAGGAGTACCGATACTCGAAGCCTAAATCCGCCATGATTGTCTCTGAAAGCTTCATTTGAGGAAAGTTAGGGTTAATGGGAGTTTAAGTGATGAGCTGTCGATTATTTAACTTATGTTTGTTATAACTGGCGATTGTAATCACTTTAACCAATTTGGGCTTCTTTTGGGCTGAAATAGCCTTAATAAAAGCTGTACCCAGTTTTAGAAAGAAAGATATATATATATATATATAAGTTTATTGCAGTGTGAAAATAAGTAGGTTTACTACACCTCGAGAAGGTCTTAAGTGGCTGATTCTCTTTTTATCTAGTTTGGGTCTTGAGAGGTTAGGACTAGGATCCCACCGAAGGTTTACTCCTTAGAAAGGAACCAAAACCCTTATTAGATTTAAAGCAAGTCTCTGAGTCTTCCTTCTCTAAAAGCGGTTAGGCATAAATGATAGCAGAGTAGGGTAGCTCACGGGAATGTGCACTTCCTCTAGAAGCTTATAAGGGCTTAACTAGGGACAGATTTGGTAAATATAAGATATGTGGTCATTGCATGCTCACCAACCATCTAAGGGAAGTCTTAAGCGACATAGGTGTCCTACCGTAATACCAGTTAAGTAGTAACGTTCGCAATAATACTTCTCATATTACAAGTGAGAGTTTAGATCTAAGAACGTTAACGTATTAAGACGGGGTCTTAAGGGGCCAGGGGTCCGCCTCAGGGTTATAAGTGATCATAAGAATCTCAGCTTTAATAGGGCCATAAATGTCCGAGAATGCCCATCGTTTTGGGTCCCAACCCTAAAAACACTAATGGCCGATTGACTTGGATAACCACCCCATTGGTTAGATACTTGATGTTTGTTTGAATACTATGTGCTGCGTAGACATACCTTGATATATGTAACCTGCAAAAAATATTAGGTATAGACATTACGTAAAACTATATTGCAGTCACACTGAACCTTATGTTCTGACCCCTCTCCTCAACATATCCAACAGGTCAATAGACGGGGTAAAATTCATGGACGGGGTCAAAATTGAAGCTGATGAAGAAGACAAAGTTGTTTTGTTATTACTAGTAGTTATCGCTTTACTTCTTTTGGAAACTTGTGAGAATGAACTATTTGATGTACCCGTTGAATAGTTGTAACTGTGACTATTGTATTTCTATGGTTTTTAAATAAGTTGTACATCTTATTTTGTTATTATATTTTCTCTTTCTGCTATGTGATATTTCCATTCGAAGTATCTGTGAATATATTATCTGTGCAAATGTAATCCTTACAGGAACCAATGACCCGTTTAGAATGGCTCTAAGTTTCGATGGGCCTTTTTTGGGTCGAAATTTAGGCCCATTCTGGGCGGGTTGTTACATTTGGTATCAAAGCATAGGTTACCCTATTATAAGGGAATTATACGTATGAGAGACATATTTGTATATTGAAAAAGATTTTTCAAACTATATATATATATATATATATATATATATTACCCCAATAAGCATGCGTATTTATACTAGGCGTCTTTATCGTTTTCTTCTCTTCAGCTTAAATATTATCTCAGGAGTATCCACTAAGGGATTCTTCATTTTCTTTTCAAATAGTAGAATGGTTGAAAATCCAACTGAGCAGAGTAACCAAGCAAGGCCCAGATATTTTCCAAAATTGTTTCGACAATATCTCTGTACTGTTGAACAGGTCCCTGTTGCCAATGCTGCCCCGGCGGCACCTGCAGCTCCTGCCGCTGAGGTGGCCTTTGACTTTTCTCGCTACTGTAAGACCTTTACGAATCCTGGGAGGAAATCATTTTCTGGGAAAGAAAGTTTTACTAATTCCCAGTCTTGGCTAATGGACTGAAAGAATTTTCGAAGCTACTGGCTGGCCTGATGAGGTGAAGAGGAGAATCGGGGCTTGACATTTGAAAGATGAGGCCCTTTAATGGTGGAACTTAGTACCGATTGAAAATGAGGGCCGGATATTTACATGGGCCGAATTCAAAACCCGTTTCGAAGCTAAGTTTTTGCCAAGGCACAAATAACTATCTAGCTAGAGAAATTCATCTACCTCAAGCAAGGAAGCTTGAGCCTGCAAGAGTATGTATCAAAATTTACCAAATTATGTAAGTTTGGAAAGGGATTGGTATACACCCCCATGAACAAAGCCCTTTGATTTGTTAAAGGATTGAACTCTCCGCTGAAGGAAACTCTACTAACCCAAGCCGTTAGACAGTTATCCTATGCACGGCGGAAGGCGCCAAGGAGGATAAGGAAGGTGAAAATGGGGAAAGCTCCAACAAAAATAAGAAGAAGGAATGGTGGAAAAACAAGAAAAAAACAAATTCAAAAAGTAAGCAAAGACTTGTACAAGGTGCAACCGCAAGGGCTTTGAGGCCTAGGATTGCAGGACCTCATTAGCGAAAAAGGAGTTTAAGGAAAAATGTTACAACTTCTATGAAGAAGGACACATGTCCAAAGACTGACCAAAGGCCAAAGTCGTCGAGAGTAGCCAGAACTATGCAATAGAGGCAATACCATTTCAAAGCTGACCCCCAAGAGACCAAGGGTTGCCCGCACTTGAAGGTATACCCTCTGTTTTAGGAAATTCTGTATACACCTTTTTCGATTCTGGAGCAACCCATTCTTTTATCTCCAAGCGATTAGTTAATCTGTTGAACCTTCCCATATCTATCTTGGATAGTCCAGTAGAGGTGGCCAACACTATCGGAGGATTTAAGTACCTTGAGTTGTTGAGTAAAAATATAATATTGGAGGTCGACGTTGTCGATTTCCATTGCGAAGCATATGCATTAGATTTTATGGGGTATGACCTTATCCTGGGTATGGACTAGTTATCATTTTATGGGGCGTCCTAGATTGCGATAAGATAATCGTTCGTCTTAGGAGCCAAGAAGGACGTAGTTTGAATATTCCTTGTAATGTTAGAAACAAGGATAGCTATCGTTTTATGGGGCGTCCTAGATTGCGATAAGAGAATCGTGCGTCTTAGGAGCCAAGGAGGACATAGTTTGAATATTCCTTGTAATGTTAGAAACAAGGATAAAGCCTTATTGTATTCCTTATCTCCTAGTTCAGAAGGACCATCTTCAGTCCCTATAGTTTGTTAGTTCTTGAATGTTTTGTAGGAAGTCATGAGACTTCCACCCCATAAAGAAATCTCTTTTGGTATTGACCTAGAGAAGGACGCTAGACCTAGAGCACTGCCATTGAGGCATATGGCGCTAAAGGAAAGAAGGGAGTTAGATAAGAAGATTTTAGAGTTGTTGCAAAAAGGTTTCATTCGTCGAAGTACCTCAGAATGGGGTGCACTTGTTATATTTTCCACCAATGCAGACGGATCTTTGAGACTTTGTGTGGACTATAGGGAACTTAATAAATTATCTAAGAAGAATAAGTACCCTTTACCTAGAATTGATGACCTTTTTGACCACATGGGAGGAGCCCGAGTATTTTCCTAACTAGACCTTGCTACTGGTTTTCACTAGTTAATAATTGCGGAGGGTAGCAATGATAAAACTACATTTAGGATACCAAAAGGATTGTTCCAATGGGAATTTATACCCTTCGGACTAACGAATGCACCTGCCTTCTTTGTTGACCTCTTGAGTAGAATATTTAAGGGCATCCTAAATAAAATTGTGGTAGTCTTCATAGATGATATCCTTATATTTTCAAAAGACCATAAAAAGCATGAAGATCACTTGAGACAAGTGTTAGGGATATTAAGAAAGAACCAATTAAAGGAAAAATTCTCGAAGTGCCATTTCTGGAGGGAAGAAGTAAGATTTTTGTGACATATTGTGTCAAGCGAAGGCCTGGTCGTAGATCCCGCAAAGATCGAGGCAATCAAGGAATGAAGGATACATCGGAATGCTACGAAAGTAAGAAGCTTACTTGGATTGGCCGAATATTATAGGAAATTCATTAAAGACTTCGCAAAGATTGCTACTCCATTAACCCAGTTGATGAGGAAGAATTTGGTGTTTTTTTGGAGTAATAACTGTGATATAGCCTTTAAGAAATTAAAGGAAGTATTAACTAGCGTACCTGTCTTAATTAGACCCGAGGTTCAAAATTGTTTACCGTTTACACCGATGCATGTGAGACAGGTTTAGGAGCAATTCTTATGCAAGAAGGAAGAGTAGTTTCCTATTTTAGTAGACAACTCAAGGATCCAGAGAAAAGATACCCAGTTCATGACCTTGAGTTAGCCGCAGTGGTGTTCACCCTTAAGATGTGGAGGCATTATCTTTTAGGGGAGAAATTTGAACTTTTCACTGACCATGCATAAATCCCTAAAGTATTTATTTTCTCAACGTGACCTAAACTTGAGATAACAACGATGGATGGAATATATTGCCTCATTTGATTTCATGATCCAGTACATCCCCGGAAAGGGTAATGTTGTGGCGGATGATTTAAGTAGGAAACATGCGACTTTGAATGCGATTTGAGAATGGAAACAATTAGTGTTTCTCTCTAATTTTAATTTGCAACCTTCATCAACCACTTCTAACGGTTTTATTGCGGCTATGATAATTAGACCTACCCTAAGAGAAAGGATCCAAAGCGCACAAAACCTTGACGAGGAAATAAGAAGAATAAAAGAAAAAGTAGGAAAGAAGAAGACCTTTCCCCATTCAGTTAGGTATTCTATTGGAGATGGCGGAAGTTCACTTTCGGATAAACGACATCACGTTCTCAAAGATGAAGGGTTGAGGAAAGAAATTCTATAGGAGTTCCATAGGTCAAAATTAACCATACACCGCGCTGAAGACATAATGTACAAGGATATGAAGAGAAATCTCCATTGGAAAGGAATGAAGAAAGATGTAGCCGAGTTTGTGGCCAAATGTTTAACATGCCAGAAAATAAAAGCAGGGAAATGAAAGCCCGAAGGACTGTTACTACCTTTAGAGATCCCCACGAGGAAGTGAGAACATATTTCCATGGACTTTGTAGATGGACTTCCAAGAAGCCAAAAGGGTAATGGGCCATTTGGGTTACGGTGGATCATTTACCAAAAGCACCCATTTCAAACCAATGAAGAAGACAAAGACCGCAGCATCGTTAGCCCTATTATATGCAAAGAGATAGTCAGACTCCATGGCATCCTATCGAGTATCGTGAGTGATAGAGACCCCTTATTCGAGTGAATTTTGGAGAAGCTTACAAACAGCATTGGGAACGACCCTCAACATAAGCACAACTAATCACCCACATACCAACAGATAGACGGAAAGAGTAAATATTGGAGGACTTGCTCAGAGCTTGCATCATTGACTTTAAAGGAGTTTGGGAGCAACACCAACCACTTGTGGGGTTCACGTATAATAATAGTTTTCAAACAAAGATTGGTATGGCCCTTTTCGAAGCGCTTTATGGGAAACCATGAAAATCACCAACTTGTTGGTGGGAAACTACCGACAAGGTTATACTCGGACCAGACTTCGTCCGAGATTCCATGAAGAATATATCGTTGATTAGGAAAAGGATGAAGGTAGCCCAAGACCGTCAGAAATCGTATGCCGATAAGCGAGGGAGGGAACTTAATGTTGGAGACTTAGTATTCGTAAAAGTATCCCCTCTTAAGAAGACTGTTCGGTTTGGGAAGACTGGGAAGTTGGCTCCAAGGTTTATTCAGCTTTTTCGTGTTATCGAGAAGATAAGATCTTTGGCTTATCAAGTGGAACTCACGGAGCGTCTATGGAGAATCCATAATATTTTTCATGTATCTCATCATCTAAGGAAATGCCTTCATGATTCTACTGTCAGACGTGAGGTTGACGAAATTGAGGACATAGAAAAAATCGAGTTGGAGTCTAGGGTGCCCCGTGCCACTGCAAGGATTGTAGAGCACGGAATCAAGAGACTCGTAACAAACTGTTCGCCTCGTCTGAGTACAATGGGGAAATGATTTTGCGGAAAGAACATAGGAGACCTAGGATAAGATGAGAAAGACTCACCCAGAGCTTTTCTCGGGTAATTTTTCCTCAAATTACGTTTATGGATGCATCCTGATTGCTAGATTGGATGTTAGGGATTGGATGCAACACCATTGCACTGAGCATTCATATAGAAATATGTGCATATTTAGGTTGTTTGCATACATATTGCATCACTTATTACACATACATGCTAGGGTAGAGCTCACTTTAGTGGGTCTTTAGTTCGTAATCACTACGAGTCATGGATGCTTATGGATGAATTATAAATAACATGGGTATGCAACATGGATATTTCAAGTGATTTTTGTTTTTCGCCCCTTAAACAGATTTCGGGACGAAATCCATTTTAAAGGGGAGAATGTAACGCACCGCAAAATTCATAAGTATTAATAAATAAATAGTTTTTAAAAATAAGCAATTAAAATGATATGGCTAGAAAATGAGATTTTGTAGCTTTAGGAATTTGGCTATGAAATTCTTTTATTTGGATTCATGGCGAAATTTTGAATCGTTTTCATATATAATATGCTGAAAATAGTTAACGTATGAAGAAGTTATGAATAAATGAATTTGGACAGTAAATGTAGAATATATATATATATAATTAAATAGATTATATATATGTGTCCAAAAGTTATTCAAAATAAAGAGGGAGAATTTGAAATTTGAATTGAAGATAAGATCATGAGGACAAAGTATATTGTATATATGGAATACGATTAAGAGATTAAGGAATATATTAATTAAAATAAACAACTCATCAATGCCCCTTTATTGGGCGTTCCAGCCCTAAAGGGGTCGACTGCCCCCTTAAGGGGTGTCGACCGCCAGTTGATCGCTTAGCGGTTAGACAACCTAATAAGGCTATGTGGTTATGTTTTTTTAGAAGGATATATATAAATAAAAGGCCTGGATTAATTCTAACTAATCCAACGGTCATCACTCACATAGGCAACTATATAGCCTTTCATACCACCCACTATAACTTTAACCATTCTTTTCCTCTGCCTCCATGTTGCCTCTCTGCCACTACTAAATTCCAGAGAAAATAAGAGAAAGGTTTAAGGATTCCTTTTATTCCTCCAATCCTATTCTTAATCTCTCTCTATTCTAATTCATATAGGTTTAGTATTCCGGAATTTGGTACAAAAAAATGTATATGAGATTCTAATACATGTATCTTCTATATATAATTAGGAGGATTATTAGAGCACGTTGAACGCAAAGATTAAAGTGCAGATCTAGATCTACTAAAGATTTCTCTCTATTCTGCCTAGATCTGTGAGTGGAATATAGTTTACTTAGGCGTATTCATATTTTTATTAGTTTATCATATTGAAAGATATGTTTAGAAGGATTTGGAAATTCGATAATATAGACATTAAAACCCCCAAATCCTCTATCTTGCAATTGCGTATGAATTGTCATGATTATTTGGGTTTTGTGGACTTTTGATTTGAATATTGGGTTGAAGATGAAAGAGGGTGTTGCTATAATTATTTATGTTTTGTATAATTCACTGTTATCAAACATTTGATTATAACCTAAAAGGGTTTAGATTTGGGTATTTCATGATTTGACTAGGTTTGGATTCTATTTTGAATCCAAACATATTCATACTTGAAATATGTCAAATATAAACGTTTTTATCTGCATAATACCCAAAAGGGATGAATTAGACAAAGTGGAAATTGTAAACATACGTATATAATTGTATGTAATACTCTATTTTTAATCCAATATTGCAATCATTCCAACAAGCCTAGGATGCAAGTTGAAATTGTATGTATGTATATTTTCCATCCATTACTATTTCTTATCCTATCATTATGCCATCATGCCTATGTTGTAGCGGTAAAAGTATGGAAAACTTAACTTGTATACCTTGAATTGGACAAATTGACAATTTCCACCTCGTTAGAACGTTTCATCGTTTACTCGAATATTTACGTTAACTAGGCGCTATTATTATACTTATATAAACATAATCAATGTAATTAACTTTGTATTAGCCGAATAAATGCGATTAGGTTAGAATTCAAATTTGAAATGTTCCCAAAATAAATATATATTGATAGCTTGTGGGTGCGAATATAGAATGACTTTAAACATATATATTATTAGTGACACGTAGACACGAGGTTAGTTGCCATTTGTGGTAGAAGTCTACTCGGAACCGGCCGACAAATCCAGCAACCACAAGTGGGTCCAACTAATATGTGGGGTCTAGGGGCCATAGGCCATTCAAAAACTTAGTACACTAGAAATGAGGTTAAACCAACTTGTAGTAGAAGTCTTCCCGTAACCGACCGACATATCCAGCATCTGCAAGTATATGGTTTAATGTGAGAGGTCTGGTGTGTGTGTGTGTGTGTGTGTATATCACTATATATAAGTCTATTGCAGTGTGAAAATAATTAGGTTTACTACACCTTGAGAAGGTCTTAAGTGGCTAATTCTCTTTTTATCTAGTTCGGGTCTTGAGTGGTTAGGACTAGGATCCCTCCAATGGTTTACTCCTTGGAAAGGAACCAAAGTCGTGGGGTGAAAGCAAGTCTTTGAGTCTTCCATCTCTAAAAATGGTTTGGCAAAAACGATAGCGGAGTAGGGTAGCTCAATGGGATGTCCACTTCCTCTAGAAGCTTGTAAGGGCTTAACTAGGGATAGATTTGGTAAATATAAGACATGTGGTCATTGCATGCTCACCAACTGTCTAAGGGAAGTCTTAAGCGACATAGGTGTCCTACTGTAATATCAGTTAAGTAGTAACGTTCGCAATACTACTTCTCAAATTACAAGTGAGAATTTAGATCTAAGAACGTTAACGTATTAAGACGGATCTTAAGGAGCCAGAGGCCCCCCCTATGGTTATAATAGATCATAAGAATCCACCTTTAATAGGGCCATAAGTGACCGAGAATGCCCACCTCGTTGGGTCTCAACCCTGGCCGATTAACTTGGATATCCACCCCATTGGTTGGATACTTGGTGTTTGTTTGAATACTGTGTGCTGCGTAGACATATCTTGACATATGTAACCTGCTAAAAATATTGGGTATGGACATTAAGTAACACTATATTTCAGTCACACAGAACTTTATGTTCTGACCCCTCTCCTCAACATATCCAATAGTTTGTTAAATGGGGTAAAAGTCATGGTCAAGGTCTTGATTGAAGCTGATAAAGAAGACGAATTTTTTATGTTATCACTAGTAGTTATTGCTTTACTTCTTTTGGAAACTTGTGAGGATGAACTATTTGACGTTCCCGTTGAACAGAGGTAACTATGACTATTGCATTTCTGTGGTTTCTAAATAAGTGGTACATCTTATTTCCTTATTATATTTTCTCTTTCCACTGTGTGAGATTTCCATTCGAAGTATCTGTGAATATTGTATCTGTGCAACTGTAATCCTAACAGGAACCAACGACCCGTTTAGAATGGCTCTAAGTTTCAATGGGACTTTTCTGGGTCGAAATTTAGGCCCATTCCGGGCAAGTTGTTACAGAATCATAATGTTGTTTCTAAAATTTATAAAGATATTTTAAATTCAATAAGTTTTCCTTTAGGAATAATAATATGATCTTTTAAAGTTGTAATAGGAACATTATAAATTATCCTTTAAGACGATTAACGTTTTATTTTAAGTTTATTAAAGTATTTGAATTTGATTTGTTATCCTTCAAGGGATAATAATATCATTTTTCTACATCAATTCCTCTTTCCTTTCGTCACTTCATACCTCGTATTCTTCCGCATGTTCCTTGCTTTTGCCTACGTAGAAGCTTTACCAAACTCATTTATCTTTTTCAGATCTAAACTATCAATTCCAAACTACCCAAATTTCTTTCAATCCTCTCCTCATTAGCTTCCAATTCTTGTTCTCGCCTCAATGTTCTCTTCTTTTTTCTAGCGTGGATGCCCTTTCTGGAAGTTACTGACTCTCTAAAGTGGTCTTCGCACTCAGTTTTCACTACACCCCAGTTATACGACTTCCAATAATGTGCTTTGCAAGGTGTCCTAGCCAGTTCGATCCTTACATTGCTACGTGTTTTTATGTGTGGAGATAGTCTGGTTTTGTCAGGTGAAACAGTGATGGCTGTGGTATCTATTGGAGCTTTTGTGCTTACTATATCAGTTAGGCTTGCGATTTTTTAGATAGTAGTTTCGACTTGCAAGGTTTTGGTAGGATGGTACCTTCGCGATGTGGGATTGGTGCGCAGCAACTTTTTTTTTTAAATGGTCTCGCGACTCATCAACTTTCATTTCCTAGTATGCTTTTTCTTTTATTTACCGAGTATGCATGGGGGTTGCAATGCACCGTCTCTTGCTCGGCGAGCTAGCGTAGAAATGGTTTGGCATCTAGGCCATGTTTTGTTGGTACCTTTTGGGATGTATGATATTTAATGTGTCCAAGGTCTTCGACTTGTTGGTATCAATTTGTTGGTTAGTTGTGTTGAATTGGTTGTTAGTTTTTGCTTGATGAGTGAGTTTTAGGATTGTTTCCTTGGATGTTTGGAGGTTAAGCTTCTCAGGTGATTTGGTAAGTATGATTAGATCATTTGTCTTGTATCCTGTTTGGTTGGTGCAGTGTTTAGGTGTGCTGGGAAAACTTAGTCCATTGTCTCCCTATCAGCATATCAGGTGAAGCTATGCTCTTGTTTATACTGTTTAGGAAGCGGTCTTCATTACCTGCCTTCTCATTCCCTACTAAATCTGTATTTTATGTTATGCTCTGATGTGATTGATCTGTCTTGGTCATTTGCTGGCATGTTATTTTCTTGATGGTGTAATGCTCTTTCTAGCTAGGTCGTTCTCCATGCCGAGCTAGTATGCTAGTTTCAGAATATAAGAAAATCTTTTCATAAAAGAAAGGTATTGTAGGATGCTTGCGGCTAGGGTCCCCTCTCCATGTCATTTCACTTTTACTTCTTTGGGACTGAATGCTACACTTTTGGTGCCTTACCTATTATGTTATACTATGGCAATGTTGTACCATTTATAATGAATGGTATAATATTGTTTGTAAGGTGTCTACAGTTGTGTATTTTATTTTTTCTTATGTAACTTCACTTATTTTAAAGTATGGCACGTAATATGTAATATTCTCCCTACTTGAAGTTTGAGATCTTATGGTAGTCCAGAAAAAGTGTTGTAACATACCGACTACCCTTTTGAGTTGATAATTTCAACTCGCATCCAACCCGAATTGCACGAAAAAAGCAGTTAGTTATTAGAAAGAAATTAGAGGGTGAGGAATGAAAGAATTATTAGAATAGAAGAAGAAGAACCACAAAACACATAGTCACACATTACAGTGGAACTAAATATAGAAACAAATCTTTACTGAGAGCTTTAAAAAATACTTACTATCATCAGAGTACATCAACACATTAGGAAAGTTATAACAACCTGTCCTCATATACAATCACACAATGGAATAATACCTATATAATATCATACGTCTGAACTCTTCTAGCTCGTTTCTTCACAATATCCAATAACCTGAACTTGTAAAAGCCGATCTAACCCAGGCACTACAAACGTCGGATCAGTCTGGTGAACTAGAGTGAGAAACTCACTAAGTTTACAAGACACATCCAACTTGATTTTAAAGTTAACAAATATTTTCTAAAAGAAAAGGATAATCATAAGACTAAATCCACACATAAGTACGGACGGGTTTTACCTTACGATAATATAAAACATTTTGAAATCATATCTTTTCTGATATTATAATAATGTCTAAATACAAATAAATAACCACCTAGCAGAACGTTTGCATCTCATGCTCTACATAAATAGTATATAATCAAAACCATTGGCTCTTATTGGAGAATGGATTTCCAACTATGGTAAGGTATGGAACCACCTTCCGACAATGTTTCTCTAGAGAGGAATACGCCGGGTTTAACAAGAACATCATGTAACCCAGGCTAAACATGACCAGCCATACTTCGCTTGAATGTTTTGAATATATTGTCACCTACGGTTGCTAACAACATAACTGTTCCTGGGAGATACAGAAGCAAAAAGAAGAACAAACAGGAATTTCTCTAGATAGTGACAATACACTGTAATGGGAGCGATCCACAAAGCCATGCGACCTACCTGATTATATACCATTTCCCGGTTGATGAGGCTTGAGGTAATAATTATCTTTTGGACCATCTAGCCACCATTAACTTTGAATGCCACCTCGTCGGATCTGCTAGAAAATCACTAACTTAGAAAATCACTAACTTACATCCACAAAAATACTCTAGTTGTTAAGCTAAGATAATGGCCATTCTCCGCCACCAACAATGGTACATTTGAAGGAATCAACGTACGCGATCCCTTTGGAAATACTCTGTCAGAGATATGTCCATACAAGTCATCCAGGAACAGGATGAAATGAAGGCACTCTCTGACCACGTCCTAGATATCACCCTATGGATCAACATAAAGTAGTCCTTGCAATATGAAGATTTCAATCACGACAAAATCAATGATGAAATATCTCTGGGAGCTAACCAAAGAAATTCAACAAGTAGTTCTTATGCTCATGAAAATCAACGGTCTTCAACTACTCCATCTTCAATCAGCGTCTTTCACGTATTCGCAAGTTCAGAATGGTTTTCGAATATAAATTTGATCCCGGTCTTTCCGTACCAAGATCATATATACCAGATTTGATAGTCGCTTATTTAACTATCAAATAAACAACCATTCATCCATAAAGATAAAATAAATTTACCGATTCAGTACCCAACATCATTTAGCCTCTTTAATTAACCAGTCGTTAATTAAATATTAAAACTGCAAATTCGGAAAACATTTTCCTTTCTTATTTTAATATAAGAATATTCAATCCTCATTACAGTTTTACTTATTTAGATCCTCCTTGTAAATTGGTAAGTTAACAAATCTCTCTGTATCAACCCTGAAGGTCAAAACTAACATCAGTTTGACACCTCGAAAGTTACTCAACTCATCCAACGTACAACAGGTTCCAATTTCTTAAAAAAGACATCATAATCCCTTTTTAATCATTATTAAAATCATATATTCCTTTAAAATATCACTAATCATTTCCAATTTTATTTTAAATATCATTTTATAAAATTAACTAAATAGTTTAATTTAACTTCTTTAAACGAATGTTATAGATTCCATCTCAAAAGCCCTTCGGTTACCACTTATAAAATCCTTTATTTTCCAATTGCAAAATCCTTAATCTTCCATCTATAATTTATAAAATCCTTAAACTTTACTTATAAATAACTTGACCATTTATAAATGACTCGACCATTTATTTATAAATATCTTAAACATTCATTTATAATTATCTTAACCATTCATTTATAAATATTTTTCCCTTTTAAAAATATTTGTCAATAACTTGTATCCTTTTATTTCACATATCCTCTAAACCATTTGTCAATATTTAGCCTAATTTGACAAATTCCTTTATTTAATAAATCCATTCCACAACTCTTCTCAGTTCATACGTATTTCCATTTAATTCCTTTACGGTAACTCTTAATTTAAAAACATAATTATAAAGTATTTGTCTCAAATCCAGTTACATTCCAAATCAACATCCCATTCCAATTTTATTTTAAATCCCATTTCATAAAATTAACTAAAATAATTCAACTTAAACTCTATAAATAAATATTACAGATTCCATTTACCAAACCATTCATCCTTTCATCTATCAACATCATTGACTTTTCATTTACTTAACATTTCATTTATAAACATCTTATACATTCATTTTTAAACATATTATCCATTCATTTTCTAATATCTTTATAATTGCAAAAATTAATTCAAATCTCCCCCCTTAACTCAGTTTATACATTTTTCCATTTACAATTCCTTTTGGCAATCTTACCTCGAAATTTCGTATTCCCATTTACATGTCAATATTCATATTCTACTTTCAATTTCATTATTGCTAATCTCATTCGTGAAATCCCATTTTATCACATTTCAGATATTTAAAAACAATGTTAGTAAAAACGTTTATTAGTTACAAAAAATCACCTTTCAACTCTTTTAAAACAATTCCTGTATAATTCCACTTCCATTAGTCCATTCCAACTTCTTAAAATCTTTTAAAATTCCATTTGCATCGCTTAACGCCTTTTTTAGAAACCATTTTAACATCCCCATTTAATTTATACCGTTTAAACATTTATTTATATCTTGGAATTTCCATTAATTTAAAATAATTTAAATAACTATAAATACATAAATAAACTTCGACAAAATTATTTTTAAAATAAACATCATATTTCAAGTATGTAAATATAACTTTGAAAACATGCACAATCGATTTAATATCGATTTCAAAAACCTTTTATCTAATCAACAGTGCTAAAGAGGTAAATATCTGCTAAAGTACCAAGCCGTGAAATATTAACTAATTTCACATCCAAATGAACACAAAAAAATCATACTGATAAAAATTATCAATATTAGTGAGGAATCTTGTTGGATTCCTCCAACCTGTCAATTCTTGCATCATAGTTTCTTTTTTTCCAACATATATTATAATATGATAAAATTTAACAACTACTGTGAGGAATCTAGTTGGATCCCTCACGTCTGTTATTCCCTACATCCAAATATGTTACCTCAAAGTAATATCATTCAAGTCAATATATTGATATAACTTCAGTGATCTACCAATAACATCAATCTAACATCAACTATTTAATTTAACACATTTATATAAATATAAACGTGACCAACAAGGTATGTTACCTTAATTGGTTCCCATCGTTAAGATAAAGATTAATTTTTAATTAAATTAAACAAACGTTAATTTAATCGATTCAGTCAATATGTATGAATATCATTCAGCAATCATCAAACAACAAACAACCATAGTACATACATATTAAACCCGACTTATATAAAATATAAGTGGGATGAACTGAGTGAGTTGTGCTCAACTTGGGTTGATTCGTTGTTTAAACGTCATGTTTAAGTTAAATTAAATGAATGTTTAATTTAATTGAAAATCTCCGTTGACTCCAGTCTTTCCCAAATCAGCTCCATAATGTTGTATTTGTCACAACGATCCTAATGCGACTTGTTTGGTTCCATTCTGTTACCATGCGGAAAAGTTATTAATATTTAAATCATTCACGGTTTAATTAAATAATTAATTCTTTTAAGTAGTTTAGTTTAACTAATTAATTCTTAAGACAAAACAAGTCGGCGGTTTTTCTTTGGTTCAGACATTTAGACAGGAAGGCGTCCATGATTATTTTCGTTTGAAAATATATAGGCCCTAAAGATATAAATCTGTACTTTAGTTAACAATATATATATATATATATATATCAACATTTATCAATAGCAACATTTTAAACAGGGCCGGCGAAATTTCCTTGGACCAAAGCTTAGCAGACCCATTTCTTTTTAAGTAGTTAAATATAAACTTAAAAGTATAAATTAGGTCCGCACTTTTCAACTGTTTCAGCACTGTTCTCCATTCGTTCTGCCTTCATCCTCTCAGCTTCGCAAATACAAACCCACGCACTGTCCCTTAAAATCAACAGTTGCTCGCCAACTCTGCCCATCGTCCTTTGATCAATGATGTCCTACGAATACGCCTTCACGCGGCCTGCTTTTCGAAACAAATCAATCACGCTAGAAGCCCCAAAATACCCTTTGAACGCTGCGCCTTCTATGGCTGATTCCAGTCACCACGCATCATATATTCCGATCAACACCGCTCACACTCGTGATCTCAAAGTGTTCGACAATTTCTTAGTTGAGGGATTTGTGAAATATTGATTGGATTAGAAAAAAAATGATGGAGAAAGGTCGGTGTATTCTGGTCGTTAAACATGGACGAGGCAGTTGGTAAAATTTGTTGACCACGAAGGGAGAAAATAAGGGATTTGACTAATTTAAGGGGTATATATTGTTTGCCCATATTAATATAATAATATTAACCAAACTTTAACGCGAAGTAACACATATTAACACATAGAAATAACTCTCAATCGAGATGAAAAATGCAAACCCTAGCATAAAACAATATTCCGGACACGATGGAAAAGGTTTTTGTCGAATTCCGAGATCGTTTGTGAAAATTTCTTTGTAACTCATATATGTGAATTGGCACTTATCCAAATTGTGTACGATCACAAAATAAATCCAATTAACTTGAAAATTGAAATACTACAATAATAAAGCATTCTAGATTTAATAAAATCAATTTTGCTGAAAATAGAGTTCATTAGAAAATTGGTTATTCTTAATTTCCAATTTAAATCGATATAACGATTAAATAAAAATATAGACATTTACGGCTACTATTGCCACATACGACATCGGTTTACCACGAAATTTAAGTTCGTACGATAATTTAACGTGTTCCAATGAAACTAATTTCATCGAAAACCGAGACAGTTTGGAGAATAGCCATTTTAAGGCTAATATTAATATCAATATAATATTAATTAAATTCTAAAATAATCTAATTAAATTATAATAAATTATAATTATCATAAATATCTAAATGGAAATATATCTATAGCTTCAATATAAACAATATGGATTTATAACTCGACATTATCGAATTTCGAGTTAAAATAACATCCAAATTACATAGAAATCCTTATTAAATTTATTAAATAAACGTTATCATTTATAATCGAGTTCTGTAACGACTATTTGAAAATTTGATTTGGACATAACTAACAATCTATAACATGAAATCTCGATTTTTCTTTTTCATTAGAAAAATATAGTTAACATGATTCAAATGTTTCTTGTTTCACGGAATCCCGACTTATATCGTATCCCATATATTCAATTGAAGTTCAAAACTAAATATTACGAACTAGTGAGCTCGTTTTTAATTAAATATAAGTTTAATGTTCAAACTTCGTTTTATAAACGAATTCAATATTAAAATCCCTTAATATTCCAAATATAATATTCAAAATAGATTTAAATATTCAAATTAAAATGACCGAAAAATCTGGGTCGTTACATTTTTCTCCCTTAAAAAGAATTTCATCCCCAAAATTATTAAAGTAAAAAATGCTACAAACCCATTAACTATTCAAAAATTCAATTTATATTAAATCGAAAATAAATCCATTATTATTAATAATTTTTTTAAAAAAATATCGAAATTTTCTAACACTTTAAATTTCCTGAAAAATTCGGAAGAGTCTCCCTTGTACGTAGGGACTTCTACGATATCGCAGGAACAAAAAATATATATACATCGACCCACATGGTCGGAAAAAAATCAAAACCCAAAAATTATATTTTCGCATAGGCGTACCTTTTACGAGCGCTATTGAGTATACTTGCTCAAGTTACGTGCAATCTACGCAACCACAATCAATCATCATAGCCATATGGCACCTATAATTCAACTCAATTCAACATGTTAGTAATAGATTAATGAATTTTTTATTAATACTTCCTCGATTAACAAGTATAACTACACAGATTCCAAGAACTAAACATGAAACATCATTTATTTGCAAATAAAGGGTTAAATCATTAATTTAAATTCATATGCAGTTTCATTCTGGGTTTTTATGCTCGAATTTAATTTTCAAATCATTCAACTCTAGTGTTAAACCATTGATGAATTATATTCAACCAATCTAACTTACAAGCAATAATCAATCAACAACCAATGCACAACCAACTTAATTAAATCAACTGAATTTACAATCAACATTAATATTTACTTTTTTTTGACATATCTGAACATTAATCGGTTAATATTCGATCGATTCCCATTTAATTTTTATCCATTTAATTTCCCATTTTTGGAATCTATTTTATTTAATTTCAATATCATTCTTAATTTAATTTCACTTAACCAAGTTAAGTTCCAACTCAAATTTTTAATCCAATTTGAATTTCATTCAAATCAACCAAACACATGAATATCTCAGTAATTTAGTAAAATTATTCCTTTTCTATACAAAAATATAATTTGGGTAAAATTATTTCATTTACCCTCTTTACAAAACTATATTTTGTCCATTTCCAGTTCAATGCTTCTCAATCTTTGAACCAATCAAATAACATAATAGAAAACATTTGTATATACTCTCGTATGTACACTCAATCCCAATCTAGGGTATTACTAACCCCATCTATATCGGGTTATGCCACAAAACCAAGGTTATCACTAAATCTTATGTTCCGATACCACTTGTAACATACCAACTTTTCGTACCCTTTCAGTTGATAATTTCAACTCATGTCCAACCCAAGTTACATGAAAAAAGTAGTTAGTTATTAGAAAGAAATTAGAGGGTGAGGAAATAAAGAAAGAAATATTAGAATAAAAGGAGAAGAAGAACCACAAAATACAGAGTCTCACATTGCAGTCGAACAAAATATAGAAATAAATCTTTATTGAGACCTATAAAAATACTTACTATCGTCAGAGTACATCAACACAGCTAAACAGTTATAACAACCTGTCCTCATATACAATTATACAATGAAATAATATCTATATAATATCATACGTCTGAACTCTTCTAGATTGTCTCTTAACAATATCCGATAACCTGAACATGTAAAACCCGGTCTAACCCAAAAATGACAAATGTCGGATCAGTCTGGTGAACCAGAGTGAGAAACTCACTAAATTTACAAGCAACAT
This sequence comes from Allium sativum, assembly GCA_030737875.1. Lineage (NCBI taxonomy): Eukaryota > Viridiplantae > Streptophyta > Magnoliopsida > Asparagales > Amaryllidaceae > Allium > Allium sativum. The sequence continues at coordinate 778,827,976 of CM060926.1, forward strand.
CTAAGTAGATTTTAAAGTTAACAAATCTTTTCTGAAAGAAAATGATAATCGTAAGACTAAATCCACACATAAATACGGACGATTTTTACCTTACGATAACCTAAAACATTTTGAAATCATATCCCTTTTGAAATTATAATAATGTCTAAATACAAATAAACAACAACCGTGCCAAAACGCTTGCATCTCACGTGCCACATATATAGTATACAATCAAAACCATGGGCTCTTATTGGAGAATAGATTTCCAACTATGGCAAGGTATGAGACTGCCTTCCGACAGTGTATCTCTAGAGAGGAATACACCGGGTTCAACAAGAATATCTTGCAACCCAGACTAAACATGACCAACCATTCACTTCTCTTGAATGTTCCGAATATATTGTCACCTAGGGTTGCTAGCAACATAACCGTTTGTGATAACCCCAAACTTCCGTGGACCAAAAGTAAGGATAATCATTTTTGGAATACAACATATTTTTACAACACAACAGATCTCAGATAATTATCATAACACATAAACCATTGCAGCGGAAATAAATGTCATTAGCATCATAATATCCAATACATCAGAGTACGCAGTACAGGAAACAACTTAGCTAAATAAAGAGTCTCAACAAAAGGGAGATAAGTTTCAATGGAAAAGAAACAAGTCTCAAACTCCATTACATACATCAAAGCTACAGGAGATAAAATGTCTCAAAGCAGAAGTAAAAACTAGAGAAAAGGTCTTCTTCTTCCTTCCAAGCAAGCTCCAATCAGAATGTATCACCTGAACCTGTCAATTGGCTGCCCGTGTAAAGAGAGGGCACCCGAGTTTGCAAAGTGAAACAAACATCGAGTCAGTCATGGGATTGGTATGAGAAATCTTCCTATACTAACTATCAATATGGCGAATCACAGAACCACGCCGCTAATGCAGAACGGGTTTACTCCATCGGATTGCCAGTGCATAATTTTATAAAGTTTATATAAAACAGCGAAATGACTTTTGAAAAAATGAAATCATTATAAGATTCAAGTCCTATCACACAATGCAACGCACACAGGAGGATAGAGTTTTCCCTTATGATGATCAAACATGCTTAATATGTGAAAAGTAATATTTTAATATTATTATTAGTGTCTAAGCAGTATTAAAATACTTTCAATATAAATATATCAATCCTAGACGGCATAGTACCCCATCCTACTATGTCGCCGTATATAAATTTACAATCAAAACCGAAATGTCGTCGTATTGGGAATTGGTTTTCTATCATGAAATCGAGGCTAGGGATCGTCCTCTTCCGATTCGAGACACTCTAGCAAATGACTAAGGTTACACCTATGGGCAACCCTTGGAGCGGTAGGGCCGGTCCCCACCTAACGGTAGTGGATTAGTTATGCATGAACACACGTTTCCCGGCCCTTTTGGACCTATAATATGACCACTTCCGGCCTATATATAAAAAAACCGAGGTACCTCAATCCATAATCCACATAAGTAAAATGTCAGGCCGTGTTAAAGCCCAAACACCACTTCTAGCTAGAAAGAAACGTATGCACTCCCTATGGTCCATATCCCGTTTTTGACTCATACCGGGGTGTGAGGCTCGCGAAGTCACGCTATACACAAAGTTATGCCTAAACAGGCTATGCTTTGATCATCAGCCACAAGGCCTGCTTTTCAACAAAGCCTTGATCAATGCATCTTGGCGTGTCACGTTGACAATTCACGCCATGCGATCAACAACTATTACTATATACCAGGGTGTTAAGCAGAGAATAGATTCTCCACCACCAAATAGACATATATTAATACCAATCGATTTAATTACATGGGATGAACTCCAACGTCAGACACGCATCCATTTACAAGTCCGTTCTGGGTCTGAACGAAACCAGAGACACCAAAGAGGCGCTCGCTTATCCGCACGACCAACACACACGTCTAGACAACTACTACTTCAACCCCGCCCTGGGAGCAAGTCAGTCCAAGGCATCCGTAGTCGTCGTCCATTCGATGTGAAGATCGCCGGTCTTCAACCATCGTCTTCTTACATCTTTGATTTAATCGCCGTGCAATTATTTGAAATGAGTTAAACTCGGTCTTTTCAAATAATTGTCGCATAATTATAGTTTAAAACATTTCATATATATTTATAACTATTTATCGCTATTTTTATTTATTTGAAAATAGCTCAAAATAAATAAACGACGCTTCGGGTCAGTGGGCGGCCCTGGCGCTGTTTTTACCAAATTTTGATGTACACGTATCTTAAAATCTAACCGTCGGATTTTGATGAAATTTATATCGTTAGAAAGCTCTTCCCAAAGCAGTCCTAACGGTTCCAATTTTGGGAAAATCCAACGGTCGGATCTTTCGGTATAATCATTTGAAGTTACGATTATCAATACGCAAACTGCCGCTCTCGTTTCGTTAAATTTTATATTTATGTTTATATATATATACCATTTGGCGATTCCCATAATTAAATCCATTCTTTTTATTCTATAAAAGCAATGTTTTTGTTCGCCAATTCTAATGCGACAAAAATGACGGTTTCAACATTATACACTTTTATATTCAATAAAATAATATTTTTGTTCGCCAATTCTAATGCGACAAAAATGACGGTTTCAACATTGTATATTTTTATATTCAATAAAATAACATTTTTGTTCACCAATTCTAATGCGACAAAAATGACGGTTTCAACATTGTATATTTTTATATTCAATAAAATAACATTTTTGTCCGCCAATTCTAATGCGACAAAAATGACGGTTTCAACAATGTATATTTTTATATTCAATAAAATAACATTTTTGTTCGCCAATTCTAATGCGACAAAAATGACGGTTTCAACAATGTATATTTTCTTAATTACATAAAAATGTTCTTTTTCTCCAATTCATTTTTATAACATAAAAATGTACTTTTTATCCTATTCATTTTTATAACATAAAAATGTACTTTTTCTCCAATTCATTTTTATAACATAAAAATGTACTTTTCTCTAATTCATTTTTATAACATAAAAATGTACTTTTCATCCTATTCCTTTTTAATACATAAAAATATACTTTTTATGTTTCTATATAATGTAAATATTTTATCTCTTTTTCTTTTACATTGAAAAATGTAAATTCTTTACCTTTACATTGAAAAATGTAAATCTTATATTTTTACATAGAAAAATGTAAATCTTTTATCTTTACATAGAAAAATGTAAATCTTATATTTTTACATAGAAAAATGTAATTCTTCTAATTATCTTTGTTACATTAGAAAAATGTAAATTCTCTAATTATCTTTATTACATTAGAAAAATGTAAATTCTCTAATTATCTTTATTACATTAGAAAAATGTAAATTCTCTAATTATCTTTATTACATTAGAAAAATGTAAATTCTCTATTTCTCTCCTTAATGCAGATTTTTTTCTTTATATGGGATATTTTCCTATCTAACTCACTTGTCAATTTGGTGTCAAAATATGATAACAAAAAATAATGGTTTTTGTCTAACCATTTCTATTTACCCAACGTTGTAATTTCAATGTCCACACATATAATAATATGGTTTTTAGTCTAACCATTTCTATTTATCCAACGTCGTAATTTCAATGTCCACACATATAATAATATGGTTTTTGGTCTAACCATTTCTATTTACCTAACGTCGTAATTTCAATGTCCACACATACAATAATATGGTTTTTGGTATAACCATTTCTATTTACCCAACGTCGTAATTTCAATGTCCACACATACAATAATATGGTTGTTGGTCTAACCATTTCTATTTACCCAACGTCGTAATTTCAATGTCCACACATACAATAATATGGTTTTTGGTCTAACCATTTCTATTTATCCAACATCGTAATTTCAATGTCCACACAAACAACCCAACATATGATTTGGTGGGTAATTCTCATGAACCAAAATAAAGGTCTCATCTTTATTTAAATTTTTTTTTATCAAAATAAAATATCTAAACTTATTTATCTTTTAATTAAGATTTAAAAGATCTAAACTTTCTTTATTTTATAAATCATAAATCAAAATAAAGATTCAACTTTTGTTCTTATTTTGCAAATCAAAATAAAAATCAAACTTTTGTTATTATTTTGCAAATCAAGATGAAAATCTAACTTATGTTATTATTTTGCAAATCAAGATAAAAATTTACCTTTCTTTTATTTTTTTAATCAAAATAAAAATTCAATTTTTCATTTTATGTTGTGAAACAAAAATAAAGATTTGAACTTTCTTTTGTAAATCAGAATAGAGATTCAATTTTCCATTTTAATTTGTAAAACAAAATAAAGATTCAAAATTTCATTTTTATTTGTGAAACAAACAAGATTCAATTTTTCATTTCTATAAAGGAATAAAAATAAAAATAGAAATAGAAATAAAAATAAAACTAATAAAGATGAGAACTTTATAGAGATTACATCAGAATTTATAGATCTAGGCGAACATGGTTCTATCATGACATAACAAGCATTACAAATCACATAGACAAATAAATTCTAATTACCACATCGCAGATCAGCAAATATAACATACATATAAGGTTTTCACAATTTTAAATATATTAAATAAATCAGAATTCTCACCTTTTGTGGATTTAGATCTAAAAATCCAAACAGTCCAGAAAATGTTCCAATCAGTCTCAACACGTTCTATTCGCTGTTATGATTCCAATGTTTCCGAAATCGTCAAATTCTGAGTTGAAACGAATCAATTATGGTTAGACCAAGCTTTAAAACAATTTAAATTAATTAATTAATTAGTTAGGAAATAAACCTTTCTTTCCCAAATCAAATATCGGCTGTGTGTTCTTCCTACTGTTCGATTCTAGGTCAGGAATTATCGAACAAACCGTGGGGCTTCGGGATGATCAGAGGGTTCAGGGTGGTTCGGCTTAGGGAGGCGCCACCACGCCTGGAAGGGGGAAGAGCTCGGCGCACCCTGGTGAGCCCGGCGACGGTCTAAAGGCGACGCCTTTGGGGGTTCGGTTCTCGGATTTCAGGCGACAAGAGGTCGATCAATTCTTATGAGATTAAAGAGGGAGGAAAGGGCTTTGATTTGGTATGTGGTTTGGGTTCCAATTCGAAGCGATGAAGAAGAAATTAGGAGGAGAAGTTTCGAGCTCCCATGGCCATTGAACGAAGGGGGCGGCGGCTACAGAGTTGATAGTATTAGGGTTTTAATTTTCTCAATTATTTATAATATTTAATTGCTATTTTACAAATAAATCCGTAACTTTTAAACCAATCTATTTCCAGTCCAACAGAAAGTGACCCTAGCCAATAACCCATATTCCGGATCCAATGGGACAGGTCCCGTGAGCCCAAACGGCTGTCTGTGGCCTGAATTATTTAATTTAATAATTAAATCCTTTATTAAATTAATTTGTCTACATAAATAAATTCACCGAGGCCACATACGGACTCAGAAAAATCCAAAAAAAATATATTTGTCTTCATTATGACGATACGGTCCTAACAAAACTAATTTCGTCGAATTCTGAGACTGTTTGAAAAATGGCTATTTTTTAGTCGATTAAATTTGACTGAAACCGACGAAACACATTTTCCTTCGCCACGCTCACATTGATTCGAAAAATTATAAAAATTGAAACCTAGCAGTAATATGACATTCCGGTTCCAACAAAAGTGGTTTCGTTGAAAACAGAGATCGTTTGAAAATTGATTATTTTCACTGGTTTTAATATTATTTAAAAATGAAAATTTTAATTTCTACCACATTTTTCCACCAAATTATTTAAAATAAAAATTTTAAATTGGCTCGGATTTTCCGGGTCGTTACACCGTTCCTGGAAGATACAAAAGTGAAAAGAAGAACAAATAGAAATTTCTCTAGGTAGTGACAGTACACCCTTATGGGAGCGACCACATACCATGTGACCTACCCGATTTTATACCATTTCTCAGTTGATGAGGCTTGAGATCATAATTATCATTTAGAACATCTGGCCACCATTCGCTTTGATTGCCACATCATTAGATCCGCCATAAAATCACTAATTGACGTCCATAAAAATACTCTGGTTGTTAAACTAAGAGAATGGACATTCTCCACCACAAGGTATGTTTGGAGAAATCAACATATGTGATCCCTTTGGAAATACTCTGTCAGACATTTGTCCATACAAGTCATCCAGGAACAGGATGAACCGAAGGCACTCTTCTACCACATCCTAAGTATCACCCTACGGATCAGTATAGAATAATCCTTACAATTCGAAGATTCCAATCACGATAGATCACTGCCGAAATATCTCTAAGATCTAACCAGAGAAATTCAACAAGTAGTTCTTCCGCTCATGAAGATCAACGGTCTTCAACTGATCCATCTTCAATCGGCATCTTTCACGTATTCGCTGGTTCAGACTGGTTTTCGAATATAAATTTCATCCCGGTCTTTTCATACTAACAATCGTATATGCCAGATTTGATAATCGGTTATTTAACTATCAAATAAACAACCATTCATCCATAAAGATAAAATAAATTTATCGATTCAGTTCCCAGCATCATTTAGCACCTTTAATCAACCAGTTGTTAATTAAATATTAAAACTACTAATTCGGAAAACATTTTCCTTTCTTATTTTAATATAAGAATATTCAATCATAATTCCATTTTTACTTCATTAGATCCTCCTTATAAATTGGTAAGTGAATAAATCTCTTTGTATCAACCCCGAAGGTCGAAACCAACAATAGATTGACACCTTGAAAGTTACTCAACTCATCCAACGTACATCAGGTTCCAGCTTCTTGGAAAAACACATCATAATCCCTTTTTAATCATTATTAAAACGATATATTCCTATATAATCCCGCTAGTCATTTCCAAATTTATTTTAAATATCATTTTATAAAATTAACTATATAGTTTAATTTAACTTCTTTAAACAAATTGTATAGATTCCATCTCAAAAACCCTTCGGCTTTCATTTATAAAATCCTTAATCTTCCATTTATAATTTATAAAATCCTTAACCTTTTATTTATAAATAACTTGACCATTTATAAATAACTTGACCATTTATTTATAAATATCTTCAACAATCATTTATAATTAACTTAACCATTCATTTATAAATATTTTTCCCATTTACAAATATTTTGCCAATAACTTGTATCCTTTTATTTCGTGTATCATCTAAACCATTAGTTAATATTTAACTCTACTTTGACAAATTCCCTTATTTTATAAATTCATTCCACAACTCTTCTCAGTTCATATGTATTTCCATTTAATTCCCTTCGACAACTCTTGACTTAAAAACATAATTATTAAGTATTTTTCTCAAATCCAGTTACACTCCAAATCAACATCCCATTTCCAATTTTATTTTAAATCACATTTCATAAAATTAACTAAAATAATTCAACATAACCTCTATAAATAAATATTACAGATTTCAATTACAAAACCATTCATCCTTTCATTTATCAACATCATTGACTTTTCATTTATAAATTACTTAACATTTCATTTATAAACGTCTTATACATTCATTTTTAAACATATTATCCATTAATTATAAATAGCTTTCTAATTGCAAATATTAATTCAAATCTCCCCCATTAACTCAGTTTATATGTTTTTTCATTTACAATTCTTGTTGGCAATCTTGCCTTGAAATCTCATCTACTCCGTATTCGCCTCCATTCCCATTTACATGTCAATATTCATATTCTACTTTCAATTCCATTATTTCGCTAATCTCATCCATGAAATCCCATTTTATCACATTTCAGATATTTAAAAACAACGTTTGTAAAAACGTTTATTAGTTACAAAAATCTCCTTTCAACTCTTTTAAAACAATTCCCATATATTTCCACTTCCACTAGTCCATTCCAACATCTTAAAATCTTTTATAATTCCATTTACGCTTCTTTACCCCTTCTTCAAAACCATTCTAATATTCCCATTTAATTTATATAGTTTAAACATTTATTTATTTATATCTTGTTTCCATTAATTTAAAATAATTTAAATAACTATAAATACATAAATAAACTTCGATAATATTGTTTTTAAAATAAACATCATATTTCAAGTATGTAAATATAACTTTAAAAACATTCACAACTGATTTAATATCGATTTCAAAAATCTTTTATCTAATCAACAGTGCTAAAGAGGTAAATATCTGCTAAAGTACAAAACCGTGAAATATTAACTAATTTCACATCCAAATGAACACAATAAAATCATATTGATAAGCATTATCAATATTAGTGAGAATTCTTGTTGGATTCCTCCAACCTATCAATTCGTGCATCACAATTTCATATTTTTCAAAATATATTATAATATAATAAAATTTAACAACTACTGCGAGGAATCCAGTTGGATCCCACCAACCTGTTATTCCCTGCATCTAAATAGGCTACCTCAAAATAATATCATTCAATTCAATATATCGATATAAATTCAATAATCAATCAATAGCATCAATCTAACATAAACCATTTAATTTAACACATTTATATAGATATAAACGTGACCAACAAGGTAGGTTACCTTAATTGGTTCCAATCGTTAAGATAACGATTTGTTTTTAATTAAATTAAACAAAAGTTTAATTTAATTGATTCAGTCAATACATACATATATATATGTATATATATATATATTATTTAGCAATCATCAAACAATAAACAACCATATAACACACATACTAAAACCGACTTATATAAAATATAAGTGGGATGAACTGAGTGGGTTATACTCACATTGAGTTGATTCTCTGTTTAAACATCTTGTTTCAGTTAAACTAAATGAAAGTTTATTTTAACTGAAAATCTCACATGATTCCAGTCTTATCCAAATCAGCTCCATAATGTTCTATTTGTCACCACGATCTTAACACGACTTGTTTTGTTCCATTATGTTACCATGTGGAAAAGTTATTAATATTAAAGTCATTCACAGTTTAATTAAATAATTAATTCTTTTAATTAGTTTAGTTTAACTAATTAATGCTTAAGGCAAAACAAGTCGGCAGTTTTTCTTTGGTTTGGACATTTAAACAGGGTCGACGTCCATGATTATCTTCGTTTGAAAATATATAGGCCCTAAAGATATAAATCTATACATTAGTTAACAATATATATATATATATATATATATATATATCAACGTTTATCAATACCAACATTTTAAACAAGGCCAGCGAAATTTCCTTGGACCGAAGCTTAGCAGACCCATTTCCTTTTAAGTAGTTAAATATAAACTTAAAAACTACGTTGGTTTAAATATGGTCCTCACTTTTCAACTATTTCAGCACTATTCTCCGTTCGTTCTGCCTTTATCATCCCAGTTCCATAAATTACAAACCCACGCACTGCCCCTCAAACTCAACAACTGCTCGCCAACTCCGCCAATTGGCCTTTGATCAATGACAACCTCCGGAAACGCCTTCACGTTGTTTGCTTACAACCCAAAACCAGAACAAATCGATCATGCCAAAAGGCCCAAAATACCCTTTGAAGGTTGTGCCTTCTTCGGCTAGTTCCGGTCACCGCCCAACATATAGTCCAGTCAACACCATCCAGACTCATGATCTCGAAGTGTTCGACGGTTTCTTAGTTGAGGGATTTGTGAAATACCGATTGGATTTGAAGAAAATGGTGGAGGAAGGTCAGTGTATTCTAGTCGTTAAACATGGAGGTGGCAGCTGGTAAAATTTGTTGACCGTGAAGGGAGAAAATAAGGGTTTTGACTAATTTAAGGGTTATATATAGTGTGCCCATATTAATATAATAATATTAGCGAAACTTCAATGTGAAGTAACACATATAAAAACCTACAAACGACTCTCAATTGAGATGAAAAATTCAAATCTTAGCATAAAACAATATTCCGGACACGATGGAAAAGGTTTTCGCCGAATTCTGTGATCGTTTGTGAAAATTCCTTTATAACTCATATATGTGAATCGACATGCATTTAAATTGCATACGATCACAAAATAAACCCAATTAACTTGAAAATTGAAATCCTCTAGTAATAAATCATTCTGGATTTAATTAAATTAATTTCGTTCGAAACAGAGTTCGTAAGAAAATCGGTTATTCTTAATTTCCAATTTAAATCGACAAAACGATTAAATAAAAATATACATGTTTATGGCTACCGTTGTTATATGCAACATTAGTTAACCACAAAATTTGACTTCGTACAATAATTTAACATTACGGTTGCAAAGAAATTAATTTCATCGAAAACCAAGTCTGTTTGGAAATAACCATTTTAAGGCTAGTATTAATGTCGATAAAATATTAACTAAATTCCAAAATAATATAATTAAATAATAATAAATTATGATTATCATAAATATCCAAATGGAAATATATTTGTAGCTTCATATATAAATAATATGGATTTATAACTCGACATTATCAAATTTCGAGTTAAAACGGCATCTTAATTATATTGAAATCCTTATTAAATTTACTGAATAAACGTTATCATTTATAAATGATTTCCATAGTGACTAATTGAAAATTTGATTTGGACATAACTAACAATCTAAAATATGAAATCTCAAATTTTCTCTTTTATTGTAAGATTATAATTACAAGATCCAAACGTTTCTTGTTTCACAGAATTCCGACTTATATCGGATCTTGTATATTCTATTGAAGTTCAAAACTCAATATTATGAACCACCGCGGCGTTATGAGCTCGTTTATAATTAACTATAAATTCAACATTCATACTTCATTTTATAAATGAATTCGATACTAAAATCCCTTAATATTCCAAATATAATATTTAAAATAGATTTAAATATTCAAATTCAAATGACCGAAAAATTTATGTCATTACAAGTGTCTAGCTTCAGTGTTGTAACCTAATAAGGATAGTGGTGGATGGTCCGTCTTAAAAACCGATATGGTGGACAATCCACCTTAAAAACCAATTTTAGTAGGTAGGAATCTGCCAGTATCCTGTATTATTGTAATTATTATTTGTTATAACAATAAGTGTTTGCAGTCACTTTATAAACTGGTTGACTTTGCCAAAAAAAATCATTTAAATTTAATAAACTATAGATTTTAATTGAGAAGTACTTTTTTAATAGAAATAGTTCAAAATTGAACCTAAGTATAAATTATTTGTATTTAGTGAAACAATGTTTTAAATAACATCAATTTTTGACCATCCTTTAATATACATTTAGATTAATAACTAGCTCTTTTAAACTAATATATTAAAGAGTATTGTCAAACTTGTTTTTTTTGTCAAATATTTAAAATGTGAAAACCGAGCACAAGTTCTTATTTTGAAGTTTAAAAGTTTTCAACACGGATATGGGAAGAAAATTTCGGTAAGTAATATCGCTTATAAGGAAAATATTTAGTTACACTTTTATCACTGGATATCAAAGTATGAAAACTTTTCCTTATCTCGAAGATATAAAACCATTGTTAGGGCAATGCCTAGAGGTAACAATACCTTCACTTGTCAACTTTATTAACCGAGTGATAGCACTAGTTTGGAATCAACAAATAATGGTAATAGAATATGATTTAATTTTCATATACGATCATTTTGGATAATCTTGATAGTTAATTAAATGACTATTTGTTCAGTTTTCTCGATTTATATCGTCAAATTAAAACAATTTGTTGCTCTTCGAGATTTGTTATCCGTTGTCGTAAACGACTAAAACTAGAAAGCGAATGGACATCTAGCTATTTAGGGTTGCTTAACTAGGGTAATTTCACATCTATTTTAGATTGGGTTCGGTAGTATGTGAGCAAGATGCGAAATACTTTGATACTCGGCAATGTTGGCATGGTCCAGCAAGTACATTTCCAAGAGCAGTTGAATACTTAGTATATTTGTAAAGGTATACTTATTGTTAGTGGGGACGCACCCTCCTAGTCATTTGTTAGAAAAAGTCCCATTCTCCCATTCTGTAACAACCCGGAAAATCAAAACCAATTTAAAATTTTTATTTTAGCAATTTTAATGGATTTTGAATATTTAAAATGATTTATTTTAAATAATAACGACTAAAAATTTATTTAAATCGAAGTTAGAACAAGTTTTTTTAATTTAATTATAAAAGGAGTTTAAAATGGCGCGGTAGTTTGAAAATTCGATTTCAAATTTCAAATGAATGTATAGGATTCAAAACAAATCGAATTTTAGTAAAACCAGAAATATTAGAATCTGTTTGAAAATATCTTTCCAACGGATGTGAAAAATCCTGATTTCATAGTGGGAATAAAAAGTTATGTCCAGTTGAAAATTCTGAAAAGTCAATGTGGAATTTATATATATTTTAACATATATAAAGCCCTTCAAAATAGCGATTTTGCAAATGACCTCCGTTTTCGACGAAACCACTTTGGTTGGGTTCGGAATGTCGAAAAATTACTATATTCCAATTTTCATAATTTTCTGAATCAATATGTGAGCATGGCAAAAGAAAACGTGTTTTTTTTATTTCAGTCAATTTGGATCGACCAGAAAATGACCATTTTTCAAACGGTCTCCAAATTTGAAGAATTTGTTTTGTTAGGACCGTATCATCAAAACATAGCTAGATTTATTTTTTTGGAATTTTTGGAGTCCGTATGTGGCCCCGGCAAATTAAAATGTACGTTTAAATTCAATATATATTGATTTATATTTTAATTTTGATAAAAACTAATCGAAATAGTTGAACCGGCTTACGAAACATATTCCATTGTGTTCGAAATGGGGGGTATTTAGATAGGGGCGATAGTCATTGGGTTTGAATTGGGGTTCGAATGCAAAATATCACATTTTGGAATTAAATTAATAAAAATATATATTATATATATAGGTCAAGATTGGCCGAAGCCTTTAAAACCCTAGTTCCTCTTTATATTCTGAGCGCCGCCATCCACATCGAACAATCAAATCGTTCCAGTTTTCTTCAATCCTTTTCTGTTAATCTGCTCAATTAAATCGAGAATCCATAAAACAAAACTTGTAATACTAAGTGAGATATATAATATGGACGGCTATGATCTGTTTTAACTTCAGGGATTTCGTGAATTCTGGGTATGAAGCAGCGTCGTTCATCAGTGTTTTCCGGTGAAAGGGGGGATCGAATCTGACCTTGTTGCTAGCGGCGGGGAGAGGAAGGAAGGGCGCTCCAAGTGGTCAGCGCTGGTCGATCTCCGACGTGCTCAGGTGGCGGCGCGATGGAGCTTTGTGAAGTCGACGGGTTAGATTTTTTAGAGGCTGAAGCGTTGTAGAGGACGAAGAAGGGTTAAGTTTTAATTATTTAATTAATTAAAATTTAATTATATTGAAATGTAATCAAATGCATTAAAGCCCATATCTCTCCCATACGAGGTCGGAAAAATGCAAACTTGGATCCGTTGCGATCATGGAGCCGAGAGCTTCGCAATAAGACTGACCAGGTCCAATTTGGAGCAAATCAGAATTTCAGGAAAAATTTAAACCAAACTAAAAAGAAATTCAGATAAAAACTGACGGAGTGGAAAACCAATGTGAGAAATTCTCACTAAAATAATTTTTGTACAGTTATTTATTTTATAACTGCATATATGAACTGCTCCCCGTCGTCCATAGACCATGGACGACTTTTTTGTTTGATTGTATTGTGAAAATTGATTGTGATGTGAAATGGACAGTATAAAATATTCATGTGTTGAATAAAAATATTTGAATAATAAAAATATCATTTTTGTTGTATAAATGGACAATATAAAATATTCATGTGTTGAAATAAATATTTTAGAGTTAAAAATATAATTTTTAATGAATATATGAATATTCATTTACAAATCAAACGATTTGTTTATGTACACTCATTTGACTGATATTGATTGGGACGATATATTTTACACATCGCCCAACTACACAAATAATAAAAAGTATTTGTTCTTGAAAACCCCACACGGGTATTAGGATAATATTTGACATACACTGATCCCAATAATTAGTGGTATGTCAATCGATGGGTTGACAGACTGTATAAGCGTTAATTATTTATTTTAATTCCTATACAGTTGTATAATGCACTCTGGATGTTGTATGAATTTTTAATGATTGTTTAACGTTATTATTGTATACATGTGATGTTGAAATCCATATAAATAAAATTATATGGTAATTGATTGAGTTTGATTCCGATTCAGAAATTAACGAATATTTTAAAATAATATTCAGTAATTATTGAAATGTGAAGCCGTGTTATGTAGTTAAACGCCATTTTAATACGAACGGGATTTTCTGTTGATTTAATTCATTTTATAATGAATATCGAAAAGTGATTTCAAAATCTGATATTTTGAAAATGTTATCATTTTAATATTATAATGACATGAAATATTCAATTTTGATTTGAATTTGAAAATAGAATTGAAATCGTTTTAAAATGAATTTAAGACAAATTGAAATGGAATTGAAACTAATTTGAATTGAATTGAAATCAATCTGAGTTGAAATCGATTTGAAATGAATTTTAAACAAATTTGTAATGGAATATTCAATTTTTATTTGAATTTGAAATGGAAGTGGAAATCGTTTTTGAAACGAATTTAAAATGATTTATAAAATTCGTTTTAAATTGAAATCGACGAAATATAATATATATATATATATATATATATATATAATATTATAATGGCCTGACTAGAACGTGTCGCACTTCGGTAGTTCGCTAATTTCGACCATTAACTTCAAATGGAAGTTACGGGAGAACCGACCATCGGATTCTCCTAATACCGGAACCATTGGGTTCGTATCGAAAAGAGCTTTCCAATGAATATAGGAGATTTGAAATATAATGGATAGGTTTGGAGATATGTCCAAATCAATTTCAGAAAAGGTCGCTATATATGGATGTAGTTCGGTGGCCGTTATTGGAAACCGACTGTACGGGCGATAATAAAATTATTAAAAATATGGAAAAATTATGTAAAATCATAATAAATGATTTGGAAAGATTTTGGATGAAAAATTCCAGTTTTGAAAAGATAAAAATATATTTTTATCGAAATGGACTGGTTATTAACTAGAATAATAATTTGTTTATTTTTAGAAAAAATAAATTGGATTACAAAATGGTTTTAAAATAACCAGAATTTCCAATATATGAATTGGAATGGATTTGAATCAAAATTATCTTCGGAATATTTCGATATTGGATTCCGTGATTATACGATATTGTGGAGGAATTTGGAAGATATATATATCGTTATTCTAATACGATATTTCTTGGTTTCAGAATTTGATATCGAATATAAGCCGATATATTTTCTATTCAGAGACTTTTATTTGATGTCAAATTGGATTTTGGGTTTGTCGTGAACGGTGTCTTCATTAACACTGTTCTTTAACCCAGTTGAGAAAAGAATAAATCTTTAAACTAAGTTTTAGTGAAGTTTTCCGATTAATTAATATTTAATTGGAATTGAATAAAAGAATTGGATTTTTGGGTTTATCGTGAACGGTGTTTTAAATAAAGCTTGTTCTTTAACCCGATTAACAATGGAAATGGGATTTTGGGTTTGTCGTGAATGGTATTTTCAAAAATTCTGTTTTTAAACCCAATGGAGTTAAGAAAATTAGAAACTAACTGGAGATTAGCTAAGTTGAATGGTTTCCTGGGTATTGATCTGATGTTGGTTTCGGCCTTCGGGATTAATACTTAGGGAATTTTTCTCTTACTAATTTACGGTTAGAGACTAATGGAATGGAATGTGATTTTGGGTTTATCATGAACCGTGTTTTAGATGACATTGGTTCTTTAACCCAGTTAAAGATAAGATTAATTTCTTAGCTTTAAATAATCATTAATATTGATTTTTGGGAAGATTAAAACTAAGTGGAGTTTTAATGAATCTTTGATTAGATTGAAAAGTGAATGTGATAATTAAAATTATCAATTCAAGAAAATGATCGAGATTGAAGTATCACCAGTTTTGCTCCAAGCGATAGTTAAATCTTTAATTAGATTTGAACATGAAATGGTAATTAATATTTACCGATAACACTGTGGTGTTAGATATGGAGTATTACAAGTTTTTCTCCATGGGTTGAATAGGTAGGGACTGGGAAATAAAATAAATGATTACTTCGGTGTGGTTCACTAATCCCGACTAGTTTTGAAAACCTTAATATGGTTTGTTATCCAAAGGAAGATTAAAGAATTTATCTTTGATAAAATTAATGGGAACCTTTCCCAAAGGAAAAGAATATTTGAATAAAAGAATATTCTGGATTGGAACAAGGCATATGATGTGTTGTTATAGCACCTGATTATAAGATATGCGAGTTATTCAGAAAGGCTAGGTTTAACCCATTCTGAATAACTGATACGACGAAAAGTCAAAAGGATTGAAGACGGTGCAAGACCGATGATCTTCACATCGAATGGATGGGTTGCTACTGTTGCTCATGATTGGAGTAGCTACCTTGAAGGGGCTACAGCGGTATCCGTCCGTACGTACTTGTTGATTGTATGGATATGCGAGGGCCTCTCTCCTGTATTGGACATACGGGACGAGGAATAAGGTGCCTCCGGTTTCGTTCAGACCTAGAACGGACTTGTAAATGGATGGTGTGTCTGACACTGGATTTCATTCTGTGCTGATTGATCTCTATTAAATATACATCTTCCTGGTGAAGGGGAATTTATTCCCTTACTTCGCCCTTCTCTGAGACGTACGAGATCAGAGGTTGTATATTGATAGACATCAGTCGCATGACGTAAATTGTCTGTGTGGCATACCTAAGTGGAAAATGACCAAGGCTTCTGTTAAAAAGCAGAGTCTTGTGGTTGATGATCAAAGCACAGCTTTAATATAGTACGACTTTGTGTAGCGTTAATTTGCGATCCTCACACACCGGTATGGTGGTAAACTGATGGTTAGATCAGTATGCTTTTGAGATGAGGACAGACACCCTATGGGTTGTCATGGATTCGGTCGACCGAGGTGAAGGATAGGGCATACCCCCCGATTCCCTGATGGATAGAGTTAGCGGTGTTTTCACAATCCTGCGACGTAAGCCACGGTAACTTGTTTTCCTGAATAGTGCGGATGTGCATTACGGCGTTTTCGCATGCCTGCGACGTAAGCCATTGGGAATTGTACTACGCGATAGATCTTTCGAATCAGGAGCCACCGGTATGGAAATCCAATTTCCAAATACGATATTTTTTGGTTTTGATTGTATGCTATATATGGCGACAAAGTGGGATGGGGCGCTCTTGCCGTCTATGATTGATACATTTATATTTGAAGTTGAATTCTTCACTTATGGTAATAATAAAAGATTTGTTTTAAAACGTGCCACGCATATTTGGCTATTATAAGGTAAAGCTCTATCCTACGGCTTGCGTTGCATTGTGTGATGAGACCTGAGTCTTATAATAGCTTCATTTTTCTTTAATTAGCATAGCGCTGTTTGTTTTAGGCACTGGAATTCTTGGGGGTAAACCCGTTCCGTGTTATACGACGTGGTCCCTTGATTTACCTTATTTTAAAGTTAAGTTTTAAATAATTATTTTAGTTCTCACACCAGTCACATGACTGACCTGAAGTTTATTGTTTTAACCTAAACTCTGGGTGCCCTTATTTTCCACACGGTAGCTCGTAGTTTTGGTTTTGCAGATTTATATTCATAGGATCCGGGTTTACAGCTGGAATGATATTCAGAAAGCTCTGTATCCGTGTTTATCTTTCAGTTGTGCTTTGTATTATTTTTTGCTACGCATTGTATTTATACATTTTATTTCTGCAGTAATGTATTTAAATCTCTGATATTTATCAAATGTATATTATTTATTCATACTCTGGAATATTCTTGTACTCTGATGTAACTGTTGTAAATGGAAATGAAATGTTCTTCTGTTTCTGTTCCGATTTGTCTTGTTCTCGAAGCAATCCGGGCTTTCCTTTATGGGGAAGTTTGGGTCACCACATTTGGTATTAGAGCTTTGGTTTACAGAGCTCGAGAACAAGACACATTAGAACCAAACGAAAGAATTCATCAGAGATTAGATTAGTAATATCCAATGAGGATGAGTTGTTAGAGATGGGATCAATAGTATCCTATAATGAGTCCGAAGAGTGTATTTTTAAAATAAAATTGAAAACAAATTTTGTTTTGAAAAATTAAACCTTATGATACATATTTGATTATTTATTTATATAGAATTTGGACAATCTAGTATAGGGAGATTTTGAGTATAGGCCTGACGGGGCGTATATTCGAATCCTCAAATACTAGATGGATATAGAGTCACACTCTAGTCGCCCAGAGATGATTCTGATGATCGCCATGGCATCATCAACATTTATGCTCATGTTTCGAAGGTAAATATATATATAGTTTCCAATCGACTGGTGTGAGAACCAAAACCTTATTTTTAATTTATTGTTTGTGATTTGACACTAAAAATTGATTTTTGAATATATATATATATATATATATATATATATATATCAGAAGTTGTATGTTTTGGAAATTTAATTCACAAATTGATTGCTAGTTGTGTTTTCTAACTATTAGTTCAACTGAATAAAAATATTGGAATAATAAATCCAATATGAGAATGAAAAGTTGAATTGAACCAAATTTAACCAATATATGAACGAAAGGTAAATTTAGCACCAAATGTTGAACTGAGTTGAAAATTGATTAGAATTGCATACATGTTCATGCATATACATTGAACAGGTAAATGAATTTACTGTTGAGTAAAGAATTTATTTGCACGCTCGACAAATAGGTAAACCTTAATGAGTTGGTTGCGAAATTTTATTTGTTATACAAACTACCGTGAATGTCATTGGATGCTGAGTGTTGGTTGTTCTGTGTGAGATTATTAACGTTGCGATAGGATAGTAACAATTAATTTTGAACTACACTACCTGGCACACTGCGAGAAGATAGCATACTCTATCATATACCACATAAGCATTTGGAGCTTATGTGACAATGTTGAAGATTTACCATACAAGCGAGAGGCTTGTATGGCGATGAATATATTTCAGGTTGAACCAAAGACTGATATGTACAATATAAAATGTAACGGTAAATTGCCAGATTAATAAAAACCCCACACGGGCATGGAGTTGACAATAATCACGTCACTTTAGTCATTAAAGCACAAAACTATTTATAGGGTGACGAGAATTTATTCTCTGGAGTTATGATCTATACACACTCCCCTGTGGACACAAGAATATATCACTAAAAATATGTGTATGGCTTTTAGGATTTATTGGGTGCCTAATACGGCCCAATAAATTTCTAAACCCCTCTCTCTACAAAGGAGGTTATGGCGAAATTTTTCGAAAATTTAAGGTGTTAGCCAAATTTTTGAAAAATTAGAAATTCTTAGAAACTGAAAAGTTGAAGAATGAAAGCCAGAATGAAAGTTGAGTTGGTTAGTTAAAAAACTTTCAGCTCCGTTCCTTTTCGAGGACGAAAAGATTTTAAGTGGGGGAGATTGTAACAACCTGGAAAATCAGAACCAATTTAAAAATTTTATTTTAGCAATTTTAATGGATTTTGAATATTTGAAATGATTTATTTTAAATAATAATGACTAAAACTTTATTTAAATCGAATTTAGAATGAAATTTTTTAATTTAATTATAAAAGGAGTTTAAAATGGCGCGATAGTTTGAAATTTTGATTTCAAATTTCAAATGAATGTACATAATCCAAAACAAATCGGATTTTAGTAAAACCAGAAATATTAGAATCTGTTTGAAAATATCTTTCCGACAGATGAGAAAAATCTGGATTTCATAGCGGGGATAAAAAGTTATGTCCAGTTGAAAATTCTGAAAAGTCGCTGTGGAATTTATATATATTTTAATATATATATATATATAAATCCCTTTAAAATAGCGATTTTGCAAACGATCTCCGTTTTCGATGAAACCACTTTGGTTGGATCCAGAATGTCGAATTATTGCTAGATTCCAATTTTCATAATTTTATGAATCAATATGTGAGTGTGGCAAAAGAAATGTGTTTTGTCAAATTCAGTCAATTTGGATCACCAGAAAAATGACCATTTTTCAAACGGTCTCCAAATTTGACGAAATTAGTTTTGTTAGGACTGTGTCGTCAAAACATAGCTAGATTTATTTTTCTGGATTTTTTGGAGTTCGTATGTGGCCCCGGCAAATTAAAATGTATGTTTAAATTCGATATACATTGATTTATATTTTAATTTTGATAAAAAATGATCGAAACAGTTGGACCGGCTTACGAAACATATTCCATTATGTATGGAATGAGGGTATTTAGCTAGGGGCGATAGTCGTTGGGTTCGAATTGGGGTTCGAATGCAAAATATCACATTTTAGAATTAAATTAATAAAAATATATATTATATATAGGTCAAGATTGGTCAGCCTTTTAAACCCTAGTTACTCTTTATGTTCTGAGCGCCACCATCCACCTCAAACGATGAAATCGTTCCAGTTTTCTTCAATCATTTTCTGTTAATCCGCTCAATTAAATCGAGAATCCATTAAACAAAAGTTGTAATACTAAGTGAGATCGATAATATGGACGGCTATGATCTGTTTTAACTTCAGGGATTTTGTGACTTCCGGGTATGAAGCAGCGTCATTCATCAGCGTTTTCCGGTTAAAGGGGGGATCGAATCTGACCTCGTTGCTGACGGCGGGTAGAGAAAGGAAGGGCGCTCCGAGTGGTCGGCGTTGATCGATCTCCGACGTGCTCAGGTGGCAGCGCGATGGAGCTTTGTGAAGTCGACGGGTTGGATTTTTCAGAGGCTGGAGCGTTGTAGAGGAAGAAGAAGGGTTAAGTTTTAACTATTTATTTAATTATATTGAAATGTAATCAAATGCATTAAAGCCCATATCTCTCTCATACGAGGTCGAAAAAATGCAAACTTGGGGCCGTTGCGATCGTGGAGCCGAGAGCTTTGCAACAAGACCGACCGGGTCCAATTTGGAGCAAATCAGAATTTCAGGAAAAATCTAAACCAAACTGAAAAGAAATTCAGATAAAAACTGACGGGGTGGAAAATCAATGTGAGAACTTCTCACTAAAATAATTTATGTATAGTTATTTATTTTATAACTGCATATATGAACTGCTCCCTGTCGTCCATAGACCATGGACGACTTATTTGTTTGATTGTATTGTGAAAATTGATTGTGATGTGAAATGGATAGTATAAATTATTCATGTGTTGAATAAAAATATTTTAATAATAAAAATATCATTTTTACTGCATAAATGGATAGTATAAAATATTCATGTGTTGAAATAAATATTTTAGAGTTAAGAATATAATTTTTAATGAATATATGAATATTCATTTACAAATCAAACGATTTTTTTATGTACACCCATTTGACTGATATTGATTGGGACGGTATATTTTACACATCGCCCAACATCACAAATAATAAACAGTATTGGTTGTTTGAAAACCCCACATGGGTATTGGGATAATATTTGACATACACTGATCCCAATAATTAGTGGTATGTCAATCGATGGGTTAACAGACTGTATAAGCGTTAATTATTTATTTTAATGCTTATACAGTTGTTGAATGCACTCTGGATGTTGCATGAATTTTTAATGATTGTTTATCGTTATTATTGTATACATGTGATGTTGAAATCCATATAAATAAAATTATATGGTAATTGATTGAGTTTGATTCCAATTCAGAAATTAATGAATATTTTAAAATAATATTCAATAATTATTGAAATGTGAAGCCGTGTATATGTTAAACGCCATTTTAACACGAACGGGATTTTCTGTCGATTTAATTCATTTTATAATGAATATCGAAAAGTGATTTCAAAATCTGATATTTTGAAAATATTACCATTTTAATATTATAATGATATGAAATATTCAATTTTGATTTGAATTAGAAAATAGAATTGAAATCGTTTTAAAATGAATTTAAAACGAATTCAAATGGAATTGAAATCGATTTGAATTAAATTGAAATCAATTTGAATTGAAATCAATTTGAAGTGAATTTTAAACGAATTAATAATGGAATATTCAATTTGAATTTGAATTTGAAATGGAAGTGGGAATCATTTTTGAAACGAATTTAAAACGATTTATTAAATTCGTTTTAAATGGAAATCGACAAAATATATAATATATATATATATATATTATAATGGCTAGAATATAACGCGTCGCGCAACGGCAGTTCGCGAATTTCGACCATTAACTTCAATTGGACGTTACGGGAGATCCAACCGTCGGATTCTCCTAAATCCAGAACCGTTGGGTTCGTATCGAAAAGAGCTTTCCAACGAATATACGAGATTTGAAACCTAACGATTAGATTTGCAGATATGCCCAAATCAGTTTCAGAAAAGGTCGCTATGGATGCAGTTTGGTGGCCGTTATTGGCAACCAACTGTACGGGCGATAATAAAATTATTAAAAATTATGTAAAATCTTAATAAATGATTTGGAAAGATTTTGGATGAAAAATTCCAGTTTTGAAAAGATAAAAATATATTTTTATCGAAATGGACTAGTTATTAACTAGAATAATAATTTATTTATTTTTAGAAATAAATAAACTGGATTAGAAAATGGTTTTAAAATAACCAGAATTTCCAATATATGAATTGGAATATATTTGAATCGAAATTATCTTCGGAATATTTCGATATTGGATTCCGTGATTTTACGGATATTGTGGAGGAATTTGGAAGATATATATATATATCGTTATTCCAATACGATATTTGTTGGTTTCAGAATTTGATATTGAATATAAGCTAATATATTTTCTATTCAGAGACTTGTATTTGATATCAAATTGGATTTTGGGTTTGTCATGAATGGTGTCTTCATTAACACTGTTCTTTAACCCAGTTGAGAAAAGAATAAATCTTTAAACTAAGTTTTAGTGAAGTTTTCCGACTAATTAATATTTAATTGGAATTGAATAAAAGAATTGGATTTTTGGGTTTACCGTGAAATATGTTTAAAATAACACTTGTTCTTTAACCCGATTAACAATGGAAATGGGATTTTGGGTTTATCGTGAATGGTATTTTCAAAAATAATGTTCTTAAACCCAATGGAGTTAAGAAAATTAGAAACTAACTGGAGATTAGCTAAGTTGAATGGTTTCCTGGGCGTTGATCTGATGTTGGTTTCGGCCTTCGGGATTAATACTTAGGGAATTTCTCTCTTACTAATTTATGGTTAGAGACTAATGGAATGGAATGTGATTTTGGTTTATCGTGAACCGTGTTTTAATGACATTGGTTCTTAAACCCAGTTAAAGATAAGATTAAATTCTTAGCTTTGAATAATCATTAATATTGATTTTTGGGAAGATTAAAACTAAGTGGAGTTTTAATGAATCTTTGATTAGATTGAAAAGTGAATGTGATAATTAAAATTATCAATTCAAGAAAATGATCGAGAACGGAGTATCACCAGTTTTCCTCCAAGCGATAGTTAAATCTTTAATTAGATTTGAACGTGAAATGGTAATTAATATTTACCGATAACACCGTGGTGTTAGATATGGAGTATTACCAGTTTTGCTCCATGGGATGAATAGGTTGGGCTTGGGAAATAAAATAAATGATTACTTCGGTGTGGTTCGCTAATCCCGACTAGTTTGGAAAACCTTAATATTGTTTGTTATCCAAAGGAAGATTAAAGAATAAATTTAAAGAATTTATCTTTGATAAAATTAATGGGAACCTTTCCCAAAGGAAAAGAATATTTGAATAAAAGAATATTCTGGATTGGAATGAGGCGTATGATGTGTTGTTATAGCACCAGATTATAAGATATGCGAGTTATTCGGAAAGGCCGGGTTTAACCCATTTTGAATAACTGATACGACGAAAAGTCGAAGAGATTAAAGATGGTGCAAGACTGACGATCTTCACATCGAATGGATGGGTTGCTACTGTTGCTTATGATTGGAGTAGGTACCTTGAAGGGGCTACAGCGGTAGCCTTCCGGACGTACTTTTTGATTGTATGGATATGCGAGGGCCTCTTTCCTGTATTGGACATACGTGATGAGGAATAAGTGCCTCCGGTTCGTTCAGACCTAAGACGGACATGTAAATGGATGGTGTGTCTGACATTGGATTTTATTATGTGCTGATTGATCTCTATTAAATATACATCTCCCTGGTGAAGGGGAATTTATTCCCTTACTTCACCCTTCTCTGAGACGTACGAGATCAGAGGTTGTATATCGATAAATATCAATCGCATGGCGTAAATTGCCTGTGTGGCATGCCTAAGTGGCAAATGATCAAGGCTTCTGTTGAAAAGCAGAGTCTTGTGGTTGATGATCAAAGCATAGCTTTAATATAGCATGGCTTTGTGTAGTGTTAATTCGCGAGCCTCACACACGGTATGGTGGTAAACTGATGGTTAGATGAGTATGCTTTTGAGATGAGGATAGACACCCGATGGGTTGTCATGGATTCGGTAGACCGAGGTGAGGGATAGGGCACACCCCCCGATTCCCTGATGGATAGAGTTAGCGGTGTTTTCACGTGCCTGCGACATAAGCCGCGGTATCTTGTTATCCTGGATAGTGCGGATGTGCATTACGGCGTTTTCGCATGCCTGCGACGTAAGCCGTTGGGAATTGTACTACGCGATAGTTCTTTCGAATCAGAAGCCACCGGTATGGAAATCCAATTTCCAAATACGACATTTTTCGTTTTGATTGTATACTATATACAACGACATAGTGGGATGGGGCGCTCATGCCATCTATGATTGATAAATTTATATTTGAAGTTAATTTCTTCACTTATAGTAATAATAAAAGATTTGTTTTAAAACGTGCCAAGCATATTTGGCTATTATAAGGTAAAACTCTATCATTCGGCTTGCGTTGCATTGTGTGATGGGATCTGAGTCTTATAATAGCTTCATTTTTCTTTAATTATCATTGCATGTTTGTTTTAGGCACTGGCATTCTTAGGGGTAAACCCGTTTCGTGTTATACGGCGTGGTCCCTTGATTTATCTTATTTTAAAGTAATGTTTTAAATAACTGTTTTAGTTCTCACACCATTCACATGAATGACCAAGAGTTTATTTTTTAACCTAAACTATGGTTGCCCCTATTTTCCACACGTGCAGTTAGTAGCTTTGGTTTTGCAGATTTATGTTCATAGGATCCTGGTTTACAGCTCGAATGATATTCAGAAAGCTCTGTATCCATGTATCTCTTTCAGTTGTGCTTTGTATTATTTTCTGCTATGCATTGTATTTATACATTTTATTTCTGCAGTAATGTATTTAAATCTCTGATATTTATCAAATGTATATTTTTTATTCATACTCTGTAATATTCTTGTACTCTGATGTAATTGTTGTAAATGGCAATGAAATGTTCTTCTTTTGTGTTCCGATTTGTCTTGTTCTCGAAGCAATCTGCGCTTTCCTTTACGGGGAAGTTTGGGTCGCCACACATTCGAATCCAAAATGATTTGTTTTCCTATTTTTAATTACATCCAAAAGTGATACACACCCATTGCAATGTTTAGCCATTTGAATCTATGGATAAATTAGATGTTTTCTTATAAGTGGAATTGTCCAAAGTTAGAGGTGAGGTCCTATTTCTTTTGGGAAATTAACCTTTTCCTTATTCGATTCAAATTTTTAGATCAACTTTGTTTCCATCAAGAAGTGTCATGCACTTTTCTTTATATGTTGTTCTATTATTTCCTTTGTATTGGCATTCAATCCTTGTTTATTTCAGTATTTATGATTTATATCAATGGTAATTTATATGTTTTTCTTATGAGTTTAATCCCATTCCACGATTAGTGATGTGTTCTCATATAATTGTTATATGTTTTATTTCACTTGATTTTTCTTACATTGGTTTCCTGCTGAACCATATGTTACTTCATTATAACGTTCAGAGCCAAACCGAGCACGTTTCCAGGTTTTCATCAGTTGGATATAGAGCTCATAGAGTGGAATTGGATGTCTACTTATAGTAATATTTTATTTTCTACTATGTTATATATACCTAATGACATTTATAAAGTCTGAATTTTATAATTGTCCAAATGGTAGGATTTGCTTTAACTCTGATGCATACTATACTATAGAGTGATAGTTCATCTGTCGTTATTATACTATGTTGTTTATTTTGCTGAGAAATTCTATGTTTCTCATATTCTCTTCCTTTTATTTTAACCATATCAATATGCATTTCCAATGATTGGATTTTTGGCACCGCAATACAGAGGTTGTATTTGATATCGACTTTCGATGTTGGGAAGGCGGGTCGTTATATGTGGTATCAGAGCTAAAGATTAAGCGAGAACCTTAGCTTTGATGGGGTGATTCATTAAGCTTTGGTTAGAGAGACCCTGAAATGTGTTTAAGAGTAGGTATATATATGAGAGCACACTTTATTTTTATAAAAACATATTGTGCTAATTAGTTTGTTGAGTCTTTAATGAATTCTGGTCGAGACGTGGTGTAACGACCCAAAATTTTGATGTTTAAATATGAGTTTAAATAAAAGATATAACAATGAATTAGTTAAAAATTGAGTTTTATATTAATATTACAACTAATTCTAATCTAATTTGTTTGGATATTTAAGCTTGTTTTCAAAATGTAAACTTAACTTAAAAATTTAAAATCTAATCTATTTTGTATAATATTTGAATTTGGTTTTGAATAAAAACTGAAAATACGTATGTTCATTTAAAACTATTGAATATAAAACATGCTTTAATTCAGAACTTGTTTAATCAAAAATAAGCGTGAAGTCGAATTTCTATTCAACATTAATTTTTGAATTCAAACAGTTGTCAAAAAACTAATATTATCAAAAATCGAGCAATTTAAACTAAAAATTATTAGAAAACATTCTGGGATGAACGTTATTAGTTTAGTAAAATTTAAATATTTATTGTACAGAATCCTTAATTCTGCGTCAAAATACGCAGTAATAAACAACATTCATTGCACACCTTAATTCCTATTTCATATGTAATTCCTTGTGTATATATTGGCATAGGTTTGTATACATACACCTTTTAAAATTATTAAGTACTTACACTTGTCCTATTTAAATATGAAAATATTTACACTTGTTAATTTAAATAGACACATGTCTAACACTTGTTGTACGACCCGGATATTTAGTAACTGTATAATTAATTTATTTAATTATTTAAATATAGATTTGGTAGTTCAAATGAATAGATGAATTAAATAATTTTGATTATTTAATTAATATAAATAGTGGAATAATAAATTTAATATCTGAAATAGTCAGAAATAAGTGAATTTGCAATGTTATGTGTGGGTAATTTAAGAGATTTAATTCAGTTTAAAATTGAATTATAATAACAGGTTTATTATTTAAACGACGTTTGAACATATAATTTATATTATGATTAAAAACGAGCTCGTAACGTCGTGGTAGTTCGTAATATTTCGTTTTGAACTTTAAATAAATATACAGGATTCATTATAAGTCGAAATTCATTGCAACAGGGAAAGTTCGAATCTATTGAGCTATATTTTTCTAGTGCAAATGAAAAATCGAGATTTCATATTGTAGATTGTAAGTTATGTCCTTTCTAGAAAATCGATGTAGAATCGTTTATAAACCATAATGATTATTTAATATAATAAAGTATTGGTTTCAAATTTTAACAAGATTTTTAATGATGTATCTTTATTTTAATTTATATAGATTTTCTGTAATTTTTAATTTGGAAAATAAATAAGTTTTTATTTAACATATTTCGCGCCCTATGTTAGCACTTTTGAAATTTCACAAAAATAGCTAACTTGTCTATTTTATTATTGTTTTGTGATCATGCCACATTGTTTGTCACAATGGTATTTATTTATTTTTGTCGATAGTGGTTCGTACACGAATAGAGTTTTACGTAATGTGGTACCCTAACCTTTTAAAATAAAAATAGAAATACAAACCTCAGTTGAATGTCCCAAACTTTCAATCGCATGTAGTAGTTGCCACTTCAAAACAATTGTAGTAGGCACTTCTGTATTTTGATTTCTTTCTTGATTGACATAATAGATTTGTATGTTCCCTTTTTATACCCACCTGAATCAAGTTTTACAGTTTGGTCATCATTTGGGATGATACCTGGTTAGTATGTTTTTATGTATGTATGATACAAATACAACATATAATTACATTTTTTTTACATGGCACATAATCATCAAACAAGCATTCACCCTTCAATTATCATGCATTATAGGAAATATTCATCCTGCAACCAAGTACTTTTAGACATAAATGAACCATTTTAAGTACTTTTAATTCAAATTTCACATTTATTTAAACATTTCAAATTAAGCAAGCATGCACGTATCAAATGTATGAAAATCTAGCTCAAGCAAAACAAGATTTGTATTTTTCAAAACCTTGCACATCATTATTAAGTCATCATTGGAGCAGAACATTAATATGTTTTCATAGCTGTAGCACTTAGTGCTTATATGTATTATGCAAAGATTGCACAAAAAAATATGTAAACAAAATAAATAAGTAATACATATACAAATCGTTCCTTGGATGCCAAAGATTTGCACCACCTCTTTTTCTTCCAAAACATAGCTTACCAACACTATAGCTATGACCAGGCCTGCCATTTGAATAGATAGAAATTGAAAGAAAAAAATGTAGCCTATCCTTAAAGCCTACCTACCCTAACTCTACAAATTACCTATTACTTGTGTGCCAAGTTGTTCGTTCCGTGTGTGCCAAGCTGTTCGTGTCCATAATTTCACATAAGCATCGATCATCTTCTTTCTTCCAGGAATTTAAAATCAAAGCTCCCCCATGGCTTTAAAATATTAAAAACAAATTCGATCTCACGCAAAAAAAAATTCTAAAACAAATACGTATGATTAGTTCATATGGAAATTCTCTTCAACCCGATATGTTTTTATTATGAATTCTTCACAAGTACTGACGCTCGTTTAAGACAGCGGGAATTAGGGTGGAAGGTTTTTAGAATTTGGGATTGTTTTTGGTGAATATGGTGATAAGAAGTTTCGGTGCTTTCCTTTAGGTGGCGTGTGCAAGCATGAAAACCGCGTGGAGGAGATGACTTCGAGTTCAATGATATTGGTATGTAGGTGAGGAGCTCACAGAGTTAGAGAGGAAGGTGGTCTCGGTTTTCAAAATAATGAAGCACGAGAGGAGTTTTTTAGTCTGGCAATAGAGTTTCAACCAAACAAGGAGCAGTAGATTTTGTGTTTTGAAGGAGAAGGTATTGTTCCAAGTGGTGTGGGTTTTGAAGGATGTTGGGCCGATTTTTAGTGATAAGGCCCAGAATGTTTAATGAATATAAATTTAATTAAGTAAATGTATTAACTTGTTAACCTAATATATCATCCATATGTGGTCAGATTTAGGAATAGTCTGTCACATTGGGATCATATGGTCGTAGGCTACGCTATGAAAGTGGTCTGGAGTGATTTGGAGCTCATTACAAACTATGCCGAAATAAAACACCTGATTCGAATCATCGCGCGTTAATCGTTATTGAATTATTAACGACCAAGGTGAGTAAATTCACTAACTCTATCCAGTTTTATAATTTTATAAACATAATTTTGAATTGATATATGATGCTTGAATGTTGTGTGATGGTTGTTTGGATGAATTACTAATATATTTGTTGAAATTATAAATACAGTTATATATATAAATCACTGGTTAAATATTGATTCTATTTATTATGTTATCTCATATTGAAATGAAATTTATACAAAACATATGTGAATGCAGGGAAACAGGTTGGAGGGATCCAACTGGATTCCTCAAAATTATTGTTGTTTCTTTTCATATAATGTGGTATATGATGTGATAAATATTTTGTGATAAGTTTTGTTGTGTTTCAGATGCTTGAATAGCACTAGCCCTAAAATAATTGGTATTTAAAATACTGTAAAAATATATTCGAATAAAATAAAAAATAAAGTTTGGGATTTAAAAGGAAAAATCTATTTTAAAATAGATATTGAGTTTTCGAATGGGCTAGAATATAATAACTTGCTTTTAATAATAAAAGAACTAGTTTGATTTATAAACGATGTTTACAAATGAAGTGAAATAATTATTATTAGATAATTTGAAAATGTAAATTCAAGAATGAATTTAAAGGGAATTTGGATATCGTTTTAAAAAGAAAACGATGATATTTATTTCGATGTTCGAAATGTGAATGGAATTAAAGTAAATCCATAAGGATTTATAATTTGAATTTGACTATGTCGAATTATATATAAGTAATCTATTTCACGAAATTATATATTATATAATGCAGAATTTGGCAAGATTATATATATTTGGTTTGAAACCGATATATTTTAATCAAATGTAAAATCGATATAAAATTATAAATTATTTAAAATAAAATAAACTAGGAGGTTGATATAAACGGGGTTGATAATGAATTTGAATGTGAATCAAAAGTTATAAAATGACTCATTAAATGGGATTTGAACCTATAATAATATTTACGAATAAAAAAATAAGATTTGATTTGATAAAACGAGTCCAGATTTCTTTAAAGAAATAATATTCACATTTTAAATTTAATAATGGTTTAAAATAAAATGCTTTGCAGATTTGAATGGATTTAAGGAAATTAGAAATTGACTGGAAGTTAGTCAAGTTGAATGGTTCCTTGAGTGTTAATCTGATGTTGGTTTCGGCCTTCAGGGTTAATACTTAGGGAATTGTTCTCTTACTAGTTCACGGTTAGGGACTAATGAATGTGGAAGAATAGTGATGTGTGAATAAGAAATAGACATGTTTTCCAATGTTAATAATGTATATTTTCTAAATAAAAAAATAAGAATTTGTGAATATATGGAAATGTTTTCTGATGTTAATAAGAGATATTTTCTAGAATATAGAAAATAAATAGATATGTTAAATGGAAATGTTTTCCATGAATGGTGAGAGGCTAAAAGAGTTTATAAGAATATCTGGGTAAAGATATTGGAAGTAAGTTGGGAAATGATATGTTAATAAAAAATTAATTTTAGAAAAAGTCCTTAGTGTTTATTGATGTTTTGTTGATAGAATTTCCATCTGGAAATAGGATCGTTGGTTGCATGGATGTTTTCTTTGATAGTTAAATAATTGACTATCAAAGTTTTGGCCATTTTATATTCTCGTTGTCAATACGGAGAGATCGGGATCAGGTTTATTACCTGAAAATCACTTCGTATTGGCATAAACGTTGCAAACCAAATATGATGTGACTATAATAGGATCCACAACACGGGACGATCGTCAAAGAAAGGAAATTTGGACTACAATGGGATCCAGCTGACATTTCAATGAAAGTGCATTGTCCCAATGTCTAACCAGCACAGGACGATCGTCAAAGAAAGGAAAGAAAAGGTATTTGAACTAACAAGGAACCTGTAGAATGTCTCACAGCGCATGGAATAAAATATAATAATAACATACTTGACATAAAACAGGTGAGACAGTGCATAAGCTGAAAACTAAACATCATAGCAGCGGAAAATCCAAATACAGCTTAAGTTCCACACCATTATTATTACAATTTTTGAAAACTATCTCTAAAGAAAATCAGTAATGTACACTACTAATGCCCAAAGTAGTGACCAGCAGCGACACAGGGAGAATATCTATATATATCATACGTAGGAGCCTCCTGCTCGTCTCCGGTATAGCTACTCGTGCATACCACCTAACCTGTCTCTAGTCTACCAGTTAAGAGCACCCAGAGTAATAAGAAGAGATATAAAACTCTGGGTCAGACAGAAGTCTGGTTTGAGCGATAAGCATCAAAACAGAACAATAACAGGTATACTAAACCATACCTAAACCTGGTCCTGCAACCAAAGAGTTAGCACAACATACCGCTCAATACTTTAAGGTGCCACTAAATATAAGGTGTAAAGAATACGGGGTTGGGGGTGTGCATGACATAGTGATGGCAAACAATCAATTATAGCAACCATCCTCACATCTCTCACTCAGTGCGTAAAGCATACGATATCCACTAATTTGATCACTAGACCCATCGAGGTAGTGACGGAGTCTGACTTGTATAACTATTGCTACCACTAAGCTTGCCCCATGGAGTCATGACTAAATCCCTACAAATTACCCCACCTCATTGGTCCATAGCCAATAGTCCTACCTAGGCCACTGTGGCCCTGAATCCGTCCACATACCCCCACACAACATAGTGATCCAAAGTTATAGACATCGATAACACCTTTGCACATGTCCTGCAACAAAGGCCAACTCATGAAGATAACTCGTTGGTTCCCAAATGGACCCTGAGTTCTACTTCCTATTTGTACTTTCTTTGCATCTCGGGTTTTGGTCGAATTGGAGTTGGCCTTCATAAAAGTCGTCGCGTAGTAGTAATTGCACATGTCCGGTTCGGTTTGAATATGCATAGTGCTCCAGTCATCATCGGTTCGGTTCGGGGCAATGCTTCAAAGTATGCTCCTGGGTGCGGTTCGGTTCGGTGGTCCTCATCCTTCAGATCTCGGTTCGGTTCGGTGATGGCACTTAAGTCCTGGTTCGAAGCACTTTGCTCTGGTTAATCCGATCCGATCCCATGTCCAGCTTTGGTCCAATTCCAACTCCAACTCTTATACAAACGGCCTTCCTTTTTGCCAAGATTCCTTTAGTGTAGAGTCCCGATCCAGATCAGATCCTCTTGCCCACCGATCCGAGCCCCCTAACCCGTTCCGATCTGAAACCCTACACTGCTTCCTGCAACTTTTACAGCGATGGTTTTACACCATACAACGGCGTTTTCGACCACTCTAACTCTTCTAATCAATCAAAAAGAATACATATAGTCATAGCAACTTGTAGAATTGACCAAAAACATCAAAACAACAATATGATGTATTAAAATGGATCAAACATAGCCAATAATCCATATTTTCCCTTAATCATGTTTAAACAAAACTAATAATATGATTAGCAAAACTTAACCAAATTAACCAACTTTTCTAACAAAGGCCTAAAACAATATTTCAAATTTTTTAAATATTTTTCCAGAATTTAATCATGTTTAAATTCACTAATTAACACTAATTACCCTTAATTAACCATAATTAGTGAGGAACTATGCAAATCACTCACCTTAGCCAAAAATTAAAACTTTCAAAACTGAAACTCCACTGGTTTGGGCGAATACTGATGTCTAGCAGCAGCTCCATCCTTCCTTTGGTGCTATTTCCCTTTGATTTGGCGTAGATTAGGCTAATACTTGATTAGAAAGTGATTAGAGGTGATTCTAGATGTTGGAGGCTATTGTTAGGGTTAGAGAAATGTTTTAGGCAGCTGAGAAAATGAAAATAGATCATTATCCTACTATTCTCATCCTCCCCATAACCCTAATCCTGAAATGGGTTATCGGCCCTCTTGCTAATCACCCTAATTAGGCCCGATTAAGCAGTTTTTCATCTTCCAAACCTTATTTCAGCCATATCTCCCAAACGGTAAGTCCGTTTTTCACATATGACCACTCTAGGGAAAGGTAAACCATCATCCGGACCTAATAGAAGTGGTTTCAGGTTAAAACTCCTTTCCAATCAAAAGTTATGGCCAAAAGAAGATCAGCTAGGGGCAAAATGGTCATTTAAAAATCGACAAAAATCATGAACATGGGAAATGACCCCAATAGTTGTCTCCTAAAGTTGCATGACCATAAGACTTCGTATGTGAAAGAAATAAATATTCTATGAACCTTCGATGCGTAGAATGCGGGTCGTTACATTCTCCCCCCTTAAGAAATTTTGTCCCCAAAATTCCTTAACCCAAAACATACAAAGGATCCGCATGCCTACCAGCCATATACAACAATCAAACATGCAAAACAAACAAAACAAACCTATCTTACCACGCAAAGAGTTCTGGATACGTCTTCCTAATGCTCTCCTCTGTCTCCCAAGTACGGCCATTCTCATTCTCGCCCCATTGAACTTTGACTAGATTCACCGCTTTCCTTCAAAATTGCTTCGTATCGTTCCCAACAATACGCATAGGTCTGCGGTTCCCAACCGCCTCGGGTTCAACCTCGATATTATCCAATTGATCAAGTGAAATAGTCACATCGGGGTCGTGTACGAACTTCCTTAACTGGGAAACATGAAATACGTTGTGAACTCCTGCCATCTTGTCTGGTAACTCAACTTTATATGCCAAATTCCCAATTTTCTCAAGAGCTGGGAATGGACCAATAAATCTTGGTGCTAACTTGCCTCTCCTGCCAAATCGTATCACGCTCTTCAACAGAGAAATCTTGACAAGCACCAAGTCGCCAATGGAGAACTTTAATTCTCTTATCCTCTTATCAGCATAACTCTTCTGCCTATCTTGGGCAACCTTCATTTGTTGTTCGATAACCTTAATCTTAGCTGAAGTTTCTCTTATCACATCTGGTCCAAGCACAAACTTCTCACCAGCTTCTAACCAACATGACGGTGAGTTGCACGGTCTTCCGTACAAAGCTTCAAATGGAGCCATACCAATACTGGATTGATAACTGTTATTATAGGCAAACTCTACTAGATGTAAGTGGTCATCCCATGATCCACCAATATCTAATACACAAGCTCACAAAAGATCTTCTAACACTTGATTCACCCTCACTGTCTGTCTGTCGGTTTGAGGATGATACGCAATACTGAGATGTAATTCTGATCCTAACGCCTCTTGTAAGATCTTCCAAAATCCACTAGTGAACAATGAATCTCGGTCACTCACAATGCCTTTGGGTATTCCATGAAATCTCACTACCCACCTTACATATAGTTCTGCTAACTTAGTTGTCGTTCTATTCGACTTGACGAGTATAAACTTTGCACTCTTAGTCAATCGGTCCACAATCACCCAAATGCTATCATGACCCGATCTAGTTCTTGGTAACCCATCAATGAAATCCATTGAGACTTTTTCCCATTTCCATTCTGGAACTTCTAATGTTTGCAACAAACCACAATGCTTCTTTTGCTCAGCTTTAACTAGCTGGCAATTCATGCACTTGGATATAAACTTCCCAGCGTCTCTTTTCATCCCTTCCCAGTAGTAGGTCTGCTTCATGTCTCAATACATCTTGTTACCACCGGGGTGTATAGTCAGTTTTGAGTGATGACATTCTCTAAGCACTTCATCTCTCAATCCATTGACACTGGGCACAACTAGTCTTCCATTCTTTCTAAGCCATCCATCTTGATCAAGCCCGTACTTGTTCATCTCCTCATCGATACCCATCTCTAACTTGGAGATGATTTCCAATAGGTTAGGATCGTCCCTCTGACTAGAGCCGATCTGCTCAATCAAAGTGGGTCTGATCGTCAAATTTGCTAACATTTCTGGATCTAATTCACACTTTGGTCTGAAATCATACCCAGCGATGTACTCCAGTTACTTCCACTCAAGAAACATAGCCCCTAGACTGGCATGTCTTCTACTCAATGCATCAACTACCGCATTGCCCTTTCCTGGTGTATACGCGATATCGAAATCATAGGAAGCCAAGAATTCTAACCATCTTTGTTGTCGGAGATTTAGATCCTTTTGGGAGAAAAAATACTTAAACGATTTATGATCGGTAAACAACTCGAATCTTTCTCCCAAGAGATAATGTCTCCACATCTTCAACGCGAATATGATCACTGCTAATTCCAAACCGTGGGTAGGGTATCTTTTCTCATGCGGTTTCAGTTGCCGACTTGCATAAGCTACAACCCTACCTCCTTGCATCAACACAGCACCTAGTCCGGTACCACATGCATCCGTATATACTGTCATCTCTTCATTCCCTTTAGGAATGACTAACACTGGTGCACATGTCAACTTTTCTTTTAGGCTCTTGAATGCATTTTCACACTTTTCGTCCCAGACGAAAGCTTGATTCATTTTGGTCAACTGAGTCAACGGTGCTGCTATCTTGGAGAAGTCTTGGATAAACTTATGATAATATCCAGCTAATCCCAAGAAACTTCTTATGTCCGTTGCATTCTTGGGCGTAGACCAATCTTGTACCGTAGCCACTTTCGTAGGGTCCACGGCAATACCATTCTCTGAAACAACATGGCCCAAGAATCTCACTTCCCTCCTCCAGAAGTGACACTTAGAAAATTTTGCTTTCAATTGGTGTTTTCTCAACACCTCCATCACTATCCTTAAATGCTCCTTGTATTCCTCCTCTGTCCTCGAATAAACAAGTATATCATCCACGAACACAAGAACAGACTTATTCAACTGATCTCTGAATACCCTATTCATAATATCCACAAAATATGATGGTGCATTGGTCAACCCAAATGGCATGACCAACCACTCATAAAATCCAAACGGCGTCTGAAATGTCGTTTTAGCTATACTCTTAGCTTCCACCCTAAGCTGATGAAAACCTATTGCGAGATCCAATTGGGAGAACACTCTCGCGCCATTCAATTGATCTAACAAATCATCTATCCGTGGTAGAGGATACTTATTCTTCATCGTCACTTTATATAATTCGCGGAAGTCCACACACAATCGAAGGGAACCATCTGCCTTGGTAGCAAACACAACTGGTGCTCCCCACTCAGAAACACTTCTTCTGATAAATGCCTTCTTCAACAGTCGCTTACTTGCACCCCGAGCTCTCGCTTCTCCCTTGGCGCCATACGACAAAGTGACATCGCTATAGGTCTGGCATCTTTCACTAAATCAATATGGAACTCAATCTCTCGGTGTGGTGGAAGTCTGGTCACTTCCTCGAAGACATCCGGATACTGGCCAGCCACGGGCACATCTGACAACTCATCATGCGGGATGTCGAGGGAATTTAGAAAACTAGCCATTACCCCATCACTGGGTAGACCACCAAACACTACCCTCTGCCCATCATCCGCTCTAACTGTCACCAAAAAGCCCTCACAGTCTACCACCACCCCGTATCTTTGGAGCCAGTCGACTCCCAAAATAATGCAAAACCCAGTAAAGCCCAAAACAAAGCAATCACAAACAAACATGCATCCATGACTCGATAAAACCAAATTTCGACAAAACATACTAAGGCTAGTTGAACCACCAATCAGGTTCGTCACTGCTAAAGGTCTATCGACTATCTCGGGTTCCAATCCCAACCTATCTACCAGGTCACTAGATACGAAGGAACAGGAAGCTCCGGTATCAAACAATACTCGAACAGGAACATCATAAACAGAAAGCATACCTTGAATAACAACATTCTTTCCCTTCTCCACCGTAGTTAGGGCATTCGACGAAGAAGGAATGACATTGATAGCATATGCTTTCACAATCTGCTTTTCCTTAGGGGGTTTCGGACACTTGTCCTTGTGATGTCCCACTTGGCCACAGTTGAAGCACTTCCTATCCGCTGGCTTAGCCCGACATTCTTTGGCATAGTGGCCCTTCTTACCACAGCTGAAGCACTCAACATCTTTCTTATTCTTTTTCTTCTAGCCATCCTTGGTCTGATTCTGCTTTCTCTTATTCTGAGAACCATTCTTGCCTCCATAGCTTGCTTGCGGCTTTGGCTCCTCTGCAGATGCAACCTCAATCTTTGACTTAGGGTAAAGACTCTCTGACCTCAATGCTTTCCCCACAATCGATTCAAACGTCTTATCGATGTGGTTAATAAGAATTTCCCCCAAGTACTGATCCGAGCCTGTTATAAACTTCTCATTCTTCTTCTCGAGAGTGTCAATGAGGAATAATCCATAATTCGATAAAGTATTGAATTCTGCAGTGTACTCCGAAACTGCTATACCATTCTTCTTAAGCTCCAGAAATTTCCTAAACAACTCTGACTTCTGGGCAGCTGGGATAAAATTTTCACCGAATCGGGCCTTAAACTGATCCCATGTAACTTGATCCTCTAACGTAGCTGTCTTAATAGCGTTCCACCAATTCATTGCCTGTCCCTGCAGCTGACGGGATGTTGGCTTTCTTTTCGTCACGTCCTCGATACCTAAGTCTTCGAAGATATGCTCACAGCTATCTAACCAATCCTGAACTTCTGTAGCCGATTTCGTTCCGTGGAATGGCTTTCCACCAAGACTAGTGTAATCCTTGCAAAGCTTAGCAAAATCGACTCTAGGCGCCTGCACCGCTGCACCACCACCATTTGCAGCATTGGGAGCTGCTCCTTGCACATTTCTAAGCATCTCTCTCATGAAGTCAGTAAACATAGCCCTCATGTCAGGAGCATTCCCATTGTTGGCTCCTCTACCAGCATCCCTCGTATATCGGCTCATCGTTCAATCTGTAAAGAGAAACGATTAACCATCCTCTTTGTGGTGTCAGTGCAATGCGACTTCATCCTTAGCTATACTAATAGTATATATATATAGCTTTTGAAAATCAAAATAATCACAAATACATGCTGTCATATACGTATTATCTCTCCCTGGTGTCTTTCCCTAGGTTAACTACGCAACCTAGAGCTCTGATACCAAATGTGACGACCCGCCCCGCACCAGCCGACATTTCAATGAAAGTGCACTGTGCCAATGTCTAACCAGCATGGGACGGTCGTGAAAGAAAGGAAAGGAAAGGTATTTGAAATAACAAGGAACCTGTAGAATGTCTCACAGCGCATGGAATAAAATATAATAATAACATACTTGACATAAAATAGGAGAGATAGTGCATAAGCTGAAAAATAAACACCGTAGCAGCGGAAAATCCAAATACAGCTTGTGTTCCACATCATTATTACTACAACTTTTGAAAAATGTCTTTAAAGAAAATAAGTAAGGTACACTACTAATGCCCAAAGTAGTGACTAGCAGCGGCACAAGGAGAATATCTATATATATCATACGTGGGAGCCTCCTGCTCGTCTCCGGTACAACTACTCGTGCATACCACCTAACCTGTCTCTAGTCTGCCTGTTTAAAAGCACCCAGAGTGATAAGAAGAGACATAAAACTCCGGGTTAGACAAAAGTTTGGTATGAGCGATAAGCATCAAAACAAAATAATAACAGGTATACTAAACCATACCTGAACCTGGACCTGCAACCAAAGAGTTAGCACAACATACCGCTCAATACTCTAAGGTTCCACAAAACATAAGGTGAATACGGGGGTGGGGGAGTGCATGACATAGTGATGGCAAACAATCAATCATAGCAACCATCCTCACATCTCTCACTCAGTGCGTAAAGCATACAATATCCACTACTTTGATCACTAGACCCATCGAGGTAATAACGGAGTCCGACTTGTATAACTATTGCTACCACCAAGCTTGCCCCATGGAGTCACGACTAAATCCCTACAACTGACCCCACCTCATTGGTCCATAGCCAATAGTCCTACCTAGGCCACTGTGGCCTTGAATCCGTCCACATACCCCACACTCCATAGTGATCCAAAGTTATAGACATCGATAACCCCTTTGCACATGTCCCGCAGCAAAGTCCAACTCATGAAGATAACTCGTTGGTTCCCAACTGGACCCTAAGTTCCACTTCCTATTTGACTTCCTTTGCATCTCGGGTTTTGGTCGAATTGGAGTTGGCCTTTAGAAAAGTCGTCGCGTAGTAGTAATTCCACACGTCCGGTTCAGTTCGAATATGCATAGTGCTCCAGTCATCGTCGGTTCGGTGCAATGCTTCATAGTATGCTCCTGGGTGCGGTTCGGTTCGGTGGTTCTCATCCTTCAGATGCCGGTTCGGTTCGGTGATGGCACTTAAGTCCTGGTTCGAAGCATTTTGCTTCGGTTCTGTTCAGTGGTCCTTCATCTCTAGTTAATCTGATCCAATCCCATGTCCAGCTTTGGTCCAATTCCAACTCCAACTCTTATACAAACGGCCTTCCTTTTTGCCAAGCTTCCTTTAGTGCAGAGTCCCGATCCGGATCGGATCCTCTTACCCACCAATCCGAGCCCCCTAACCCGATTCGATACAAAACCCTACACTACATCCTGCAACTTTTATAGCGACGGTTATACACCATACGACGGCGTTTTCGACCAATGTAACTCTTCTAATCAATCACAAAGCATACCATACAGTCATAGCAACTTGTAGAATTGACCACAAACATCAAAACAACAATATGATGTATTAAAATGGATCAAACATAGCCAAAAATCCATATTTTCCCTTAATCATGTTTAAACAAAACTAATAATATGATTAGCAAAACTTAACCAAACTTTCTAACAGAGGCCTAAAACAATATTTCAAAAATTTTAAATATTTTTTCAGAATTTAATCATGTTTAAATTCACTAATTACCCTTAATTAACCGTAATTAGTGAGGACCTATGCAAATATCTTACCTCAGCCAAAAATTAAAACTTTCAAAACTGAAACTCCGCTAATTTGGGCGAATACTGATGTCTAACAGCAGCTCCAACCTTGATTTGGTGCTATCTCCCTTTGATTTGACGTAGATTAGGCTAATACTTGATTAGAAAGTGATTAGAGGTGATTCTAGATGTTGGAGGCCTTTGTTTGGGTTAGGGAAATGTTTTAGGCGGTTGAGAAAATGAAAATAGATCGTTCTCCTACTATTCTCAGCCTCCCCATAACCCTAATCCCAAAATGGGTTATGGGCCCTCTTGCTAATCACCCTAATTAGGCCCGGTTAAGCAGTTTTTTATCTTCCAAACCTTATTTCAGCCATATCTCCCAAATAGTAAGTCAATTTTTCACATATGACCACTCTACGGAAAGATAAACCATCATCCGGACCTAATGGAAGTGGTTTCAAATCAAAACTCTTTTCCAATCAAAAGTTATGGCCAAAACAAGATCAGCAAGGGGCAAAATGGTCATTTAAAAATCGATAAAAATCATAAACATGGGAAATAACCCCAATAGTCGTATCCCAAAGTTACATGACCATACGACTTCGTATGTAAAAGAAATAGATATTCTACGATCCTTCGATGCATAGAATGCGGGTCATTACATATGCTGAAGATAATTGAAGATAGAGTAAAATGCAAGGACTGTTCTATCAGCCCTAGGTGGAAATTGCCTAAGATATATTA
Organism: Allium sativum; assembly: GCA_030737875.1. Lineage (NCBI taxonomy): Eukaryota > Viridiplantae > Streptophyta > Magnoliopsida > Asparagales > Amaryllidaceae > Allium > Allium sativum. The sequence continues at coordinate 778,869,062 of CM060926.1, forward strand.
ATGAAATAGTGCCTTCGATTTATTATATTTGGTGGCGGAGGAATTCGTTTCTCTTAGCTTTATGCTCGTAATATTTTTGGGGAAATCAATAAATGATTTTGGTGTGTTTGACGAGGTGGCCATCAAAGTAAATAAAGATGTGGCATGTCAAAACGATAAGCGTGGCCTCAAGCCTCACAAACGGGAAATGGTATAAAATTGGGTAAGTCGCATGGCTAAGTGGGTCGCTCCCAATTATGGTGTATTGTCACCTGACCTAGAGAAAATCCATTTGCTTCTTTATTCTTTCAATGTTATCCCTTTCGGGAAACAGTTGCTGATCCCAACCGTTGGTGATAATACATTTGGTACACTCAAGCGAAGTGAGTGGATGGTTATATTTAGCTTGGGTTGCAAGATGTTCTTGTTGAACCCGGTGTATTCCCCTCTAGAGATACACTATCGGAAGGTGGTCCCATACCTTGCCAGTTGGTGTAAGCTCGTGGTTTTGATTGTATACTATGTATGTGAAGCGTGAGATGTAAGCGTTCTGCAAGATTTCTATTTATTTGATTTAGACACTATTATAATATTAGAATAATATTGATTTAAAAAATACTTTGGGTAATCGTAAGGTAAAAACTATCTGTATTTATATGTGGATCGGTTTTACGATTATCCTTTCTTTTAAAAAGGATTTTTGACAGTTAAACCAAGTGGTTGAAGTTTACTCCCACCAGACCCATGACTGACCCATAGTTTTTTTTTGTTTTACCCAAAACTCTTGGGTGCCCAAATTTGTATGGGCAATCAAGAAGTCATGATTTTTCAGATATACTTGGAGGAGCTTGGAGCAGGATGCTTTAGCATTTACTAGCTACAGTTTATTTTCGCTTTTTTGTATAGTTGTACTCTGATGATGATATGTGTATACATTTACAAAAGTGTATTTCAAAAGTTATATTATATCATATATTTTATTCGTTCTATTATGAGATTCGTTCTTACACTGAGGGTGTTGTATTGTGTTCTTCTACTTCTACTATTCTAACTTCTCTTTCTTTCTATTTCTCTCCCTCTAACTCCTTTATGTTAGTGATCTGGATTTTCTGGTACTTAGTTAGTTTACACGGTATTTGCGTCAATAATTAGCATCGGGAATTGGTCGGTTTAGTACACTTGTGCATCCAAGGGACATCTGTCCAGTAACCTCTGAAACTGCAAGCCATGCACCCTAAAATAGTTTCCGCTCTTCATTTTTTTTCCATCTCCTCCTCATTTCCACTTCAGCTGAAGAAAAAAAAATTCCCCAAAACTTCCGTTCACTTTAATCGCCAACACCTTCGAATCAAAGACCAAACACCATTGATATGCTTTGCACCGTAGCCACCACAGGAGTGGGTGAAAAAAATACAGCTCGCTCCTCTCCGAGCATCAACTATCAGTGGTGTTGCACCAACTGCCACAACCCTATTCATGCTGCTACACCATCCTAAAGCATGGTCAGTAAAGCTGAGTTTTTAGCTCATGATTTACTTACCTTCAAGTATATCGGCATCAATATCAAATTGACTAATACAGTATAATCTTTGTTGTGATAATCAATAATTGTTGCTTGTCAGTTTACTCACTGACTTGAGTTGTTGCACTGATACATTTCGAACAATGAGTTGATCGCTACAAGAAAAATTGCTTTCAACAGCAATATAGGACAGCGATTAACCGTTAATTGCGGTGGTTGAACCTTTCATACATTATAAAACTCAGGTAAAAACAAACGACAACACGTAAGAACGCTGAGATCCTTATGCGTTAAGTTTACGCAGATTGTTCCCTCAAAAATTTTCATTGCCGCATGTACATCAATTTCCCTCTCCTCCCCAAAACTTTCATTGTCGCGCATAAATCAATTTCCCTCTTCTCCCCAAAATGAAAAACCCTAAGTCAAGCGACTTCAAACATTAATTGCCTTTACTGCGCAAGTATTTCAAAACAACCTCTCTAAATCTTTGCAGCCTGTTCTAAAGTTCAAACCTTGGATTCTCACCTAAATTTGTTTGAAGTTTCTACTTTTCACAGGTTCAGTTTTGAGACGACATCAAACCCCGTACTGATGGCGGCAAGGGTAATCCGTGGAATATAACACAGAAACAGATAATAGCAGAACAGAATTAAATAAATACACCAGATAATGAACAATGGAATATACTGGATAAACGTAATCATCAGAGTTACACAGTATACAGGATCATACTTAGTACAAATACAGTTCAGATATACATAAATGTCTACAGCGGAAAACAAACATAATGTACAATAGGAGCTGAACAGCATAAAAAGAGATAAATGATAGAATCCATCTTCAGCTCCAGCTATCCAGAAAGAACCAGCTAAACCTGAATACAAGGCTGCCCGTGTAGGAAAAGGGGCACCCGAGTTTGAAAGTGAAACAAACTACGAGTCAGTCATGGGACTGGTATGAGAAATCTACTCAACACATTTATAATATGGCCAATCACAGGACCACGCCACTTTCGTGGAACGGGTTTACTCCATTGGATCGCCAGTGCTCTAAAACAAATCTTTCTTTTAAACATCGCAATGCTTTTTATAAAAATGAAGCCATTATAAGACTCAGTTCCCATCACACAATGCAACGCAAACCGGAGGATAGAGTTTTACCTTATAATGGCCAAAATATGCTTGATACGAATAAAACAAAAGCATTTGATATTATTACTAGTGTTTATTTGTTTCAAAAACAATTTCAAATCATAACTATCAATCATAGATGACATGAGTGTCCCATGCCACTATGTCGCCAAATATATATATATATATATATATATATATATATACAATTGAAACCGCATAGTCACGTATTTTGAAATTGGATTTCCGTCATGAACCAAGGCAAAAGATAGTCCTTACCGAATTCGTGACTCTCTAGCCCGAGCCACAGGATCAGAACGCATCAACCCTTTAGATCGTCAGGGTCGATCCACCGATGTGGATTATTATGCCTGAACACTACGTTTCCCCGCCCTTTGGGGCGTAAACGAGTCAACGAATGACTCCATCGGACCCGGATTGTCCGATCAAACCGAGGCACCTCGCAACAGCAACAACCACATAAGTCAAACTCGTCAGGGCATGTAAAACCACTGACGCCACTTCTAGCTAGAAAGAAACGCATGCCCTCCCTGATGTCCTCTCCCGTTTCTGGTTCATACCGGGGTGTGAGGCTCACGAATTTTCGTTATACACAAAGCTATGCCACATAGGTGGGGCTTTGATCATCACCACAAGACTTTGCTTTTCAACAGAAGCCCTGATCATTTGCCACTTAGGCATTCCACACTAGCAATTCATGTCATGCGACTGATGTCCATCGATATACAACCTCTGAGCTCGTGCGTTTCAGAGAAGGGCGTTAAGCAAAAGAATAAATTCTCCGCCGCTAGACAGATGTATATTTAATAGAGATCAATCAACACAGAATAAAATCCAATGTCCGGCACACAGTCCATTTACAAGTCCGTCCTGGGTCTGAACGAAACCGGAGGCACTAAATACCTCGCGAACCCATCGATCACCACGTACGTCTGGACGATCACCACTCATTATCCATATTTCGGGATGCCTCCCAATCAGGACCTCGGTTACCATCCAAACGAGGTGAAGATCTCCGGTCTTCGACCACCGTCTTCATCTTTGATTTATTATCGTCGATTCAGTTATTCAGAATGGGATAAACCCGGTCTTTCTGAGCAACTCGCGTATATGATAAACAAGTGCAACACTAACATACACATGCATCATTTCAATTCATTAGCCACTAACCGTCAATCAGTAAGAGAACGATTTCCCAAATATTAACCCCGAAGGCCGAAACCAACATCAGATCAATACTCAAGAAACCATTCGACTTAGCCAACCTTCAGTTAATTTCTAAATTTCACATCCATATCGTTTATAATATTTTATAACGATTTATTGCTATTTTTATTTATTTTAAAAAAATAGCTATTTATTCAAATCGACGCTTCGGGCCATAATGCGGTCGTGGCGCTGTTTTTCTTCAGATTTGATTTACACATATCTGAAAATCTAACCGTTGGATCTTCACAAAATTTACATCATTAGAAAGATCTTTTCAAAACGAATCCAACGGTTCCAGTTTCGGGAAATTCCGACGGTCGGATCTCCCGGTATAATCGTTTGAAGTTTCGATTTCAAAATACGAACTGCAGCGTCGCTATTCGATTAAATATAATTATATTTATATATATATATATATATATATATATATAATCGATTCTGGCGCTGTTTTTCTTCCGATTTGAATTAAACATTCCAGACAATCCAACCGTTGGATTTTTACAAAGTTGGTGCCGTTGGAAAGATATTTCCAAAGCGAACCCAACGGTTGCGATTTCAGGAAAATCCGATGGTCGAATCTCCCGGTATAATCGTTTGAAATCACGGTTTCAAAATACGAACTGCAGCGTCGTTATTCGATATATTTTAATTCTATTTATATAAATATATCGATTCTTCGATTTCAAAGCTATATTATTTTCATACATTTGATAAAAATGATATTTTTATCTAACTGTCTTCTATTTCAACACTTCACTATATTTAGCAATTCATGTATATAATAAAAATGTGATTTTTATTGTAAAACAATTTATTTCAAAAAACTATTATTTTATATAGTTCATATAGGTAATAAAAATAGGATTTTTATTATAAAACAATTTATTTCAAAAGGAGATTATTTTATATAGTTCATATAGATGATAAAAATGTGATTTTTATTATAAAGCAATTTATTTCAAAAATATGAATACCATTTAACACATGAATTTCAATTCAACGAATGAATATCGATTCAACACATGAAGGTTTTCTATAGCTTATATATATAGATAAAAATGTGATTTTTATATTTAAAACACGAACACCATTCAACACATGAATTTCAATTCAACGAATGAATATCGATTCAACACATGAAGGTTTTCTATAGTTTATATATATAGATAAAAATGTGATTTTTATATTTAAAACATGAACACCATTCAACACATGAATTTCAATTCAACGAATGAATATCGATTCAACACATGAAGGTTTTCTATAGTTTATATATATAGACAAAAATGTGATTTTTATATTTAAAACACGAACACCATTCAACACATGAATTTCAATTCAACGAATGAATATCGATTCAACACATGAAGGTTTTCTATTCAACGAATAAATATAGTTTCAACAAATGAAAATAATTCAAACACATGAATATTTTTCAAAATTTCGGCAGCATAACGGCAGGGTAGTTAAAACCGGGACCGTCCCTAGTACGGCTCCTCGCTCTACCTTAAAACCTCGCGGTTTTTGACAATGGGGATCATGCATCTAGTTCGCACGCAGGCGGCATGTATATATTTATTTCATTTCCACAAACTAATCCTATGTGGTTTCAACCAAATATTTCTCAACCACAAACGGGTATTTTTCAACCACAATCAATCAATATCAACCACAAACAATTCCAATCAACCATTCGCTATCAATCAATTTTCACACCAATCACAACCAATAAATATCGTCCATGGTTTGTGGACGAGGGGCGTGTGTGTGTATATATATATATATATATATATATATATATATAGCAATTCACTTCTATTTCAACATATATATAATTTTTACAATGCATATATAACTTATACATCGAACGTACAACTTATACAACGCTTATACATGAGGTGTACAACGCTTATATAACCCATACATCGACCATATAATTTATACATCATCGTTTTCCATATCGTTTATAAATTAGAAATCTCACTTTGGGTTCCTCTCCACCAAAAATAGCAGAAGGCTCAGAAAAATATGCGGTCTCTTCTAGAAGGTAGAAGACGTCCACACGAGTCCACTGTCTCTTGTTTCACTGGATTTCGACAAGAAACGAAAAAGATATGATTTTTCAAAGTTTGCAACGGTTTTAAACTGTTTAAAACAGTTTTAAATTAAACAGTCGTTACCTTTCTGAAATCTTCAAAACTAGGTTTGAAGTTTTCGTGCAATCCGTGAATCGATAGGACGATCGGCCTTCACCACGAAGAAGAGCAAGGAGAGGCGCGTCTGGGGGTCCCCTCCTGATGAACTCGACGGCCTGGATAGCCCTCGGCGGCGGCTTGAACGTCGGATGTTCACGGCGGTGGATCTCCCTAATTACTCAATGAAAAAAAATCCAAACTTGCTATGGATTTGAAGACCTTGACTAGCTCTACAGAATCCTCAACAGGATGGAGGTCTAATTTTGAGCGGATTGAGAGCAATCGAGGAGAGAAGTGGTTGAGTTCATTTCCGCCGCGCGATCTGGAGTGTCGGGGAGAGAGAAGAGAATGAGGCCCAATCATATTTTTTCTTTTATTTATATATTTTTTTAATTTCGAAAATACCCCTTATCTCAAACAAACTCTAATCCAAACCCAACGACTGTCGTCCCTAGAATTTTACCCCCATTCCGAACACAATGGGATATGTTTCGTAGGCCCATTCGACTGTTTCAGTCAGTTTCCATTCAATTTAAAATATATAACATTCAATATTCGATTTGAACGTACATTTCAATTTGCCAGGGCCACAAACTGATTCGAAAAATTCCAGAAAAATAAATCTGGCTATGTTTTGACGATACGGTCCCAACAAAACTAGTTTCGTTGAATTCTGAGACCGTTTGCAAAAAGGCCCATTTCTGGTCGATCCAATTTAATGAATTGATCAAAACACGTTTTCCTTTGCCACGCTCACATACTAGCTTCAAAAATTATGAAATTTGAAACCTAGCAATAACTTCACATTCCGGATCCAACAAAAGTGGTTTCGTCGAATTCCGAGGTCGTATGCAAAATGGCCAATTTCACGGGCTATATAAATTCCATAGCGACCTTTCTGAAAATTCATTTGGCCATAACTTTTGCTTTCCGCTATGAAAATTCGATTTTTCAGATTCGTTAGAAAGGTATTCACTAACAGATTTAAATATTTTTGGTTTCACTCAAATCCGTTTTGTTTTGCACCCGGTACAGTCCGACAAAGTTTGAATTCAATTTTTGAAACTGCAGCCCATTTCAGGCCTTGTTTATAATTAGAATTAATTATATTCGTTTTCAATTGTCGATTCAAACTCAGTTTTCATTTCTATTATTTAAAATATTTATTTTAAATATTTAAAATCCATTATTTTAGCCAATTAAAAAAATTTAAATTGGTTCAGATTTTCTGGGTCGTTACAAGTTTCTTTTCCTAATAAATTTAATTAGCAATTTTCAGCTTTCTGAGACTATTATTTTAATTTCGAGTTTGTGTTTAATCAATATTGCTTATGAGTATAATTGCCTTATTTACTAGGCAATACTTCCTAATTTCACTTATGGCAGTTTAGGCAAATTGTTATATAAGGGAATCAATTTTGTTTAACTTGAATGTAAAATCTAAGAATCAATTAGCCTGACCACATATGTTTGTTATGAGTAACTTAAGCCTTCCTTTAACTGGAAGTTTAAACGAGATGAAGGTGCCAGCAATTTTCACTGATTTCTGTGACAAAGCTACAACATCACTGCTATAACTAGAAAAGCTCCCAAAGTACATGTAAATTCAATTTTCTTTCTAAAAAAGCATGGGTTCTATATACCGATAAATATTGTTGAAATAAATAATTCAGACATAATTGAACCGTTTCAAGCAGTCTTTAACAGTAAGAGATTCTGCTTTATAACTACCTTGTTATTCAGATTACTTTATTTTTTGGGTGTGAGTAACCATGATGTCTTAATGGTTGGCAAAGCAGATGTTTGATAAAGATGGAGTTTCAAATTCAAAAGGAGAGTATTTTAATTCATTCAAAAAGGAATAGAAGGGAAGCATGAGACATCTCTATAGATTCTGTTCTCTGAGTATAGAGGTTTTCATTTCTTATTAAATATAAGTACTTACTGAATGTACATTGGGTTATCTCTTTCCCATGGTTTCGCTCTTAATTCTGTGTTGTTTTTTCTTGTATGGTTGAGTTGCTTACTAGCGATGCTAAAGATTGAGAATGTTTTGACCATTTTGCGATGCCAGAGATTGAAAATATTTTCAAATAACGAGCACGTAGACGATGAATTCGGTCGTTTTGCGATTCTAAAGATTGAGAACGTAACATATGATGGAATATATGGCTATAATGTTAGTGTTCTTGTGAAAATACCAAAATCGATGACATACTTATTGTGGGTGTTGATATTAAGAATGTTTATGTGCAAGCACAGAGGAAAGAGCATCTATTTTAGTGTGCTTTTGTAGGCGGGCCTGTTTATGGTAATGTTTATCCCGAACCTTGCAAGAATCTCGACCTCTATGATGATGGTGGTCGGTTGATGAAGAAGTCCGATTTGTACAATGCTACGGATGTCAATTATGACTTGAGAGGTATGTTAGTATGTGCATGTAAAAGAATTTATTGTTTTACACTGGTTGGTTATTTTTGGAATCCAATTTGAAGGATACAGCATGAAAGTTTTGGGAACTTTATAGTGAGGGATAGAAAATACTATCATTATATGTACTTTTTCTATTATGTGTTTGTTGTGCTCAAGTGGCTTGGACTGTGGAAGAACTAAGCTGAATGTTTTTTTGTTCCTCTTATGTCCCCTTTTAGAACGGTTTATATGAAAAATGATACCAAATAAATTAGAAAAAAGGTGTTGATGTGGGCAGTTGGAAATGGTAATGCTGGTTGCAAAGAGTTAGTTTGCTTGGAGCCATGCTGGCAGCTTTGATTAAATATTGGATATATATGCTGCCAAGGTACTTCACCAATCTCTAATAGTTTCATTTTCCTCTTTTTATTCCTACTAGTAAATAATACATAATGGATATCCTTAAATATTTGGCCTTGGCGATGATTGAGGCTATAACTGCAGTCAACATTGATATTGGATATTGCCAATAGCTGACACATTTTCAAGAATTGGAGGTTTTTGCTCAGGAACTCTATTTGTTAGGTAATATTTACCTCATATATAGCCTTATACGCACATGTTGACATTTTCTCTGTACTGAATTTAAAGTATATAATATGACTCTATATCACAAAAGGATGCTTAATTCAAACATGATTCCAAGTGGTGTAGAAACTAAATTCTGACTTTCTATTCATTTGCCAAACGTCTTTTGATATTTGTCTATTTGTAGAGATAGAGTTGACTAAATGTTTCACTTTATAAGTTTTTGGTAGTATCTTAGGTCATAACTGATTATTGACAATAATCTAGGCATGTGCTATCCTAAAATATTAACCAGAGACATGTGGTTGATGATCAAACCATAAATACATTAGTACACCATTTATGTTTTTGGACTTTTTGATGGACATAATGGATCGGATTCTATATTTTACATTTTGTTGTTGTTTTTCATTTTAAATCTTACTACTATTGAGTGTGAAAGGGACTATCCACTTTCTTCAAAGGATACAAAATTGTGATATACAAGGGAAAACAAATTTTTAAAGGGAGAGTTATAAGCAATTTTAGCAGTGTTTCCTATTACAAAAATTATTTGAATGTCAATATCCTTGTTATGAAATCGATGTTCATTTTTGATCCAGTCTATGGCCCTAAACTAATATTTTGTGAAGTTTCATATTTTTCCATTGGACTTAAACATTGAAATAAATTAGAATTTGAGAAACTTAATCTGAACTAGAATTTGTGGATTTGAGAAACCGATTTGGGAATTTATGGGATAATATCAAAATCTTTCATTTCACTTTTGTCTATTGTAAATGAACTAGTAATGTGATTTAGTCTATGTGGACTAGTTGCTTAATTTGGAGCACCTATTAAGGAGCTATATGCAAACAAATTTTTGGCAGAACACATTGGTAATCCTTAAAATATGTGATGATCGAAATAGCAAATTTCATTATTTCAGTGAATTTCATGTATTGATTCAACTCTTTAAGAATTCACAGCCAAAACCATCACCCATATTAACTAATAATCATTTTATTTTATTTTCATTTCTTTGAGTTTGTCGGTAGCTGAGTGACATTGATACATGTTCTTTCTTTAACTTTTTCATTGTCGTTGTTTATAGTTCATCTGCTGAAGAAATAATACACTGATTTCCCAGAATTGTGCTATAATGGATCCTTCTTAAAAAATTCATTATCTATTTTACTTCCATGAATATCATATGTGGACTAGACAAATAAGAAGCCTGCCCATCTTTCCACTGTTACTTTGTTAATAACTATAAGCAGGTAAGAATCCTGTTTCCACTATGCTACCGAGGTCTGGTACTTGAACTAAATATTCCACTCACCATTCCTGCTATCTTGTTTTTTTATATTTACACTAAAGAGAAAAAATATTATTCAGCCAATCTTTGAATGTTTTTTGCTATATAATTATTGATTATTAAGTATGCCCTTTTTGAATGTTTCTGAAAGACCTAGTGTAGTTAAATCAAGTCTTTTGATATCTGGAAAAAATAGGAATTTTATCTGTTGTGTTAATATTTTATTTTTACTCTCCTATTCCATTTAATTTTTTTCCTACTTGGATGAATTATAAAGATGAAAAAATCATTATGCAGACTAAACCTATGATATTTTTTGTGAAAGAATATTGAAGGCACAAACATTTATCGAAAACTTCTAAACATGTTTTCTGAACTTGGTGGGGAGGGCCAAGTTTCTCATTTCATGGTAAAATAGATAGGGTATTCGTTAATTATCTATGAATCCCAATTTGGTAAAATCTAAATTATAAGTTTTCATACAGGTGCGTTTACATCAATCATAGATGTTGTCACTGTGGTATAAGGCCTAAATGATATTGATGAGGCAGGATAGCATAAAAATTGGGAAGATTTCTAAGTTTTTTGCTATTCAACTCCTGCCTTATCAATATCATAGGTAATATGAAGATTGTGGACTTTGGTTAAGTGCCTTTACTGGGCTAGATGTGTTGCTTCACCCTACGTGTGGGACTCCTGCTCATGCTGTGATAGCGCAAAGGTAACCTAAATTATCATCACGCAAAGGTAACTAATAATATTATTTATTTATTTTCAACAAGTAATTTCCTTTATGTTATATACCTGATTATTTCTGTAAGATCCAATTTGGTATTTGAAGTAATATACTTCATAGAATTTTTTGAATTTATAAATGCTTCAACTTGGGTTTTAAATACAGAATTAGAAATAACATCTACAATTTATAAATCTTCAACTCCTGTACATTTTAAAACTTATTTTGCTATATTGTATCTCAATAAATGTTGGAATAAAAGTGTCTTGATTGCATATTTGCTTAATTGATGCACTTGGTGATAAATTTAGTCAAGATTTTCTAGTAGAATGTTGCATCTGAAATGATAATGAATATTTTGGATACTCGATTGAACTTTGTAAGAGTTATAATGTTTCTTATTGGTTGCAACTGAGAAATTTTCCAAATATTGCTGACAATTATATTGGTTGGTTTCAGCTGACAAATAATACTAGAGAAATTCAAATCATCATATAAAACTACTAAATGTTGGGTTTAATGAAGTTATTGTTAAACAATTTTGATGCAAGGTACTTATGACATTTGAGCTTGTAAATTTTGATGCCAAGTGCTTATGACAATTTATTCTTGGTTAGTTCTTTGCATTCTACTTTGATGGTGAGCGAGCTGATCCTGCAGCTACATACCAGGCTGTATCTTGCCTTACATGCTCTCAGCTTTGGTAGAAGGTACGCCTTCCATTGATATTTTCCAAAATGTATATCCATTGTATGTTCTTGTTTGGCATAGTATTTGGGAGACTGGCTATTAGCTATCCATTGGCTAAGATTATGTCTTGTATTTTGGAATCGTGCTTAATGAGATACTGCCATTCATGTAGTAATGATGCTAGGATATATGCATGCTCATGATTTTAACAAAACTAAGTATATGTTTAAATACATTACTTAATTTAGTAAAAATGAATCATGAGACCTTTTTTTCAGACCCATTTTTAGGAAAAATTTGGACATGGATGGGTTTGGTACCTGCATCAAGACAAAACTACCATTTCAGTTATTATTATTATTATTATGACAACTGTATGTAACTGTTAGATCCAAAATTGGTTCCAACACCCAAATTGTTCAATTATGCGAAGATTAATATAAAAAAAAATGCAAGAAAAACAGGAAAGACACGAGATTTATAGTGGTTCGGCGTTAACAAGCCTACGTCCACTTTATATCTATGATTATACTTAAGATCCGAGTACAATCAATGATTTATCTCTCAACCTCACTTTTACAATGTTGGTTCACTCAGTGAATTCAAGACAACTCTGAACATGAATAATAAAGATATGATAATGGTGGAATCAGAGCTCAGAATTGCCCAAAAGATCCTGAAAAATGCCAAGCCTGGGGCTATTTATAGGTGATATCTGCAGACGGATCGTGGTCACACGTGGCGCAAATCCCGAAGATCTCGGACTGGTTCGTGGCTTGATGGAGAAACAGTCAATATAGCCGTTGTGGACAGGTGTCATGAGATCCTATATTATTGGATCGTGAATGACTTCGTCATGGCCCTCATCTCTCAGCTTCAGGGATCGGATCGAACTGGCGTGGACGGATCGAATCGGATCGAGCTGGTATGAATGGATCGGATCGGAGCGAGCTGGTGTGAACGAGTCGTGAAGCATTGGCACGAACGGGTCGTGGAAGCATATCGTGAGTGGGAGACAACAAGGTATCCAAGAACTGCTGATGAGACTATCACGATCGAGTTTCCAAGGATTTGAAGAACGAAGCTTTATATTGTCTTCGTATGTGAATCTTGGTGGCTTGATCAGGAAAGCTAGCCAACATTTTCCCCCCTCGAAGTATGTTTTATCAAGGATGGAACATGCTTCGAAATTTTTGAATGAACCTTTTCACAAAACAATGTGAATCAACAGTTGCATATATCCATTTGTAGCGTTTGCTGCTCCGAATGGTCGCGTCTTCTAACGGATATAAATACCAGGCTGGATCTTTGATCACTTCTTTGTTCGCTAGTCAACCTTCATCTTCTGAACTTCGGAGTGGATTGCTAACAACTAGTAAGGTAAGCCTTTACACTTTTATAAATATTTTCCTGTTTTCGTTTTGGTTGTTATTCTTGAGTTCAAGTCGTTAAACATCATCGTGGTACGCGCATGTAGCATCCATCACGAGTCAACGATCGAGCGGGCCTCCCCTTGATCTACGATGGGCCTTCTGGTTTCAACCATAAGATTCTAACGTAGCGGAGCATATCACGAGCCGTAGCGGGCTCTTGCTCGTGGCCCATTGGCTCCGAATAAAACAAAAAAGGGGATGCGATGGGTCTCCGCATTGCTTATATAAGCCAGCCCACCCCTTCCGTCCTCTTCTTCTTCCTTCTTTCGACCGTTACGGTTCCTTTCTCAAATTCAAAAACCTAATTCATACTTCCAAGAATCAATACTTTCCCTAATCCAATAAAACAAGGTAATTACGATGATCTCGACGCAATTTCGTTTCTCCATCGTTTTTTTTTCCTTTATTTCCGTTGTACTTTTCGCGAGCTACTGAAGCCATCACTGGAAATCAGAGACGATGGAAGTGGGTTTTGCGAACTTAAGGTCACGGTGAAGGAAAGCTTGTCGAAGAGGAAGATGGGTTACAGTTTATTGGTTCGGAGAGTAGGAATATTTTGGTAGATGGAAGAGGGAGTTATCTGAACGAGAGGTTTTAGCAGGTTGATTCGTGAGTGGGAATTTGGTTCGATTCGTGGTGATAGCGAGATGGTGGGAGAAGGGATGAAGATGAAGTGTTAACTTGACTATCGGATTGGGTCGTGGGAATGGAGGGGCGTTGGTTCATGGAAACAGGAAGTAAAGTGGATCGTGGTGGGACTATCACGATCCGTTCAGGTAGAGCATATTGGATCAAGAGCTTCTGCGTTCCACGATCCAAAGCTCTTCCATGATCTGGAGATTTTCCGCGACCCAGTACATTCTTCACGAACCGTCGACACATAACGATCTGAACCCTGTCTCACGATCCAGTCTGATGAACGATCCGATACACATGTTGACTTAAAAATACAATGTAACTCTGATAAGCCAATGGACAGTTAGGTTAGAGCCTTCGAGATGAACTTTCTAAATTGAATAACAGCATAACTTAGCAGCGGACAATAGCCAATATCCATTTATCTGATTAATTTCACGCTTTCCTTATCGTATGCACATGTTCACACTTGCACTTACACACACGGGGAACGGGTAACTTGTTGTTCTAATTTTTACTCACCAACACAGCTATGTCAGATAAACAAGTGACTGAGACACCGAATGAAAGTACCAAATCAGAGACATCAATACATCATAACCCTGATGTGCTTCCCTCAGATTCTAATGAGGAAAAATCCGATCCTGATTACGAGACGGGCACCGATATAGAGTCAACGACTTCTGAGAGCACGTCCCATTAAGATGAGGATGATCGAGCTCCTGATGAAATTACGGGTGTTAAGGAAATAGATAAGTTCACTGATTCTTTACCCTCTAAGTTAGACGATATAAAACTTAAGAAGATATGTTTAAGATACGGAAGTACCTGGGACGATGTGAAAGCTCCAGAAAGCGAAGATAGACCTTATTCTGCCCCAGAGACGTACATGACTGTTAGTCGACTCATATGCTGGGTAGGGGCTATTCCTCCTTTTCATCCACTTATTGTTGATCTCTTAAGACAGCTACACATTGCCCCCATGCAACTCAACCCGAATGCCTATGCGATATTGTATACTATGTACGTTGCTTATATGGAGATTCTGCAGACCGAACTTACCCTTAAAGATCTGAAGTTCTATTACCACTTCAGACATTGTTCCGCACGGGCTCCCAATTTCTCTTTCTTCGAATCAGTCGCCAATAGAAAAGTTGTGACATATGGTTATAGTAATATAGGGGATGTCAAATCTGACTGGTTCTATATAAAACATCAAGCCGGATGCGCGGGGAACTGGCTACAAGCAAGTATGTTTTCAACTTTCCCGCGTTTAATTCGAATGCATAATTTCAGTGCTAACGAATCATTTTGTACCACATAGATCACAACTTTGAGAGAACGGAAGGATCGATATACGAAGACCGAATGTCCTGCCTTCTCAAGAGTAACTCAGATTTCTTAAGGATTAAGAAATGTATCACCGACGAGAACCTTCACAAACACCGTCTTATAGACATAAGATTCGGACTTGGAGCGGGCGGCAAACCTTACAAGTATATACCTCCGACTGAGGGAGAAGGAACTTCTCAAGCTGTAAAGACAACTACCCTTTGCAAGAGTCCTTCGCCAATGATTAATCAGGATGACAAGGATTTAAACGTATACAAAGGTGACGAGGGGAAAGCCGACGAATCAAAGGAGGTCCCAACCTCTGAGGGACAGTCTCCCTTAAGAACTTCATCGTCTGTTGAGTCTGTCGCTCAAGATGAATTAACGGAGGAACAAATACTCGGAGAATTAAATAAGATTACTTTACCAGACGATATTTATACTCAAGAAGATTTTGAAGGGGAACCAATTTTTCCCATCTCTGAAGAGATGAGTGCCCCAGTTGGAGAAAAAGAAGTCATCCAAACGAGCCTAACTCCGGGCCCTGGTCCGTTAAAAAGGGGATTTCACGGGATGCACAAATCACATGCACACCATTTACCATAACACTCTTTTGCTACTGTGGTTCATAGTTTTAACATGCACTTGTTTCTTTGTAGGGAAAATGTCATGCAAATGGTCTTATTCTTATCGTCCCCTTCGCGAGGGCACACCAAGCCTCCTTCCAAATCCCGAGCATACTCATAGTGATAGTCGGGGAAGGGATAGTCGTCGGCCCCGGGATTCTCATCAATCTTATTCTACACGATCTCGATCTCCATCAAAGCAAGGTTATGGAAAGTCACACAGTCGTCCATTGTCATCGGCTGGGGGTAAGCAAGTTCCTAGAGATTTGACTCTTCCGAAAAGTACGCCTTCTCACGCCCAGTCTTCCAAAAAACAGCCCGAGCCATAGGATAAGAACAAAGATGAGGGCAAGATCGTGGAGAAGGGGAAGACAACTCCTATTTCCTCTAGTGAGCACGGATTGGATACTACTACCGCAAAGGATGTTGCCCCCAATTCTGAGATTATGGCCAGGCTGGAACGCTTGCGAAAGCAATTCCCTGATATTTTCTTTGAGAGGATGATGTTTGTCCCAGATCTTGAACCGGTCCCAGAGGATTAGGACACAAAGGTGATAGGGTATGTGTGCCATGTGGCTAAACAATACGGGGTAATGAAGAAGCATGCTGCTACACTTTCTACTATCATCCGCCAGATGGAGACGGAAGCATCCAGAGCCAAAGTAAAGATTGATAATGATGCTAGGGCTAGGAGAAAAATGGAAAAAGAACTAGAGGATGCAGAAGCCCAACTGGCTTTAGCTCGACGAGATGCAATGAATTAAGGTCCGAGCTGGAGAGTGCTAGGGAGCGTTTTCGCAGTGAGCTTGACTTAAACAGCCAGGAATGGGTGGCCCTGAGGAAGGAAGTGGAAGATCTCAGGGCAATTAATATCGAACTAAAGACAGCACAGGAACGCTTTGCTGCTGAGAAAGATGCCTGGGAGAAAGAGAGGGCGAGCTTAAAAGATGACCTCGCTCTCGCTAAAAACGAAAAGGAGGTTTTAAATGATCAACTTGCCCAAGCTGAGGAGCGTGCAGCTCTCGCTGAAGGTAACGCCAATAATGCTCTTGAATCGGCCACTGCTGCTGATAAGCTCGCTGAAAAAGAGAAAGATATAGCTAGTTTTGAGGAACTGTTGTTCGACTTATTTGGTCTAGTCATCAAGACTCGAGACATCTCTTGGATTCCGGACTACCATGTTACTTTGGCCAATGTATGGGATGCAATTGTCGAAGGTGAGAAGCGGCAATTGATGGTCGATGAGATTGACGAAAACCAACTGATGCTAACCATTCTTAGAGGTGAAGAACCTGAGGTTTTGGAGAAAGGTAGACGCCTAATCCATGAGGAGATCGAGAGGGAGAAGAGTAGGCTCAAGGGAAAGGATAAAGTTGGCGAAAGCTCGAGCTCGGTGGTGGAGCCCAAAACCTCTGAAGTTGAGGAATATAACCCTGATGATATGTTGATCCCCTTAGCTCCAACCCCTCTAATCGTCGGGATCACCAGTACAAATCTGGGAGATGAGACGGCTGAAGGTATCTCCATATTCTCTCCGCATTTCATCAAAGCAGTCGTAACTTGTCATTGTCTCACGGGATAGACAACTGACATGACCACATCTCCTCCTGATTCACTAACCTTTGCTTCTCATGGTGTAGGTACCAAAGAGGTCGAAAAAGGTGCAGTGGAGAAGGCAGTGGCAGAGAAAGTTGATGTCCCCCCCCGGGTTCTGGTATTGAAGTTTCTGAGATTCCAAAGCAGACCGAGGGCACAGGAAGTGAGAAGTCACGGTAGCACCCATGGAATCCGGCACCGGCGCTCCTGTAGACGCTGAGATTATTGCGGCTTTGCATGATACAGATGGCGGTCGTGGAGATGAGGAAGAGGAGGTTGAAATCATAGACGAGGCTAAGGATGGTGATAGTGAAACCTTGGCTGACGCGCAGGCTAGGAAAGAAAAGCAGTTGGTTCTTAAGAAGGGGGAACAGGACCCTGTGTTTGTGACCCTTATTTCTGAAATCGACCCCAAGACGGGGTTGGTTATAAGATTCTCTTCCAAATCAATAATTTCACAACTTGCCTCCCAACCTTCCAGTCCTCCCCCGGAGCCTTTTTTTGATAAGAGGAAGAGGAAGAAAAGTGACCGCTCTGGTACTGATAAAGAAGAGTTGGAGAAGCAGAAGAAGGAAAAGAAATCAAAGTCATCTCCCAAGCGTAAATAGAGTGCACTTATTAGCTCATATGTAAGCTTTTAGGCTTTCCTTTGGCCAAAAGATGTAGTCGTGAGAGTGGTCCTCACTTTTGTATAGCTTCTCATTCTTGTAAATCTGCTTTCAATAAATGAAGATCAATTTCTTTTGCGCCATTGCGTTCCTGCAAATTCATCATGTTAGCAGAGTTTAAACGGTCATAACCAAAACATTCATAGTTAAATATTAAAGTCATAAATAACAATTATTAATCATAACCAAAACAATCATCGAGAAATACACGTGCTAAGTAAATGTGTAGTGGTGCACGTATATGCCCCAATCAATCGTCATTATAGTGCCTGGCCAGGGCTTATTGGTAATCGATTAGAATTATATTTGTACTATCCCGATCTTTCAGTGGGGTAATGGTTCTTGTGGCGCTAAGTCTCTAGCGCCTTTATACTCTCCCGATCCTTCAGCAGTTTAGAGTTCTTGTGGCGCTAAGTCTCTAATGCCTTTATACTCTCCCGATCCTTCAGCGTGTTAGAGTTCTTGTGGCGCTAAGTCTCTAGCGCCTTTATACTCTCTCGATCCTTTAGCGGGTTAGAGTTCGAGCTTGATTCTTGGTCTGCTCACCGATCCTTTAGCGGGGCAGAAATTCTGGGGGAGCTAAGTCTCTAGCGCCTTTATACTCTCCCGATCCTTCAGCGAGTTAGAGTGTTATCAAGGCGGTTCTATCATGGTGCACCTTCATGCCTTGGGGACGTTATCTTCGCATCCTTTATACTCTCTCCCTGATCTCGGGAGTTAGAGTGCAAACAGTAGTGCGATTTACCTCGCTGCACCTTTTGGAGCTTTAGTTACTGTTAGCCTACCGATCTGATAGACGGCATTTTGAATTAGCTGTTTTTAGATTACTGCATAATTTAAAACAAATTTCAAAATGGTAACGGTTTATGTTGATCAAAATAAAAGAGTAGATAAGAAACGGTGCAGTAAAGGTAAATGACACGCGATATTTTTATGGTGGTTCGGTCGAATCATGACCTACGTCCACTATATAATCTTTTGTTCAAATAACCAGACTGTTCTAGGCAAGTCGAGCCTTTTTACATGGTCCTAAAAACAAAAGAGTAAAACTGACAATTTTATGTTAGATAAGGCCGCAAATGCTGGGCATTCCACACTCTGGGGATTTCATCTCCATCTACGGTTTCTAGCTTGAAGGGTTCATTATCAAGCCTTCGTAAAATGGAGTACGGTCCTTCCCATTTCGGGGCCATATGTACTAGGGACGGAAAGACGCGCTTCAGAACCAAGTCTCCGGGTTCGAATGTTCGAGCTCGGATTCTTTTGTTATAATACCGAGCTATTTGTTGTTTATGCCTCAGGGCACGTAAGTCGACTTCGTCCCTTTTTTCCTCAACCATGTCCAGGGATTCAAGGAGCAGCTTGTCGTTGGTCATCGGGTCATAATAAATGGTTCAATGAGATGGTACTTCCAACTCGACCGTAATGACTGCTTCAGCTCCAAAAGCAAGGGGAAACGGGGTGTGACCCGTTGCCGACTTGTATGTTGTTCTATAGGCCCATATTTCCGAGGTAATTCATCAACCCACGTGGCTTTAGCCCTCTTCAATCTTTTCTTTAGAATGGATTTGATCACCTTGTTTGTCGCTTCAACTTGTTCGTTCGACTACGGATGTGCCACAGAGGTGTATCTTTTCTCGATGTGATACTTCCGACAGAAATCTTGAAACTCGGTGCTGTCGAATTGGGTCCCATCATCGGTTACGATGACTTTTGGAATCCCAAATCGACATATAATGTTCTTAATGACAAAGGTGATCACTCGGTTGGTTGTGATCGTGGTCAAAGGTTGTGCTTCTACTCATTTAGTAAAATAATCCATGGCCACAATAGCGAACTTTTCTCCACCCTTTGCTATGGGAAGGCTCCTAATAATGTCAATTCCCCACATAGCAAAAGGCCACGGGCTTGTCATTGTCTTCGATTGGCTAGGTGGCGCCCTAGGAATCTTGGAGAATCTGGCAAGCGTCACAACGTCGTGCATACTTGGCTGCATCCTTGTTTATGGTGGGCCAGAAATAGCCATATCACAATATCTTCTTTGCTAATGTTTGCCCTCTAGTGTGGTCGCCACACTCACCTTCGTGGACTTCCTTCAGTACACGCTTGATGTCATCATGGGCGATGCATCGGAGGAGAGGCACCGAGAAACCTTGTCTGTATAGGACTTCGCCTTGCAACACATATCGGGAAACCTTCCGGATAACTGTACGCCTCTCACTTTTCTTTGCTGGAAGCGTTCCATTCATCAAAAAAATTCTTTAAGAGGGTCATCCATGACTCCCTTTCAGGTTCAATCTCTAGTACCGGATTAACTTCCATCTGATCCACGCTAGGGAACTGTAGTACTTCAAACGGGACTAGCTCCGTATATTCTGGATTATCAGAACTAGCCATCTTCGCTAACTTGTATGCTCTTTGATTCTCCGCTCGAGGAATGTGAGATATGCTGTGGTGATCAAAACCATCGAACAACTTCTTCACTTTTTCCAAATATGATATCAACCTTGGACCCTTAGCCTAAAACTTTTCATTAACTTGGTTCACAACTAAATTGGAGTCGCAAAAGATGTGTAGCTTTGTTATCCCCAATTCTTTTGCAAGCTTCAACCCGGCAATTAGAGCTTCATACTCGGAATCGTTATTAGTGGTGTGGATCTCTTATCTAAGAGCGTAATATATTAGCCGTTTCTCTGGAGTTTCAAGAACCACTCCGGCACCAGATTATCTGTCATTTTTAGCTCCATCAGTATATAGTTTCCAGGCATTAGGGTTAAGGAGTAGCTTTGGCGAATCGTCTTCTTTGGTTACCACATCATCTTCTGGGATGGTAAACTCTGCTATAAAGTCTGCAAGTGCCTGCCCTCTAATCAACCTTCGGGGTTGAAAGTTTAGGTCGAATTGACTCAGCTCAATGTTCCATTTAAACAACCTTCCTGATGCTTCTGGCCTTTGTAGGACTTGCTTAAGCGGGTGATCAGTGTAAACAGTAATGGGGTGAGCCTGGAAGTAGTGACGAAGCTTCCTAGATGCAATTAGCAAACTATACACAAGCTTTTCTATTTTTGGGTAATTCCGTTCTGCGGCTGCCAATTTTTTAATCACATAGTACACCGGTCTTTGCACCTTATCCTCCTCTCTTACCAAAGCCGAACTGATTGCGTGGGATAACACTGCCAAGTACATAAATAAATCCTCATGACCCACAGGCTTAGACAGTATCGGGGGGTCTTTCCAGATGATTCAACAGATTTCGAAATGCTTCTATACAATCAGGAGTCCATTTAAAGTTGCGCTTGCCTCTCTTTATCAACCCGAAAAAAGGGATGCATTTATCTGTAGCTTTTGAGATAAATCTGCTGAGCGCCGCCACTTTTCCAGCAAGGCTTTGCACATCTTTAATCTGCTTTGGTTCTTGAATATTTCGGATTGCTGTAATTTGATCTGGATTGATCTCAATTCCGCGCGAGCTGACAATGAACCCTAGGAATTTTCCGGATGCTACTCCAAACAAGCACTTCAAAGGATTTAACTTCATCCCGTATTTCCTGAGAATCTCAAACATTTCTGCTAAATCTGCAGTATGGTCGAATGACTGTTTGGATTTTACCAACATATCGTCGACGTATACCTCCATCGTTTTCCCGATTTGGTTGTAGAACATCCTATTCACCAATTGCTGATATGTAGCGCCGACATTTTTCAAACAGATAGGCATCACCACATAGCAGTATAATCCCAAATCTGTAATGAAACTGGTATGCTCTTGGTCTGGAACATGCATGGGGATCTGATTGTACCCCGAGTATGCATCCATAAAAGAAAGAAGTTCATGACCCGCGGTTGAATCTACCAACTGATCGATTCTAGGCAATGGGGAGTTATCCTTCGGACAGGCCTTGTTTAGATCTGAGAAGTCGATGCACGTACGCCACTTTCCATTGGCCTTCTTTACCAAAACCGGGTTTGAAACCCAGTCAGGGTATGTTGAATCTTTAATGAACCCGTTACTTCTCAGCTTTTCGACTTCTTCCTTCAAGGCGGCAGACCTTTTTGGACCAAGCATTCGCCTTTTCTGCTTGACAGGAGGATGTTTCGGGTTAATGCTTAACGAATGACTCATACTCGAGGTAGATATCCCACACATGTCCACATGGGTCCAGGCGAATACATCCAAGTTAGCTTTTAGGAAATTTGTTAATTCTTTGGCTCGAACAGGATCCAATTGGGATCCAATCTTCAGTACCTTCTCTAGGTCACTATCATCGATTGGTACATCCACAGTCGCTTCATTGGGAGTCACCGTTTTGCCCTCAGGCTCTTCATCCTCTCTGCGATCTATGTCCTCGGGCAACTCTCTGGGAAACCATCCTAGAGGTATTTTCTTTAGTTGCTACGACGATTCCTCCCTTGGAGGGGAGGAACCACCTTTTGCTTCTACATCTTTCCCTTTGCGGAGCAACTTTAACTCTGCAATGTGGCATGCTCGTGCAACGACTTGATCTCCTCTTATTATGCCTATGTCGGCATCCGTCAAGAACTTTAACAACATGCACCAGGGTGCAATGCAGGCCCTGAATTTGGCTAGGGCTGGTCAGCCTAAGAAGGCATTGTACGACGACAAGACCACGAATGGGAGGATCCTCACTCTCTGGCGTTCTCCTTCCCCAAGGGTTACTGATAGTTCCACATTTCCTATTGGAGCGGCCGAGGCTCCATTAAATCCACGTATCCAGCCCTTGCATGGTTTCAAGTCCTTTGGCTCGAGTTTCATTTGGTCAAATGTTTTCTTGAACAGAATGTTGACTGAACTCCCGTTATCTACCAAGACTTTATGAACTACAGCTGGGCCGATGGTGACGGTAATCACTAATGGGTCTTCAGTTGGGGAGTGTACTCCAATATTCTCTCGCTCACGAAATATGACGTCATCGGACATCGTCTTTTGTTGCTTAACTGGAGCGTTATCCTCGGGGTTGCTACATTCTCATACTTCGAGGTGCTGTTTAGCTGCATTTACGTATTGATCCATAGCTCTGAAACTATGCCCTGCCAGGTGGAGCCCTCCGATGATGGTGTTAATGACGAGGTTCTTTCCTTTCTGTTGAGTCATTGGTTTGGCAACGGGTTGGTTTTGGTTCTGGTTTGGGGCCTGTACAGCCTGCCCCCGTCCCTGGGAGCCACTTTATACTCATCAAGCTTCCCTTCTCGGAGCAGCCTTTCAATCACGTCTCTCAAATGATGACATTCGTTTGTGGAATGACCATGGATCTGGTGAAAAAGACAGAATTTCCCAGTTTCACGTTCCTTTTCTATAGAATCTCTCGGAGGAGGCCTTTTATATTTGAGGACATTATAGGTATCCAGGAAAATGTTCTCTAACGTATCATTTAACGGTGTGAAGCTCTCAAATGGTCTGGGCCAGGATCTTCTCTGAGAGTCATTCCCTCGATTTCTCTTCCGATTATTGTTAGTATTATTCCCCGATTGACGACCGTTTCCTTGATTCTTGTTCCCAACATGAACTTCGACCTTTCCTGAGGTATCTCCCGTCTGCTTGATGGCCACGTTGCTTTGGATATCTTCCTTATCAGTAGCCTTCCTTTTCCGATTAGCGTATATCTCCTCCTGACGCAAGCGAACATTAGCTTTTTCATAAAATATTTCTCTGGTCAGGGTGGCTTGCCGGCCAGATATCTCCCAAACTCGGTATCTTTGTCGATGCCATCGATCAGGGCCATCAACACAGTTTGGTCATGTGGATCTCTGACTTCTGTGACAACCAAGTTGAAACGATCCAAATACGACCTCAGGCTTTCGTCTGGTCGTTGTTTAATAAGGGATAGCTTAATTACATTCTTAGACCTTTGGGCATGAAGACGGAATTGGTTCACGAATTTCTCACTCAATTCCCTAAAGCTAGATATTGATCGTGCTGGCAAGCGGGTAAACCAGAATAATGCCACATCTTTCAGGACTATAGGGAATGCTTTACATTTTACAGCGTCTGTAGCTGTAGCGGCACTCATTGACCAGGAGTATCGCATTAGATGATGGGTTGGGTCAGTTCTTCCCGTGTATCGATTCATGGTTGGCATATTGAAATGCCTCGGGAATGTAACATCCAATATGTCGTCAGTAAAAGGCGTATGACTGCGATCTATGCCCCAATCTTCGTTCCTCTGTCCACGGCTATCACCCATGACTTGCCTAATCATTGCTTCAACCTCCGCATGGGTCAGGGTAGATTCCGGATCAGCACTTCTTGCCCAACGACCTCCTCCAGCATTTCTTTGACGTGCTGCTGCAAAGTCTGGGCCCTGACCAGAACTCCCTTGCCCCCTGTTGTCGCGGTCGATCATGCGACGGGCGGGGGGAACGTCGTTCCTCGGTGGTTGAGAGGGCTCATTTAAGTTGCGGTTACTAGTTCCTTGGTTAAGTGCCTTTTCTTCTCGAGATGGAAGTGACCCAAATCGAAGCTGCTCTATGTTCTCAACCCTTTCTAACGGGGGCCATCATCAGTTCCTTCGGGGTTCTTCAGACGACGATGTATGTTCCGAGGATAAAGGCTAAGTTGGAGGTGGCGAAACCTGCCTTTGAATATCGTCAATTCGTCTGCCAAGGGCAGTAATATTATGACACAGCAACGAGCTCTCCTTCCTCTGAGTCGCCAATTCATCAGTTTGCCTATCCAGTGCTTCAAGTATTCGAGTCAGATGTCCTTCGGTAACTGGGGCAGAAGGGTCGAACGGGTCATCCTCATCTTCTCTTATATGCAAGGAACTTGAACCGGGTTGAGCAGAAGTTCCAGCACGAGCGGAATGAGCCATAATTTCCTTCCCAGGTCGGGTAGTAGTCTGATTGTCATCTCGGATCGTGGTCCTCCTAGGCTGGTGGGTCATGGTACCCCCTTGATATCGGGTCATGGTGGTCCCCTGGGATCGGATCGTGATGATGGGTGCAAGAGGGATCGCGGCATGGTCCTGCGATCGAGTAGTGACTCCTTCAGCTGCTTGGTTCGTTGATCCATCACTGGATCGGATCACCCCAACGTTGCCACGATACGAAAGTTCTTCCTCGACCTGTTCGTGCACGCTTTCTTCAATTGCTTCGTTCGTAGTTTCATTCGCTTCGGAATCTCGTACTTCCTTAGACTTCTTTCCAGCTATGATATCTGAGCTTTACTGAAACTTTCAAAAATCAAAACAGTGGAGTTTTGGACTGTTTTCTTCGGACTTGACTATCCAAATAATAGAACTACAATCCAATATGCTGAGACTTCGTTCTCAGTGAAAGAACCAAAATGTTAGATCCAAAATTGGTTCCAACACCCAAATTGTTCAATTATGCGAAGATTAATATCAGAAAAAATGCAAGAAAAATAGGGAAGACACGAGATTTATAGTGGTTCGGCGTTAACAAGCCTACGTCCACTTTATATCTATGATTATAATTAAGATCCGAGTACAATCAATGATTTATCTCTCAACCTCACTTTTACAATGTTGGTTCACTCAGTGAATTCAAGACAACTCTGAACAAGAATAATAGAGATATGATAATGGTGGAATCAGAGCTCAGAATTGCCCAAAAGATCCTGAAAAATGCCAAGCTTGGGGCTATTTATAGGTGATATCTGCAGACGGATCGTGGTCACACGTGGCGCAAACCCCGAAGATCTCGGACTGGTTCGTGGCTTGATGGAGAAACAGTCAATATAGCCGTTGTGGACAGGTGTCATGAGATCCTATATTATTGGATCGTGAATGACTTCGTCATGGCCCTCATCTCTCAGCTTCAGGGATCGGATCGAACTGGCGTGGACGGATCGAATCGGATCGAGCTGGTGTGAACAAGTCATGAAGCATTGGCACAAACGGGTCGTGGCAGCATATCGCGAGTAGGAGACAACAAGGTGGCCATGAACCGCTGATGATGAGACTGTCACGATCGATTTTTCCAAGTATTTGAAGAGCGAAGCTTCATATCGTCTTCGTGTGTGAATCTTGGTGACTTGATCAAGAAAGCTAGCCAACAGCAACAGTATCTATTATTATGTTTTTTGTATTAAAATTAAGAAAGCTACAAACCAAAATATATACTTTTTTTTAAAGAATTACCAAAGGAGTTTATTGCCTAGACCAACTGCTACACACAGACAACACAAGAATACCTTATACATTTTTATTCCATATATGTATTTTTATAAATAATAACAATCACTAAATTACTCGCCATTTGCAAAAATGTATGATGCCATGTAATTTATGAAACTTGCTCACCATTCAGGTACACAAATAGATAATTAAAGAGAAGGTTGGCCATTGAATGATTGTGCAGATAAAACATTAATTAAGTAACTGAAGCCATATAACTTAGAGCAGATTCCAAAATTTCTTGTGAACATCCAGTCTTTCCACCGTATCGAGATATTGTTGAAGCTTTTTTATCTGATCCATGTAATCTTGGTCTTCCACACACAAGGTAATGGCCTGTGCATCAACACCTGGACCTTCAAACTGAATGGAATTTGAAGATTTAAGCTTTATGTCGCAACAACTTGTAATCTTTTCCTCTAAGTTAGTAGTAGCAGGATAAAGAGCAGGTTTTAACATGCATCGTGGATATGTGAACAGATAAATATGATTGTTTTTAACATGCATCATAAATAGGTTTGTTTTCATAAGTTTATCCAATGTTTTATGACGTTTGTTTATGAATTTATGTAAATTTTGTCTACGGATGTTCTATTCATATTACTTTATGAAAATTATTAATAATTATATTTTTCATATGTTAGTTTCTAGTTTGATACGATGTTATGTATATTGTTTAGTTGAAATATGATGAAATGAGTGTAGATTATTGACATAAATATTGCAATGGAACATGACAATAGTGGAGTAAAAATATCAGGAACTAACGACATCGTTTATATAACGTTGTTAGTTCCATGAAAAGGCAAAGTATATTCACTATAACAACATAAGAAAAACGCTGCGAAATATTAGTAACAACATTTATAATCCGTTGTTGAAAATGGAAGCAACACACACTTGAAAACTAATAACAACTCACTATAAACGTTGTGCATAATGTATTAACAGCTCAGAAAAACGTTGTGCATAAAGTATTAACAGCACAGAAAAAACGCTGCAAAACTCAGTTTTTAACAACGTTTATTTTCTGCTGTTGAAAATTAGGAGCCTATGATTGCATGTCGTTATACAACATTCAAAATAACATTGGTGTATCATATTACAACGTTTTGCAAATGCTGTTAAAAGTGATTTTTTCTTGTAGTGGATGAACTTGTTTCAGGCCATCACTACACTGTTGTCCATTTTTGTTTGTATACTATTACATACTACCCTTAGATGCTAGACTATTTGAACCCAACCTCAATTTGGGTAAATTTGGAAGTGCACACTTGTTCACACACTAAAATTTTATACATGTATAATATACATGTATGTGTATATATGTACGAAATTATGTACTTCGGACTTGCCTATTTGTTCACCTGATTGCACTTGTGCTAATTCCGTTGCTGTCCATTTTGGGCATGTCCTGATATGTTCATACCCCCTACAAATTATATACATACATACATATATATATATATATATATATATATCTATGTGTGTGTATACATACCTTTGTATGTGTAAACATGTACTATTGCATGTACATTTAGTTTATATGTAGTTTTATGATGTTTTGCCACAAGTTGGAATTTCCTGCTACAAAAATGCCCTTTGTGACATATTGAAACCTGCACCGATCCTTGATTTAAATTATGTAATGAGCTATTGCCGGCATAAATGGTAAGAAAATGCGGCCATTACAGTATAGGGTTTAATAAATCAAATCACATAATCACAGGCATAGAAAAGTAGAATATCTCGGAGCAGAATAAATAAAATACAATAGTAGTTCATGAAGCTACTAAATAAAATTCAAAATTTATACATAATATCAGAGTTACAGAGTCGAATACAGCGGAAGTCTAAATTCAAGAATTTTTAATGCAAAGAAGAAATAACCAGAACCAATAGATAGATATGATGTCTTCAGCAATCTCCAAATTCGAAAGGTGAAACACTACAATACTCGATCTGACAAGAGCAATAATGCAAAACAAAACAGCTCAGATTAGGACTAATATTGTAATATAAATAAATCAACTCCAGTAAAATATTCAATGAAATGCATCAATAACTTAAAGGATGTTTGGGATTTCCATCCTCTAAGGATCGGTTAAACTAGATATCATATAATACAATATGTTATTATAATAGTGTCTATGGTTAAATTTGAAATAGCGTAAGCATGATTAAATTTTTACCTTGACATCGTTTATACATTGTCGTGAACATTGCAAATAAAACACCAGTAAGCCTTCGGTGGATAGGGATGCGCCACTATACGACAAGTTAAATCAATCGTAGGGGGCTCGATTAGGATAATACGACAAGGCACACGAGGAATACCGAAGGTAGGATTCTACCAATTACATGCTCGGACCGGTGGTAGCGCATAGCCGCGACTACTTTCCACCTCAAACAACAAGCCCATTATCAAGGGTGGTGCCACTAATCAAATCACCAAGTAATAGATATGGTTCGAAGAAGTGCATCCAGTAGGAGGTGCGACCTCACTTAATCACAGTATAACACCAGTTTTATGAAATGTCGTGTCTTGTGACTTAGAGTAGGATCTTTCTATATGGAATATGCGGAAGTGAATATGAAATTCTGACTTATCTAATACAATAGTTTTGCAAATAAATCTTAAATAATGAAAGATATCACAGGTAAGTAAATGCAGTAAGTAAAGTGACATCCAAAATTTCATACTAGTTCGGACTTCCCGTCCTACTTCTAGTCCTAGACTCCTTATGGAATTCAACTTTCAACTCCCTAACTTCACCCGGAGGAACAGGTACACAACACACCCAAGCACTGACACAGATTTCTAGCCTGAGCAATGACACGGGACTTCAACAAACAATAGGAGTTTGACTTTTGATTGTGTTCTTGAATAACACCAAATAGTAACAGTTGAGTACACCCTTCCTATAATCTTATCCTCAAGTATATAACAAGTATGTGAACATTGAAGGAAGTACATCGCTCATTGAATCAAGAGATTTGAAATAAGTTAAATGATTCAAGAAGCAATTTGAATATTTGAGAGAGCTTTTAGAATGCAAGAGAGTATAAAGTTCAAGATCAGAAAATATAAGAAGATTCAGTCAATTCAGTGATTTGAAAAGTGACTTTTGTAGTGTATAGATAGTAATCAAAGAGTAGTAATTATTCATGAAAAGTTACAGCGAAAAGAAATGACTATTTCTCTTGAAATTGAATTGAAAATTCTTAGTGAAAGGTAGTGTCTTTTCGTTGGAAATAGTCGTTGGAAAATGTCAATCGACTAATAAAAAATGATCAATCAACTGGTGGAGTAGATAGTGTACACAAATGATCAGAAAATGCAAAATTGCACTTACAATTCGACTAGTGAAAAAATCTACCAGTCGATTGGTATATCCACAAGTCGACTAGTAGATTTTTCAACATTTGAATTATACTAGTGTATTTTGTACTGTTTTGCATTTTTTTCAACTATTTGTGATATTCGATCATTTGTGCTGGTGTGTTTTGATATTTTATGGTATTTGAGGATAGATTTTAACAGTACCTGACACAACTAACTTACAATTAAATAACCATACTAAATCACTTTTTTCTTTGATCTTCTCTTCGTCCTTGTCATGAATCAAAAACTTGTGAATCAACATTCTCCACCTTTTTTAATTGATGACGACCTCTTGCAATCTCTTGTAGATATTTTTGAAATGTATATTTCTCTCCTTGAATATATGTCTTCATTTGGTCTTCATTTCTTCGTTGTCATGAATCAAAAATCTCATGAATCAACATTATCTCCCTTTTTTGATTGATGACAACCACTTGTTGTAACAACCAGGAAAATCAGAACCAATTTAAAAAATTTATTTTGGCAATTTTAATGAATTTTGGATATTTAAAATGAATTATTTTAAATAATAACGATGAGAAATTTATTTTGAATAGAATTAGAATGTATATATTTATTTGAATCGAAGTTAGAATATAAATATTTATTTTAATTATAAAAGGAATTGGAAATGGCGCGGTAGTTCGAAAATTCGATTTCAAATTTCAAATGAATGTACATGATTCAAAATAAACCGGATTTTAGCGAAACCAAAAATACTACAATCTATTTGAAAATATCTTTCTAATGAATCCGAAAAATTGAAATTTCATAGCGGGAATAAAAAGTTATGTCCAGTTAAAAATTCTAAATAGTCGCTATGGAATTTTAGCCCTTAAAAATAGCGATTTTGTAAACGACCTCCGTTTTCGACGAAATCACTTTTGTTAGATCCGGGATGTCAAATTATTGCTAGATTCCAAAATTCATAATTTTTGGAATCAACATGTGAGCATGGCGAAGGAAAACGTGTTTTGACAGTTTCAGTCAATTTGGATCGACCAGAAAATGGCCATTTTTCGAATGATCTCCAAATTCGATGAAATTAGTTTTGTTAGGACCGTATCGTCAATACAAAACTAGAAATAATTTTTCTGGAATTTTTAGTGTTAATATGCGGCCCCCGTAAATTAAAATGTACGTTAAAGTCAAATTCGAACGTTATATTAATTTATATTTTAATTTAGATGGAAACTGATCGAAACGGTCGAATTAGCTTACCGGACATATCCCATTGTGTTTGGAATGGGGGTATTACGCTAGGGGCGACAGTATTTGGGTTTAATTTAGGGTTCAGATGAAAATTTTACTTTTTGGAATTTAAATTAAATAAAATATATAATTCTTGGTCAACCCTTCCTCCCTTTACTCTCTCTCTCTTTTCCCTTCCTTTCTCTCGTTCGATTCAGTATTTATAATAAAAAAATGAACGAAAAGAAAAAACCGCCCCCCTCCAAGATTTTCCCGCCGCCCTCCCTAGGACCTCTACCGCCGCCTCCGAAGGCCGAGCGCCACCTCCCCAAGCAACCCCCTCCTTCCCCGCCCCTTCCTGGCACCACCGCCTTCTCCATTCCCTCCTCCCCTCCTTTGAAAGACCGTGAAGCCCAAGCCCTGCTGCGCCGCGCCATACCCCGAGCCACCCCCTTACCTGCGACGCCACCAGCGCCCTACTCCGGCGACCGCGACTCCCCATCCCTCCTCCTTCAAAAAACAGTAAATTTCTTTAATTTCAATTATAGGAAAACTGATTTTTATATAGATAAAGGCTTAGATTTTTATATAGAAAATTTTAAATTTTTAAATACGAAAAGACTAGATTTTTATGTATAAAAATATATGATTTTGTTTATGGAAAATATAATTTTTATGTATGTAGAGAGATAAAATTTTGATTTTCATATATGTGTGGTAATAAAAGTATGATTTTTATATTAGTAGCATATTAAAAATATGATTTTTATTTATGTAGAGTAGTAAAAATATGATTTTTATTATCAACGAAACGAAGTAAAAATACGATTTTTATATATGAAATGTTTAAATAAAAATGTGGTCTTTTATATATATATAGCGATATAAAAATATAATTATTTTTATATGGAAAGTAGCGTTGTAAAAATATAATTTTTATATAAATATCGTTATAAAAATATAATTTTTACATAGGAAGTAGCGATATAAAAACGTGATTTATTAATACAAACATCATATTAAAAATGTGATTTTTTACTATGAACAGTGGGAAAAGATCACATTGGAATTTTGGGCAAATCCGAACCGTTCAGAAATAGAGAATGGAGGAGTGGAACCCAAAGGTGATAACTTCTCACTTTTAGTTTATTTTCTAGTTAGAAATATATACTAGGATGTAGACGGTGCTTAGCAGCACCCGACACCCGTCGTCCCCAGACTATGGACGACTTGTTTGTTTGTTTGATTATGTTGTGAAAATTTATTGTGTGATGTGGAATGGAAATAAATATTTTATATAGTTAAAAATATATTTTTTAACGGGCATATGAATAAAATAAATATTCATGAACAAATCGGATAATTTGTTTATGTACACACATTTGACCGATATGGATTGGGACGATAAATTTTACATATCGCCCAACTGCACAAATAAAACCTGTGTTTGATTGTTTGAAACCCCACACAGGTATTGGGATGATATATGACATACACTAGTCCCAATAATTAGCTGTATGTCGATCGATTGATTGACAGGCTGTTGTAAGCGTTAAATATTTATATTTGATGCTTATGCAGTGTAGAATGCACTCTGTATGATGGTTGATTGTGTTTGATTGTTGTTGTATACATGTGTGTATGAAATCCATATAAATAAAATTATATGGTAATTGACTGTGTCTGATTCCAGTTCAGTGAGAATGAATATTTTATAATAACGATTATTTTAAAATAACGAATGTTTTAAAATAATATTCAGTAAAAGATCAAAATCTGATTTTGATGTCCGATTTAAGATGGACACGAATATGTTTAAATATATAAAGCCATGTTGATTAGATTAACGCCATTTTGATGTGAACGATATTTATATCGATTTTATTCATTTTTATAATGAATATCGAAAAGGAAGGGATTTCAAAATCTAATGTTCTGAAAATACTTTCATTTATATATCGATGATATGGAATATTCAATTTTGATTTGAAATTGAATATGAAGTTGAAATCGTTTTGAAAACGAATTTAAAACGATTTATAAAATATGTTTTAAATGGAAATCGATGAAATATATAATATATATAATGGCCTGAATAGAATGTGCCACGCCGCGGTGTTTCGTGAATTTCGACCATTTCGAACGAACATTACGGGAGATCCGACCGTCGGATTCTCCTAAAACCGGAACCGTTGGGTTCGTATCGAAAAGAGCTTTCCAAAGAATATGAGAGATTTGAAATATAATGGTTGGATTTGGAATCATGTCCAAATAAAATTTGGAAAAGGTCGCTGTAAGTGCAGTTCGGTGGCCGTTTATGGAAATCGATTGTACGTGCCTTGATAAAATTATTAAAAATATCAATAATTTGTGTAAAATCATAATAAATGATTTGGAAAGGATTGGGATGAAAAATTCCATATTTGAAAAGATAAAAATATATTTTTATCGAAATGAACTAGTTATGAACTAGAATTATAAATCCAATATTTTTAAAATAATTAATTTGGGTTTGAAATGGTTTTAAAAATAACCAAAATTTCCAATATATGAATTGGAATGGATTTGAATCGAAATTATATTTGGAATATTTCGATATTGGATTCCGTTATTATATGGATATTGTGGAGGAATTTGGAAGATATATATATCGTTATTCCAATACGATATTTGTTGATTTCAGGATTTGATATTGAATATAAGCCGATATATTTTCTATTCAGAACCTTGTGTTTAATATCATATGGGATTTGGGTTTGTCGTGAATGGTGTCTTCATTAACACTGTTCTTAAACCCATTTGAGAAAAGATTACATCTTTTTATATAGATTTAATGAAGTATACCAATTAATTAATATTTAATTGTAATTGAATTGGAATTGATTTTTGGGTTTATCGTGAACGGTGTTTTTGAATAACTCTTGTTCTTTAGCCTGATTAATTAATGGAATATGAATTGGGTTTGTTGTGAACCATGTTTTTAACGACATTCGTTCTTTAATCCGATTTACAGTGAAATGTGATTTGGAATTTGTAAATCTTTTTATTAAGATTTAACAGGAATTTTCCAAAGTAAAGTTTTCCAATTTAATATATTGAATTGGAATTGAACGGAACTCGATTTGATAATAATCGAAATGAAATTCTGTGGAGGAAGACTGTTAATACATATGGAATTTAAAAGGGCTTTGCCGTTATTCCATTTATATTATTAGTTGGATACGGAAATTGATATCAATTATATATTGATTTGTTTTTCCGTGAAGATTCCATAATTAATGGAAGTGATTTGGGTTTATCGTGAACTGTGTTTTAAATGACATTAGTTCTTTAACCCTGTTAAAGACAGGATTACATGTCTGTCATTGTATTTCGAACTGTATGGTTGATCTGTGCTAAATATATATTTGTTTGGTGGCGGAGAATTTATTCTCTTGCTTAACACACTTCTCTTAGGCGTACGAGCTTAGAAGTTATATATTGGTAGAAATCAATAGTACAGTGTAGATTGTCGATGCGACATGTTTGTGTTTCCAAAGTTAAATAATCATTAATATTGATTTTTGGGAAGATTAAAACTAAGTGGAGTTTTGATGAATCTTTAATTAGATTGAAATGTGAATTGATAATTTAAAATTATCAAATTTGGGAAAAGATCGAGAGTGGTGCATCGCCAGTTTTTCTCCTAGCGATAGTTAAATCCTTAATTATATTTGAATGGGATATGGTAATTAAATTTACCGATAACACTGTGGTGTTAGATATGGGGTAGTACCAGTTTTGCTCTATGGGATGAATAGGTTGGGATTGGGAAATTAAATAAATGATTACTTCGGTAAGGTGCGTAAATACCCACTAGTTTGGAAAACCTTAATATGGTTTGAAATGATATCCAAAGGAAGATCAAAGAATAAATTTAAAGAATTTATCTTTGATAAAATTAATGGGAACAAATCCCTAAAGATGTGAATATTTAAATAAAAGAATACTCAGAATTGGAATGAGGCGTATGTTGTGTCTTTATAACACTTGTTTATTATATACGCGAGTTATTCAGAAAGGCCGGGTTTATACCCATTCTGAATAACTGATTCGACGATAAGTCGACGATGAAGACGGTGTTTGAAGACCGGAGGTCTTCACATCGTTTGGATTGATTACTGATGTCTTGATTGGGCTGTATTCCCAAGACGAGGTAATAAGTGGTGATTGTCAAGACGTAATTGGAGATCGATGGATAAGCGAGGGCCTCTCTCATGTATTGGACATACGGGATGAGGAATAAGGTGCCTCCGGTTTCGTTCAGACCCAAAACAAACTTGCAAAAGGATTGTGTGTCCGACATTGGATTTTATTCTGTGTTGATTGATCTCTATTAAATATACATCTGCCCGGTGAAGGGGAATTTATTGCTTTACTTCACCCTTCTCTGAGACGTACGGGATCAGAGGTTGTATATCAATAGACATCAGTCGCATGGCGTGAATTGCCAATGTGGCATGCTGAGATGCAAATGATCAAGGCTTCTGTTGAAAAGAAGAGTCTTGTGGTTGATGATCAAAGCATGGCTTTAATACAGCATAGCTTTGTGTATGACGTTAATTCACGAGCCTCACACCTCGGTATGAGTCAAAAACGGGATCGAACCGTTGGGAGAACATGACGTTTCTTTCAAGCTATGGGTGGTGTCAGCGTTTTACTAGCCCTGACATTGTTGTTGTTTTACCTATGTGGTTGAGCCGATGGATATAGGTCCAATAGGATCGGGAAATGTGTGTTCAGGAATTGCCAATCCGCTAACATAAGTGTGGACCGGCCCAACCGATTTAGGGTTCTCTGCGAGAATCCTGAGGCATTTGCTAGAGTGTCTCGAATCGGTTCGGAGCCATCCCTGGCCTTACTCATAGACGAAAATCCAACTTCCAATACGTGATGTTTCGGTTTTATTTGTAGAGCCTAGTATGGCGACATGATAGATGGTACCCATGCCGCCAATGATTGATACATTTATATTTGAAGTTGTTTTGACACTACACACTTATAATAGTACCAAATGATTTGTTTTAAACGTACCAAGCATGTTTGGCTATTATAAGGGAAATTCCTATCCTCCGGCTTGTGTTGCATTGTGTGATGGGACCTGGGTCTTATAATAGCTTCATTTTTCCAAAAAGCATTGCGTTGTTTATTCTATGCACTAGTATTCTTGGGAGGAAACCCATTCCGTGTTATACGGCATGGTCCCTTGAATTACTCTCTTTTAAAGTAAAGTTTTTAAATAACTATTTTAGTTCTCACACCAGTCACATGACTGACCTGGAGTTTATTGTTTTAACATAAACTTTGGGTGCCCCTATTTTCCACATGGGCAACTATTAGTTTTGGTTTGCAAATTTATATTCACACGATCCTGGTTTACAGCTGGAACGATATTCAATAAGCTCTGTATCCGTTTATCTATTTCAGTTGTGTATCGTATTATTTTTCCACTGCTATGTAATGTATTGTAATCTCTGATATTTTTCTGATGTATAATATTTATTCGTACTCTGTATATTCTGGTATTCTGATGGAATTGTTGTGATAAGCAATGAAATGTTCTTTTGTTTGTGTCCCGATGTGGCTTGTTCTCAACTCAATACGGGCTTTCCTTCATAGGGAAGTTCGGGTCGTTTCACTTATAGTGTTATAAATATTTTCATTTTCTCCCCCTGAATGTATGCTTGCATAAATTTTTCTTCCCCTGAATAATAAGCTTCCCTGCAACAATTTGTTACCATATAATATATACTTACTGTTTTTGCATCTATGCAACAAAATGTTAGTGTATCATATATATGTATATACTTACTATTTTCTCCCCTTTTGTCATCGATTAAAAGGAATATTATCATGATAAACAGTAGTAACCTATCATAGAACATAAACAGTTATAGCACCTTCTGGAAATATTGGATCATATGCTTTTCGATAAACTGAATTTTGTTTTCATAGATATTTAGAGATACCGTGGTGTACCTACAAAAAATATGATACATATATTTTGGGACCCACTTCCTTTGTTAGGGTCCAGGGGTTAGATGGAAGTAACCATACCCAAGAGGGTTTAATGGAACCTTTAAAAATGAATTTTTCAATATTAACTATTGAGTTAAAGTAATCATCAATAAAAAAAATTCTGTTTTTTCAATTTACAGGAACCCAAATACTTAAATAACTTCTATTGATATTTCCTTTTGTACTTCTAGATTTATTATAAATACCTCTAGTCATAAAAGTATTCGAATTTCTATAATAATTGGATCTTGGATGTGCATTAGTACTACCAATGTATTTTTATTGTACATAAATGCATATCCAGTACTATTTCAATGATTAGTTTTATTATATCCTAAACCACTTTTGTCATGTAAATGTCGAGATCTAGATAAAATCATATTTAAATCATTTTGACCTTTATTAGATTTCGTGAAGTTACATGTACATTTATCAAATTTGATTCCAAAGTCGCGATTGACTTTTTCAAAAGAAATTTTGTTATTTTTAAAATCATTAATTTCCTTATTTAATTTAGAATTCTTTTAAAAGCACCATTCTCAGTTTTAAGACCAAAAATTTTAAGATTTTGAATTATCTAAAGAAGATTATAATTTTTCAAAATTTTCTTTTGAGTTAGAAATTTCATTTTGCAAAATATTATTATTAACCTTTTAAAATCTCATATTCCTCAGATAATTCTAAATTCTTTTCAGTTAAAGCTTCATTCTCTTTTTCAAGAGATGAAATTAAAGAACTAGAATTATTTAAAGAATCTTCTAATGATTTATTTCTACTTTGTAAACCATTGATTTCCTTTAAAATATCGTTGTTTCAATCTATTAATCGCTCATTTTCTTTTTGAAGGAATCCTTTTGAAAAACAAGCTCTTCTAAGGTATCTTCAAAATATTTAGTTTGTTTTATTAAAAATATATTTTACTCCGTCAATATGGAATTTTCTTTCTCATAATCTTTTGACTTAGCCAAAATAATTGTATCATATTAATCCAAAATTTTAAAATCTTTAAATAATTTTTCATGGTCTAACAGAAGATCTTTATATAATGAATCTATACATATCGATTGTGATCTGACTTTGGCCATGAAACATTTTCTCTCTTTCTCCG
The DNA here is from genome assembly GCA_030737875.1 of Allium sativum. NCBI lineage: Eukaryota > Viridiplantae > Streptophyta > Magnoliopsida > Asparagales > Amaryllidaceae > Allium > Allium sativum. The sequence continues at coordinate 778,907,029 of CM060926.1, forward strand.
TTGATTTTGCTTTGTTATTCTTCCACTTTCTAATTCCTTGACTATACTTCTTTATTTCCATTTATTCTTGGATGTTGTTACGATCTCTAGAACGCCAGGCTCTGATACTAAAGGAAAAGTCGTGTCTTGTGACTTAGAGTAGGATCTTTCTATATGGAATATGCGGAAGAGAATATGGAATTTTGACTTATCTAATACAATAGTTATGCAAATAAATATTAAACAATACAAGATATCACAGATAAGTAAATGCAGCAAGTAAAGTGACACAAGAATTTTATACCTGTTCGGACTTCCCTTCCTACGACTAGTCCCAGACTCATTCTGGAATTCAACTATCAACACCCTCACTTCACCCGGAGGAACAGGTTCACAACACACCCGAGCACCGACATGGATTTCTCGTCTGGGCACTGACACAGGACTTCAACAAACAACAGGAGTTTGACTTTTGATTGTGTTCTTGAATAACACTGAATAACCAGCAGTTAAGTACGCCCTTCCTATAATCTTATCCTGTAATAACCCGGAAATCCGAGCCAATTTAAAATTTTTATTTTAGCGAATTTTGAACATTTAAAATGAATTATTTTAAATAATAACGACGAGAAATTTATTTTGAATAGAATTAGAACGTATATATTTATTTGAATCGACGTTAGAATATAAATATTTATTTTTATTTATAAAAGGAATAGAAAATGGCGCGGTAGTTTGAAAATTCGATTTCAAAGTTCAAATGAATGTACCGGGTGCAAAATAAACCGGATTTTGAAGAAACCAAAAATATTTGAATCTAATTGAGAATATCTTTCCAACGAATCCGAAAAATTGAAATTTCATAACGGGAGTCAAAAGTTACGTCCAGTTGAAAATTCAGAATAGTCACTATGAAATTCTGGCCCTTAAAAATGGAAATTTTGCAAACGACCTCGGTTTTCGACGAAACCACTTTTGTTGGATCCGTGATGTCAAGTTATTGCTAGGTTTCAAAATTCGTGTTTTTCGGATCAATATGTGAGCGTGGCGAAGTAAAACGCGTTTGACCAGTTTCAGTTGATTTTAATCAACTGGAAAATGGCCATTTTTCAAACGGTCTCAAAATTTGACGAAATTTGTTTTGTTAGAACCGAATCATCAATACGAAGTTAGAAATAATTTTTCTGCAATTTTTAGAGTCTGTAAGTGGCCCTGGTAAATTGAAATGTGCATTCAAATTCAATATATAGAGTTATATTTTGATTTTGATGAAAACCAATCGAAACGATCGAATCAGCTTAAGATACATATCCCATTGTGTTCGGAATAGGGGTAATTAGCTACGGACGACAGTCGGTGGGTTCGATTTCGAGTTGGAAACTAAAAGTTACTTTTTGAAATTTAAAAAAATTAAATAAATATTTATATACTCTCTCCTACTCCCCCCCCCCCCACTCAATCGATTTGGCAGAAAAGATAAATAAAAAAAAGAGGTGGGAGGACCCGCTGCTCCTCCGAGAAGCGCGTTGCCGCTGCCGGCGCGAGGCGCCCCCCCCTCCGCCTCTCCTTCCTCCATTTCCCCTCCTCTCGAACGAACCACCCCCTTCCTCCCGCTCCCTCTTCCTTCCTCTTCTCTCCACCGCGTAGCCGACCCCGTCACCACCCACCTCCAGCCCACCGCCGACGATGGCGCACACCCTCCCCCTCCAGCAGCCTCGTGGCGCGCACCACCCTCTCGCGCGAGGGACGAGACCACCCCCATCTGGAACCGCGAGTCCACCATTGCCAAAACCCTAGCTGCGCCTCCTCCACCTCGAGACGCGAGACCCCCTCCGCTCCTCCAACATCCCCAGCAAGATCGACGGGAAATGAAGGTGATTTACAATTTTAAATAAAATCAGTTTCATTTAAAAATCGGCTTTATTTAATTTCAGATCTTTTTTAGATTCAGTTTGTAGTTTGAATTCAGTTTTGAATTTAAATCAGTTTTCTATTTATAAAGTGTATAAAAAGATAGGAGTTTTATATAGAAAATGTTCGATTTTATTTAGGTGAACATCGTATTAAAAGAAATATATATACGATTTTTATGAGAAAAATAAAAATATGATTTTTATATAATAGAGAGAATAAAAATATGATTTTTATCATATGTGAAAAATAAAAATATGATTTTTAAATAATGTAGATAATAAAAATATGGATTTTATGTAAAGTAGATAATAAGAATGTGATTTTGATATATGTAGTGGATGCGGACAACGAAAGTGATAAAAGCCGAGGGGCGAAGATTTTCTACATATGAAGAGTCGTAGCGTTTGGTTTAGCTTCTAGGTGAGAACTCCTCACTTTTATCTATTTTCTAGTTGAAATATATACTAGGATGCAGACGGTGCTTAGTAGCACCCGACACATGTCGTCCACAGACCATGGATGACTTGTTTGTTTGATTGCTGTGTTGTGAACTTTTATTGTGTGATGTGGAATGAAATAAAATATTTATAGTGGAAAATACTTTATAGTTAAAAATATGATTTTTAACGTGTATATAAAATAAATATTTATAAACAAATCGGACGTTTTGTCTATATACACTGATTTGACTGATATGGATTGGGACGATAAATTTTGCACATCGCCCAACCGCATAAATAAAATATGTTTTTGTTGATTTGAAACCCCACACGGGCATTGGGATGATATTTGACGTACACTAATCCCGATTGTTTAGTTGTATGTCAATCGATGGGTTGACAGACCGTGTAAGCGTTAATTATTTATATTTAATGCTTATGCAGTTGTGTGGTGCACTCTGGATGATGGTTGATTATTTATCGTTGTTATTATATACATGTGTTGTAGAAAATCCATATAACTAACATTATATGGTAATTTATTGGGCCTCATTCCAATATAGAAAATATAAATTCATGTGTTGAATAGAAATATAAATTCATGTGTTGAATAGAAATATATATTCATGTGTTGAATAGAAAAATAAATATTCATGTGTTGAATAGAAAATAAATATTCATGTGTTGAATAGAAAATATATATTCATGTGTTGAATAAAAATATATATTCATGTGTTGAATAAAATATATATTCATGTGTTGAAGAAAATATTCATTTGTTGAATAGAATAACGAAGTTATTGAAATATATACAGACGTGTTGGTTAGATATGCGCCATTTTGACGCGAACGATATTTATATCGATTTTATTCATTTTTATAATGAATATAGAAAAGGAAGTGATTTCAAAATGTAACATTCTAAAAATATTATCATATATATATATATATATATATATATATATATCGATAACATGGAATATTCAATTTTGATTAGAAATTGAATAGGAAGTTGAAATTGTTTTGAAAATGAATTTAAAACGATTTATAAAATACGTTTTAAAAGGAAATCGATGAAGTATATATATTATATATATATAATGGCCTGAATAGAACGCGTCGCGTTGCGGCAGTTCGCGAATTTCGACCATTGACTTCGAATTGACGTTGCGGGAGATCCGACCGTCGGATTCTCCTAAAACCAGAACCGTTGGGTTCGTATCGAAAAGATCTTTCTAACGAATATTAGAGATTTGAAATCTAACTGTTGGATTTGAAATTATGTCCAAATCAAATTTGGAAAAGGTCGCTGTAAGTGCAGTTCGATGGCCATTGATGGAAATCGACTGTACGGGCCTTGATAAAATTATTAAAAATATCAATAATTTGTGTAAAATCATAAGAAATGATTTGTGAAGAATTGGGATGAAAAATCACAAATTTGAAAAGATAAAATTAGATTTTTATCGACATGAACTAGTTTTGAACTAGAATGATAAACCATTTATTTTTGAAATAAATAAAGTGGATTTGAAATGATTTTGAAAATAACCAGAATTTCCAATAATTGAATTGGAATGGATTTGAATCAAAATTGTCTGTGGAATATTTCGATGTTGGATTTCGTGATGATACAGGAATTGTTATGGGAATTTGAAAGATATATTTATATCGTTATTTTCAATACGATATTTGTTGGTCGTAGAATTTGATATTGAATATAAGCCAATATATTTTCTATTCAGAGCCTTGTATTTAATATCAAATGTGATTTGGGTTTGTCGTGAATGGTATCTTTAATAATACCGTTCTTAAACCCAGTTGAGAAAAAGATTAAATCTTTTTATTTAGATTTAGTGAAGTGTACCAATTAAATGGTATTTAATTGGATTAGAATTTGAATTGATTTTTGGGTTTATCGTGAATGGTGTTTTAAATAACACTTGTTCTTTAACCCAATAATTATTGGAACGTGATTTTGGGTTTATAGTGAACTGTGTTTTAAATGACATTGGTTCTTTAACCCGGTTAAAGACAGGATGTGATTTCCCAAGTTAAACAATCATTAATATTGATTTTTGGGAAGATTAAAACTAAGTGGAGTTTTAATGAATCTTTAATTAGATTGAAATGATCGAAAATGGAGTGTCACCAGTTTTGCTCCAGGCGATAGTTAAATCTTTAATTAGATTTGAACGTGAAATGGTAATTGAATTTACCGATAACACCGTGGTGTTAGATATGAAGTATGACCAGTTTTACTTCATGGGATGAATAGGTTGGGATTGGGAAAATAAAATAAATGATTACTTCGGTGTGGTTCACTAATCCCGACTAGTTTGAATTGATATTCAAAAGAAGATTAAAGAATAAATTTAAAGAATTTATCTTTGATAAAATTAATGGGAACCTTTCCCAAAGTATAAGAATATTGGAATAAAAAAATATTCTGAGTTGGAATGAGGCGTATGTTGTGTTTGTGTAACACTTGTTTATTATATACGCGAGTTATTCAGAAAGGCCGGGTTTATCCCATTCTGAATAACTGATTCGACGTAGTGTCGAGGATGAAAACGGCGGTCGAAGACCGGAGGTCTTTACGTCGTTTGGATAATTACTGATGATCTTGATTGGGCTGTACACCCAAGAGGAGGGAATCAGTTGGTGATCGTCCAAACATACTTGGAGATCGATGGATATGCGAGGTACAAGGTGCCTCCGGTTTCGTTCAGACCCAGAACGAACTTGTAAATGGACTGTGTGCCTGACATTGGATTTTATTCTGTGTGATTAATTTCTATTAAATATATATCTGTTTGGCGGCGGAGAATTTATTCTCTTTCTTAACGCCCTTCTCTGAGACGTACGAGCTTAGAGGTTATATATTGGTGGATATCAATCGCATGGAGTGAATTGCCTGTGTGGCATGCCTAAGTGGAAAATGATCAAGGCTTTTGTTGAAAAGCAAAGTCTTGTGGTTGATGATCAAAGCACGACATGTGTGGCATAGCTTTGTGTAGCGTTGATTCGCGAGCCTCACACCTCGGTTGTGAACCAGAAACGGGAGGGGACCTCAGGGAGGGCATGCGTTTCCTTCTAGCTAGAAGTCGCGTCAGTGGTTTTACATGCCCTGACGAGTTTGACTTATGTGGTTGTTGCTGTTGCGAGGCGCCTCGGATATATCGGTGATTGTGTGGAGCCGATGAAGTCATTTGGCTCATTTACGCCCCAAAGGGTGGAGAAACGCAGTGTTCAGGCATTTTAATCCACATCGGTGGACCGGCCCTGACGATCCAAGGGCTTGACTGAGTACTAGTCCTGAGGATCGGGCTAGAGAGTCTCGAATTCGGTGAGGACTATCTTTTGCCTCGGTTCACAGATGGAAATCCAACTTCCGATACGTGACTTTGCGGTTTTGATTGTATACCTATATATGGCGATATAGTGGTATGGGGCACTTATGTCGTCTATGATTGATACTTATGATTGAAATTGTTTTGACACTATACACTTATAGTAATTACAAAACATGAAATTTCACGTACCAAGCATTCTTGGCTATTATAAGGTAAAAACCCTATCCTCCGGTTTGCGTTGCATTGTGTGATAGGACCTGGGTCTTATAATAGTTTCATTGTTCTTTATTTAGCATTGCACTGTTGTTTTATGCACTGATGTTCATGGGAGGAAACCCGTTCCGTGTTATACGGCGTGGTTCCTTGATTTACCTAACTTTAAAATATAGATTAATAACTATTTTAGTTCTCACACCAGTCCCATGACTGACCTGGAGTTTATTGTTTTAACCTAAACTCTGGGTGCCCTTATTTTGACACGGGCAACTAGTAGTTTTGGTTTTGCAGATTTATATTCACAGGAACCTGGTTTACAGCTGGGATGATATCCGGAAAGCTCTGTATCCGTATATCTCTTCTAGTTGTGTTTTGTATTATTTTTCCGCTGCTATGTAATGTATTTTAAATCTCTGATATATTCTGTGTAATATTTATTCGTACTCTGTATATTCTTGTAATCTGATGGAATTGTTGTAATAAACAATGAAATGTTCTTCTGTTTGCGTTCTGATTCGTCTTGTCCTCACAGTAATTCGTTCTTTCTCTTCTCTTCGGAGACCGGGGAAGTTCAGGTTGCTTCATATCCTCAAGTATATAAAGTGTATGTTTTGAAGGAAGTACATCGGTTTTTGAATCAAGAGATTTGAAATAAATTCAAAGATTCAAGAAGCAATTTGAATATTTGAGAGTACTTTTAGAATGCAAGAGAGTATAAAGTTTAAGATCATAAAATATAAGAAGACTCGGTCAATTCAGTGATTTGGAAAGTGATTTTTGTAGTGTATAGATAGTAATCACCGTGTAGTAATTATTCATGAAAAGTTTTAGTAAAAAGAAGCAACTATTTCTCTTGAAAATGAATTGAAATTATTAGTGAAAGGAAGTGTCTCTTCGCTGGAAATAGCAGTTGGAAAACATCAGTAGACTGATAAAAAAGTTATCAGTCAACTGGTGGAGAATATCATGTATACAAATGATCAGAAAATGCAAAACTGTGCAAAATTGCGCTTACAAGTCGACTGATGAAAAATCTACCAGTTGACTGGTATACCCATAAGTCGACTGGTAGATTTTTCACTAGTTGACTTGTGCTAGTGTATTTTGTACTATTTTGCATTTTTGCAATTATTTATAATATTTGACCTTTTGTGCTAGTGTGTTATGATATTTTGTGATATTTGCGTATAAATTTTAACAACATCTAACATAAGTAATTCACAAATAAATAACCATACTAAATCACTTTTTTATTTGATCTCATCTTCATGTCACGAATCAAAAACTCATGAATCAACATTTTAGTCATTTTAATTATGACCCGAAGGCTCTTACTTCATTCCTGTAGCGTTCACCAAACCAACCTACTTCATTTTGGATTCTCACCACGTGCACAGTTGTTAAAGTGGTATCGGTATTTACAAAGAGTATGTTAATACCGACAACGGCCTCTTTAACAACCAAACGCTTATTTCACACCGTAGCATCTATATTTGGAATCATATTTTAAAGGACTAATTGTCAAGAATAATCCGAAGTTTAACATTTCTTCCCATAATAATCCCAAGTTTGGATTATTTTTTAATAATCCGAAATTTGGGGGTGTCTTCCTATAATGATCCCAATGACTTTTTGACGTGTTATTTTGGAATCAATATGGGAAGACACTCCCAAACTTTGGATTAATATGGGAAGACACCAATAAATGGGATTAATATGGGAAGACACCCCCCCAAACTTCAAATTATTCAGAAATAATCCAAACTTGGGATTATTATGGGAAGACACGTTAAACTTCGGATTATTCTTGACAATTAATCTTATTTTAAATATTGTAAATCAATTAACTCCCAATATTTGTTTTATATATAGACAATGAAGTTCTATAATTCAACAAATCATTATTTGATTTTTACATCCAAATTTTGAGTTTCATATTTTCAAATGATTCGTAAACAAAATTACATTTGATCTCAAATTTTTTATATCAAGATTATCATTATTCAAAACATTCATATTAAACATTTTGGATCTAATAGCTGGGATCAAAAATAAACTTTTGTTTGAAATAGTTAATATAATATACATAGTTTTACTTAAAATAATAATTTATATAGAAAAATTGATAGAGTGATCATACAAATATATAGTAGTTAAATTTTAAACAAACTAATTAAGTTTAAAATAATTATTAGATGTTTAATATTTAAGTTAAATATAAATAGTTATAAAATATTAATTATACAAAATAATCTAAATTAGTTTTGTATAAAATAATTATAGTTTAAAAATCTAGTTTTGAATACTAATACAATGCAAACCATATATCCATATATTCAATTTTAAATTATAATCAATTCAGTTATCAAAACTTCACTTCAACTTAATTCCAACTTAACAGTATATTCAAATTTCAATTCATTATAGATATTATTCACTTTGGGTTTAATTTTTTTTACTTCAATCAAATTCTGAAAATTTCAAACTTACTTTAAAACTCATTTTAACAATTTCAAGCTAGATAAACCCAAATTTCCAAGTTTAATTGATTCTAAGTAATAACTTCAATTTTATTTGGATTCAAACCATTCATTTCATAAGTTGTTATCAAATCAATTTATTAAGTTTCATTATTTTAAAAAAATTCATATAAAACTCATTTCATCATTTTCAAAATCACATCTTAACTCAATTTTAGCTTAATTTTGAAATTTCAGTTCAATTAAGTCATTAAAATAATTAAGTTATCAATAAACTCAAACTAACCTTTCTTAATTTAAAGTATTAAGAAAATCTATGTTTATATCTTTATAAAATCTATATTTATATTAAAATGTAAAATTTAAATAATATTAAACTATAATAAAAGATTTATTAAATTACTTATAAAATAATTAAGATTGTTTAAACTTTAAAATAATATTATAATTGAAATATATTTAAAATAGCTCTGTTAAATCAAAATACATTGTGTGTATCTCAACATCTAATTTTTCTTTGTTTTGTGGACCGGTATATAACGTATTGGTACACAAGATTATGGTTTTGTTTATTGGGCTTAGTGGAATATTGTTTGTTATTGGGTTATTTGCGTTTAGTATCGTTTAGTATCTGAAGGGTTCCTCTTAGGTGAATAAATCACATAGTCTTCCTCCTTCTTCGTCATTCTTTCTCATCTCTAAAATCTCTTTCTTCTTCTTCTTCTTCTTCTTCTTCTCTGAAATTCTGAACAAGCAAAATCATGGTAAATCTTATATTTTCTAATTAGATCATCAATTACAATTTCAAATCTTTATTTCTCTATTTTCAAGAAATCAAACTGTTTTCTACCTCAAATTAAAACGCATTTTCATCTTTCCTATTTTTAGATCTAACAGTATATTTTGTTTCTGAAAAAACTACAAAAACAATTCGTTCATTTTCAATTTCAAGATCATGCCAATTTTTATAAAACCTGTTCTTCTACATTTTCTTTTAGCTTTTCAAACATCATCCTTTTCCTTTACAATTTGAAAACTGTTCATTTCCTTCATTTGCTTTTTATGTTTCTAAAACCATTCGTTTCCCAAAAGCCTCGTTCTTTTATTATTCCTAAAGCCCGAATTTACGTTCCCAAAGCCTACAACTTCATTTTTGTTTTTAGCTTCCCTAATGCCTTGGTGAAAAATAAATAGAAGAAACATCCCATGCGTCAACCGCTTTCCCTTGTTCCTAAGTCGTGCCACCATCGTTCCTCAGACCTGAGCACCACCACCACTACCATGTAGTTTTGAGCTCTTAGTATAGTTTTTTTGTGTATTAGACTATGACCCATGTACTCTGATATGTAGTGCATTCATTTTGGACTCGTGTTAAACCTATTGTGGTTGTATACTACTGTTAACCGACCATTTGGTCTGGTTACCAAAAGTACACCAAGCACGCTTGACTCAACACATCGTGCGACGTTAAAGCCCAAATTGTTGCCAAAGAGCCAGGGACACGAGGTCTGAAGAAGTTATGCGGATAAGAGCTTCACAACTCTTCAAAACCATGCTCTAATCATAATTTCGTATCCCTCGTGTTAGCATATTTCTTGTCCCTCCACTTCTTATCTGAAGGCTTCGTACCCCTTTTTCTCCAGTTCCTCTGAATCCCACAACGTTCGAACCCCAAAGCACAAGTCTTAATCAATTTCGAGCTCCAACGTTTCGTATCCAACTCTGAAATATCCCGTATCCCTCACCTTTGGATCCCTTCGGTTCTTATCCCCTTGCCTCTTCATCAAAGCCTTGACTCCCTCTCCATAGCAAGAACCAAATCCCCTATTTCGTACCCAGTATCTTCAGATCCATCAAACACGCCAAAGTTTCGGATTCTTTAATATTGGGAAGGCTCGCACCTTATTTTTCTAATACTATCGTATCCCTAGCGGTAGTAGCACGTATCCCCTAGGAGATACGAAATACTCGTACCCTCGAGGGGATACGAGATGACCGTATCCCCTAGAGATACGTCGTCTCGTATCCCGAGAGATATGAATTTTTTATATCTTTGGATACGAAATTTGTATCCCTCTAAAGGGATACGAGCTATTGTAAAACGCGGAGAAGGGATCCGATATTCTGGGTGCATGCCTTCAGGGATACGAAATGTATTGTTGTGGTCCCCAAATCCTATCTACTCTCGTCTAACCACTCCGCTATAAGTACCCCTAAGATCACACTTCAAAGTGGTTGGAAATTGGCTGATTTGACACCTTTTGAGGGATTTAAGGACTCATTAATGGCAGCCATACTTTGAGGAAGAAGAAGAAGCATAAAAGTGACTTTTTCCCAAATATTCATATATAACAATTATGACTCTAAAATGCTTGAAAATGTTTGTAAATGGATGTCATGACATAGCTTTAAGCTTGTAACTTATTATTGTCAATAAAGTATCAGCGAACTCCTTTAAAGTGGGCGTAGACCCCTCATGGGACCGAATCAATATAAATCTACTTCGTTAATTACTGCTTTTTGTACTTGTTTTCCCACGCGAAAGTAATTCTCTAAGTAAGGAAGAATATTTGGGTGTTACGACAATTTTTACCGTCAACATCCACATTTTGATGACACTGTTGATTGTATATTATATGTATGTGTATATGATGTTGGATGATTTGTTCTATGATGCTTATTATGTTTATTATTTGTATTTGTTCTAGATCATATTTTAGCCACCATAATATTGTGTTGAATAGAGCTAAAGAGTATCAGACCAAAAAAAAGTTGGATACCTTAATTTATAGATATTCTTAATGTCTATTTAATACAAGACCTACAGACGGTCTCTCTTAACCAGCCCTATTCTCTATATTAGTAGACAACATTACTTGTTAATGTTTTTTTTTACTAATGTCGGCCTTGAGGTGGGGCGTCACAGCTTGGTATCAGAGCTGAGTTCAGAACAAAATATGATTAACAGAACAGAATGCAAGCAGTACAGTACATTAATATACAATATAATTGGAACATCTGTCCTTTGTCTCTTAACATGAGTTGAATCGTGTCAAGTTGTGCGTTAATTTCTTTTCTAACCTCAAAGTTCTTCTAAAAGGACAAAAAAAATCTCATTTTTTTTGTTCTTCTAGTCTAATAATTATAGCTATAGCTAGGGTATCTAATAGTCGATCTACCTACTAATAGTTTGCTTTCATTAGGAAATTAGCATAGTACTAGTGGTGAAGAAATAGCCCTACTATTAGCAACTAAAGAAATCTATAAAATTTGGCTTAGACTACCTGATTATTTGTAGTTTTACATGGAAATCTAGTTATAAATTTTAGTGCGAACCCAAATATTATTTCGTATAATTTTTAAAGGATTTCAACCAAAAATAATCAAAACATCAAAGATCTTAACAGCATTTCATATTTTAAAGGAACTAGCAAATCCGACGAAAAATATTAGTCTATAAAAGAAAAAACAAATTTGTCGAACATGAACAATGATTAATCGGCCTTCTGAGGACAGTCGAACTGAAACTATGACTACAAACATTGTGGCCACAACCAAAACGATTTCCGTTATTCCCACTCCGATCCCGACTTGCAATTGATAGTATATTAAGAAACCTGATATGTCCTAGGTTTTGTGTAACAACCCGCATTCTACGCATCGGAAGATCGTAGAATATTTATTTCTTTCTTATATGAAGGCGTATGGTCATGTAACTTTGGGAAACGACTATTGGGGTCATTTCCCATGTTCTTGGTTTTTCCCGATTTTTAAATGACCATTTTGCCCCTAGCTGGTACTGTTTTGGCCATAACTTTTGATTGGAAAGGAATTTTGACCTGAAACCACTTCCATTGGCTCCGGATGATGGTTTACCTTTCGGTAGAGTGGTCACATTAGCCAAAAGAACTCACCGTTTGGGAGATATGGATGAAACAAGGTTTAGAAGTTGAAAAACAGCTTAACCGGGCCTAATTAGGGAGATTAGCAAGAGGGCCCATGACCCATTTCGGGATTAGAGATGCATAGGGGTTGATTAGGGTTAGAAAACATTTCTTTCAGCCGCCACTTCCATTCTTGAAACCCTAACAATGGCCTCCATCATCTAAAAACACCCAAATCAACTTCTAATCACTTTCTAATCAAGTTTTGGCTTAATCAACATCAAATCGAGGAAGATCTTCACCAAATCAGTAGTAGAGCTGCTGTGTTGCATTGGTATTCGCACCCAAACAGTAGAATTTCAGATCTAAAGGTTTATTTGTGGCCAAGGTGAGTGATTTGCATAGTTCCTCACTAATTAAGGTTAATTAAGGGTAATTAGTGAAGATTAGCGAATTTATACATTAATAAATTCTGGAAAAATATTTATAAATTCTTAAATAATGTTTTAGACCTCTGATATGAATTTGGGTTAATTTCGTTAAGTTTTGCTAATCATATAATTAGTTTTGCCTAAACATGCTTAAGGGAAAATATGGGATTTTGGGTAGGTTTGATCCAAATTACATGTATGGTTGTTGTTTTGATGTCTATGGTTGATTCCTTATGTTGCTATGACTGTATGGTATGTTTTGTGATTGATTAGAACTATTAGATTGGTCGAAAACGCCGTTGTATGGTGTAAAACAGTCGCTGGAAAGTCACAGGAAATATGCAGGGTTCCGAACTGGATCGGATCAGATAATTGAGCTCGGATCGGATAGGAGAACTGGGCAAGAGGACTCGATTCAGATTGGAACTTAGCATAAGAGGCTTGGCGAGAAGGAAGGCCATTTGCTTAGAGTTTGAGTTGGGCAGGGGATCGGATCGGAGAGACAAAAAGGGGGATCAGATCGGAGGGACCAGAAAGGGGATCGGATCGGGCGAATGGAGAAGGATGGGATCAGGTCGGGAAACCTAGAGGCGAGCAACCACCGAACCGAACAGAGGATGGGCACTATACTTTTGAACCGAACCGAGGAGGGATGGAGCACTGATCCAGGCATGGACTAGGACCACCGAACCGAACCAAGCTAGAGGGTTACACCGAACCGAACCGAGCTAGAAGGGGAACACCGAACCGAACCGTACGTGTGTTATTACTACTACGCGGCGACTCTTTTGAAGACCAACTCCAATTCGACCAAAACCCGAGATGCAAAGGAAGTCCAAACGAGGAGCTTTGACTCCGGATCCAGTTGGGAACCAATTAGTAGGCTTCATGAGTCGGGCTTTGCTGCGGGACGGGTGCTAAGGGGTTGTCGATGTCCGTAACTTTGGATCACTATGTTAGGAAGTACGTGAATGGATTCAGGGCCATAGTGGCCTAGGTATGACTAATGGGCTATAGACCAATGAAGTGGGGTCATTTGTAAAGATTTGGTCGTGACTCCATGTGGTAAGCTTGGTGGTAGCAGTAGCTGTACAAGTCGAACTCCGTCACTACTTCGATGGGTCTAGTGATTGACAGTGGTGGACATCGTAGGCTTTATGCACTGAGTGAGAGATGTGGGGATGGTTGCTATGTTTGATTTGTTTGCCATCACTATGACATGCACACCCCCACCCCCATATGCTAGTACACCATATGCTAGTGGCACCTTAGAGTATTGTACAGTATGTAGTGCTAACTCTTTGGTTGCAGGTTCAGGTATGGTTTAGTGTACTTGTTATTGTTCTGTTTAGCTGCTTATCGCTCATACCAGACTTTTTGTCTGACCCAGAGTTTTATGTCTCTTCTTATTACTTTGGGTGCTCACACGAGCAAACTAGAGACAGGTTGGCTGGGGGATGTGCGAGTAGCGGATTCGGAGACGAGCAGGAGGCTTCCACGTATGATATGTACAGATATTCTCCCTGTGTCGTTGCTGGTCACTACTTTGGGCGTTAGTAGTGTACCTTTCTTGTTTAACTCTTGAGACAGTTTTAAAAGTTGTAATAATGTTGGCTTTGGATCATAAGCTGTACTTTGGATTTTCCGCTGCTATGATAGTTTGTTTTCAGCTTACGCACTGTCTCACCTGTTTTATGTCAAGTATGTTGTAATTATATTTTGTTCTTTGCGTTGTGAGACATTCTACAGGTTCCTTGTTGATTCTTCGTCTTCTTTCTTTCTTTTCTGACGACCTTCCCGTGCTAACTGGACATGTGTACAACGCACTTTTCGAGTAAATGTCGGTTGGTGCGGGGCGGGTTGTCACATTTGGTATCAGAGCTCTAGGTTGCATTGTTAGCCTAGGGAAGTCATCAGGGAGAGATAGTACGTATATGAGGGAGCGTATTTGTGATTACTTCGGTTTTCAAAAGCTATATATATACTATTAGTATAGCTAAGGATGAAGTCGCATTGCACTAGCACCTCTATGGAGATGGTTAATCGTTTTCCCTTTACAGATTGAACGATGAGCCGATACGCAAGAGGTGCTGGTAGAGGAGCCAATAATGGGAATGCTGCTGACACGAGGGCGATGTTTACTGACCTTATGAGAGACATGCTTAGGGATGTGCAAAGGGCCGCTCCCAATGCTGGTAATGGTGGTGGTCCAATAGTGCAGGCGCCTAGGGTCGATTTTCCTAAGCTATGCAAGAATTACACTAGCCTTGGTGGGAAGCCGTTCCACGGAACAGAGTCGGCCACAGATGTTCAGGATTGGTTGGATAGCTGTGATCGTATCTTCGACGACTTGGGTATCGAGGATGCGATGAAGAGAGGGTTAGCTTCTCGTCAGCTGCAAGGGCGAGCGATGAATTGGTGGAATGCTATTAAGACAGCCACTCCAGAGGATCGGATTACTTGGGAGCAGTTTAAGGCTCGCTTTAGTTAGAAGTTCATTTCAGCTGCTCAGAAATCAGTGTTGTTTAAGAAATTTTTGGAGCTCAAGCAGAATGGCAGAGTTGTTTCGGAGTATATTGCTGAATTCGACACTTTGTCGAAATATGAGTTATCTCTTACTGATACTGCCGAGAAGAAGAACGAGAAGTTCATAACTGGCTTGGATCAGTACTTGGGGGAAAGGTTCATTAACCACATCGATGAGACTTTTGAATAGATTGTTGGGAAAGCTTTGAGATCAGAGAGTCTTTACCCTAAGTCAAAGATTGAGGTTGCATTTGCAGAGGAGCCAAAACCACAGGCAAGTGGTGGAGGTAGGAGTGGTTCTCAGAATAAGAGGAAGCAGAACCAGAACAAGGATGGCCAGAAGAAGAATAAGAAAGATGTTGAGTGCTTCAGCTGTGGTAAGAAGGGCCATTATGCTAGTAATCGTCGGGCCAAGCCAGCGGATAGGAAGTGCTTCAACTGTGGCCAAGTGGGACATCACAAGGACAAGTGTCCGCAACCCCCTAAAAAAAAGCAGATAGTGAAAGCGTATGCCCTTAATGCTATTCCTTCTTCGTCGAATGCCCCAACCACGGCGGAGAAGGGAAAGAATGTCGTCATTCAAGGTATGCTTTCTGTTTATGATGTTCCTGTTAGAGTTTTGTTTGATACCGGGGCTTCCAGTTCTTTCATATCTAGTGACCTGGTAGATAGATTAGGATTGGAACCCGAGATTGTCGATAGACCTTTAGTAGTGATGAACCCGATTGGTGGTTCGACTAGCCTTAGCATGATTTGTCGTAATGTGGTCTTATCGAGTCATGGATGCATGTTTGTTTGTGATTGATTTGTTTTGGGCTTTACTGGGTTTGGCTTTATTTTGGGAGTCGATTGGCTCCAAAGATACGGGGTGGTGGTAGACTGTGAGGGCTTTTTGGTGACAGCTAGGGCGGATGATGGGAGGAGGGTAGTGTTTGGTGGTCTACCCGGTGATGGGGTAATGGCTAGTTTTCTAAATTCCCTCGACATCCTGCATAGTGAGTTGTCAGGTTTGCCCGTGGTTGGCCAGTATCTGGACGTTTTCGAGGAAGTGACCGGGCTCCCACCACACCGAGAGATTGAGTTCCGCATTGATTTGGTGAAAGATGTCAGACCTATAGTGATGCCACTTCGTCGTATGGCACCAAGGGAGCAGCGAGAGCTCGGGGTGCAAGTCAGCGATCTTTTGAAGAAGGGATTTATCAGAAGGAGTGTTTCCGAATGGGGAGCACCAGTTGTGTTTGCTACCAAGGCGGATGGTTCCCTTCGTTTGTGTGTAGACTACCGCGAGTTGAATAAAGTGACGAGGAAGAACAAGTATCCTCTACCGCGGATAGATGATCTGTTTTATCAGTTGAGTGGCACGAGAGTATTTTCTCAGTTGGATCTCGCGACAGGTTTTCATCAGCTTAGAGTGGAAGCTGAGAGTATAGCTAAAACGGCATTTTGGATGCCGTCTGGGTTTTATGAGTGGTTGGTCATGCCATTCGGGCTGACCAATGCCCCAGCATATTTTGTGGATCTTATGAATAGGGTATTTAGAGATCAGTTGAATAAGTTTGTCCTTGTGTTCGTGGATGACATTTTGGTCTATTCGAGGACAGAGGAAGAACACAAGGAACATTTAAGAATAGTGATGGAGGTGTTGAGAAAACACCGGTTGAAAGCAAAGTTTTCTAAGTGTCACTTCTGGAGGAGGGAAGTGAGGTTCTTGGGCCATGTTGTTTCAGAGAATGGTATTGCCGTGGATCCTGCGAAGGTGGCTACGGTACAGTATTGGCCTACGCCCAAGAACGCAACAGACATAAGAAGCTTGTTGGGGTTAGCTGGATATTATCGTAAGTTTATTCAGAACTTCTCCAAGATAGCAGCACCGTTGACTCAGTTGACTAAGAAGAATCAAGCCTTCATCTGGGACGGAGTGTGTCAGAATGCATTCAAGAGTCTAAAAGAAAAGTTGACGCGCGCGCCAGTGTTAGTCATTCCTAGAGGGAATGAATAAATGATGGTATACACGGATGCTTGTGGTACCGGACTACGTGCTGTATTGATGCAAGGAGGTAGGGTTATAGCTTATGCTAGTCGGCAACTAAAGCCGCATGAGAAGACGTACCCTACCCATGATTTGGAACTGGCAGCGATTGTGTTCGCATTGAAGATGTGGAGACATTATCTCTTGGGAGAGAGATTTGAGTTGTTTACCAATCATAAATCGTTAAATTATCTCTTCTCTCAGAAGGATCTGAATCTCCGTCAGCAGAGATGGTTAGAGTTCTTGGCTTCGTATGATTTTGATATCGCATACACACCTGGGAAAGGTAATGCGGTCGTCGTTGCCTTGAGTAGGAGACATGCCAGTTTAGGGGCTATGTTTCTTGAATGGAAGCAACTGGAGTATATCGCAAGGTATGATTTCAGACCAAAGTGTGAATTGGATCCAGAGATGTTAGCTAGTTTAACGATCAGACCCACCTTAATTGAGCGGATTGGTTCCATTCAGAGGGACGATCCTAATTTATTGGAAATCATCTCCAAGTTAGAGATGAACATCGATAATGAGGAGATGAATTTGTATGGGCTTGATCGAGAAGGATGGCTTCGAAAGAATAGAAGACTAGTTGTACCCAACGTGAATGGTTTGAGAGATGAAGTGCTTAGAGAATGTCATCACTTAAAACTAACTATACACCCCGGTGGTGATAAGATGTATCGAGGCATGAAACAGACTTACTACTGGGAAGGGATGAAAAGAGACGTTGGGAAGTTTATATCGAAGTGCATGAATTGCCAGCTAGTTAAAGCGGAGCAAAAGAAGCCTAGTGGTCTGTTACAACCATTAGAAATTCTAGAATGGAAATGGGAGCAAGTCTCAATGGGTTTCATTGATGGGTTACCAAGGACTAGATCGGGCCATGATAGCATTTGGGTGATTGTGGACCAATTGACTAAGAGTGCAAGGTTTATACCCGTCAAGTGGACCAGAACGGCAGCTAAGTTAGCAGAACTGTATATGAAGCGGGTAGTGAGATTTCATGGAGTACCTAAAAGCATTGTGAGTGACCGAGACCCGTTGTTCACTAGTGGGTTTTGGAAGAGCTTACAAGAGGCTCTAGGGTCCGAAGTACATCTCAGTACCGCGTATCATCCTCAAACTGATGGTCAGACAGAGAGGGTGAATCGTATATTGGAAGATCTCTTGAGAGCTTGTATATTGGATTTTGGTGGATCATGGGATGACCATTTGCATCTAGTAGAGTTTGCATATAATAATAGCTACCAATCCAGTATCGGTATGGTTCCATATGAAGCTTTGTACGGAAGACCGTGCAACTCACCATCATGTTGGATAGAGACTGGCGAGAAGTTTATGCTTGGACCAGATGTGGTGAGGGAGACTTCAGATAAGATTAAGATTATTCAACAACGGATGAAGGCTGCCCAGGATAGGTAGAAGATTTATGCTGACAAGAGGAGAAAAGACTTAAAATTCTCCATTGGTGACTTGGTGTTTGTCAAGGTTTCTCCATTGAAGAGCGTAATACGATTTGGCAGGAGAGGCAAGGTGGCACCAAGATTTGTTGGCCCATTCCCCGTTCTCGAGCAAGTTGGGAATTTGACATATAGAGTTGACTTACCCGAAAAGATGGTAGGAGTTCATAACGTATTTCATGTTTCCCAGTTAAGAAAGTTCGTACACGACCCAGATGTGACTATTTCACCTGATGAGTTGGATGATATCGAAGTTGAACCCGAGGCGGTTGGGAACCGCAGGCCTATGCGTATTGTTGGGAACGATACGAAGCAGCTTCGAAGAAAGACAGGGAAATTAGTCAAAGTTCAGTGGGGCGAGAATGAGAATGACTGTACTTGGGAGACAGAGGAGAGCATTAGAAAGACGTATCCAGAACTCTTTGCATGGTAAGATTTACTTTGTAATTTAGTTATTCTGCATGCTAGGATAGACTTGTTTTTCATGTTTGATTGTTGTTTTATGGCTGATAGGCATGCGGGACCCTTTTGTGTGTTTTAGTTAGGGAATTTCGAGGACGAAATTTTTTAAGGGGGGAAGAATGTAACAACCCGCATTCTACGCATCGGAAGATCGTAGAATATTTATTTCTTTCTTATATGAAGGCGTATGGTCATGTAACTTTGGGAAACGACTATTGGGGTTATTTCCCATGTTCATGATTTTTCCCGATTTTTAAATGACCATTTTGCCCCTAGCTGGTACTGTTTTGGTCATAACTTTTGATTGGAAAGGAATTTTGACCTGAAACCACTTCCATTGGCTTCGGATGATGGTTTACCTTTCCGTAGAGTGGTCATATAAGCCAAACGGACTCACAGTTTGCGAGATATGGATGAAACAAGGTTTAGAAGTTGAAAAACAGCTTAACCGGGCCTAATTAGGGAGATTAGCAAGAGGGCACATGACCCATTTCGGGATTAGAGATGTATAGGGGCTAATTAGGGTCAGAAAACATTTCTTTCAGCTGCCACTTCCATTCTTGAAACCCTAACAATGGCCTCCATCATCTAAAAACACACAAATCAACTTCTAATCACTTTCTAATCAAGTTTTGGCTTAATCAACATCAAATCAAGGAAGATCTTCACCAAATCAGTAGTAGAGCTGCTGTGTTGCATTGATATTCACGCCCAAACAGTATAATTTCATATCTAAAGGTTTTATTTGTGGCCAAGGTGAGTGATTTGCATAGTTCCTCACTAATTAAGGTTAATTAAGGGTAATTAGTGAAGATTAGCGAATTTATACATTAATAAATTCTGGAAAAATATTTATAAATTCTTAAATAATGTTTTAGACCTCTGATATGAATTTGGGTTAATTTCGTTAAGTTTTGTTAATCATATCATTAGTTTTGCCTAAACATGCTTAAGGGAAAATATGGGATTTTGGGTAGGTTTGATCCAAATTACATGCTATTGTTGTTGTTTTGATGTCTATGGTTGATTCCCTATGTTGCTATGACTGTATGGTATGTTTTGTGATTGATTAGAACTGTTAGATTGGTCGAAAATGCCGTCGTATGGTGTAAAACAGTCGCTGGAAAGTCACAGGAAATATGCAGGGTTCCGAATCAAATCGGATCGGATAATTGGGCTCGGATCGGATAGGAGAACTGGGCAAGAGGACTCGATTCGGATTGGAACTTAGCATAAGAGGCTTGGCGAGAAGGAATGCCATTTGCTTAGAGTTGGAGTTGGGCAGGGGATCGGATCGGAGAGACAAAAAGGGGGATCGGATTGGAGGGACCAGAAAGGGGAACGGATCGGGCGAATGGAGAAGGATGGGATCGGATCGGGAAACCTAGAGGCGAGCAACCACCGAACCGAACAGAGGATGGGCATTATACTTCTGAACCGAACCGAGGAGGGATGGAGCACTGATCCAGGCATGGACTAGGACCACCGAACCGAACCAAGCTAGAGGGTTACACCGAACCGAGCTAGAAGGGGAACACCGAACCGAACCGTACGTGTGTTATTACTACTACGCGACGACTCTTTTGAAGACCAACTTCAATTTGACCAAAACCCGAGATGCAAAGGAAGTCCAAACGAGGAGCTTTGACTCAGGATCCAGTTGGGAACCAATGAGTAGGCTGCATGAGTCGGGCTTTGCTGCAGGACGGGTGCTAAGGGGTTGTCGATGTCCGTAACTTTGGATCACTTTGTGTAGGAAGTACGTGAACGGATTAAGGGCCATAGTGGCCTAGGTACGACTAAGGGGCTATAGACCAATGAAGTGGGGTCATTTGTAAAGATTTGGTCGTGACTCCATGTGGTAAGCTTGGTGGTAGCAGTAGTTGTACAAGTCGAACTCCGTCACTACTTCGATGGGTCTAGTGATTGACAGTGGTGGACATCGTAGGCTTTATGCTTTGAATGAGAGATGTGAGGATGGTTGCTATGTTTGATTTGTTTTCCATCACTATGACATGCACACCCCCACCCCCGTATGCTAGTACACTATATGCTTAGAGTATTGTACAGTATGTAGTGCTAACTCTTTGGTTGCAGGTCCAGGTTCAGGTATGGTTTAGTGTACCTGTTATTGTTTTGTTTAGCTACTTATCGCTCATACCAGACTTTTTGTCTGACCCAGAGTTTTATGTCTCTTCTTATTACTCTGGGTGCTCACACGAGCAGAATAGAGACAGGTTAGCTGGGGGATGTGCGAGTAGCGGATTCAGAGATGAGCAGGAGGCTTCCACGTATGATATGTACAGATATTCTCCCTGTGTCGTTGCTGGTCACTACTTTGGGCATTAGTAGTGTACCTTTCTTGTTTGACTCTTGAGACAGTTTTAAAAGTTGTAATAATGTTGGCTTTGGATCATAAGCTGTACTTTGGATTTTCCGCTGTTATGATAGTTTGTTTTCAGCTTATGCACTGTCTCACCTGTTTTATGTCAAGTATATTGTTATTATATTTTGTTCTATGCGCTGTGAGACATTCTACAGGTTCCTTATTAATTCTTCGTCTTCTTTCTTTCCTTTTCTGACGACCTCCCCGTGCTAACTGGACATGTGTACAGCGCACTTTTGGAGTAGATGTCGGTTGGTGCGGGGCGGGTTGTCACATTTTGTAACCCATCCAGATCCGAAAATCAAGTACTTCATATCCCAAAATTTAAGTACCTAGATCTTGTTCAACCCAGCGGAGATGCTAATGGGTTTGAGGAGGAGCCACGGTCAATTAAGGTATTGGATCATCATTCATGGAATAAAGTGGGTCGCGATTACAATTTGGAGAAGGAGGAACAACATGAGGTTGAGGTTGTGATATAGACAAGTCATCAAGGACTACGGTACTAGTTGCAGTTACGATTCGGAAAAGCCATGGCCTGTATTTGCGATTTGGTGTAGTTGCGATTTACCAAAGATGCAAGGTTAGGAATTTATGCTGGGGGATTTTGTTCCTTTGTTTGTTTTGGATTTGAGAAGCAGGGCAACAGATAAAGAGCGTTATTTGAAATATTAGAATAGACAGAAAAATATTTGGATTAGAGCCAAAACACAATTTTGGAGCCAAAACATAGAGTTTACGAAGTATAACTTGTGTTTCGTTTGAAGTTTTACGGATAATTTTAAATTTATTTTATAGTGAGAAATCCATAGCTCTTATTCTCATTAAGAGGAACTATATATATATATATATATATATGGGAAAGTCTATTTAGACACAACATTTTCACATAATTGGTGATATGTTTAGTGTTAACTACTAGACTGGATCCTGAATTCCACCACTCTACATATGGATAAAAAGATCCATCAGTCGAAACTTCAAGTCTTTCATTTTGTGTACAAATAGTCGACCTATATATGAGGAAGGTTATATAGCACTACTCTTTCTTGGCATCCCATTTTTCACCTCAACCGTAGCCACACATTTATAATTAAATAAGTTAGTGGGGGAGAGAGAATTAGTAGGAAGAGAACGAAATGGTAATATGTGGTGGAAATCAAGGGGCTATAGGGGTGCTCTTGATTCTCTCTCTCTCTACAAACACACACACACACACATATATATATATATACACACACACACACACACACATATATATATATATATGTGGCTATATGAACACAAAATTAGACATAATTGGTGACACAAATTATCTAGACTGTTGGATCATTTTATCTTTATATGGAAGGGTGGAATTCATGGGGTGGTCTAATGGTGGATATCAATTGTGTTACGAATTGTATTTACATATTATGTCTAAATATGCACACACACACACATATATATATATATATATACACACACACATGCATACATGTATGTATATGGACAGTCTGAATCAAGCACTATGGGAACCGGACCGAAACGAACGGGATTCGGACTTACTGGTCGGAACATAAAACCATGATTCAAACACAATGATTTATTCAATAAAATTTGATGGTGTTTTTTCTTTAGTTTTTTTTTTTTTTTTTGGTTTTTGGTTTGTACGTGGATATGGCAAAATTAAGACAATCTTGATGGTTGATTCTTTCTATCAAATTTATTTCTATTATTTTGTGAAATGTTCTCTGCAACTACTAATAAAATCAATCATTTCTCACTGTAATAACTTAGGTACTTAAATAATAAGCTTTAATTAATCCTTAAACATTTAAATCTTTTCTTAAATTAGAATTATTAAGTCGGATTGCCTGACAGATTTAAAACATTATTTATTTCTAAACCGTTTAACACTAAAATTTTGTTCTTCGGACGTCTAATCGCCACTGTTTGTTTTCATCCATGCAATGCAGCACAGATCAGTTTCATTTGCTATAATTTCCACCACTATCC
The DNA here is from genome assembly GCA_030737875.1 of Allium sativum. Taxonomy (NCBI): domain Eukaryota; kingdom Viridiplantae; phylum Streptophyta; class Magnoliopsida; order Asparagales; family Amaryllidaceae; genus Allium; species Allium sativum. The sequence goes on from CM060926.1 coordinate 778,930,587, forward strand.
ACAGATCTATTTTTTCCATGAAGGAGAATAAATAATATGTAAGAAAACTTGCTAGTTATTGAAGGAAATAAAGTGAAAATGGAATGTAACTGTCAAGAAAATTTATGCAATCTACATCTTTGATTCATTATTCTTTTGGCACCATTAATCGTTATATTTTGCCTTTTTGAAGAGGAAAAAATAGAATGGAAGGAACACATACAAGCGGATAAGGAGGAAAACAACAATTATTACTTAATATTTTTAGTTGAATGCCAACGTATTTATCATGCTATTGATTTCACAAATCTCTCGTGCTTGGACTTTGTAATAATTAGTTCGACATGAGACTAATGTGACCACTCGTTAATAGTACAAAAATAAACACATTTGGTGACAAAAATAATTTAAACCACTAGTTTTTTTGTTCTTATATGGAGTTGTGAAATTCAAGAGGTAATACAATGATGTAGATTAATTTTATCACCAATTGTGTCATAATTTTGTGTTCAAATAGACTTATCATATAGGAAAATATTATTTTAACACATATAATTGTTGAGTTGCCTCATTTTTCATTCAAAAATTTAAGGATGAAAATATCATTTCATATTTTATTTTATTTTTTCATATTGTTGGCATCCACGCAGTTAGGGATGAGCGTTTGGTTGGTTTGGTTTATCCGATGATGAAAATTGTCAAACCAAACTGAAACCTATAGAACTGAAACCTATAGAACTGAAAACCAAACCAAACCAACCAAATTAAGTTTGGTTGGTTCGATTGGTCATCCGATTTAACCAAACTAAAAATATTTTATACCTTACGTCTTTAGTATTAACTATAATTTGAAATAAATTATAAATATATGATTAGACTATTATTATTTATAACACTTATGCTTTCTAATGGTAATTTTGATACATACGTGATGAGAAATTTACTTGGATAACAAATCTAATCTAAAATATTTATTATAACATGGATAATTCTGAAAGTATAATAAAAGTTTAGTTAATTTGGTTAAACCAATAACCGAACTAAAAAATATTCCGAACCAATTACAAACCAATCTAATTTTTAAACCAAACCAAACCGACCAAAATAAATTAGTTTGGTTGGTTTATTTGGTTGAACCAAATAATGCTCACCCCTACACGCAGTTGTACTGCGAGGTAAGGGTACACCGCAGTGCCACTGTATGTCACGGTGCTTTGGCCATGTCTCTAATGGCATAGCATAAAGTAGTGACCCTAATAAAAGTCCATGTAGCAGTTAGCAAATTTCAGCCTTCAATGTTTATTAGTAATTACTACAAATTACTCCTAGAAAAACCATGAAACTTTTTTCTTTTTATTTATTTAGTTAATTTTATTCTAGAGATTAATTTACGAGGGTTAAGCGAACAATGAATCAGATGCTCAGCTCTTCTGCTGCAACGGAAGCTAGTACTTCTCAGCTACCCCAAGTGGAGGAAGACCCAACAGAAATGGAATTACTTCCTCCTATGGACCCCGAAGCCCCTGCAACTCAGGCATACATTTACGCGCTTAATAAGAAGTTTGAAAATATGACTCTTAAACTCAATCAAGCGTTGAAATACAACATCGACCTAATGTGTCAACTTCAAGGCAGTCAAAGCATCGTCGCTCAACTTCAGCTTGCTTAGAACAACGCCCGATCGCGGCGCAATGTCTCAGAAACTTCTTCTTTTGAATCTTGGGGCCCATATAAAAAAAGAAAGTACATCCTTAATAATAACTCCATTGTCCGATCTAATACCCATACTAATGGCCTTAACAACGGAAATGGAAACGATGATAGAACTATCATCACTTACAGTGAGGTAACTCATCACCATGATCGCTCCAGGTTGGTTATCAACGATGAGACAGGTCTGAGTAACCAACCCCCTTCTGGACAGAACCCAACTGTCGCTGCTCAGAACTGCTGACCCATGCTTTTGGCAACCCGGCAGGCCCAAGTTCCACCGGATCAAGACTCATCATCCATACCAAAATCAAGAAATCGATGTCGATGATAAGGATGAGGATGAGCCTGACATGCATCATAAAAGACATTCATAGAACAGAACTCCCAAAGTTAATCGAAACCAATGGATTCCACCAGAAGATCCCCACCCAACGTATCTCCCCGACATGGTCTGAAGGACCATAAGACACATGCGTGGAAACGCCAATGACTCGTGGGAAACCCGCTTGAGGTGTAACCCCTTCACTTGAATCGTATATGAGGCCGAGTCGCCCCGACGCTTCAACATGTCGTAGATAGCGTTCTATGATGGCATAATTGATCCTTGTGCCTTTCTAAACCGCTATAAGTGGTAGGTGAACTCCAGCCGGGCAACTGATGCGGTTAAATGCAATTGCTTCCCAGTCTTCTTGTCAGGCATAACTCTGCTTTGGTACTCTTGCCTTCCGCTCTGATCTGTCAATAACTTCGGCCAGTTGGCCATGGAGTTGGTCAGGCAGTTCAAAATGCACGTTCCGACTCCGAAGAATGCCCTCGCCTTATCCAATCTTTACCAGGGGCCTATAGAATCCCTCAAGAGCTACCTCACGCGATTCAATACTGCCCTCGCTGAAGTCGACGACCTGAAACCTCGCAACGTACTCTTCCATCTTGCGAAAGGTATCCTTCCCACTTTCGAATTTGGAGCTTGGATTAGCAGAAAATAGCCTAAAACCCTAGAGGCTTTCTACGAAAAGCCTCGACAATTCCTATGCTAAGAAGATGCAAGGCGTAATCGGGCTTCTCGGGGCAACCACTCCAATAACCCACAGACTGGCACCATCAACGATGGTGTCAAAGGAAAGAAAGTTAGAGAATCCTCCAACAAGGGTAAAGGAGCCACCCCTTACAAGCCCAAGCCAAATGGCGGCAAATCTGGCGGTCGCAACAACAACCAAGCTCCCACCGATACTAAGAAGCAGGAACGCTACCTAAATTATAGGACTTACACTCCGTTGAATCGAGACATGGAGACAGTCTATTTGAAACCTGCAATACCCTCCAATACAAGAAGCCCAACACAAGGGAGTCCACGAACCGCGAGAATAACTTCGGAAAATATTGCCGATTCCATGACATGTATGGGAACAATACTATTGATTGTCGCCACCTCAAGGATGCGATTGAAAAACTCATCTGTGAGAAAAAACTAGAATAGAACGTCCAAGATCCTGCTTCTCCAGAAGCGGCTATGGGCCCTCCAACGCCCGCACTTCCAGCACCTGCAAACGCGGCCCAGGGCCATCCAACAAAAGGTCATGTGGCACCATGATCATTACGATTTGTGGCAGACCTTACCCCACACACGACTGCTTCCACAAGATGGACGAGTACGCCAACTATATAAAGCATGCCACCTACAAAGCTTGCTCTACCATGGATGAGTCTATCCCCACCAAACTCCAGAAGACATTACGAGACGATATCGTCTTCCGCGAGAGAGATTCGACGGGAATTGAAATCCCAACCATTTACCCTCTCGTCATCTCTTCCCAAATCAGATCAGCTTTCGTCTGATGGATCCTCATTGACTCAGGAAGCACGGTCAACGTCATATTCAAGGCGGCCTACGACCAGATGAAATTTGAGGCCAAAGACTTAAAACCCTACAATGCCACGATCCACGGCTTCAACGGATCTTTCAATCACCTAGTGGGCATGGTCGACCTCACCATAGAACTCGTAAAAAGGGATCGAAGCCGGGTCTGGATCCTCACCTTCGTAGTCATCAACGTCATCTTTCCATACAACGTTTTCTTTGGATGTCCCATCTTTGCCGAGTTTTGAGTCTGTATGTCACCATGGTCCCTTATGATGAAGTTCCCGAGCGAAAATGGGATCGACACCATTAAAGGAGGCCAAGCAACAGCTAAAGATTGCTACCTCATAGAATGGAAGAATGTGCGCAATAAGGATAATGGCAAGACCGTGCTACCACCTTCTTGTGATAGGACCGTCACCGCAGAGCAATCAAAGGCGTCTGAGACTTGGCGCCACTACTGTCTTTCTAACGATCTCAATCCAAGAAAGGACGAAGAGCCCGATTCCGAAAGGGTTACCCCAGTAGAACCTATGGTGGATGTTACGGTCAGCCTCAATGACTCGACTAAGGTCTTGAAAGTTGGGTCGCAACTCCACCCTGCAATAAAGGAAGATCTCATAGAATTCTTAAGGGCCAACCTTGATGTATTCGCTTCGACCCACTCCGATATGTGTGGCATCGACCCTGTAGTCGCTTATCACTGGCTAGCTATCAAACTCTTGCAACTTCCGGTCAAACAGAAGCGTCAAATTTTGGGAATCGAAAGATCGACTACACTCAACGAAGAGTTGGATAGGCTACTCAATAACGGTTTTATCCAAGAAGCCTACTACCCTGAATGGGTCTCCAATTCGGTCCTGGTCAAGAAAGTAAACGACAAGTGGCAAACATGTCTCGACTTCTCCGATTTGAACAAGGCATGTCCTAAAGACAACTTCCCACTCCCGAAGACCGACCATCTCGTTGATTCGACTATCGGTTACCAGCTTCTGTCCTTCATGGATGCTTACTCAGGATACAATCAGATTCATGTGTACCTCCCGGACCAGGAGCATACTTTCTTCATAACCGACCTCGGGCACTACTACTATCTCGTCATGCCTTTCGACCTTAAGAACGCTGGAGCCACCTACCAACGATTGGTCAACTTCATTTTCAAGGATCAGATCGGGAGATCCATGGAGGCATACGTAGATGATATGCTCGTGAAAACGAAGGTATCAAATGACCATGTCCGAGACCTCTCCGAAATGTTTGGTGTTCTCCACCAATATGGCATGAAACTCAACCCCATGAAATGCTCTTTTAGTGTTGCATTAGGAAAACTCTTGGACTTCATTGTTAATTCGCAGAGCATCGAAGAAAACCCAAATAAGATTAAAGCTATCGGGGATATTCAGGCCCTTCATAGCATCAAGGACGTTCAAAGTTTAAACGGGAAGGTCGTTGCCCTAAGTCGATTCATCTCCAAGGCTACTGACAAATGCATTCCCTTTTTCGACTTACTCAGAAAGGGGAAGTGCAACTTCTCATGGACACCTGAGTGCGTAGCCGCATTCAAGGACCTTCTGAATCACTTAGAGCGGCCACCCATCTTATCCAAACCAGCGGATAACGAGGACTTATATGTTTATTTGGTTGTTTCCATGCAAGCAATTAGCTCATCGCTCATGTGCATTGAAGACCGTTTAAATTGGCATGTTTACTACATCAGCAAGAGATTAAAGAGGCATAAAAGAACTACCCGAAGCTTGAGAAGCTTGCCTACTGATTGTTGATCTCTTCCCGGAAGCTACGACCCTACTTTCAGTCCCATCCAATTAAAGTCTTCACTGACTAATCGCTATGGTAGGTCCTACAACGACCTGAGGTGTCTGGACGACTTCTGAAATGGAATATAGAGTTGAGCCAATTCGAGGTCACATTCATTCCTCACCGAGCCGTACTCGGACAAGCCCGCGTCGATTTCATAATGGAGTTCACCATTCCTGAACAGCCTCCTACGGAAGACCTCGAGACTCCGGACACTCAATGGAAACTATTCGTAGATGGATACTCCAACAATCAGTGTGTTGAGTCGTGCTCAGGACTCCTGAGGAACGCTCAATATGCTATGCTTTAAAGTTTGACTTCCCTGCTACCAATAACGATGTTGAATATGAGACCTTGATCGCTGGACTTAGAATTGCAATCGAACTTAACATCAAGGCCATTCATATTTACTTCGATTTACAACTCATCATGCGTCAGGTACAGGGGAAGTACCAAGCCAAGGGGGAACGACTCGCTCCCTACCTCACAGGTTCGCTAACTGATCACCAACTTCGACCACTACATCATCACGCATATCCCTCGAGAAGAAAACAAAAAAGATGACTCATTAGCCAAACTGTCAAGCTCCAGGGATGTGCAACTAATGGGACTTTCCCCGGTCGAAGTACTCAACTCTCTGAGCGTCAATTAGATGTAGACTAATTCGGTAGCAGCAACGGAGACCGAAACCGAGCCCGAGTCTTGGATGACACCAATTAAGAACTACTTACAACATCGAATCCTCCCGAAACTCTACAAAGAAAGTTGGGCTTTCACTCGCAAATCATCTCGCTAACCATCTTAGATGGAGTGGTATGCCTAAGAGAGTTCTAGTTTCATTATGTAACACCCCTTAATTTTATAGAACATTAAAAAACTAAAGAATACTTAATATAATGGTGGGAATTAATTAAAACAAACTGTACCATTGAGTTTGTATCGGAATTCTAGTCCAGATAGACTTCGAGTTTGCGTAAAACAAACATCGTACGAAGAAGATATTAAGGTTAGAAGTTTGTATACATATAAGAGAAATATATAAAAACACTACCACAAAACAGGTCTGTTGCTTCGCCTCATTTGCTTATGTTGCAAGCATAACAGAAGAAAATTATAACATTTGCTTCAGTTATGTTAACAACTGAAGCAAATGCATCGAAGCATATAGTATTATTTGCTTCTGTTATACTTACAACCAAAGTAAATAATAGTATTTGCTTCAGTCGCGTTAATAGCCGAAGCAAATGCACCGAAGAAAATGGTGTTATTGCTCCCGTTACCATTACAACCGAAGAAAATAGTGTTATTTGCATCTGTTCCTTAGGAACTGAAGCAAATGCAAACAAGCAAACAATGTTATTTTGCTTGCTTGCTTTTGAAACTTAGGTAACTGCAAATTATTTTGATCGAAGTAAATGTACATATCAATGAACATAAATAACAACATAAATATATCATTATAAATTACTATAGGGTATCATTATTTACTTTAAATAATTAATAATTATATTTATGTGTAGTAATTTATTACAGTTAATTTAAATTACAATTAATATTTATTAATAAAAAAATTAATAAACAACTAAAATTAACAAACCAGTAATTAGTTATCAATAATGAATGCTTAATTATTATTGTTTAACATTTAATCAAAAAGTAATATTCAATAATTAAGAAGTAATATTTATTAATTGTTAATTAATAATGAGTATTATATAATTAATTTTTTTAATAATTGTATGATATTTAGTAATCTTGTTTAATTATATGATTTTATACTTATGATGTGACATTTACTATTTACTAATTAATTAAAATTAATTATCAGCTAATAACGACTATTAAAAATTGATAAATAATCATGAATTTAGAAAATGTTTAATAATTAGTAAGAAATGTAAATAATTGAGAAATAATATTTAACATATAATGTCTTGTAATTATGATTAATAATTGTATTTAATATTTCATATTGAAAAGAAGGACTTTTGGAATTAGCCAATATTAATTTCAATTTATTAATTAATCGTTTTTAATAATTTATAATTTGTAATTACTAGAACCAACATCAATTAATTACTTTCTTTGAACTTTTTTCTAGATGTTGTAAATATCAATTTTCTAAAATAAAAGTTGTTTTACTCGTATGTATGAAAACAGTTTGTTTTAGTACGGTGAAACTAAATGCTAACTTTATTACCTAGGTTCGCTCATATGATATTACATGTAAATGTAAATTGCTACTTCGAATATAACCTATCAGTACCATGTCAATGTACCGTTCAATGAAATAAAATCTAATGCATTTTCGTTACCATCCTATCTGTCCTGCTTATCTGAACAAAGTAATCAGGCAGCTAATCATTTTTAATTATGCCATCAAATGGAGCGGATCGAATCGCATATACCTAATATATAATCCGCACCAGTAAATTATTTTAGACACTCCAAATCTACTAGCCACCATACTCGTCTTCCCTGATCCCCAACAACGAGCAATGGCGGAATCACTTATCTTAAAAGCAGTGATGCACCGTTGTTCTTCCCCAGTCAGTCTCACTTGCGCATCGCCACGAGCAGATGGCCGCTCATCCTCAGTCAGTCCATCCTCCTCGAACCCGAATCATTCGAGATTTGCAGACTCTAGTCGTCGAATCTCGTATCCTCTCATCCGCAACATTATAGAAGATTGTCCCTACATATCCATGGACATGGGGTTCTCGGCATCATCTTTCGCCGTATTGGATCCTTCAAAATCAAATCTGATTACTACTACCGAACCCTTAAACCCAATAATACCACTTTGTGTTCCAGTTCGAAGCTTCTTGTTCCAGGACATGGAGTTAGGCTTCACTTTCTACTGTAGACTTCTGGCGAAACATGAAATATGTTCCTGTCAAGTTAAATTTCTATTCATTGGCCAGAGATTATTCCTCTTTAGTTTTGTTTATTTCGCTAATCAAATCTGCAACTGTAATTCTAGTCCATTGCTTTATTCTCTTAGTCGATGCTTCCATCCAGGCTTGATAAAAGCCTAATCTACAGATGACAGAGCAACAAATTTTTATGTAAAAGTTTTGGTTCTCGTTTGGTTCTACCAATGACAAATGCCATGTCGCGCTTTATTTTGGCCTTCTGTTTTCTCCTTGCTTCGATATTCCTGGTAATATTATTTTCTTTGCAGTTAGCTAGTTTTTGTTTTAAGGTTGGTTCAATTAGTCAGCAAAGCTAATGCCTTTCTTTGTGGACGAGTATTTTTGGTAGTGTTGTTAGTTGCAAGCAGTCCTGATTGTTGAAAAAAAATGAATAGAATGATGGAGTAGAAGTTGCTGAGAAACTAGACCAGCTAAAACTGCTAAATGTAAGTTTCTTTTCTTGAGCTTATGGTGCCTAAGCTTAGTATAAATGCTTCATTTTCTTTGGTTGCGAATGGGTTCCTCCTTTTACATTTTCTTTATTGTTTTAGTATTTAGATGACTCGATTATGGACTAGCTTAAACTGCTACATGTAAGTTTCTTTCCGCAAAATATATTCTTCCTGCAGAATCCTGAGAAAGGAAACAATATTATTATAATAATTATAGGAAAAATAAAAATGAAACTATTCAACATCCAGTTATAAGTAATCGCATAGTTATTATTATTTTTTCCCATTTTTACAACTGTTAAACTGAAAGACCTCAACTATACAGAACAGTCCACGGTTTCAAAGTTATTATTATTTGGATTAATTGACATAAATAATCTAAATTTTAACCCATCCGCCGATATTAATCCCAAGTTTGGATTATTTATAAATAATCCCAAGTTTAGGGGGTGTCTTCCCAAATTGATCCCACTTACCCGATGACTTGTTATAACCGGTGGCTTTTCTTAATGAGTAATTATTTCTCTCGTCAAAATCAGTTCTACCCCCAAATCTTCGTTCACTACAAATCAATAATTATTTCTAGCCTTCGTTCTTCGAATTTCGATTCTTTTCAAAAATTTCTAAACCCCAAATCGCACGTAACTCTCGCTTGCTCTCAGCGATTCCTTATCGTGATTTCAAGTAAAGAAGGTTGCTGTAGTGGTTTAGATCTCTCACCGCGATTTCAAGTAATCGAATTTCGAATTTCGATTCAGGGGTGCGCTTGATTGTACGGGCTTCCGATCTGTTTTTGGTTGCTATAGCGGTTTAGATGTAAGCGATTTGTTGTGGGAGTAGAAGATCTGCTGCAGGTGGTTGAGGGGGCTCATACAACGAACAGCTATTCACTGCTGTAGCTGATATTCTATGGAAAATTGGTGAAGATGCTATGATTGTTCAAGATTTTATACAGCTTGGAGTTAAATTAAAAGCTGTGGCTTCTAAAGCAATGGATGCTGAGGCCATTCTTGGTGATATACCTAATGAATTTTTGGATCCAATTCAGTGTACATTAATGAAGTAAAAGCTGCGGCTTCTAACTCAAGACATGCTCATATTAGCAGACAATTTCTTGAGTTTTCCATGTGGCTCTGTACAACTTTGATCGATGCAGTAGGATTTTTGGTCAGGTGATGAACTACGTGCTGTGCTAGTTGTGTTTGGGTGGCGTTGTAAGGCATGTCGTCTTGTTTGTGTTTGTGGCTGCGTTGTGTGCTTGTGGAGGCCGATGCAAATTCAAGAAATGGTGTTCTGTTTCCATGGTATATGGATGTTTTTTTTTGCCTGTGCTGTGGATCTTCTGGTTCTTCTGTTACATCTTGGTTTCCTTTTTTGATGTCGATCACGTTGTTTTTTGGTTTCCTGTTTTGAATTCGTTTTTTTTCCTGTTTTGATTTCCAGTTAATTGTTGTTGCCTTATCATGTATTATGTTTTGGTAGCATCTTTAATTCTCCCTTTGTAATGAATTCAATTAAAATGGGTTTATTAATTTAACAAAAGTTATTAATTAACAAAAGTTATTAATTAGCAAATGATTTAGACTTGAAACCTGTTATACCAGGTCATCGGGTAAGTGGGATCAATTTGGGAAGACACCCCCTAAACTTGGGATTATTTATAAATAATCCAAACTTGGGATTAATATCGGCTGATGGGTTAAACTTCGGATTATTTATGTTAATTAATCCTTATTATTTTTAGTTCAATGTTTCTGAATAATATTTTTTCATCAGTGTAATAAAGGACATGTTACTCCATTGGTTATTTTTGTTGCTCCGATGACTGCTTGATTGTAAGAGTTACACATGGTTGTGCAGTAGTACTGATCGATGACGATGTTGTTCCTCAGGTTTTCCATGATTACCTTGTAGAAACCGATGCCATGCACGAAGCCCGTGCCGCCTTGCCATGTCTTGATTTGCAGCCCGTTGTCTGCGTCGACGATTGCGGTGTTTTGAACGGTTATGTTTTGATACACATGTCGTCGAACCATGCACTCCTAAGCTCCCAATACTGTACAAAAACAATATGCGTTTAGTTTGTTAAATCTTGAGTTGTTTTACTTTATAATTTTGTATGCATACCTTATGCCATGACTATATGCACACGATACATTGTCGACGTCGACATTGGAGCATCCAGGTCCAATCGAGATGCAGTCGTCGCCTGTATCCATTTTGTCGACGGCGAAAAAAAACAGTAGTATTAGTCTGTTTCAATTTTACAGTGTGCTACAATGTGTTAAAAGTGCACATTAGCTATCTGAGAAGTTACAGATTCAATGTGTCCTGAATTGGGAAAACTAAGTACAAATTTTTTAGTTTCATGAACATAATAATGACGATTAAGGACTGGGAACTTGATCATCTAATCGCATTAGAGTATTTAGTGAATGAAAAACAAATGTGTTTTTTATTTATAGTCGAGACAACAAAACCGGAGTTCTCAAACTAAAATCTTGTATATGAATACGCCTTCTAATCCTATTAGAGTTAAGTGTACATCAGTACATAAAAGCCTCATTTTCTGATTATTTAGTATGAGAAGTAGCAATATCCAATCTTACTGCCTGACTATGTACATGTTCAGTAAATTTGACATCAGAAGTTGTGTCTGTTAAAATGTTTTTTCTATGCAAAATGTACAGTTCCTATTTTTCTTTGGAATACAAAGATGATATATTCCATTTTTAGCATCAAAAATAATAATCATCATAACATAAATTGTGTATTTTTTGGAAGTATACACACATATAATGTGTCTATACATGTACAGGCATATTTCTAGATATAAGAAACCGTGTATCGGTGATATATACATAATGCCACATTAACATATGTCAGCATTTCACTAACTAGATTTGCAAAGTATAAACTTATTCATGTGCGAATAATAATTGAGTGATGAATGTTAAAAAAATTACTTTGCCATCATATTCTTTCTTCAGCCAAACTTCTGGAGCAATATATGTAGGGATTCCAACAGTGGATTATCCATTTGAACAGAGCTGTCAAAATTGATCACATCGTATGGAAATTTTGCAGGTAGTCAGCAGATATTCAATGAGGTGCTTGGTGTTTCTTTGAAAGTTTGGCTTTTCTGAGAAAGTTGCATTTTGTAAATACTGCACATCTTTCTAAAGTCATGATTTAATTTACAAGTTGAAGTTGGTAGTTTGGGCGTAGTTCATTCTTGTAGTAAGACCGGATTATATTGTATTTAGTTCTTTCTTATAGTAAGGGACTGGATTACTAACACTATGTATGAATTATTTGTTTTTTAATTAATATGTTGTTGCTATTAAATGTATGGATTATTAACATTATCAATGAAATTATTTGTGAATTGTTCAATTTGTATTGTTGTATAGTACGAATATCAATAATTATCTGTTTTGACATATTGAGAATAATGGTGGTTTGTATGGGGTTAATATTATTTGCTAGAGGTTTTTTGCTTCGGTTGTATTACACCGAAGCAACAACAAGAGTCATCTCATGCTCCTTGTTCTTTTTTACGTTGGTTACAAGAGACCGCAGCAAGAAATTATTTTTTGCTTTGGTTATTTATCAGAAGCAATAAATTATATTTTTAGCGTCTTCTACATTTGCTTCAGATTTTAAACTGAAGCAAAAGGTAAAAACAACCAAAGCAAAAAAAAATATTTGCTTCGATTTCTTGTCCGAAGCAACAAATTTCTGGTCTGTTGCGTCTGCTGTAGTTGCTTCAGTTGCAGAACTGAAGCAACAAGGGGTAAATAACTGAAGCAACTGACCTGTTTTGTAGTAGTGAAACAAATCAAACCAGAATTTAAAAAAAATCGAATTCAAGAAGCGAAGACCAACACGGGATTAATACTCGTTGAGGGTCGACCCACACCCCGGGGGGTCGACCTATGGGTCGACCCACACAAGGGTGTGTCGACCCTAGGGTCGAACCAGGGGTTGACCTACCCCAGATCTGACCAGGTTTATTTTTTGAATCTGGACTTGTTTGTTTGCGAGATTTGTTGGAAAAAGTGTATATAAAGCCCAGTATTTCCATTGTTTTCTACACCTAAAACAATGGAGACAAGGAGATGCTGCCTCAGCTTGGATTGAATTAGACTGTCTTCTTCAACAACAAGCTATACACACATCAGAGATATTTCTTTTACTCCGATCCAATCTCTGTGAGTTCATGTTACTTTTAGATATAGAAATTCAACAGTAAACTTGACATGTTAATAAACCGAATCTGAGCCTACACCTGTTAAGAAACTGATTTACATCTAAACAAATCTGCTATAATTACATGTAATTTTCCATACACCTATTCTGTTGTTCGGTTGTTATTACATGACAATTTCAATTTTTTTTTCCTATTTCTTTTTTTCTCCCTCTCTTATACCCTTTTTTATTTTATAAGCCTAGGCTACCTTTGAGCTTAGGCCAATCTCGTAAGAGACACACGCATGAACAAAATTGGGGAAATTTAGGGAATAATTGGAATGAAAATAAAAGAGGGAAATTTGGGGCTTACCTTATACTATGGAATATGACTGGAATTTAAAGGTGAATGAACATGTAAATCTGTAGGATTAATTGAAAGAATAAGCATAACATGTTAATGAAACTACATGTCACCTATGTAACCTGTTAAATCTATGAGGTTAAGTAAATATGTTTAATCAGTTGGGGTTAAGTAAACTTGTTTATTCTGTTGGGGTTGTATGAAAACTGTTAACCCATGAAAACTTAACCTAATGAATTTGTGGGGGTTAGGCTATAAGAATTAACCTATGGAAATCCTAGTTGACTGGGGACACAAATTTAGGGGTTTGACTTGTGTCATCTGTTGTGTGGGACCCATATTAGCCAGTAACCCATTCTGGTATTAAACGGGGACCCCGCACTAGGTAGGGGTCAGGGCACGCTTATTGAGCTAATTATAAGAGGTTCATCTAGGATGGGGTGTTCTGATGGCGCGTTCCAATGGGGTCATGTGCGTACATGGGTCCGGCCTGTGTGGGAAAATAAGCTGCCATAACACCTGTAGATAGGTTTGTTTCCTTCCGTAGGTTGCCATTTTAGGTAGTAATACACCCTACTGTGAGGCCGGCACAAGGTACATATGTGTTAGGGAGACGATCGCTAGGGGGTTGTAATTAGGGTACATCTAGTCCTGTTTAGGTACTTGTTATTTCTATTTGGGGTAGCACCTGTTATGTCTGTTTAGGTACCTGTTATTTTAGTTTGGGGTAAAACCCGTTACTAGAAGTACACCTAAGTCTACCATTATGTTTCTATTGGGATCATTCTGTTTCTGTTAAGTAATTGGAAAACACATAATCCGATATACTAGTATTTGTGCAGAGAAAGTAGTTGAGAAGCATAGTTTATCTTGTTCATTATGTTTATCCTGTTCATTCTGTTAATCCTGTTCATTCTGTTAATCCTGTTCATTCTGTTAATCCTGTTCATTTTGTTTATCTTGTTCATTATGTTTATCCTGTTCATTCTTTTTATCTTGTTCATCCTATTTATACCTATTATATACTATAGTTATCTCTCATCCAGTTTATTTTATTGTCTTGATACTTTTATTTCTTTATATGTTAAAAGTCATTGGACTCGCCAGACTTTATGTCTGGCTTGTTTTGTTTACTTTCTCTCTCTCTTCCTCCCCCCGGTTCTTAAAGTCGGAATGCTCAGGCTTGATTAGGATTCTCTCTTGTGTTTCTACTTGGATTTGGATCTTCTTTGATGTATCGCTTTGACTACTTGTCTACTTGTTTATGGCAACTTATGGGGATTTGTAACGACCCAGATTTTTAACTGTTTTATTTGAACATTTAAATTGGTTTTAAATGTTGATTTGGGAATATAAAAGGAAATTTTATATATATATATATATATATATATAAAATTTGGATATCGTTTAAATCGAAATTATTATGGTTGAGTATAATTCCATATTGGTTTATATTTGGAGTTATATATATTATTCTATTTGAATATATACTACAATAATAATATATTATTATTGAATTGAATTGTTTTAGAATATTAAGTTGTTATAGAATTACCAATTTTATCACAATTGGAGTTCGTACAGATCATACGAATTATAAACGTCAAACGTGCACGATAAAAAGTTTGTTTTTCGTTTCAATAAAAATATCGTTCGTCAAATCTAAAATAAAATATCAGTGCCTAGGCGTACATAGGAAATCTGAGTTTGCAAACGATCTCACATGCACAAATCTTTACACAGCAACAATAAGATATGCTTTTTTTTCTTACAAGTCGCGGTACATGTGATAATTTTATCTCAGCCTAATGTATCCGATGTAATCTAATATCTCAACATTGAGATACACTGCAAAACAACTACATCAAATATTCGGCATGTCATCATTTTGTACAATCAAATCTTAGCACATGTTTAATCCAATTCCAAAAGTCTTCGCATGATCTTATCCTAATCTGGAGCATCCCTTTAGAATCTATGCATGTCATCTTGGTCTTGGTCTAATGTTCAGGTGAGGCTAATACTGAACTGTAATATAGCTTACCGTGCCCTGTGAAAACATATCCAAAACCTCAGCCAATATTTCGTTCTCCTCCTCAGTCAGAAGTTGCGGCTAAAAAGGGTGAATCATTGAAGCATCCTAGTGTACAAAACGTCAGTAGATTTATCTAAAATCTGGCGCAGCAGTAAGCTTTGAGGAACAAAAACACGCAGCTATTCTCGTACCGTGAAGTCACTTCCAAATCCCAGCTAAGCTTTAAAAATTTGGTTTCAATCTTTGAAAATTTAACAAGAATCCTGACCAAAATCTTAAACATGTTGGAAGGTACGTTGCCTGTTTCAAAAACATGTCGGCAAAAATTTTCTTTTGCACATGCCAATAAAAATCTAAAACAAATCCAAGCCTATCGTTTCAAAATCTAGCCAATGCTGTTTCAAATCTGAACGCATGTTCCAGGATCCTTTGTATATTGGGTCAATTCTTTTGGATAACTGTCAATTAATAATAAAAAATATGTATAGGACATAAAAATCTCTGACACAATGTTCCCTTTGGCTTGGACGACAATCCTCCTTCTTCTATATATAATACATCTCCATTTCGTTTCTCATCCAAAACAAATACAGCTGAAAAACGAAGCTCCTCCTCCTCGTATATTTCCAAACCGATCGATCCTCAGGAAATCAAATAAAAACAAGGACTTCACAAAGGCGTATGACCTTTGATCCCTGACACTAGCGTAAGTCTCCTCGTCTCATCGGATGCTTCGTCTGAGATTGGCATGATGTCTGAACACTGGTAAATTTTCCAGCGTGAATTGTGATAAAGGTTGGGTTTATATATTCATGTCAGGCAAACTGGAAGGTGCAGGGAGGCGCGACTAAGGTTGGGAAGTTCTCTGGTGGGGTCAGCTGGAAATCCGGTGGTCGGAGTTACATGGGACGAACGCGGAAGGGAAGAGTATTTGCTGAAGGGAGAAGAACATGAGGGTGATGGTTTTTGTAACACCCCGTATGTTAAATAACTTGTTATAACATAAATCAGAGCAGAATTAAATTTAATATTCTGAATCAGGGGAAACGGGCTGTGCCATTGCGTTCGTCTCGGAAAAATACGCGAAATAGAGTCCGAGTTTTCGTAAATCGGAGTCCGTATGACCAAGTTATGGCCCGTCAAAGTTTCACGAAAAATCAAAAACGAAAACTGCTCATGTTTTGAGGCCCGGGATGAGTTTTGGGCTGTTTTTTTTGGGCCCTAAATGGTTCCTACACTTGACTTCTTCCCCAAGACATGCTTTAAAGGCTAGGATTGGTTCTAGGGTATATCCTATGGTCCTAAAACATCTAATTAATCTATATATACACCCTAATACCCCCCTTATCCTTACCAAAAATAGATCTAAGGCCATTATGCCACCACTTAGAAAATTGGAGAGCCTCCACTAAAAATCCTAAGAGGGTTTGCAAGCTAATCTACATCTTCTTCTACTTAATCATTGGGATTTGCTTCATTTAACTTGCTAATCTTGTTTTGGTGAGCTTCTATCCCCTTAATAATCAATTATTGAATTGATTATGATAAGATGTGATAAAGTATGGCTATGTTTGTGGATCCATATATTTATGCAAGCTTGATGTAGTGAATATTATGTGTTTTGCAAGTTATATGCCTTATGTCATGCAAGTTTCATAATATGTAATCATGATATTTTTATGCAAGTTGTTTCATGATGTTTATGATGCAAAACACTAAGTGAATATGGGTCCATTATGCAAACATGTTATGCAAGTATGTGAGTACTTATGCAAGTCATGTATATGCTTATATGCATGTTTAACATCTTATGCAAGTATATGAATGTTTATGCAAGTTATGTATATGTTGAAATGCAAGTTTAACATAATATGCAAGCCTATGCAAGTATGTGAATGTTTATGCAAGTTATGTATATGTTGAAATGCAAGTATATGTTGAAATGCAAGTTTAACATAATATGCAAGCCTATGCAAGTATGTGAATGTTTATGCAAGTTATGTATATGTTGAAATGCAAGTATATGTTGAAATGCAAGTTTAACATAATATGCAAGCCTATACAAGTATATGAATGTTTATGCAAGTTATGTATATGTTGAAATGCAAGTTTAACATAATATGCAAGCCTATGCAAGTATGTGAATGTTTATGCAAGTTATGTATATGTTGAAATGCAAGTTTAACATAATATGCAAGCCTATGCAAGTATGTGAATGTTTACGCAAGTTATGTATATGTTGAAATGCAAGTTTAACATGATATGCAAGCTTATGCAAGTATATGAATGCTTATGCAAGTATGTGAGTGCTTATGCAAGTTAAGTATATGCTAAAATGCAAGTTCTACATGTTATGCAAATCACATGTATGATGATATGTAAGTTCATATGCAACATGTTATGCAAATCACATGTTTGATGATATGTAAGTTCATATGCAACATGTTATGTAAGACACATGTTTGATAATATGCAAGTTTGGGTTGAATATAGTTGGGTTAATATATGCTCATATATGCAAGTTGACATCCTCTTAACCCATGACAAAGTTGTATGCTAAACCCATGATAGTTGTGATGGATCTTCCCCTTTATTATGTCATGAAATGAGAACGATTTACGTGGGGAAACGATGGGGTTGGTAAATATGTTAATTAAAGCATGGTTGGGTATGATTAAGCATACCATAAAAATAAATTACCATAAGTGGGAATTTACCTATTGAGTTAGGTCTACCCCATGGGAATTTACCTATTGAGTTAGGTCTACCCATGTTATGGAAAACTTGATATTAATTAGGAATAATTAATATGGGGGTGATTAATTAGGTGTAATTAATCGACTAAGACACGAGGTTGGACTCATTTGTAGTGTAAAACTGCCCGGACCCGACCGGCTTAACCAGTTGCTACAAATGTCAGCCCAATGTGAGAGGTCTTAGCCATAAATTAAATACGTGATTAAGGTAAAGACACGAGGTTAGACTCTATTATGACGTAAGACTGCCCGGACTCTACCGGCTTAACCAGGCGGTCATAACAGCCAGTCTAATGTGGGAGGTCTTTATGGGAGATCACGGTCTTAATTAATTAAGAAACACTTAACCATATTAGCATGTAGTGGGACATGAGGGGTTAAGTGGGTGCCTTGGGTGGCATATAGTAACTAGTGGGGGTGCCTTGGGTGGCATGAGGAAACTAGTGGGTTGCCTTGGGTGGCAATAGAAAATACGATAAGAATACTTAACCAAAGTGGAACATGTAACTAAACATGATTAAAGGGTTAAGTAAGTGCCTTGGGTGGCATGTGGGAATCAAGTAAGTGCCTTGGGTGGCATGTGGGAATCAAGTAAGTGCCTTGGGTGGCATGCGAAAATCTAGTGGGTGCCTTAAGGGGCAATTGTAATATAATTGGATGACTTAACCAAACCTTAACATGTAAGGGGGCATGATTATAAAAAGGGGTTAAGTGGGATGCACTAGATAAAATGACAAGCTTAAGTAGTAGCTTGTGGGGGGGCCATTTCAACCAATATCCCAAACGTATCTTTGTGGGCTCGACCCATGTCGAGTGACGGGACACGCATATTGGGCTTGATTATAAGAGGCCAAAACGGGGTAGCGGTGGCAACGCAAGTCCAACGGGTTTCATATGCGTGTGTGGGCCCGGGCTGGTAGATAAGCCGTTGTTGCATCGTGTAGATATAAAGCCGTGCACCGTTGATAGTATTGGGTAGCCACTTTAGGGGAGTGATACACCCCACTGTGGGACCAGCACGGGTATCTACGTTAGGGAGCCGATCGCTTGGGGTAGTGGGGTACACCTAGTAGAGATAGGGGCAGACGGCACCTATGTAGTCAACTAGGGTACAGGAAACTACTGGTTATATCTATCTTTGATATCCTTGGGTGGGATCAACCTTTGAGTAGGAGTGACTGGTGTGGTGCAGTTAGTAATTATCCTTGGGTGGGTAGATGTGTCTTTACGGTTATCTTAGTTCGTCCTGTGTTCGTGGGTAACTTAGTGTAGTCATTATCCCCAAAGATACCATACCGAGTTCATATCATACCCTAATTACTTTAATAATTGTATTATTAAGGAGATAGGGTTCACTCAGGCTTATGTCTGACCCCCGTTGTTTTTATCTTTTTCCTTCAGGTCCTCAGGTTGGGCCTAGTGCTAGTGGGCTTTGATCAGTTTGCTTTATCTATCTCTTGGAGCTTGGACCGTAGATGTAGAGCTCAGCTTATCTTATCTTTTCTGTTATGGCTATTTGTTATGAGTAGTGGGATTATGTACTTATTTTATTCAGGATGGATATTTTGTACTTGACTCTTGTTATGGTTTTATGATGTAACCAAACATGTTTTACTTTCCGCTGCTATGAGATGATGTTTTAAATTTTCAAGTATTACATTATATCTGTCTTGTTGTAATTTTACTGTTCTATACTCACTAAAAATACTCCACCGATGCTATGGCATTCCCTTAGTGAGTGACTATAGCGGGTGTGGGGTGTTACACGTGGTATCAGAGCTTAAGGTTACCAGAACAGATAAAATTTTTAGAAAAACTATTTTCTAAGAATATTTTTGAAAGGAGTATTTTCGAAAACATGTCTTTTAAGAGAAAAGTTTTTGAAAGAAAAGCATAATCCCCAATAGCCATATCTATATCTTTCGAATTCTCCATTTTGAATCTCTTCCTCTCTCTCATTTTGAGTTTCCACTCCGCGTATAGATGATCTTTCTAAGAT
Source organism: Allium sativum (assembly GCA_030737875.1). Classification (NCBI taxonomy): domain Eukaryota; kingdom Viridiplantae; phylum Streptophyta; class Magnoliopsida; order Asparagales; family Amaryllidaceae; genus Allium; species Allium sativum. The sequence goes on from CM060926.1 coordinate 778,950,664, forward strand.
GGATAAGGATGGAAAACCACTTCAAGGGACTCAGACGTAAATCTGGTTAGAAGTTGGTTCAAGAAGAGAGGAAGGCTCAAATAGTTGTTTGGTTAATGAAGGGTGAAACCTCATTGGTGGGAGGTTGTGAGTGGAGAATAGGGAAGAGGAAGGCTAGTAGTTATCCTTTTGAGAGGAATAGGACACGTTATTAGGATTGTCCAAAGAAGCAAGGGCAAGGTATGAAATCTTCTGGGGGGTAATTGTATTCCCTCACGACTAAGGTACCAGATGGGGATAAGACCGTCTAGGTTGGAATTTGGATTTCTTTATTATCCGATTCAAACTTTATTTGATCCTGATATATCGAGTTCGTTTATCTCACCATTGATAGTTGAGTCACTGCACTTAGACACCAGTTTGGTTGATGATCCCTTAGTTGTTTCAAACCCAATTGGGCTCCATGGTGTGGTTGGGTTTGAAAGTTTTTATACTTAGCATTGAGTTTAGATGTGATGCTTGTTGGGCTTCACGGGCTATGGGTTAGTTCTGGGCATGGACTGGTTATCCAGTAGGGGTGCCGTTTTTGATTTTGGAGGGAGAGTTGTTAGGCTTATGGGCCGCTTGGGTAACACTCTCGAGATCTCTGGTAATCCCATAGAATCTGTTATGCTAAGTTATCTAGAATCGCTTGACATGTTGGTCTAGAATTTGTGATCTGTTAGAGCGGTCCGGGAATACCCGGATGTGTATAAGGAGGTGAAGGGCTTACCTCCGGAGCTGGAAATTGACTCCCAAATATATCTGGTGGGTAAGGCTAAACCAGTGTCTTGGCCAGTGTGCCACGTGGCTCCTCGTGAGAGGAGGGAACTCCATAAGTAAGTAGGCGATTTGCTTGAGAAGGGGTTCATAAGACGAAGTATATCAGAGTGGGGCGCTCCAGTAGTTTTTGCCACGAAGGCGGATGAGTCCCTCAGACTTTGTGTAGGCTAAAGAGAGCTAAATAAACTCACAAAGAAGAATAGACACCCATTGTCGAGGATTGATGATCTCTTTGATCAGTTAGTGGGCGCCTCGGTATTTTCGCAGTTGGACTTAGCCACGGGATTTCATCAGTTGAGAGTGGCTGAGGATAGTACAGAGAAGACTGCCTTTAGGACTCCGGATGATTTTTTTTATGAGTGGCTGGTGATGCCATTGGGTTTGACGAACGCCCCCGTATACTTTGATGATTTGATAAGAAGGGTGTTCAAGGAGTACCTAAATAAGTTGTGATGGTCTTTGTGGATGACATCTTGGTCTTTTCTAGGAGCAAAGCCAGTTAGGGAAAAACGGTGGTTTTGGAGTAAGACTGGCGGGGACATCCAGGGTTGGACAAGGGGCTTAATTATTTAGCCGTTTTTACTAGTATCATCTCACGAAGGTCGTCTGAATTCGAAGGAGGTATCCCTTGGGCGTTTGTCTGATATTGGTTTAGGCCTTTGGGGCTTGCATTTGGGGGAATGCCGAGTTCGATTAGGGTGGTCTGCGTGAGGGATGGATAGCTGTGATGATTTTGGATGATATCCTGGTGGAGAAGAGCATGCCCTACATCTTAGGGAAGTGCTGGAGGCTCTTCAAGCGCATAATCTTAGGACAGTAAAAGTGGATGGGATTTTTAGCATCCTATGGGTTTGAGATAGCGTATACCCCTGGCAAGGGTAACATGGTAGCGGACACCTTAAGTAGAAAAAGGGATTGTCCTCGAGTTTGTGGTTCGTTGAACGAAGGAGCCTAGAGTTTATTTCTATGATGGATTTCAGACCTTCCGTTAATTGTGTACCCGGTTTGCTAGCTTCCTTGGAAGTTAGACCTACTCTTTTGGGGCAAATTGTAGAAGCACAGAGGGACGACCCATAGTTGGTTGAGTTAGTAGAAAAGCTCATAAGGGGGGGAGTCGTCCAGCCATTTGAGTAGGTACACCCTAGATGATAGGGGGTGCTTGTGTAGAGACGGTAGACTTTGTGTACCGCAAGATGAGGGTTTGAGGAAGGTTATTCCTGATAATGCACACCGTTTTAGGATGACCATTCATCCCGGTGGGGACGAGATGTACCAAGACATGAAAAGGACTTTCTTCTGGGCCGGTATGAAGAAAGATGTGGCCGAGTATGTTGCTAGATGCTTGGTGTGCCAACAAGTAAAAGCAGAGCAAAAGAAGCCAGGTGGGTTGCTTCATCCTTTGGAAGTTCCGATATGGAAGTGGGATAGCGTCTCGATGGATTTTATTGACGGGTTACCCAGGTCGAGGAAGGGTAATACAGGAATTTGGGTGGTGGTAGATAGACTTACTAAGAGCGCCCATTTCATACCTGTGAAGAGCAAGAGGACCGCTCCATGGCTAGCTTCTGTATATCTTCGAGAGATAGTTCGATTGCATGGGGTACCCTCTAGCATAGTTAGTGATCGAGATCCTATCTTCACTAGCGAGTTCTGGAGAAGTTTGCAAGAAGCAGTAGGGACTCAATTGTGTCTGAGCACCGCATATCATCCTCAGACAGATGGCCAGACTGAGAGGGTGAATCGTGTTCTAGAAGACCTTTTGAGGCTTTGTATCTTAGATTTTGGAGGTACATGGGAAGAGCATCTTCCATTGGTGGAGTTCGCATATAATAACAGCTTTCAGTCCAGTATTGGTATGGCTCCTTTCGAAGCTCTCTATGGAAGGCCTTGTCGATCACCTACATGTTGGTGGGAATCTACGGATGAGATTTTGCTTGGGCCGGATATGGTTAGGGAGACTTCTGAGAAGATTGACTTGATTCGAAGAAGGATGAAAGCAGCGCAGGATAGGCAAAAATCTTATGCGGACAAGAGAAGGACGGATCTTGAGTTTGAGGTTGGGGATATGGTTTTTGTCAAGGTATCTCCGTTGAGAAATGTTGTTCGCTTCGGATCCGTTGGGAAGTTAGCACCAAGGTTTGTTGGGCCGTTTCCTATCAAGGAAAGGATTGGACGGATGGCATATAGAGTGGAGTTGCCTGACAGACTTAGTGGTGTCCATGATGTATTCCATGTGTCCCATTTGAGGAAATGCTTACATGAGACCGCAGAGGTGGTAGAGCCGAGCTTGCTTAGGGATATGGAGGTTGAGCGTGATGCGACGATTCGACGAGCTCCTACTCGCATCCTTGGGTCAGAGACTAGGAAATTGAGGAATCGAGAGGTTCAGCTAGTCAAAGTGCAATGGGGAGAAGATGAGAGCAACGCAACTTGGGAGACGGAAGCGAAGATGCGTTCATGGTACCCATTTCTTTTTGAGGGTATGACTTTACTTTCTCCTTTATCGCTTGTCTTGTACTTATCTTGTCCTTAGTATGTCCTCTCGTTAGAACCTTTGACCTTTTAGATAGGGTAAACCTATGGTTGAAACATGTGTTTGAGACATGTTATGATTGATGCAAGTGGATGCAAGTGTTTGCTAGTGGTTGCTCGTGGATGCATATACACACACTTTAGGCACTAGATCGGCTCAATCACTTCATATTGCATATTGCATATAAATGTGTGTAGGTAGCTATATTAATGGATGTATGATGGTTGTGCTATCATATGGATGATGCATTTATTCGGTGAATGATTGTGCACGCATGTAGAAATAGTATGTGTCGATAGGGTTCTTTCGCATACATATTGGATGCATGGCACTATCATGGTTTGCATTAAGGAGGTCAACTGAATCAGTAGACCGCCTGATTTTGCATTAGATAGGTAACATATACACACACTTTTTGCATATGTTCATACAACATTAGAAACTTTAAGGACAATGGATGCCAGTGTTTGATGGTTGAGTAGATGGTTGTTTGGTTGGTAGGATACGTTCTTCTTGACTTAGAGATTTCGGGGACGAAATCCTTTAAGTAGGGGAGAATGTAACACCCCGTATGTTAAATAACTTGTTATAACATAAATCAGAGCAGAATTAAATTTAATATTCTGAATCAGGGGAAACGGGCTGTGCCATTGCGTTCGTCTCGGAAAAATACGCGAAATAGAGTCCGATTTTTCGTAAATCGGAGTCCGTATGACCAAGTTATGGCCCGTCAAAGTTTCACGAAAAATCAAAAACGAAAACTGCTCATGTTTTGAGGCCCGGGATGAGTTTTGGGCTGTTTTTTTTGGGCCCTAAATGGTTCCTACACTTGACTTCTTCCCCAAGACATGCTTTAAAGGCTAGGATTGGTTCTAGGGTATATCCTATGGTCCTAAAACATCTAATTAATCTATATATACACCCTAATACCCCCCTTATCCTTACCAAAAATAGATCTAAGGCCATTATGCCACCACTTAGAAAATTGGAGAGCCTCCACTAAAAATCCTAAGAGGGTTTGCAAGCTAATCTACATCTTCTTCTACTTAATCATTGGGATTTGCTTCATTTAACTTGCTAATCTTGTTTTGGTGAGCTTCTATCCCCTTAATAATCAATTATTGAATTGATTATGATAAGATGTGATAAAGTATGGCTATGTTTGTGGATCCATATATTTATGCAAGCTTGATGTAGTGAATATTATGTGTTTTGCAAGTTATATGCCTTATGTCATGCAAGTTTCATAATATGTAATCATGATATTTTTATGCAAGTTGTTTCATGATGTTTATGATGCAAAACACTAAGTGAATATGGGTCCATTATGCAAACATGTTATGCAAGTATGTGAGTACTTATGCAAGTCATGTATATGCTTATATGCATGTTTAACATCTTATGCAAGTATATGAATGTTTATGCAAGTTATGTATATGTTGAAATGCAAGTTTAACATAATATGCAAGCCTATGCAAGTATGTGAATGTTTATGCAAGTTATGTATATGTTGAAATGCAAGTATATGTTGAAATGCAAGTTTAACATAATATGCAAGCCTATGCAAGTATGTGAATGTTTATGCAAGTTATGTATATGTTGAAATGCAAGTATATGTTGAAATGCAAGTTTAACATAATATGCAAGCCTATGCAAGTATATGAATGTTTATGCAAGTTATGTATATGTTGAAATGCAAGTTTAACATAATATGCAAGCCTATGCAAGTATGTGAATGTTTATGCAAGTTATGTATATGTTGAAATGCAAGTTTAACATAATATGCAAGCCTATGCAAGTATGTGAATGTTTACGCAAGTTATGTATATGTTGAAATGCAAGTTTAACATGATATGCAAGCTTATGCAAGTATATGAATGCTTATGCAAGTATGTGAGTGCTTATGCAAGTTAAGTATATGCTAAAATGCAAGTTCTACATGTTATGCAAATCACATGTATGATGATATGTAAGTTCATATGCAACATGTTATGCAAATCACATGTTTGATGATATGTAAGTTCATATGCAACATGTTATGTAAGACACATGTTTGATAATATGCAAGTTTGGGTTGAATATAGTTGGGTTAATATATGCTCATATATGCAAGTTGACATCCTCTTAACCCATGACAAAGTTGTATGCTAAACCCATGATAGTTGTGATGGATCTTCCCCTTTATTATGTCATGAAATGAGAACGATTTACGTGGGGAAACGATGGGGTTGGTAAATATGTTAATTAAAGCATGGTTGGGTATGATTAAGCATACCATAAAAATAAATTACCATAAGTGGGAATTTACCTATTGAGTTAGGTCTACCCCATGGGAATTTACCTATTGAGTTAGGTCTACCCATGTTATGGAAAACTTGATATTAATTAGGAATAATTAATATGGGGGTGATTAATTAGGTGTAATTAATCGACTAAGACACGAGGTTGGACTCATTTGTAGTGTAAAACTGCCCGGACCCGACCGTCTTAACCAGTTGCTACAAATGTCAGCCCAATGTGAGAGGTCTTAGCCATAAATTAAATACGTGATTAAGGTAAAGACACGAGGTTAGACTCTGTTATGACGTAAGACTGCCCGGACTCTACCGGCTTAACCAGGCGGTCATAACAGCCAGTCTAATGTGGGAGGTCTTTATGGGAGATCACGGTCTTAATTAATTAAGAAACACTTAACCATATTAGCATGTAGTGGGACATGAGGGGTTAAGTGGGTGCCTTGGGTGGCATATAGTAACTAGTGGGGGTGCCTTGGGTGGCATGAGGAAACTAGTGGGTTGCCTTGGGTGGCAATAGAAAATACGATAAGAATACTTAACCAAAGTGGAACATGTAACTAAACATGATTAAAGGGTTAAGTAAGTGCCTTGGGTGGCATGTGGGAATCAAGTAAGTGCCTTGGGTGGCATGTGGGAATCAAGTAAGTGCCTTGGGTGGCATGCGAAAATCTAGTGGGTGCCTTAAGGGGCAATTGTAATATAATTGGATGACTTAACCAAACCTTAACATGTAAGGGGGCATGATTATAAAAAGGGGTTAAGTGGGATGCACTAGATAAAATGACAAGCTTAAGTAGTAGCTTGTGGGGGGCCCATTTCAACCAATATCCCAAACGTATCTTTGTGGGCTCGACCCATGTCGAGTGACGGGACACGCATATTGGGCTTGATTATAAGAGGCCAAAACGGGGTAGCGGTGGCAACGCAAGTCCAACGGGTTTCATATGCGTGTGTGGGCCCGGGCTGGTAGATAAGCCGTTGTTGCATCGTGTAGATATAAAGCCGTGCACCGTTGATAGTATTGGGTAGCCACTTTAGGGGAGTGATACACCCCACTGTGGGACCAGCACGGGTATCTACGTTAGGGAGCCGATCGCTTGGGGTAGTGGGGTACACCTAGTAGAGATAGGGGCAGACGGCACCTATGTAGTCAACTAGGGTACAGGAAACTACTGGTTATATCTATCTTTGATATCCTTGGGTGGGATCAACCTTTGAGTAGGAGTGACTGGTGTGGTGCAGTTAGTAATTATCCTTGGGTGGGTAGATGTGTCTTTACGGTTATCTTAGTTCGTCCTGTGTTCGTGGGCAACTTAGTGTAGTCATTATCCCCAAAGATACCATACCGAGTTCATATCATACCCTAATTACTTTAATAATTGTATTATTAAGGAGATAGGGTTCACTCAGGCTTATGTCTGACCCCCGTTGTTTTTATCTTTTTCCTTCAGGTCCTCAGGTTGGGCCTAGTGCTAGTGGGCTTTGATCAGTTTGCTTTATCTATCTCTTGGAGCTTGGACCGTAGATGTAGAGCTCAGCTTATCTTATCTTTTCTGTTATGGCTATTTGTTATGAGTAGTGGGATTATGTACTTATTTTATTCAGGATGGATATTTTGTACTTGACTCTTGTTATGGTTTTATGATGTAACCAAACATGTTTTACTTTCCGCTGCTATGAGATGATGTTTTAAATTTTCAAGTATTACATTATATCTGTCTTGTTGTAATTTTACTGTTCTATACTCACTAAAAATACTCCACCGATGCTATGGCATTCCCTTAGTGAGTGACTATAGCGGGTGTGGGGTGTTACAGTTTTGGTGTAGACATGGGCTAGCAGGAAGCATGGCATTGGGTTAAACTGTAGAAAGCTGGAGAGTTCGGTAGTGACGGTGAAGTTTTTAGTGAGGTGGCGTTAGAATAAAACGATGAGTGGAGTATCTGCATATGCGAGACAAATTTGAATTATGGGAAGCTAAAAACGTGGATTAAGAATAAAGCAAGGATCACAATGTTTAAGGGAGTGTAATGAACCACGCGAAGACAAAAAAAGAGAGGGAAATGAAACTGGAGCTGTGTTATATGTGGTGGGGAGAGGGAGAACCGTGCTATTTTGCTTTGGGTTACAGAAGTAGTGGCATCGGATTGTAGAAGAAAGACTAAACAAGGAAAGAGGAAAAGTCACGTGGAAGAAGGCTAAATGAGTAATGGAAAATATGACGGACGTGATCAGTGAATAATGCATTTCGAATGTTTGGAATGGGTTTTGTTTTAACAAGGTTGAGCAAAGAGAACATGAGAAGCCGCGTGATTAAGTTCAATGATTTACGATAAAAGATGGTAATTAAGGTAATAATTAAATAAATAGTTAATGGTTAGTTAGTTATAAAATATACATTAAATCCTGTAACGTCAATATCTCATTTATTTGTTATCAGAATCCAATAAAACCCAAAAGCTTGGAATCACAAAAAAGAGTACTGCGTTGCTGAGCAGATTCAGAATGGATCTGAAGCAATTGGGTATTCGTTTAATTTTAAACTCTTGTTTAAAGTTGAACGAATCAACGCTAAAATCATCAACCAAAATAATTGGTGAGTTAACTCTCACACCTTCTGGACTTCTATGACGTGATAAATCCATGTAATTTAATCGTTGATAGTATAAATTGGTTGATTTGTTGCCTTGAATGCTATTTGTCTGTTATTGATTGACGTCAAACATATCCACATCATTTGAAGTGTATTAGCTGAAAATTTCATATTATTATAAAATATTATAATGAACTATGATGTAGGGAAAGACAGGTTGGAGGAATCCAACTGGATTCCTCAAAAACATTTTGTATGTTGTTTTTTTTTCATATTGTTTATATAAACTGATTGGACCCAATTGACATGGAAAACCTGTTAAAATGTTGACGTTGGATGGTAATTCAACGTTTTTGTAATTTATATCAATAAACGGTATTGATTGCGGAATTGGCAGCAAATGGCCTGGAATTCACTTTTTGTTAAGACGTTGATTTACCATAAGGTAAATTGACATATTGAAAGTTACGAAAATTATTTTATGACTCGGGTAAAGTTTCCAATTATATTTTATATACAAATGAAATTTTGGAAATAAATCAATATTTATAAATTGGTTTTTATAAAGGAATTATAAAATGATTATTTAATAAAAGTTTTATAGTAAAAAAAAGTTTTATAAGCAAATAAGGCAATAAATAACCTACGGGTTAATGTTAAATAATTGTTTTTAAATGGAACAATTAAGAAATGTTATCAGATTAATTATAATAATTTAAGAACAAAAAGCAATTGAAATCAGTTAACAGTTTAACAGACAGTTTAAAGTTGACTGTTTGATTAAAAGAGGTTATTAGATTTATTTTATTTTCAGTTAAAAATAAGATAAATGGTTATTCAAGTTAATGAGATTTCTTAAATATAATTTATCTTTTAATTAACGATGTTTTAAAGATTACTAGCATAGTTAGTTATGGTTTAATGTTTTTGATTTAAAAGGTGATCGACCAAATTATCATGTTAATAGTGAAGTAAACCGCTTTTACTTAAAGTATATTATCATTCTAAAGTAATTGCTTCTTAAAGGATATTCATTTACGACGATAACTGAGTGGTAATGATAATTAATCGAATATTTGTAAAAGTTGTTCCAATGTTATGGGGAGAGTTTTAAAAAGGAAATCAAAACTAAAGAAGTAATTTCAGTAGAATTGTTACTTAATTGAATTAAGTACAATCATTTAAATCAGAAGGAAATGTTGAGGGAGAAAAGATGAATGAATGTTAACAATTTTAGAAATTGATAAGTGGATTCTTATTATAAATCCAAAGATTTATTTCTATAATGCAAAATAAAATGGTTTTGGGAAAGTGTTAGGAAATGGGTTATCGTAATCCAAGTTATAAAGTGAGTTGTATAAAAAGATTCAAAGTGAAGGATTTTACAAAAAGGGAAAGTTTAAAACTCAAGTTGAATGAGGTGTTTGCTTAATAAATAGAATTGCGTTCAAATGGATAAATAAATAAATATCGGAAGGATAAGGATGAATAATATTGAGGATTTGACTAAAATATTTGATAAACAAATTATTGTAATATCAATCTAAATAAAAATGGAATCGTATAACGAGGGTAAGACAAGAAGTCAAATATTTATTTAAAATGATGATAACCAATTAAGATCAAAGGACACGGATATGTTCTTACAAAACCATATTTTAAATAAGAAAACTAGATTTGTGAAAATTATAAGTAAGATGGGTTTTGAATTACGACTATTATCTATTCTAAGATAAGAACGTTGTCGATCAAGGTCTGAGAGGTAAATAAAATACCCCAACTTGAACGGTTTCATTATTATCAAGGAATAATATTAGTTGTAATGGTAAATGATGTTGACATTGGTTTATTATTGAAAGATAAATACTTTTTCCACGCTAAGGTGGGATTTGAAAGGTAAATTATAATTGCAACGATAATTGTGAGCTTTTGAAATGAAATTTGTAGTACCAGTTCAGTTGGGAGATCATAAAAAATAAACCAGACTATTTGATGTACAGATAAGTAATGTAAGATTTGACCTTAGAAGGCTCATATAAGGAGTCCATAAATAATATTTATGGACATTGATATTTCCAAAGTTAAGGTAATGAAATGAGTGTACAGAAAGGTAGCGATGTGGTAGATGTAATCGAGGTGAAGCAAAATTTGATAAATATCGATATCGAATCCAATCCTCGGAAATAAAAGTGATTAATCGAGGTAAGAAAATGAAATTGATTTTAATTGATCAAATTATTTTAAGGATCGAATAGGAGTTTTAATGAATGATTTTTGGAAAAATAAGACCTGAGCTGCCAATATACTCGACCATACTGTTAGAGATTGATGGTTAAAACTCCAAACAATCAATGGAATATTATTGGACCCTTTTGACGTGTTGTTTCGAAGAGACCAGGATGGAAACTAGACCCAAACCCACTTCGAATCAACGTTGCACACGAAACTAATCTGCGGGGATAAAGATGGAGCATTGAAGGCCGTAAATCTTCATGAGCGGAAGAACTACTTGTTGAGTTTCTCTAGCTGATCCCTAGAGATATTTAGGCAGTAATTCTGTCGTGATTGAAATCTATGGACTGCAAGGACTACTTGCTACTGATCTATAGGGTGATTCCTAGGATGCGGTAGGAGAGTGCTTTCGGTTCATCATGTTCCTGGATGACTTGTATGGACAAATGTATGACAGAGTATTTCCTTAAGAATCGCGTACGTTGATTTTTACAAATATTCAAAGTTTGGTGGCGGAGAAATTCTCTTGCTTAACACCCAGAGTGCATTTGTGGACGTCAATTAGTGATTTGACGGATCTGACGATGTGACATTCAAAGTGGATTGAGAGGTGTTGTTCTAAAATATAAACGCAACCTCAAGCCTCATCAACCGAGAAATGGCACAAAAATCGGGTAGATAGCATGGCTATGTGGGTCGCACCCACTAAAAGGGTATATCATTACCTGATCTGGAGAAATTAAATGCCTTCGGTTGTCCCTTTTTATTTATATATATATGCTATCATTTCGGTTGGCTGGCCAGCAACTGTGGTAATGATATATTTGGTACTCTCAAGAGAAATGAGGGGCCGGTCATGTGTAGCCCGGTTGCAAGGCGTTCTTGTTGAACCCCAGTATATTCATCTCTGGAGGTACATTGTCGGAAAGGTGGTCCCATACCTTGCGAGGAAATCCATTCTCTAATAAGAGCCCTCGATTTTGATTGTATACTATATATGTAGAGCATGAGATGCAAGCGTTCTGCTAGATTGATATTTATTTGTGGTTTGATAGACACTATTATTATATCAGAAAAGATATTAATTTTCAAAATGTATTGGGTTATAGTAAGGTAAAAACCGTTCGTGTTTATGTGTGGGCTGGTCTTACTATTACCCTTTTCTTTCGAAACTATTTTCAAAGTTAAACAAGCTATTGTGCTATGAATTTATCACTGAAAGTATTCCAGACTGATCTAGGTGAATTTTGCTTTGCTTCAAATATGCTCGGGTTAGACCGAGTATGTTCACAGGTTAGGTTCCGCTTGGAGTTTCAGGAGCTGGAAGCAGGAGGCTTCACCGTTAGTTATTTAAAGTTATTTTCTGATGTGACAGATATATGATGTACTATGTCGATTGGTATGTATATACAGCCCTTTTTGTGTAAAGAGATTTGACATATTATATTTATTCGTTCCACTGAGAGATTTTGATGTGTTCTTTTTTTTTCTTCTATTATAATATTTCTTTCTTTCTTCTCTCACCCTCCAACTTCTTTATATTAACAATCTGGAATTTGATACTTGGATTTTTGGCAAGTAATATGGTTTTATGTATTATTGTCAAAATTCGAGCGTCGGAATTTTCGGGTCGTTACAGGATTACGATTTTTCATTTCTATACTTTGATGGTTTTTAGTGTAAGACATATGCTTTCATTTGATGTATTTTGTTCCAGTATTTAGTCTGATATTGTAACTGGATTTTTAGACCATGTTGTTTTCTGTTGAAAAATAAAGTTTTAAATTTCCGCTGCTATTTTATATATCTATCTTGTGAGATTCTGTTTCTATTTACCTACAACACTTCACGGAACTTAATGCATTCTGATAAAGAGTGACATTAACGGACTTAGGGTGTCACATTTGGTATCAGAGCTGAAGGTTACAAGATCGGATAGAAGTTTTGAAAATTGTTTTCAAAAGCAAAGTATTTTCAAAGGAAATTTTGTTTTTGAAAAACATATTCCCCAAAGCCATGTAAAATATCTTTCGATTCTTTGTTTTGACCCCTTTTCCTTTTCTTTTCAACATGTCTAGGGAACCAAATTTTCCCAAGGGCGTTCAGATACCAGCTTGGTTCTGTAGGTATCCTAAAGCAATGGCGCCTGCCAAGGGCTAAGGAGACGCAAAAATTGTTTTCAAAAGAAAATTATTTTCAAAGGAAAATCTGTTTTTGAAAAACATATTCCCCAAAGCCATGTAAAATATCTTTCGATTCTTTGTTTTAGCCCCATTTCCTTTTCTTTTCAACATATCTGGGGAACCGAATCTTCCTAAGGGCGTTCAGATACCGGCTTGGTTTTGCAGGTATCTTAAGGCTACAGCGCCTGCCGGAGGCTAAGGAGACGCCCCTTCCCCAGCTGCAGCCGCTGTTCCTCCTCCTCCGTGAGCGGAAAATTTCTCTAAGATATGCAAGGACTTCTGTGCTATGGGAGGAAATCCATTTCGTGGAATTGAAAGCTTTGTGGAATCACGGAATTGGCTAAAAGAGACAGAAAATTTGTTTGGACCTTTTGAGGTCGATGACCGTAGGAAGATACAGTTGGCCGCATGGCAGCTTAAGGACGAGGCTTCGTTCTGGTGGGAAGCGACGCAAGTAGAGCGTCCAGTTGATACTTGGGATGATTTCTGATAGAGATTTGAGATGAAATTTCTTTCTCAGGCAGAAGAGAGTATGCAGTTGGAGAGATTTTTGGCACTTATGGAAGGAAGCATGTTTGTTAAAGAGTATGTCAATAAGTTCACTCAGTTGGCAAGGTTTGATCTGGAGTTGGTGGATACCTCGCACAAGAAAGCTTTAAGGTTTGCAAGAGGAATCAACCTTTTCAAGCACTGGCATTATCTCACATACCTATAGGAGCAACTTTTAAGAGACTGGTTGATATGGCATTGATGCACAAAGATGGTAAGGATGAGAAAACGAAGGCTTAGACCGATGAGATACAAAACAAGAAAGTGTGGCCCAAGGAAGAACCACAAAAGAAAGGTGGAAAGAACGAAAAAGCTCAGAATAAAAAGAAATGTAATGGTTGTGGGGGCTTGGGTCATGTGGTCAACGATTGCGGAAAAAGGAAGAATGCTTGTTACAACTGTGTTGAAACTGTACAATATAGTGAGTAATTCCCGAAGAAGCAAGGACATGGGCAAAGGATAGTACCTTCCGGAGGGCAGGTGTATGCTCTCGAGGCTAGAAGACTGGACAGAGGTTGGAAAGTTTCTGTTGAAGGCTTGATTTCCCTTTCCGATCATCCAGTTAGGACTGTTTTTTTATTCTGGCGCTTCTCATTCTTTTATATATAATTATGTGGTTGAGTCTCTCACCTTAGTACTAGTATTGTTTCTGATTCCGTTATTGTCTCAAACCCTATTGGGTGCATGGCTCATCTGTCTATCATATGTCGGGGTTTGAGGATACCTGTGTTGGGCATCGAGTTCGAGTGCAACGCATATGTTCTTGGTTTTATGGGCTACGGTTTGATTCTAGGGATGGATTGGCTAGCCATGTATGGTTGCATCTTAGATTGTGAGAGGAGGGTCGTTAGATATTTTACATGCTGTGGGAGGACTCTCGATATTTCATGTGACTCATGGGGGTTTGTCATGCTATGTTTCTTAAAATCGCTAGATGCTTCTTTCTATGATTTGAGATCTGTACCTGTAGTCTATATGAGTATCCAGATGTTTTGATGAGGTTAGGGGTTTACCTCCGAGGCATGAGATTGATTTACGAATATATACTTGGTGGATAATGCAAAGCAGGTCGCACTGCCTGTGCGCCACATGGCTCCTAGGGAAAGGAGGGAGCTTAGTATGCAAGTAGAGGAGCTACTTGAGAAGGGGTTTATTAGGCGAAGTATATCAAAATGGGAAGCTCCAGTCGTCTTTGCAACTAAGGCGGATAGCTCGTATCGTCTATGTGTGGATATAGGGAGTTGACTAAGCTCACTAAGAAGAATAGGCACCCACTTCCGAGGATTGACGATATATTTGACCAGCTTGTTGGTGCATCTGTTTTCTTGCAGTTAAATTTGGCCATGGGATTTAATCATTTGAGGGTGGCCAAGGATAGTATAGATAAGACCGCTTTCAGTACTTCATATGGCTTCTTTAGGAGATTAGTCATGCCTTTTGGTTTGGCGAATGCACGAGCATATTTTGTGGATATGATGAGTAGGGTGTTCAGGGAGTTTCTGAATAAATTCTTTATGGTCTTTGTGGATGACATCCTGATTTTTTCAAAGAGCGAAGAAGAGCATGCCCTATATTTAGGGACATTTTGAGGACTCTCAAACCACACCAGCTTAAGGCGAAATTCTCCAAATGTCACTTTTCGAGAAAGGACGTGAAATTTCTAGGGCATGTGGTGAATAGAATAGCGGTGGATCCCGCAAAATTAGTTGTAGTTCAAGATTGGAAAGTTCCAAGAAATGCAATGGAGGTGAGAAGTTTTCTTGGTTTAGCGGGTTACTATAGGAAGTTTTTTAAGGACTTCGCAAGGATATCAGCCCCGCTCACCAGACTGACGAAGAAGAATCTGAAGTATTGATTGTGAGGATGCTTTTCAACGATTAAAGAGGGCTCTGACAACAGCCCTAGTTTTGGCATTGCCTGATGGGAGCAAGGTGTTTACGGTGTATACTGGTGCATGTGTTACAAGACTCGGTGTCGTCTTGATGTAGGAGGGAAGGGTGGTATGCTATGGTAGTAGATAGTTGAAGGTTCATGAGAGGAACTACCCTACCAATGATTTGGAGTTGGCTGCTATAGTGTTCACACTTAAGAATTAGCGGCATTATCTCTTGGGAGAAAGGTTCAAGTTATACACGGACCATAACTCGCTCAGTTATCTGTTCTCGCAGAAGGGTCTCAATTTGAGACAGCAGAATGGATGGAGTTCCTAGCATCCTATAATTTTGAGATTGCTTATACCTCTAGCAAGGGTAATGTAGTGGCGGACGCATTGAGTAGGCAGAGGATGACATTGAGTCCTCTATTCGTAGAGAGTCGGAGTTTGGAGTATATATCAACCTTCGATTTTAGGCCATGTACGGATCTTACACTTGGTTTGTTGGCATCTCTAGTGGTGCGACCTACTCTTACGGATTAGATAGGATCTTCGCAGCAAGAGGATCCACAGATAGCAGACATCTTAGATAAGCTTAGTAAAGTGGAGACTTCTAGTCACCTTAGTAGATATTCTGTGGATGATAAAGGGTGGCGATGAGATGGCTGGCTTTGTGTTCCTCGAGTTGGGAGTCTGTTGAAGATAGTCCTTGAGGAAGCCCATAATTCTAGGATGACTATCCATCCGGGCTGCGATAAGATGTATCGAGATATGAGGAGGATTTTCTTTTGGGCTGGGATGAAGAAAGATGTAGCAGATTTTGTAGCTCAATGCTTAATACGCCCGCAAGTTATAGCTGAACAGAAAAAGCCTGGCGGTTTGCTTCGTCCTTTAGAGGTCCCATAGTGGAAGTGGGCGAGCGTCTATATGGATTTCATCGATGGTTTGCCTAGATCAAGGAAAGGAAATACCAGCATCTGGGTTATAGTAGACGAGCTTACTAAGAGCGCTCATTTTATTTCTGTTAAGAGCAAGAGGACGACAACATGGTTGACATCAGGTTATCTTCGTGAGATAGTCCGTCTACATGGAGTACCTTCTAGCATAGTCAGTGATCGTGATCCCATCTTCACTAGTGAGTTCTGGAAGAGGCATTAGGAACTCAGTTATGTTTGAGCACCGCATATCACCCTCAGACGGATGGACAGGCTGAAGGGTGAATAGAGTTCTTGAGGATCTTTTGAGGCTGTGTATCCTCGACTTCGGAGGGACTTGGGAGGCACACCTTCCACTGGTGGAGTTCGCCTACAACAACGGTTATCAGGCTAGTATTGGCATGGCACACTTCGAGGCACTATATAAATGACCTTGCAGATCACCGACTTGCCAATGGGAGTCTACAAATAGGCTTCTTCTGGGACCTGAGATGATTAGAGAGACTTCAGAGAAGATTGAACTTATCTACATACGTATGAAGACAGCTCAGAACATGCAAAAGTCCTACGCTGACAAGAAAGGACTGACATTGAGTTTGACATAGGAGACATGGTCTTCATCAAAGTATCACTGTTGAAGAATGTGGTTCGTTTTGGATCTGTAGGGAAGTTGGGACCAAGGTTTGTATGGTCGTTTCCCATAGTAGATAGGATAGGTCAGATGGCCTATAGGGTGAGATTACCAGAGAGGTTGGTGGGTGTTCATGATGTTTTCCATATTTCCCATATTTGGAAATGTCTGCACGACACGGCAGAGGTAGTTGAGCCGAGCATGTTTAAGTAAGTAGAGATAGAAAGGGAGGTGAGAGTTAGACGAGTTCCTACCCGTATACTCGGATCATAGGTTAAGAAGCTACATAACAGAGAGGTCAGGTTGATGAAAATACAATGGGGAGAAGACAACGAGGATGAAACTTAGGAGACTGAGGACAAGATTCGCGCTTCGTACCCTTTTCTTTTAAGGGTATGTTCTTAACTTCTTTTTCCAAGCTTTTATTTGTACTTGCTTCTATCATTCTGTGTATCCTATCCATCGAATCTTCTACCTTTAGGTAGAAAACCAATGGGTGTAAACATGTGTTTGAGACATGTTATGTTTGATGGATGCAAGTGGATGCAAGTGTTTGCTAATGGTTGCTTGTGGATGCATATACACACACACTAGGCACTAGATCGGCTCAACCACTTGCATATTGCATATGGATGTGTGTTCATTATGATTTTATATGGATGAAAATGGATGTATCATCATATTGTTGTTGCATTTGGACGAATGATTGTGCACACATATAGAGCTTACATGTTATACTAGGATTATTTGTATACATTTTGGTTACATGGCACGAACATAAATTTCATTAAGGAGGTCAACTGAATCAGTCGACCACCTAATTTTTGCATTAGTGTAGGAACATATACACACGCCATTTCATATGTTCATACAAGCATTAGAAAAATCTTAAGGACAATAGATGCTTCTGGATGATGGATGAGTAGATGGTTGTGGTTGTTAGGATAATAACATTCTTCTTAACTTGGAGATTTCGAGGGCAAAATCCTTTAAGTAGGGGAGAATGTAACACCCCGTAATTTTAAAGAACATTAATAAAATAAACAATACTTAATTTAATTTTGGGAATTAAGTAAAACGAACTATAGCATTGTGTTCGTCTCGGAATTCTAGTCTAGATAGACTATGAGTTTGCATAAAACGGACATCGTATGAAGAAGATATTAAGGTTAGAAGTTTGTATACATATAAGAGAAATATATATAAACAAATCAAACCAGAATTTAGATTCCTCTCTTGACCCTTGACCCTTGACAATGGCGTCCTCTTCCTCTAGTCTTGATTTGTCTTCTTTACTTGATTCCTCTCTTCCTTCTTTTCCTGCTCGTCCCCAACCCCCTCTTGATCCTCCTCCAATTGTTGACTCTCTTAGGGCACCTTCTTCGGGTGTTCTTGCTGATGCAATTTCATCTCTTGTTAATCATGTTCTTTATTTGCATAAATCTTTATTCGATACTAATCTGTTTGATAATCCTTTGTTTGTGGAAATCTCTAATCCCAATAAATCTGATCCTATTGTTGAGACTTTTGGCACTATGGATAATGAGAAATTAAAAGGTATTTAGTCAAGCACATTTAATGATCTTACTTCTGATGTTAATCGAGGAACAACTGATAGTGATTATGTTATGGCTGATCGCTCTAAAGCACCTGATCATTCAATGGCTACAGGAGGTGCTAATCCCTCTTTTTCTGAGTTAACCAATTCATCGAACGTCATCAAGAACCCTGCTTCGTTCATAAAATCAGATTATCTTTCCCTCTTCAAATCTTTACCTCGTAATGTTGGTTCATACAAGCCCTTGGAGTTTGAGAAGGTCAAGGATAAAGCGAAGAGTTCTCCCTAAGATTATTAAAGAAGAAGGTATGAAATATTGGCATCATTATCTAGTGGGTTTCTTTCTTGAGGATCTTTATCATATCTGTCTATTACAAAAAAAAATCGTAGTTTTTGGACCTTAAAAGGTGATGTGGACATTAAATCAGATGGTATTTGGTTTTATTTCAAGTTTTATAATGATTTAGATAGGGAGAAAATTTTGAAAGCTGACCCCATATTCATTAGAAGGTCGTATGTTCATAATTACAAGATGGGATCCATCAATTGGTAATGCACATTCGCAAATTAAGAGAGTACCCATATGGATTCACCTACACCGTATTCCTCTGTTATTATGGACACTGATGGGTATTGATTGGTTAGCTTGTCAAATTGGGAAGCTTATATGTTTTGATACTAACACAGAGAAGATGCATAGGATAAAATATAGAAAAGTGCTTGTTGAAGTTGAAGCAAATTCTCAATTACCCCACTATATTGAGTTAGAGATCTTGGGGATCACTGTCCTCCTGTCATTGTTTCATATGACTGGAAACCTAGCATATGCACTCATTGTAAGGTTTTTGGTCATGCAATTGTTCAATGTGATATTCATAGCAAGGTTGATGTTAATTCTGGTTGTCCAGACGTAGTTGATGTAGAACAAAGGAAAACTACTGTAAATGTGGGTGAGGATAATGCAAGGCATAGAGCTCCAGTGCAAAATAATGAGTATGGTTGGATTAAGGTTGTAAATAAGAAAAAACAAGTGTGGAAGAGAAAATTGGGTAAATTTGGAACTGATGTGCAAAAAGAAGTCAGTGAAGCTATGGAGAATGTTGCTGAGATTAAGAGTAATGGTTTTTCAGAATCACATCAACTAATAAATAATGAAGAGAGTATGGATGTTAATACATCAACTTTAGGCAGGGGAATCAGAATATTGTGATAGTTGATGAAGCTGTAAACTGTGTTGTGCAGAGGAAAGAGAATCAAAATAGTGGAAATAATTCTAATGTTGTCAATAAGCAAAAAGGCAAGCAAGTTAGTGAGGTTTCTTTTAATGAACCTGTGAAAAATGAATTTATTTTTGATAATCCCTTTTCCTCTCTTCATAACTTATCTACCTCGGCCACCTCTGCTTCATTATTACCTCATACTAATCAAAATTTGTCTTCCTCTCATAATTCCTTGTTATGTTCCTCTAGTTTCTCTTCATCGTCTAGTAATAAAGCAAGTGATTCTTCCTTTAGCCTTCATATTCCTTCAAGCTCTTCATTTAGTCGCAAACTTAATGATCCAATTGGCCTCTCTACTTCCTTGTATTCCCATTTAGCTCCTCCTAAAGCTATCATTCTTCCTCCACCTCATAATCAAACCAATGATAATGTTGCCACTAATGACTCATTCTCTTCAGTTTTTAATGAAAAAGGACTTTACTTCGATTCCTCCTAAGTCTATGATCAGTGATTTTCTGGCTTCTGCTTATAAGTCCACTTCAAAGTCAAAGAAAGGTAGGAAAAAGAAATCAAATTTGAGTTCAGCTGAAAATGATGAAGTTAATGAAGGTGTTGAATTTAAAAAAGAGGAAATTTTGCCTTTGGGAAGTCAGAAATTTCAATCAAAAAGAATTACAAGGAAGAATCTTACTCCTACAATAGATCCCCTTAAAGATAAGACATGATGCACAACATATGTTTCTGGAATATAAGAGGGTTGAATCTTCCCTC
This sequence comes from Allium sativum, assembly GCA_030737875.1. Taxonomy (NCBI): domain Eukaryota; kingdom Viridiplantae; phylum Streptophyta; class Magnoliopsida; order Asparagales; family Amaryllidaceae; genus Allium; species Allium sativum. Next base: position 778,970,840 of record CM060926.1, read on the forward strand.
AAAGCAAAGTGAGGTCAAATTCTTCATTCAAGATAAGAATGTAGAGTTGATGTGTTTGTCTGAAACTAAGCTTGAATTGTTTTCTACCTCTAAAGCAGCTTCATTCATATCTCCAAGATGGAAGTTCGATCATAATCTTGTTGATGCAAATTTTGGTCGACTTCTAACTTTTTGGAATCCGTTGTTTTTCAATCTTTCTAAATTATCCTCTTTTGATCAATATATTCACTATAAGTGTGCATATTTGCCTTCTAATTCCATTTTCTTTCTCACATCTGTTTATGCAAACAATGCTTCTTCTTTTAGGCTTATTTTTCTTAATAAACTTTGTCATCTCCATTCTCAAAGTGACCCTTCGATTTTGGGAGGGTATTTTAACTGTATGTTTTCTTCTTCTCAAAAGATGGGTGGTTGTGCTCTCTCAATTAATGTCATAGCTCCTCTTAACCAAGCTATCATTAAATCCAATTTGATTCCTCTTAATAGCTTTGGTCCTTCTTTCACATGGTCGAATAAAAGTCATTCTGGATCTCCAACTTTGTGCAAACTTGATCACATTTTTGTTAACTCTTCCTAAATCAAACCAGAATTTCAAAAAAATATTCGAATCCAAGAAGCGGGAGACTAACGCGAGATTAAGACCCGTTGGGGGTCGACCCATACCGCAGGGGGTTGACCTATGGGTCGACCCACATAAGGGTGTGTCGATTAGGGGTGAGCATTATTTGGTTCAACCAAATAAACCAACCAAACTAATTTATTTTGGTCGGTTTGGTTTAAAAATTAGATTGGTTTGTAATTGGTTCGGAATATTTTTTAGTTCGGTTACTAGTTTAACCAAATTAACCAAACTTCTATTATACTTTCAGAATTATCCATGTTATAATAAATATTTTAGATTAGATTTGTTATCCAAGTAAATTTTACTCATCACGTACGTATCAAAATTACTATTAGAAAGCATAAGTGTCATAAATAATAATAGTCTAATCATATATTTATGATTTATTCAAATTATAGTTAATACTATAGACGTAAGGTATAAAATATTTTTAGTTTGGTTAAATCGGATAACCAACCAAACTTAATTTGGTTGGTTTGGTTTGGTTTTCAGTTTTATAGGTTTTAGTTTGGTTTGACAATTTTCATCATCGGATAAACCAAACCAACCAAACGCTCATCCCTAGTGTCGACCCAAGGGTCGACCCAGGGGTCAACCCACCCCAGATCTGGCCAAGTTCATTTTCTGAACCTGGACTTGTTTGTTTGCGATATTCGTTGGAAAAAGTCTATATAAAGGCCAGCATTTCTATCATTTTCTACACCAAAAACAACGGAGATAAGGAGATGCTGCCTCAGCTTGGATTGAATTAGACTACTTTCTTTAACAATAGCGTATACACACATCATGCATATTTCTTTTACTTAGATCCAATCTCTGTGAGTTCATGTTAGTTTTAAATATAAAAATTTAACTGTAAACTTGACATGTTAATAAACCGAATCTGAGCCTATACATGTTAGGAAACTGATTTATACCTAAACAGATCTGCTATAATTACATGTAATTTTCCATACACCTATATTGTGGTTTAGTTGTTATTATATGCCTTTTTTTTGCCTATTTCTGTTGTTCTCCCTCTCTTATTCCCTTTTTTATTTTATAAGCCTAGGCTACCTTCGAGCTTAGTCCAACCTTGTAAGAGACATACGTATGAACGAAATTAGGAAAATTTGGGGAATAATTGGAATTAAAATAAAAGAGGGAAATTTGGGGAATACCTTATATTATGGAATATGACTGTAATTTGGGGGTGTATGAACATGTAAATCTGTAGGCTTAATTCAAAGATTAAGCAGAACATGTTAATGAAACTGTATGTCACCCGTGTAACCTATTAAATCTATGGGGTTAAGTAAAACTGTTTAATCTGTTGGGGTTAATTAAACTTGTTTAATCTGTTAGGTTTGTATGAACACTGTTAACCCGTGAAAACTTAACCTGTTGAATTTGTGGAGGTTAGGCTGTAAGACTTAACCTATGGAAATCCTAGTTGATTGGGGGCACAAATTTAGGGGTTTGAGTTGTGTCATTTGTTGTGTGGGACCCATATTAGCCAATAACCCATTTTGGTATTAAACGGGGACCCCACACTAGGTGGGGGTCAGGGCATGCTTGCTGAGCTAATTGTAAGAGGTTCATCTGGGATGGGTTATTTTGATGGCGCTTTCCAACGGGGTCATGTGCGTGCATGGGTCCGGCCTGCCTGGGAAAATAAGCCGCTGTAACATCTGTAAATAAGTCTGTGTCCTTCCGTAAGTTGCTATTTTAGGAAGTAATACACCCTACTATGGGGTCGGCACAGGGTATTTACGTGTTAGGGAGCCGATCGCATGGGGGTAGTAATTAGGGTACATCTAGTCATGTTTAGGAACCTGTTATTTCTGTTTGGGGTAACACCCGTTATTTCTGTTTTGGTACCTGTTATTACTGTTTGAGGTAAAACCCGTTACTAGAAGTACACCTAAGACTACCATTATGTTTCTATTGGGATTATTCTATTTCTGTTAAGTAATTGGAAAACACTTGATCCGATATACTAGTATTGGTGAAGAGAAAGTAGTTGAGAAGCATAGATTATCCTATTCATTTTGTTTATCTTGTTCATTCTGTTTTTCTTGTTCATTCTGTTTATCCTGTTCATTCTATTTATCTTGTTTATACCTATTATATATTATATTTATCTCTCATCCAGTTTATTTTATTGTCTTGATACTTTTATTTCTTTATATGTTAAAAGTCACTGGACTCGCCAGAATTTATGTCTAACCCGTTTTGTTTCTTTTCTCTCTCTCTTCCTTCCCCCTTCAGGTTCTCAGGGTGGGAACGCTTAGGCTTGATTAGGATTCTCTCTTCTGTTTGTGCTTGGATTTGGATCTGCATTGATGTATCGCTTTGACTACTTGTCTACTTGTTTATGGCTACTTATGGGGATTATGATTTTTCATTTCTGTACTCTGATGGTTTTTAGTGCAAGACAGATGCTTTTATTTGATGTATTTTGTTCCAGTATTTTAGTATGATGTTGTGGCTAGATTTTTAGACCATGATGTTTTCTATTGAAAAATAAAGTTTTAAATTTCCACTACTATTTTATATATCTTTCTTGTGAGATTCTGTTTCTGTTTATCTATAACGCTTCACAAAACTTAATGCATTCTGATAAAGAGTGATATTAACGGACGTGTGGTGTCACACATTACTTCGGTGTGTAGCCCACAATGACGCCGACCATGTGTTGTTGGACGTGCACGAAGGGGAGTGTGGCGATCAAATTGGCGGACAAACTCTATCAAGGAGGATTATTATATATGGCTACTTCTGGCCCACACTCGATCAAGACGCCGCAAACTATGCCCATAAGTGATATTGATGCTAAAAAAATTCAAAGGTTCTAAGAGCCTCGCCTATCGAGCTAAAGCAAATGGGCAGTCCTTGGTCGTTCGCCATGTGGGGGGTAGATATCATCGGGACTCTTCCTATGGCTAGAGGTGGGACATGCTACGCCATCGTCGTAGTTGATTACTTCACCAGATGGGCAGAAGTCGAAGCCCTCACTACAATCACTACCAAAAAATAATCAATTTCGTCGTCCATAATGTCATTACCCGTTATGGAGTCCCTAGGCCATCATCTCTGATAACGGGGCTCAGTTTGAGAGCGCAGAGTTCAAGACTTTCTACCGACTGAACAACATCAAAAAGAGATTCTCAGCAGTGGCTCATCCTCAGGAAAATGGGCAAGTCGAGGTTGTCAACAACGTGATCAAATCCATCGTCAAGAAGCATTTGGATAAAGACAGTGGCTTGTGGGCAGATGAGCTCCCTCTGGCCCTATAGGCCTACCGGACCACCCATAAGTTAGCAACTGGCAATACTCCATTTTCCCTTGCCTATGGATCTGAAGCCGTTATTCCAATTGAGCTAAAGATTCAATCTCATCGAGTTACTTATTATTATCTGAAGACCAACCAAGTCTCACTCTTAGAGTCACTCGACTTGCGCGAAGAGAAAAGGAACGAAGCTGAGCTCAGAGATGCCGCCCTACGCCAGCGAGTAGCTCGATACTTCAATTATAAAGTCCGCCTTAAGGACCTCAACATCAGCGACCTCATCCTAAAACAGATCTTTCCACACCGAGTGGTTCAGTCCTCGCTAGGAAGGCCCATATGCATACAACAAAGGCTCAGAGACGAGACCTTCAAGCTAACTACCGTCAATTGTGCCAAATTCCCGAGGGCATGGAACAGTGAACATATTCGTTACTACTTCATACAACTTAGTGTTCAGATTTTCCGCTTTCCAACAATGTTTTGTTTTATTTAAATTCAGGGCATTGTAAGGGCTTTTACTGCCAAATTTATTAGTAAAGTTGATGTTCAATTCCTGTGTTCTGAATGTGTTTTCTCTCTTCATGATATGTTTTATTGACAATCATAACTAGCTTGCACACACAAACACACAACACCGGATCGACACCCTGAGCATGGGAGCCGGTACTGCCACTCGATTCTCGAATCAACGATGAGACGGAGTATAAATAACACCACTCGAGTCTCGGACTAACGACGATACCGAATATAAATAACACCACTCAGGTCTCGAGTCAACGACGAGACCGAGTGTAACGACCCAGAAAATCTGAACCAATTTAAAAATTTTAAATTGGCTAAAATAATGGATTTTAAATATTTAAAATAAATATTTTAAATAAGTAAGATGAAAAGTGAGTTTGAATCGACCATTGAAAACGAATATAATTAATTATAATTATAAACAAGGCCTGAAATGGCGCTGCAGTTTCAAAAATTGAATTCAAATTTTGTCGGACTATACCGGGTGCAAAACAAAACGGATTTTAGTGAAACCAAAAATATTTAAATTTGTTAGTGAATAACTTTCTAACGAATCTGAAAAATCGAATTTTCATAGCGGAAAGCAAAAGTTATGGCCGAATGAATTTTCAGAACGGTCGCTATGGAATTTATATAGCCCGTGAAATTGGCCATTTTGCATACGACCTCGGAATTCGAGGAAACCACTTTTGTTGGATCCGGGATGTGAAGTTATTACTAGGTTTCAAATTTCATAATTTTTGAAGCTAGTATATGAGCGTGACAAAGGAAAATGTGTTTTGGTCAATTATAGTTAAATTGGATCGACCAAAAATGGGCCTTTTTGCAAACGGTCTCAGAATTCGACGAAACTAGTTTTGTTGGGACCGTATCGTCAAAACATAGCTAGATTTATTTTTCTGGAATTTTTCGAATCAGTTTGTGGCCCTGTCAAATTGAAATGTACGTTCAAATCAAATATTGAATGTTTTATATTTTAAATTGAAGAAAAACTGACTGTAACAGTCGAATGGGCCTACGAAACATATCCCATTGTGTTCGGAATGGGGGTAAAACGCTAGGGATGACAGTCGTTGGGTTTGAAAAGGAGTTCATTTTCGAAAACACTATTTTAGAATTAAATAAACCTCCCGGCCAATAGAAATTTTCTTTCATTAATTTAAAAAAAAAAATCAAAAACCCTCCATCGTTCAGAGAAACCGACGATCGTCGTCGTTCACCCCTTTCCGCCCACGCCGCTGCCGCTACAGGCCGTTCCAGACCCTGCCACCACCGCCGTTCACTCCGCCTCCCCTCCTCTACAAATCCGACCCATCGCCGACCCCCATCGCCTCCGCCATCGCCGGAATCGCCCCCACGAAGTTCCAACCTTCCCATCGCCAGATCTGCTCCGATCCGCCACCATCTCCGACCCCACCACCAGCGACCTGACGCCCTCGACCTCCTCTACGACGCCATCACCTCCGATCAGACCCACGACGCACGGATTTCGCGAAAACAGCGAATCCCCTTTTGAACGAACAATAAAGGTAATTCCTTTATACGTTTTAAACACTTTTAAGTGTTGCAAACTTTGAAAAATCATATCTTTTTGCTTCGTTAACGAAATTCGATGAAATAGGAAACATCGTGACCGTGTGGGTGCCTTCTACATTTTAGAAGAGACCGCATATTTTTCTGAGCCTTCTGCTATTTTTGGTGGAGTGGAACCCAATGTGAGATTTCTGATTTAAAAACAATATGGAAAACGATGATGTATAAATTATATAGTCGATGTATGAGTTATATAAGCGTTGTACACCTCTTGTATAAGCGTTGTATAAGTTGTACGTTCGATGTATAAGTTATATATGCGTTGTAAAAATTATATATGTGTTGAAATAAAAGTGAATTGCTATATATATAAATATATATATATATACGCCTCTCGTCCACAAACCATGGACGATATTTATTTATTGTGATTGGTGTGAAAATTGATTGATAGCGAATGATTGTTTGGGATTGTTTGTGGTTGATATTGATTGATTGAGGTTGAAAAATACCCGTTTGTGGTTGAGAAATATTTGGTTGAAACCACATAGGATTAGTTTGTGGAAATGAAATAAATATATACATGCCGCCTGCGTGCGAACTAGATGCATGATCCCCATTGTCAAAAACCGCGAGGTTTTAACGTAGAGCGAGGAGCCGTACTAGGGACGGTCCCGGTTTTAACTACTCTGCCGTTATGCTGCCGAAATTTTGAATAATATTCATGTGTTTGAATTATTTTCATTTACTAAAACTATATTTATTCATTGAATAGAAAACCTTCATGTGTTGAATCGATATTCATTCGTTGAATGGTATTCGCGTTTTAAATATAAAAATCACATTTTTATCTATATATAGAAACTATAGGAAACCTTCATGTGTTGAATCGATATTCATTCGTTGATTAGAAATTCATGTGTTGAATGGTATTCGCGTTTTAAATATAAAAATCACATTTTTATCTATATATAGAAACTATAGGAAACCTTCATGTGTTGAATCGATATTCATTCGTTGATTTGAAATTCATGTGTTGAATGGTATTCATATTTTGAAATAAATTATTTGATAATAAAAATCACCTTTTATCGACTATATGAACTGTGTAAAATAATCTCGTTTTGAAAGAAATTGTTTTATAAGAAAAATCCTATTTTTATCACCGATATAAACTATATAAAATAGCAGTGTTTTGAAATGAATTGTTTTACAATAAAAATCACATTTTTATTATATACACGAATTGTTGAAATGTGAAGTGTTAAAAATAGCCACTCGTTCAAATAAATATATATATGAGTTGAAATATTCATTAATTAGCTAATGATATGATTTTTGCCTATACATGTAACAGTAGAATGAATGGTGTTTTTAAACCAAATGGAATCAAATATGAAGTTGAATAGAAAATGATAAATGATAAGAACTGTATATATGTACATGCATATTTATTGAACAGGTTATAGCAAAGGGGCTAGAGAAGAGGAATAAAATTTTGTGCCCGACAAATAGGTACACATTTACTGTTTTGTTTGGGTGATGATTTTATGAGCCTGTTGGCTAGCCGCTTGGCTTTTTCTTTTTCTTTTTGACATGAGACGCTCGTGTTGCTATTTGGGAATTTTCCCAGCCCCTCCCGTACAAAGGAGGTTATGGCGAAATTTTCCAAAATTTTAAGGCGTTAGTGTAATATTTGAAGTGAAAACGATATTGAAATTATTGAATGAACTATATTTATATAAATATATAAATATAAATAAAATTAAAACGAAACATGGCCGTGCAGTTCGTGTTTTGGAACCGTGTTTTCAAACAACTAGTACGGGAAATCCGACCATTGGATTCTCCCGAAACCGCAACCGTCGGGGTCGCCTTGGAAATATCTTTCCAACGGCACCAACCTTGAAAAAAATCCAACGGTTGGATTGTCTGGAATGTTTAATTCAAGTCTGAAGAAAAACAGCGTCAGAAACGATTATATTTAAACATATATATAAATATAATTATATTTAATCGAATAACGACGCTGCAGTTCGTATTTTGAAATCGAAACTTCAAACGATTGTACCGGGAGATCCGACCGTCGGATTTTCCCGAAACTGGAACCGTTGGATTCGTTTTGAAAAGACCTTTCTAATGATATAAATTGTGTGAAGATCCAACGGTTAGATTTCCAGATATGTGTAAATCAAATCTGAAGAAAAACAGCGCCACGGCCGCGTTATGGCCCGAAGCATCGTTTTGAATAAATTGGCTATTTTAAAATAAATAAAAATAGCGATAAATCGTTATAAAATATCATAAACGATATGGAATGGAAATAAACTGAGTTTGCTTGATTTATGTGATATTTGATGGTCGAATGTGTTTGGTGTGAAAATTACATTAAAGAACAAAATTGGTGTTGTCGAATGATTTAACCATTGAAATAAATTTCTTTGAAATTCTAAATATACGTGAATTATTTGAAAAGGCCGAGTTGATTCTCATTTCGAATAATTGACCGACGATTGAAATTCGAAGATGAAGACGGTGGTCGAAGACCGGAGATCTTCACCTCGTTTGGATGGTAACCGAGGTCCTGATTGGGAGGCATCCCGAAATATGGATAATGAGTGGTGACCGTCCAGACGTACGTGGTGATTGATGGGTTTGCGAGGTATTTAGTGCCTCCGGTTTCGTTCAGACCCAGAACGGACTTGTAAATGGACTGTGTGTCTGACATTGGAGTTTATTCCGTGTTGATTGATTTCTGTTAAATATACATCTGTTTGGCGGCGGAGAATTTATTCTTTTGCTTAACGCCCTTCTCTGAGACGCACGAGCTCAGAGGTTGTATATCGATGGACATCAGTCGCACGACATAAATTGCTAGTGTGACATACCTAAGTGGCAAATGATCAGGGCTTCTGTTGAAAAGCAAAGTCTTGTGGTGATGATCAAAGCCCCGCCTGTGTGGCGTAGCTTTGTGTATAACGTGAAATCGCGAGCCTCACACCCCGGTATGAACCAGAAACGGGAGCAGGACCTCAGGGAGGGCATGCGTTTCCTTCTAGCTAGGGTGGTGTCAGTGACCTACCAGCCCTGACATTTATATACTTTTCACCTGTGTGGTTGTTGCTGTTGCGAGGCACCTCGGTTAGATCGGACGTTCCGGGTCCGATGGAGTCATTCGTTGGCTCGTTTACGCCCCCAAAGGGCGGGGAAACGTATCGTTCAGGCATTTTAATCCACATCGGTGGACCGGCCCTGACGATCCACGGGTCACTCGAGCTCTGATCCTAAGACATGGGCTAGATTGTCTCGAATTCGATAAGGACTATCTTTTGCCTTGGTTCATGAAGGAAATCCAATTCCCAAATACGACATCGTGCGGTTTTGATTGTATATATATATATATATATATATATATATATATATATATGGCGACATGATATATGGTACCCATGCCACCTATGATTGATAGTTATGATTTGAAATTGTTTTCAAAACATATAGACACTAGCAATAATATCAAATGCCTTTTTTTTATTCGTACCAAGCATATTTTGGCCGTTATAAGGTAAAAACTCTATCCTCCGGTTTGCGTTGCATTGTGTGATGGGAACTGAGTCTTATAACGGCTTCATTTTTACAAAAAAGCATAGCGATGTTTAAAAGAAAGATTTGTTTTAAAGCACTGGCAATCCAATGGAGTAAACCCGTTCCACGAAAGTGGCATGGTCCTGAGATTGGCCAAATTATATATGTGTTGAGTAGATTTCTCATACCAGTCCCATGACTGACTCGTAGTTTGTTTCACTTTCAAACTCGGGTGCCCCTTTTTCTACTCGGGCAGCCTTGTATTCAGGTTTAGCTGGTTCTTTCTAGATAGCTGGAGCTGAAGATGGATTCTATCATTTATCTCTTTTTATGTTGTTCAGCTCCTATTGTACATATTTTGTTTGTTTTTCGCTGTAGACATTTATGTATAGCTGAACTGTATTTTTTCTAAGTAAGGTCCTATATATTGTGTAACTCTGATGATTACTTTTATCCAGTATATTCTATTGTTCATTATCTGGTGTATTTATTTAATTATGTTCTGCTATTATCAGTTTCTATGTTATATTCCAAGGATAACCCTTGCCTCCGTCGGTACGGGGTTCGGGGTCGTCTCAACGTGGTATCAGAGCTTTGGTTAAGCTTAGTTCTGGAATATAACATTTGAACGAACTCGTCAGAAATAGAACCAGTAGTGTTCTAGGACGGGTAACTCTATACAGACAGGATCAGCAATATCCTAGTAGGAGTAAAGCAGAATGAAATTACACCTCGATAGGCACATATACATTTGAAGTATGTGTTTCTATATTTTAAATTATCTTTTCTGTGACCTGACACTTGATCTGCTAATTGCAGAAGTACTAGAAAAATGAGTGTCAGAAACAGGAGAAATGCAGAACCCGATCTAGAGGCTCTATTAAAGAGATATCGAAATCTGAACGGAGCACAATTCTCGGGCAATGAATCTATAATTCAGACTCAAGCTTGGGTGAGCTCTGTAGAAAGAATTTTTGAGCGTATCCAGTTGAGAGATGATCAGAAAAGATTAGTAGCCTCTTGGGCGCTCAAAGAAGAAGCTTTAATCTGGTGGGAAACGATCATCAAAGATAATCCAGAAGGTGATATCACCTGGGACAGATTCAAAGTGATTTTCCTAGAAAGATTTACTCCTCCTGAAGCGACAGAGCGGTTGTGTGATGAATTTTCTTATCTAATACAAGGTGATATGACCGTCCTAGAATATCATAAGAAATTCAACGAACTTGCTCACTTTGCTCCTCATCTGATTCAAGATCCAAAGAGGAAAAATCTGAAATTTATTCATGGCCTGCAAAGGAGATATCAGAATAGTGTAATTAGAAATGTGAAGCTTCCTTTTTCTGAAATGATATACATGGCTTATCAGTATTAAGATCTCCATAAGAAAGGAATGTTGCGCGACGAAGAAGAAGTTCGTTGTAGTGACAAAGAAGAGTCGGAAACTGATATTCCTGAAGCCAGTATGAGGTCTGAGGTCAATAAGAAGCCCAGTGCCAAGAGGAAAAGGGCCAGATCTGGGAAAGAACCCGTAACGACCGCCGTATGCAATAACTGCCATAAGCCAGGGCATTTTCAGGGGAATTGCAATCCCTCGAAAAAGCGAACAAAGAGTGGATCTAAATCCAAGGAGAGATTTCAAGAGAATAGAAAATGTGGCAGATGTCATCAGACGGGTCATCTTTTAAAGGCCTGCCCGCTATTCAGAAAACCTGGAACAGTACATGTAAATGAAGTGGCAGAGGTGCCTGCATCTTCGTCTGCTCAGGAAAGGGCTGATGTCTTAGAAGGAACGCTTACTGTCAAAAACATTCCAGTCAAAGTACTGTTTGACACAGGCGCGTCGCGGAGCTTCATTTCCAAAGAGGCAGCTAAGAAACTGGATTTAAATTTGAAGAAGCTCAAGGAACCAATGACTGTCCAGAATCCGGTTGGGGTTCCATTGATCTCAGTTGGATTTGTGGAGTGCCAGTTCCTTTCTCTCGTTGTCGGTTTCCTACCATCGCGGTCGTCATGAATTTTAAAGAGTTTGATCTTATCTTGGGGTTAGACTGGTTGACCAAATATGAAGCTGAAGTTAAATGCACCGACAGAGTGGTAAAGGCGAAGATTAAATCAGGTGATTATATAACCATTCCCTGTGAAGGTCAGAATTCTAATAGAAAAGACTTCTGGGCAGCTTTGAATGTTTCTCCAGCCCAAATAGAAAATATCCCTGAAGTTGCAAAGAATATTCCCGACCTAGTGAAAGACATTCCTGTCGTCGAGAACTATGCGGATGTATTCGAAGAAGTTGTTCGCTTACCTCCGCAGAGAGAAATAGATTTCAAGATTGCTTTGATTCCGAATGCAAGGTCGGTAGTTCACGCTATTCGAAGAATGTCCTTGAAAGAAAAAGAGGAATTAGACAATCAAACACGACAGCTAGTATGGAAAGGTCTGATCAGGCCTAGTTTCTCCGATTGGGGTGCAGCAGTGGTATTTGTCCCAAAATCTGACGGTACTCTACGGCTATGCGTGGACTATCGTGATCTGAACAAGCAGACAATAAAGAACAAATATCCATTGCCGCGGATTGATGATTTGTTGGATCGATTAAATGGCGCACAAGTATTCTCAAGGATGGACCTAGCTACAAGCTTCCACCAACTTCGAATTGCCGAAGAGTGTGTTCCAATGACAGCGTTCAGAGGTCCCGACTTATTCTATGAGTGGTTAGTAATGTCGTTCGGCTTATGTAACGCTCCCGCTTACTTCGTCGATCTAATGAACAGAGTATTCAGAGGAGTATTGAATAAATTTGTTCTGGTTTTTATTGATGATATTCTAATCTTCTCTAAATCAAAAGCCGAACATGAAAAACATTTGGAACAAGTTCTAGAAATTCTGAGAAGGAATGTATTGAAAGCAAAGTTTTCCAAATGTATATTCTGGCAAGATGAAGTGAAATTTCTGGGCCACGTCGTATCGAAAGAAGGAATTGCTGTGGATCCAAGCAAAATCACGGCTATTCAGAATTGGAAACAGCCCAGTACCCCCGCTGAAGTCCGCAGTTTTCTCGGATTGGCTAGCTATTACCGGAAGTTCGTTAAAAACTTTTCGAAAATATCTGGTCATTTAACGAAGCTTACAAAGAAGCACTCTAAATTCAAATGGACTCCAGAAAGTGAGGAGGCTTTCGAAGAGCTAAAGTTAAGATTAACGACAGCTCCAGTGTTAACCATCATCGATGGAAACCAGGATTTAAAAGTCTGGACTGATGCTTCTAGAGAAGGCCTTGGCGCAGTGTTAATGCAAAGGGGTCAAGTAATTGCTTATGCTAGCCGTCAACTGAAGCCGCACGAGAAGAACTACGTAACTCATGATCTTGAGTTATTGGCTATTGTGTTCGCTTTGAAAATCTGGAGACACTATCTTCTGGGTAAGAGATTTGAACTGTTTACAGATCACCAGTCGTTAAAGTACCTGTTCACTCAGAAGGACCTGAATCTGAGGCAGCAACGTTGGCTGGAGTTTCTTGCAGCATATGACTTTGAAATTATATATACTCCAGGGAAAGCCAATGTCATGGCCGATGTGTTAAGCCGAACGAATGAAATGATCGCTAGTTTTATTATCTCGACTTCGTTGATAGATAAAATATCTGCTCTTTAGGAGGATGATCACTTCATTCAGAAGATCAGAGGGATAATTCAACAAGGCGAACCCTCGAGTTTTCAAGTGGATAATGATGGAATTCTAAGGCTCAAAGGTCGAATATGTGTTCCTAACATTCCTGAGCTTCGGAAGGAAGTACTGGATGAATGCCACAAGTCGAAACTTAGTATCCATCCGGGAGTAAACAAAATGTACAATGACATTAAATGCACTTTCTGGTGGAAGTCGATGAAGAGGGACATTTCTTTATATGTTAGCCGATGCCCTACTTGCCAGCTAGTCAAAAGCGACCAACAGAAATTGGCTGGATTGTTACAACCACTAGAAGTTCCTGGTTGGAAGTGGGAACATATTTCAATGGATATCATTGATGGTCTGCCCAGAACCAGAAAAGGAAATGACAGTATTTGGGTGATCGTAGATCGCTTCACGAAGACCGCCCATTTCATACCTGTCAGATCAAACAGAACTGCTCAGAGTCTGGCGCAGATTTACTTCAAGGAAATAGTTAGACTACATGGAGTGCCGCTCAGTATAGTCAGTGATAGAGATACAATATTCACTAGCAAATTCTGGGAAGCATTTCAAGTCGAACTGGGAACGAAGTTGAACTTGAGCACCGCTTATCATCCTCAGACAGACGGTCAGACTGAAAGGGTGAATCGTATTTTAGAAGATCTATTGCGGGCTTGTGTTATAGATTTCGGTGGATCTTGGGAAGACAATCTGCATTTGGCTGAATTCTCTTATAACAACAGCTACCAGGCGAGTCTGACAATGTCGCCATTCGAAGCATTATACGGTAGACCGTGCCGATCTCCTGCTTGTTGGGTCGAACCCGGAAATAGACTTGTGTTGGGTCCTGATATGATTCGAGAAGCTGCCGACAAAGTCGATTTTATCAAGAAGCGATTACTCGCCGCTCAAAGCCGACAAAAGAGCTATGCCGATAGAAGAAGAAGAGATATATCCTTTGTTGTTGGCGACTATGTCTATTTGAAAGTATCGCCGATGAGAGGAGTTATCCGGTTCTGTAAAACTGGAAAGTTGGCGCCCAAATTCATTGGTCCGTTTCCTATTCTGGAACGGATCGGGACTCTCGCTTATAGGGTTAAACTGCCTGACTGGTTGCCTGGAGTTCATGATGTATTTCATATATCTCAACTTCGAAAGCACGTTCATGATCCAGACTTGATCGTGGAAGAAGCAGCTCAACAGGATATTGAAATTACTCCAGAATTAGCTGTGAGAAGAGAGCCGCTAAAGATTATCGGCAAAGAAACCAAAGAGCTGAGGAACAAGAAGGTTCACTTAGTCAAAGTGCAATGGAGTGGAGATCCGCGAGATTGTACTTGGGAAACTGAGGAGAGCATTTAGAAAGCTTATCCTAGATGCCGAGTGGATATCTCTGATTGACTCAGGTGCAAGGTACATTCGCCCTACTTTGCATTACCATTTAATTCTATACTCTATTGTTATTTTCTGTCCATGGATGTGAACTTTTAAATTCTATAGTCTGAGTGATTTTAAAAGAGTATAGAAAGTGATTAGTATATTTTTGAAAGGTCGAAAACAATTGGATTGGTTGGTTGTGTTGTGTGATTGTAGATTTATCAAACCACATTCGACTTTGTTCCTTTTCGGGGACGAAAAGTTTTAAGTGGGGGAGATTGTAACGACCCAGAAAATCTGAACCAATTTAAAAATTTTAAATTGGCTAAAATAATGGGTTTTAAATATTTAAAATAAATATTTTAAATAAGTAAGATGAAAAGTGAGTTTGAATCGACCATTGAAAACGAATATAATTAATTATAATTATAAACAAGGCCTGAAATGGCGCTGCAGTTTCAAAAATTGAATTCAAACTTTGTCGGACTATACCGGGTGCAAAACAAAACGGATTTTAGGGAAACCAAAAATATTTAAATCTGTTAGTGAATACCTTTCTAACGAATCTGAAAAATCGAATTTTCATAGCGGAAAGCAAAAGTTATGGCCGAATGAATTTTCAGAACGGTCGCTATGGAATTTATATAGCCTGTGAAATTGGCCATTTTGCATACGACCTCGGAATTCGACGAAACCACTTTTGTTGGATCCGGGATGTGAAGTTATTACTAGGTTTCAAATTTCATAATTTTTGAAGCTAGTATGTGAGCGTGGCAAAGGAAAATGTGTTTTGGTCAATTATAGTTAAATTGGATCGACCAAAAATGGGCCTTTTTGCAAACGGTCTCAGAATTCGACGAAACTAGTTTTGTTGGGACCGTATAGTCAAAACATAGCTAGATTTATTTTTCTGGAATTTTTCGAATCAGTTTGTGGCCCTGGCAAATTGAAATGTACGTTCAAATCAAATATTGAATGTTTTATATTTTAAATTGAAGAAAAACTGACTGTAACAGTCGAATGGGCCTACGAAACATATCCCATTGTGTTCGGAATGGGGGTAAAACGCTAGGGATGACAGTCGTTGGGTTTGAAAAGGAGTTCATTTTCGAAAACACTATTTTAGAATTAAATAAACCTCCTGGCCAATAGAAATTTTCTTTCATTAATTTAAAAAAAAAATCAAAAACCCTCCATCGTTCAGAGAAACCGACGATCGTCGTCGTTCACCCCTTTCCGCCCACGCCGTCGCCGCTACAGGCTGTTCCAGACCCTGCCACCACCGCCGTTCGCTCCGCCTCCCCCCCCCCCCTCTACAAATCCGACCCATCGCCGACCCCCATCGCCTCCGCCATCGCCGGAATCGCCCCCACGAAGTTCCAACCTTCCCATCGCCAGATCTGCTCCGATCCACCACCATCTCCGACCCCACCACCAGCGACCTGACGCCCTCGACCTCCTCTACGACGCCATCACCTCCGATCAGACCCACGACGCACGGATTTCGCGAAAACAGCGAATCCCCTTTTGAACGAACAATAAAGGTAATTCCTTTATACGTTTTAAACACTTTTAAGTGTTGCAAATTTTGAAAAATCATATCTTTTTGCTTCGTTAACGAAATTCGATGAAACAGGAAACATCGTGACCGTGTGGGTGCCTTCTACATTTTAGAAGAGACCGCATATTTTTCTGAGCCTTCTGCTATTTTTGGTGGAGTGGAACCCAATGTGAGATTTCTGATTTAAAAACAATATGGAAAACGATGATGTATAAATTATATAGTCGATGTATGAGTTATATAAGCGTTGTACACCTCTTGTATAAGCGTTGTATAAGTTGTACGTTCGATGTATAAGTTATATATGCGTTGTAAAAATTATATATGTGTTGAAATAAAAGTGAATTGCTATATATATATATATATACGCCCCTCGTCCACAAACCATGGACGATATTTATTGATTGTGATTGGTGTGAAAATTGATTGATAGCGAATGATTGTTTGGGATTGTTTGTGGTTGATATTGATTGATTGAGGTTGAAAAATACCCGTTTGTGGTTGAGAAATATTTGGTTGAAACCACATAGGATTAGTTTGTGGAAATGAAATAAATATATACATGCCGCCTGCGTGCGAACTAGATGCATGATCCCCATTGTCAAAAACCGCGAGGTTTTAAGGTAGAGCGAGGAGCCGTACTAGGGACGGTCCCGGTTTTTAACTACCCTGCTGTTATGCTGCCGAAATTTTGAATAATATTCATGTATTTGAATTATTTTCATTTACTAAAACTATATTTATTCATTGAATAGAAAACCTTCATGTGTTGAATCGATATTCATTCGTTGAATGGTATTCGCGTTTTAAATATAAAAATCACATTTTTATCTATATATAGAAACTATAGGAAACCTTCATGTGTTGAATCGATATTCATTCGTTGATTAGAAATTCATGTGTTGAATGGTATTCGCGTTTTAAATATAAAAATCACATTTTTATCTATATATAGAAACTATAGGAAACCTTCATGTGTTGAATCGATATTCATTCGTTGATTTGAAATTCATGTGTTGAATGGTATTCATATTTTGAAATAAATTGTTTGATAATAAAAATCACCTTTTATCGACTATATGAACTGTGTAAAATAATCTCGTTTTGAAAGAAATTGTTTTATAAGAAAAATCCTATTTGTATCACCGATATAAACTATATAAAATAGTAGTGTTTTGAAATGAATTGTTTTACAATAAAAATCACATTTTTATTATATACACGAATTGTTGAAATGTGAAGTGTTAAAAATAGCCACTCGTTCAAATAAATATATATATATGAGTTGAAATATTCATTAATTAGCCAATGATATGGTTTTTGCCTATACATGTAACAGTAGAATGAATGGTGTTTTTAAACCAAATGGAATCAAATATGAAGTTGAATAGAAAATGATAAATGATAAGAACTGTATATATGTACATGCATATTTATTGAACAGGTTATAGCAAAGGGGCTAGAGAAGAGGAATAAAATTTTGTGCCCGACAAATAGGTACACATTTACTGTTTTGTTTGGGTGATGATTTTATGAGCCTGTTGGCTAGCCGCTTGGCTTTTTCTTTTTGACATGAGACGCCCGTGTGGCTATTTGGGAATTTTCCCAGCCCCTCCCGTACAAAGGAGGTTATGGCGAAATTTTCCAAAATTTTAAGGCGTTAGTGTAATATTTGAAGTGAAAACGATATTGAAATTATTGAATGAACTATATTTATATAAATATATAAATATAAATAAAATTAAAACAAAACGTGGCCGTGCAGTTCGTGTTTTGGAACCGTGTTTTCAAACAACTAGTACGGGAAATCCGACCATTGGATTCTCCCGAAACCGCAACCGTCGGGGTCGCCTTGGAAATATCTTTCCAACGGCACCAACCTTGAAAAAATCCAACGGTTGGATTGTCTGGAATGTTTAATTCAAGTCTGAAGAAAAACAGCGCCAGAAACGATTATATTTATATATATATATATATATATATATATATAATTATATTTAATCGAATAACGACGCTGCAGTTCGTATTTTGAAATCGAAACTTCAAACGATTGTACCGGGAGATCCGACCGTCGGATTTTCCCGAAACTGGAACCGTTGGATTCGTTTTGAAAAGACTTTTCTAATGATATAAATTGTGTGAAGATCCAACGGTTAGATTTCCAGATATGTGTAAATCAAATCTGAAGAAAAACAGCGCCACGGCCGCGTTATGGCCCGAAGCGTCGTTTTGAATAAATTGGCTATTTTAAAATAAATAAAAATAGCGATAAATCGTTATAAAATATCATAAACGATATGGAATGGAAATAAACTGAGTTTGCTTGATTTATGTGATATTTGATGGTCGAATGTGTTTGGTGTGAAAATTACATTAAAGAACAAAATTGGTGTTGTCGAATGATTTAACCATTGAAATAAATTGCTTTGAAATTCTAAATATACGTGAATTATTTGAAAAGGCCGAGTTGATTCTCATTTCGAATAATTGACCGACGATTGAAATTCGAAGATGAAGACGGTGGTCGAAGACCGGAGATCTTCACCTCGTTTGGATGGTAACCGAGGTCCTGATTGGGAGGCATCCCGAAATATGGATAATGAGTGGTGACCGTCCAGACGTACGTGGTGATCGATGGGTTTGCGAGGTATTTAGTGCCTCCGGTTTCGTTCAGACCCAGAACGGACTTGTAAATGGACTGTGTGTCTGACATTGGAGTTTATTCCGTGTTGATTGATTTCTGTTAAATATACATCTGTTTGGCGGCGGAGAATTTATTCTTTTGCTTAACGCCCTTCTCTGAGACGCACGAGCTCAGAGGTTGTATATCGATGGACATCAGTCGCACGGCATAAATTGCTAGTGTGACATACCTAAGTGGCAAATGATCAGGGCTTCTGTTGAAAAGCAAAGTCTTGTGGTGATGATCAAAGCCCCGCCTGTGTGGCGTAGCTTTGTGTATAACGTGAAATCGCGAGCCTCACACCCCGGTATGAACCAGAAACGGGAGCAGGACCTCAGGGAGGGCATGCGTTTCCTTCTAGCTAGGGTGGTGTCAGTGACCTACCAGCCCTGACATTTATATACTTTTCACCTGTGTGGTTGTTGCTGTTGCGAGGCGCCTCGGTTAGATCGGACGTTCCGGGTCCGATGGAGTCATTCGTTGGCTCGTTTACGCCCCAAAGGGCGGGGAAACGTATCGTTCAGGCATTTTAATCCACATCGGTGGACCGGCCCTGACGATCCACGGGTCACTCGAGCTCTGATCCTGAGACATGGGCTAGATTGTCTCGAATTCGATAAGGACTATCTTTTGCCTTGGTTCATGAAGGAAATCCAATTCCCAAATACGACATCGTGCGGTTTTGATTGTGTATATATATATATATATGGTGACATGATATATGGTACCCATGCCACCTATGATTGATAGTTATGATTTGAAATTGTTTTCAAAACATATAGACACTAGCAATAATATCAAATGCCTTTGTTTTATTCGTACCAAGCATATTTTGGCCGTTATAAGGTAAAAACTCTATCCTCCGGTTTGCGTTGCATTGTGTGATGGGAACTGAGTCTTATAACGGCTTCATTTTTACAAAAAGCATAGCGATGTTTAAAAGAAAGATTTGTTTTAAAGTACTGGCAATCCAATGGAGTAAACCCGTTCCACGAAAGTGGCGTGGTCCTGAGATTGGCCAAATTATATATGTGTTGAGTAGATTTCTCATACCAGTCCCATGACTGACTCGTAGTTTGTTCCACTTTCAAACTCGGGTGCCCCTTTTTCTACTCGGGCAGCCTTGTATTCAGGTTTAGCTGGTTCTTTCTGGATAGCTGGAGCTGAAGATGGATTCTATCATTTATCTCTTTTTATGCTGTTCAGCTCCTATTGTACATATTTTGTTTGTTTTTCGCTGTAGACATTTATGTATAGCTGAACTGTATTTGTTCTAAGTAAGGTCCTATATATTGTGTAACTCTGATGATTACTTTTATCCAGTATATTCTATTGTTCATTATCTGGTGTATTTATTTAATTCTGTTCTGCTATTATCTGTTTCTATGTTATATTCCAAGGATAACCCTTGCCTCCGTCAGTACGGGGTTCGGGGTTGTCTCACCGAGTATAAACAACATCACTCGAGTTTCGAACCAACGACGAGACCGAATATAAACAACACCACTCGAGTCTTGAACTAACGACAAGGCCGAGTATAAACAACACCACTCGAGTCTCGAACCAACGACGAGACTTAGTATAAATAACACCGCTTGAATCTCGAATCAACGATGAGACCGAATATAAATAACACCACTCAAATCTCGAATCAATGAAGAGACCTAATATAAATAACACCAATCAAGTCTTGAACCAACGACGAGACCGAGTATAAATGACACCACTCGA
Organism: Allium sativum; assembly: GCA_030737875.1. NCBI lineage: Eukaryota > Viridiplantae > Streptophyta > Magnoliopsida > Asparagales > Amaryllidaceae > Allium > Allium sativum. The sequence continues at coordinate 778,991,397 of CM060926.1, forward strand.
GTCTCGAACCAATGACGAGACCGAGTATAAATAACACCACTCGAATCTCGAATCAACGACGATACCGAGTATAAATAACACTACTCGAATCTCAAATCAACGACGAGACCAAGTATAAATCGTTTCGTTTCCAAGACTCCGGACTTGGGGGCAACCCATCAGCCAAGCTAGTGTGACTCCGACCACTCATGCGGCTCCATTCGACCCACCGGGTCCGGATCCGAGAACCCTTTGGCGAATTAATGATGCCCACGAACTTAACCCGAACGAAACAATGGGAGAGTCTAAAGGACAAATAAACGATGTCCATGCCATCTCATGACTTAGGACCAACGACCTCTGGGAGGTCCAAGAGAGACGGCACCTGACCTGGACTTTGCACGACTTGGGACTCCTGACCAAAGGAAAAACCGAGAGTGAAGTCAGCGCACGACCTCCACACGACTGAGGTATCCCCAGGGAGGTGTCTCCAATCACGTTTGCGTGAGTGCAATGACAAGTATGCTTGCGTAAGTACAGGAAACTGGAAAGCGTAAAACGAATATTTAGACACTTAACACAAAATGTGATATAAGAAAAGTTAACTAATACTTTCATTCGCATACTAAAAGAAAACTACATATCTAAATATCTTTCTTTCTAATGACACGGTGTACATTAAAACCACACAATGCCTCCAAAAGCGAGGGTCGAACTTGCGTATACTATCGGTCTACATAACCAAAATGTCCATAATGTCCATGACAATCACCAAGATTACTCATATTTCTTCTTTTTACTTTTCTTTTTCTAAGCAGATTCAGCACTACGCGGGTCACCACCAGTTATGGATCTTTTCCTTCCAAAGTTGCTTTCGCCATTTTCTCCTTTGCTCTTCACATGAGTGACGGACTCGTGAGACATCGATGTGCGCTTTCCACCATCATCCTCGCCAATTGTAATTAATGTGACCTCTCCAGAGGGAATACATTGCAGTGGTTAAGGAGAGATGTCAGAAGCAAGGGCTAGGACATCCTCAGTTTCTCCCTGATCCTTCGTGGCCTCCAACTCCGCTCTCTTCTTGGCAGCCTTCTAATCAGCTAGCTTCTTGGCCTTGAGTTGTGTAGCTGCATTCGCCTTAAGCTTCTTAAAGGCCTCTTAAGCCCTTTTGTTACCATTGTTAGTGGCTTTCTTCTTCCTAGCCTCCTCATCGGCTCGCTCCTTCTCGGCCTCATTAGCAACTTTCATTTTTCTGGCCTCTTTAGCGGCCCTTTCCTTCACTACCTCAACGTCAGCCTTCTTCTTCGTCACACGGCAGCAGCTTTCTTCTCGGCATCCTACCTAGCCTTTGCCTGTGCCTTATGTATGGCAGCCTCATCATGTATCCTCTTCTCCTCCTTCTCCTCACATTTTGCCACCATTTGGGATTTTTGAGCTTCCATCATGTCGAGCATTGTTTGCACACTCGCATCAGCTACGCCTGTCACCTGAGCACTTTGACCATCCACTACATCTTCCTTCTCAAGAAGACTCTTATAAACATTGGATGCCAAGTCCACGTCCAAAAACATGTCCAGATGCCCTCCTACCTCTCCAAATTGTATTCCCTGTAACCCCAATCCAGACTCAGAGGTTTGAGGAAGCATGGGGGCAAAGCCTGTTGTCATTTCCGCTCCAAGAGGGGCTACACAGCAAAAGACGCAACTGTTTAGTTTCTAAGGCTTTAGTGCCCTCATCCTCCTCAGGTATTCGCGGTTTTTAAACTTTACCTCCAGGAAGGTGTGGTGTGGGTATGATAGGAAGGGTGCTCACTATCGTGGTAAAGGTGGATCCTGCCAATCCCAACCCGGGATGTTCAGGGACATACTTAGTTGAGACATAAGCTGGGACTGGGGGATCGCTAGTCGTGGAAGATAGTGGAACTGGAGACCAGTAAGAACTTCCCTCTGCAAATTACTGAGTGATAATCACACGCTCAGTAGGCATAAACTTTCCCATCTCAACGGCAGGCTTCGCCAATTTCTCCCTCTCTGCATCCTTCTGCAACAACCTCCTTCCTTCCTCCAGCACCTTGCGCTCAGCCTCAGTTAAGAGATCCACCATGATTTTGTTTTTGCTCATCCTCAAACGGCACCAGCCTCTCCCATGTCTTAGCCATCACTCGAGGGTAGTCCTCAACCCATGAGATTCCACGAAACCTCAAAGCTTTAACGAACATACTCCGGATAGGCTCCTCCAGTGACTCCTCTACCCTAGCCCCGGAATTCTCAATCTCCTCCCTAAGCCTATCCACTTCCCTTTGATGCTCAGCCTTTAGCCCTTTCAGCGAGCTCACAACATCTCTATTACTGGCCTCGGCCTATTCTTTCCCCTTCTTAACCACCTCTAGTTGTCTCCTCAGCTTTCTCCCGTTGCAAATGTTGAACCCCCTAATTCTCGGTTTTTAGCCTCTCGTTCTCTAGCACCGAAGTCTCATTGTTCTTTTGAAGTTGGTGTAGCTTCTCATTTTCTATGGACAAGTGGTTATTCACCTCCGTCAGCTCGGAGTTTTACTTCTTCAAACAAGCATTTTCGGTCGACGCCAAGGTCAAAGTATCTTTAAAAAGATGAAGCAGCGCGCTCTGACTCCTTCACCAGCTTGTCATACTTCTTCTTCAACTCACCTGTTTCAACAACAGAGAGTTAGCATATAATTATGCTACTCGAATACGCAGAAATAGATGCAGCATAAAAGATGTATCTGATGCAAAGAATTTTCTCGGTTTCGGACGGTCAACTGCTCATCCTTGACCTCCTGTTTTAAGTTGGAAATCTCCACGTTCTTGTTGTTGATGAGCTCCGAGAGATGACCTGAATACTTGTAATACTCATTGAATTGGAAATAAGTAGCATACACCTGCTGCCACACCATCTCTCTATCCTTCTGAGGGATCGGGTCAAGATCCAGCAGCCACTTGATTTCGTCAAAATTGTGCTTGGGGAATTTCTCTTTCAGTAGGGCCTTCCTCTTTTCTACACTAAGCTCTGGAACTTCGGGTGGCATGGGCGGTTGCCTCTTCTTCCTCGGGACTATCTCCTTCTTTCAGCTAGCGTGTGCCAACTCTTTCTCCTTGGACGAAGCGACAAGTAGAGCAGGCTTAATGTGATGAGCAGTCATCGAAGAGAGGCACCCATCGCTAGTAGAAATATGTCTTGTGTCTTCCCCCGACAATCAGATGTACGGAGGAGGAGATTCAGAATGCTGAGATCTTTCCCTGCGTCGGTACTCGCTATTATAGTCACGAGAGGGCAGGGGCTCGTCACCCAAAGAAGTGTTTCTTCTAAAATTTCTGAGAAAAGTACTCCTCGAAGGCCAGTGACTCCCCGACCCATAACCGCGGCTTCTACCTCCACTAGCCATTTCACCAGCGAAAGAAACAGATTCAAAGTTAGCATCAATCACCCTTTGCACACAAACAAACATTGTGTTATGCAGTGTTTATGAATGTGTATCCTAAGTGTTCTCTTAATAGACCAGATGGTGGTCCTCTCGAAGGATTGATCTCCCCCACAGCTATATCTAATTCCTCCATACTTGTGGCGCGAGGCTAGGGAAATATTACAAGTGGGAGTTTGTTCAACTCTCAAACTGACCCTCTTTCTAAAGCGAGATGGCGGTCTAAGAGGAAGTTACTGGTGACTGCGGCATAATCGATGTTTCTATCCTTGCCTCACCTGCCACGGGAAGGACATGAGCAATCGATGAGCCCTCATCCCTAATAACTTCCTCCTCATCGCCAGCCTCTTCACCATCGACTTCCTCCTAAATCTTTGCAGCCTTGCGTGGCTAAGACCCAATAGGAGACACATTCCTTTTTTGGCTCGGAGGACCTACTTCTTTCCAAGTCTCCATCTTTTTCCACCTCCAACAATGGTTGGTCAGATTATTGCATGGTCAGTAGGAAGCAGTCTTGGATGACGAAGTCGCTCCTGATCTAGAATGTTCTCGGTGGAATGAGCCTCAGCTGGAATGGCCAGCAAAGACTCAAGACGTTGTTAATACATGGTGTCTGTAGGCGCATTAGGATTCCATATCATACAAGAGCGGAGTTAAACTTGAGTGATCAAACCCAAAAGTTTCAGGCTCAAAACAAGGGGGAATGATTACTTCCTTCTAACAATCTCCCCGCAAATTTGGGAGGATAGTGCACGAAGAACTAGTCATGTTTATACACGTTCTACTTGGGCTACATCCCATCAAAGAACTTGACTGGGCAGAGTTTCCAAAAAGTACTGAGACTGCGCAACATTGGCTCTCTTCTTTAACTGAAAAAGATACTAGATGTCCTCTCTGGTGAGCTCTAAGTACAACTACTCCCTGTAGAGAACGCAGGTACCCAAGAACGAAGCATAGATATTTGGATGAAGCTGCGACGGCGCAAGGCGGAAATAATATAGCATATCCTGAATAAAGTTGTTAGCCGGGGGCACGCACCTAAAAATGCATGCCTGCCTGTTCTAGGTTGTGTACCATTACGGCGATGCGTTAGCCTTATCGTCCTTCCCGGGCACACGAACATCTTTCTATGGGATGTCGAACCGTATCACCATGCACCTCACCGATGTCTCATCCAAATGCGAAGGCACCGAATCTGGCGGGTTCTCAAGAATTACCGCGCCCGCCACCATGTCCGGTGTTACCAATGTACTTCCCTCAACAATATCTACGTCCTTTTCCCTATCATACTCACTCCATTTCGTCCCAAGCCTTCCCGGCGTTGGTGTCTCTGTCGAACACTCGGCCGACGGCTGTTGTCCTTTCGGCCACACCCCGCGATCAGAAGGAGTGGACTATTCAAAGGTCTCAAGCTCATTGCCTCCTGAACCGACTTCACTAGTTGAATCGGATGGGGACGATGAATGCTGCAAAGCTTCGGCTTCCGGAATCTGCTGTGTTTTAGACCTTGTTTCCATTGCTAGCTACACTTTCAATATACTGGTGTTAGACATCGCATTGTATAACCTGTACACCTCGTGTTGGTGTAAACTAACATGTGCCATGCTATTAGTGTCATCGCTTAGAAGCTCGGGACACAACGACGATCACAAGTCCCTAAGACTATAACCATCGTCGCAATCAACCAACATTGCTGGATTCACATCGAGTCCCAACTACATTACGATTAGAATCGATAAAACATGTTCAACAGTTCGATAGTTCAGTGACAGTTCAATTGTATGTTTTACTCCTATGTTACAGGAAGAAGTGTCAGTTAAATAATGGTTAACATAGGCGTCGGTTTAATCGTACAAACGTAACGGGAATGACGCGAATCCCAAGGTAGGAAATCATATATTCAAGGTCTCGGGGAAAGGACACGACACAGAAAAGGGATTGAAACCCTGGGCTGAATAAGGAACTTCGCATCCCAATACGGGGTACGAAATTTTGTATCCTCCAGGGATACGAAACTCTGTGTCCCATTGAGGTACGAAATTTCGTGTCCCTAACTAAAGGGATACAAGTCCACCTCCTCGGACCCTAGGATTTCAACTCCTCCGATGCGCCACTCCGTGCCCCTTCGCCTGATACGAATACTCGATTTCCCTTCTTCTCCACTTCTCCACTTCTCTAAACTCCCTCTACATACAACTCCTTCCCTCCCAACTCTTCCTCCTCTCCAATCTCGAGCTCGAGTACTCATGATTACCCTGAACCAGGAACCCGAAAACTGATCTCGACCACGAGTCAAAGTTCGGTCTCATGCCTTTTGAGCTTCAATCGGAAGCCCAAAAGCATGACCAATTCTGACCCGTTTCGAGATCCTCCTCGAAGTCCATCCAAGCATTGCGGTCGAGCATGAAAATGGAGTTCAACATCATGGTTTGTATTTAGACACCACCTCGTGCTTAAGGGGTCAAGTTCGAATCACGATAAAATAAAAACGAGAAGAAGAAAGGAAAGGAGGAGCCGCAATAAGAATTTATAGTAGAAAAGGAGAGATGCGCTTGGTCTAGTGATGTTTCGTATCCCATATTGGGATACGTACTCTCTTATCCCAGTGGGATACAAAATTTCGTATCCCAGTGGGACACGAGATTACGTATCCCCACGTGGGATATGAAATTGCTGTATCCCAAGCATGGGGTACGAGCATATAAAAATATATATAATGAAAATATACATATATATATATATATACATATATGTATAATGATGTGTGATATGTATGTACCACATGATATGATATTATGTGTATGTAAATTTGCAAGTGAGTGTGTATGCTTATGCGTATTACACACATGAATGTGGGTAACATACGGGAAAACTTCTCACACACGGTTTTCCGTATCCCAAAGATCAAACACTGGCAAACATAGACTTACATACATTTTCGCTCACGCATACACGTACTACATTTCATTTTTTTACTTCCCGTCACCTTGTGCAAAACCATGCGAAAATGTGTGAGCATACACGCGACATCCGATCGACAATGACTTATTCACGTGGCATAGTAAACAAGGGTCGATAACTAACCTTTACATTTGTGAATTAATAGGAATTCGACGGAATAATTCTACCAACTCAAAGAACATCATGTCAAGACAAGAAGTACTTTGGGGGGGAAAATGTTAACTGGCCTTTTGGACTGGTTCCCAAAAGTACACCAGGCACGTTCGACTCATCACATCGCGTGACGTTAAAGCCCGAAGTGTCGCCAAAGAGACAGGGACACAGGCTCAAAAGAAGTTATACGGGTAAGAGACTCACAACACCTCAAAACCAAGCTCTAACCATATTTTTGTATTGTGTTAGTGGATTTTGAGTCCCTCCACTTCGTATCCGAAGGCTTCGTACCCCTTTTTCTCCAGTACCTCTGAATCCCACAACGTTCGAACCCCACAGCACAAGTCTCACTTAATTTCGAACATCATCGTTTCGTATCCCTCAAGTCCAAAATATCCCATATCCCTCACCTTCGGATCCCTTCGGTTCGTATCCCCTTGCCTCTTCATCAAAGCTCGACTCCCTCTCTATAGCAAGAATTGGATCCCCTGTTTCGTACCTAGTAACTAGGGACACCTCCAACATGCCAAAATTTCGGATCATTTAATATTGTGAAGGCTCGCCCCCTTCTTTTTCTAATATTATCGTTTCCCTAGGAGTACGAGCACGTATCCCCTAGGAGTTACGAAATATCGTATCCTCGAGGGTATACGAGATGACCGTATCCCCTAGAGATATTCCATCTCGTATCCCAAGAGATACGAATTTCGTATCTCTTTGGATACGAAATTTGTATCCCTCTAAAGGGATATGAGCTATTGTAAAGCGCAGAGAAGGGATCCGAGATTCTAGGTGCATGCCTACAGGGGTACAAAATGTACTGTTGTGGTCCCTAAATCCTACCCACTCCCATCTAACCACTCCACTATAAATACCTCCAAACTCACACTTCAAAGTGGTTGAAAATTGGCTGATATGACACCTCTTGGGAGCTTCAAGGAATCATTAATGGAAGCCATACTTTCAGGAAGAAGAAGCATAAAAGTGACTTTTACCCAAATATACGTATATGACAACGATAACTCCAAAATACTTGGAAATGTTTGTAAATGGATGTCATGACATAGTTCTAATATTATAACTTATCATTGTCAATAAAATATCAGCGAACTCCTTCAAAGTGGACATAGGCCCCTCATGGGACCAAACCACTATAAATATACTGCGTTATTTACTGCTTTCTGCACTTAGTTTCCCACGTGAAACGTAATTCTCTAAGTAATAGAGAATCTTTGGATGTTATGAGATTTGTTGCCGTCTACAACCCCGTTTTGATGACACTGTTGATTGTACATTGTATGTATGTGTATATGATGTTGGATGATCTGTTCTGTGATGCGTATTATGTTTATTATTCGTATTTGTTCTAGATTATATTTTATCCACCATAATATTGTGTTGAATAGAGCTTAAGAGTATCTAACCAAAACAAATTTGGATAGCTCAATTTATCGATATTCTTAATGTCTATTTAATACAAGACCTATGGGTGGTTGCTCTTAATCGTCGCTCATAACTAGCCTTATTCTCTGCATTAGTAGACAACATTACTTGTTTTTTTTTTTGTTTTTTTACTAATGTGGGTCCCAGGGTAAGGCCTCGCAGCTTGGTTTCAGAGCTGAGTTCAGAACAAAATGTGAGTAATACAGTACAGTAATATACAATATAAATGGAACATCTAACCCTTGTGTCTTAACATGAGTTGAATCGTGTCAAGTTATGCTTTAATTTCTTTTTATGTGCCTTAATTTCTTTTCTAACCTCAAAGTTCTTCTAAAAGGACAAAAAAAAAAATCATTTTTTGCTTTGTTCTTCTAGGTATCATAATGGGAATTGTTAAAGGGACTCCACTTTTGGTTGGGAGGGGGGGGGGAGAGGGGGGAGGAGGGACATTTTTAAGAGGACTCCACCTTTAAAGTAAATTGTTAAGCGAGGGTTTGTTTTTATTTTATTTTAAAATAAGCATGGACTAAACTGCCTCTCGTAGCCTTAATCAATTAGACATGCACTGATTAACTATATTTTAATTTGTTAATTACTTCTTATTATTTCAGACTGAGTTTTGGATATGTTTGATACTGACTGTTTTTGGATACTTGCTTGAAATCATCTATGCTATTTATATCATCACCAATTAGAAGGTGCATGCAATTGTAATTATCATTTTTTATTTATTATTATTATTTATTTATACATATGAGCGATAAATGCATGATTTAAACTGGATTACTCATATTATATGAACTTTGTTTGAATTAGGGGGAGTTGAAAGAGGTGGATCTTCGTCTGATTGTTATTTCCTTTTGTTTTCCTTTTAAGTTGAATTATAGAAGGTCACTGTATATTATTTCTACATTTATTCTGCAATTTGCAGAATTAATTATTCGTGTATCGTATTAGACTAAGAAGTGTTAATAAGTGATGGTCTGGCTTATGCTTAAGTGTTTGAATTCATGCAAGTGTAGTCTGACTTATGCTTAAGTGTTTGAATTCATGCAAGAGTGGTATGACTTATGCTTAAGTATTTAAATTTATATATTTATGTGTAGATGTGCATTAGCTTTGCTCTGTTAGGGAAGGCTTATGTGTTATGTATTTGTATGTATATGGGTAATGTTGGTGTGAGTTCATGTGTATGTATATGTGTAGGTATAAGAGGATTATATGGATAGTATTGGAATTTTTAATTATATCGTTAAGGGGGCTAACTTATTTTGTCCCTCTCTTAACAATTCATTAAAAATAAGAAAATTGTCCTCCCCTTACCAAAAATTGAGTCCTTTTAACGGTCTCCATCATAATTATAGGTATAGCTAGGGTATTTAATAGCAGATCAACCTACTAATAGTTTGCCTTCATCAGGACATTAATATAGTACTGGTAGTGAAGAAATAGCCCCCACTGTCTACAACCAGAGAAATCTATAAAATTTGGCTCAGACTACCCCATTTTTTGCAGTTTTACATGGAAACCTAGTAATAAATTTTAGTGCAAACCCAAATATTATTTCGTACAATCTTTAAAAGGATTTCAACCAAAAATAATCAAATCATCAGAGATCTTAACAACATTTCATATTTTAAAGGAACTAAAAAACCAGATGAAAAATATTAGTCTATAAAAGCTAAATCAAATTTGTCGAACATGAACAACAATTAATAGGCCTTCTGAGGACAGTTGACTGAACCTATGACTACAATCGTCGTGGCCGCAACCAACATGTTTTCCGTTATTCCCACTCAAATCCCGACTTGCACTTAATATAGACAAGTCACCACAGACTACGGTTGTAGTTGCAATTGCGATTTGGAAAAGCAATGGCCTGCAGTTGTAATTTGGTGTAGTTGCGATTTACGGAAGATGCAAGTTTAGGGATTTGTGCTGAGGGATTTTTTTTCCTTTGTCCGTTTTGGAGTTGAGAAGCAGGGCAACAAGTAAAGAGTGTTTTCAATAAATTTTGATGCTTTTTTTTTTACTTTACTTGCATATGGCGAAATTAAGACAGTCTAGAGATGGTTGATTCTTTCTATCAAATTTGTTGCTATTATTTCGTGAAATGTTCTATACAACTGCTAATAAAATCAATCATTTTTCAGTGTAATAAACTTAAGTACTCAAATATTAAGCTTTAATTAATCCTTAAAATATAACTTTTTTCTTAAATTAGAAGTACTAAGCCAGGTTGCCTGACATATATAAAACAATATTTATTTTTGAACCGTTTATCGGTCCTCACACTAAAACTTTGATCTATGTTTCGGGCTTCCAGTCACCTTCGTTCCAGTAAAGGATGGATCAGTTGCATAACTTGCATTTGTCATAATTTCCACCACTATCCACAGATCTATTTTTCCCATGAAGTGGAATAAATGATCGATAAGAAAAGTTGCTTGTTATTGAAGGAAATAACATGAAAATGGAATGCAACTGTTAAGAAAGTTTTACGCATTCTTTTGGCATCATTAATCGTTATATTTTGCATTTTTGAATAGGAAAAAAACAAAATGGAAGGAACATGTACAAGCGGATAAAGAGGAGAACAACATTATTACTTATTATTTTTAGCTGAATGCCAGGGTATTTGTCATGCTATTGATTTCACACAACTCTCCTGCTCGGGCTTTGTAACAATTAGTTGGACATCAGACTAATGTGACCACTTGTCAAATAGACAAAAGTAGATATATTTTTTATTTTTTTTGAATTTGTTCATAAGGGAAACCAATTGGAATCGTAAAACTCTCACTCGTGCACCTAGCTCGTGGACTCTTAGCATGCCATTCCGGATTTGGAACTCAAAAAGTAGGTATAATTTGTTACACAAATAATTTGTACCGTTCATTCTTTTTTTCCTTCTATGCAGTTATGAAATTCAGGAGATAATACAATTGTGTAAATTAATTTTGTCATCAACTGTGTTAAGATTTTGTATTCAAATAGACTTACCATATAGGCAAATTCTATTTAAACACATATAATTGCTATGGAGTTTTCCCATTTTCACCGGGTTTTTTTTTTTTTTTTTTTCATCACTAAACCATGAAGATTTTTCCTTTTCATTTATTTAATTAATTCTCTTCTGGTGATTAATTTCCGGGTAAAATGAAAGAAGAAAATCAACACAGTATGATGGTATTTCAGTGAAAACAAATAAAGAAAATATTCTTATAAATGGATGGCTCTGATTGCATCCATAGGCATTTGGTAGCTTGCCTGGAAATGTATTCGTTGCGTTCGTCCCTTTGTATGCAAAGAAGAAGCAACATTGGGCTAACTTGTTCCTATAATCAAGTCACCACCCAAAATAAAATCTTTTGATTTGTTCACAAATTGCTGAGAGGCCGCCACAGTAAGAACAAATGAACGACTGTTTTAGAGAACTTAGATTTGAACTTGATTAGGGACACATCTGCTTAAAACAATATTATAGCTAATGGGCCCTGGGCCTTCGCATTGGTAGCCCTGGCCTAGAAATGAATAACATGCATGCAAACAAATACGAGAGAAAGGAAGCATGTAAAGTAGAATCTGTATTATTGCATGCAAACATATACCGACATTCGTAAAATAGTTTATATGATATTTAAATTTAATGTTTCGAATAAATGTCTAAACGATAACTAATTGAGCTAAGATTTTGAAAATGTTAAAAATGTCAGGAAAAATCTTTTTAGATTTGGATTGATGTAGCTCGCCGTAGGATAGAGGTGCTAAAGAGTTGTTGCAAACAGGTATATATATAAAGGTATTGTTGCATGCAAACATATACGACATCTTTCTATGAAATCTTTTTAGATTTGGATTGATGTAGCTCGCCGTAGGGTAGAGGTGTTAAAGAGTTGTTGCAAACAGGAATGTCCTGAAACGCTCCTCACACACACACACACAACAAGTAAATCACTAAAACTTTTCATTAGCAAAGATGAAAGAAAATAACCTCAAAACAATTCGATAACCAAGGAAGAAATAATATGCATATCTTTTGCATATAAAATATTCCATAACATGCGCATACATTTATTTTCTTGCCATCTCATGCAAATTCAATCCAATAATTTATGCAAAATATATGCGATTACTTTCCCTTTTGCATATTTATTTTCATCTATTTGTGATTTTTATATTATCAAAATTTAACAATATCTTATTTATTGTCATCACTGGAATATCTAGATTGCATATAATTATTCAATAACATTGAAGTGGAAACTTCACTTGCCTGGGAAAACAGTTCAGCTTAAAAGCGCTAACTGGGTGCGAAGCTCATTGTTTTGTTTTAAAAATTACAAGTACTATAGAGCGATGCACCTGTTAACTAGTAATTTATGCATGTACATTTTCAGATTTACCGTTTGTCAAAACACTAAAGAAGCTGTAATAGCTTGACAACTGAAATTTTCTAAATCAAGAATTGAAAACCAATAATCATAGTAAGGCCTAATGAAACTATAAAAGATCTGTTACAATAATTGCTTGGTTTCTCTTTGCTACAAATCCAGGGCGCTGATTTGCCTGATCCACCGGGTCTAGGCAAATCCGGACCATGTGATTTCAACCCATATGTCGTATTGTTATGTAATAATGTAATCTTAACTCAACAATCGAAACTATTATATGTTGGACAAAGGACAACGATGATTAAACAAACATTTGAAATTACATGAGATACCTGCTGCTCAGAGAATCAGTCAGCATAGTAGTAGTTTCTAAGAGCATCTCCAACAGAATTCAAGGTTGGACTATTACGGTAGGTAAGATTACGGAAAAGAAGGTGAATTTTCCCCAATGGTGAGAAGCCGATTTTATCGGCGTGCAAGAACTACAGCAATTTCTCAATTTTCTTATTGCGTCACGAGCCGATTTTATCGGCGCGCGCCTTTTTTCCACTGAGAAATTGTTGCGAGCCGATAAAATCAGCCCGCGGGCCAATTCAGACTTCTGAATCGGCCCCGTAATATCTTGCTGAATATTCGGTGTTGGAACATTTGTTGGATGCGATTCCTGGTCCAATTCAGCATTCAGAAGGTGAATTGCTTCACCGTTGGAGATGCTCTAACAGATTTCGTTCAATTATATACCACATTAAAAATATATCAGTTCTATTTTCTAACCAAATACTTTTTTTTTTTTTCAAAACCACAGGGGAAACAAATTTTCACAGAATAATATTCAACTGCTAAAGAAATAACAGTTTTTTGAAAGTCAAAGAGACTTGTTTACGGGAATAAAGTAATAAATATAATTAGAGCACTTGCAATAGGAATTTGCTGCCTATAAAATGAGTAATAGTAGATGAAGAAACAGTTAGGATACCTCGGTTTGTTCTAGTTTTGGGCCAGTAGTCATTTTTTATTGCAGATTTGGACCCGTAGTCCATGCTCAAAGCTCGTATTTTTCACCAGTCAAGTTTGAGTTCAGCTCACTCTAGTTTGATTCTAACTTCGATCCACCATCGATTGGGATTAGTTTCAAACCCCTAGTCATGCTTCAATGCTTCAGCACACTGCCAAATAACATACCCTTATAATTATAATATATAATATAAGATAATATAAGATAAAAGCGAGAGATATGAACAATACTGACAATGAATAATTTATAAATCTCAATCGTAATTGATGTTCTATACCTTTTGATAATAATATTAGAAAGTAAGAACAACAGTGTACGACATTGCCACAATTAGAAATATGCCATTGAGTTGTCAATCCCATGAAAACTTCATTATTATTAATTATGTTGAAAATTTTATGAATTATTTAAAATATGAAATAAGTTTATGATGTCTCCTATTTGTGAATAGTCCCACATCATGGGATTATAAGAAAGATGCAAGTATTTATACTTGTTTCTAAGAAGTCATATTGGTGTCTTGAGCTCCCAATGCATGCGTGCGACCGACTCGACTCGGCCCGGTTCGGCTTGGGCTTGGGCCTTGGCTATGTGGTGTAGATGCTTATATTTTAGTCCAGAAAACACTGCATTTTTCGAACCAGTTTTTCAATACGGAAAATATTTCTGAGCCGACTTTTATATATGAAGCGGTAAACTTTTGACCAAGTATTTCGCAGATCCTATTTTCCTCCACTGACCAATATTTTCGTTCAGCTCTAATCCCGTCTATATATTATCTTCACTTGTAGACGAGATTGGTACAGAAAAAAAAAACTATTTTCTCTTCCTCCGCCATTAAAAAAAAAAAAAAAAAAAAAAAAATCTTTCAGAAATTTTTGAGCAGTTAAATTCGAAAGTGCAAATCTGCACTGATTTGTTGTGCAAAGTAAATCAGTTATTCATTTTAGGGAGGCTGTTTTATCCTAGAGGCGGTGGCGGAAGTACGAACTGGTTTTGCACCGCCGACCAGATCGCCGAATCGTCTTCAAGAAAGCGACAAAGTACGTGACTCAACCATTGTTTCCCAACAATTTGAAGACGAACAGAAACAATGGCTTCAACAACAACCATAGATGATGATGCTCCTTCCTCTGCATTCCAGATCTCATTGGTGACTGCTGCCCTGTTTCGTTTCGAATGTCTGCACTTCAAACGATGGCGTCAGAAAATGGAGTTCTACCTGACGATGAGGAAGGTGGCTGCTGCTCTGACCACCGACAAACCGCAGCTGCCAGACAAGCCTGACGGAACTGATGAAGCGCAGATGACATCCTGGACTGAACAATCAAAGCAGTTGCAGACCCGGACTGAACAAGATTATCTGTGCAAGAATTTTATTCTGAACGGATTGAGCGATGATCTGTATGATTACTATAACTCAGAGGACAAGACAGCAAAGCAGATCTGGGAAGCACTGCAGAAGAAATACGATACATAGGAGGCAGGGGCAAAGAAGTATGATGTAAGCCGCTATCTCAAGTACCAGATGACAGACGATAGGTCAGTAGAGATGCCGTCTCATGAGCTGCAGAAAATAGCTCATGAGATCATCTCCGAAGGTATGGTTTTGGATGAACAGTTTCAAATTGCTGTTATTATTGACAAACTGCCCCCAGGTTGGAAAGACTTTAAAAATTTCTTACGGCATAAGACTAAGGAATTTTCCTTAGAGAGTTTGATCACTCGCCTTCGCATTGAGGAGGCGACACGCAAACAGGACCAGAAAGAGGAAGTGTTGTTTGTTTCAAACAACAACACTAAAAAGACCAAACCCGCAGTTCTGAAACCAAACCAGAAGTCTTTTAAGAATCAGAACAGACGCAACAAACAGAATGGGAATCCGCAAGGAAACCCAAAAGGACAGCAAAAATCAGCCCAAAAGAATGACTCTGGACAGTTGTTTCTATGTTACAACTGTGGAAAACAGGTCATATGGCACGAAAGTGTCGGAACAAGCCTAACTCTGTACCACAGGCTAACTTGACTGAGGAGGAGCCTCTTATGGCTATGATTACTGAGATTCACCTTGTTGGTGGATCAGAGGGTTGGTGGGTAGACACTGGTGCTTCTCGCCATGTCTGCTATGATTGTGCTATGTTTTCCACATACACGGCTGCTGATGATCAGAAAGTGTTGCTGGGAGATTCTCACACCACTAAAGTTGCAGGGATTGGAAACGTGGAGATCAAGTTTACCTCTGGAAAGACTGTGATCCTCAAAGATATTTTGCATACTCCAGAGATGAGGAAGAATCTGGTGTCTGGCTATCTCCTTAATAAGGCAGGGTTTACTCAATTTATTGGGGCTGATTTGTATACCATAGTGTATAAGGGAAACTTTGTAGGAAAGGGTTATGCTTGTGAGGGAATGTTCAAATTAAATGTTGAATCTAATAAAGTGAATAATTCTGCTTATATGCTGTGTGATTTCAATATTTGGCACTCTAGATTATGTCATGTTAATAAACGAATAATTCATAACATGAGCACTCTAGATATGATACCTAAGATAGCAGAATCTGAATCTGATAAATGTGAATTCTGTACACAAGCAAAAATCACAAAGAAACCTCATAAATCTGTTGATAGAGAATCTAAACCCATAGACTTGATTCATTCTGACATATGTGAACTTGATGGCACATTGACTAGACATGGACATCGTTATTTTATCACTTGTATCGATGATTGTTCTGATTTCACATATGTTTATCTTATGAAAAATAAAAGTGATGCTTTTGACATGTTTAAAACATTCAAAACTGAGATTGAGAATCAAACAAATAGGAAAATGAAGAGATTTCGTAGTGATAGAGGAACAGAATATGAATCTAATTCAATTCTGGACTTCTATAAATTACATGGTATTGTACATGAGAGAACTGCACCCTATTCACCTGAAATGAACGGTAAAGCTGAAAGAAAAAATAGGACTTTTACCGAATTAGTAGTTGCCATCCTACTAAATTCTGGTGTAGCAAAACATTGGTGGGGGGATATTTTATTGATTGTATGTTATGTTCTAAATAGAATCCCTAAATCTAAGAATAAAATTCCACCTTATGAAATTTTAAAGAATCATAAACCCAATGTCTCATACTTTAGAACTTGGGGTTGTCTAGCATATGTTCCCATTCCAGAACCTAAGAGAATAAATTTGGCAAGTAGAGCATATGAATGTGTATTTGTAGGCTATGCTATTAATAGCAAAGCATATCGATTTTATGATATAAATGCACATAACATAATTGAATCAAATGATGCCGATTTTTATGAAACTAAATTTCCTTTTAAATTAAGGAATAGTGGGGGCACATTATGTACGCCTATTAGAACAGAACTTAATAAAAGTTTTGAAGCTGAACCTAAAAGAAGTAAATGAGCAAGAACCGTAAAAGATTTTGGTTCGGATTTTAGCGCTTTTACTATAGAGGAGGATCCCTTAAACCTCCAAGAGGCCTTATCTTCATTAGATGTCGATTTCTGGCGAGAGGCTATAAATGATGAGATGGATTCTCTTGAATCCAATAAGACTTGGCATCTGGCAGATTTACCCCCTGGTTGTAAATCTATAGGCTGTAAATGGGTACTTAAAAAGAAACTAAAACCTGATGGTACTATAGATAAATACAAAGCACGACTAGTAGCTAAAGGTTTTAGACAAAAAGAAAATATAGATTTCTTTGATACTTTTTCACCTGTAACTAGAATAACATCCATTCGAGTATTAATCTCACTTGCTTCCATTCATAATTTACTAATACACCAAATGGATGTTAAAACCGCTTTTTAGAACGGTGAATTAGACGAAGAAATTTATATGGACCAGCCTGAAGGATTTGTAATACATGATCAAGAACATAAAGTATGCAAATTAGATAAATCATTATATGGTTTAAAACAAGCACCTAAACAATGGCATGAAAAATTTGATAACTTAATCATTTCAAATGATTTTAAAGTTAATGAAAGTGACAAATGCATTTATTACAAATTCGAGAATGACATTTGCACTATTATATGCCTTTATGTAGATGACCTACTCATCTTTGGGTCAAACATTCATGCCATAAATTCAATCAAATCCTTATTAAGTGTCAATTTTGACATGAAACATCTAGGTGAGGCGAGTGTAATCCTTGGTATTAAAATTACTAGGTCAGAAAAGGGAATTTCTTTGGATCGGTCTAATTACATTGAGAAGATACTAAAGAAATATAATTACTTTGACTGTAAACCCACATGTACACCATACGATCCAAGTGTAAAGTTATTTAAGAACACTGGTGAAGGTGTAAGACAGCCTGATTATGCGAGCATCATTGGCAGCCTTCGGTATGCCATTGATTGTACTAGACCCGACATTGCCTATGTCGTGGGATTATTGTGCAGGTTTACTAGTAGACCTAGTATAGAGCACTGACATGCTATTGAAATGGTCATGAGATACCTTAAACGAACTATGAACCTTGGATTACATTATGAAAAGTTTCCAGCTGTACTTGAAGGATTCTCAGATGCAGACTGGAATACTTTATCAGATGATTCTAAAGCGACCAGTGGCTATATATTTAGCATCGCTGGAGGAGCTGTTTCATGGAAATCCAAAAAACAGACTATTTTGGCTCAGTCTACCATGGAGTCTGAGATGATAGCACTAGCTACAGCTAGTGAAGAAGCAGAGTATTTGAGAAATCTGCTAGCAGAGATTCCCTTATGGGAAAAACCGATACCGGCTGTGTTGATACATTGCGATAGTACCGCGGCTATTGCAAAAGTTCAGAACCGTTATTATAACGGTAAGAGACGACAAATACGTCGTAAGCACAGCACGGTTAGAGAGCTAATCTCTACAGGTACCGTTAGAGTAGACTACGTACGTAGCAAAGAAAATTTGGCAGATCCTTTGACGAAAGGGCTGTCCAGAGAGAAAGTCCATAATTCTTCAAAAAGAATGGGACTATTGCCCTTAGATTGTTGAGTCACGCACAATGGTAACCCAACCTAAATGACTGGAGATCCCAAGAAATAGGTTCAATGGGTAAAAACAAGTTGTGTAGTGATAGAAGTTGAACATGCTATATGAAAAACTAAGAAGCATGTATTTCTGAAGTGATAGAGGATGAGTTAATAGAAACTCTTGATGAGATCTATACTCTATTTGGAGTGGAGTACCTACCTTCAGGAGTACTCTTGATAGACTCACCTATGTGAATGTGGAAATGCGGCCGTTTCCTATGGAGTTTTGGGCAAAACTTCTAGAGCGTTCACTAGCTAAACTGGGATAGACGTGCATGGCCATAAACGCACGGGCTTATTTGATTGCACTATAGAAAAGATTGTGTGTGGTTTGATGTCAGGAGTAGAGTTCAAGACTACATGTCACTCTAGTAAAAACTGAATCTTATTCACTACGCAAAGGTTCAAGTTGGATGACACCTTTGTTTATGCACAGTCTTACGTTTTCAGAAACTTCTCGATAATATTTTAAAAAATTCAAGTGGGGGATTGTTGGAAATTTTATGAATTGTTTAAAATATGAAATAAGTTTATGATGCCTCCTATTTGTGAATAGTCCCACATCATGGGATTATAAGAAAAATGCAAGTATTTATACTTGTTTCTAAGAAGTCATGTTGGGGCCTTGGGCTCCCAATGCATGCTTTGTTGTGAGGAGGGAGACCATGCATCATGAACACCACACACGCGCGCGCGACTGACCGACCGACTCGACCCGACCCGGCCCGGTTTGGCTCGGTTCGGTTTGGGATTGGGTTTGGGCCTTGGCTATGTGGTGTAGACACTTATATTTTTAGTCCAGAAAACACTGCATTTTTCGAACCAGTTTTTCAATACGAAAAATATTTCTGAGCCGACTTTTATATATGAAGCGGTAAACTTTTGACCAAGTATTTCGCAGATCCTATTTTCCTCCACTGACCAATATTTTCGTTCAGCTCTAATCCCGTCTATATATTATCTTCAGTTGTAGACAAGATTGGTACAAAAAAAACTGTTTTCTCTTCCTCCGCCATTAAAAAAAATATTCTTTAAGAAATTTTCGAGCAGTTAAATTCGAAAGTGCAAATCTGCACTGATTTGTTGTGCAAAGCAAATCAGTTATTCATTTTTGAGAGGCTGTTTATCCTAGAGGCGGCGGCGGAAGTACGAACTGGTTTTGCACCGCCGACCAGATCTCCGAATCGTCTTCAAGAAAGCAACAAAGTATGTGACTCAGCCATTGTTTCCCAACAAATTATAGCAAATTAAGCATACATAGACAAATGCATATTAAGCCGTACCTCGAATTGTGAGAAAGTTAGTACAAAAAGGGATTTCAATAACACAATTGAGCATGTACCATATATGTAGTAAAATTAACTGCAATAACACACAACACCAAATCAGGTCCGATTAGTACAATGAAAAATAGTTGGGAGATAAAAGATAAAACTTGGATATAACATATATATTAGAGCATCTCCAACAGCGTTACGGGCCATAACGTTACGGCCCGTAACATGTTGGGAGATATCTTTGATATCTCCCAACAGGCGCAAGCCGATTTAATCGGCTCGCAGCCTGCGAGCCGATTTTATCGGCTCGCGATGTTCCCGAGCCTATAAATGGCTCGGGGGGGGGGGGTTGTATAACATTTGTTTTTCCTCCTAATTCCTCCTTTTTAATTTATTTTCATTGGTTACGACGCCGGGATGCCGCCACGCATAACGAAGATAGGGAGATGGGCAGTTCCAGTTATGCCAGATGACGGATCTGGTCCAGCTCACCTTCCTCCACCAGCGGGGACGACGATTGACGACTTACAGATCCTCCACGAGCTGCCAGAGGGATTCACTCATCGATCTTCTACCGCGTTGGCCACCGTTCAGGTGTTAATTTTTATTTATTTACTATTTAGAGTTACTGAAGTGTTAAATAGTATGCCCTGTTGCTTTTACGTTATAGTTTAGTGCATTTATGTTATACGTTTTAACAATATTCACGAACTGTTGGTTTTATAGTCATTTAACTGTTATAATTTTAATAGAATCAGTACGTCTACCTTCGCGGGAGTTGGGCGAAGTTTGTTACACATGCTCTTGACATATTACCATTGCATATTCGGGAGAGGCTACTTGCTAGTCCGTTCAGTCTCTTTTTACGTATTATACCTCCCCAGTCCTTCGATCGACCTTTGGTACAGGCCTTAGCAGAGAGATAGTGGCCTACGACACATACCTTTCACTTTCCGAATTTTGAGCTAGGTATCACCCCAGCCGATTTTTACATGCTTACGGGGATTGAGATAGGTCGTCCAGATAGAGTCACTTGTCCATTTGATTCCTCTTTTTAGTCACCCGATTCCTACCTACAGTATTTGCCAGATTTGTCGGCGGCTCGTATAGCTAATGGTGTCGTTTCCATCACATATTTATTTGAGTATATTACAGGGCATCTCGATGTGGTAGATTTCCACGACATAGTATACAGGGCTACCATTTTATACCTCCTTGGTTCGACATTCTTTTCTGTAATGACCCGCATTGGCAGAGGTATTTTGATTAATTTATTTAATTATATAAATGGTGGGGTAGTGAATTTAATGGCCGTGGAATAAAATAATGGTGAATATTTATTTAAAATAATAAATTAAATAATATATTTAATTCTGAAATAAACAGAATTGGTGGAAATAACGATATGGTGTGAACTGGATCATCTGTGATATTTAATTCAGCTTGGAATTGAATTTGAATAACGAATATATTCAATCGTCGACAGTTGAACGTATAGTTTATAATATAAATATAAACGAGCTTGAAATAGCGCTGCAGTTCGCTATTTGGCGATTTGAACTTCAACTGGATGTACAGGATTCATTTTAAATCGGATTTCTGTGAAACAAGAAACGTGTGGAACTGGTGAAGTATATCTTTCTAGTGGAAGAGAAAGATCGGGATTTCGTCGTGTAGATTTAGAGATATGTCCAAATCAAATTTCAGAAAAGTCGCTATAGAATCGTTTATCGACCGTAACGGATTATTCGATATAACTAGACACCAGGTTTGAATTTAGATAAGGTTCTTTAGAGACGTAGTGATAATTTAATTTTTAGAATTTTATTGTAATTTTTAATTAATTAAAAAAGCAACTTTTTATTTGGAGTATTTGACACCCTGTATCGACATTTCGGGGTTTCAAAATATGAGTTAATCTACCGGTATTATTATATTTTTGGAACCGTGTCACCTTGCTCGTCACAACGGTATATTTATTTCAGTTGGCAGCACTCGTACCTGGATATAATTGTACTTAGCGTGTTATGTTAAAATTGGAAAACAAAGACTAAAGTTATGTTCATTTTCACGGACAATTGGGTTGCCACCGTTTCTCTTCTCGAAAACCAATACGTGACCTAACTAATATATGGACTTAATCAACCCACACACTCAACTTTTCTCAGCCACACATACCAAGTATAAACGCAGAAAATGTGGAGAAGTCTCCACAGCAAAAAAACTCAAAGCAAAACCATCCTAAAAACCTAATCGCATAATTTCTCTCAGCCAGAAGAACCCGCCGTCACTAAATCCTCAAAGCAAAAAAATGAGAAATCGATCCAAGAAATTCAAATAAAATCCCTAGAATCTCGAATCAAATATCATTGAGATCCTCACAACCCGTCCTTCACTTCTATGTGGGTTTCAGGAAGTTCGAACTTCCTTTCTGGTCGCAGTATGTTACCCAGCGTGGTCTTGGGTTAGAGTGTTTGAGAGATTAGAGCTTTAAATCATGCTTCGAAGCCTGGTATTGGGTTTAAAGCTGAGAATCGAGCTCGTCTGTCAACATTTGTGGATTTCCGAGGTGATTTATGTCGTTCGAAAACATCTGGGAGCGGACATGGAGACTGAGGGGTAGATAGCGTTGATGACTTCTGTTTGAAGGATGCTGGGTCTTCTTTTGTGCATTACCCGGAAGCATTACTGTAGGAGGAGATGCGTGGTATGCTATGTGATTTCGAAGAAAGTCTGGAGCGGTGTTTTCGAGTTGGGTGAGTTTACTGTGAAGTGTGAATGGATGGAGGAGTCTGTATAGCTACGAGTTGTCAAGTACAGTAATTTGGTGAAGAAAAAGGAGGATTTGGAGGAGCACAGTTCGGCCATTACTTGCGGGTTTGTGTGGTTTGTTTGTTGAAGCGAGAAGGGGAGGGCGTACGTGGTTGAAGGGGTATTAGTAAGTTGTTACTGAAGGTTTGGAAGAGGAAGGCAACGCCATTTAGAACGGTCGGGTATTGAAGGAATGGATGGGCCAAAAGTGTAGTGTGAAGCCCAAACGTGAGAGAAGAAGTAAATTGAATGGGTGAGGCCCATTTGAAATATTATTTAGTTTAAATTCAAAAGTTGATAATGTATTGAATTGTAAATATCATAACCCATTCATACCTTAACAGAACTGAGCGATGTTTGTTACATTGGAATCATATGAACGCGGGCGACGCAGTGAAACTAGGTTTGGAGCTATCCGGAGCTCATCTAGAATTTATTGCAAAATATATTGATGGATCTGAATCAACGACCGTAAATCATTAATTAACGATTACGGACAATGTGAGTAAATCTCACTAACTCTGAACAGTTTATAATTTCATGTTATATTTTTAGAACTGTTAGATATTGGCTGATACTGTATGTTGACTGTTTGATTGAACTGCTAGTCAGTTAGTTAAATTTTCTATATTGATTCTGTTTACAGAATATATCATATAGAAATGAAAAGTGATGTTATCTATATTGTTTAACATCTGTGATGCAGGGAGACAGGTTGGAGGAATCCAACTGGATTCCTCAACATTTATTTTACTGTTTTCATATATTGTGATATATGATGTGTTATATAATCTGTTATGGATTATGGGTGTTGGAATGATGTTGATCATTTTTATTCGATATTTTAAATATCATAAAAGACCCTGGGATGTAGAAAAGAAGTATTTCAATGTATATTGAAATAAAGGAATTTTATAAAATCACAAGATTTTATAAAAGGAATTATTTATAAAACGAACACGGTTTTATAAAAGGGATATTTATTTAGAAAATAAATAGAAATAAATAGGAAGTATTTGTAACGGTAAATAGAAGTTATAAATAGGAAATATTTGTAACGGTAAATAGAAGTTATAAATAGGAAATATTTGTAACAGTAAATAGAAGTTATAAATAGGAAATATTTGTAACGGTAAATAGAAGTTATAAATAGGATATAATTGTAACGGTAAGTAAACGTTATAAAAAGGAAATAGTTGTAACGGAAAACGTAGTTTATAAAAGGAGATAATCGATGTTAGTTAATCGATTAGTGCTAAAGTTAAAAAGAAGTTAATCGATGTTAGTTAAATCGATTAGTGTTAAAGTAAAGGGAGTTAATCGATGTTAGTTAATCGATTTGTGTTAAAGTAAAGGAAGTTAATCGATGTTAGTTAATCGATTTGTGTTAAAGTAAAAGAAGTTAATCGATGTTAGTTAATCGATTAGTGTTAAAGTAAAAGGAGTTAATCGATGTTAGTTAAATCGATTAGTGTTAAAGTAAAAAGAGAAAATCGATGTTAGATAATCGATGTTAGTTCATCGATTAGAGTTAAAGAAAATGAGTTAATCGAATATAGTTATTCGAAGAGAAGAAAATGAGTTAATCGAATATGGTTATTCGAATAGAAAGTAGAATGAGTTAGTCGAATATAGTTTATTCGAATAAAGTTAGTAAATCGAATATAGTTTATTCGAAAGGGGTTAAGTGAATAGAGTAAATCAAATAGAGATCTATTCGAAGGAGGATTAAGGAAGGAAGATAGTAAAAGGGATAAAGTGAACTTTGCCTATTTCAAAGTTAGAAATGTTGTTCAGTTAAGGTCTGAGAGGTAGTTCTACCCCAACTTGATTGGCTTCGTTTTTAACTAAGGGATAGTTAAGGTTCGGCAGTAAAGGAAATGGTTTGGGTTGGCATAGCAATGTTTGTTTAAACATCTATCTAAGTCCAATGAAGAAGCTTTGGAAATGTTTTCCAAAGAAGAAACCAGAAATGTTTTCTAGTAAAGAAAACAAGAAATGGAAATGTTTTCCATTGTTAATAACGTATATTTTCCCAATTTAGAAAATAAGGAATATTGAACATAGGGAAACAGGAGATAAGTAAATTTATGGAATAATGAGATAAATGTTAAATGATGTTTGATCGATATAATTTCCATTTGGAAATGATATCGTTGGTTGCACACTTGTTTTTATTCGATAGTTAAATCACAGACTATCGAAGTTTTGACCATTTTAACGTTGTTAATATGGAGAGACCGGTTGGATTATTATCCAAAGAACCACTCTGTATTGGCATAAGCGTTGCGAATCATATATGCCAAAGGAAATTGAAGACGGAGTTATGCAAGGGCTATCCTGTTTACAGAATAGTGCCTTCGGTTCATCCTGTTCCTGGATGACTTGTATGGACGGATGTCTGACAGAGTATTTTCAGACGATCACGTATATTGATTTCTCCAATCGTACCAAGAGTGGAAGCGGAGAAGGAAACTTCTTTTAGCTAACACATAATGTATGGTTGAGGATGTCAATCGGTGATTTGATGGATTTGATGATGTGACATTCAAAGTGAATCTGATGTGATGATAAAGCGTAGCTTCTAGCCTCATCATCCGGTAAATGACAGAAATCGGGCAGGCAGCATGGCTAAGTCGGTCGCACCGAAGTAGGGTGTATAATCACCTGATCTAGAGTTTCATTCATTTCTAAAAATCTATTGTTGATGCTGTCCCATTCGGGAAACGGTTGCTGATCCCAACTGTTGGTGATATACATTCGATACACTCAAGCGAAATGAGTGGTCGGTCATGTGTGGCCGGGTTGCAAGATGTTCTTGTTGAACCCAGTGTATTCCTCTCTAGAGGTACACGAGCGAAAGGTGGATCCATACCTTGTCATAGTTGGAAATCCATTACCCAATACGTGCTTGCGGTTTTGATTGTATACTATATATGTAGAACGTGAGATGAAAGCGTTTCTACTAGATGATTATTATAGTTGTGGTTGATAGACATTATTATAATATCAAAAGGTTTTTGATATAAAGATATTTGGATTCTCATAAGGGAAAAACCCGTTCCGTTATGCGGCGTGGTCTTATGAGATATCGTTTACTTGTTCGAACTGTTTTTAAACTGTTTTACTCATACCAGTCCCATGACTGACCCGGAGTTTACTTTGTTGTTTTCCCTAAACTCTTGGGTGCCTAAATTTGTATGGGCAGTCAAGTAGTCGGGATTTTACAGATATACTGGAAGAGCTTGGAGCAGGAGGCTTCAGGATGTTATAGCTATAGTTATTTCCGCTGTGTTGTAAGTGCTATACTTTTATAATGATATGTATATGCAAGTACAGATTTGTATTTCAAAGTTATGTTATGAAATATATTTATTCGTTCCGCTGTGAGATTCGTGTTACTCTGATATTGTGTTCTTCTTCTTCTTCTATTCTAAGTTTCTATCTTATCTTTCCTCACCCTCTAATTTCTTTCACTAATTACCAGGATTTTTCGACGGTTTGGTTATCGACGTCGTGCTTACGTCGATAACCAAAGCCGCTCAAAATCCGGGTCGTTACAGTTGGTATCAGAGCCAGGTTAAGAATTACTTGGCTCTGTGGCGTGACTCGGTAGAGATAGGGTTAGTAATACCCTAGACTGAGATTGAGTGTATATATACGAGTGAACGTATTTGTTATTGATATAAAAATTGTTTTATATTGTGGAGATTCATTGGTTGAGTTGTTTATGAGTTCTGGTCGATCAGTTTGATCCACTGTATCGGTAGGAGTTACTAAACACTTGAATACGATGAACCGTCATGGTATGTTTTGAAAGGAG
This sequence comes from Allium sativum, assembly GCA_030737875.1. NCBI lineage: Eukaryota > Viridiplantae > Streptophyta > Magnoliopsida > Asparagales > Amaryllidaceae > Allium > Allium sativum. The sequence goes on from CM060926.1 coordinate 779,017,749, forward strand.
GGTAAATTAAAATAAATTTACCCGAAGTATATTTTGAGATATATTGGATATATTGGTTGTTACTATAATCGAGTAAGATTATAAATTAAATGGTTATGTAAATAACCAATCAGAATTCATATAAGTGAAGTTCGTGAAATCAGATGAGTTAAAACTGAGATTTTAAACCAGAATTGATGTTAAGACTCTGGAGAATTGGATAAGTGTTTGTAAATGGATTGGGATTAAAAATAAGGAAAATTTAAGATCCTGGGAGATTTTAAATTGTTTTACAAGCAGTGTGAATTATATTTTGAAATGAATTTCAAAGTGGAAATGTTTAGAAATGGTTTTATAGTATTGAACTCACTTCGATCGCTGGAAAATAGATTCTGATAATGACAGCTGCATCATCAGTATTCATTTTCGAGTTGTAAGTGACGAATTACTACCAGAGATACTGTTTTGAAATTGTTTTGGGAAAGACAAGTGTGTTGAATTTCAAAATGGGATTTATAAAATAGAATTTGAACTTTTAAATAGATTTGAAATATTAACTTGTTTTAAAAGAAATAAAACGAGAAGTTCCTTTATAAACGAAGTTTATAAATGAAGTAAAAAGAATTATCATTGGATAATTTAGAAATAAAAATACAAGTGTGAAATTGAAAGGAAAATCTATTTTCCAAAGGTAGAAATATCGATTTCAAAAGGAATTGAAACCGAGACTTATTTAAAGGAATTTGAATAAAGGAAGTTCAGATATAGAATTTGAATATAGAAATTCAAATGGCGTTTGTATATAGAAAATATAAGAGATTTCAAAAATAGGATTTGAATATCGAAAGTGAAATGAAATTTGAATGTAGAGGATTCAAATAGAATTAAAAATGAAATTTGAATAAAGAAGATTCAAATAGAATTGAAAAGGAAATTTGAATAAAGAAGATTCAAATAGAATTGAAATTTGAATATAGAAGATTCAAAAGGAATTAAAATGAAATAAAGAAAATTTGAAATAGAAATTTAATAAATGGAATTGAAATAGAGTTTGAATATATCAATTCAGATATAGAATTTGAAAAAAAGAAATTTGACATATGAAAAAATCGAATAGAATTTGACATATGAAAAAAATCGAATAGAATTTGACATATGAAAAAAAATCGAATATGAAACCTGAGTTTGAAAAGGTAGAATTTGATTAGTTTATAAGTAAGTTAAAATATATTTGAACATGTTATACTCAAATATGAAGGTGAAATGGGCAAACCAGTAATTTGAAAATCACTTAACGAACTAAGTTAAAATGATTAGACTAAGTTGAAATAAATTAGAAATGTATGGATATACATGAGGTAGGTATGGATAAGGTATAAAGGTTTATAAATAGATTGCTCGACGAAAGGTATGTATTTAATTCATATATGAGATTTTATGCGCCGTATCGGCTAGCCGCTTGGCTTTTTCTTTTGGATTGGTGAGGGCCATGGGAGGCTATTTGAAATATCCCGATGCTCCCAGTACAAAGGAGGTTATGGCGAATTTTTCCGGGAATATAAGGAGTTAGAATATTTTTAAGATAATTTGATAATTAGAAATCAACGTATCGATATATATAGAAGTCGATAAGGAAACGAACTTAGAAATAGAATAGCAAAATCAAAAAGGAAGTCTAGAATAAAATCTAGTAAGAATAGAAAGACGAAGCGCATATATGTATTTAAAAGTGAATAAGTAGTTGAATGATATTGATTATTCGAGTAAGTAGTCTTATCTGTTTTGACGTTATAAATGTTATTCAGTCAAGGTCTGAGAGGTAGTTATACCCCAACTTGGTTGATTTCATTATTAACAAATAAATAGTAAGATTTCAGGCTCGAAGATCAATGTTGAATAAGAGTTAGTTGGATATAGTATTTGGGTTGTCGTAACAATGTTTTACACAACATCCGTTTTAACCCAAATGAGTGTAAGCTTGGAAATATAATAAAGAATATTTCCTAAGTATAGAAATAAACGAGATCGGAAAAGAGATAAGTAATTGGAGTATTTTCCAATTATAAATAGGATTATAAAGGTTATTGATTTAGAAAATAAAGGAAGGCGATATTCGGAAATGTTTTCCAAATAACATAAAAGGCCAATATGGTTATTGGAAATATTTGGTTAACAAATATTGATAAAGAAATAGAGAAGTGATTTAACTAATGGAATATTGATTTTGGGCTCAGTTGAATTTCAAAAAGGAAAATTTGTTTTTTTAAAAAGTAAACTGTTTAAAATTCCCAGGGAAAGACTGTTTAAATTAAAAACAAATTTAACAGAAATTTGTGAAAGCAGATTTGAATTAAAGTAAATTCAGTTAAGTGGTAACTGAAGTTGAATTGAAATCGAATAAGATTGGATTTGTGAAATTAGAATCCGAAATGGTATTGGATTGAGGAGTTAAGAAATTGAAAATCAAGAGTTGAACTCGAGTTGAAATGATATTTGGCTTAGTTATAAGCGAATGGTTGTGTTGTGGATAAAAGCAGATTGGAGTTTGATGGGGATGACCCTGGTATCCGCTGAATTGATAACAGGTGGAAAGGATATAATGATATGCCGACAAAAAGGTACCAGTTTATATTTCTATTGGATATAAGATTTATGAGCCGAATTGGCAAGCCGTTTGGCTGTTTGATTTTCTTTTGGGATGGAGATGGCCCAGAGAGGCGAGTTGGAGTTTGACCTATTGACCAGTACAAAGGAGGTGCTGTCGAATTTTTCGAAGAGTTAAGGCGTTAGAAAATTTTCAGGATTTTTGAAAATTTTCGTTGATAAGGATTAATTAATATTTTAATTGAAATTAAATTGGTTCAGTTGAAACTGAAGTTATGAAGTGAACAAATATGTTCTAACCAGTTGATAGGGTCGTCCTCTACCTTTTAGCAATTTCGAGGACGAAATTATTTTAAGTAGGGAAGAATGTAATGACCCGCATTGGCAGAGGTATTTTGATTAATTTATTTAATTATATAAATGGTGGGGTAGTGAATTTAATGGCCGTGGAATAAAATAATGGTGAATATTTATTTAAAATAATAAATTAAATAATATATTTAATTCTGAAATAAACAGAATTGGTGGAAATAACGATATGGTGTGAACTGGATCATCTGTGATATTTAATTCAGCTTGGAATTGAATTTGAATAACGAATATATTCAATCGTCGACAGTTGAACGTATAGTTTATAATATAAATATAAACGAGCTTGAAATAGCGCTGCAGTTCGCTATTTGGCGATTTGAACTTCAACTGGATGTACAGGATTCATTTTAAATCGGATTTCTGTGAAACAAGAAACGTGTGGAACTGGTGAAGTATATCTTTCTAGTGGAAGAGAAAGATCGGGATTTCGTCGTGTAGATTTAGAGATATGTCCAAATCAAATTTCAGAAAAGTCGCTATAGAATCGTTTATCGACCGTAACGGATTATTCGATATAACTAGACACCAGGTTTGAATTTAGATAAGGTTCTTTAGAGACGTAGTGATAATTTAATTTTTAGAATTTTATTGTAATTTTTAATTAATTAAAAAAGCAACTTTTTATTTGGAGTATTTGACACCCTGTATCGACATTTCGGGGTTTCAAAATATGAGTTAATCTACCGGTATTATTATATTTTTGGAACCGTGTCACCTTGCTCGTCACAACGGTATATTTATTTCAGTTGGCAGCACTCGTACCTGGATATAATTGTACTTAGCGTGTTATGTTAAAATTGGAAAACAAAGACTAAAGTTATGTTCATTTTCACGGACAATTGGGTTGCCACCGTTTCTCTTCTCGAAAACCAATACGTGACCTAACTAATATATGGACTTAATCAACCCACACACTCAACTTTTCTCAGCCACACATACCAAGTATAAACGCAGAAAATGTGGAGAAGTCTCCACAGCAAAAAAACTCAAAGCAAAACCATCCTAAAAACCTAATCGCATAATTTCTCTCAGCCAGAAGAACCCGCCGTCACTAAATCCTCAAAGCAAAAAAATGAGAAATCGATCCAAGAAATTCAAATAAAATCCCTAGAATCTCGAATCAAATATCATTGAGATCCTCACAACCCGTCCTTCACTTCTATGTGGGTTTCAGGAAGTTCGAACTTCCTTTCTGGTCGCAGTATGTTACCCAGCGTGGTCTTGGGTTAGAGTGTTTGAGAGATTAGAGCTTTAAATCATGCTTCGAAGCCTGGTATTGGGTTTAAAGCTGAGAATCGAGCTCGTCTGTCAACATTTGTGGATTTCCGAGGTGATTTATGTCGTTCGAAAACATCTGGGAGCGGACATGGAGACTGAGGGGTAGATAGCGTTGATGACTTCTGTTTGAAGGATGCTGGGTCTTCTTTTGTGCGTTACCCGGAAGCATTACTGTAGGAGGAGATGCGTGGTATGCTATGTGATTTCGAAGAAAGTCTGGAGCGGTGTTTTCGAGTTGGGTGAGTTTACTGTGAAGTGTGAATGGATGGAGGAGTCTGTATAGCTACGAGTTGTCAAGTACAGTAATTTGGTGAAGAAAAAGGAGGATTTGGAGGAGCACAGTTCGGCCATTACTTGCGGGTTTGTGTGGTTTGTTTGTTGAAGCGAGAAGGGGAGGGCGTACGTGGTTGAAGGGGTATTAGTAAGTTGTTACTGAAGGTTTGGAAGAGGAAGGCAACGCCATTTAGAACGGTCGGGTATTGAAGGAATGGATGGGCCAAAAGTGTAGTGTGAAGCCCAAACGTGAGAGAAGAAGTAAATTGAATGGGTGAGGCCCATTTGAAATATTATTTAGTTTAAATTCAAAAGTTGATAATGTATTGAATTGTAAATATCATAACCCATTCATACCTTAACAGAACTGAGCGATGTTTGTTACATTGGAATCATATGAACGCGGGCGACGCAGTGAAACTAGGTTTGGAGCTATCCGGAGCTCATCTAGAATTTATTGCAAAATATATTGATGGATCTGAATCAACGACCGTAAATCATTAATTAACGATTACGAACAATGTGAGTAAATCTCACTAACTCTGAACAGTTTATAATTTCATGTTATATTTTTAGAACTGTTAGATATTGGCTGATACTGTATGTTGACTGTTTGATTGAACTGCTAGTCAGTTAGTTAAATTTTCTATATTGATTCCGTTTACAGAATATATCATATAGAACTGAAAAGTGATGTTATCTATATTGTTTAACATCTGTGATGCAGGGAGACAGGTTGGAGGAATCCAACTGGATTCCTCAACATTTATTTTACTGTTTTCATATATTGTGATATATGATGTGTTATATAATCTGTTATGGATTATGGGTGTTGGAATGATGTTGATCATTTTTATTCGATATTTTAAATATCATAAAAGACCCTGGGATGTAGAAAAGAAGTATTTCAATGTATATTGAAATAAAGGAATTTTATAAAATCACAAGATTTTATAAAAGGAATTATTTATAAAACGAACACGGTTTTATAAAAGGGATATTTATTTAGAAAATAAATAGAAATAAATAGGAAGTATTTGTAACGGTAAATAGAAGTTATAAATAGGAAATATTTGTAACGGTAAATAGAAGTTATAAATAGGAAATATTTGTAACAGTAAATAGAAGTTATAAATAGGAAATATTTGTAACGGTAAATAGAAGTTATAAATAGGATATAATTGTAACGGTAAGTAAACGTTATAAAAAGGAAATAGTTGTAACGGAAAACGTAGTTTATAAAAGGAGATAATCGATGTTAGTTAATCGATTAGTGCTAAAGTTAAAAAGAAGTTAATCGATGTTAGTTAAATCGATTAGTGTTAAAGTAAAGGGAGTTAATCGATGTTAGTTAATCGATTTGTGTTAAAGTAAAGGAAGTTAATCGATGTTAGTTAATCGATTTGTGTTAAAGTAAAAGAAGTTAATCGATGTTAGTTAATCGATTAGTGTTAAAGTAAAAGGAGTTAATCGATGTTAGTTAAATCGATTAGTGTTAAAGTAAAAAGAGAAAATCGATGTTAGATAATCGATGTTAGTTCATCGATTAGAGTTAAAGAAAATGAGTTAATCGAATATAGTTATTCGAAGAGAAGAAAATGAGTTAATCGAATATGGTTATTCGAATAGAAAGTAGAATGAGTTAGTCGAATATAGTTTATTCGAATAAAGTTAGTAAATCGAATATAGTTTATTCGAAAGGGGTTAAGTGAATAGAGTAAATCAAATAGAGATCTATTCGAAGGAGGATTAAGGAAGGAAGATAGTAAAAGGGATAAAGTGAACTTTGCCTATTTCAAAGTTAGAAATGTTGTTCAGTTAAGGTCTGAGAGGTAGTTCTACCCCAACTTGATTGGCTTCGTTTTTAACTAAGGGATAGTTAAGGTTCGGCAGTAAAGGAAATGGTTTGGGTTGGCATAGCAATGTTTGTTTAAACATCTATCTAAGTCCAATGAAGAAGCTTTGGAAATGTTTTCCAAAGAAGAAACCAGAAATGTTTTCTAGTAAAGAAAACAAGAAATGGAAATGTTTTCCATTGTTAATAACGTATATTTTCCCAATTTAGAAAATAAGGAATATTGAACATAGGGAAACAGGAGATAAGTAAATTTATGGAATAATGAGATAAATGTTAAATGATGTTTGATCGATATAATTTCCATTTGGAAATGATATCGTTGGTTGCACACTTGTTTTTATTCGATAGTTAAATCACAGACTATCGAAGTTTTGACCATTTTAACGTTGTTAATATGGAGAGACCGGTTGGATTATTATCCAAAGAACCACTCTGTATTGGCATAAGCGTTGCGAATCATATATGCCAAAGGAAATTGAAGACGGAGTTATGCAAGGGCTATCCTGTTTACAGAATAGTGCCTTCGGTTCATCCTGTTCCTGGATGACTTGTATGGACGGATGTCTGACAGAGTATTTTCAGACGATCACGTATATTGATTTCTCCAATCGTACCAAGAGTGGAAGCGGAGAAGGAAACTTCTTTTAGCTAACACATAATGTATGGTTGAGGATGTCAATCGGTGATTTGATGGATTTGATGATGTGACATTCAAAGTGAATCTGATGTGATGATAAAGCGTAGCTTCTAGCCTCATCATCCGGTAAATGACAGAAATCGGGCAGGCAGCATGGCTAAGTCGGTCGCACCGAAGTAGGGTGTATAATCACCTGATCTAGAGTTTCATTCATTTCTAAAAATCTATTGTTGATGCTGTCCCATTCGGGAAACGGTTGCTGATCCCAACTGTTGGTGATATACATTCGATACACTCAAGCGAAATGAGTGGTCGGTCATGTGTGGCCGGGTTGCAAGATGTTCTTGTTGAACCCAGTGTATTCCTCTCTAGAGGTACACGAGCGAAAGGTGGATCCATACCTTGTCATAGTTGGAAATCCATTACCCAATACGTGCTTGCGGTTTTGATTGTATACTATATATGTAGAACGTGAGATGAAAGCGTTTCTACTAGATGATTATTATAGTTGTGGTTGATAGACATTATTATAATATCAAAAGGTTTTTGATATAAAGATATTTGGATTCTCATAAGGGAAAAACCCGTTCCGTTATGCGGCGTGGTCTTATGAGATATCGTTTACTTGTTCGAACTGTTTTTAAACTGTTTTACTCATACCAGTCCCATGACTGACCCGGAGTTTACTTTGTTGTTTTCCCTAAACTCTTGGGTGCCTAAATTTGTATGGGCAGTCAAGTAGTCGGGATTTTACAGATATACTGGAAGAGCTTGGAGCAGGAGGCTTCAGGATGTTATAGCTATAGTTATTTCCGCTGTGTTGTAAGTGCTATACTTTTATAATGATATGTATATGCAAGTACAGATTTGTATTTCAAAGTTATGTTATGAAATATATTTATTCGTTCCGCTGTGAGATTCGTGTTACTCTGATATTGTGTTCTTCTTCTTCTTCTATTCTAAGTTTCTATCTTATCTTTCCTCACCCTCTAATTTCTTTCACTAATTACCAGGATTTTTCGACGGTTTGGTTATCGACGTCGTGCTTACGTCGATAACCAAAGCCGCTCAAAATCCGGGTCGTTACATTTTCGAACCAACAGAGTACGATTAGGCTGGGATACCTAGCAGCACTAGTCGACTTAGAGCAGCTGCATACGATTGATTGGGGCTCTTCCATATTGGGTTATCTATACGCCGCTCTTGACTCCTATGCCTTTGGAGAGGTTTGCCAGATGTTCGCTTTTTGGTACATGTTGCCATGCTGGTACTACGAGTACACGACCAACATACACCCACGCATGCAGCCCACCGCCAGTCATGCTGCTGAGACCTTTTTCCCACGCATGCGTGGATGGGAGAGTACTCACGGAGTTCGGCGTGCTCCTTCTGGTGTGAGACATGACTTGATGGAGGCTCGTACCCAGTTAGATATGAGGGAGAGGGGGAACATATTACGAGCACCTTGGGCTTCTTATTGGTTGTTACTTGCAGCGGATGGCCCACTAGTTGATGCCCATCCATTAGCCATTGCATGTTGCTTATCTACTCGACATGCCCTCTTCTTCCCACCGGCCCACCTTCCTATTTGGTTTTCGGGAGATCGATGTTATTACCAGGCTACCGGTCAGTTGCCCGTACCTGGAGATCCCCCTCTGCCACTTGATATGTTCGGGCGGCAGCGTTCTATAGGGAGACAGTATGTGCATGGTCTGAGACAGACAGGATGGGTTGATACGACCGATTTTCACTTACCCGACGCAGAGTTGGTCCTTATTGGGTTCGGGTAGCTCCTAGACGGTACTTGTTGTCGGATTATACGCGGGGTGTGAACTCCGATCACGTTACTTGTAACAACCCGGAATTTCGGGCCAATTTAAAATTTTTATTTTGGAGATTTTAGGGGTGTTTAAATATTTAAAATAAATTATTTCAAATAAAAATGAATGGAAATTTATTTTGAGCAGAGTTAATGCAAATATATTCAAATAAATTGCATAAAGAATTAGAAATAGGACGGTAGTTTGAAAAGTCAAACTTGAACTTTGACTAACTACACAGGATGCAGGATAAACCGGATTTTGATGAAACAAAAAATATTTAAATCTGTTAATGAATATCTTTCTAACGAATCTGAAAAATCGAAGTTTCATAGCGGGAATCAAAAGTTATGGCCAAATGAATTTTCAGAAAGGTCGCTATAGAGAATATATCGCCCTTGAAAATTGACATTTTGCATACGACCTCGAAATTCGACGAAACCACTTTTGTTGGATCCGGAATGTAAAATTATTGCTAGGTTTCAAATTTCATGATTTTTGAAGCTAGTATGTGAGCGTGGCAAAAGAAACTGTGTTTTGTCAATTTCGGTCAAAATTAATTGACTGAAAAATAGCCATTTTTCAAACAGTCTCAGAATTCGACGAAATAAATTTTGTTGGGATCGTATTGTCATAAGAAAGCCAAAAATAATTTTTATGGATTTTTATGACTTCGTATGTGGCCCCGGCGTATTTAAATGAACGGTAAATATTTAATTAATTAATTTTTAATGTAAATTTAAATGAAATATTTACAGATTTCGGAATTGGGCCACGAGACCTGTCCCATTGCGTTCATAAGGCATCAAAACCTTAAGAACGACAGTAAGCAGGCCAAATTCCGAGTTAGTGGCCAAACGGACCTTTATTGGGCTAATTAATTATTTAATACTATTATTTTATTATAAAAACACTATTCATTCATCTTCCCTCATCGTGTTCAGCCGCCACCGAAACCCACCACTTCTCAAATCTTCAAACCCTGATTTCCCCCTCAATTCTCAACAAAAACCTTCGCCGTTTGTCACGTTTCGAAGAGATTTCAGAGCTCTTCGATTCCATACCCATTTCTCCCCGTCTCAAGGCCTGTAGCCGCCGCCCCGACCCCGTAAAGTCGCCGCCGTTCGAGCCCTCCCGCCGCCGCCGTTCCCGTGCGCAACCCCCCCTCTTCCGGCGTTCAGGCGCCTCTCCTCCCCCTTCGACCTCCAGCAATCGGTTCCTGAAAACATCGACTATAGCTCCTGAAAATCGAGATTAAAGTTTTGAACAAAAGGGTATGAAATTCATTTCAGAATTTGCCACGCTTCTGGCTGTGGCAACTGCAGTTGTTAAAAGTTAATTTTGTTCAAATTTTGATAATTAACATATACGAAATCCAAACTGAAAAATTTCAGATTGTGCGAGACCGTGACGGCAAATAGAGGTTGCTGAAATCAAGTGCGACCATTTTCTGAATTTTTGGATTTTCTATTCGCTTTAATCAAGGTGAGAATTTATTTTTAAATAAATTTAATTAATTTGGATGTTATTCTTGCGTATGAGAAGTTGAGAATCAAAAATAAATGGATCGATGATGGATGTTAATATAAGTTGCAGATCTGAATTGTTGCGATGTTATGATATTAGATCTGAAATTTTAAGTGTTAGATGTGAAATTTCCTCATTCAAAATTAATTAATTAAATAATTACTTTGTTGTTACGCAGTAATCCCATAGTTAATCTTCAGATCTATTTTGTTTAGATATGATTGATGATATTGCTATGTTGCTATGATAGATAATTGTAAATCTATATGTATTCATCACATGAATGTTATCACACAAAGTCGAACCTTATACTTTGTGTTATGATATGATGTTGAAGTTGAACCGTTATGTTAATGCATTGAAGATGAACGATGAAATAAAGATGACATTTTTATATGTTATTTTAATGTAAAGATGAACGATGAAATAAAGATGACATTTTTATATGTTAATTTAATGTAAATTAGAACGATAAAGTATAAATGACATTTTTAGATGTGATTATAATGAGGAATTTCACCATATGAAAAGTTTACATTTTTATTAATGTAAATATATAGAATTTTACCATTTGAAAAGTTTACATTTTTATTAATGTAAATATATAGAATTTCACCATATGAAAAGTTTACATTTTTATTAATGTAAATATATAGAATTTCACCATATGTAAAGTTTACATTTTTATTAATGTAAATATATAGGAATTTCACCATATGTAAAGTCTACATTTTTGTTAATGTAAAGTAAATAAGAATTTCACCGTATGAAATTTTCATTATTTTTAATGTTAATAAAATAGAAATTTCATCGTATGTCAAAATTTACATTTTTATATGTAAATTATAAAGCGAAATGATATTGTATGTTAAAAATTACATTTTTCTTTGTAATTAAAAGGTGAATTTCATCGTATGTGAAAATTTACATTTTTATATGTAAATTATAAAGTGAATTAATATTACATGTTAAAAATTACATTTTTCTTTGTAATTACAATGTAAATTAGATGTAGTGTTTGCATTGTGATTAAAAATCATATTTTTACAATGTGAATTAGATGTAGTGTTTGCATTGTAATTAAAAATCATATTTTTACAATGTGAATTAGATGTAGTGTTTGCTTTGTAATTAAAAATCATATTTTTACAATGTAAATTAGATGTAGTGTTTGCATTGTAATTAAAATCATAATTTTACAATGTGAATTAGATGTAGTGTTTGCATTGTAATTAAAACTCATATTTTTACAATGTGAATTAGATGTAGTGTTTGCATTGTAATTAAAAATCATATTTTTACAATGTCAATTAGATGTAGTGTTTGCATTGTAATTAAAAAAACATATTTTTACAATGTCAATTAGATGTAGTGTTTGCATTGTAATTAAAAATCATATTTTTACAATGTGAATTAGATGTAGTGTTTGCATTGTAATTAAAAATCATATTTTTACAATGTAAATTAGATGTAGTGTTTGCATTGTAATTAAAAATCATATTTTTACAATGTAAATTAGATGTAGTGTTTGCATTGTAATTAAAAATCATATTTTTACAATGTGAATTAGACGTAGTGTTTGCATTGTTTTTACAATGTGAATTAGATGTAGTGTTTGCATTGTAATTAAAAATCATATTTTTACAATGTGAATTAGATGTAGTGTTTGCATTGAAATTAAACTCATATTTTTACAATGTAAATTAGATGTAGTGTTTGCATTGTAAGTAAAAATCATATTTTTACAATGTGAATTAGATGTAGTGTTTGCATTGTAATTAAACTCATATTTTTACAATGTAAATTAGATGTAGTGTTTGCATTGTAATTAAAAATCATGTTTTTTACAATGTGAATTAAGAGTAGAGTTTGCATTGTCATTAGAAGTTATATTTTTTATATGTAATTTAAAGGTAGGATTTTAAGTGTATCAAAATTTACATTTTCAATGTAAGTAAAAGAATGAAGTTAGGATGCGGTAATAGTATTTTCATTTTCAAATGAATTAAAAATTTGGTGAGTGTCGGTAGTTGTGTAGAGCGTTGTTTTAATCAAATGACGTTATTACGATTTAATGATTATATATATATATATAAATATAATTAAAATTAAACGAATAGGGCGTGGTAGTTTGCGTTTTGAAATCGTACTTTTAAATGACTATACAAGAAGATCCGACCGTCGGATTTTCTTGAAACTAAAACTGTTAGGACCGTCTTGGAAAAATCTTTCCAACGATATATATTACGTTAAGATCCAACGGTTAGATTCTGAGAAATGCGAAAATCAAAATTGTTTGAATGCAGCGCCATAGTCGCCCATGGACTTAAGGCGTCGTCATATTAAAATTTAATTATTTTAAATAATTAATATGGGAATGAATCGTTAATAAAAATTATTAGTGTATAAGAAGGATTTTAAAATATATATATGTATATATATACGAGGATTATTTGGAAAGACCGAGTTCTCTCATTCTAAATAATCAAACGACGTTATTTGAAGTATAAAGATGGTGAATGAAGACCGTAAATCTTCCCTCGAATGGACAACGATCGAGGCCTTGATTTGACTTGCTCCCAATTCAAAGGTCATGGTCATTGCCCAAACGTACGTGTTGATTTCACGGGTTTGGCTTTCGCTCAGACCCAGAGCATAAGCTACTAAATGGATTGTGTGTCTGACATCATACTCTATCAAATATCATGTTATTGATCTTTTGTCGAAGGTATGGATGTTTGGTGGTGGGGAATTTATTCTCTTGCTTAACACTCGTTCATATATTTCGGCAAAGGGTTGGTAGTACGGTATGAAGTGATGATGTGGCATGCTAAGATGCATATGATCAAGGTTTTGTTGAAAAGCAGGCCTTGTGGGACGATCAAAGCATAGCCTGTTTAGGCATAGCTTTGTGTATAACGTGACTTCGCGAACCTCACACACCGGCGGAGTCTAAAACGGGAGAAGGGAACGCAGGGAGAGCAACACGTTTCTTTCTAGCTAGAAGTGGTGATTGGGTTTTAACACGACCCAACATTTTACTTATGTGGATGATAGAATGAGGCGCCTCGGATGATAGGTCCTATAGGACTGGGAAACGTGTGTTCAGGAATAACTAATCCGCAACTCGTATGGTGGACCGGCCCTGCAGCTTTCCAAGGGTTCACTGCGGGGGATCCTGAGACATTAGCTAGAGTGTCTCGAATCGGTAGGAGCTCCTCCCTAGCCTTGACTCATGATGGAAACCAAAATCCAAATACGACCCTACGAATTTGATTGTATTACTAGTATGGAGGCATAGTAGTATGGGATACTATTCTTCCTAGGATTTCTACATTTACTTTGAAATGTTTTAATATATACTAATAATAATATTAAACTCGTATTTGCTGTATTTAGCATGTTTAATCACTATAAGGTAAAACCCTATCCTCTGGTTTGTGTTGCATTGTGTGATGGGACCTGGGTCTTATGGTGATTCCATTTTTCCAAAAGCATAACGTTGTTGTACGATTTATTTATCATTTATTCTGACACTTTTATGCACGACAATCCATTATAGTAAACCCGTTCCGCGTTAGCGGCGTGGTCTTTGGATTTGTCCTATTAATAGTGATTAATTAGTTAAGAATTCTCACACCAGTCCCACGACTGACCCGTTGTTTGTTTCCACCTTTTTGCAAACTCGGGTGCCCTCCTTTCTACACGGGCAGCCAAGTAAACAGGTTTATTTTTCGCTTGGAGCCTTTCCTTTGGAGCTGCTTATTATTTCTCTTGGATTTGCTTGTGGAGAGGTGATGACTAGGAGTTTGAAGACTTATCATTCGCTGCTTTTGCATTTTTTTCTCTTTCTTTTTATTTCATACATTAAACTTGGTTTATTCCACGTTGTTTGAGTTGGAGTTGGAACTTATTTCTTTTCTGCGAATTTGATGTAATAATGTAGAATTCTGTGACAGTGGATTTTCTGTGGATTGATGACATTATATTTCCGCTGCTATGATGTTGTTACTCTATGAATTTCCTATGCTATTTTGTATCTGTGATATGTATTATTGTATTTATGTTGTATTCCAAATGATTATTCCTTACTTTCATACCGTGGAAGATTGGGGTTGTCACATTACTCCCCGATTGGTTACTGGTAGAGTTCACCCTCCGCCGTTTACTTTTGATCCGACCCCTTCACAGATCTCCGACCCTCCTATGGATTTCGCTCTGCCCGGTACATTTCAGACATATGATCTTAGCGGTGCACAGAATTCCTGCCTATTGTTTAACCACCTGCATACATGGTGCAAGGTGTCCCTACTACTAGATTATATCCGCCACATGAGGTAAAATTTGTCGCTTGTGAATTTACGTTGTATGTTATACGATGTACAAACTGATTTTATATGTTCTATATATGTAGTATGCACCCCGGTTGGACCGACATAGGATACATATTGCGACTATTCAGGAGATGGCACTGCTACATTCTCGTTCCATGTATGAGGAGCACCAGGCGATTGTTCAGGGATTACAAGAGCAGATCTATGACTTACAGGCCAGATTAGAGGCAGCAGGGGGTGGTGATACAGCAGCATCAGGTACCATTGTAGGGTCATGTACTGGTGTAGGTCCAGGAGGCGGAGTAGGAGGTTCAGGAGGCGGACTTGGAGGCGGTGATGGACTTGGAGGGGTTGACGGACTTGGAGGGGGTGACGGAGTAGGAGGGGGTGGCGGACTTGGAGGGGGTGACGGAGTAGGAGGGGGTGACGGACTTGGAGGGGGTGACGGAGTAGGGGGGTGACGGACTTGGAGGGGGTGACGGAGTAGGAGGGGTGACGGAGTAGGAGGGGGTGATGGAGTAGGAGGGAGCGACGGGCTAGGGAGTAGTGATGACGATATTCCGTATTATGACCCTTCTGATAGCGGGGATTCGATGTCTTTGGATGGTGCTGATGATGATGGTTCTGATGATGATGTCGTGGATTTATCATGATGTATATTTGTGTTCTGTGACATATTTAGTGTCGTTTCATATGTGCTGTGTAATGTTTGCTCGTTTATTATGTTCTGTGTAATGTTTTCTCGTTTCACATGTTCTGTGTAATGTTTCCTCGTTTCATATGTTTAGTGTCATTTAATAAGTTATAATGAAAGCTAAATGTGTAAATAAGGAGGGTAAGTGGACGACCCTCCTTTTTAGCTCATTTTTAACTCCTTCGGGTGTTAAATGTGTAAATAAGAAGGGTAAATGGACGACCCTCCTTTTTAGCTCCTTTTTAACTCCTTCGGGTGCTAAATGTGTAAATAAGGAGGGTAAGTGGATGACGATTACTTCGATGACGATTGCACTTACGGGCCTGATATGTTTCGCAGAAGAAACATGGCGCAGAGAAAGCTATTTCTTCGGATATTGGCTGGTATTCAAGGTAACAATGATTACTTTAAGTACAAACAAAATGCATCGAAGACACAGGGGTTGTCCGGTGAACAGAAAATGACGGCCGCTATGAGAATGTTAGCTTATGCCACTCCAGCCGATGCTTTGGACAATGCATACCGCATAGCAGAGAGCACGGCACTAGAAACACTTGAAACATTCTGTCAAGCAGTTGTGGATGTCTATGGAGAAGAATACTTACGGTCTCCGAACGAAGCAGATGTAGTGCGAATCAGAGAGATGCACGAAAGCAGGGTTTGGCCGGGAATGTTAGGAAGTCTGGACTGTATGCACTGGGAATGGAAGAACTGTCATAAGGGATTACAAGGTGCGTACAACGGTAAGGAAAGACGACCAATCATCATTTTGGAAGCTGTGGCATCGTACGATCTGTGGATATGGCACGCTTTCTTCGGAATACCCGGTTCGAATAACGACTTAAATGTTATAGAAAGATCGCATTTGTTCAATGATCTTGCTCAAGGCCAGGTACCTCCTTTAACATTTACCCTAGGCCAAAATACTTACAACCATGGCTATTACCTAGGTGATGGCATTTACCCGAAATGGCGCACCATTGTTAAACCATGTCCAAATCCTTTAACTCCTAAACAAGTCATGTTCGCGGCGATGCAGGAGGGACAAAGGAAAGATGTGGAACGTGCTTTCGGTGTTTTACAATCTAGATTTACAATAATAAGTAATCCATGTCGGTTGTGGTCCAGGAGTAAGATGTCTACAATCATGTTTGCTTGCATCGTTCTTCACAACATGATTATAGAAGATGAAAGAGATATGGATGAAGAACAACGTCACTGCGATTACGAGGGTGCTTTGCCACCACCGCAAGTATTCCGACAAAACCTACCACTAACAGAAGAGGACTTCAACATTCATTTGACCCGTCAGGTTTTGTATAGAGATGTAGAACTCTATAACCGGCTGCAGAAGGATCTTATGAATCATTTATGGAACCATTACGGCGATACCTAGTTATGAAGAACCATTATCTATTTTCATGTTTTATTTTATGCTTGTCTGAACTTATCGATCATGTATGCAGTGAAGATGTTGTCCTTTTCTATTGTACCAACTCGTTCTTTTGTATTTGTAAGGGTTATTAATCATCTATTATTACGTTTCAAAGTTTATTTTATAAAAAATTAATGGTTTTGTTTTTGTATATGAGAAAATAGGGTTTAATAGTTGAAAGAAAAAAAATATTGGCCACGAGCCGAGTTTATCGACTCGTGAAGTAGCGAGCCGATAAAATCGCTCGCGCGTCCCATTCAGGACTCTGAATTCAGACCGTAACATTTGGCTTAATGTTACACAACGTAACATCTGTTGGGTGCAAAAACAATTAATATTACATACCGTAACATGAATTGTCTCCTTTGTTGGAGATGCTCTTATAGTAGGTTCTACTAATTTAGGAAAACTCAATTTAAAACATGCTTTTATGGCGTTTCACCCCTAGATTTTGCCCAGAACGAATCGAGTGCTTTGTCATCGTCTTCTTCATATGTTGCTTCGTTCTCGTTTCCATTTTCATTTTCCCTCACCTCTCCCATTCCACAAAAAACAGATCTAGAAAACAACTCACTAAAACGTCATAACCAATCGAGAATAGAGAATTGCTTTACCCTCTACTAAGATCATAGAGATCGGAAATTAGAGTTTGAACCGTTAGATTTCCAGAGGAAATGAAATTGAAGGATAAGGTTTCGAAGAAGGACCAGTACCCGAAATGAAGTGAGCTGGACAATAAAGGACCTATATAAGCATTGGTCTAAGGCTCAATCCAGTGAGATCCAATCCACCTGACTTTAAGCTGTAGATTAAAACACATGCGAGTTGTTTTATGAATGAATGAGATAACTGCCTCAGGAGTGATGAAGATGGACAGCTAGTTTTTATGGTTATGATCAATTAAGAACATGGGAATATAATTCGCTATCATCATCCTTTTCTTGAGTGACAAAAATAACCATATACTGCATGCAAATATCTGGCAAAAGGGTTATTTTTGAGAATCCAAAAAAGACGTCACTTGGACTGCATTAACCATGTATTTGCTTTAGCTTTCATTGATATGGAAAAAACGACATCTTTTGTAATAAATCTGAATTAGCCCAAGTTGAATAATAGTTTATTTTAATATAAAATTTATTCCATCTGCGTTTACAAAATTAGTCACTAATTCTTCTTTACGCTACGATTCTCCCCATGGCGAAATCATCAAATTTATCAATGCATG
This sequence comes from Allium sativum, assembly GCA_030737875.1. Taxonomy (NCBI): domain Eukaryota; kingdom Viridiplantae; phylum Streptophyta; class Magnoliopsida; order Asparagales; family Amaryllidaceae; genus Allium; species Allium sativum. The sequence continues at coordinate 779,035,788 of CM060926.1, forward strand.
TTACTTCATCACTTTTATCATTAGACTTTTATCATCACTAGTATTTTTTGCCCGCTTTGCTAGGCATTAAAATTTATTTTATTAAAAAAAATACTGTAATGATTAAATATCAAAAATAAAAGAAAACTAAAGTAACGTAATTAATATTAAATAGTTACATATATATATTTTTAAATATTATAATTTATGCGGCAACAATAATAAATTGTTCAGTTATTCATCCAAAAATAATTTTATTATGGATTATTATTTCGATTAATTGTTCTGTTATCCATCTAATTAATTTATGCAGTAACAATAATTAATTATCATGTTGTTCATTCAACAATAATTTTGTCGTGGATGATTATTTGGTTAATTATTCTGTTATATATCCATCTAATTTTTTTGTTATGAATGGTTATTTTTTGGCATAGATATAAAAAAAATTGATTATTTTATTCTGAAAACATGTTCTTAATTCGTTACAATTTAAACTTATTTTGTGATCTTTAAATGTGAAAAATTGAACAGATAATCATTAAAATTATATAAGTGATACAATTCAAGTAATATTATATAAATTATATACAAACTACAATATGATAACTTTTTTCGATGAAGCAAAAAAGTGTGATGATGTCATTATATATATATATATGATGCAATGTATGCTTTGTTATTAAGTTTTAAATGTATTTTTATATGTATAATAAGCATTCTAACTAAAATTTCAAATTACAACATAAAAATAAATATCCATAACAAAAAAATACATTAATCAATAGCAGTTTTCAGAGCAAAATAAATATAAGATCATGAGTAGTTTTCTTTTCAAACAATATGAAAATCAGAGAAAAATAAATATAAGATCATGAGTAGTTTCCATTCCAAACAAAATAAATATGAAAATTATGTTCAAGTCCAATCTTGTTTCCAGCATAACTTCATGATTTCCACTTTTTTGAATAGTTTTCATTCCTGTAGTGCAACAAATATTTGAATAGATGAACAATTAATTAGTCATTCCTTACCAAAATAATAATAATATGTACACCGTATATAAAATAACCATCAAATATATATAACTTACTTTTTCTTTTTTAATTTCTTTCAGTTTTGAAATAAATTCATTTTCATCATCTTTTTTATCCTTAAAGTCGTCAAAAATACATGACAGCTTGATATCATTATCAATCTCTTTGCTTTTCCTCTTCAAACTATTAGTGTTTGTAGATTTTTCAGTACCGGGGCTTTGCATATTGATGTTAGTTTTAGATTCAGTGCTCAAACTTGGTATAGACATTTGCACATAAATGAAATAAAATAACTTGTTGCAATGAACATGACTATATATATATATATCTCTGTGTGTGTGTGTGACAACAAAATACCTGTGAACTTTGTAACGCAACTGCACTGTCTTCACTTTCTATCATAGAATTCCCAATCAACTCAAAACCTTCATATATGTCTGTGGCCGTGTACATGCTTGAACCTCTGTGTACATTATTCTCACCAACACATATAGTAATTGTATACTGCCTTCCCTCCAAACACTTCAAAATTGTTGGAAATTAATTTTTCTTTCCTTGCTAGAAAGAATATTATAATTTATTTAATTTTGTCAAAAAATAAAGTATTAAAATTTTCTTTTAGCATATTTGGAGTTTTATATACCTTTTCTTGATCTCCCATTATGTCATAAAAAATTTTCTTAACTATTCTGTAAATCTCACGGTCTTGCAAAATTATTGCAGCACTGCCACTATTATCTTCAACAATAACACATATTCTAAATCTGCACACAAACACACACACACACACACACACACACACATATATATATATATAAACTATTAGTAGGAAAGTAAGTAAATTTTTCTCTAGCATTACAAAAAATTACCTCATGTCTGGACAGGGTATGCTTCTTTTACAATTAGGACATTTATACTTCCCATTTTTCTCCTCAACTTCTTGATCACTACATGCTAAGCAGGCATCATAATACCAAGTTTGTTCCTCTTTTACATTCCTAACGGTTACTTAACAAATAACTTCTTTCTAAAATTTATAAAATATAGTAACTTCAAGTACTTGAATAGGAACAACAAATAAAAAATATTAAAGTCTAGGGAGCATACCTCAATATATTCAGATTTCAAGTTCTTTATCTCACCAATACTCAGTATTTGATAATCTCCGGTAATCATATCGTTAACATCAACTTTTCCTTCATTGAAATCAATAATATCCAACGTACATATTTTATAAGTTTAATTTTTGATGTATATTATATTTAAAAAATATATTATATTACATTTCAATAAAACTCAAATTTACCTCTTTCTCATTTTAACAACACTATGATGATTGTAGTTGATGAAAAACCGTGTTGCACCAACATTGGTCATATTAATAACAACTGAAATTAATTTCTATTAAATATAAATAACAACTGAAATCATAAAGAAACGAAACATATGAGAATATATGGAAAAAGTATATATAAATAGCAATTGAAATTAATTGCAAGTGTATAAGTTAAGAATTCAAGTAAATCAAGTATAATGTGGGAACAATTGTCAAAGAAGGGAAAATGTCATAACATACCATTAAAAGCCTGAGCATTACATGAGCCAATAAATATGACTCGTAATCAATTCATGTCAATAATGGAATTAACAATTCCTTGATGCATTTTTGGTTGTTAATCAAACAGGTGTATTTGGAAGCAATATAAATTTATTTCATGTAAAAATTATCGTAAATTATATTAAATTCAATAAACATAATTAGAATGTTTGCACTAAATTAAGAAAATGTAACAGGTGTATTTGGAAGCAATATAAATTTATTTCAAGTAAAAATTAACATAAATTATATTAAATTCAATAAACATAAATAGAATGTTTGCACTAAATTTAGAAAATGTTGTGGCAACATTTTATAGTGTTTATGTTTCTAATAAAGTGTTCAGACACACAACATAAGATGTATGTTAACCACATAATGCAATCTACATATAAGAAAAAATTAAGATAAATCTAAATGTTCAAACAACACTACCTTCCTTGTAGAAGCAATAAATGCTGGCAGTAAACAGTAATAAAGCATGATTAAAATATAGATTTCTATTAATTATAGATGGAAAAATATAGATTTCTAATAGTTATTACCTTTTAATTTCTTCTTAGTTTTTGTCGTGACTGATTGTTTGGCATCAACTGTAAGCAATTTTTTTAATGTAAAAGTAGTGGTTTAAGAACTGATGACCGAAGAGAAATACAAATGAAGGTAATAAGAACTGTAGTAATGAAAAATAATAGAAATAAGTATACATATGCAACTGAGAATGATATATAGTATATATGGAAAAAGCCAGTCTAGCAATATAATTATGCAACACATTAAACAGGAAATATATTTTACATTGGATGACTGGTAGATATATTAACAAATTGAACCAATAAAGATTGAAACAGGTAGTATATTCAAACAAATGTAAATATGTTACACACTGCTGACAACAACATGTTCAACAAAGAAAAGTATTCTTGAGTTTTCCAAATCATTCCCAAGTTAATTAGTAGTATACAAAAAAAGTCAATAAAAAGCGCAAAATAATATTTATGTTTTAATTCTTTAACTGCTTGCATCCATCACAGTTTACAAATAACCAACATTGGGTCATCACGTTGATTGAAAATGGGTACACTAAAAATGACATTTGCTGTCAATATTATCTGAAAGACTAAAATAGATTCAGAGTATTAATTATGAAATACAGACATGCAATCTAAAAAAATAAAACTAATCCATGTACTATATTGAGGAATAATTAAATTTATCAATATTTGGATGAGCGGTTCTTATTAACTAAAAAACAAAAACTGCATTTTGTATGCTGTAAATGTTTAGAGACACCCAAAATAACAAAAAAAATTGAACTTACCAGCAAAATCAAAGAAGGTCTTAAACTATTTCAGTGTTTGTATGACTGATACAGATCCACCACCATCATTTTTTTTTTAAATCGCAGCAGTGCGAAGTTGAGTTTAACTTGTTAACAACCAATCTTTGTTGCAAATGACCCCGGTTGGATAACTGTACCAGATCCACCGCCCTTATTGTTGAAATAAACAAAGCATATCCAGGAAGAACCAAGTTTAGTTATGCATAACAAATCTAATCAACAAAACCAGTAGAAAAAGGATTTTTACTTGGAGTATGATCGTTAGTTAAGAAAAAAATACGAAGGAACAAACTATGCAATATGACACCTCAAATAGATATGAGAAAGGGAAATAGAGTCGTCACTACAAATTGGTGGAAGACATTAGAGAAGGCGCCGATCGATTTTTCAGTTTAATTTGACTTTGTAATACTGGATGAAATTAGGGTTAGAACAGGGGTGAGGAGCGCGAAGGAATTAAAAGAAAAACGACGATTCAATTCTTGTATGACATGGAATATCTCAGATCTATTTATTTTGAATTGGGTAACTATAGTATAGTATAAATTGTGTAATATTTTGATTTAATACAAATATCTTGAGGGAATTAAGGAGAATAGAGACAACTGAGGGAATTAAGGAGAAAGAATCAAGGAGGTAGCAGGAAATTTTTCTGCTTTACTCTTATTTAATAGATTTCGTACTAAACATATCATATGTTTTTTTTATTTCTTTAAAACCGTTGATTGTATTTGTGTCTAGTTCTATTTAAACTATAGAATTCCAATTAATTTAAAAGCGTTAATTTCAACATTAAATTCTAAAATAAATTTTAATTTCTGAAAGCTAAAAAATAGTTGTATTCTAATTATGCTAATTGAAACATATTAATAACTTTACAAAATTCAAGAGGTTATTTGGTACTAATCATTGAATAGAAAGGAAAAAAATCAGGGAAAATAATTGTAGGCATACGCATATATGTATATGTTGATAGATTTTACACATTTAAACAATTAAAATTAAATACACAGAGGTAGCTATATCCGAATTTTATGAAACTAATTATAACATCTGCATTAGAAATGCTCTAGTATTTAAAAAGGGAGATATTTAAATTTCAAAAATATTTTATTTTCAAAGAATTTATGGATTCTAATTAAAATCTCGCAAATGAATGAAACTTGCGTATTTTACTATGATAAGCATATATATGCAAATGGTTAAGAAATGTTAAAATAATTGGTAAGAATGTGAAAGCTAAACAGGTAGTATAAAGAACAAATGGTTAAGAAATTAGCATTTCCAGAAATATTATGTATTAAATAACATCATCATATTTAGTAAGAAATATTAAATTTACATATATTATGTAATGTATTTCCAGAAATATTATGTATGTGATAAGAAAGTTTTTTGTCATATCAGCGTTTCCAGAAATATTATGTATTAAATAACATCATCATATTTAGTAAGAAATCTTAAATTTACGTATATTATGTAAAGCATTTTCATATACTAGTAAAGTTTTTCGTCATATTATGTAAAGCATTTCCAGAAATATTACTGAAAACGTTATTATGTATGTTATTTTTACAAATAATATACATTTGTAAAAAACATTAGTGAATTTAAGATTAGTAAATTTACGTTATATTATGTATGTTATTTCCAGAACTAAAAAAGATTAGTAAATTTACGTATATTATGTATGTTATTTCCAGAACTTAAAAAGATTAGTAAATTTACGTATATTACGTATAATATACATTTTTAAAAAGATTAGTTAGAATAATTATTCCTAATTTGTAACAATACATGTAATTTTTTTAATATATTGTCATTCGTATGTAGTTTCAAATAATTTAAAAAAATACAATAAAATAATATTTTTAATCAATTATTTTATAGCATTACAAAGTTGGAATAATTAAAGATTAGTGGGATAATTCAAGGTCGGACCAAAGGTTAGAATAATTAAATGATCTTGATAAATATGGGCAATTTGGGTATTTTACGGTCGGACCAATTAGTAATCATTAAAGATTAGTGGGAATTATAATATAAAAATATTTATAACTAATTACAATAACTTGATATTATCTTTGTATACATAGATACGTAAATGTTCAAATTTTTCCACAGCACTTGATTACACTATACGCCATCGTAATTTTCCTCTTTACTTGCTAAAACTGACAATCAAAAATCCACACATAATATATTAAAATGTGTTCAACAGTACAAAATTAAAGTATGGAATTAAATTAATGATTCATGTGCAATTGTATATATAAAATATTAGGTTCTTGAATTAGTTATACTGGTGGCCTAAAAGTACGTGCTCATTTTAGAAAAGATACTGGTAATTAGAATTCCCATTTTTGCATTTTAAAAGTGATTTAATTTAATTTGACTTTTCAAAAAATTAAACTAGATCACCCATATTCCATTTATAATGAAATGCTAACCATTCCCCCCTCTTTAATTTCATAGCTGCAACCATTTTTTTTTCTATTGAATTTCACCATCTACCCTTGCTTTCTTCCTACAAACACAGAGTCACAACAAATTGCCAAGAATACTTACTCAACTAAGTCATTCTATTTATAGTAAATGAACTCATAATTTTGTGCAACAAAAACTACATAACATTATATATAGCTTGGAATTTTACTACAAAAATCAACAATGAATTCTTTGCAAAAGCGACGAAGGTTCCATAAAAAAATAGATTATTAAAATCAAGCATTTATATAGAAATTTGAAAGCAAAACCATTTTGTTATCATCATTTTTCCACGTGAAAGCTCTCACCTTTAAAGATGACAGTGGCTATGAAATTTCAATGCAAAATCTCCTTTTAATTTTTTTCCCCACATGGAACTGTGATTACACCTGTTTTTTGGTGTCTAAGCATAATTCTTTAAGTTATACAAGTTCCACTCTCTTTAAACTAACAGTAATAAATAACTACACAAAAATTAGCATATAACATATAGCCAAAATGCACCAAACCATCTTGGTTGCCAGTAAAATAAATAGAAAATGTAGTTTTTTAGTGCAAAGCCTTTAAATCATTATACTTACTAACGATGTATAATTTTTACATGCAGAAGAGATCTACTATAGCAAGTTAAACTAACTACGCTCATGTTTATACAATATCCAGTTCCATGATCAAACTGAAAATTGGTACAAAATATGTAAATAATAATACTTTAATTAAATAAAATTGAATAAAATTTTCACATGCCCTAGGCATTTTTCGTTACTTTCTTCCTTAGTTAAACGAACTTGGTCTTTTCTACAACCATTTTAAAAAATTTATTAAAAAAAAATGGTGCACTTGATACTGAAAAAAGCAAAAAATAATAATTAATTTTATTGAATAAAAAAACATGAGCTAAGGTTGGGATAATGACTAAACTACTGTTGTTAATAATTGAGTAAGATTCGCTCCAAGGCACGAAAGATTCGCTGTCTTTCAAGAATGTTTTCCCCTTTCTAAATCACAATGGGTTGATTGAAAACCTTCTTTCAGGATACAATGGAGGATATCTATGCAAGTTGTGATTACTTACACAGATCAGAAGAAGCACTTAAAGTTATTTTGATGATGCAGATGATTGAGGAATTCGAGAAAGAAAAAAGTGAAATTCGTGATGAGGAAACATTGCATTATATAGACGACGAAACATCTATTCGTTTACGGGTGTGTCTTTTGAATTTGAACGGTCGAGACCTTTTCCAACGGTTGTTACCGTTGCCTGTTGAATTCGAATTCAACAGTACACAAAATGTACCGTTTCGGATAGGGCGTTGCCCCGCACCCCGCTGGGGCGCTGCCCCCTGGACCCCCACGACCTGACCGGGCAGGTCGAACCCCGTTAGTGGGGGCGTTGCCCCCGCACCCCCACCTTGGGGGTTTGCCACCCCCCTGGACCCTCCCTCTGTAGGGGATCATATTTGACAAAGGTTTTGGAAAACTTCCAACAAATACAACGACCAAACTGAATTTTAAAAAAAAAGTTATGAAAACAATTAGAGAAAAAGAGTGATTGTGTGTGGATATATACATGTACGTGAGTGTGACGCACACGTGCATGTGTGGGTATTCAATATATTTTTCTCCACTGAATATTTCAATTATAGATATTGGTATATGATCAAATATGTACGATAAACTAGTCAAACTTCCAAAATTTAGTATATTATTTTTTTTCTTCTATTTATCAAATATTGAATTGTCTCACAGTAAAAACCTTGATTATCTCATGTAGATAATGTTCAAAGTAAATTCTACTAATAACAAACAAATTAACTTTCAATATAGATAGCATGTTAGATCTACCTAGCACGTACATATAAGATAAACTTAGAATGACACAAATGAAAATCACAGGAAGTCATTCATGTTGACTTATATAGATGAATACTTTGTTGATTGCTATCAGCAAAACTCTTTATTGAAAATGGACAACATCCATCCTTCCTTCCACTTTGTCTTAAAGGTATATCATATTCACCCTATAGTCTATGCTAAAAAAGAAATTAGTTAATCAAATATTGAATTGTCTCACAGTAACGAACCCTTGGTTATATCATGTAGATAATGTTCATTATAAATTCTACTATTAACAAACAAATTAACTTTCAATGCAAATAGCATGCTAGATCTCCTAACATGTATGTTGAACTATATAAGATAAGCTTAGAATCATACAAACGTAAGCCACAGGAAGTCAGTCAAGTTGACTCATATAGCTGAATACATAGTTGATTGCTGATAGCAAAACTCTATGTTGAAAATGGACAACATCCATCCTTCCTTCCACTTTGTTTTAAAGTTATATCATATTCACTTTTGAATATCTTCCCATAATATCGCCCTTTTGCAAACAAAAACCTTTTCAATCATTGTTGTTGATCTTATAAAAAATTTCTTCTAAATCAAATCGGTAGGAACAAATTCAACTGAATCAAACAGGCGACAACAATCATTGAGAAAGATCATGGGATAGTACTTAATTAGTAAGTCAACCAAAGTTGCATACGAGTATAACATGTAATATCAATTTCTTTACCGTTTTATCATATGGGTACAGAATATTGGAAATCAGATTGTAAATTGAAGTTGTATTGATCAAAAACTAAATAGAATAACAATGTGTACAACGTTGGCTGTATATATAACGTTTGCCAACCTTTAGCAATATAAACGGATAATGGGCTACAAGCCCAGCCCAATACGCAATACATAATATACGGCTGATCTGATAATGAGCGGTTTTATTACCCACCCTCAATTTTATCTAAGGTTTTATCCTTCCTCTTTGCGCCGCCATCTTCTTCAATCTTCATCTCCTCTCTAAACTTTGTGAAGCTCCTCAGTGACAAGGGCTTTGTAAGAGCATCTGCTCTCTGGAATTGAGCAGGAACATGGTTTACATCCAATCTTCCAGAGGCGGTTTGTTCTCGTACAAAGTACAAGTCGATTTCAATATGCTTCGTACGAGCGTGTTGGATTGGCAGAAAGTGATACTGTGCTCAAATTGTCACACCACACCACCGGTCTTTTACTAGGAAGAAACCCTAGTTCCTTGAGCAGTGAATTTATCCACATCACTTCAGCTGTAGTGTTTGCTAGCGATCGATATTCCGTCTCGGTGCTTGATCGTGAAATTGTCGGCTGCTTCTTCGAGTACCAAGAGATCAGGTTGCATCCCATGAACACACAATATCCAGACGTCGATCTGCGATCATCTGGGTCTGATGCCCAATCCGAATCACTGTAAGCTTGTATATTTAAATCTCTGCTAGCTTTTAGTTTGATTCCATAATTAGTCCCACTTAGATAGCGTAGAATCCTTTTCACTACCGTCCAATGTTTGTCAAGTGGTGATTGCATGAATTGGCACACTTTATTCACACTGTAGCTGATGTCAGGTCTGGTAACTGTTAAGTATTGTAAAGCACCCACTATGCTCATGTATTCTTTTACATTTTTGATAGTCTCTCCTTCATGTTTAGATAGCTTTAGGTTACTGGTCATGTGAGTTGGCATAGGTTTTGCTTTATCCATTTTAGCTCGAATAAGCAGTTCAGTAATATATTTGCTTTGAGACAGTATAATTTCATCCTTGGAATTCTAAGTGACCTGTATTCCTAAGAAATAGTTTAGATTTCCCAAGTATTTGATAGAGAAAGTTTGATTCAAATATTGAACTATCTTGTCAACTTCTGCCTGATTGCTACCAGTGATTAGGATATCATCAACATACAAAAGTATAAATGTGACATCATTCCCATTTCTCTTAACATGCAGAGAGTTATCTGACTTAGCTGTATTGAATCCCAGTCTCATGAATGTGTCTTTAAGTTTATCATACCATACTCTGGATGCTTGTCTTAATCCATAAATGGCCTTGTTTAGTTTGCATACATAATTCATGTTGTGGTCAGTCTTATATCCCTCTGGTTCCTCCATATACACATCCTCCTTTAGTTCTCCATTCAGAAATGCATTACAAACATCCAGTTGTCTAATACTCCATTGTTTATGTAAGGCAATACAGATGATTATTCTTATAGTGGAGTGTTTGACCACTGGGGAAAATGTCTCCTTAAAGTCGAATCCATATTCATGTGTGTATCCCTTAGCCAATAATCTGGTTTTGTATTTTAGTATGCTACCATCTGCTGCCCCCTTTAATCTGTAGGTCCATCTACATCCTATGATGTTTTTGTGTTTTGGAGCAGCCACTAAATTCCATGTCTTGTTTTTGATTAGAGCAGCATATTCTTCATTCATAGCATCTTTCCATTTTTGACATTTCACTACTTCATAATAATTGATAGGCTCTCTGTCTTCTATGGCTGTAGTGTATACTTTAGGCTTGAATATACCATGCTTAGCTCTTGTCATCATGTGATGTTTGTTCTGATCATGCGGTTCATCATCATTGCTTGTGTTTATTGTGGTATTGCTGTTCCCATCTCCTGAATCTGTGTCAGTACTTTCATTTTCACCAATGTTGTGGTTATTGTCACCTTCACCAGTGATAGAATTAGCTGGACTGTAACTAGACCTTGTACTGGGCACACTCTCCTCATCCTTTTCTTTATTATGCACTTGTTGTTCACTGTTGTTTTGCTGTTTATTGTTGTTCACCATATCTTGTATTAACTCTGGTGGTGCTAGAGTACATCTTTCAGCGTTAATTATTCTCTTGGTGGTTTTAATGTCCTTTTCTGTAAATGGAAATACATGTTCATCAAACATAACATGCCTTGAAATGTATAACCTCCCACTATTATCTAAGCACTTGTACCCTTTCTGGTTTTCAGTGTAACCAAGAAAGGTGCAAGGGCTTGATCTTAAGCTCATTTTATGCTTGTTGTAGGGTCTAAGGCAGGGAAAACATAGGCAACCAAAAGTCTTTAATTCAGAGTAATCTGGTTTTGCATTGTACATCATTTCATATGGGCTTTTATATTTTAAGACCTTAGTAGGCATCCGGTTTATCAATTACACTGATGTCACAAAAGCCTCTGGCCAAAATTTTAAGGGTATTGAGGATTGTGATATCAATGTAAGCCCAGACTCTACTATATGCCTATGTTTTCTCTCAACTAGCCCATTCTGTCTGAAGTATGTGGGCAGGTTATTCTATGCAATATGCCCTTATTATCAAAGAACTTCCTTAAAGACTTGAATTCACCACCTCCATCAGTTTGCATGATTTTGACATTACAGTTTATTTGATTTTCAACTAGAGTCACAAACTGTTTTGTCACATTACATGCATCTGATTTGTTTTTAAGTAGATAAATCCAAGTATATCTAGTAAATGCATCAACAAATGAAAGATAATACCTGTATCCATGATCTGTTTTTACTGGAGAGGGACCCCATAGGTCTGCAGCAATGAGTTCTAGTGGTCTGCTGTACTTTGTATCAGACTCAGTGAAGGGGAGTTTATGGCTTTTGCCAATTTGGCAATGTTTACACATATAATGATCAGGTATAATATTGCATTTAATTCTATTTTCATTCAGAATATGTTTAACAATTTTGACATTAGGATATCCCAATTTTCTATGCCACTCATCAAAAGTTTTGTACATGTTATCATCATTAGCAATAGTTCGAACATGACTGTCAACAGGTTTAACATGATTATCAGTAATCGATTCAACATTATAGCAATGATTTCCATTGTCACTGGCATGTCTGCACTTCAAATTCTTGAACTTGTACAGCCCTTTATCCAAACTACCCTGTAGTAATATATTTTTACTCAGTAAATCCCTAACAAGGCAATAGTTTGGGTGAAACTCAAAGTATACATGATTGTCATTAGCAAATTGGGACACACTAATCAAGTTCTTCTTAATCTTGGGGACTCTAAGTAAATTATTTAAATAGAGTTCCCTTTTTCCTTTTATGGAACCACAACCAACATGTGATATACTAATGGTTTCACCATTTCCCAAAGAGACAGAACACATACCTGAATAGCTTTTATTACCCAAATTTAGATTCTGTAGGTTATTTGTAACATGGTTTGTTGCTCCTGAGTCTGGGTACCATTCATCAAGATTTATATCATCAGACTTGTTAGAATCATCATTATTTGGTCCTTGTGTCTGCATTCTTGACCCTTCTGCACTTGTTCTTGGCTGTCCCATTTTAGTTACGTTGACATTTGGTCCCCTTTGATTCTGTTGGTTCACATTGTATTCAGTGTTAAATTTGAAATAACACCTGCTTGCTACATGGCCAAATTTCTCACAAATTTGACATTTTGGCCTGTTGTTATTATTGAATCTGCCTCCTCTGCCTCTTCCTCTTTGGCTAGTGCTTCCTCTGTAAAACTGATTTTCTTGCTTGTTGCTTTGACCAGTATTTCCTTTTTGTTGCCCTTTGTTTCTGGCTGTGGAGGCATAGTTGACAGAGAATTCTGATTGAGATAATTTCTTCTGTTCAACTCTTCCTTCATGTGCAAGAAGTGATGAATACACATACTGCAAATCAGGTACAGTCTTCTGAGAAGCAATGAACGTAACTATAGACACATAATCTTCATCTAATCCTCCTGTAATGTAGAGTACTTGTTCACTCTCACTAATCATGTTTCCAGTAGAATTCAGTTTGTCACATAGGGTCTTCACCTTAGTTAGATATTCATTCATGGGCATCTCATCTTTCTTTATGCATTGTAACTGCCTTCTATATAGCATGGATCTTGCTGCAGATTGAGCACTGAATGTTTGCTCAATTGTACTCCAAATAGCGTATGCAATATTGCATCCAATCACATGTGGTAGTATGCTTGCACTTATAGATGATATTAACCATGACACAAGTAAATTGTCTTGCTTCTGAAAGTTTAAGTAATCTTCATTACTGACTAGATTACCATCTTTATCATGTATAATAGCAGGTGGGATCAGCACCGTCCCTTTGATAAAATCAAGAAGACCATATCCTTTCAATGCCGCTTCCACTTGAAATTTCCAAAGCATGTAATTATCCTCATCTAAAGGGATGGTAATTATGTGGGTTTTGGGCTTAATCAACTGGAAGCTTGGTGATGGAGGAATGGTTGGTGGATTGGTGCCTGAATTGGCTGAGCTGAGTGATTGATTTGTTCCAGCCATATGATGAATCAAGAAAAGCTTTCTTGAATAATGGGTGATGATACTTGGACAGTGAAATCACTGTTAAGTGATTTCGCAACCAGTATGAAGGTAAATGAGGGTGAGTTTCAGCGAAAGCGAGGTACTAGGATGGCAAGATCACCAGAGGTGGTGATTTCTGCAACCAGATCTTGTGCCAAAGGAAGACTTTAATGTCTGATGGCTGAAACTGCAGCCAAGAATGTAGAAGATGACGAAAACACTCTGATTCTACCTCTTGGCGAGGCAGTTCTGATCTCCAGTGATGGACTGTGTCTGAGGAGATTCAACGTGAATACACTTTCTTTTGATTTTGAGAATTTTGGTTCGTAATTTTGTAAATTTGATCTATTTTATGCCGCTAAGCTTTCTTGCTCCGATACCATATTGAAAATCAGATTGTAAATTGAAGTTGTATTGATCAAAAACTGAATAGAATAGCAATGTGTACAACGTTGGCCGTATATATAACGTTTGCCAACATTTAGCAATACAAATGGATAATGGGCTACAAGCCCAGCCCAATACGCAACACATAATATACGGCTGATCTGATAACGAGCAGTTTTATTACAAAATAATAACTAAATCGGTAACAATGGTAAGATAGGCAAAGCAAAATTGTACCTATCTATATAAGGGTTTCATTACTCATCTTTACTTAATCATGCTATCTATTTAGAAACTTCGATCTTGAAACAAAAAGGAATTTGTAAGTTTCAAAGTTCTGTTACCGCAGAGACAAAAACAAATCAAGATAAAAATCACTATCCATGGTAGAGAACTTTTTCTATGACGCAAGAGCCAATTTGAGATTGAGCCCTAACGAGATCGAAACAAATACCTGGAAGTTAAGTTGCATATGAGATCGAAACATATTTTAGTGGAACACTATAAATCTCCGGTGTTCTTTCTTTTATTGCTTGATCTATGATTGTTTTGTTGGCGACTATCTGTTGTTTGTTTTCCCTCACCATCAATCTGTTCCTATTTGCTTTTTCTGCAAGGCTGGGTTTTATTTCCAAGCAGGGGTGGAGGCAGTGTTGCCTTAGGTAGGGCGGAGACCCTACCTCAACAATTGAGGCCATGGCACAAAAAAAATGAACTTTGAGCATCTTGCCACAGGTGAATTGGAGGCTTCGCCCTAGCTCAAGGCTTCAACAGTTGATGTTTTGCTGTCTTGTAACCCATTTTGCAATAGAAGAGCACTTGTTTGTATGTATACATTGATTTTTTGTTAATTTAACAATGTGGGACTAAAATTTTTTTTGCCTTGCCCCAGCTGAGCCTTGGAGCTGGCTCTGCCACTGTTTCCAAGACGTGTTTTTGGGAAACTTTCCCCAACAAATTATGGTAGCATGAAAATGGTTTCACTTGCAATTGACTCAAGAATTTGCATGATACAGGACTAACGACTGTTTTAGCTGTGGCTTCATAGAAAACCACTGTTAAAGGCAGCCATTCTAGTAGTGTGCAGACTTCAATGTACATGCGCCTGTATATGTTGAAGACCTATTATTTGTATCTTTGGCCCCCTGTAGTGGCTATAACAGCGAATGGATTATTGAAGCTTTGCGAGTTTACACTGTTAATTTATAAACATGATCATATTGCCTCTTCCTGGATGTTCTATTTGCTCCAGACTTCCTTTTGTTGTGATTGTGTATATGATATTTTGATATCTCTTGGACGATGATGGTATCAAAATACTGATAGGTCTTTATCATTTCTTTCCCATGTTTACACATCAATCTAGCAATGAGAAACAGTCTCGTATCCTTTTTTAAACATGCTTTTACTGAACGTTGTTGATATAACTCATCTCAAGCCAAAATTACTATTTCATAGAATGAAAAAGCTAATCGAGTTATTTTGTTTCGGTAACTGACCTGAATATGAATCTCAACTTCTAAAACATCTTCCACAGTCAGTGGCGGATGCATGTTGATGCATGGTGTGTCAGGTAACACACCATTATTCTCAAATATATAAAAAATACAACACAAAAAGATAAGACCGTCACACTTGCACAATTCTTTAAGGAAAGTCCTTATTAAATTCAATACTAGCATAGGCTTTAAATAGCCTTAGAAATACAAAAGCTGAAAGAATAAAATACTGCTCCTACGTACAAACCTTAGAAAGACTAAATCAAACAAAGTAAACAATCCTATAAACCTATTGAATAGGTCTTATTAGAATAAATAGTAAAATACTATCACAATCATGCAAAATTCCTGGGCAAGACTTCGAAATCTTCAACAGTTCCACAAGATATTTGAACATGTTTTCTTTTAACATAAACTTTATTAAGGGGCTTGAATATATTTCTTGCAACTTACATCCAGACTTCAGTAGGAAATTGCAGCAAAAAGCGACTTCATATATAACATAAGAAAAAGTCAAAGAGTGCACAATTGATTGGTGACACACCATCCATAAGATTCTGTATCCGCCACTGTCCACAGTACTTGCAAAATGTAATCATTTGATAAAATAGGAAGCATGTAAAGGCACAACATTCAACCAATGGCTCCTACTAACATCCATCCACCACATCTGCTGACAAATCTGTGAAGATTCTTTTCTACAAATTCACTACTTGGTACATATTTTTTTTGACTATTACAGATTACAAAATGTAATATGCAGTTACATATCTGCAATACTATAGGGCATTTGTAGAAAAAACATCCGAGGTTTAGACTTATATTTAGTAGACGACCGATATTAATATTATATATGATTTAATTCTAGACGTCTATTGAACAAGTTTTTGGCATCAGATTTGGATTCAACATATGATTGAAAGAAAAACTGCTATTTTTTATTTTTTTTATTTTTTTACAAAACATACGTGTATATTTTTGGATTTCTTCATCCATTCTTTTGGAGATGCATTTGCATTTTTTTCATAAGTTTGTGCTTTATCGTCTTTTTATTTGGCATTAATCTATAAATGTACCCCTTGTGTAATACATTTTAAGGGCTTAATATGCGTACGCAGAAACTTTGAATTTGGTATAATGCTGCACATTCACGCTTGCCTATTTCTAACTAGAATCGGGCCAATTTTTATGTATGTGGCGCTACTGTCAATTTTTATTTCAAATACATCATTTTTCCACAACGGGGTGGTGGCGCAGTTGGCTAGCGCGTAGGTCTCATAGCTTCTGAGTGATCCTGAGGTCGAGAGTTCGAGCCTCTCTCACCCCATGCGTTGTTTTTGCTCAACCCACGCTCCCAACTGATTTCAGCGCCGGAAAATGGAGGCCTAATTAGTGGATTTACTCGTTGGGCTGACTTGGCCGCTTAAACATTATATATAATGGCGCATTTTACACCAGTGATTTTATAGCTGTTTATTAATCCATCTGTTTTATCCTACAACAGATGGCGAATCCTACTGGACTCATCATTTAACAATTTCTTGTTTCAGGACTTGCGTTTTTGTATATTTGCCGTTTAAACGTCAAACAAAGCATAAAAGACAACATAAAAAAGAAATTTGAATTAAAGAACTTTTTTGATCTCTTACATAGGTGGAATTCATGGATTTTAATTAGTTTTCAAATTAATGTTATTACAAATTTTAATTCATAAATATTTGTATGCTTATATTTTAAATTTAACGTTTAGTGCGGTTGTCTAAGTGGTAAATCATGTAATGGATGGACATAATTTCAAATATTAATGAGGATATGACCAAGGGTGAGTTTGATTTTGAACGGGGAAGGGTATTTAAAGGGGAATTGTTACGAATGGGGAATGCGTTTGGAAGAGGCAAAGTTTTGTATATATTATTTTATTGTTTATGTTTGTTTATCGTCGAACAGAATAGTAGAATGCAGAATACAAATTGTAGAAATGAAATTACATAAGTGCAGAATTGAAAGCACAACACACATTACCAAAAAAAAAAAAAAAAAAAAAAAAAAAAAAAAAAAAAAACCAAAGTACAACACAATTCAAACATGCAAACACAACTGTCCAGCTCTCAGCTTCATAACATAATGCATAACACAACGCCTAAACTGTGCGGGCTTGTCAAGCAGAGAATAAATAGCCGTGTGGCCCTTTCTATCACTCTCTGACAGAACAACCGCAGTTCCAGAAATAAAAGCATAAATTTGAAAAAATCGACGAGTTGACGGAGATTGAAGCTTGAATTTTCGGGTTTGTTGAGGGATTTGGTGATGAAAAAGGTTTGAAACGGAATGGAATATATAGCCGAAGCGAAGAGATTCGGCAGCTCCAGAAATTTAGTGGCGTCCGATGCGAAAGTTATCTTTCCAACCGTTCGTCTCGAAGAGGCAAATGTACGGGTCTCACGCGTCCGACGCAGACGCCAACTTTAAATGTCCAGTTGAAAAATCAAACGGTACCTAAACATTATAAGCAATAGCGACAAATTAGTATACTTTTTATGCATTTAAAGCTACTACAATTAATATAATGATAAATAATGGATAAACTTAGTTTCAAATGTTACTTGAAGATAGGAAAAAGAAAAAAGACACATGGATAGAAAGTGCAATAGTAACAAATTAGTATGACATTTATGCATTTAAAGCAAGTGCATATTATATCAAGACTAGAAGTTAGTATATTATACCATCAAAGTATCGAACAAGATATTTATTTATAGTGCTACTGTTCACACTTCGGTTTAAACTTCTAGCCATCAAAACTAAAAACACCCCAAAATTTTCAAATTTCCTCTACTGACCACCTTCTTAGTTAATAACGTAAAAATGGCGAGACCACCAGAACCTTCATCTACACGAACGCTTCCTTTCTTCATCTACATGTTTAATAATGTTTTACACCATCAGATCAATGTACTATGCGAATCAAATACCAAAAGTCAATTAATTCAAGAAAAATTAACATAATCCATTTTCATAACCACATTAACAATTATAATTTTTATAAATTAGTACTTACTTCGTCGGTTGTGAAATAATTCGTTAAATCAACATTTATGTTTTTTGAGTCATTTGATCGAACATCTTGCATCATATTATCACAACCATTATGTTTATCGTCCAATTTATCTTCATTCAAATACTCCATCTATTAAATGACAAAGAAAGTTAATGTATCAATTTATTAAAGAGGATGCGTAAGTTATACGGATAAAACCCTATAAGTCAAAACTTATATTGTCACTCTCTATTACAGCGTTAGTGTGATCGTTAGTTCTTAATCCTTTCGCTTCGCTCACTTCACTTCATATGCTAAATCAAAACTAATATTCAATATCTTTAATATGTTAACAGGCCCGGCCTTTCACCGAAGCTGCAGAAGCGTCCGCTTAGGGCCTCGAAATACATTGGGTGCCAAATTCACGCGTTATAAAACCAAAAAAAAAAAACTAAATCGCAATGCAGATTGTGCCCAATCGGCGATGGACGGCGGAATCCATGAGGACGGCGAGAGAGACTTTCCGTCTCCTCCACGCAGCAGGCTCTATATCAACATCTAGGACACAGCCGCAAAGGAAACATGCTCCAACTGTTTGACAACAAGGGCACAAAACATACTGACAAATAACACACAAATTCTGAAATTCAGCTGAAGGTAATAGTACTACTTAATTTGTATTTTCATTTTTGTATGTTTTAAAATTTCAGTTGTTGAGTTAGTTTGATTATTGTGTTATAATTAGTTCGCTAAGATAGTTATCCGTTGATTTAGTTTAGACTTGTGGCTTGTTGAGAACTAGTTAGTACAAAATGGTACTTTCGCTTGGTTGGCCATTGGCATAATTTAAAGTGCGTAAAAATCAAATTAGGCTTTCATGTTTTTGTTTAATACGTGGACTTGGCTTAGACTGAGAGAAAAGTAGAAGTCAGTGGTGATAAAGTTAAAGTCACATTAATATTCAGTAAATATGCGTTTACTTTAAAGTCACATTAAAGTTAACAAATGGAAAGACTGTAATTTATTAAAATTGAAGTTTGAGTTGACGGAATGTGATGTTCGATCTTTGTAAATACGTGTTTCTGGTAATACTACAATATTCAGTAACATCACATTAATATTCGGTTTATTGTTATTTAAGATTGCAGATGTTGTCTGTAGGTGTTTACTATTATCTGTAGCTATCACAACCGCATGACATGATTAATTTACTAGTAATGTGACAAGTTAAAGTCTATAAAAATGTTCATAAGCAATTTGTTAACTTTGCCATGTAACTTAAAATTATTGGTACAAATACAATTTTTTTTTTTTTTTTTTTTTTTTTTTTTTTTGTCTTCCCATTATCAATAAACATAAATTACCTAGATTATTCAATTAACGATCATAACATTAGTTGGATAAGGGTCTCGGTTTTGTAATCGGCTCTGGCTAGCAAAACTCGTAGGACTGACCCTGTATGCTAACATGGTATTTTAAACACATATTACTATAGTGAGGCCATTACTTTATTTAGTTCATGAAATTACTTTCTCAGTCTTTCTGCACTAAGTGTGGCACATGAAGAAATGATGGATTATATATATATATATATATATATATATATATATATATATATATATATATATATATAATATTCACAATAAAATAGTAGCACCTTTAAGATACTGAGATATTTCATTTTATTTGCTAATTTTAACAACATGCACAAAATATATAAATGGAAACATGCACTCAATATACTTCATTTGAATAGATAAAGTACTACCATAAAATAAATACTTATTCAAAAAATAGTTTTCCTTTTAAAAGATTATTCACACAAATATTATCTATTATCATGCTTTTTGGTCGAAGCTGTCACATGTCGGTAACATCGTCAGCAAACACAAAACGGTTTGGTCGAAGTCACGACGTAAACATAAAAACGACTCAAAACCTCCTAAGATGACCTCTTTTAGGCCAAAAAAACATCAACTATGGTGTTTTGACCGTAATTCTTGTAGTCCTCTGAAGTAGCTTCAAGTACAACTTTCGTTTGGCCCAAACAACCTTACGGTTTGAAAGTTACACCTGTTTTCATGAATATGTGCAGAGATTCGCATCCTCCGTCAGCTCGCATCACCGGCATCGCCTCACTTCCAGTCGCATCACCCTGCTCTTGCATCGCATGCCTCCATGTCGCATCACATAACTTGCATCACCGCACGTCGCCTTACATCGCATCCCGACCTCACTCTCTCACGCATCGCACCTAACACACCACCATCGCATCACCAGTTGTTGCCTCACCTCACATCAGTCGGCGTCGCTTCCCTCTACTCCGCATTGCTCAAGGATGCGACGTTATCACATCCATTGGATGTGATGTTATAACATCCCATGGGATGTGATTCCATCGCATCCTACATGATGTGATCCCATCGCATCTATCGGATGCGATGTGATCGCATCCATCGGATGCGGTGTCACCGAATCCTTTAGGATGAGATGTCATCGCATTCAACCGGATGTGATACGCCTGTTTCTGCTCCCCAAGAGCAAAATACAGCGCATCCGCCTAGGATGCGTATTTCGCATCCCCGGGATGCAAAAATTCGCATCCCACTAAAGGGATGCAATTTTCTGCTTGTGGACATGATGCGATTTGATTTTCTAGTGTATGCGCTCTTGTGATGCGATTTTCTACTGTGTGGTCCCCAATTCTCACATGCTCCTGCCTAACACACTACTATAAATACCCCCTTACCTCATTCATTAAAGGGTTGGATTTTTCTCACACTTGAAGCTCTCAAGCTTCATTAATGGATTCTATCTTCTTCACCATGACTATTGGACATAACATGGACCATTAAAAACATTGCATACACATTTTCCATTAATTTTTGGACATCTACAAGCATTATTACACTACTTTTGGGCTGAATTGGACATTCATGAATTTCTTGGACATCGAATCACTCAACGAAGAAGAAGGGCATTTTATTCAAAATTTAGAATTATCAATCATTTTGTGATTCTATTGAAACACTTTGTACTTGAATATTGTCTGAACTTGTATAAATTTGTAATCAACAATTACATGATGAATGATTACTATGGAGTGGACATACCCGTTAGTGCCGAACCACTATAAAAAGTTGTGTTCTCCCACATTACTTTATTTTGGATATGGATTAATGTGTTCTCGTTACACATACACTCGAGAGTTGGCATGTGCTGAATCCACGACAGTTCCCCACATCAACATTTAGGCGCACCAGGAAGGGGGCGCACAACTTCAGCTATAGTCTTTTCTCACAACTTCAGTCTTTAGTTTAGTTCTCGGCTTCGGCTTTCGACTTTACTCTTCAGATTTTGGAATTCAACCACAACTTTCTTTCGGAAACGAACTTCACTCGCTTCCCACCACAGTTAAAAGTAAACAAATTATTGGCTTAGAAGGAGCAGGAGCGGGAGCAGAGGAGGAGCAAGAACTCTCCACGATCGCACACCTACCAAACTTTGTCACTTGCGACGACATCGACAGGGTCATCAAAGAACAAACCCAAGATCATACTGCATGCTTGGAACAACAGGAAGAAAAATTCGGCCGTCAAAAGGCCTCCATGGCCACACTTATCGCCCGACCCGAAGGATTTACGAGGTAGTCGGGCCAAGGAAATCTTGTTGGAACCAGTGCTAGTGTTCAACAAGGCTTAACTCAGGACTTGGGAGGCAATTCCCAAGGAACAACCCCGCATTGACACCAATCCACAAACAACTATAAGATCGGCTAGGCTCGGGGGGAAACACCCCTATTCCCGTTCAAGGATCGGCTCAGGCCGACATTAACTAGATCTCAAGATCAGGCATCGGAAATGCCACTCATGTGCCAATGCGCGCAACTTTGAACACAGGAACTCCCACAGTTCCTAATCTTCGATTTGTGCCCGTCGAGGCACCTCAAGCTAGGATCAAGCCAGATATTTTGCTTAGCGCTCGGCCTTTTGCTAACGTTTGACTTGACGCTGGGGGCACCGACATCAAATTGCACAATCTGAATCAACTTCTTGGCATGGGAACTGAAAATCAAGTTGTTGATGTCATTTGATGTTATGCCCGTGGCGGGGCACCCCATGCCAGCATAGGATGCATTACTAACAACCCCTTTACTCCAGACATCAGAAATTCTCAGAACTCACCGACTTCAAGCTGCTGGTGTTAGAACCTTTTAGCGGTAGGATAGACCCTATTGTTCATCCACTACTACAAAACAGGTCTATTGTTTCGCTTCATTTGCATCAGTTGTCCATACAACTGAAGCAATAGTGTTATTTTGCTTCTGTTATCCTTGCAACCGAAGCAAATGATAGAAGCAAACAATGTTAATTGCTTATGTTATGCTTGCAACAGAAGCAAATAGTATCATTTGCTTCCGTTCTCCTTACAACCGAAGCAAATGCACCGAAGGAACTACTGTCATTTGCTTCTGTTTCTTAGAAACCGAAGCAACTAGTGTTATTTGCTTCGGTTTCTTAGCAACAGAAGCAAATGTAACAAAGCAAATATTATTACTTGCATATGTTCCATTTGAAATGAAGTAAATACAAATTATTTTAATCAAAGCTAATGCGTGTACAAATAATCATACACAATAACTTTATATGTAACTTTTCATAGTTGATTAACAATTAATAATTTCTAATCATTGTTAATCAATCATTATTTTTTATATTTAATATTTAAATTTAACAAATAAAAATTTCTATTTAATGATTAATATTAAATGAATACTATCTTGCCAAAAAAATTAATGAATACTATTGATTTTGTTATGAGAAATATTAATTATTTAGTAATTAATAATTAATATCGAATAAATATTATGATCAATATTCCATAATTAATTAATGCCTTGCCAAAAAAAATTTCCATAGTTAATGTTTAACGTTTAACGTTTAATGTTTAAATCATTAATATTAAAGAATTAATAATTAAATATAATTAATATGTAATATTTAATAATAAATAGATAATAAATAAAAAGTTAAAATTAATAGTTACCATTAAGTAATTAACATTATGAAGTATTGTATTAATAAAGTTCGAAAATTTTGTAATAAATATATAATTCATAAAAATCAAAAACAAAATTTTAAATTTTCATCAAATTACAATATGAAATAGAATTAGAACTTCTAGAAAATTTGAAATTTCATAGATTTAATCATTTATATATAATTACTTGTTATTGTTGACTATTCGTGGTTTGTAATTAAGTCATATTTAATTTTTATTAATTATATTTAATAGCTAAAAAGTATAATTTACACCACTTTATTAATAAACTTGAAATAGGTAGTAATAATTAATTATTATATTTCACCATTTATTGTTAGTAGTTAACAGCTAATAAACATAATTAAAAATATAAAACTAATCCCAGCCAACTTTTCCTTTGGAAGGCATAGACGGATGAGACAATAAAAAAAGAGAAAGTATCCGTTCATATGAAATTAATCCCAACGCAGGTCGGCACATATATATAAAACTAATCCCACCCATTTTTTCGTTTTCCCCCATAACTTTTCGTTTCCCTCCATCTTTTCATTCGTGCTTATCCTTTCCCAATAAAAAAAAGAGAAAGTATCTGTTCCACCCCATCACAACAGGATACTCCTTCACCAAAACAAAAATGGGCACAGCAGTTGTCCCCTTATTTTCTTCCATCCCCATTTCCAATTTTCCACCCTCCTGCTAGTCCAGACTCCCCACGCCCATTAGTCCGTGCTGACCTCTCAGCCTCCCCACGTCCAGCAGCCGCCCTCGCCCAAGACGGCGAAGCCACCCGAGCGTCACCGTCAGCTGATCGCTCCGCCTGTCCCCTGCCGTCCTCCGACCAAGCTCCGACGCCTTTGCACTTGAACCCACAACGCACTTTTCAATTCCTCCGGAGGAGCTGCTGATCTGTCCCGATCCCGATTTCACGGACTCCCAGCTGTACGGAGGCGGTCTCCAACTGAGGCGAAGCTACTCGAACTTGGAGCCTTGCGGTTTCGGGTGGAAACTGTGCCTCTACTACGCAAGCGGCTTCTGCAAGAATGGAAGCGCCTGCCTTGGTTGGTATTTCCATGTTTGTTACTTTTCTAATATCACAATATTCTTTTCATTAGGCCCCCTTTGGTTTGTGACTTTTCTAATATTTCAATATTCTTTATTATGATACTAAACGTGTTCCTTGGTTGGTATCGCCGTGTTTGTGACCAGTACAAGATGGGAGGACGTTACTTAAATTTATGAACCATACCATGAATATGGTTAGCTACTTAGCTAGTTATCGCTCATACCAAGAATATGGTTAGCTACTTAGCTAGTTATCGTTCACTTGTTATCAGTTGAAGGCGTTACTTAAATTTATGAACCATTATATGGTGCAGCTGGTTTTCCATGAATCTAACATCAGCTAGTTATCGTTCACTTGTAATGATGCATTGTTTTGCTTTGTATTATCAAAGTAAATCTTCGTGTGCATATCAACTGGCGGAATTATCAAATTATCTATCTCTACTTATTATCTTAGTATCTGAAAACAGCACTTTTTGTGGCATTACCTGTTTGTGAGCATACCAAACCACTTATATACTTGTTAGGTATTATTTTAATGTGACACATGATACATTTTATTGACATTTATTGTCCTATTTGTAGGTTCCTACATACCTCAACTTTACTGGAAAAGAAGCCGCTCACCAACTACCAAAGAATTTCAGTTTATTCTAGCGTTTACTTGCGTGTGAGTAATGTATTATGTCCTTTGTGTTAAAAGTTGTGACCATGCAACAAGCTATGATACTAAAAACACCATCTTATATTATGTTATTGCCAGAGTGTATTATGATGTCATTATTATTCACTGAAGTTGAATCAAACCGAATGCTGGCCAGTTCATCGTTGTTATCATCACTTGTATTTTCATATGAATTTCATCTATTGTATTTTCATATGATTTTTGTCAGATTTTGAGATGCTAGCGTTCTTACTGCCAACACCGCGCAAAGCACTAGTGGATATGCTGAAGATGATATTGCACTGTATGTTTTTAGCTGACGATACATCCACAAAATAGCATATTTGCTGATATGTTAGCAGATAATTACATTTAGCATTGACTTGCTCATAAGTTTCTAAGTGGAAAACTTTAACAAGATTTGTTTGTGCAGTTGGCTAAGTTCACTTTTCTATATATTATTAGTACGGGTACAGGATGATGTAAACTAGCTTAAACTGGCCATTATTCTAATAAAACATCTCATTGTTTTTATATTATTTGTTTCCTTTTTGTGTTTTGAGCTAATAATCTATAATTGTCCATCTTTTCAGGGATATTTTGAAGCATAATGGACTCTAGGCTCTATATTCAATAAGATGCTGGGTTTGATTTTAAAAGATTGCCTTTAGTGAGAAGTTGCATTTAGTAAATACTGCACTCATTTTTTGAAGCCGTGATTTAGTAAGTTAGAATTCGTAACTTGTATTTGATTCTTTCTTGTATTAAGATCAGATTATTAACATTAACTATGAATTATACTGTTTTATAATATGTTGTTCTTAAATGTATGGATTATCATTAACACTATCAATGAAATTATTGCATCTTAGTAATGTCCAATTTGAGTTGTTTTATAGTTTGAATATATAAATTATTTCCTTTGATATATATATATATATATATATACTGCCCCATGTTTGAGAATATTAATGATTTGTAAGGAGGTATTTTTTTTAGTCAAAGAGGATTTTTTTGCTCTTGTTGTAACTACAACCGAAGCAACAAGTAGGGTGGTAGATGATATGAGCAAAAATGATTTTTTTGTTGCTTCGGTTGTTTATCCGAAGCAACAATTATTTTTTGGTTGCGTCTTCTGCATTTGCTTCGGTTGTTGAACCGAAGCAACATGGGGTAAACAACTGAAGCAATTAAGTTTATTTGCTTCGGTTGTTTATCTAAAGCAACAAATTTTGGCCTGTTGCGTCTGTTGCATTTGCTTCGGTTGTAGAACTGAAGCAACAGGGGGTAAATAACCGAAGCAACAGAGCTGTTTTGTAGTAGTGATCTCATGCACTAGATGCGCCATATGTAAGTACACTCAACCTCAGAAGGCGTCATGACCAAGTGCTTCCCTCTTTATCTTACCGACATTGCTGCTCTGTGGTTTAAGCAGTTGGAACTGGAATCCATCACCAGTTGCAATGCCTTGGTTACGAGATTCGTCGAGCAATTCAGAGTTCACATCGCTCAACCAAGGAATGTCATGACTCTGACGTCCGTCAAGCAGAAAACAGGCCAGACTCTGGACAAATTCCTCGAACGATTCAATGCAGCGGTGGCTCTGTTGATAGGACAGATCCATCCATGGTCCTAATGGTCGCTGTCTCCGGCATTCTTGATAAGACAGAATTTAGGACTTCGTTACGACGAGACCCTCCAAGGGATCTCGCCGAATTTTACTTTGAAGCCGAAAAATTTCTGAGGGAGGAGGACTCCCATGATGAGAAGCCCGTGCTACGAACCAACTCCATGGCACACTCAAGTCCATCTTCGCTCAACAAGGGCAAGGGTAAATCTTGGGACAACCGGAACTCACGACCTCGTTTCAAGCCGAAGTTCCTAGCCTACACCGAGCTCAACCAAAGCTTGGAAAGGGTTTATCTCGACACCCAAGAAACTACAGTTTCCCAAAGCCTCCGAGAAGAGACCCAACTCAGCAAAAAGAAAGCTCTGACATGTACCGCCTATTCCATGAATTGCCGGGTTATGACACTGATCGCTGCAAGGTGTTCCACGATCTTGTTGAAGCCCACATCAGGCATGGCAACCTATGGCCGTACATCTTGAATCTGACTACAACAACAGCTGCACCACCTGCTCTGCCCTTACAACATCTCAAGATGGCGGCAGAACTGGTCATCCTCAAGGCATTGTCATCAACTGATCCCGCTCAATAGATCTTTATGGCTCCAGGACCCCGGTCCATTACTTATGTTGCTTTTTTGTTGGCGGCTTCTCGCCCTTCTTTTGTTTTTTTTCCTTTTCCATGTACTCAAAGCGGCAACGTCGACCCACACACACGGAATCGACTTGTGGTCTCCTAACGTGTTTGGGGTTGGACTAACGACCATTGTAATTGTGAGGAATTAATAATATACTATTTCGAGCTCCGGCTCACACTGGATCAGTCCAGTATAAATAAAGTCCAAATTGGATCAGTCCAGTATAAATAAAGTTTATACTAGATCAGTCTAGTAAAAATAGAGTCCACACTAGATCAGTCCAGTATAAATAAAGTCCACACTGGATCAGCCAAGTATAAATACAGTTCACACTGGATCATTCCAGTATAAATATAGTTCAAGCTCCGGCTCCACACTAGATCAGTCTAGTATAAATACAGTTCGAGCTCTGACTCCACATTAGATCAGTCTAGTATAAATACAGTCCACACTGGATCAGTCCAGTATGAATACAGTTCGAGCTCTGGCTCCACACTGGATCCGTCCAGTATAAACATAAGACTTCGGTCTCCCCCTCCTTCATCAGTTGGGAATGAACTTTGAACTTCGATTCTTACCTTTGGACTCCGGTCCACAACTTCCCCCAAAGGTTGGGCCTATCGGGCGTATGGATTTCTTGGATAAGTTTGCCAAATATAAGAACTACTCGACTTGGTCCGCCAAGCACAGGAGTTCCTTATCGCAACTCTCTTATCACAGGAACGTTAACAACCTGACCCTCCATACACCTAACACTACATAACTAGGTCCGCCAAGTGCAAAACCCTCTTTTGTAGGTGCGTACTTGTTCCGACAAGACTCAGCGATCCCATGGCTTCTAATTTTATGGATCTCAGGCATCCTGAACTCAACAGTCTATTCTAAATACGATCTTGAGGATTGTCGGCTTTCTACCCAAGTACGATCCCAGCGATCGTCGGATTTTCCTACTAATAAGGTCTCAATGATCGCCAGACTTCTATTATTACGATCTCAGTGATCGTCAGTTTTCTGTTCTATTACGGTCTCAGTGATCGTGGGTTTCTAATTAATACGATCCGACGTGATCGTGGCCTTGCGATTTCCTAATTACAGGAGTTCACTTCGGACTTCTACCAGCCCTGG
Source organism: Allium sativum (assembly GCA_030737875.1). Lineage (NCBI taxonomy): Eukaryota > Viridiplantae > Streptophyta > Magnoliopsida > Asparagales > Amaryllidaceae > Allium > Allium sativum. The sequence continues at coordinate 779,064,489 of CM060926.1, forward strand.
TTTCTGGATTTCTGGTCTTCTCGCAAAACACATCTTCCTTCTATTAAGCAAGACATGTTTTGGAGGGCAAATGTTAACACGCGTTTTGGTCGAAGCTGTCACATGTCAGTAACACCATCAGCAAACACAAAGCAATTTGGTCGAAGTCGCTATGCAAACATAAAATAGCCCAAATCTCCTTTAGATGACCTCTTTTGGGCCCAAAAAAGCATCAATTATGGTGTTTTACACTGTAACACTTGTAGTTCTCGGAATTAGCTTCAGGTACAACTTTCGTTTGGCCCAAAGGCCTTACGGTTTGAAAGTTATACCTGTTTTCGTGAGTATGTGCAGAGATTCTCATCCTCCGTCACCTTGCATCACCAGCATCACCCCACTTCCGGTCGCATTACCCTGCTCACGCATCACATCCCTCTATGCCGCGTTACATAGCTCGCATCACCACATGCCGCCTTACATCGTATCCCAGCCTCACTCCATCTCGCATCGCATCCAACACACCACCATCGCATCGCAATACCACATGCTACCTCACTGCGCATCACCCGACGTCGCTTCCCTCTACTCTACATCCCTCAGGGATGCGACATTATCACATCCACTGGATGCGATACCAACGCATCCTACAGGATGCGATACCAACGCATCCTACAGGATGCGATCCCATCGCATCTATCGGATGCGATGTGATCGCATCCTCCAGGATGAGATGTCATCGCATTCAGTAGGATGTAGTGCGCCTGTTTCCTCTCCCCAAGAGCAAATTACAATGCATCCCCCTAGGATGTGAATTTTTGCATCCCCGAGAAGCAAAAGTTCGCATCCCACCAAGGGGATGCGATTTTTTGCTTGTGAACATGATGCGATGCAATTTTCTAGTTCGTGCGCTCCTGTGATGCGATTTTCTGCTGTGTGATCCCCAATTCTCACCTACTCCTACCTAACTCACTACTATAAATACCCCCTTACCTTATTCATTAAAAGGGTTGGGTTTTTCTCACTCTTGAAGCTCTCAAACATCATTAATGGCTTCCATCTTCTATAACATGGACCATTAAAAACGTTGCATACACGTTTTCCATCAATTTTTGGACATCTACAAGCATAATTGCACTACTTTTGGACTGAATTGGACATTCTTTGATTTCTTGGACATTGAATCACTCGACGAAGAAGAAGAAGGGCATTTCAATCAAACATTAGAATTATCAATCGTTTTGTGATTCTATTGTAACACTTTGTACCTGAATATTGTCCGAACTTATACAACTTTGTAAGTACGAAGTACATGATGAATGATTACTATGTAGTGGACATAGGAGTTAGTGCCAAACCACTATAAAAGTTGTTTTCTCCTGCATTACTTTATTTCAGATTTGGATTACTATGTTCACATTACATATACACCCGAGAGTTGGCGTGTGCTGAATCGACGACAATTCCCCACGTCAACATTATCCTTCCTCCAATCTGAAAAGAACCGCATAAAAACATTCATACTAGAAAATATATAATCCCCCTCACTTGTCCACCCCGTTGGGTCTCAAAGGGCATAACCTAGAAAAAAATGAATATAATAGCCAGATCTCAAAATCATGTTATTAAATTGAAGTCCCAAACCTCCTAAAGCGGTAGCAATAAGTCTCATAAAAACTGAGATGGTGCTGCAACAGACTGACCAATACTTCATATTGTCACTTTTTCCTTGTGTTGTTCATATTTGAATTTTGATTGGTAGACGTGCTCAAGTTTATCTTGTTGTGTTGGGCTTGTCGTCTCACTTAAAATCTACCATAAGTTTAGATGCTCACGTAGCTAAAAAATTGGTGGCTGATGTATTTACTAAAGAGTTAGGATAAGCAATGAACAGGTACGATAGGTTTAAAAATAAATTTTAGTTTATGGTAAAATTTGTCTATTTGAAGGCTACAAAAACTGGATATAATCCAAGACTAGCTGGCACTGTTTGACGAAGTGAACAACCATCATAGGTTTAGGCCATGTGCAAGTATGTAGCACTACAAAAAAATAGCAGCCCCATGAATAAAAATAATAGTAACATATGGTGTATTAAATTCATAGACTGAGCCACCTCTTCATTTTTTCGAATTTCGGGTTCTCTAAGGAACTTCAAATTTACTTACATTTATAGAACTTTAAGTTTCCTAACTAAGGAAAACTCGGAGTTTCAAATTCATGAGTTTTCTACTTTGATTCTCTAATCATAGTTACTAAAAGCTAATACTGAATTCAAAAGCAAATACTATCTTGCAAACACATATCATCATTATATGCTTCTCCGATGAGCATTGATCATCTCTTCATGACACGGCTAGTGTTCACATCTTACGATTAATGAAGCTTCATGCTGTAACATGTTTTTTATTAATTGAATATTAAGCTCGGGTCCTTAAAATCAAACTCAATACACAAAATCTTCTTTCCAAAAAAACAATTGTAAATTAGGTCCTTAGAGTGTAGCTACTGAAAATTGCACAAGATTATGCAACTATTCAATGAATGATTGCAGACATTTATGCAATTATGTCAAAAAAATGTATAGTTTTATGTAATTTTTCTATGAAAAATTGTGGATATTTCCCTTTTTTTGAATAATTACGGAAATTTCCACAATTTTTTGAAAAATTTCGTCAATTTGGTGAAAAATTGCGGAAATTTCCATAATTTTTTGATATACTTGCATAAATTTATACAATTAGTAGTTAACTTGATTTCATGGACCGAATTTACATGCTTTTTTGACAAAGATGTTTCGGTTATTTGAAACTTAATAGGGACTCTAGCTAATCTGACTCTTTAATTAAACTATTAGAAGATAAGGTGTCATTAGAGAAAGAGAGATAAGACACTTATTATTCATTTTAGATATGTGCATACATTATAATGGAGCTCTCTTTGTGGACTTATGATGAAAAATAAACATTACAACAATACCCATATGATATTTAACATTGTTAATCTTTACTGTTTATATATAGTGTGGTGCTAAGGGTACCCCAATATGTTCTTCCTAATACCGCAATTAAAAAAATAAAACTCATTAAATTTTGTATGCTTCCTAATACCACATTACATTTCCATTCTAATCTCTCAGTCAATCATTATTTTTCTAACTAATCACGTACCAAGCTAACCTAGAAACCCTAATCTCTCATAATCGTTGTCTTCTTCGCATCTATCGCGGAAAAAGTCAAATTCGTATGGTAATCTCTCAATTGTTTGGTGATCTGAAAACCTTAATCTCTCACTTCCTCTTCTAGTTTGCTTAATTTAAACCTTATTCACGGTTATTGTATATTCCTCGGCATTAATGCATCGAATTCATTGATCGGTTATAGATCTAGGGTTTAGCTCGTTGATTGGTTTTAGAAATGAGGACGAACGAATATCGAGCGAAATAGTAATAGGGTAATACAGTGTGGTAGCCCCTATTTTTTAAGTGTGTAGTATTAAGAAGAGTGTAATACTAATTCTTATGGTATTTTTTAGCCGCGGTATTAGGAAGAATATATTAGGATGCCCTTAACACCACACTATATATATATATATATATATATATATATATAACAACATTATATCTATACTAAAGTAAAAATAGAGGCATGTTTCTCATTCTTATCTCCATATTTCCAAAATTTCTAACTCCCTTTGAATCGCTGTGAAACTCCTTCAAAACCAATCTCGGATTCCTGATTCAGCGTGTACCCTATTCATTATTCAACCTCAACATCACTCCATCGTTTATCAGAACATAAACAATTTCAAAACCTTAACTTCCCTATCCGAATTACCTCCCGGCACTCATCAGCCTCCACATAAACCGGCATTGCTTATCTACCGCCTCTAGATATTGTCGCCAACATCATGAACATCGTGCCTAGATCCATCTGATTTTGCCTCTCTCAGCCGGTTAGAAAAGGTGAGTCGAAGGGGTATAGATCTGTTAATACATACAAAAATTGTAACAACCCGGAAAATTAGAACCAATTTAAAATTTTTATTTTGGCAATTTTAACGAACTTTGAATATTTAAAATGATTTATTTTAAATAACGACAAGAAATTTATTTTGAATAGAATTAGAACGTATATATTTATTTTCGACGAAGTAAAAACGAATAATTTTATTTTAATTTTGAAAGGAATTGGAAATGGCGCGGTAGTTTGAAAATTCGATTTCAAATTTCAAATGATTGTATAGGATTCAAAATAAACCGGATTTTAGTGAAACCAAAAATATTAGAATCTATTTGAAAATATCTTTCCAACGAATCAGAAAAATTGAAATTTCATGGGGGAATAAAAAGTTATGCCCATTTGAAAATTCAGAATAGTCGCTATGGAAAATATAGCTCTTAAAAATGGAAATTTTGCAAATGACCTTCGTTTTCGACGAAACCACTTTTGTTGGATCCGGGATGTCAAGTTATTTCTAGATTCCAAAATTCATAATTTTTGGGATTAATATGTGAGTGTGGCGAAGTAAAACGTGTTTTGACAGTTTCAGTCAATTTGGATCGACCAGAAAATGACCATTTTTCAAACGGTCTCCAAATTCGACGAAGTTAGTCCTGTTAGGACAGTATTGTCAAAACATAACCAGATTTATTTTTATGGAATTTTTGGGGTCCGTATGTGGCCCCGGTAAATTGAAATGTGCGTTCAAATTCAATATATAGATTTATATTTTAAATTTAGCGAAAACTGATCGTAACAGCCGAATTGGGTTACGAAACATATCCCATTGTGTTCGGAATGGGGGTAGTGTGCCATGGACGACAGTCGGTGGGTTCGAAGGAAAAACAAACTTTAAGGAGAATAGAATAAAATAATAATTAATTTATATATAAATTCAAATCTCCCCCAACCCCAATCCCTTCATAACAGAAAATCGAGCCCCTCCTTTTTTTCCAAACCCTGTAGCCCAAAAAAAAAAATCCCGTCGTCGCTCCTCGATATCGCCGCCGTGATTCCTCACCTCCGGCGCCGCCTCGTTGGAGCAGACCCAACCCCCATCTCTCCACTCCCGCTCCCCTCCTCCAGTCGCGAGAGCCCCCCCAATCGATTTGAGAACCGCAGCCCCCCTTTTGGAGCCCGACGCACCACCCTCCGCCTCCACCCGCCTGACCGCGACCGCCCCTGCCTCCTCCTTTCATCCGAGCATAGGCCAAACCCCCCTCTTTACTAACAATAAGTTTGTTTATTTATTCATTTTAATTTCAGTTTTCTTTTAGGTAATAATATTTACATAAAATTTGATTTATATATGTATATGAAGCGTTGAAGTAATTCTCAGTTTTAATGTAATAAATATTTGATTTTTATACATATAAAGATTGGATTTTTATATATGTGAACAACAAATAAAAATGAGATTTTTATTGTATGAATAGCAAAATAAAGAGGGGATTTTTATATTTATGATAGCGGCATAAAGATTTGATTTTTATTTATATAGTAGCATATAAAAATATGATTTTTAGGCGAGTAAAAATATAATTTTTAGTTATGTAAAAATATGATTTTTATATATATATATATTAGCGTCGTAAAAATATGATTTTTATTATATGTATAGCGATAAAGATATGTTTTTACATATATAAAAATACGGTTTTTATATATATAGATTTGGAATAAAAATATGATTTTGATTTATGTAGTAGCAAAATAAAAATGTGATTTTTATAATACAGATATCGTGATAAAACTGTGATTTTTTGTAATATCGACATCATGATAAAGATTTGATTTTTATATGAAGTTAGCAAAATAAAATTATGATTTCTATTATATATATAGCGGTGTAAAATTGCGATTTTTAAATATATAAATATCATATTAAAAATATGATTTTTACTATGAACAACGTGGAAACAAACTGCGATGGAACAAACTGGAGGCTGAGCGGAATCCAAATCGTCCGCTAAAGAAGAGAGGAGTGGAACCCAAAGGTGAGAGCTCCTCACTATAATTTTCTTATACAGTTATTTATTTTATAACTGCATATATGAACTATTCCCCATCGTCCACAGACCATGGACGACTTGTTTGATTGTTTGGTTTGGTTGATTAGATTATTTGGTTGAATTTGGTTGTTTGGGTGAAATGAATTGATTAGAATTGTTATGTGTGTATGGCGCAAGCCAATACCAGGAGAGGGGTAATGCTAGACATTACCCGATTTTGATATCGCGCCGTTATGCCGCTAAAATTTTCTAAAATATGTTAGAATAATGAAAATATCATTTTTATTGTATAAATGAACTGAATAAAATATTCATGTGTTGAAATAAATATTTTATAGTTAAAAATATAATTTTTAACGTGTATATGAATAAAATAAATATTCATTTACAAATCAGACGATTTGTTTATGAGCATCCATTTTACTGATATGGATTGGGATGATATATTTTACACATCGCCCCACTGCACAAATAATATTCAGTATTTGTTGGCTGAAACCCCACGTGGGTGTTGGGATGATATTTGACGTACACTAATCCCAATTGTTTAGTTGTATGTCGATCGATTGGTTGACAGGCTGTTGTAAGCATTAAATATTTATATTTAATGCTTATACAGTGTAGAACGCACTCTGGTTGATGGATGATTATTTATCACTGTTTTTGTATACAAGTGTTGTATGAAATCCATATAAATAAAATTATATGGTAATTGACTGTCCGATTCCAGTTTAGAAAGAATGAATATTTTAAAATAACGAATATTTTAAAATAACGAATATTTTAAAATAATGTTAAGTCAAAGATCAAAATATGATTTTGATGTCCGATTTGGGATGGACACGAATATACATAAATATATAAAGCCATGTTGATTAGATTAACGCCATTTTGACATGAACGATATTTATATCGATTTTATTCATTTTTATAATGAATATCGAAAAGGAAATGACTTCAAAATCTAATATTCGAAAATATTATCATTTATATATTAATGATATAGAATATTCAATTTTGATTTGAAATTGAATATGAAGTTGAAATCGTTTTGAAAACAAATTTAAAACGATTTATAAAATACGTTTTAAATGGAAATCGACAAAATATATATTATATATATAATATAATGGCCTGAATAGAACGCACCGCGTCGCGGCAGTTCGCGAATTTCGACCATTGACTTCGAATGGACATTACGGGAGATTCGACCGTCGGATTCTCCTAAAACTGGAACCGTTGGGTTCGTATCGGAAAGAGTTTTCTAATGGATTTTAGAGATTTGAAATCTAACGGCTGGATTTGGAATTATATCCAAATCAAATATGGAAAAGGTCGTTGTAAGTGCAGTTCGATGGCCGTTTATGGAAATTGACTGTACGGGCTTTGATAAAATTATTAAAAATATCAATAATTAGTGTAAAATCATAAGAAATGATTTGGAAAGAATTGGGATGAAAAATTCCATTTTTGAAAAGATAAAAATATATTTTTATCGAAATGAACAAGTTATGAATTAGAATTATAATCCAATATTTTTAAATAAATAAATTGGATTTGAAATGGTATTAAAAATAACCAAAATCTCCAATATATGGATTGGAATCGAAATTATCTTCGGAATATTTCGATATTGGATTCCATGATTATATGGATATTGTAGAGGAATTTGGAAGATCGATATATCATTATTCCAATACGATATTTGTTGATTTCAGAATTTGGTATTGAATATAAGCTGATATATTTTCTATTCAGAGCCTTGTATTTAATATCGAATGGGATTTTGGGTTTGTCGTGAACGGTGTCTTCACTAACACTGTTCTTAAACCCAGTTGAGGAAAAAATAAATCTTTTTATATAGATTTAGTGAAATTTTCCAATTAATTAATATTTAATTGGAATGGAATAAAACAATTGGATTTTGGGGTTTGTTGTGAATGGTGTCTTCGGTAACGTTGTTCCTGAACCTCATGTGAAGAGAATAAATCTTTTAATTAAGATTTTTAGAGTTTCCAATTATATTTAACAATTGGAATAAAATGGTATGTGAATTGGGTTTATCGTGAACTGTGTTTTTAGCGACATTCGTTCTTTAATCCGATTTACAATGAAACGTGATTTGGAATTTAAAAATCTTTTGTTAAGATTTAAAGGATATTTTCCATAGTAAAGTGTGACGGCCCGCCCCGCACCAGCCGACATTACTAACGAAAGTGCGCTGTGCCGATATCCAACTAGCACGGGACGGTCGCCAAAGAAAGGAAAGAAGAGAATTTGAACTAGCAAGGAACCTGTAGAATGTCTCACAGCGCATGAAATAAAATATAATAATAACATACTTGACATAAAACAGGCGAGACAGTGCATAAGCTGAAAACTAAACCACAATAGCAGCGGAAAAATTCAAATACAGCTTATATTTCACATCATCATTATTACAACCTTTCAAGCTGTCTTTAAAGCAAAGTAAAGGAAGAGTACACTACTAATGCCCAAAGTAGTGACCATCAGCGACACAAGGAGAATACATATATACATCTTACGTGGGAGCCTCCCGCTCGTCTCCGGATCAGCTACTCGTGCATAACCAGCTAACCTGTCTCTAGTCTGCCCGTTTAAGAGCACCTAGAGTAATAAGAAGAGATATAAAACTCTAGGTCAGACAAAAGTCTGGTATGAGCGATAAGCAACAAAACAGAACAATAACAGATATACTAAACCATACCTGAACCTGGACCTGCAACCAAAGAGTTAGCACAACAAGATGTACAATACTCTAAGGTGACATTAACATATGGTGTAAAGATACGGGGGGGGGGGGTGTGCATGTCATAATGATGGAAAACAATCAAGCATAGCAACCATCCTCACATCTCTCACTCAGTGCGTAAAGCATACGATATCCACCGCTTTGATCACCCAAATCCTTGCTATGATCACTCTGCCCCATGGAGTCATGACGACTCCACTACACTGATCCATAGCCACTAATCCTTGCTATGTCCACTCTGCCCCATGAAGTCATGATGACTCCACTGCACTGGCTCACAGCCTTGCTATGATCACTCTGCCCATGAAGTAATAACTACCCCACTGCACTGATTCGTAGCCTAGCATCCGTCTCGATGGTGAATCAAAGTTGTAGACGTCGATAACCCCTTTGCACACGTACCGCAGCAAAATCCAACTCATGAAGTCAACTCGTTGGTTCCCAACTGGATCCTGAGTTCTACTTCCTATTTGGACTACATTTGCGTCTCGGGTTTTGGTCGAATTGGAGTTGGTCTTCAGAAGTGTCGTCGCGTAATCACAGCTCTAATCCAGTTCGGTTCGCTTGTTCTCCCCTGGTTTGGTTCGGCTTGCTCCAGTTCCTAGTCATCAATTTGGTTCGGTTCGATATATGAGGTCCCCTACGTCACATCGGTTCAGTTCGGCACTTCTGGTCTTAGTCCGGTTCGGTTCAGTGCTTTGCCCATTGGTTCCGTTCGTCCTTCTTGCTCCAACTTACTCATTCCGATCCGATCCCATGTTCCATCCAGACCCGATCCGATTTCCAACCCAACTCCAACTCTAAGCGAATGACCTTCGTTCTTGCCAAGTCTATTAGGCTAAGTTCCGATCCAGATCGAATTCCCTTGCTCGGTTCCCTTATCTGATCCGAACCCTGCACATTCCCTGCAACTTTTCCAACGACTATTTTACGCCATACGATAGCGTTTTCGATCGTTCTAGCTTTTCTAATCAATTACAAAGCATGACATACAGTCATAGCAACATAGAGAATTAGCCATAAACACCAAAACAACAATGTGATATGTTAAAATGGACCAAACATACCCAAAACCCATATTTTCCCCTTAAACATGTTTAAGCAAATCTAATGATATGATTAGCAAAACTTAACCAAATTAACCTAAAGTTCTAACAGTGGCTTAAAATAATATTTAAGAATTTCTAAACATTTGTCCAGATTTTTAACATGCACAATTTTGTTAATTAACGCTAATCACCATAATTAACTGTAATTAGTGTAAAAACAATGCTAATCACTCACCTTAGCCGCAAATAAACTCAGATCTGAAACTTTTGGACAAAATGGTTCGGATTCCAGTACACTCCAGCAGCTCTACCTTGATTTTTGTGCTAATCCGCTCTGATTTGATGTAGATTTGGCTTAATTAGCGATTCGAAGGTGATTTGGGGTGTTTTAGCAAGTGGAGGTCATTGCTAGGGTTTAAAGGTTGTAAGTGGCGGCTAAGAAATGAAATAAAAACTGATTTACTAACTCATCTCAGCCCTCCCATAACCCTAATCCCGAAATGGATTATGAGCCCTCTTGCTAATCTCCATAATTAGGCCCGGTTAAGCTGTTTTTCACTTTCTAAACCTTGTTTCAGCCATATCCCCCAAACGGTGAGTCCGTTTGGCTAATGTACCACTCTACGGAAAGGTAAACCATCATCTGGATCTAATGGAAGTGGTTTCAGGTCAAAACTCCTTACCAATCAAAAGTTATGGCCAAAATAAGATCAGCTAGAGGCAAAACGGTCATTTAAAAATCGGCAAAAGTCATGAACATGGAAAATGACCCAATAGTCGTCTCCCAAAGTTACATGACCATACGACTTCGTATGTGAAAGAAATAAATATTCTATGATCCTTTGATGCGTAGAATGCGGGTCGTTACATTCTCCCCCCTTAAGAAATTTCGCCCCCGAAATTCCTTAACTAAGAAACAAGCAAGGATCCCGCATGCCTACCAACCATCCACAACAATCAAACATACAAAAAAAAAACAAGTCTATCCTAGCATGCGGAAAACTAAGTCGCAATCAAAATCTTACCAGGCACAGAGTTCTGGATACGTCTTCTTAATGCTCTCCTCTGTCTCCCAAGTACAGTCATTCTCATCCTCGCCCCACTGAACCTTGACTAGATTCACCGCTTTCCTTCGAAGTTTCTTCGTATCGTGCTCGAGAATATGAATCGGCTTGCGGTTCCCAACCGCCTCGGGTTCTACTTCTATATCATCCAACTGATCAGGTGAAATAGTCACATTGGGGTCGTGCACAAATTTCCTTAACTGGGAAACATGAAATACGTTATGAACTCCTGCCATCTTCTCTGGTAATTCAACTTTATATGCCAAATTCCAAACTTACTCGAGGATTGGGAACGGACCAACAAATCTTGGTGTTAACTTTCCTCTCCTACCAAATCGTATCACTCTCTTTAATGGAGAAATCTTGACAAACACCAAGTTGCCAATGGATAATTTTAAATCTCTTCTCCTCTTATCATCATAACTCTTCTGCCTATCTTGGTCAGCCTTCATTCGTTGTCGGATAACCTTGATCTTGTCTGAGGTTTCTCTTATCACATCTGGTCCAAGCACAAACTTCTCACCGGTTTCTAACCAACATGACGGTGAGTTGCATGGTCTTCTGTACAAAGATTCATATGGAGCCATACCAATACTGGACTGATAACTATTATTATATGCGAACTCCACTAGATGCAAATGGTCATCCCATCATCCACCAAAATCTAATATGCAAGCTCTCAAGAGATCTTCTAATACTCCATTCACCCTTTCTGTCTGACCGTCGGTTTGAGGATGATACGCGGTACTGAGATATAATTCTGACCCTAGAGCCTCTTGTAAGCTCTTCCAAAACCCACTAGTAAACAATGGGTCTCGGTCACTCACAACGCTTTTAGGTACTCCATGAAATCTCACTACCCACTTCATATATAGTTCCGCTAACTTAGCTGGCGTTCTATTCGACTTGACGGGTATAAACTTTGCACTCTTAGTCAATCGGTCCACAATCACCCAAATGCTATCATGGCCCGATCTAGTTCTCGGTAACCTATAAATGAAATCCATTGAGACTTGTTCCCATTTCCATTCTGGAATTTCTAATGGTTGCAACAAACCACTAGGTTTCTTTTGCTCAGCTTTAACTAGCTGGCAATTTATGCATTTGGATATAAACTTCCCAGCATCTCTTTTCATCCCTTCGCAGTAGTAGGTCTGCTTCATGTCTCGATACATTTTATTACCACCGGGATGTATGGTCAGTTTCGAGTGATGACATTCTCTAAGAACTTCATCTCTCAATCCATTGACATTGGGCAGAACTAGTCTACCATTCTTTTTAAGCCATCCATCTCGATCAAGCCCATACTTGTTCATCTCTTCGTTGATTCCCATCTCTAACTTTGATATGATTTCCAATAGGTTAGGATCGTCCCTCTGACTGGAACCAATCCGCTCAATCAAAGTGGGTCTGATCGTCAAACTTGCTAATACTTCTGGATCCAATCCGCACTTTGGTCTGAAATCATACCCAGCGATGTACTCCAGTTGCTTCCATTCTAGAAACATAGCCCCTAAACTGGCATATCTTCTACTCAGTGCATCACTACCGCATTGCCCTCTCCTGGTGTATATGCGATATCGAAATCGTAGGAAGCCAAGAATTTTAACCATCTTTACTGTCGGAAATTTAAATACTTCTGAGAGAAAAGGCACTTTAACGATTTATGATCGGTAAACAACTTGAATCTTTCTCCCAATAGATAATGTATCCACATCCTCAATGCGAACATGATCGCTGCCAATTCCAAATCGTGGGTAGGATATCTTTTCTCATGCGGTTTCAGTTGCCGACTTGCATAAGCTACACCCCTACCTCCTTGCATCAATACAACACCCAGTCCGGTACCACATGCATCGGTATATACTGTCATCTCTTCATTCCCCTTAGGAATGACTAACACTGGTGCACATGTCAACTTTTTCTTTAGACTCTTGAATGCATTCTCGCACTTTTCGTCCCAGATGAAAGCTTGATTTTTCTTGGTCAACTGAGTCAACGATGCCGTTATCTTGGAGAAGTCTTGGATAAACTTACGATAATATCCAGCCAACCCCAAGAAACTTCTTACGTCTGTTGCACTCTTGGGAGTAGACCAATCTGTACTGTAGCCACCTTCGCAGGGTCCACGGCAATACCATTCTCTAAAACAACATGTCCTAATAATCTCACTTCCCTCCTCCAGAAGTGACACTTAGAAAACTTTGCTTTTAATTGGTGTTTTCTCAACACCTCCATTACTATCCTTAAATGTTCCTTGTGTTCTTCCTCTGTCCTCGAATAAACCAAGATATCATCTACGAACACAAGAACAAACTTATTCAATTGATCACGGAATACTCTATTCATAAGATCCACAAAATATGCTGGTGCATTGGTCAACCCGAATGGCATGACCAACCACTCATAGAATCTAGACGGCGTTCGAAAGGCCGTCTTAGCTATACTCTCAGCTTCCACCCTAAGCTGATGGAAACCTGTCGCGAGATCCAACTGGGAGTACACTCTCGCACCACTCAACTGGTTAAACAAATCATCTATCCGCGGTAGAGGATACTTATTCCTCCTCATCACCTTATTCAACTCGCGGTAGTCCACACACAGTCAAAGGGAACCATCTGCCTTGATAGCAAACACAACTGGTGCTCCCCACTCAGAAACACTTATTCTGATAAATCCCTTCTTCAACAGATCACTTACTTGCACCCCGAGCTCTCGCTGCTCCCTTGGAGCCATACGATGAGGTGGCATCACTATAGGTCTGGCATCTTTCACTAAATCAATACGGAACTCAATCTCTCGGTGTGGTGGAAGTCCGGTCACTTCCTCGAAGTCGTCCGGATACTGGCCAGCCACAGGTACATCTGACAGCTTATCATGCGGGATGTTGAGGGAATTTAGAAAACTAGCCATTACCCCATCACTAGGTAGACCACCAAACACTACCCTCCGCCCATCATCCGCTCTAACTGTCATCAAAAAGCCCTCACAGTCTACCACCACCCTGTACCTTTAGAGCCAATCGACTCCTAAAATAATGCAAAACCTAGTAAAGCCGAAAACAAAGCAATCACAAACAAACATACATCCATGACTCGATAAGATTACATTACGACAAATCATACAAAGGCTAGTCGAACCACCGATCGAGTTCGTCACTGCTAAATGTCTATTGACTATCTCGGGTTCCAATCCCAACCTATCTACCAGGTAACTAGATATGAAGGAACGGGAAGTTCCAGTATCAAACAATACTCGAACAAGAACATCATAAACAGAAAGCATACCTTGAATGACGACATTCTTTCCTTTCTCCGCCCCGGTTGGGGCATTCGACGAAGAAGGAACAACATTAAGAGCATATGCTTTCACAATCTGCTTCTCTTTAGGGGGTTGCGGACGCTTATCCTTGGGATGTCCCACTTGGCCACAGTTGAAGCACTTCTTGTCCGCTGGCTTTGCTCAACATTCTTTAGCATAATGGAACTTCTTGCCACAGTTAAAGCACTCAACATCTTTCTTATTCTTCTTCTTCTGGCCATCCTTGGTCTGATTATGCTTTCTCTTATTCTGAGAACCATTCTTGCCTCCACCGCTTGCTTGCGGCTTTGGCTCTTCTGCGTATGCAACCTCAGTCTTCGATTTAGGGTATAGACTCTCTATCTCAAAGCTTTTCCCACAATCGATTCAAACATCTCATCGATGTGGTTAATAAGCCTTTCCCCCACGTATTAATCTAAGCATGTTATGAACTTCTCATTCTTCTTCTCGGGAGTGTCAATAAGAGATAATCTATACTTAGATAAAGTATCGAACTCAGCAATATACTCCGAGACTGCTCTACCATTCTGCTTAAGTTCCAAGAACTTCCTAAACAATCCTGATTTTTGAGCAGTTGGGATAAACTTATCACTGAATCGGGCCTTAAACTGATCCCATGTAACTTGATCCTCTGGGGTAGCTGCCTTAATAGCATTCCACCAAATCATCGCCCATCCTTGCAGCTGATGGGATGCTAGGTTTCTCTACGTTGCATCCTCGATACCCAAGTCTTCGAAGATACGCTCACAGCTATCCAACCAATCCTGAACTTCTGTAGCCGATTCCGTTCCGTGGAACGGCTTCCCACCAAGACTAGTGTAATCCTTGCAAATCTTGGAGAAATCGGCTCTAGGCGCCTGCACCGCTGCACCACCACCATTTGCAACATTGGGAACTGCTCCTTGCGCATTTCTAAGCATCTCTCTCATGAAGTCAGTGAACTTCGTCCTCATATCTGGAGCATTCCCATTATTAGCTCCTCTACCGGTACCCCTAGTATTTCGGCTCATCGTTCAATCTGTAAGGAGAAAACGATTAACCATCTCTTCGGTGGTGCCAGTGCAATGCGACTTCATCCTTAAATATACTAATATTATATATACATATAAACTTTAGAAAACCAAAATATAACAAATACGCGCTCTCATATGTGTACTACCTCTCCCTGGTGTCTTTCCCTAGGTTAACTATGCAACCTATAGCTCTGATACCAAATGTGATGGCCAGCCCTGCACCAGCCGACATTTCCAACAAAATTGCTTTGTGCCGATATCCAACCAGCACGGGACGATCACCAAAGAAAGGAAAGAAGGGAATTTGAACTAGCAAGGAACCTGTAGAATGTCTCACAGCGCATGGAATAAAATATAATAATAACCTACTTGACATAAAACAGGCGAGACAGTGCATAAGATGAAAACTAAACCACAATAGCAGCGGAAAAATTCAAATACAGCTTATGTTTCACATCATCATTATTACAACCTTTCAAGCTGTCTCTAAAGCAAAGTAAAGGAAGAGTACACTACTAATGCCCAAAGTAGTGACCATCAGCGACACAGGGAGAATACATATATATATCTTACGTATGAGCCTCTTGCTCGTCTCCAGATCAGCTACTCGTGCATAACCAGCTAACCTATCTCTAGTCTGCCCGTTTAAGAGCACCCAGAGTAACAAGAAGAGACATAAAACTCTGGGTCAGACAAAAGTCTGGTATGAGCGATAAGCAGCAAAACAGAACAATAATAGGTATACTAAACCATACCTGAACCTAGACCTGCAACCAAAGAGTTAGCACAACAAGATGTACAATACTCTAAGGTGACACTAACATATGGTGTAAAGATACGAGGGTGGGGGTGTGCATGTCATAATGATGGCAAACAATCAAGCATAGCAACCATCCTCACATCTCTCACTCAGTGCGTAAAGCATACGATATCCACCGCTTTGATCACCCAAATCCTTGCTATGGTCACTCTGCCCCATGGAGTCATGATGACTCCACTGCACTGGTCCATAGCCACTAATCCTTGCTATGTCCACTCCGCCCCATGAAGTCTTGATTACTCCACTACACTGGCTCATAGCCATGCTACGATCACTCTGCCCAATGGAGTAGTAACTACCCCCACTGCACTGATACGTAGCCTAGCATCCGTCTCGGTGGTGAATCAAAGCTGTAGACGTCGATAACCCCTTTGCACACGTCCCACAGCAAAGCCCAACTCATGAAGTCAACTCGTTGGTTCCCAACTGGATCCTGAGTTCTACTTCCTATTTGGACTACCTTTGCGTCTCGGGTTTTGGTCGAATTGGAGTTGGTCTTCAGTAGAGTCGTCGCGTAATCGCAGCTCCAATCTGGTTCGGTTGTCCTCCCCTGGTTCGGTTCGGCTTGCTCCAGTTCCTAGTCATCAATCTGGTTCGGTTCGATATATAAGGTCCCCACGTCACATCGGTTCGGTTCAGCACTCCTGGTCTTAGTCCGGTTCGGTTCGGTGCTTTGCCCCTTGGTTCCGTTCATCCTTCTTGCTCCAATTAACCCATTCCGATAAGATCCCATGTTCCATCCAGACCCGATCCGATTTCCGACCCAACTCCAACTCTAAGAGAATGACCTTCCTTCTTGCCAAGTCTCTTAGGCTAAGTTCCGATTTGGATCAAATTCCCTTGTTCAGTTCCCTTATCCGATCCGAGCCCTATGTCCGATCCGATCCGAACCCTGCACATTCCCTGCAACTTTTCCAGCGACTATTTTACGCATACGATGGCGTTTCGACCATTCTAGCTTTTCTAATCAATTACAAAGCATGCCATATAGTCATAGCAACATAGAGAATCAACCATAAACACCAAAACAACAATATGATATGTTAAAATGGATCGAACATACCCAAAACCCATATTTTCCCGTTAAGCATGTTTAAGCAAATCTAATGATAGGATTAGCAAAACTTAACCAAATTAACCCAAACTTCTAACAGAGGCATAAAATAATATTTAAGAATTTCTAAATATTTTTCCAAATTTTTAACATGCATAATTTCGTTAATTAACACTAATCACCCTAATTAACTGTAATTAGTGTAAAAACAATGCTAATCACTCACCTTAGCCATAAATAAACTCAGATTTCAAACTTTTGGACAAAATGGTTCGGATTCCAATACACTCCAGCAGCTTTACCTCGATTTTTGTGCTAACCCGCTTTGATTTGATGTTGATTTGGCTTAAATAACGATTAGAAGGTGATTTGGGGTGTTTTAGCAAGTGGAGGCCATTGCTATGGTTCAAAGGTTATAAGTGGCGGCTAAGAAATGAAATAAAAACTGATTTACTAACCCATCTCAGCCCTCCCATAATCCTAATCCCGAAATGGGTTATGGGCCCTCTTGCTAATCACCCTAATTAGGTTCGGTTAAGCTGTTTTTCACTTTCTAAACCTTGTTTCAGCCATATCTCCCAAACTGTGAGTCCATTTGGCTGATGTGACCACTCTACGGAAAGGTAAACCATCATCCGAATCTAATGCAAGTGGTTTTAGATCAAAACTCCTTACCAATCAAAAGTTATGGCCAAAACAAGCTCAGTTAGGGGGAAAACGGTCATTTAAAAATCGGCAAAAATCATGAACATGTGAAATGACCCCAATAGTCGTCTCTCAAAGTTACATGACCATACGACTTCGTATGTGAAAGAAATAAGTATTCTACGATCCTTCGATGCGTAGAATGCGGGTCGTTACATAAAGCTTTCCAATTTAACATATTAAATTGGAATTGAATGGGATTAGATTTGGTAATAATTGAAGTGAGCTTCTATAGAGGAATACTGTTAATATATATGGAATTTAAAAGGCTTTACCGTTATTCCATTTATGTTATCGGTTGGGTATGGACGTTCATATCGATTATATATATCGATATGTTTTCCATGAAAATTCCATTGTTAATGGAATGAGATTTTTGGTTTATCGTGAGCTGTGTTTTAAATGACATTAGTTATTTAATCCAATTAAATATAAGATTAATTTCTTAACTTTGAAGAAAATCATTAACTAATGATTTCTGAAAATTAAAACTGAATTAGAGTTTTAATGAATATTTAAATAGATTGAGAGGTGGATTTGATAACTAAAATTATCAAATTCGAAAAATGATCGAGAATGGAGTACCACCAGTTTTGCTCCAGGCGATAGTTAAATCTTTAATTAGATTTGGACGTGAAATGGTAATTAAATTTACCGATAACACCGTGGCGTTAGATATGGAATATTACCAGTTTTGCTTCATGGGATGAATAGGTTGGGATTGGGAAATTAAACAAATGATTACTTCGGTAAGGTGCGATAATCCCAACTAGTTTGGAAAACCGTAAATGATTTGAATTAATATCCAAAGAAAGATTAAAGAATAAATTTAAAGAATTTATCTTTGATAAAATTAATGTGAACCTTTCCAAAAGTAAAAGAATATTTGAATAAAGGAATATTCTGGATTGGAATGAGGAGTATGTAGTGTTTTACTGCACTTGTTTATTATATACGCGAGTTATTCAGCAAGACCGGGTTTATCCCATTCTGAATAACTGGTTCGACGATATGTCGAGAATGAAGACTGTGGTCGAAGACCGGAGGTCTTCACATCGTCTGGATGATTACTGATGTCTTAATTGGGCTGTACACCCAAGACGAGGTAATAAGTGGTGATCGTTCCATACTTACTTGGAGATCGACTGGATATGAGGTCACTCACAAAGGGAATGCCTTGACTTGGGGGAGCATCTTAGGTAAAAGATGCAGATAAATTACAAGACAGACAAATAAAGCAGCGGAAAATAAAGTCATTTTATTAACAATGTGGTTCAGTCAAGCTTTTACAATTGTTGTATCGATCATACTTAAAAGTAATACATAGAACTTCTGTCTTGATTTAAAAACTTCCAAATATAAAAGAAGCATAAAAATAACAATGATATTCCCCAATAAAGCATGAACCAGCCATCGCAGTGGAAGAGAGAATCCAAAGCAATACATCGACTATCTTCGAGCTTGGAAAGAAAACTGAGTTAAGTGGGAACCTAAAGGGGACGGAAGAAAAGAGGCGAAACAAAACTAGGTCAGACATAATTCTGGTAAGTCCAGTAACTTTCAGCATATAAACAGGCAAAAGCATCATGACATGAATAAACTGAATATAAGACAATACCGTGAGAACAAGGATAACAAGATAACATACGATTAGTATAGATATGATCAGGCAAGATAAACTGAATGCGCTTCTACTCTTTCTTTGCTTCGCTACTACCTTGTTATTCTGATTTTTATATCTCTGCACTACCTAACTAGTGTCCCAACGAGTAATCTATATAAAATAATCATATTGTAATGTGATCCCAATCCCCGCAATTGTGGTAGCCTTCAGGTGTACATCTATCGTGAGGATTCCACCTCAATCTGCCTAATTGCCATGAACATGTTAGATGTACCCTTACGACCCTATCGATCGGCTCCTTACTCGTATTAATTTTTTTCCTTGTGTCTGTGTCAATCGATCCTCTCTTGCGTGTAGATACCCTGTGCTGGTCCCACCATAAGGTGTATCAGTCCCTATAATAGCAACCCGACACGATTCAAGATGCACAATGTATAACTACTGGTACCCAGTGCCTGCTTTTTCCCACTCCGGAGTACGTGCACGCCCGTAATCCATCGGAACCTACACTGACGTACCCCATGACGCTATTTTGACCGCTTATAATCAGTCCAGTAATAGTGCCCCACCCGGCCTAGTTCAGGGTACCATGATACAACTATGTGGGTTACTGCTGAAATGGGTCCCCGTTACTAGGGTTTCATACTGGTTAAGTTTTTGGGCCTATATATACAAATATTACTGACTTACACGAGATGTACTTAACCCTCCCATCGGTTCAAGCATGTTTATTTAATGGTTAAGTTTGTGGGCCTATATATATACTAATGTTACCCACCTACACAAGATGTACTTAACCCTCCCACCGATTCAAGCATGTTTATTTAACGGTTAAGTTTTGTGGGCCTATATTTACTAATGTTACTCACCTACATGAGATGTACTTAACCCTCCCACCGATTCAAGCATGTTTAGTTAACGGTTAAGTTTTGTCGGCCTATATTTACTAATATTACCCACCAACCCGATATGTACTTAACCCTCCTACACATTATGTCATATTGGTTAAGTGTTGTCCATTCATGTTAACTTAACCCACCCATTCATCATGTCATGTTGGTTAAGTGTTTCTTATTAACTTAACCCTCCTCACTTATAGTGTTGGATTGGTTAAGTATTTCTTGTCAACTTAACCCCACGTGTTCATCATGTTGTATTGGTTAAGTGTCATCAATCAATTCAAGTTAACTTAACCCACCTACTTGTCATGTTACTTTGGTTAAGTGTTGCCTTCTTGTGTTAACTTAACCCTACCACAAATCAAGTTATATTGGTTAAGTGTTGCCCTCTTGTGTTAACTTAACCCTTCCCATTCATCGTGTCATGTAGGTTAAGTGTTTCTTATTAACTTAACCCTCCTCACTTATCATGTTGGATTGGTTAAGTGTTACCCTCTTGTTTTAACTTAACTTTACCACAAATCAAGTTATATTGGTTAAGTGTTTCTTATTAACTTAACCCTACCCATTTATCATGATATACTGGTTAAGTGTTTCCTATTAACTTAACCCTAGCCATTCATCTTGTTATATTGGTTAAGTGTTTCTTGTTAACTTAACCCTATCCATTTATCATGCTATACTGGTTAAGTGTTTCCTACTAACTTAACCCTAGTCATTTTTTAGCATGTCTTGTTCATCAGCATTAATTTATTTATTAATGCACCAACCTCTCACATTAGATATGTGTTGTTGTGGTTATTGGATGTGCTGGGCGGTTCCGGGCAGTTTTACACCACAACTCAATCTAACCTCGGGTTTTTCTCTAGCATGATGCACTAACCTCTCACACTAGATAGGTATTGTTGTGGTTACTGGATGTGCCGGGCGGTTCTGGACAGTTTTACACCACAACTCAATCTAACCTCAGGTCAGGCATGTTCATCTTTATTTTACACATTTACCATATATGCCCAAATCAAGATTTTACATGCTAATTGCCAAATTCACCAAAACTAGTCATGTTCCAATTCCCATGTTATGCCCAACAAATTTCCAATTTCAAGTTATTAATCAAAATTGGCTATACCCAATCTTCCTTTAAATTTACAATAATAGTCATGCTCCAAAATCATAATATACACTATGCTTGGCGTTCCAACTAACAGTTATGCCCAATCTAGAATTAATATTCTATTTTACAGTTTATGCCCAAAACTAGATTTTTCATGCCAAATTACATACTTTTCCGTTCATGCCAATTCTAGGTTCAATATGTCAAATTACATATTCCATAATTCATGTCAAATTACCCCAAATTGCATCTTAACAGTCATGCCATAATACAAGTTCCAAATTATGCCAAATAATGTAAATTTTATGTTATACCCAATTACCCCCGCATTCATAACGTACGTATTTTGATATTCAACTCAAGATTCATAAAATAAGCGGAGAAACAATATGGAACATAAGAGGCATAAGAATAGGCATATGACAATAAGAACTATTGGTCCAATAAATTTGATATTCCAAATTGACAAGTTTTGCATTGAATACATTGCAGGCATACAGATATGATATAAATATCATCGTGAACCGTCACAGACATAGAGGTTTGACAAGAGTTATATCATGAACTTAAACATGATTAGAATTCCGATAAAAAACAAGGATAGATATGATTGGACCAATTCCATAGTCAACAATGGTTCCCAAAGGCATATACAAGCACGAATTCAATTGAAAGGATTACTTACATTAGACATAAATCTAATGGATTAGATTTGAATAACATCGCAGGCATAAATCTAATACATTAGATTTGACAAATCTTAAAGGATTATCTCATAATCAAGTATAACTTAGATCCAGATTATTACATGCCAAGAATTTCAGTTAAGAATTCACATCTGAATGTAACTTGAACTCACAAAAAGAGAATGATTCTTGTATTTCTGGAATCTGTTTTCTGAAACTGAATAGCTCTCCCTTGAAGTAGACTATCGATTCTCTAATTTAGATTTGATTCGATTCAATTCGTAGCTTCTAATTTTCTTTTTAATTGGAGAAGAGTGGCAACTACTCTAGGTTGACCATGGACAGCATGACAGCTCTTGGAATGAATTTTTGTGTGATTTAGGGTTGAGAGCATCAGTTGTTTATATATAAGTTTAAACTAATGTAAGCCGTTAGATCAACCTAGGAGCAATCAAGACCATCCAGACCAGATAGAGTTATCTAGAAACAGCTAGGGGTGAGCATTCGGTCGGTTCGGTTGGTTTGGACGCGAAAAACCTCAAACCGAATTAAAACCGAAAATTTTCCAAACCCAACCGAACCAAATTAATTTCGGTTAATTCGGTCGGTAACCGATTTAACCGAACTTGAAGGATGTATTATAATTCAAATTATACATTCACTCAAAGTAAATCATAAAGTCATGTTAGGAGAAAGTTTATATAGTGAATTTTAAGTTTATGATAAGATTTGAACTATTTGCAACAAATGCATTGGTATTATATAGCTAAACTAATTATTTAAAGTACTACAATACCATAAAATTAGATAAAAAAATTAAAAGTTCGGTTAATACGGTTAAACCAATAACCAAAAATAAATATTTTACAAACTGAATCCAAACCGATTTAGTTTTGAAATGAAACCGAACCGAACCAACCGAAATGAACTAGTTTGGTCGGTTAATTCGGTTTGAACCGAATATTGCTCACCCCTAGAAACAGCCACCTATGCCCTAGTGACTCAGCCACAAGTCAGAAATCGTCACAGTTTGGATCTGCCCGAGGGGTTAGGTCGACCCCCAGATCGACCTGTATAGGGGAGGTTGACCCACTGGTCGACCTGGTATGGGCGGGAAAAATCCCGCCCAGCCCGCTTCTTTGTTTTCATTTGAATTTTGAATTTAAATCTGAGCTGTTTTAAGTTATTTAAATTCCTGAAATTTCTGAGGGCCATAACTTCCTCATACGAAGTCCGATTTACGAAAACTTGGACTCTATTCCAAGCAGAATTTCGAGACGAACGCAATGGCGTAACCCGTTTCCCTTAATTCTCACTTAAAAAATTAAGTATTTTTTAATTCGTTCTTTTAATATTCTCGGAATCTGAAATCTCTAAGTTAAGAAGAATGCATATCCTAACATCCAACATCCATCTACTCAACCATTCAATCATAGGCATCCATTGTCCTTACAAATATTTCTAATGCTTTCATGATCATATGCATAGTGTGTGTACATGTCCTTATCTAATGCGAAATTAGGCGGTCTACTGATTCAGTTGACCTCCTCAATGCGAATTATGTCAGTGCCATGAGTCCATCATGTATGCAATTATTGCTAATCGTACTTTATAACTTCTACATGAGTGCACAATCATTCATACAAATGCAACATCCATATAATAACACATTAAGTTTCAGTTTATATATATATAAATTCACTCATGCATATGCAATATGAAAGTGACTGAGCCGATCTAGTGCCTAATGTGTGTATATACATCCACGAGCAACCACTTGAAACCACCAATCATAACATGTTTCAAACACATGTTTACATCCATTGGCTTCAACCTAAGGATTGAGGATAGGATCGAGAGGATATATGTAATGACCCGCATTGGCAGACTTATTTTAATTAATTTATTTAATTATATAAATAGTGAATTAAAGGATTTAATGGTCGTGGAATTAAATAATGATGAATATTTAATTAAAATAATAAATTAAATAATATATTTAATTCTGAAATAATCAGAATTGGCTGAAATGGCGATATGGTGTGAACTGGATCATCTGTGATATTTAATTCAGCTTGGAATTGAATTTGAATAACGAATATATTATTTGAACGATAGTTTGAATGTATAATTATATTATAATTAAAATCGAGCTCGAAATGGCGCTGCAGTTCGCGATTTGGCGATTTGAACTTCTACTGAATGTACAGGATTCGTTTTAAGCCGGATTTCTATGAAACAAGAAACGTGTGGAGCTGGTGGAGTATATCTTTCTAGTGGAAGAGAAAAATCGGGATTTCGTCGGGTAGATTTTGATTTATGTCCAAGTCAAATTTCAGAAAAGTCGCTGTGGAATTCCTTTATAATTTGCGACGCTTTAATTACGTTATAAATGGATTTTCGATATAAATTGAATATCGATTTATTCTGGAATTCTGGATAATCAAGTTATAAATTTTGATAGGATATTCTGAAGCCGTACGACATCATATGTGGATATATACGATAATATTAATTTATTAATAATTTATTTAATTATATTTATATATTTAAATGGGTCATCTAGAGCTTTAAAAATAGCCACTTTTGCAAACGAAGTCGGAATTCGACGAAACTAATTTTGTTAGATCCGCAATGTCAAATAGTTGCTAGATGTCAGTTTCCGTGATTTTTAGAGTCACTGTGTGGTCGTACGGATTTTTAGAGTGAGAAATAGTCGATATTCTAACAGTTAAAAATACGCTGTGTGAGCATACGAAGTCGGAATTCGACGAAACCAGTTTCGTTGGGAACGTAATGTCGAACTCTAGCTACATGTCAATTTTCGTGATTTTTGGGTATCGTATGTGGTCACAGTAATTTTTAAGGACAAGTACAAATCATGGTTGCTTAGAAATTAATAAAATAATCAAGACAAAAATATCTAGAAAATCCTATAAATACCTAACTTTCTTCTAACCTAAATTCTATTCTCTCCGGTCAAACAAAAAATGCGCCGACACCAAATTCCTTTCTTTCAGTAGGAAAATCAAGTTCAAAAATTCATATCAAATCAAAATAATATCTAGAAATCCACTAACATATATACATGAGCTCACGAGGGGGTCCTCTTCATTTCAGTATCAGTGTTGAGGCATTCGAGTCCACTGTGTTCGATGTCAGGTGTTATACGCAAGAACTAGGGCTAGTGATTTCAGCGATTTGATGCCCTGTTTGATGATTTTGCTGTTGGATTCCGAATGGTGGCGTCAAGTAGGACTGGCATGCACAGTTTTGGTGGATTCCGTTCAAAGAAGTGTCGATCGACTGTGCGAGGGGTTCGATGACGGATTTCCGTCGAAGGCTCGAGCTGGAAGATAATGGGACAGGGAGGTGCGGTTTTCGAAGGGGAAGGCCATGGTGTGGTTGGATTTTTCATTCGATGATCGGAGGAGGAGATAGGCGGGAGGAAAGTCAGCGTAATGGGGCGTATGGTTTACTGGGTGTGCAATTCTCGATTTGAGGAAGAAGGATACTTCGGTAGTGGGCTTAAACAAAAGTGAATGGGCCGGGAGGAAATCAAATGGGTAAAAGCCCAAAGAGAAAGGATATTTAAGTTTAAATTAAATTTAAATTGTTTATTAAATTTATTTGATCGTATCTTGGTCATACGATTTCAGAATTCAGCGAAACAAGATCCGATGGGATCATATGGACGGTGGCTACCTCATGGAACTGACTAGAAGTCCATTGGAACTCATTTGAATTTATGGAGAAATAAACTGTTTGATTCAGATCAAACAACAGTTTATCGTTCTTTAACGATGAACTGCAAATGTGAGTAAATCTCACTAACTCTGAACAGTTTATAATTTCATGTTGTATTTTTAGAACTGTTAAATATTGGCTGATTGACTGTGTGTTGACTGTTTGATTGAACTGCTAGTCAGTTAGTTGAATTTCTATATTGATTCTGTTTAACAGATATATCATATGGAACTGAAAGTGATGTTGATTTTATATTGTATAACATCTGTGGATGCAGGGAGACAGGTTGGAGGAATCCAACTGGATTCCTCAACATTTATTTTACTGTGATTCATGTATTGTGATATATGATGTGATATATAATCTGTTGTTGATTATGTGTGTTTGGACGATATTTATCATTGTTATATGGTATGTTAAATACCATAAGAAATACTGGATATGGGAAAGGGGATTTTTCAAAGTGTATTTTGAAAATGAATTATTTATATAAAATCGATGGATTTTATATAGAAAAGGATTTTTATAAAAGAAATATTTATAAAATCAAAGGATAAGTTAGAATAAAAGGAAATCATCTGTAAAGTGAAGAACCGTTACTTAAAGTAAATCTTTATAAATGAATAGTTTATTCGAAAAGGAGTTAATCGAATTAGTTATTCGAATAGAATTAAGGAAGTTATCAAATAAAGTTAAAAGGAGGTATACAAATATAGTTTAGCCAAAAGGAGTTATATCGAACTAGAATTTATTGAATAGAGTTAAATCGAACTAGAGTTATTCAAATGGAGTTAATTGAATTTAGTTTATTCGAATAGAGTAAAAGGAAAGGAGTTAATCGAATATAGTTTATTCGAATAGAAAGTAAAATGAGTTAATCGAATATAGTTTATTCGAATAGAAAGTAAAATGAGTTAATCGAATATAGTTTATTCGAATAGAGTAAAGGGAGTTAATCGAACTAGAAGTTATTCAAATGGAGTTAATCGAATATAGTTTATTCGAATAGAGTTAGAGTAGTTAATCGAATACAGTTTATTCGAATAGAGTTAGAGGAGTTATCGAATATAGTTTATTCGACAGGGGTTAAGTGAATAGAGTAAATCAATTAGAGTAAATCAATAGAATAAATCAAATAGAGTTAAGTGAAAAGAGTAAATCGAATATAGTTATTCGAAAGAAAGGTTAAGTAAGGAAGTTAGTAAAAGGAATATAAAGTGAACTTTGCCTATTTCAAAGTTAGAAATGTTGTTCAATTAAGGTCTGAGAGGTAGTTCTACCACAACTTGATTGACTTCGTTTTTAACTAAGGAATAGTTAAGGTTCGACAGTAAAGGAAATGGTTTGAGTTGGCATAGCGATGTTTGTTTAAACATCTGTCTAAGTCCAATGAAGAAGCTTTGGAAATGTTTTCCAAATAAGAAACCAGAAATGTTTTCTAATAAAGAAATAAGAAATGGAAATGTTTTCCATTGTTAATAACGTATATTTTCCAAATTTAGAAAATAAGAAATATTGAATATAGGGAAACAGGAGATAAGTAAATTAATGAAATAAAGAGATAAATGTTGATAGATGTTTGATTGATATAAATTTCCATTTGAAAATAATATCGTTGTTTGCACACCTGTTTTTCTTCGATAGTTAAATCACAGACTATCGAAGTTTTGACCATTTTAACGTTGTTAATATGGAGAGACCGGTTGGATTATTATCCAAAGAACCACTCTGTATTGGCATAAGCGTTGCGTATCATATATGCCAAAGGAAATTGAAGACAGAGTTATGCAAGGGCTATCCTGTTTACAGAATAGTGCCTTCGGTTCATCCTGTTCCTGGATGACTTGTATGGACGGATGTCTGACAGAGTATTTCCAGACGATCACGTATATTGATTTCTCCAACCGTACCAAGAGTGGAAGCGGAGAAGGAAACTTCTTTTAGCTAACACATAATGTATGGTTGAGGACGTCAATCGGTGATTTGATGGATTTGACGATGTGGCATTCAAAGTGAATCTGGTGTGATGATAAAGCGTAGCTTCTAGCCTCACATCCAGTAAATGACAGAAATCGGGCAGGCAGCATGGATAAGTCGGTCGCACCGAAGTAGGGTGTATAATCACCTGATCTAGAGTTTCATTTACTTCTAAAAATCTATTGTTGATGTTGTCCCATTCAGGAAACGGTTGCTGATCCCAACCGTTGGTGATATACATTCGATACGCTCAAGCGAAATGAGTGGTCGGTCATGTGTGGCCGGGTTGCAAGATGTTCTTGTTGAACCCAGTGTATTCCTCTCTATAGGTACACTAGCGAAAGGTGGTTCCGTACCTTGTCATAGTTGGAAATCCATTACCCAATACGTGCTTGCGGTTTTGATTTTATACTATATATGTAGAACGTGAGATGAAAGCGTTTCTGCTAGATGATTATTATATTGTGTTGATAGACATTATTATAATATCAAAAGGTTTTTGATATAAAGATATTTGGATTATCATAAGGGAAAAACTCGTTCCGTTATACGGCGTGGTCTTACGAGATATCGATTACCTGTTTCAACTGTTTTAAACTGTT
Source organism: Allium sativum (assembly GCA_030737875.1). NCBI lineage: Eukaryota > Viridiplantae > Streptophyta > Magnoliopsida > Asparagales > Amaryllidaceae > Allium > Allium sativum. The sequence goes on from CM060926.1 coordinate 779,092,926, forward strand.
TTACTCATACCAGTCCCATGACTGACCCGGAGTTTATTTGTTTGTTTTCCTAAACTCTTGGGTTCCTAAATTTGTATGGGCAGTCAAGTAGTCGGGATTTACAGATATACTGGAAGAGCTAGGAGCAGGAGGCTTCAGGATCATATAGCTATAGTTATTTCCGCTGTGTTGTAAGTGCTGTACTTTGATAATGATATGTATATTCAAGTACAGATTTGTATTTCAAAGTTATGTTATGAAATATATTTATTCGTTCCGCTGTGAGATTCGTGTTACTCTGATGTTGTGTTCTTCTTCTTCTTCTGTTGTAATTTTCTATCTTATCTTTCCTCACCCTCTAATTTCTTTCACTAATGACTGGTATTTTTCGATGATTGGTTATCGACATCGAGTTTATGGCGATAACCAAAGTGCTCAAAATCCCGGGTCATTACAATATACTTAAAATACTAGCATGCAAATAAATTTTACAGAAAAAGAGGAATCAAGGGTATACCCTTAAAAAGGGTATGATGCGCGTATCTAGTCTTCGAAGTCGCATCTTCTTGAGCTTCATTCCATATTGCTCTGACTGTCTTAACTTCATGATTTGTGTAGCTTCTTAATTTCTATTTCCGGAATATGCGTTGGAACCCATTTCACTATCGCCTCCTGTTCCACTTTTTTTTCTTATAGTATACTTGGCACTACAACTTCTGTCGTGTCATGCTAACATTCCCATAACTATCTCTTGAAAATAAACAGATAATAACCATGTTACCAAGTGTATATACAAAGATGATTAGATTCTTCCTTGTCAATCTAGTAAGTGGGGTCGATACCTTCATAAAGTCCTTAATTAACTTCCTATACCAGCCTGATAATCCAAGAAAGCTTCTTACTTCTGTTGCATTCCTTGGGACCTTCTAGTCTTGCCCCGCAACTACTTTTGCGGGATCTACTACTATCCCTTCTTTGGGCGCCACATGTCCTAGAAATCTTTCTTCTTTTCTCCAAAAATGACATTTTTGGAGAACTTCACCTCAAGTTGATGTGCTTGGAGGGTATCCGAGACTTCCCTTGGATGCAAAGCATGTTCTTCCTCATTCTAAAATATCATCTATGCACAAGCGAAGCGAACCATCTGCCTTTGTAACGAAAACGACTGGAGTACCCCATTTAGAAATACTTCGCCTTATGAACCCTTTTTAAGTAACTCTTTTGCTTGTTTATTGAGCCCTTCCTTTCCCTTGGATTCATGTGACGTACAGGTAACGCAACTAGCTTTGCATATTTAACTAGATATATGAAGAAGTTTATCTCGCCTTTTAGGGGACAAACCCTAACCTAATCGAAAACATCTGCGTACTCATGGACTACTCTAATGAATTGCAAATCGTTGATAGATGCGTCAAGTGATTCGAGGTAGCTAAGCCAAACTGATCCCTTAGGAACGCACGAAATCTCGAGGGTATTCCGGAGGCAAGTCAAAAGTCTAACTACCCTCCTTTCACAATTACTAGCTAACCAATCCATGCCTAGAATCAACCCATAGCCCATGAAACCAAAAACATAAGCATTACACTTAAACTCAATACTTAACATAGCTATTCTCAAATCCTTACAAACCAAAGATAAATGAGCCGAACCACCAACCGGATTTGAGACAATAATGGGATCTTCTATTATACTAGTACTAAGGTGCAGAGAATCAACTACGGAAGCAGATATAAACGAATGTGAAGTGCTAAAATCAAAAAGAGTACTAACATGATGATTAAAAAGAAAAACTAAAATTTACTATCTTTCTCTCAGGGACGCTGGCGGTGAAAGCATGCACTTGCCTTCCTGAAAATCCTGTCATTTGTCCTTGTCCTTGTCCTCCGGGCAATCCTTGATAAGATGCCCTGCCTCACCATGCTGAAAACAACCACTTGTCTTTTACTTCCTTCAATTAAATGACCCGCTATACTGCAGAAAAGATACTTCCTCTTGTTGCGGGATCTATTTTTCCTCCGCCCTTCTTATATTCCAATCCCTTGTTTGTGATTCTTCCCCTTTGGCGTCTTTCTCTTTACCTCCTTTGTGAACCATGTTGACAAGTCTCTCGAACGTTGCCTCTATCGCATGGGAAACCCTACAAAGCTTGGAAGAGAATTAGCCGCAGGTGAAACTACTACGACTATGGATGGAGGTTGGGCACTTCTTCGCCCTTTGATAGGTGTCGTAGTCTCATCGAGCCTACAGAACCATGCCGCGATGAGGTTACCTCCCAGAAAGCCAGGAGCCCCGGAGACTCAGGAAATAAGGAAACAAGGATTCAAACAGAGGATCAAAAGATAGTGCTTATGTCTTTGGGGAATATTCCTTTAAAAAGAACCTTTCTTTTGAAAATGCTTCTTTTAAAACCATTTTGAAAATAAGTTTTTTATCTGATCCGGTAACCTTCAGCTCTGATACCAAGTGAAACACCCCACCTCCGTTATGGTCACTCACAAAGGGAATGCCTTAAATTCGGTGGAGCATTTTAGGTAAAAGATGCAGATAAATTACAAGACAGACAAATAAAGCAGCGGAAAATAAGGTCATTTTATTAACAATGTGGTTCAGTCAAGCTTTTACAATAGTTGTATCAATCATATTAAAAGTAATACGTAGAACTTCTGTCTTGATTTAAAAACTTCCAAATATAAAAGAAGCATAAAAATAACAATGATATTCCCCAATAAAGCATGAACCAGCCATAGCAGTGGAAGAGAGAGTCCAAAGTAATACATCGACTATCCTCGAGCTTGGAAAGAAAACTAAGCTAAGTGGTAACATTTCCTCCCTGTGAACCTGGGGGGGGGGAGAGAAAGGAAGAAAAGAGGCAAAACAAAACTAGGTCAGACATAAGTCTGGAAAGTCCAGTGACTTGTTGCATATAAACAGGCAAAAGCATCATGACATGAATAAACTAAATATAAGACAATACCGTGAGAACAAAGATAACAAGATAACATATGATTAGTATAGATATGATAAGGCAAGATAAACTGAATGCGCTTCTACTCTTTCTCTACTTCGCTACAACCTTGTTATTCTGATTATTATATCTCTGCACCACCTAACTAGTGTCCCAACTAGAAATCTATATAAAATGATCATATTGTAATGTGATCCCAATCCCCGCAATTGTGGTAGCCTTCAGGTGTGCATTTATCGTGAGGATTCCACCTCAGTCTTCCTAATTGCCATGAACATGTTAGATGTACCCTTACTACCCTATCGATCGGCTCCTTACTCGTATTAATTTTTTTTCCTTGTGTCTGTGTCAATCGGCCCTCTCTTACGTGTAGATACCCTGTGCTGGTCCCACCATAAGGTGTATCAGTCCCTATGATAGCAACTCGACACGATTCAAGATGCACAGTGTATAACTACTGGTACCCAATGCCTGCTTTTTCCCACTCCGGAGTACGTGCACGCCCGTAATCCGTCGGAACCTACACTGACGTACCCCCTGCCGCTATTTTGACTGCTTATAATTAGCCCAGTAATCGTGCCCTACCCTGCCTAGTTCAGGGTACCATGATACATCTATGTGGGTTACTGCTGAAATGGGTCCCCGTTACTATGATTTCCAACTGGTTAAGTTTGTGGGCCTATATATACAAATATTCCCACCTACACGAGATGTACTTAACCCTCCCACCGATTCAAGCATGTTTATTTAATGGTTAAGTTTGTGGGCCTATATATATACTAATATTACCCACCTACACGAGGTGTACTTAACCCTCCCACCGATTCAAGCATGTTTATTTTAACGGTTAAGTTTTATGAGCCTATATTTACTAATATTACCCACCTACACAAGATGTACTTAACCCTCCCACCGATTCAAGCATGTTTATTTAACGGTTAAGTTTTGTCGGCCTATATTTACTAATATTACCCACCAACCCGATATGTACTTAACCCTCCTACACATTATGTCATATTGGTTAAGTGTTGTCCATTCATGTTAACTTAACCCACCCATTCATCATGTCATGTTGGTTAAGTGTTTCTTATTAACTTAACCCTCCTCACTTATCGTGTTGGATTGGTTAAGTGTTTCTTGTCAACTTAACCCCACGTGTTCATCATGTTGTACTGGTTAAGTGTCATCAATCAATTCAAGTTAACTTAACCCACCTACTTGTCATGTTACTTTGGTTAAGTGTTGCCTTCTTGTGTTAACTCAACCCTACCACAAATCAAGTTATATTGGTTAAGTGTTTCCCTCTCGTGTTAACTTAACCCTTCCCATTCATCGTGTTAAGTTGGTTAAGTATTTCTTATTAACTTAACCCTCCTCACTTATCATGTTGGATTGGTTAAGTGTTGCCCTCTTGTTTTTACCTAACCTTACCACAAATCAAGTTATATTGGTTAAGTGTTTCTTATTAACTTAACCCTACCCATTTATCATGCTATACTGGTTAAGTGTTTCCTATTAACTTAACCTTAGTCATTCATCTTGTTATATTAGTTAAGTGTTTCCTGTTAACTTAACCCTACCCATTTATCATGCTATATTGGTTAAGTGTTTCATATTAACTTAACCCTAGTCATTTCTTAGCATGTCTTGTTCATTAGCATTAATTTATTTATTAATGCACCAACCTCTCACATTAGATATGTGTTGTTGCAGTTACTGGATGTGTCGGGTGGTTCCGGGCAGTTTTACACTACAACTCAATCTTACCTTGAGTTTTTCTTGGGCATGATGCACTAACCTCTCACATTAGATAGGTATTGTTGTGGTTACTGGACGTGCCGGGCAGTTCCGGGCAGTTTTACACCACAACTCAATCTAACCTCGGGTTAGGCATGTTCATCTTTATTTTACACATTTACCATGTATACCCAAATCTAGATTTTACATGCTAATTACCAAATTCACCAAAACTAATCATGTTCCAATTCCCATGTTATGCCCAACAAATTTCCAATTTCAAGTTATTAATCAAAATTGGCTATATCCAATCTTCCCTAAATTTACTATAATAGTCATGCTCCAAAATCACAATATACACTATGCTTGGCGTTCCAACTAACAATTATGCCCAATCTAAATTTAATATTCTATTTTGCAGCTTATGCCCAAAACTAGATTTTTCACGCCAAATTACATACTTTTCCATTCATGCCAATTCTAGGTTCAATATGTCAAATTACATATTCCATAATTCATGTCAAATTACCCCAAATTGCATCTTAACAGTCATGCCATAATACAAGTTCCAAATTATGCCAAATAATGTAAATTTTATGTTATACCCAATTACCCCCGCATTCATAACGTACGTATTTTGAGATTCAACTCTAGATTCATAAAATAAGCGGAGAAACAATATGGAACATAAGAGGCATAAGAATAGTCATATGACAATAAGAACTATTGGTCCAATAAATTTGATATGCCAAATTGACAAGTTTTGCATTGAATACATTGCAGGCATATAGATATGATATGAATATCATCGTGAACCGTCACAGACATATAGGTTTGACAAGAGTTATATCATGAACTTAAACAGGATTACGATTCCGATAAACTACAAGGATAGATATGATTGGACCAATTCCATAGTTAACAATGGTTCCCAAAGGCATATACAAGCACGGATTCAACTGAAAGGATTACTTACATCATGCATAAATCTAATGGATTAGATTTGAATAACATCGCAGGCATAAATCTATTAGATTAGATTTGATAAATCTAAAAGGATTATCTCATAATCAAGTATAGCTTAGATCCAGATTATTACATGCCAAGAATTTCAATTAAGAATTCACATCTGAAAGTAACTTGAACTTACAAAAAGGGAATGATTCTTGTATTTCTGGAATCTGTTTTCTGAAACTGAATAGCTCCCTCTTGAAGTAGACTATCGATTCTCTAATTTAGATTTGATTCGATTCGATTCGTAACTTCTAATATTCTTTCTAATTGAGAAGAGTGGCGGCTACTCTAGGTTGACCATGGACAACATGACAGCTCTTGGAATGAATTTTTGTGTGATTTAGGGTTGAGGGCATCAGTTGTTTATATAGAAGTTTAAATTAATGTAAGCCGTTAGATCAACCTAGGAGCAATCAAGACCATCTAGACAAGACAGAGTTATCCAGAAACATCCACCTATGCCCTAGTGACTCAGCCACAAGTCAGAAATTGTCACAGTTCGGATCTTTCCGAGGGATAGGTCGACCCCCAGGTCGACCTGTATAGGGGAGGTCGACCCCCTGGTCGACCTGGCCTAAGGCAGGAAAAATCCCGCCCAGCCCGCTTCTTTGTTTTCATTTGAATTTTGAATTTGAATCTGAGCTGTTTTAATTTATTTAAATTCCTGAAACTTCTGAGGGCCATAACTTCCTCATACGAAGTCCGATTTATGAAAACTTGGACTCTATCCCAAGCAGAATTTCGAGATGAACGCAATGGCATAACCCGTTTCCCTTAATTCTCACTTTAAAAATTAAGATTCTTTAATTCGTTCTTTTAATATTCTCAGAAAATATAGGGTGTTACAGTCTCTCTCCTGTATTGGATATATGGGATGAGGAATAAGGTGCCTTCAGTTTCGTTCAGACCCAAAACGAACTTGTAGATGGATGTGTGTCTGACATTGGATTTCATTCTGTGTGATTGATAGACATCTGTTGCATAGCGTGAATTGCCCGTGTGACATGCTGAGATGCAAATGATCAAGGCTTCTGTTGAAAAGAAGAGTCTTATGGTTGATGATCAAAGCATGGCTTTAATATAGCATAGCTTTGTGTAGCGTTAATTCGCGAGCCACACTCCCCGGTGTGAACCAGAAACGGGAGAGGACCTCAGGGAGGGCATGCGTTTCCTTCTAGCTAGGAATGGTGTCAGCGTTTTGCAAGCCCTGACGTTTTACTTATGTGGATGATGGATAGCGAGGCACCTCGGTTATTTCGGTCTTTGCACAGCCGATGGATGGTCTTTATACAGACCAGATTGACGCCCCATAGGGTGGGGAAACACAGTGTTTAGGCATTTTAATCCACTCCGTGTGGACCATCCCTGACGATTCAAGGGTCACTCGAGCTCTGGTCCTGAGAGCGTCTCGAAGCAGTAAGGACGATCCCTTGACTTGGTTCACAGACGAAAATCCAACTTCTAATATGTGAAAATTGCGGTTTTGATTGTAGAGCCTAGTATTGGCGACATGACATATGATACCCAAGCCGTTTAGGATTGATACATTTATATTTGAAGTTGTTTTATACACTTTACACTATAATAGTATCCAAATAATTTGTTTTAACATACCAAGCATGTTTGGCTATTATAAGGGAAAACCCTATCCTCCGGCTTGCGTTGCATTCTGTGATGAGACCTGGGTCTTATAATAGCTTCATTTTTCCAAAAAGCATTGCGCTGTTTTGTTATATGCACTGGTATTCTTGGGAGGAAACCTGTTCCGTGTTATACGGTGTGGTCACTTGTTTTACTGTATTTTAAAGTAAAGGTTTAAAAACTATTTTAGTTCTCACACCAGTCACATGACTGGCCTGGAGTTTATTGTTTTAACCTAAACTATGGGTGCCCCTATGTTCAGCACGGGCAGCTAGTAGTTTTGGTTTTGTAGATTTATATTCATAGGATCCTGGTTTACAGCTGGAACGATATTCGGAAAGCTCTGTATCAGTTTATCTCTTTCAGTTGTGTTTTTGTATTATTATCCGCTACATTGTAATTTGTAAATTTCTGATATTTATCAAATTTATATTATTTGTGCATACTCCGTATATTCTTGTACTTTGATGTAAATTGTTGTAATAAGCAATGGAATGTTCTTGTGTTTGTGTTCTGATTTGTCGTGTTCTCAACTCAATCTGGGCTTTCCTTTATGTGGAAGTTCGGGTCATCTCATTTGGTATCAGAGCTTTGGTTTACAGAGCTCGAGAACAAGACATATTAAAACCGAATGAAAGAATTCATCAGAGATGGGATTAGTAATATCCAATAAGGAATGACTCGTTATAGATGGGATCAGTAGTATCCTAGAACGAGTGTGAAGAGCAGTATTTTTAAAACAAAAATGAAAACAACTTTTGTCTTGAAAAATTAAACCATTTTATACGTATTTGGATATTTATTTTATATTGAATTTGGACAATCGAGTATATAAAGATTTTGCATATACGCCTTGCAAACGTGTATTCGAAGTTTTAATATACTGGATAGATATAGAATCACACTCTAGTCGCCCGGGAATAATTCTGATGATTGACGTGTCATCATCGACATTTATGTTCGAGTTTCGAAAGTGGGATTTCTATATATTTCCAATTGACTAGTGTGAGAAGCAGAACTAGGTAGAATATACTGTTGTGACTTGGCATCAAAAATCTGATTTTTGACTGTGTATAAAAGTTATATATTCGAAAAGATAATCAATTAATTGATTGATGATTGTGTTGTATGATAATTAGTTTGACTAAATAAAATGTTGGGACCAAATATTGAACTGTATTGAAAATTATTTGAAATTGCATGCATGTACATATATATGTGTGAACAGGTCATAGCAAGGAGGCTAGAGAAGAGGAATAAAATTGTATGCCCGACAAATAGGTACATGTTTACTAATTTATTGGGCTTGGATGATTTTATGAGCTGATTAGCTAGACGCTTGGCGTTTTCTTTTTCTTTTTGAGATGAGAGGGCCTATGTGGCGGTTTGGGGATTTTCCCAGTGCTCCTCGAACAAAGAGGTTATGGCGAAATTTTTCGAAAACTTAGGGTGTTAGCAAAATTTTTGAAAAATTTGAAAATTCTTAGAAACTGAAAAGTTGAAGAATGAAGCCAGAATGAAAGTTGAGTTGATTAGTAAAACAACTTTCAGCTCCGTTCCTTTTCGAGGACTAAAAGATTTTAAGTAGGGGAGACTGTAACAACCTGGATAATCAAAACCAATTTAAATTTTTTATTTTGGCAATTTTATTGAATTTTGAATATTTAAAATGATGTATTTTAAATAACGACGAGAAATTTATTTTGAATAGAATTAGAACGTATACATTTATTTTCGACGAAGTTAAAGAGAATAATTTTATTTTAAAAGGAATTGGAAATGGCGCCGTAGTTTGAAAATTCGATTTCAAATTTAAAATGACTGTACAGGATTCAAAATAAACCGGATTTTAGCGAAACCAAAAATATTAGAATTGATTTGAAATATCTTTCTAACGAATCAGAAAAATTGAAATTTCATAGCGGGAATAAAAAGTTATGCCCAGTTGAAAATTCAGAATAGTCGCTATGGAAAATATAGCCCTTAAAAGTGGAAATTTTGCAAAATACCTCCATTTTCGACGAAACCACTTTTGTTGGATCTGGGATGTCAAGTTATTGCTAGATTTCAAAATTCATAATTTTTGGGATGAATATGTGAGCATGGCGAAGTAAAACGTGTTTTGACAGTTTCAGTCAATTTGGATCGACCAGAAAATGACCATTTCTCAAACGGTCTCCAAATTCGACAAAATTATTCTTGTTAGGACCTTATCGTCAAAACATAAATAGATTTATTTTTTTGGAATTTTTGGGGTCCGTATGTGGCCCTGTAAATTGAAATGTGCGTTCAAATTCAAAATATAGATTTATATTTTATATTTAGCGGAAACTGATCGTAACAACCGAATTGGGTTACGAAACATATCCCATTGTGTTCGGAATGGGGGTAATGTGCCATGGACGAAAGTCAGCGGTTTTGATTCGGGGTTTGAAGGAAAAACTAACTTTAAGGAGAATAAAATAAAATAATAATTAATTTATATATAAATTCAAATCTCCCCCAACCCCAATCCCTTCATAAAAGAAAATCGAGCCCCTCCTTTTTTTCAAAACCCTGTAGCCCTAAAAAAAAAATTCCCGCCGTCGATCCTCAATATCGCCGCCGCGATTCCTTACCTCTGGCGCTGCCTCGTTGGAGCAGACCTAGCCCCCCTCTCTCCACTCCCTCTCCCCTCCTCCAGTCGCGAGAGCCTCCCCAATCGATTTGAGAACCACAGCCCCCCTTTTGGAGCCCGATGCACCACCCTCCGCCTCCACCCGCCTGACCGCGACCCCCCTTTTGAAGTAATTCTCAGTTTTAATGTAATAAAGATTTGATTTTTATACATATAAAGATTGGATTTTTATCAATGTGAACAACAAATAAAGATGAGAATTTTACTATATGAATAGCAAAATAAAGAGGGGATTTTAATATGTATGATAGCGGCATAAAGATTTGATTTTTATTTATATAGTAGCATATAAAAATATGATATTTAGGCGAGTAAAAATATAATTTTTAGTTATGTAAAATTATGATTTTTATATATACATTAGCGTCGTAAAAATACGATTTTTATTATATGTATAGCGATAAAGATATGATTTTTACATCTATAAAAATACAATTTTTATATATATAGATTTGGAATAAAAATACGATATTGATTTATGTAGTAGCAAAATAAAAATGTGATTTTTATAATACAGATATCGTGATAAAACTGTGATTTTTTGTAACATTGACATCGTGATAAAGATTTGATTTTTATATGTAGTTAGCAAAATAAAAATATGATTTCTGTTATATATATAACGGTGTAAAATTGCGATTTTAAATATATAAACATCATATTAAAAATATGATTTTTACTATGAACAGCATGAAAACAAACTGCGATGGAACGAACTAGAAGCTGAACGGAATCCAAATCGTCCGCTAAAGAATGGAGGAGTGGAACCCAAAGCTGAGACCTCCTCACTATAATTTCCTTATACAGTTTTCTATTTTATAACTGCATATATAAACTGTTCCCCGTCGTCCACAAACCATGGACGACTTGTTTGATTTGGTTGATTAGATTATTTGGTTGAATTTGGTTATTTGGGTGAAATGAATTGATTAGAATTGTTATGTGTGTATGGCGCGAGCCAATATCAGGAGAGGGACAATGCTAGACATTACCCGATTTTGATATCTCGCCGTTATACCGCTAAAATTTTCTAAAATATGTTAGAACAATAAAAATATCATTTTTATTGCATAAATGAACTGAATAAAATATTCATGTGTTGAAATAAATATTTTATAGTTAAAAATATAATTTTTAACGTGTATATGAATAAAATAAGTATTCATTTACAAATCAGATGATTTGTTTATCTGCAACCATTTTACTGATATGGATTGGGACAATATATTTAACACATCGCCCAATTGCACAAATAATATTTAGTATTTGTTGGTTGAAACCCCACACGGATGTTAGGATGATATTTGACGTACACTAATCCCAATTGTTTAGTTTTATGTCGATCGATTGGTTGAAAGGAAGTTGTAAGCGTTAAATATTTTTATTTAATGCTTATACAGTGTAGAACGCACTCTTGTTGATGGATGATTATTTATCACTGTTGTTGTATACATATGTTGTATGAAATCCATATAAATAAAATTATATGGTAATTGACTGTGTCTGATTCCAGTTTAGAAAGAATGAATATTTTAAAATAACGAATATTTTAAAATAATGAATATTTTAAAATAATGAATATTTTAAAATAATATTAAGTCAAAGATCAAAATATGATTTTGATGTCCGATTTGGGATGGACATGAATATACATAAATATATAAAGCCGTGTTGATTAGATTAACGCCATTTTGACGTGAACGATATTTATATTGATTTTATTCATTTTTGTAATGAATATCGAAAAGGAAATGATTTCAAAATCTAATATTTGAAAATATTATCATTTATATATTAATGATATGGAATATTCAATTTTGATTTGAAATTGAATATGAAGTTGAAATCGTTTTGAAAACGAACTTAAAACGATTTATAAAATTCGTTTTAATTGGAAATCGACGAAATATATATTATATATATAATATAATGGCCTGAATAGAACGCGCCGCGCCGCGGCAGTTCACGAATTTCGACCATTGACTTCGAATGGACATTACGGGAGATCCGATCGTCGGATTCTCCTAAAACTGGAACCGTTGGGTTCACATCGAAAAGAGCTTTCTAACAGATATTAAGATTTGAAATCTAACGGATGGATTTGGAATTATGTCCAAATCAAATTTGGAAAAGGTCGTTGTAAGTGCAGTTCGATGGCCGTTTATGGAAATCGACTGTACGGGCCTTGATAAAATTATTATAAATATCAATAATTAGTGTAAAATAATAATAAATGATTTGGAAAGAACTGGGATGAAAAACTCCATATTTAAAAAGATAAAAATATATTTTTATCGAAATGAACTAGTTATGAACTAGAATTATAATCCAATATTTTTAAATAAATAAATTGGATTCGAAATGGTTTTAAAAATAACCAAAATCTCCAAAAACTCCAATATATGGATTGGAATCGAAATTATCTTTGGAATATTTCGATATTGGATTCTGTGATGATACAGATATGGTAGAGGAATTTGGAAGATTGGTATATCGTTATTCCAATACGATACTTGTTGATTTCAGAATTTGATATTGAATATAAGCCGATATTTTTTTTCTATTTAGAGTCTTGTATTTAATATCAAATGGGATTTTGGGTTTGTCGTGAACAGTGTCTTCCCTAACACTGTTCTTAAACCCAGTTGAGGAAAGAATAAATCTTTTTATATAGATTTAGTGAAATTTTCCAATTAATTAATATTTAATTGGAGTGGAATAAAAGAATTGGATTTTGGGGTTTGTTCTGAACGGTATCTTCAGTAACACTGTTCTTGAACGCCATGTGAAGAGAATAAATCTTTTAATTAAGATTTTTAGAGTTTACAATTATATTTAATAATTGGAATAAAATGGAATGTGAATTGGTTTTATCGTGAACTGTGTTTTTACCGACATTCATTCTTTAATCTGATTTACTGTGAAATGTGATTTGGAATTTATAAATCTTTTGTTAAGATTTAAAGGATATTTTCCATAGTAAAGCTTTCCAATTTAATATATTAAATTGGAATTGAATGGGATTCGATTTGGTAACAATTGAAGTGAGCTTCTATAAAGGAAGACTGTTAATATATATGGAATTCAAAAGGCGTTGCCGTTATTCCATTTATATTATCGGTTGGATATAGACGTTCATATCGATTATATATATCGATCTGTTTTCCATGAAAATTTTCATTGTTAAGGGAATGAGATTTTGGGCTTATCGTGAGCTGTGTTTTAAATGACATAGTTCTTTAACCCAGTTAAAGATAAGATTAATTTCTTAACTTTGAAGAAAATCATTAACTAATGATTTCTGGAAATTAAAACTGAATTAGAGTTTTAATAAATCTTTAAATAGATTGAAAGGTGGATTTGATAACTAAAATTATCAAATTCGAGAAATGACCGAGAATGGAGTACCACCAGTTTTGCTCCAGGGGTTAGTTAAATCTATAATTAGATTTGGACGTGAAATGGTAATTGAATTTACCGATAACATCGTGGTGATAGATATGGAGTATTACCGTTTTGCTTCATGGGATGAATAGGTTGGGATTGGGAAATTAAACAAATGATTACTTCGTAAGGTGCGATAATCCCGACTAGTTTGGAAAACCGTAAATGGTTTGAATTGATATCCAAAGAAAGATTAAAGAATAAATTTAAAGAATTTATCTTTGATAAAATTAATGGGAACCTTTCCCAAAGTAGAAGTATATTTGAACAAAGGAATATTCTAGCTTGGAATGAGGCGTATGTTGTGTTTTTATAGCACTTGTTTATTATATACGCGAGTTATTCAGCAAGACCGGGTTTATCATTCTAAATAACTGGTATGACGATTTGTCGAGGATGAAGACGGTGGTCGAAGACTGGAGGTCTTCACATCGTTTCGATGATTACTGATGTCTTGATTGGGCTGTACACCCAAGACGAGGTAATAAGTGGTGATCGTTCTAGATGTACTTGGAGATTGACCGGGTATGCGAGGGCCTCTCTCCTGTATTGGACATACGGGACGAGGAGTAAGGTGCCTCCAGTTTCGTTCAAACCCAGAACGAACTTGTAAATGGATGTGTGTTTGACATCGGATTTCATTCTGTGTGATTGATAGACATCAGTTGCATAGCGTGAATTGCCTGTGTGCATGCTGAGATGCAAATAATCAAGGCTTCTGTTGAAAAGCAGAGTCTTATGGTTGATGATCAAAGCACGACTTTAATATAGCAGAGCTTTGTGTAGCGTTAGTTCGCGAGCCTCACACCCCGGTGTGAACCTGAAATGGGAAAGGACCCCAGGGAGGGCATGCATTTCCTTCTAGCTAGGAGTGGTGTCAACGTTTTGCAAGCCCTGACATTTTACTTATGTGGATGATGGGTAGCGAGGCGCCTCGGTTATTTCGGTCTCTGCGGAGCCGATGGATGGTCTTTATATAGACCAGATTAACACCCCATAGGGCGGGGAAACGCAGTGTGTGGACCGGCCCTGACGATCCAAGGGTCACTCGAGCTCTGATCCAGTGACACAGGCTATGAGCGTCTTGAAGCCGCAAGGACGATCCCTTGCCTTGGTTCACAGACGGAAATCCAACTTCCAATACGTGACAATTGCGGTTTTGATTGTAGAGCCTAGTATTGGCAACATGATATATGGTACCCATGCCGTCTAGGATTGATACATTTATATTTGAAGTTGTTTTATATACTTTACACTATAATAGTATCCAAATGATTTATTTTAACGTACCAAGCATGTTTGGCTATTATAAGGGAAAACCCTGTCCTCCGGCTTGCCTTGCATTGTGTGATGGGACCTGGGTCATATAATAGCTTCATTTTTCCAAAAAGCATTGCGCTGTTTTGTTATATGCACTGGTATTCTTGGAAGGAAACCCGTTCCGTGTTATACGGCATGGTCCCTTGATTTACTTTATTTTAAAGTAAAGGTTTAATAACTGCTTTAGTTCTCACACCAATCACATGGCTGACCTGGAGTTTATCCTTTTAACCTAAACTCTAGGTGCCCCTATTTTCCATACGGGTAGCTAGTAGTTTTGGTTTTGTAGATTTATATTCATAGGATCCTGGTTTACAGCTGGAACGATATTTGGAAAGCTCTATATCCGTTTATCTCTTTCAGTTGTGTTTTTGTATTATTTTCCGCTGCATTGTAATTTGTAAATCTCTGATATTTATCAAATGTATATTATTTGTTCACACTCTGTATATTCTTGTACTCTGATGTAAATTGTTGTAATAAGCAATGGAATGTTCTTCTGTTTGTGTTCTGATTTGTCGTGTTCTCAACTCAATCCGGGCTTTCCTTTATGGGGAAGTTCAGGTTGTCTCAAAAATTGCCTTGGAACTTAAAAGCATATGTCGAAGCGTGTTATTTCTTTCTTGTTCACGAAGGAAGCAAATTTTCATGTAAACTGCATCAGAAACAGCTTGAAACTACCAAACAGTGAATAATGGGAGCTTAGAAAGAACAAGAGTAATTTTGCTTGAAGAAATTGTAATTGATATAATTTCGAGGTTGCCAGTGAAGCAAGTTTTCCAATTAAGATGTTTATCAACGAACTTCTCATCCATCATCGATAAACTTAGTTTTATTGATGCTCATCTTAGACACTCAATCCTCCTCCGTCCATCCATTATCTTCCAAACAAGAAATGACATTTATTTGATTCGAAGCAACGGGATAGCTTCAGAACCAAAAACCATTATGAAGGAGCCACCCTTTAACACCCCGTAAATTTGTTAAAATTAAAGAGGATAAATTAAATAATAATTAATTTAATATTCGGAATTAAGGGAAACAGACTGCGCCATTGCGTCTGTCTCGAAATTCTGGTTAAGATAGACATTTAGTTTGCGTAAAAGAACATCGTATGAAGAAGTTATGAGGGTTTTAAGTTTGTATACACGTAGAAGAAATACACACACACGCGCGCACACACACACACACATATGAGTCGGAACCTTATCCAGAAGCGTTCAAAAATCAAAATTTCGTTTGGCGGCAAATTTCCTGCTCTAGGGGGTCGACCCCCCTAGGGGGTGTCAACACCGGGGTCGACCCCCCTACAGGGATGTTGACACCCCCAGGGCTGACATGACAATCAGTTTCTGGGGGATGGCAACTATAAATACATGGTCATTTCTCCTATTTTCTTCATTGAGAATCCATGGGGGCTAAACTCTGCCGGTGTCTGAACTGAACTAGAACTGTTATCTTCTACAACTATCAACTTAAGCAAAGAATTTAGAGATTCAAGATCCATTCTTTCTCTATTTTCTAAACCAAACTCTATGAGTTCCTAATTGCTTTTAGATTTAAATATTTAAAGTAAACGTGATATGACTATAGTTTGGATTTGTTCATGTGCCTATGTTATACTGGATCCATTATTGTAAATTGCGAACATATGCCATTCTAAATTGATTATAACTTGGATCTAAATCTCTATCTTGTTGGATCTTTTGTAACTTTTGTGGCATTCTATAGTGTGGATCTAAATCTCTATCTTATTGGCTCTATTGTAACTTCTATGATATGCTATGATGTGGATCTTGACCTTATTCGTGTTAGATCTATTATTCTACTATTGGATCTGAATTATGTGGACATCTAAATTATTAATCATATTTAGTTTATCACCTCATGCCTATCATATTATATCTAAACCAGTTGGACATCTAAATTGTTAATTTAGATCTTATTATGCTTATTATGACATCTAAGTTATGTTAGAATTAGTTAAGTGCCACAAGTTCATCAAATTTATGCTTATATGTCCACCTTATCACCTTGCTAGTTTATGCTTATGCCAAAACAGTCACCTTTTTCATATTCCCGTCGCTTTTCCCTTTTTATTGTTTATGACTAGGCTACTTTCTAGCCTAGATGCCGCCAAAATATATGTAAATGCGTTAGTTAGGGAACGGGGGAAAAGGTTAGAATTGGCATAATTTAAGTAATGTTTATTTGAATTGGACATATAATTCAAAATGGGGAAGTGGGGACATAATCACCTTTAAAGACATAGGTAAGGATTGGATAAGAATGAAATGTCTAATAATTACAATTAGAAATTGTAATTGCACTTATGACACGAGGTTAGGTTGCATTAGCGATGGAAGTCTGCCTGGACCCGACCGGCATATCCAGCAACCACTAATGTTGAACCTAATGTGAGAGGTCTAAGTGCGCAAATACGAATCAGGATAAGACACGAGGTTAGACCCAACTTGTGGAATAAGACTGCCCGGATCCAACCGGCATATCCAGCATCCACAAGTTATAGGCCTAATGTGGGGGGTATAATCCATTATAAAGCATAAATGGAAATGGTAATAAATTGGACTACTTAACCTAACCTAATCCATAAGGGTTTGTTTGAATATGAACTAAGGTTAGGGTTAAGTAAAATTGGTTGGATAATGGATGGGTTAAGTAAATCTGAGGGGGTCGGTAATATTTATATATAGGCCCACAAACTTAACCTAATAAGGTTATATAATTAAAGACACCGAGTGGTATACGTAACCAGTGGAAATAATAAAGTTATGTAATTAAAGGCACCTTTTAGGGTAAGCATAACCAGTAGAAACGATATTGTTATGTAATTAAAGACACCCAGTGGTATACATAGCCAAAGAAAACCTAGTGGGGGATATAAGACATAAGGGAGAGCTTGTATCATATTGTGTGGGACCCGTTTCATCCAGTAACCCGTATTAAGTATCAAAACATGTACTCCGTACTAGGTCAGAGAAGGAGGATGCTTACTGGACTGATTTTAAGAGATCCAAATGTGGAGGACGGTGCTGGTGGCGCAAACCGACCGAGCCATGTGCGTGCATGAGTCAGGCAGAAGGGGATAAGACGACCGTGACACCGGTAGATATGGGGTTGTGCATGTCAGTGGAGGGTTGCCACTTTAGGACGTGATATATCCTATGGTGGGGTCAACACAGAGTATCTACGCGGATTAGGTAGCCGATCGATTAGGGTAGTGGTTAGGGTACATTTGGACATATGCCTAAGTCTACCACCTTATAGTGGAAGGGATCATCTCATTCTGGATATACTAGTAACAGTGCAGAGTAATCACTAGGGAAGCGTATACACCTTATTCTGTCTACGTTGTCACACCTGTCTTTTACGTAGTAATCTCTCTTATCCACTTTATATGCCTGTCATGCTACTTTTATTTATTTACTTGCTAAAAGTAACTAGACTCGCCAGACTTTATGTCTGACCCTTTTTGTTTCTCCTTCTTTCTTCCGCTTCCCCCCAAGGTTCTCATGGAGGAAACACTCAGGCTTGACTGTGATTATGCTTACTTTTGCTAGAGCTACTGATACGTATGGCTCAAGCTCCTATCCTTGTTGATATGGCTAAATTTTGTTTTTGGGGAATTTTATTTCTTTTATGTACTTTGATATTTTTGAAGTAGAAGACAGTAGCTTTTATGTTGTAATGGGCTTTTGTGTTTCAGACATGTAATGTTGTTGGACCACAGTATCTTATGATAAATAAAGTTTTTATTCAGCTGTTATTATATATGTTTGTCTTGTAATATTTCCGTTCTGTTTACTATAACGCTTCACGTAACTTAATGCATTCCCTTTATGAGTGATATTAACGGACGTGGGGTGTCACACTTGGTATCAGAGCTGAAGGTTACCAGATTAGATAAAAAAATTGAAAGCTATTTTCTAAAAGATTTTAAAAGAAAGCATTTTCAAAAAGAAAATCCTATTTTGAAAAACATTCCCCAAAAATCCATAAGTAATATCTTTCGATCCCTTGTTTGAATCTCTTTTGTTTTCTTTTTCAGCATGTCTGGGAAACCCAACATTCCAGAGGGCGTTACGATACCAGGATTGTTCCCAGGTATCTGGAGGCCACAACGCCTACCGAGGGCCAAGGAAACGTTCCTCTCCCAGCTGCACATGTTGCTCGTCCTCCTCCTCCTCCGCGTGTAGACAACTTCTCAAAGAACAAAGATTTCCGTGCTATTGGAGGGAAGCTGTTTTATGGAACCGAGACGTTTGTGGAAGCTAGGAACTGGCCTAAGGAGACCGAGGAATTGTTTGTAATTTTGAAGTAGAGGAACGAAGAAAGATTCAATTAGCTGCTTGGTTATTGAAGGATGAAGCTTCATTTTGGTGGGAGGTAACCCAAGCAGGCCATCCGGTGGAAACTTGGGATGACTTTGGATAGAGTTTTGAGATGAAATTCCTTTCCCAAGCTGAGAAGAGCATGCATATGGAGAGGTTCTTAGCACTCAAATAAGGGAACTTAACGGTTAAAGAGTATGTGAACAAATTTAACCTGTTGGCCAGATTTGGACTGGAACTGATAGAGACGCCGCATAAGAAGGCTTTGTGGTTTGATAAAGGGCCGAATGAATCCCTTCATGGGTTAGTCATGTCCCACATCCCAATGGGAGCCACCTTTGAAAGACTTGTTGATATGACCTTGATGTATGAGGAAGAGAAAGGGGAGAAGGAGGTTAAAGCTGAGGAAACAATGCAAAACAAGAAGACATGGCTCAAGAAGGGATAACAACAACAACAACAACAGCAGCAACAGAAGAAAGGAGGAAAGAATGACAAGGGTAAGGAGAAAAGGAAAGAATGACAAGGGAAAGGAGGGAGCTGAGTAAGTAAGTAGGGGAGCTACTTGAGAAAGGATTTGTCTGACGAAGCATATCTGAATGGGGTGCTCCAGTTGTATTCGCAACTAAGGCGGATGGTTCCCTTCGTTTGTGCGTGGACTACAGAGAATTGAACAAACTCACAAAGATGAACAGGCACCCACTTCCGAGGATAGACGACTTGTTTGACCAACTTATCAGGGGCCTCGGTATTTTCCTAGTTAGACTTGGCCACGGGGTTTCATCAGTTGAGGGTGGACGACGACAACATAGATAAGACTGCTTTTAGGACTCCGGATGTTTTCTTTGAGTGGCTAGTTATGCCTTTTGGGTTGACGAATGCACCCGCCTATTTTGTTGATCTGATGAGTAGGGTGTTTCGGGAGTTCCTAAATAAATTTGTCATAGTCTTTGTTGATGACATACATTTTGATCTTCTCAAAGAGCGAAGAAGAGCATGCCCATCATTTGGGAGAGGTTTTGAAAACTCTCCGTGACCATCAACTTAAGGCAAAGTTCTCTAAATGCCATTTTTGGAGAAAGAAGGTGAGATTCTTAGGGCATGTAGTCTCCAAAGAAGGGATAACTGTGGATCCCGCGAAAATAGTTGCGGTGCAAGATTGGCAGATTCCAAAGAATGCAACAGAGGTGAGAAGCTTTCTTGGATTGACAGGTTATTATAGGAAGTTCATCAAGGACTTCGCAAAAATATCAGCCCCACTCACCAGGATGACGAAAAAGAACTTGGCATTTTCATGGGATATAGATTGTGATGTTGCTTTCCAATGTTTGAAGAGGGCTCTTACAACAGCCCCAGTCTTGACCTTGCCCGATGGGAATAAAGTGTTTACAGTTTACACTGTTGCATGTGGTACAGGGCTTGGTGCTGTTCTGATGCAAGAAGGGAAAGTAGTGTGTTATGGGGGTAGACAATTGAGAGTTCATGAGAAGATCTACTCCACCCATGACCTAGAGCTAGCTGCCATAGTATTCACGCTAAAAACGTGGCGTCATTATTTACTTGGAGCGAAGTTTGAGTTATACACCGATCATAAATCTCTCAAGTATCTGTTCTCACAGAAGGATCTTAATTCAAGGCAACAAAGGTGGATGGAGTTCTTAGCTTCTTATGATTTTGAGAGTGCTTATACCCCTGGCAAGTGTAGTGTGGTGGATGACGCACTAAGTAGGCAGAGGATGGCCTCAAGTCCTTTGTTTGTGGAGAGGAAGAGCTTGGAATTCGTCTCAACTTTTGATTTTAAACCCTCCATCGAGATTTTGCCCGACTTGTTTGCATCATTGGAGATATGACCAACTCTTACGGATCAGATAGGAGCTTCGCAACAAGGTGACCCACAGATTTTTGACATCATGGATAAGCTCCGAAAAGGGGAGACTTCTAGTCACCTCAATCGATATACCACAGATGAAAAGGGGTGGTTGCGGCGAGATGGAAGGCTTTGTGTTCCTCAAACTGGAAGCTTGATAAAGGCAGTCCTAGAAGAAGCCCACCATTCTAAGATGACTGTTCATCCGGGCAGTGATAAGATGTACAGAGACATGAAAAGGGTTTTCTTTTGGGCTGGGATGAAGAAAGATGTGGCTGAATTTGTTTCTCGATGTTTGGTTTGCCAACAAGTTAAAGCTGAGCAAAAGAAGCCCGGTGGTTTACTTCATCCTTTGGAGATTCCACAATGTTAATGGAGATCATCTCTATGGATTTCATAGATGGTTTGCCTAGATCGAAGAAAGGCAACACCAGTATCTGGGTTGTGGTAGATAGAATCACTAAGAGCGCTTACTTTATTCCCGTTAAGAGTAAGAGGACGACACCATGATTGGCAGAAATCTATGTACAAGAGATAGTTCGTCTCCATGGGGTACCTTCCAACACCATGAGCGATTGTGGCCCCATCTTTACCAGTGAATTTTGGAGGAGCTTGCAAGAAGCATTAGGTACACAGTGGTGTTTGATCACCGCTTATCATCCTTAGACCGATGGGAAATCGGAGAGGGTAAACATAATTCTTTAAGATCTTTTAAGGCTGTGTATCCTAGACTTCAGAGGGACTTGGGAAAAGCATCTTGCTTTGGTAGAATTTGCCTATAACAACAGTTATCAAGCTAGCATCGGCATGGCATCCTTCGAAGCATTGTACGGACGACCCTGTAGATCACCAACTTATTGGTGGGAATCTACAGAAAGATTATTACTTGGACCAGATATGGTTAGAGAAACATCCGAGAAGATTGACCTTAGTCGACAACGGATGAAGACAGCTCATGATAGGCAAAAATCCTATGTAGACAAGAGAAGGACTAACATCGAATTCGAAGTGGGAGACTTAGTTTTTATTAAAGTGTCACCTCTGAGGAACGTGGTTCGCTTCGGATCGGTAGGGAAGTTGGCACCCATTTCCCATAATCGAGAGGATTGGCCAAATGGCCTATAGAGTAAAGCTTCTAGAAAATTTATTCGGTGTTCATGATGTTTTCCACGTTTCTCATCTACGGAAGTGCTTGCATGACACTGCGGAAGTTGTTGAACCAAGCATATTGGAAGAAGTGGAAGTAGAGTAGGAGGTGACAGCCAGACGAATCCCTACCCGTATTCTTGGATCAGAAGTTAAGAAGCTACGCAATAAAGAGATCACACTGATAAAGGTTCAATAGGGAGATAACCCAGAGGATGCGACTTGGGAGACCGAAGACAAGATTCGTGCTTCGTACCCTTTCCTTTTTGAGGGTATGTTCTTAACTCCTTTTCCAAATTTTATCTGTGCTTGTTTCTATCAATTGAATATATCATATCCATAGTATTTTTGACCTTTAGATAGGAATCCTATGGATGTAAACATGTGTTTGAGACATGTTATGTTTGATGGATGCAAGTGGATGCAAGTGTTTGCTAGTGGATGCCTGTGGATGCATATATACACATTAGGCATTAGATCGGCTCAATTACTCTCATACTGCATATGGATGTGTGTGCATCTTCTTTTCTTTTATGGATGGAAATGGATGTATGAGCATATGGATGTTGCATTTGGACGAATGAGTGTGCACACATATAAAACTCACACGTTATAATAGGATTATTTACATACATATTGGATACATGGCACTAAAATACATTGAATTAAGGAGGTCAACTTAGTCAGTAGACCGCGTGATCTTCGCATTAGTACTGGGACATATACACACACCTTTGCATATATTCATATAAGCATTAGGGATCTTTAAGGATAATGGATTCCAGTGATTGATGGATGAGTAGATGGATGATGGATGGTAGGATATGCATTCTTCTCAACTTGGAGATTTCGGGGACGAAATCCTTTAAGTACGGGGGAATGTAACACCCAGTAAATTTGTTAACATTAAAGAGGATAAATTAAATAATAATTAATTTAATATTTGAAATTAAGGGAAATAGACTGCACCATTGTGTACGTCTCGAAATTCTGGTCAAGATGGACATTTGGAACGGGCATCGTATGAAGAAGTTATGAGAGTTTTAAGTTTGTATACGCGTAGAAGATATATTATATATATATACATATGAGTCAGGTATGAGTCAGAACCTTATCCAGAAGCGTTCAAAAATCAAAATTTCGTATGGCGGCAAATTTCCCGCTTTAGAGGGTCGACCCCCCTAAGGGGTGTCGACACCGGGGTCGACCACCCTACAGGGGTGTTGACACCCCTAGAGCTGACGTGGCAGTTGGTTTCAACGGGCTGGCAGCTATAAATACATGGTTATTTCTCCTATTTTCTTCATTGAGAATCCATGGGGGCTAAACTCTGCCGGTGTCTGAACTGAACTGGAACCGTTATCTTCTACAACTACCAACTTAAGCAAATCAGTTAGAGATTCAAGATCCGTTCTTTCTCTATTTTCTAAACCAAACTCTGTGAGTTCCTAGTTGCTTTTAGATTTAAATATTTAATAGTAAACGTGATATGACTATAGTTTGGATTTGTTCATGTGCCTATGTTATACTGGATCCATTGTAAATTGCGAACATATTCCATTCTAAATTGATTATAACTTGGATCTAAATCTCTATCTTGTAAAATCTATTGTAACTTTTGTAGCATTCTATAATGTGGATCTTGACCTTATTTATGTTAGATCTATTTTTAGCTATTGGATCTAAATCTCTATCTTATTGGGTCTATTGTAACTTCTATGACAGGCTATGATGTGGATCTTGACCTTATTCATGTTAGATCTATTTTTCTTCTATTGGATCTGAATTATGTGGAAACCTAAATTATTAACCAGATCTAGTTTATCACTTCATGCCTATCATATTAGGTGTAAACCAGCTTGACATCTAAATTGTTAATTTAGATATTATTATGCTTATTATGACATCATAGTTATGTTAGAATTAGTTAACTAGCACAAGTTCATCATATTTATGCTTATATGTCCACCTTTTCACCATGCTAGTTTATGTTTATGCCAAAACAATCACCTTTGTCATATTGCCGTCACTAGGCTACTTTCTAGCCTTGATGCCACCAAATATATGCGAATGAGTTAGTTAGGGAACGAGGGAAAAAGGGTAGAATTGGCATAATTTAAGTAATGTTTATATGAATTGGACATATAATTCAAAATGGGGAAGTAGGGACATAATCACCTATAAAGACATAGGTAAGAATTGGATAAGAATGAAATGTCTAATAATTACAATTAGAAATTGTAATTGCACTTATGACACGAGGTTAGGTTGCATTAGTGGTGGAAGTCTGCCCGTACCCGACTGGCATATCCAGCAACCACTAATGTTGAACCTAATGTGAGAGGTCAAAGTGCACAAATACGAATCGGGCTAAGACACGAGGTTAGGCCCAACTTATGGAATAAGACTACCTGGACCCGACGGGCATATCCAGCATCCACAAGTTGTAGGCCTATTGTGGGAGGTCTAGCCCATTATAAACCATAAATGGACATGGTAATAAATTGGACTACTTAACCTAATCTAATCCATAAGGAATTATATGAATATGAACTAAGGTTAGGGTTAAGTAAAATTGGTTGGACAGTGGATGGGTTAAGTAAATCTGAGGGGGTCGGTAATATTTATATATATGCCCACAAACTTAACCTAATAAGGTTATGTAATTAAAGACACCAAGTGGTATACGTAACCGGTGGAAATAATAAAGTTATGTAATTAAAGACACCTTTTAGGGTAAATATAACTTGTAGAAATGATAGGGTTATGTAATTAAAGACACCTAGTGGTATGCATAGCCAAAGAAAACCTAGTGGGGGATACAAGACAAAGGGGAGAGCTTGTATCATATTGTGTGGGACCCATTTCATCCAGTAACCCGTAGTAAGTATCAAAACATGTACTCCATACTAGGTCGGAGAAGGAGGACGCTTATTGGACTGATTGTAAGAGATCCAAACAGGGAGGATGGTGTGGGCGGCGCAAACCGACCGGGCCTTGTGCATGCATGAGCCGGGCAGAAGGGGAGTTAAGACGACTGTGACACCTGTAGATATGGGGCTGTGCATGTCAGCGGAGGGTTGCCACTTTTGGGCGTGATACATCCTACGTGGGGTCGACACAGAGTATCTACGCGAATTAGGGAGCCGATCGATAAGGGTAGTAGTTAGGGTACACTTGGACGTATGCCTAAGTCTACCATCTTATAGTGGAAGGGATCATCTCATTCTGGATATACTAGTAACAGTGCAGAGTAATCATTAGGGAAGCATATACACCTTATCCTGTCTACCTTGTCACACCTATCTTTTATGTAGTAATCTCTCTTATCCACTTTGTATGTCTATCATGCTACTTTTATTTATTTACTTGCTAAAAGTAATTAGACTCGCCAGACTTTATGTATGACCCTTTTTGTTTCTCCTTCTTTCTTCCGTTCTCCCCAGATTCTCAGGGAGGAAACACTCAGGCTTGACCGCGATTCTGCTGCTGCTGATACGTATGGCTCAAGCTTCTATCCTTGTTGCTATGCCTATATTTTGTTTTTGGGGAATTTTATTTCTTTTATGTACTCTGGTATTTTTGAAGTACAAGACATTAACTTTTATGTTGTAATGGGCTTTTGTATTTCAGAAATGTGATGTTTTTGGACCACGATATCTTATGATAAATAAAGTTTTTATTCCGCTGTTATTATATATGTCTGTCTTGTAATATTTCCATTCTGTTTACTATAACGCTTCACGAAACATAATGCATTCCCTTTGTGAGTGACATTAACGGATGTGGGGTGTCACATGCCCCTTCGCACAATCATTGATTTGGTTGGTTCTACGGAGGGGTTAACGATTGAAGCTTCTTGCAATGGTCTGGTCATATTTAGCACAAGTGACAATCATTGTTTTATATGGAATCCTGCAAATACTCAGTGTAGTCGACTTCCGACTCCTAGTTATGTTGTTGGAATGCGTTTTTTTGTCAATAGTATGGGGTTTTGGCTACTGTACTACATCCAGTCAATATAAGATTGTTAGGGTTGCACAGTATGCTTACTGGAATATGCTGCGTGGTGATGCTGTGACATAAGTACTTAGCTACGGTGTTAACTGCGAATGGAGAGGACTTGATATTAGCAAATTCTGTTCACAGTACAGTGGCCATGGAATAACTGTTAAGGGAACCGTGTATTGGAGACAAGAAAAGAAGCATGACAGGCTACTTTATTTTGACTTGGAGAAGGAGGAAATTGGATGGATTGTCTTACCGTTCGATTCATATACAAACATCATGGAATTCCAGGGATCCTTGGCTGCATTTAAGCCGTCTGAAATTAGGGAATATAAATATGATATCTATGTTCTTAAAAAAAAGAGTATTGTGGATTCCTGGGAAATAATCTGTACCGATGCAGATATTTTTCCGTCATTGCCTATCATATTTCTTAATGACCATCAATTGTTGTTACTTGATATAAGTTTTAATGATATAGATGGAAAAGCTAAGAAGAAGGAATTTTCTTGCTCTTTTATGACTTGAAACGTAAAGAAATCAAGAGAAATCCTCAAGCGTTAGCCTACAGGGCTGGTTCAGGAGTTTTTAAGTTAGTGGAGAGCATGGTTCCTTTGGTACCGTAAAATCAATGAAGATAATAGAGAATGCTGGAAGCTACGCCAAAAAAAATAGAGAATGCTGGGACTGCAAAAGGAGCTGATGAACTTGATATGAAGAAATCAAATGCAGTGTAGTGCTCAAATTGTAATTTATATTTATTTGCCTTTTGATTTTCTTTTGTTAACTTATGGATTTTTATTGTTTTTGTTTTTTCTTTTTAATTAACAGCATGATGTTCATTCTCAAAAAAAAAATTCTATAATAAAGTATAATGGTTTTGCTAGATCAACCGGCGGTAAAACCGGTAGGAATGCTCGGCACAGCAAAAAACAAAGTATCGGAGGGGCACATCAGTAATTTTATCGTGTAAATCAAGGGGGTGTTGGAAAAATATGCGGTCCATATTGCTTCCGCAATTACCCGATTAAAAGACGTCGGCTAAAATAGCATTAGCCAAAGTATAAAAATACTTATCTAAAGTCAAGTGAGCACGCAAGTATTACAAGCAAAATTTTTAATTAAAAACCAAGAGCAAGCCATCGCAAGTTAAGATATCAAAAGTATCATATTGAAATCAAACTATGGCAAGTTGAAGAAGAAGAGTTATCACAGATTAATAAATCCAAGTTATCACAAACTAATGAATTCAAGCTATCCATACTGTTAACATTGAAGTCGTTCCAAGTTGATAAAAATGAGTTATCACAAGTTTACGGTAATAATGTCATTGCAAGTTAGCAATATTAAAGTCGTCTAAAGCTGATGACATTAAAACCATCGCAAGTAGGTAGCAATGACCTATTGCATATTGATGATTCAAGAGCTATCCAACAATGAAGAGAACGTTATTGCATGTTAAGAAATTGCTAAAAAAAAAAGAGTGCTGCTAAAAGCACCTAAATTTCTTCTTCCTAATACCATGAGTGGTATTAAGAAGTGTAAAACTGGGTGCTTTTAGCATCACATGGTGGTATTGTGTTAAAAGCACCCAGTTTTATACTTCCTAATACCACTCATGGTATTAAGAAGAAGAAATTTGGGTGCTTTTGGCAGCACACAAAAAAAACCTTATTAAGCCATGTGGTGTTCATGCCATGCCATACAAAGAAATTAGAGATGAACCATGTTACCTATCAAATCGGTAATATGTCATGTCAGAAATAATAGCAACTGTTCATATTTTATGAGTGCTATATATCAAAGATCAAAAGAAACAATTCCTTTATAAATAGGCATGTACCCCTATTAAGAAGGGACAAATTATGAACTAGTTTTACTCATAAATTATAAGTTTTACATATTTATTGTGATGATGCTTTTGCTTGTCTTCCACCCATGGACTATTCTTGCGTTTACTTTGTATTTCTAATAACATTAAATTTATTCTTGTTTGGAAGAAAAATATTGACGTTAAAACAAAGATTTAAATATTGGATTTCCATCGCGTCTCGTCTCTAAAATTCTACACACAATATCTCATGTCGAATGATATCTCAAGTGAGATAAGTGTAAACCAGATGTACGTCTCAGATTAACATTTTGTGGTTTGAAAGTTCATCTCGAGATCATCTCAGAGTAACTTAAGTGCTTAAAATTAAAATTAAAATATGTTTATGATAATTATTACCAAAATATAAACTATCAACACATATAATTCATAAAAAATTGGTTTTTCTTTTTAAAGGATAGTGATTACGTATTTATTTTGTATTGATTAAATAAATTTTACTTGTCTATATAGTAAAAACAAGAATATAAATGAAAAGTTATATTTTTTTCTTAATTAATGCAACATAAAGAACCTAAATAGTGCTACTAAAAAATCATTAAAGTGCAAATTTTTTGGACCAACATGAGAAGTTAAAGAAATATATAAATAAAAACATCTTTGTATGAGTACATCAATCAAAATTTATCTCCAATTCCACATGGGATCTTAATATCTTAGGCGAGATTAGGGTCAGAAAAAGGTAAACAAAATTTAACATCTCATTTTGCTAAATCTTATTTTGTTCAAGTTCAAAATGAGGCCTCGAATGAAATTTCACGTGAGATGAAAGAGATTTGAAAAAACAATGCCTTAAAAACTCATTTAAAAAACATTATTATATGTAAAAATTAACTCCATATAATCGACCCACTCAATTTGCATATGAACATATTGTTAACTCCAAAAATGGCGATAACGCCTAATTTAATGCGAAAGCACCACCCCACGATGGAGAAAACATAATAAAGTAGATAAAAATAAATGCAAAACGGAAAGAAGCGCAAAAATTAAAAAAGAGAAACATAATTTTATAGTGGTTCGGCTTGGAATCAAGCCTACACCCACTTTAAACTCTTTTATTATTATTCTTGCCAAGCCAAATACAATAAATTACATACGATTACAACGTTCTCTATAATATAGATTTATAAGAAATCACAAGGACTATTGCTTATTGGAGTACATTTCAATAATCAATCTAAGTGACCTAGAATTGCTATATCTGGAGATGAATAATTTCCGTTGAAGATAATCAATGGCTACTGGAGATGAAACACAGTTGGAGATTGACTTTAGTAGCACTTCGATAGGGCAAGGATCTGAATCCCACTTCATGTTGGAATATGGGGGTATTTATAGGAGTTGCTTACGGGCTTAGGCCAAGTCTTCATGCATGGAGCCTCGAAAATACACCAGGAAGACGCTCTAAAAGTTGCAACTTAAAATACATGATCTGCACGGATCGGTACCGGTCCATGGTTTATGGACCGGTACTAGTCCATGGAGATGCACTATTTTGTATTGCGGCTTGCAATAATGTCATACTCGGTTCTTCTAGGTTGCACTTGCGAAGTTTTGTACTGAAATGACTTCGTTTGATCGTATTTACATTTTTGTCACCACATAACATATATTTCTTCCTTCTGTCCATCGAGTCCATACATGCGAATTGCTCAGATTGGCTTCAAACTTGGCCAAAGGCTTGTGTGAGGGTTAGAATCATAGCAGCACAAGTCGAAAGTCAGAATACTTTGACCTTTTGGATTGGTACTGGTCCATGGAGGCATGGATCAATACCGGTCCATGGAGCATGGACCGGTATTGGTCCATGGAGTTAACGTATTTTAGCTCAAAACTTTGGTGTCTTCTTCTTGTCTCTTTTAGGGCCTCCCAGCGAAGTTGTACCTGATTCTGATACTGTGCTAACCTATTAATAATTAAACCTTTTGGCATATCTCTTTTGGGTTTATAACTGTGTTGACATTTGCCCCCGGAGCGCTTTGTGTTGAAGACATGATGTCCTCCAGAATTATAATCTTATGCACTTTATGTTGGAAATATCCATAGTTGAGAAGTTAACTTTCCTTGAAAATCTGCTATAAACCAAAGACACTATTCACTACAAGAAAACATTGATTTAGCATCAAATATTTAGAAGCAGAAATTTCCATCGATAATTTGCGACGGATTTCCATGTAATTTGCAAGGGATAGTTTTTTGTATTTTCAAAATTTTTTCTTTTATTTATTTCCGTCGTCTTCTATCATCCCTCACTAATCCGTTGCAACGTCAAATTACCGACAGAAAATTTCTATTGCTAATTTCCGCAGCAAACACAGGCAGAATACCGACGATTATATATCGAAGCTATTTTGCAGCAGAATTCCAGCAGAGCAAGAGATGAAAATATCAATTTATTATAATAATTATTTAATAATTAATAATAAAATTTAATACTTATAAAATGGTATGAAGTATTCAATAATTAATTTTATATAATTGTATTTAATAATTACAGTAGATAATTATAGGTGGTACTTATATTTTATAATTATAGTAGATAATTATATTTTTATATTTTGAAATTTTTTAAAATTTGCAATCATCTTGAATAAATTTGAAATAAATCGTAAAGTTTATAAAACCAAATATTGTTTGACAAGAAATAACCAAAATTTCTAAACTTCAAAATATTGAAAAAGTTCATTTAATAGTTTAA
Organism: Allium sativum; assembly: GCA_030737875.1. Taxonomy (NCBI): domain Eukaryota; kingdom Viridiplantae; phylum Streptophyta; class Magnoliopsida; order Asparagales; family Amaryllidaceae; genus Allium; species Allium sativum. Next base: position 779,123,668 of record CM060926.1, read on the forward strand.
TATAGATTGTATAATACTTTATATTCTAATTTTAAAATTCTCTATAAATTGTGACTAAGATAAAGTACAATTAAATATATTCTAATTTCAATTATAATATTTAGCAATTAAATATTAATGATATTTAATTAATAATAATAATTTTTACTAATAATTGATAATAAAATAATATGTAATAAGTGTTAAGAAAAGTAGCATTCAATATTTAACTATTAATTAAGATGTTTCAAAATAATCGATCTTATTTAATAGTGCTTTAAAAAAATAAAATAACCATTTGTTTATGAAGTAATGAAGTTTAATTATTATATTGATAATGTTTTAAGTTAATTAATTTTTATTAAAATGAAAATTTAATACCTAGTAATATTATTTATTTAAAAACTTACTACCTTGTTAACAAGGTCTGAAGTAAAATAATTATCTTATGTAATAACATGTAATATGTATGTAACTGTTCACATCGAGCTCATAATAATATGTATTAAGAAACAAACCACCAACCCAGCCCCACAGCAGCTGGCAATCTGCGCGATTACAATCATTCCCATCCGAACGGTTTACACTGAAATATCTAATGGTCGACAATAGTCATCCGTGAGCAGTTGAAAATGCCAAAAATGCTGCTCCCAAACCTCGTAGCAGCATAATATACCGCTTCATCACCATCCTTATCACTTCAAGACAGTAAAAGTCCCCCAAATTAAAAAACCTAATTTTATCCCTCCTAATTCCAATGGCACGAACAAAGCAAACCATTAGAAAATCTACCGGTGGCAAAGCCTCACGAAAGCAACTCGCAACAAAAGCTTCTCGAAAATCAGCCCCAACCACCGATGGCTTGAAGAAACCCCATCGATTCAGGCTAGGAACCGTTGCCTTCCATGAGATCCACAAGTATCAGAAAAGTACCGAGCTTTGGATAAGGAAGCTTCCTTTCCAGAGATTGGTTCGTAAATTGCTCAAAATTAATATACCGATTTGAGATTCCAGAGCTCTGTGGTCGCTGCTGTAAAGACTCAGATTTTTTAAACAGTTTATTTTAAATATTTAATATGATTTTAAATATTTAATTGATTATATAAATGAATTTTTATATTAAGTTATCGATTTAATAATCTATTTCAATTTAATATCGAATATATTAAATTATCGGAATACTGAAATCAATAAATAATTGGATTCAAAGATAAAAAAATGAATTGAAAACAGTTCAGATGATCAATAAACTTTTGTTTGAATTAGAATAATAATAATAATTTATTATTGAAGAATTAATTGTTTTGAATTTAATTTATATCGATATAAATTAATATCTTCCTCATGTGATCGAACTGAACTTCGAAACCGGCCCCAATATGTTTAGAATGGTGGTATAACACTAAAAACACCGGTTGTTGTGCTCAAATAGGGGTTTAGAACCCTAAAATATATTATTATAAAATTGAATAGATAAGAACAAAATCAAATCGTATTAATTAGAAATCAAATCAAAAATCATTTCAAATTAAATGATGTTAGTGCTTTAGCCAACACTCCTTTAAATCATTATGTACGATGGTTCCCCTTCTCCTTCTATAAAATCGCGTCATCATCCTCTTTAGTGTTGGGAAGGGAAAAAAACAAATTAAGGCAGTGCTTTGTAAATAATTAAAATACCACTGCCATCCTCTCACTTTCACTCAAACAAAATTAGACGCATTCCACCATTTTTGTTTTTCCTTCTTATTCTTCTCGATCCACAAAGTATTCATTTGTGTTAAAATCGCAGTTACCATTTTTCCATCTCCTAAATTGGCAAAGTCTCGACCTTTGTATTTTTTCGCTTCTGAAAACCCACAAATTTCATTTACTTTCAGTTCAACCAAAAACTCCCGATATCCTTCCTCAACGCAAAAATCAAAACCAATATTGAGACTCATTTCCATCAAAAGAAGGGGAATCAAAAAATAGAAACCGTGATCGATGACGTCGATTCCCAGAGCTCGAGACGCTCGCAACTGCATGGAGATTAAGTAGCTCTTTCATCGTTATTGGAGTTTGCAGGGGAATGAAATCGCAATCTCGATTATAATCATCGGGATGATCTAGAGTTCGGTGGATGGAATGAGGATCTGTGGAGTTCAGCCATAGAGAAAAAAGGGGTGAGTTCGATCTCTAAATTTTGGGGAATAAATGAGGTGCTAAGTACTGATGTTAAACTGGGTAATGTTGGGGATGGCCAGAAATACAATTCGAAATAGAAGTTCGACCTTGGCAAGGAGAGGATGGCATGTAAGGATTGGGGTTGTAGAGTTCGGTAATGGTGTTTTTAAAGATTCAGGTGCTAAAACGAGGGGGTGAGGATGTTGTATTGAACGACGGTAATGAGGAGCTGCAAAGGGAGGAAAACGTTAGGGCAATACTGGGTTAGGTGTTCAAACACTACAGTTCCAGCTAGTTGAGTTCGAATGTTTCGTTATGGGTTACTATAAGCAAGTGGATATAGGCTTCGAAGTTGGGCGAATATGAGCAGCAGGCTCGAAAGTCATATCAGAGAAGAAGAGATGATTAAAACACGAATCAAGGTATATGATTTATTTTATTAGATATAAATCTGAATTTTTATTAAGAAATACATACATACATACATACATACATACATATATATAACTTATACAATCTGTAAACAAATTCATACGAGGTCCATAAATCATGGAGTCAGATAAATGAGTTTTATAGATGGAAGAAAACGTACGGGTTCAAGTCGATTCAAGATTTTTCCAAAGCTAGGTTAATTAAAGAAATAGAAAATGGATTTCAAAATAATCATGGTGAGTAAATCACACTCAATTTATTTATTTTGAATTACTTTTAGTCATTAAAAATAATTGATGGTTGTTTGGTTACACTGAAATGTTATTGTGGATATTAAATATATATTAGTTATTTAGGATCGTTGTTGTGGTTATATATATATATATATATATATTGGTGGATGGATTCCCACAGTATCATTAGCGGATGCCCGTAGTATCATTTGCGGATGACCCTATACGCCCCACCTTATGATAGTGGATGACCTTCTATGCCGCGATATCCTGCCCCAAAGCAAAATGGGTATTATTTATGTTGGCTAACGTTTGTGGATGCAGAAAAACAGGTTGGAGGGATCCAACTGGATTCCTCAAAAATATTATCATTTTTTTGGTTTCATATATGTTATCTTATATGATGCGTTAGAAAAACCCATGATTGATAATTTGGTATTTTGGATGTTGGAATATTACTGGGCTTAAATGGTAATTTATAAAAATATCGCAAAAAGGGTTTTGAGATTTAAAAAGGGAAATCCTATTTTGTAAAGATAGAATTTGAATTTTTAAAGGGGTATAGAAATATTAACTTGTTTTGAATAAATAAAACAAGTGTTGAATTTATAAACGATGTTTATAAATTAAAAAAAATCAGGGAATTGAAGTAAATTTATAAATGGTGTTTATAAATAAAATGGAATGATTTTCATTGGATTATCAGGGAATTGAGGTAAATTTATAAATGGTGTTTATAAATAAAATGGAATGATTTTCATTGGATAATCAGGGAATTGAAATAAATTTATAAACGGTATTTATAAATCAAATGAAAAAAATTATCATTTAATGGAACCTGTGCCTTCGATTTCGTTTAATCCTAGAACGAAGGTATATGGACGAATGTCTGATAAAGTATTTCCAATGATCGTATATGTTGGTCTGTATAGATATATATGGTGGCGGAGAATTTATTCTCTTAGCATAATATCCAGAATATATTTGTGCAAAGCAGTTAATGATTAACAGATTTGACAATTTGGCATTCAAAGTGATTGTGCTACCAATGAATGATAAGTAATCGTAGCCTCAGGCCTCAACAGCCGAGAAACGACAAAAATCGGGCAGGCAGCATGGCTATGTGGGTAGCTCCCATTAGGATGTATTATCGCCTATCTAGAGAAATTCATTTAATTCCTTATTCTATTCGATGCTGTCCCATCGGGAAAATGGTTGCTGATCCCAACCGTTGGTGATATACATTCGATACACTCAAGAGAAATGAGTGGTCGGTCATGTGTGGCCAGGTTACAAGATGTTCTTGTTGAATCCAGTGTATTCCTCTCTAGAGATACACTATCAGAAGGTGGTTCCATACCTTGTTATAGTTGGAAATTCATTACCCAATAAGTGCCCAAGGTTTTGTGTAGCGACCCGCAAATCCGTACTATCTGAGTTGACTAATAACACCACATGTCCAACCCAAATTGCACAGAAATACGAATCATTATTAGAAAGAAGTTAGAGGATGAGAAATAGAAAGAAAGAAATATTAGAATAGAAGAAAACAAAGAAGATAAATCTCACAGCGGAACGAATAAAATATATTATATAACATAACTTTTGAAATACAAATTAGTAACTTTATATACATACCATCATCAGAGCACAACAGTTATTCCTGGAATAGTTATAAACACCTGTTTCCAGATACAAACATGGTTCACAGCGGAATATATGATAGTCTATAGCTAACTGGTGAAGCCTCCTGCTTCCAGCCCCTCTAAATGAATCTGTAAAATCTCGGCTACTTGACTGCCCGTACAAATTTGGGCACCCAAGAGTTTAGGGAAAACAAAAACAAAATAAACTCTGGGTCAGTCATCGGACTGGTGTGAGTAAACTCCAACCATTTGTTTAACTTTCAAAATCCTTTCAAAAGAAAAGATAATAGTAAGACCAGCCCACACATAAACATGGACGGTTTTTACCTTACTATAATCCAAAAACACTTTGATACAAAATCCAGTGATATTATAATAAAATTTAATCAAATAAATAGAATCTAGAGGAACGCTTGCATCTCATGCTCCATATATAATATAAAATCAAAAACCGCAGGGTGCTTATTGGAGATTGGATTTCCAACATGACAAGGTATGGAACCACCTTCCGCTAGTGTATCTCTAGAGAGGAATACACTGGGTTCAACAAGAACATCTTGCAACCCGACCCACACATGACCGTCCACTCATTTCGCTTGAGTGTATCGAATGTATATCACCAACGGTTGGGATCAGCAACCGTTTCCCGATTGGGACAGTATCAAATAGAATAAGGAATTAAATGAATCTCTAGATAGGTGATTATACATCCTAATGGGAGCGACCCACATAGCCATGCTGCCTGCCCTTTTTTGTCATTTCCCGGTTGTTAAGGCCTGAGGCTACGATTACTTATCATTCCTTGATAGCACAATCACTTTGAATGTCACATTGTCAGATCCATTAATCATTTTTGATTTGCACAAATATTCTGGATGTTATGCTAAGGGAATAAATCCATTGCAACCATATATATTCATACAGACCAACCCATTAGATCATTGGAAATACTTTGTCAGACATTCGTCCATGTACGTTCGTTCTGGGATTGAACAAAACTGAAGGCACAATTTCTATTAATAGAAAAAGCCCTTGCACTTTACACCGTCTTCGATTATCTTGATATAATTTGATTCGCAACGCTATTGCCAATACAGAGTGGTTCACGGATAATAATCCAACCGGTCTCTCCATATTGACAACGATATTAGCAAATACTTCGATAGTCGGTTATTTAACTATCGAAGAAAAACAAACAAACATTCATCCACAACATTCATCAATCACTGGGCCTGTTAATTAATCTTTCATTAATTAATTCACTTCCTCATTTCCCTATCAATATTTGTTAACCAAATATTTCCAGAAATCTTATTGATCTCTTACGTTAGTTGGAAAAACATTTCTCTATATCACCTTGTTTTATTTTCTATACTTAGAAAATATATTCTATTCGCAATTGAAAACATTTTCAATCACTTATCTCTTTCCCGACTACTTTAATTATACTTAGGAAATATTTAATTTTATATTCCCAAAATTCACTTTTATATTCCCAAAATTCCATCACTTGGGTTAAAACGAATGTTATATAAAACATCGTTACAACAACCCAAAATATTTTATTCAACTAACTCTTTTTCAAATACTTCTCTTCGAGGCTGGATCCTGCTATTTATCAATTAAAAATGAAATCAATCAACTTGGGGTATAATTACCTCTCAGACCTTGACTGAAAACATCCTCAACTTCAAACGGCAAAACCACTTACCTCGAATAAACACACTATAAAACCCATTTATTCATTTTTAAAACATGTATATGGTTCGCTTTCTATTTCTAATTTATAGATTTTCCTTTCTGTTTACAATATTCTATATTTTTTTGTATTTCGTTTCCTTATCGAAATATATATATATATATATATATATATATATATCGATACATTGATTTTTAACTATCAAATTATCTTAAAAATATTCTAACTCATTAAATTTCCGGAAAAATTCGCCATAACCTTCCTTGTACCGGGAGCATCGGGATATTTCAAATAGCCTCCCACAGCCCTCACCAATCCAAAAGAAAAAGGAAAAGCCAAGCGGCTTGCCGATATGGCGCATAAAATCTCATATATGAATTTAAACATGTACCTTTTTGTCAGGCATGAAATTAAAATCTTCATATACTTCATCCCATACCTGTCTAAAACATGCTCACCTGTTTTCAATTCAGTACAATTCAATCCAATCGTTTGAATTCAGTTTCGAATCATTTAAATTCAGTTTCGCTCATTTATTCTTTAATTAGCTATTTTGCCTATTTCACTTCTTTGTTTGAACATATCAAGTTCAAACAAAATATTTAACTTTCTCGTTACAAAATTTAATTTCAATTTCAAGTCTAGTTTCCTTTTCGATTTCGAATATAAATCTCCAAATCGAATTCACTTATTTAATGCCCAATATCAATTCAAAATCTTATTAACCAATTACTATTCGAATTAGTTAATTCTATTCAATAATCAAAAATCTGATTTCTGTTTCAAAAATCAATTCATTACTCCACCTGAGTTCACATATAATTACAACTCAAAATCTGAAATTTTCTAAATAGAAATTCGGATTTCATTCGCTTAAAATCCTTTTATAAAATTAAATAAACCGTTATAGTTTTTAAATGGTTACGGCGCTGTTTTTCTGAAAATTTGGTTTTGACATAACTCAAAATTTATTCGACAAAATCCAGATTTTTCTCTTTCATTAGAAAACTATTATTCAACTGGTCCCGACTGTAACAACCCGTATTTTGATAACGTGTTATAACCATAAATCTAGGCAGAATTAAATTTTAAAATAAGAATCAGGAAAACGGGTTGCGCCATTGCGTTCGTATCGGAATTCTACATGAAATAGAGTCCAAGTTTTCGAAAATTAGAGTCCGTATGACCAAGATATGGCCTAAAAAAGATTCAGCAGGCTTTCAGGCAGACTAACCCCAGGTCGACTGTAGTGTCGACTGCATAGTCGACCTGCCCCCCCCCCCCCAGGTCGACTGTAGTGTCGACCTCCCCTCTGTACAGGTCGACCTGGTCGGCCTGGTGTGGCCCAGAACCCATTTTTGAGGCCCGGGATGAGTTTTGATGGTCCGGATTGATTCTAGGGTTTATCCTATGGCCTATACTAGTTGTTGCAACTATAAAAACACCCTAAGACCTAGGCTAATCCACAACAAATCTTTCTAACATCATTATGCTGCTAAGTCTCCTCTTGAACCATGGCCGCCGCCTCCAACTTGAAGCTTAAGCATTCAAAATAGATTCAAATCAAAGACCAACGTTCCTACATCAATTCAAAGGAATAGATCAACATCTCAACAACGATCCTACGACAATTTCTGTTCTTAGTTCTCAAAAACCACGATCTGTAAGCCCCAGTTACTCTTAGATCTAAACTCTAAACTTAATATGGACATGTGTAAATTGAAGTTGAACATAAACATGATAACTACTTGAGACTTACTCTTGTATATCTTTGATCTATGACTATTCCTATTTGATCTATTATTTTAGATCTACTCTTGTTCACCCTAGATCTATTCACCTTGAACCTAGTATCATTCATATCGAACCTTGATTTGTGGAATACTGATAAGAACTTGATTTAGGGGCCTGTTCATGTCATAACCTAAACCCTTTTAACATGCCTGTGATGTTGTGATGTTGAAACTATCGCTAGTCACAAGTTTACGATTATCATCTTATGTCATTTATTGCTATGTTTATCACCCTATTTCATATGCCAGTGATGTTATGATCATATCTCAAGTTACACCATGCTTGCCTTGAAATCACCTTTGCCACTTTATACCCATCCTTGTTATGTTATTCCCTAGTTACATCTATTGCCTTGATTCGAATTTACGAGCGTTGGGGATGCGATTTGGGTAGTTTAGGAAAACCTGAATTTAGTATGAACTTGAAAATATGAATATCGTTATAACTTGAGCTTGGATAGGAACATGAACTTGACATGAAATTATACTTGAAAATATGAATTTGGGACATGACACTTAGATAACTTGAACGTGGCCAACTCGAGGTTGGGTTGATTTTGCAGTATAAATCTGCCCGGAACCGCCCGACGAATCCAGTAACTGCAAACAATAGGGCCCAATGTGAGTAGTGGGTCATATCGCACTCGAAACCCGAGGTTAGACTAGGTTATGGTGTAAAACTGCCCGGACCCGCCCGGCACATCCAGTAACCATAACCAAGTCTAATGTGAGAGGTTAAGGGTGCATTAAGTAAATTAATGCCACTGGATAGGGTTAAGTCATGGACCACTTGAATATACTTAACCAATTTGACACGTTGATTTGATAGGGTTAAGTCATGAACCGCTTGAACACACTCAACCAACCTGACACATGATTCGTAGGACTAAGTCTTGAACTAGAACGACACACTTAGTCAATTTGACATGACACGTAGATGGGGTTAAGTCTCGATTTTAAATGACAACTTAACCTGTTGAACAAAACCCTAGTTACGCGGTCCTTTTCAGCAGTAACCCACTAGATGTATCACGGTACCCTGGGACTAGGCAGGGTGGGGCACGATTGCTGGCCTGATTGTAAGCGACCAGAACGACGACTGAGTTGGTGCGCCATTGTAGGTTCAGGCGGACTAGGGTCGTGCACTTAGTCCGGAGTTGAAAAAGCAGGCATTGGGCATCAGTAGGATTATCTGTGCATTCTTGATTCGTGTCGGTGGTTGGCACCCTAGGGCTTGATACACCCTATGGTGGACCTAGCACAGGTGACTACATTCGTGATAGGGCCGTATGACACAGACACACGACGAGCTAGATTTGTAGGGAGCCGATCGATTAGATCATACCATTGGACCCTGAATTGGGTCACTTCACGATATTGGGCCAAGGGATTATTTCTTGATTTATAGTTGACACGGGATTAGTATACCAGTATAGTTGGTATGGCAAACCTTGAATACGCAATGTTAGACTTGAGTTTTCTTGTTAGCTTAGTTATCATGTCAGATTTATCATCATTCCTATGTTTAATTCCAGTTTATTCATGTCTTGTTAACTTTACTAGTTTCTATGCTGATAGTCACTAGGGCTTGCCAGTCTTTTTGACTGACCCATTTTCTTTCGCCTCTTTGTCTTTCGTTTCCCCCCCAGGTTCTCAGGGAGGAAACTCTAGCTCTTAGCTTGGACTTTGCTTGCTTTCTGACGGCTCATGTACGGTTTGGTCTTGAGCTATGCTTTGGCTGCACTCATGCACTTTTTGGGGAATAATATTTTACTTATGTTGTTTTAAGTACTTTGCTTCTTTAGAACTTGATGTAATGAAATAATGACTTGGCATTTTGATGTAAGAGGTTTTGACTCTATTTTTTAGTAATGAGATTTGGTTTTAAAATTTATATTCGCTGATTTATATACTCTATTTTATCTATGTTATGTCTTGTGTTATCTCTGTGCCTGTTTACTAGATAATACCCCTCCAAAACTAGGGCATTCCCTTTGTGAGTGACCCTAGTGGAGGTAGGGTGTTACATTTGGTATCAGAGCCCAGGTTACCAGACTGGGCAAAAATTTTAAAAACCTTCTGAAACTATTTTCAAAACCGTTTATAAAGAAGCATTTTTCAAGAAAAATTTTATTTTTAAGAAAAGGCTATTCCCCAAAAGCCATTAGCACTTTCCTTTGTTTCCTCGTTTGAATCTTTTTCCTTTTCGCTTTTCAGCATGTCTGATCTTAACCTTCCTGAGGGAGTACCCATACCTGACTGGTTCCGAAGATACTTGGAAGCTAGGGCCAACGGCGCGGGCCCGGCAGATATCCCTCCTCCTCCTCCCCCGGTGGCCACGGTTCCTCCTCCTCCTCCAGGTACCGCCTTCGCCAAAATATGTAAGGACTTTATAGGAATGGGCGACAAGAACTTCGTTGGAACTGCAACCTTCGTTGAGGCGCGAAACTGGCTAAAAGAGACTGAAGACTTGTTTGTTATTTTCGATATGGAGGATCATAGGAAAGTTCAGTTGGCAGCATGGTTGTTGAAAGAGGAAGCTGCATTTTGGTGGGAAGTCACCAACGCTACCAGGCCAATTGAGACTTGGGCAGACTTTAGAGAGAGGTCTGGACTTAAGTTTTTATCATCCGCAGAAGCGAGTCTTCAGATGGAGAGGTTCGTGGCACTCAAGCAAGGGGACATGTCAGTTAGGGAATACGTGAATAAGTTTAATCAGCTTGCTCGGTTTGGTTTGGACTTAGTCAACACGGCTGAGAAGAAGGCTCTACGCTTTGCTCGAGGATTGAGCGAGCCACTCCACACTATGGCCATGACTCATGTACCCATGGGGGCGACCTTTGAAAGCTTGGTGAATATGGCCCTACTTCATGAAGAATACGAGAATGGCAAGAAGAAGGTCAAGGCGAATGAGTCTCAAGACAAGAAGGTAGACTCCGAGAAAGGAGGAAAGAACAGCAACAACAAGAATGACAAGTCACGTGAGAAAAGAAAATGCAACTTTTGTGCTATTGACGGGCATATAGTCTAGGACTGTAGGAAGAAGAAGATGAAGATAGGAGCATGTTTTCAATGTGGTGAAACTGGACACATCAGCAAGAACTGCCCTAAGAAGCAAGGGAAAGCCCCGCAAGAAGGACCTTCTAGGGGTACATCTTTAACTTCTTTTCCCTAGATACTCTGTTATATCTTGTATATCCTTTCGATCCTGTCTTGAGAACCTTAGGTAGAATCCTATGAATGTAAACATGTTATGCTTGATGTTTGCGAATGGTTGCAAGTGGTTGCTCGTGGTTGCATAACACACATTAGGCACTAGATCGGCTTAGACACATTTTCATATTGCATATGCATGAGTGTTTATACTTATTTATGGATGAAATTGAATGTGTTATCATATGAATGTTGCATATGGATGAATGTTTGTGCACACATATAGTGCTTACGTGACTAGGATTATTTGCATACATGTTGGATTCATGACACTAAACATATTTTGCATTAGAAAGATCAATCAGGCCTGATCATTTGCATTAGATAAGGAACATATACACACACTTTTTGCATATGTTCATACAGCATTAGAAATCTCTTAAGGACAATGTTTGCTTGTGGATGATGTTTTGAGTAGATGGATGATGGATGGTAGGATACGTTCTTCCTAACTTAGAGATTTCGGGGACGAAATCCTTTAAGGAGGGGAGAATGTAACAACCCGTATTTTGATAACGTGTTATAACCATAAATCTAGGCAGAATTAAATTTTAAAATAAGAATCAGGGAAAACGGGTTGTGCCATTGCGTTCGTCTCGGAATTCTACATGAAATAGAGTCCAAGTTTTCGAAAATCGGAGTCCGTATGACCAAGATATGGCCTAAACAAGATTCAGCAGGCTTTCAGGCAGACTGACCCCAGGTCGACTGTAGCGTCGACTGCATAGTCGACCTGCCCCCCCCCAGGTCGACTGTAGTGTCGACCTCCCCCCTGTACAGGTCGACCTGATCGGCCTGGTGTGGCCCATAACCCATTTTTGAGGCCCGGGATGAGTTTTGATGGTCCGGATTGATTCTAGGGTTTATCCTATGGCCTAAACTAGTTGTTGCAACTATAAAAACACCCTAAGACCTAGGCTAATCCACAACAAATCTTTCTAACACCATTATACTGCTAAGTTTCCTCTTGAACCATGGCCGCCGCCTCCAACTTGAAGCTTAAGCATTCAAACTAGATTCAAATCAAAGACCAACGTTCCTACATCAATTCAAGGGAATAGATCAACATCTCAACAACGATCCTACGACAATTTCTGTTCTTAGTTCTCAAAAACCACGATCTGTAAGCCCCAGTTACTCTTAGATCTAAACTCTAAACTTAATATGGACATGTGTAAATTGAAGTTGAACATAAACATGATAACTACTTGAGACTTACTCTTGTATATCTTCGATCTATGACTATTCCTTTTTGATCTATTATTTTAGATCTACTCTTGTTCACCCTAGATCTATTCACCTTGAACCTAGTACCGTTCATATTGAACCTTGATTTGTGGAATACTAATAAGAACTTGATTTAGGGGCCTGTTCATGTCATAACCTAAACCCTTTTAACATGCCTGTGATGTTGTGATGTTGAAACTATCGCTAGTCACAAGTTTACGATTATCATCTTATGTCATTTATTGCTATGTTTATCACCCTATTTCATATGCCAGTGATGTTATGATCATATCTCAAGTTACACCATGCTTGCCTTGAAATCACCTTTGCCACTTTATACCCATCCTTGTTATGTTATTCCCTAGTTACATCTATTGCCTTGATTCGAATTCATGAGCGTTGGGGATGCGATTTGGTTAGTTTAGGAAAACCTGAATTTAGTATGAACTTGAAAACATGAATATCGTTATAACTTGAGCTTGGATAGGAACATGAACTTGACATGAAATTATACTTGAAAATATGAATTTGGGACATGACACTTAGATAACTTGAACGTGGCCAACTCGAGGTTGGGTTGAGTTTGCAGTATAAATCTGCCCGGAACCGCCCGGCGAATCCAGTAACTACAAACAATAGGGCCCAATGTGAGTAGTTGGTCATATCGCACTCGAAACCCGAGGTTAGACTAGGTTATGGTGTAAAACTGCCCGGACCCGCCCGGCACATCCAGTAACCATAACCAAGTCTAATGTGAGAGGTTAGGGGTGCATTAAGTAAATTAATGCCACTGGATAGGGTTAAGTCATGGACTACTTGAATATACTTAACCAATTTGACATGTTGATTTGATAGGGTTAAGTCATGAACCGCTTGGACACACTCAACCAACCTGACACATGATTCGTAGGACTAAGTCTTGAACTAGAACGACACACTTAGTCAATTTGACATGACATGTAGATGGGGTTAAGTCTCGATTTTAAATGACAACTTAACCTGCTGAACGAAACCCTAGTTACGCGGTCCTTTTCAGCAGTAACCCACTAGATGTATCACGGTACCCTGGGACTAGGCAGGGTGGGGCACGATTACTGGGCTAATTGTAAGCGACCAGAACGACGGCTGAGTTGGTGCGCCATTGTAGGTTCAGGCGGACTAGGGTCGTGCACTTAGTCCGGAGTTGAAAAAGCAGGCATTGGGCATCAGTAGGATTATCTGTGCATTCTTGATTCGTGTCGGTGGTTGGCACCCTAGGGCTTGATACACCCTATGGTGGACCTAACACAGGTGAGTACATTCGTGATAGGGCCGTATGACACAGACACACGACGAGCTAGACTTGTAGGGAGCCGATCGATTAGATCATACCGTTGGACCCCGAATTGGGTCACTTCACGATATTGGGCCAAGGGATTATTTCTTGATTTATAGTTGACACGGGATTAGTATACCAGTATAGTTGGTATGGCGAACCTTGAATACGCAATGTTAGACTTGAGTTTTCTTGTTAGCTTAGTTATCATGTCAGACTTATCATCATTCCTATGTTCAATTCCAGTTTATTCATGTCTTGTTAACTTTACTAGTTTCTATGCTGATAGTCACTAGGGCTTACCAGTCTTTTTGACTGACCCATTTTCTTTCGCCTCTTTGTCTTTCGTTCCCCCCAGGTTCTCAGGGAGGAAACTCTAGCTCTTAGCTTGGACTTTGCTTGCTTTCTGACGGCTCATGTACGGTTTGGTCTTGAGCTATGCTTTGGCTGCACTCATGCAGTTTTTGGGGAATAATATTTTACTTATGTTGTTTTAAGTACTTTGCTTCTTTAGAACTTGATGTAATGAAATAATGACTTGGCATTTTGATGTAAGAGGTTTTGACTCTATTTTTCAGTAATGAGATTTGGTTTTAAAGTTTATATCCGCTGCATTATATACTCTATTTTATCTATGTTCTGTCTTGTGTTATCTCTGTGCCTGTTTACTAGATAATACCCCTCCAAAACTAGGGCATTCCCTTTGTGAGAGACCCTAGTGGAGGTGGGGTGTTACACCGACGATTCTTGTTTCAAATAATTCCGACTTCAATTGAGTTTTGTATACTCAATTGAAGTTCGAATCGCCAATTTACGAGCTGCAGCGCTGTGGCGAGTTCGTTTTAGTTATATTTATATATATAAACTTTTAAAACTTCGGTAAAATGAATTCAACTCCATTTTAACTCTATTCGAATTCTAATATTTAAACTCCATTTCATTTCTATTTGAATTCTAATATTCAAACTCCATTATTCTAAATTCCATTTGAATTATATATAGTTAAATTCCATAGTTCAAAATTTCATTTGAATGCTATATTCAAATTCTTTATTTTAAATTCCATTTGAATTCTTTTTGAATTCTACATTCAAATTCCCTATTTAATTCTCTTTGAATTCAAATTCCATATTTATTATATTTGAATTTCAAATATACAAGCTCCGATTTAATTCTAGTATTAAATTCTATTTAAATCCTCTTATTCAAATTCTATTTCAAATTCCCTTACTCAAATTCTATATACATTCCTATATTCAAATTCTATATTTAAATTTCCTTTACTCCAATTCCATTTCAATTTCTTCTATTCAAATTCTATATATTCAAATTCTAATTTCAATTTGACTTCTATTTAAATAAAATTCGAATTAATCGAATTCAAATCATAAATCCTTATGGATTATTTTAGTCCAATTTATATTCTGAACATCAGAATAAATTCCATCGTTTATTTCTTTAAAACGGTTTCCCCATTTCTATTTTTAAATTCACATTTGAATTTAAATATTCAAATTATCCAATGATAATTTTCTCACCTTTCTATTTACAAATACCATCATTAAACAAGTCTCTCTTTCAAATAAATATTTCTTCTTTGGAAAAATATATTTTCCTTTCCCAAAGTCACATTGTATTTCTATTTTCTGAATTATCCAACGATAATTCATTTCACTTCATTTATAAATCAATTATTTATAACTTCGATTATAAAGGAACTACTTGTTTTACTTTCAAAACAAGTTTATATTTCAAATCTATTTAAAAATTCAGATTCTATTTTAGAAAAATAGAATTCCCCCTTTAAATCTCAAATAACCCTTTCAGGGTATTTTTATAAATTAGCACTTAGGCCCTGTGATATTTAAACACCAAACAACCAAATTATTTATTTTAGGGTTTCTAACACATCATACATAACATTATATATGCAAACAAACAAACAAACATATATTATATTTTTGAGGAATCCAGTTGGATCCCTCCAACCTATTTTTTCCTCCATCCACAAACGTTAGTCAACAAAAATAATACCCATCCTGCTTCGAGGCAGGATATCGCGGTATAAAAGGGGATCCACTTATATACGTGGGCGCAGGATCATCTGCTAATGATACTGCGGGCGTCCGCTAATGAGACTGCGGGAATCCAACCAATCATCAACCCAATATATATATATAATAGTCAACCCTAAATAACTAATATATTTAAACCAACCAAACAGCATTCAAACAAGCAACAACAATTATTTTAACTAATAAAAATAATTTTAAATAAAAGGTGAGTGAGATTTACTCACCGAGATTTTTCCTTTGTCGAATACCCAGTAAAATCTTGTAACTTCACAGCTATATATTTACTCGATTGACTCCATTCGATTTAATCTGTTATTTAGGTTAATTAATCTCCAAATCTCCCCGTTTTAAACTCTAATTTTCCCCGACTTGAACCCAACTACCTCCGGTTCTTCGAAATTATCCGATGATCCCATACTAGAAATGCAATACTGTCAGTAGCCATCAGATTCAACACCTCCCTCAACACTTCTTGCTTTTGTTAAAATCTGACATTCTATCTCCCTAACTAGGCCTTCTCCTCCATCTCAGGAATGTACACCGTGTCTCACAGCAACCTTCCTCAATGAACCGCAGACTCCACTGCCCAGGAAACAACATCGAACCCCACTTCAGAAACCCCCATCGCTTGAATTTAGATCCACCGAACCCTAACTCCTTGAAAACACCAGAACCGATGCAAACCAATTTGAACAATTTCTGTGTCACCCTCCTTGAATTCGCGAGCTCCACAACTATCGAGCCAGATCCCTCATCATTAAATCCCCACTGACCATCGCAGTTTCTCCCAGCGCCCCCATCAGTTGCGCTCAGCAACCCTAAACCTATCGACCTCCTCGTTTTAGCCAAACCCTCAATTCGTGAGCGCCCTAGGTCTTCGAACGCCAACCCTAGCTTCATGTGATTGCCCCATATTCCGATCGGACCTATTTTCGAGCGCGAATTCGATTTGTTACTACAGAAGAAAACAGAGAAAGGGATGCGATTTTTATTTCTAACAAAATGAGGAACTGAGCCATTAATTTAAAACTGTTGAATTTGGTTTTACCGAAGATGGAAATGAAATAGAACAAGTGAGGAAAGTCGCGTTTACATATAGATGAAGAGAGAACTTCGCATAGAAGGAATAGTCTGTAGGCGGGTACAAGCTATGGTAGGTTAAGTACACCAGTTTTAAATGCGATTTGATTTTGATTCGATATAAAGAGATCTTTTATTCTTTTTAAATAGATGTCGATTTGATTTTCGATTCGATTTCGATCTTATCCATTATAAATATCTCGGGGTTCACAGTTAAAAACCGTGAACCGCTATTTTGGCTTATCGACCGTCGTTATAATGTTATAACGCTATTTTGAATTCAACGAAATAGATTATACAATTTAATTTGAACGTATATTTAAAATAGCTAAAATAAATTAATATAATATAATTTAAATTCGAAAACAAATAAATTTCTTGATAATAAATTATTATTATCGTTTAAATTCAAATAAAAATTCATATAAATCATTTTGACTCCATTTCAAATTTCGAATTACTTAAGATCCTCGTATTACGATAATTATATCGATAATTCAATAAAAAAATCGATTTATATTATCAGCTCAATATTTAAAATAATATTAAATATTCAAAATAAATCGACCAGAAAATCTGGGTTGTTACATTTTGATTATATATTATGTATGTGGAGCGTGAGATGAAAGCGTTCCACTAGATTTCTATTTATTTGACTTAGACACTATTATAATATCAAAAGAGTTTGATATAAAGATTATCGTTTTCTTTCAAAAGGATTTGAAAGTTAAATCAAGTATTTTGGATTCTCATAAGGGAAGAACCCGTTCCGTGTTATATGGCTTGGTCTTAAGAGATATCGTTTATTTTCCCAAATGGTTTTAAACTGTTTACTCATACCAATCCCATGACTGACCCAAAGTTTATTTTGTTTTGTTTTATCTAAAATCTTTGGTGCCCAAATTTGTACGGGCAGTCATGTAGTTCAGGATTTTACAGATCTATCTAAAGGAGCTTGGAGCAGGAGGCTTCAATGTTAGATATATAGTATTTTTATTTCCGCTGTGTTGTAAGTAGTGTACCCTGCCAGTTGTATGTTATACAGTTACAATTTTGTATTTCAAAAGTTATGATATATTATATTTTGTTCCGCTGCGATGTGAGATTCTGTGTTGTTATTTCTGTTCATCTTCTACCTTTTTCTTCTAAAAAAATGATTCGTAGTTCTACGATATTTGGGTTGGACATGTGGTGTATGTTGTCAACTCAGATAGTATGAATTTGCGGTTCGTTACAGTTGGTATCAGAGCTTAGGTTAAGCGAATACCTAGGCTTTGGTGGGTGGTTACTCATTAGAGATAGGGTCAGTATCACCCTAGAATGAGTCGAGTGTATATATATGTAGCGCCCCGCCTCTATACCCACTATCGTCCAGTTCATTTCAGAGAAATGTCATAGACCATAACAGAGAATGAGGTTTGTGAAGGGAGACCGATTGTATGATTACTCCATGTGAGAAATGCACATCGAATTGTCATACCGATTAAAATTTTGACATGATCATTCGGCATATAGGGCAACTACACAACGGCTATATGCAATCCGGAAAGCAGAATAAAATAGACAACAACAATAATATAAGTATGGTATATCTCAAAGCCAGACACAGAATAATCATATCACAAAGGCGGAATAGATATGAATAAACCAAGGATGTGTACAACAAGATAGTGGTCTACAAAGACCCACTAACACATGTACCATGATCTAAATAAAAGAATATGTACACAACGATAGATATTGTCAAGGTACAAAAGTACATAAAACTGCAGAGACAGAGTAGCAAGCTGAAAGAGGAAGATCAATCCTGCGAAGAGACCCAAAGGGGCACCTAAAACGACTCGGCCTGACCTGAGTATTATTTACAAGAAAATAAACAATAAACGGATTAGTCTAGCTATACTCATCAAATAAACTGAGATAAAAAGAGATAGAACACAGGATGACATGATTCTAGTAATAATATCTAGTCATAAACAAATATGAAACATGGCATGTCAACAAAATCAGGAAATAACAATGGAATGTCAGCACACAAATATCTCTAAATAATCTCCTAGCTAATGTAGAATGCAACATTCAAACAATATCACACAACAGGAAATGACAGAGGAATGCCAACTATAAATCAAATTGACGTGCATCGCATCAAAGTAAACGTAAATCAAATTGACGCGCATCGCATCAAAGTAAGCATAAATCAAATTGACGCATATCGCATCAAAGTAAACATAAATCAAATTGACGCGCATCGCATCAAAGTAAACATAAACCAAATTGACGTGCATTGCAACAAAATAATCAAGAATCAGAAATCATTTATCAATTTGGCGTATAATGCGTCAAAGTGGTCAAATTAACGCGCAATGCATCAAAGTAGTAAGATACGATCTCTTGGTAGCGAACCCATTGTTTAAGACGAAGATCCCCACGAAGCCGGGTCGTGACCCCAGAAGAGAGAAAACACATAAATCGTGAAATCTGTGGAAAACATCATAAATCATAGGAAGTTGGACCGAAGTCCCATAGGTGAAATCCAAGAATCGTATATCCTACTCGGGCGATCGAGGACCACAAAACATAAGTCATGGAGGCGGATACCAACGATCCGGGTGAGTATGAATTGCACCGAGATAGTTAATATAAGAAAATAGCTAAATGTCCCATAACCACTCGCTATTCTTGAATATTTACGAACCCGTTGTTAGTTCATTCTCAAAACATCAAGGATAATCATAAAACGGATCACATCGATCCGGGCGAATAGAAATTACTCCAAGCTAGTTAATATAAGGAAATAGCAACATGTCCCATGACCACATGCTATTCTCGAATATTTACACACTCGTAATTAGTTCCTATTCAAAACAGAGAAAATCATAGAAGGAGCATTGCCACGGTTTTCTATCGGACGAGTCCAAGAATTAACCATCGAAGTAAAAGTAAGGGTTCATAGTCCTTGATTTTACTAAGACGTTTAATTAGATTTCTCATACGAATGAGAAAAGGTTTATAAAATATATACTAGTAGATTTGAAGAAGGTTCATAAAACGATTTCATAAATTAGCTTCGTATGATGAAGTAAGATTGGAAACCATTTTAGTACAAGAATTTGATACCTACTAAATAACATAAAACCTCTTTATATAATTTCAAAGTGGCAATAAACAATAGTATGATTGACGAGGCAAATCGATCAAGGGGATTCACGTCACAATGACGTGAATTCAAATCATAAATCATCAAATATAAATTCGATAAATTGAATATACATATAGCTTGTTAGTGAATCCAATGATGTTAAGAAACGATTAGAAATCATCCTGGAGCGACAGGAGACAAAAACACAAAATCATATGCCGCAGATCAAATAGCGATCACCAAGGTGATCGCTAATGCGTAATTCACATTACAACAACATACAGTAAATCAAAGGGATAATGGTTTTAATTTCGATCAACGAATGAATCAAAATCCCAAACTAGCACCCGAAGGTTTTAAACTATATCGTAATAGACTCGACGGATATCGAGTCGATAATTCACGTTTTAGAGTCGTGAATCATAATCGAACTAATATCGAGGGTCAAAGCTGAATTAACAAGTAGATATATTCAAATTACTCCAAAATTAGATTCATTTCGAAGCTCTTGTCGATACGGTTCCAACACATCTTGTTTCGCTGAATTCCGAGTTCGTATGAAAAAGTTATGATCGTTTAAAGTGGATAATTATTTCACCCTTTGTTTTTCACTGTTCGGTTATTTACATTGGATGTTTTCCTCCACCAAAAATTCGCATTATTTCCAAATCACTCCAAATTAGTTTCATTGGAAATCTCTCGTCGAGACGGTTCCAACGCACCTGATTTCACTCAATTCCGAGTTCGTATGAAGAAGTTATGGCCGTTTAAAAATTGAACTTTTTTTTCCTGTTCGGCCATTAATGGCCGACCAGAAGGCATTCCCACGGCCATTAATGGCCGAACGGCGGTTAAACCCCCAATTTTTTTACATTTTCATCCCCATAATGATACCGGCTAATACCCGAAGGTCTATGATGTTATATACATGCAAATGAGGCGTCTATAACTCACCGAAGCAACTCATAACACCAAATTCACACGCACAAACATTCACACAAGAGATTTGCTATGATTCTTGATTATAAACTCCAAAACGATTAAATTATCCAACCAAAGCAATCAAATATGATATACATGAATTGTGAAGTCTTAGAACTTGCCGGTGCAACAACGGAGCTTCACAATATCACCCAATTAACTAGTAGCTTATGAATTAGATTGTGTGGACAATTCTAATCATAATTTTCAACTCAGTGAAACATAAACACATGAAATCGGCTAAGTTACACTAACCTAACAAATTCACAAGCACATGAAAACTCGTATTAACACTAAATTACACTTGTACAAGCCAATGGCTTGTGGCATAGATGTGAGTTCAAAAAGAACTCACCTTTGTTTGCTAGAAGATAGAAATCAAGCCAAAGCTTTGCAAAATCAACCTCTCATCAACAAGATGTAATAACCCGGAAAATCTGGGCCAGTTTGAAATTTTTATTTTGGCCATTTTAGCGAATTTTGTTTATTTAAAATGAATTATTTTAAATAATATCGACGAGAAATTTATTTTGAATATAATTCGACGTATATATTATACGCGTCGTCGTTAGAATATAAATAATTATATATAATTATAAATAGAATTGAAAATGGCGCGGTAGTTCGATAATTCGATTTCAAACTTCAATTGAATGTACCGGGTGCAAAACAATCCGGATTTTAGTGAAACCAAAAATAATAGAATCTAATAGTGAATATCTTTCCAACGAATCCGAAAAATCAAAAGTTCATAGCGGGAATCAAAAGATATGTCCAGTTGAAAATTCTGAATAGTCGCTATGGAATTCAGGCCCTTAAAAATGGACATTTTGCAAATGACCTCGGATTTCGACGAAACCAGTTTTGTTAGGTCCGTGATGTCGAATTATTGCTAGATTCCAAATTTCATAATTTTTCGAATCAATATGTGAGCGTGGCAAAAGAAAACGCGTTTGACCAGTTTCCGTTGATTTTAATCGACTGGAAAATGACCATTTATTTCAAACGGTCTCAGAATTCGACGAAATTAGTTTTGTTAGGACCGTATCGTCAATACGAAGCTAGGAAATATTTTTATGGAATTTATAGAGTTAGTATGTGACCCCGGTAATTTGAAATGTACGTTTAAAATTCAATATAATGATTTAAATGTAAATTCAACGGAAATCGATTGTAACAGCCGAATCGGCTTGCGATACATATCCCATTGTGTTCTGAATGGGGGTAAAACGCTATGGACGACAGGCGGTGGGTTCGATTCTGAAGTCGACAGGAAAAGTTACTTTATGAGAATATAAATTTAATAATTAAATAATATAAAAAAAAATATATATCTCCTCCCTCCTTAAATCACTCTGCCCCCCCCCCCCCCGTATCATTTCAGAAACGAAATAAAAAAAAATAAAAAAAAAGGGGGCGGAGGCGGAAACCGCCATCACCATCGCCGTCGCCTGGACCCTACGGCCTCGCCCTCCACCAGGAATTCCCCCCCCCTCCCCTCTCGCGCTCGGTCCTCTCTCCCTCCCTCTCCGTTGAAGCACGAACGGGATCTACCAGGCGCAACCGCGAGCTCGAAGACCGCTGCACCTCATCGCAGGCCCGCCACCACCACATCAGATCCGACACTCCCCACTCCCTCCGCTCCTCCAGCCTTCTCTTCCCCAATAGAAAACCCGACACCCTTAAACCCGTACCCCAAGCCGCCTCGACCCCACTGCACCACCTGCGTCACCCTGCCACCACCCTCAGCCCTTCCTCATGTCGAACCTGTGAGTTTTTTTATTTAATTTTATTTTCAGTTTTATTTAAAACATAATTTAAAAACTGATTCTAACATAATTTAAAAACTGATTCTGACATAATTTAAAAACTGATTCTGACATAATTTAAAAAAAGATTTGATTTTTGAGTTATAAAAAAGATTTGATTTTTGAGTTATAAAAAGATTTGATTTTTGAGTTATAAAAAGATTTGATTTTTGAGTTATAAAAAGATTTGATTTTTGAGTTATAAAAAGATTTGATTTTTGAGTTATAAAAAGATTTGATTTTTGAGTTATAAAAAGATTTGATTTTTGAGTTATAAAAAGATTTGATTTTTGAGATATAAAAGATTTGATTTTTTTTTTAAATGATTAGAGAATAAAGATAGGATTTTTATCTAAGAAAAAGTTCATATTTTTGTTTAGAAAAAGATCGTAGTTTTGATTTAGGAAAAAATTAGATTTTTGATTTAGAAAAGATTGGATTGTTATTTCTATAAAGACGAGATTTTTATTCAATTAAAAATATGATTTTTATATGTTGAACTTCGAATTAAAAATATGATTTTTATATGTTGAACTTCGAATTAAAAATATGATTTTTATATGTTGAACTTCGAATTAAAAATATGATTTTTATATGTTGAACTTCGAATTAAAAATATGATTTTTATATATTGAACTTCGAAATAAAAATTCGATTTTTATATATTGAATAGCAAAGTAAAAATTCGATTTTTACATATGTAGTGAATGCGGGCGAAAGCGGCGAAAAGGCGAGAACGAAGAAGATTTCTATCAATGAAGTGCCGTGGAGCTAGGATAGCTATAGGTGAGAATTTCTCACCTTTCAATTTATTTTTCTAGTTATATATATATATATACTAGGATGCAGACGGTGCTTAGTAGCACCCGACACAATCGTCCACAGACCATGGACTTGTTTGTTTGGTTGCATAGCTTAGTTATATGATTTGATTTGAATTTGGTTGTTTGGTGAATTTGATTGATGTGTGAATGGCGTGGGCCTTCACTAGACCGGGGATAAGGCTAGGCCTTGTCCCGTTTCTAGTATCGTGCCGTTATGCCGCCGAAATTTTCTAAAATATGTTAGAAAAATAAAAATATCATTTTATTTAAATAATGAACTTAATAGAAATGTTTTATCGTTAAAAATATAATTTTTAACGTGAATGTGAATAAATAAATATTCATTTACAAACCAAACGGTTTGTTTATGTACACCTATTTGAAGGACATTGATTGGGACGATAAAATTTTACACATCGCCCAACTGCACAAATAAAATCTGTGTTTGATTGTTTGAAACCCCATACGGGTGTTGGGATGAAATTTGAAGTTCACTCATCCTGATTGATTAAATATGTCGATCGATTGATTGACAGGCTGTTATAAGCGTTAGATATCTATATTTGATTCTTATACAGTGTAGTGCACTTTGGTTGATGGTTGATTATTTTTCAATGCTATTATACATGTGTTGTATGAAAATCCATATAATTAACTTTATATGGTAATTGATTGGGCCTCATTCCAGTTTTAAAATAGAAATATTTGAAATAGAAATATTCGAAATGGAATATTTGAAAATATCAATATATGAAGCCGTGTTGATTAGATTGACGCCATTTTGACGTGAACGATATTTATATCGATTTTATTCATTTTAAAATGAATATTAAAAAGTAATTTTGAAATCGAATATTTCGAAATGAATTGAATTGAAAACGATTTCGAAATGAATTGAATTGAAAACAATTTCGAAATGAATTGAATTGAAAACGATTTCGAAATGAATTGAATTGAAAACGATTTCGAAATGAATTGAATTGAAAACGATTTCGAAATGAATTGAATTGAAAACGATTTCGAAATGAATTGAATTGAAAACGATTTCGAAATGAATTGAATTGAAAACGATTTCGAAATGAATTGAATTGAAAACGATTTCGAAATGAATTGAATTGAAAACGATTTCGAAATGAATTGAATTGAAAACGATTTCGAAATGAATTGAATTGAAAACGATTTCGAACTGAATTGAAGTGAAAACGATTTCGAAATGAATTGAATTGAAAACGATTTCGAAACGAATTGAATTGAAAATGAATTGAAATGGAAGTTGAAATTGTTTTTGAGGCGAATTTAAAACTATTTATATAATTCGTTTTAAATAGAAATCGACGAAATATATATTATATATATAATATAATGGCCTGAATAGAACGCGCCGCGCCGCGGCAGTTCGTAAATTTCGACCATTTATTTCAAACGGACATTACGGGAGATCCGACCGTCGGATTCTCCTAAAACCGGAACCGTTGGGTTCGTATCGAAAAGAGCTTTCTAATGAATATTAGAAATTTGAAATCTAACGGTTGGATTTGGAATTATGTCCAAATCAAATTTGAAAAAGGTCGCTGTAAGTGCAGTTCGATGGCCATTGATGGAAATCGACTGTACGGGCCTTGATAAAATTATTAAAAATAGTAATAATTTGTGTAAAATCATAAGAAATGATTTAAAAAGGATTGGGATGAAAAACTCCATATTTGAAAGGATAAAAATAGATTTTTATCGAAATGAACTAGTTTTGAACTAGAATTATAATTCTATTTATTTTTAAATAAATAAATTGAATTTGAAAAGGGTTTTAAAAATAACCAGAATATCCAATGATTGCATTGGAGTGGATTTGAATCGAAATTGTCTTCGGAATATTTCGATGTTGGAATTCGTGATTATACAAATGTTGTTATGGAAATTTGAAAGATATATATATATATATCGTTATTTCCAATACGACATTTGTTAGTCGTAGAATTCGATATTGAATATAAGCCGATATATTTTCTATTCAGAGCCTTGTATTGAATATCGAATGTGATTTGGGTTTGTCGTGAGTGGTGTCTTCACTAACACTGTTCTTGAACCCAGTTGAGAAAAGATTAAATCTTTTTATTTAGATTTAATGAAGTGTACCAATTAAATAATATTTAATTGGAATTGAATTGATATTGATTTTTGGGTTTATCGTGAACAGTGTTTTAAATAACACTCGTTCTTTAACCCGATAATTAATGAATGTGACTTTGGGTTTATCGTGAAACGTGTTTTAAATGACACTGATTCTTTAACCCAGTTAACGATTAAAACTAAGTGGAGTTTTAATGAATCTTTAATTAGATTGAAAAAAATCGAAATGGAGTATCATCAGTTTTGCTCCAGGCGTTAGTTAAATCTTTAATTAGATTTGAACGCGAAATGGTAGTTGAATTTACCGATAACACCGTGGTGTTAGATATGAAGTATTACCAGTTTTACTTCATGGGATGAATAGGTTGGGATTGGGAAATTAAAATAAATGATTACTTCGGTAAGGTTCGCTAATCCCGACTAGTTTGAATTGAGATTCAAAAATAGAATAAAGAATAAATTCAAGGAATTTATCTTGGATAAAATTAATGGGAACCTTTCCCTATGAATGTGAAATTTAGAAACTAACTGTCGGTTAGCCAAGCAGAATGGTTTTCTGGATATTGATCTGATGTTGGTTTCGGCCTTCGGGGTTAATATTTGGGGAATTATTCTCTTGATTAATTTATGGTTAGTGACTAATGCATTGGAATGAGGCGTATGTTGTGTTTGTGTAACACTTTTATAATATATACGCGAGTTATTCGGAAAGACCGGGTTTATCCCATTTTGAATAACTGATACGACGATAAGTCGAAGATGAAGACGATGGTCGAAGACCGGAGGTCTTCACGTCGTTTGGGTGATAACTGATGATCTTGATTGGGCTGTACACCCAAGAAGATGGAAACAGTTAGTGATCGTCCAGACGTACTTGGAGATCGATGGATATGCGGGGTACTAGGTGCCTCCGATTTCGTTCAGACCCAGAACGAACTTGTAAATGGACTGTGTGTCTGACATTGGATTTTAGTCTGTGTGATTGATCTCTATTAAATATATATCTGTTTGGCGGCGGAGAATTTATTCTCTTGCTTAACGCCCTTCTCTGAGACGTACGGGCTCAGGGGTTATATATTGATGGATATCAAACGCATGGAGTGAATTGCCTGTGTGGCACGCCTAAGTGGCAATTGATCGAGGCTTCTGTTGAAAAGCAAAGTCTTGTGGTTGATGATCAAAGCACGGCCTTTGTGGCGTAGCTTTGTGTAACGTTTACTTCGCGAGTTTCACACCCGGTATGAACCAAAAACGGGAGACGGACCTCAGGGAGGGCATGTGTTTCCTTCTAGATAAAAAGTGGCGTCAGTGGTTTTACACGCCCTGACGAGTTTGACTTATGTGGTTGTTGCTATTGCGAGGCGCCTCGGATTGATCGGTCGTTCTCGAACCGATGGAGTCATTTAGTTGGCTCATTTACGCCCCAAAGGGCGGGGAAACGTAGTGTTCAGGCATTTTAATCCACATCGGTGGACCGGCCCTGTCGCTCCAAGGGTCACTCGAGCTCTGATCCTGAGACATGGGCTAGATTGTCTCGAATCGGTTGAGGACTATCTTTTGCCTCGGTTCATAGACGGAAATCCAATTTCCAAATACGTGACATTTGCGGTTTTATTTGTAGAGCCTAGTATGGCGACATAGTGGGATGGGGCGCTCATGCCGCCTATGATTGATACTTATGATTTGAAGTTGTTTTATACACTATGCACTTATAATAGTATCAAATGATTTGTTTTAAACGTATCAAGCATTCTTTGGCTGTTATAAGGGAAAACCCTATCCTCGGCTGCGTTGCATTGTGTGATGGGACCTGGGTCTTATAACAGCTTCATTTTTCTTTATTTAGCATTGCGCTGTTTTTTTATGCACTGGTATTCTTGGGAGGAAACCCGTTCCGTGTTATACGGCGTGGTCCCTTGATTTACCTATCTTTAAAATAAAGATTAATAACTGTTTTAGTTCTCACACCAGTCACATGACTGACCTGGAGTTTATTGTTTTAACCTAAACTCTGGGTGCCCCTATTTTGACACGGGCAGCTAGTAGTTTTGGTTTTGCAGATTTATATTCACAGGATCCTGGTTTACAGCTGGAACGATATCCGGAAAGCTTTATATCCGTATATCCCATTCTAGTTGTGTATTGTATTATTTTTCCGCTGCTATGTATTTAAATGTAATTTAAAATCTCTGATATCTCTGTGCAATATTTATTCATACTCTGTATATTCTTGTAATCTGATGCATTGTTGTAATAAACAGTGAAATGTTCTTTGGTATGCGTTCTGTTTTGTCCTGTTCTCAAACGATAGGGCATTTCGAACGGCCTGGATCGGTTTAGCGACTGGTTCAGACCGAGCGAAATTCCTTGCCGTCACAGTTGGTATCAGAGCTTTGGTTTACAAAGCAGAGAACAAGGCACATTAGAACTATACGAAAGAATTCATCAGATATTGGATTAGTAATATCCAATTAGAATGACTCGTTAGAGATAGGATCAGTAGTATCCTAGAACGGGTGTGAAGAGTATATTTTTCAAATGAAAACAAATTTTGTTTTGAAAATTTAAATCAATTATTCGTATTTGATTATTTATTTTATATTGATTAGGACAATCCAAAATATAAAGATTTTTGCGTATGCGCCTAGCTAGCGTGTATTCGAAGTTTTGATATATTGGATAGATATAGAATTACACTCTAATCGCCCGGAGATGATTTTGAAGATGGAGCTCCATCATTAGAATTTATATTCGAGTGACGAACGTGTAATATCTATATACTTCCTATTGACTGGTGTGAGAACCAAAATTAGATAGGGCTTATTGTTGTGGATTGGCATCAAAAACATGATTTTTGTATATGTATCAAAATATATGGATTTGAAACTCTAATTCACTAATTGATTGATGTTTGTGTTGTTTGTTTATTTGTTTGCAAATTTATAGCCATTATGCCTAATTGAATCAAATATTAAATTATATTGAAATTTGGTCGCATCTGCTTGCATATACATGTATATCATTGAACATGTCATAGCAAGGAGGCTAGAGCCGAAGAATAAAATTTGTTTGCCCGACAAATAGGTACATGTTTAATACATAATTTACTGTTTTGTTTGGGTGATGATGATTTTGTGAGCCTATTGGCTAGCCGCTTGGCTTTTTCTTTTTCTTTTTGAGATCTGAAGGACCGGGGAAGCTATTTGAAATTCCCCGATGCTCCCGGTGCAGGGGAGGTTATGGCGAAATTTTTCAAAAATTTAGGGTGTTAGCCAAATTTTTGAAATTTTGAAAATTCTCAGAAACTGAAAAGTTGGAGAATGGAAGCCAGATCGAACGTAGAGCTGATTAATCAAACCACTTTGGACTTTGTTCCTTTTCGGGGACGAAAAGTTTTAAGTGGGGGAGATTGTAATAACCCGGAAAATCTGGGCCAGTTTGAAATTTTTATTTTGGCCATTTTAGCGAATTTTGTTTATTTAAAATGAATTATTTTAAATAATATCGACGAGAAATTTATTTTGAATATAATTCGACGTATATATTATACGCGTCGTCGTTAGAATATAAATAATTATATATAATTATAAATAGAATTGAAAATGGCGCGGTAGTTCGATAATTCGATTTCAAACTTCAATTGAATGTACCGGGTGCAAAACAATCCGGATTTTAGTGAAACCAAAAATAATGGAATCTAATAGTGAATATCTTTCCAACGAATCCGAAAAATCAAAAGTTCGTAGCGGGAATCAAAAGATATGTCCAGTTGAAAATTCTGAATAGTCGCTATGGAATTCAGGCCCTTAAAAATGGACATTTTGCAAATGACCTCGGATTTCGACGAAACCAGTTTTGTTAGGTCCGTGATGTCGAATTATTGCTAGATTCCAAATTTCATAATTTTTCAAATCAATATGTGAGCGTGGCAAAAGAAAACGCGTTTGACCAGTATCCGTTGATTTTAATCGACTGGAAAATGACCATTTATTTCAAACGGTCTCAGAATTCGACGAAATTAGTTTTGTTAGGACCGTATCGTCAATACGAAGCTAGGAAATATTTTTATGGAATTTATAGAGTTAGTATGTGACCCCGGTAATTTGAAATGTACGTTTAAAATTCAATATAATGATTTAAATGTAAATTCAACGGAAATCGATTGTAACAGCCGAATCGGCTTGCGATACATATCCCATTGTGTTCTGAATGGGGGTAAAACGCTATGGACGACAGGCGGTGGGTTCGATTCTGAAGTCGACAGGAAAAGTTACTTTATGAGAATATAAATTTAATAATTAAATAATAATAAAAAAAAATATATATCTCCTCCCTCCTTAAATCACTCTGGCCCCCCCCCCCGTATCATTTCAGAAACGAAATAAAATAAAAATAAAAAAAAGGGGGCGGAGGCGGAAACCGCCATCACCATCGCCGTCGCCTGGACCCTACGGCCTCGCCCTCCACCAGGAATTCCCCCCCATCCCCTCTTGCGCTCGGTCCTCTCTCCCTCCCTCTCCGTTGAAGCACGAACGGGATCTACCAGGCGCAACCGCGAGCTCGAAGACCGCTGCACCTCATCGCAGGCCCGCTACCGCCACATCAGATCCGACACTCCCCACTCCCTCCGCTCCTCCAGCCTTCTCTTCCCCAATAGAAAACCCGACACCCTTAAACCCGTACCCCAAGCCGCCTCGACCCCACTGCACCACCTGCGTCACCCTGCTACCACCCTCAGCCCTTCCTCATGTCGAACCTGTGAGTTTTTTTATTTAATTTTATTTTCAGTTTTATTTAAAACATAATTTAAAAACTGATTCTAACATAATTTAAAAACTGATTCTGACATAATTTAAAAACTGATTCTGACATAATTTAAAAAAAGATTTGATTTTTGAGTTATAAAAAAGATTTGATTTTTGAGTTATAAAAAGATTTGATTTTTGAGTTATAAAAAGATTTGATTTTTGAGTTATAAAAAGATTTGATTTTTGAGTTATAAAAAGATTTGATTTTTGAGTTATAAAAAGATTTGATTTTTGAGTTATAAAAAGATTTGATTTTTGAGTTATAAAAAGATTTGATTTTTGAGATATAAAAGATTTGATTTTTTTTAAAATGATTAGAGAATAAAGATAGGATTTTTATCTAAGAAAAAGTTCATATTTTTGTTTAGAAAAAGATCGTAGTTTTGATTTAGGAAAAAATTAGATTTTTGATTTAGAAAAGATTGGATTGTTATTTCTATAAAGACGAGATTTTTATTCAATTAAAAATATGATTTTTATATGTTGAACTTCGAATTAAAAATATGATTTTTATATGTTGAACTTCGAATTAAAAATATGATTTTTATATGTTGAACTTCGAATTAAAAATATGATTTTTATATGTTGAACTTCGAATTAAAAATATGATTTTTATATATTGAACTTCGAAATAAAAATTCGATTTTTATATATTGAATAGCAAAGTAAAAATTCGATTTTTACATATGTAGTGAATGCGGGCGAAAGCGGCGAAAAGGCGAGAACGAAGAAGATTTC
The DNA here is from genome assembly GCA_030737875.1 of Allium sativum. Classification (NCBI taxonomy): domain Eukaryota; kingdom Viridiplantae; phylum Streptophyta; class Magnoliopsida; order Asparagales; family Amaryllidaceae; genus Allium; species Allium sativum. Next base: position 779,154,954 of record CM060926.1, read on the forward strand.
TATCAATGAAGTGCCGTGGAGCTAGGATAGCTATAGGTGAGAATTTCTCACCTTTCAATTTATTTTTCTAGTTATATATATATATATACTAGGATGCAGACGGTGCTTAGTAGCACCCGACACAATCGTCCACAGACCATGGACTTGTTTGTTTGGTTGCATAGCTTAGTTATATGATTTGATTTGAATTTGGTTGTTTGGTGAATTTGATTGATGTGTGAATGGCGTGGGCCTTCACTAGACCGGGGATAAGGCTAGGCCTTGTCCCGTTTCTAGTATCGTGCCGTTATGCCGCCGAAATTTTCTAAAATATGTTAGAAAAATAAAAATATCATTTTATTTAAATAATGAACTTAATAGAAATGTTTTATCGTTAAAAATATAATTTTTAACGTGAATGTGAATAAATAAATATTCATTTACAAACCAGACGGTTTGTTTATGTACACCTATTTGAAGGACATTGATTGGGACGATAAAATTTTACACATCGCCCAACTGCACAAATAAAATCTGTGTTTGATTGTTTGAAACCCCACACGGGTGTTGGGATGAAATTTGAAGTTCACTCATCCTGATTGATTAAATATGTCGATCGATTGATTGACAGGCTGTTATAAGCGTTAGATATCTATATTTGATGCTTATACAGTGTAGTGCACTTTGGTTGATGGTTGATTATTTTTCAATGCTATTATACATGTGTTGTATGAAAATCCATATAATTAACTTTATATGGTAATTGATTGGGCCTCATTCCAGTTTTAAAATAGAAATATTTGAAATAGAAATATTCGAAATGGAATATTTGAAAATATCAATATATGAAGCCGTGTTGATTAGATTGACGCCATTTTGACGTGAACGATATTTATATCGATTTTATTCATTTTAAAATGAATATTAAAAAGTAATTTTGAAATCGAATATTTCGAAATGAATTGAATTGAAAACGATTTCAAAATGAATTGAATTGAAAACGATTTCGAAATGAATTGAATTGAAAACGATTTCGAAATGAATTGAATTGAAAACGATTTCGAAATGAAATGAATTGAGAACGATTTCGAAATGAATTGAATTGAAAACGATTTCGAAATGAATTGAATTGAAAACGATTTCGAAATGAATTGAATTGAAAACGATTTCGAAATGAATTGAATTGAAAACGATTTCGAAATGAATTGAATTGAAAACGATTTCGAAATGAATTGAATTGAAAACGATTTCGAAATGAATTGAATTGAAAACGATTTCGAAATGAATTGAATTGAAAATGATTTCGAAATGAATTGAATTGAAAACGATTTCGAAACGAATTGAATTGAAAATGAATTGAAATGGAAGTTGAAATTGTTTTTGAGGCGAATTTAAAACTATTTATATAATTCGTTTTAAATAGAAATCGACGAAATATATATTATATATATTATATATATAATATAATGGCCTGAATAGAACGCGCCGCGCCGCGGCAGTTCGTAAATTTCGACCATTTATTTCAAACGGACATTACGGGAGATCCGACCGTCGGATTCTCCTAAAACCGGAACCGTTGGGTTCGTATCGAAAAGAGCTTTCTAATGAATATTAGAAATTTGAAATCTAACGGTTGGATTTGGAATTATGTCCAAATCAAATTTGAAAAAGGTCGCTGTAAGTGCAGTTCGATGGCCATTGATGGAAATCGACTGTACGGGCCTTGATAAAATTATTAAAAATAGTAATAATTTGTGTAAAATCATAAGAAATGATTTAAAAAGGATTGGGATGAAAAACTCCATATTTGAAAGGATAAAAATAGATTTTTATCGAAATGAACTAGTTTTGAACTAGAATTATAATTCTATTTATTTTTAAATAAATAAATTGAATTTGAAAAGGGTTTTAAAAATAACCAGAATATCCAATGATTGCATTGGAGTGGATTTGAATCGAAATTGTCTTCGGAATATTTCGATGTTGGAATTCGTGATTATACAAATGTTGTTATGGAAATTTGAAAGATATATATATATATATCGTTATTTCCAATACGACATTTGTTAGTCGTAGAATTCGATATTGAATATAAGCCGATATATTTTCTATTCAGAGCCTTGTATTGAATATCGAATGTGATTTGGGTTTGTCGTGAGTGGTGTCTTCACTAACACTGTTCTTGAACCCAGTTGAGAAAAGATTAAATCTTTTTATTTAGATTTAATGAAGTGTACCAATTAAATAATATTTAATTGGAATTGAATTGATATTGATTTTTGGGTTTATCGTGAACAGTGTTTTAAATAACACTCGTTCTTTAACCCGATAATTAATGAATGTGACTTTGGGTTTATCGTGAACCGTGTTTTAAATGACACTGATTCTTTAACCCAGTTAACGATTAAAACTAAGTGGAGTTTTAATGAATCTTTAATTAGATTGAAAAAAATCGAAATGGAGTATCATCAGTTTTGCTCCAGGCGTTAGTTAAATCTTTAATTAGATTTGAACGCGAAATGGTAGTTGAATTTACCGATAACACCGTGGTGTTAGATATGAAGTATTACCAGTTTTACTTCATGGGATGAATAGGTTGGGATTGGGAAATTAAAATAAATGATTACTTCGGTAAGGTTCGCTAATCCCGACTAGTTTGAATTGAGATTCAAAAATAGAATAAAGAATAAATTCAAGGAATTTATCTTGGATAAAATTAATGGGAACCTTTCCCTATGAATGTGAAATTTAGAAACTAACTGTCGGTTAGCCAAGCAGAATGGTTTTCTGGATATTGATCTGATGTTGGTTTCGGCCTTCGGGGTTAATATTTGGGGAATTATTCTCTTGATTAATTTATGGTTAGTGACTAATGCATTGGAATGAGGCGTATGTTGTGTTTGTGTAACACTTTTATAATATATACGCGAGTTATTCGGAAAGACCGGGTTTATCCCATTTTGAATAACTGATACGACGATAAGTCGAAGATGAAGACGATGGTCGAAGACCGGAGGTCTTCACGTCGTTTGGGTGATAACTGATGATCTTGATTGGGCTGTACACCCAAGAAGATGGAAACAGTTAGTGATCGTCCAGACGTACTTGGAGATCGATGGATATGCGGGGTACTAGGTGCCTCCGATTTCGTTCAGACCCAGAACGAACTTGTAAATGGACTGTGTGTCTGACATTGGATTTTAGTCTGTGTGATTGATCTCTATTAAATATATATCTGTTTGGCGGCGGAGAATTTATTCTCTTGCTTAACGCCCTTCTCTGAGACGTACGGGCTCAGGGGTTATATATTGATGGATATCAAACGCATGGAGTGAATTGCCTATGTGGCACGCCTAAGTGGCAATTGATCGAGGCTTCTGTTGAAAAGCAAAGTCTTGTGGTTGATGATCAAAGCACGGCCTTTGTGGCGTAGCTTTGTGTAACGTTTACTTCGCGAGTTTCACACCCGGTATGAACCAAAAACGGGAGACGGACCTCAGGGAGGGCATGCGTTTCCTTCTAGATAAAAAGTGGCGTCAGTGGTTTTACACGCCCTGACGAGTTTGACTTATGTGGTTGTTGCTATTGCGAGGCGCCTCAGATTGATCGGTCGTTCTCGAACCGATGGAGTCATTTAGTTGGCTCATTTACGCCCCAAAGGGCGGGGAAACGTAGTGTTCAGGCATTTTAATCCACATCGGTGGACCGGCCCTGTCGCTCCAAGGGTCACTCGAGCTCTGATCCTGAGACATGGGCTAGATTGTCTCGAATCGGTTGAGGACTATCTTTTGCCTCGGTTCATAGACGGAAATCCAATTTCCAAATACGTGACATTTGCGGTTTTATTTGTAGAGCCTAGTATGGCGACATAGTGGGATGGGGCGCTCATGCCGCCTATGATTGATACTTATGATTTGAAGTTGTTTTATACACTATGCACTTATAATAGTATCAAATGATTTGTTTTAAACGTATCAAGCATTCTTTGGCTGTTATAAGGGAAAACCCTATCCTCGGCTGCGTTGCATTGTGTGATGGGACCTGGGTCTTATAACAGCTTCATTTTTCTTTATTTAGCATTGCGCTGTTTTTTTATGCACTGGTATTCTTGGGAGGAAACCCGTTCCGTGTTATACGGCGTGGTCCCTTGATTTACCTATCTTTAAAATAAAGATTAATAACTGTTTTAGTTCTCACACCAGTCACATGACTGACCTGGAGTTTATTGTTTTAACCTAAACTCTGGGTGCCCCTATTTTGACACGGGCAGCTAGTAGTTTTGGTTTTGCAGATTTATATTCACAGGATCCTGGTTTACAGCTGGAACGATATCCGGAAAGCTTTATATCCGTATATCCCATTCTAGTTGTGTATTGTATTATTTTTCCGCTGCTATGTATTTAAATGTAATTTAAAATCTCTGATATCTCTGTGCAATATTTATTCATACTCTGTATATTCTTGTAATCTGATGCATTGTTGTAATAAACAGTGAAATGTTCTTTGGTATGCGTTCTGTTTTGTCCTGTTCTCAAACGATAGGGCGTTTCGAACGGCCTGGATCGGTTTAGCGACTGGTTCAGACCGAGCGAAATTCCTTGCCGTCACACAAGAGCTCAAGAATCTCCAACCTAAACACATATACATTAATCTCATACGAATTAGGTCATCGGAAACTTCAGAAATTGAAGAGAGAATAGGTTGGAGAAGATGGAGAGGAGCTTACCTAAGCTTTTCCTTGGATTTGCACTTGATTTCAACAAGAATTGGAGCTACAAGATTAAGCTAGGGCTTAAGGAATTTTAATTTCCCATTTCCCTCCCCCATTTCTATTTTCTTAAGTGAAGGGTTGAATGAATGAAGAGGAGGGAGCTATTGAGGGTTATATGATGAGCTAGGTTAGCTCAACCAAGTCCTAGCCAAAGTGTCAAAATTCCGAAGCTCGGAACATATCAATGCTTATAGTCAAAAAGGTCGTAAACGATGATCCGGACTCAATGGAAGTGGTCCCGAATCCTAATTTTATCGTTTGTGAAAAACGACATTTTGAGTGACACATAAGACATGACGATATATTTAAATAAAATATTTAAATCTAAAATCGTCGAATGAGCGGGTTGTTACAGACTTCCCCCCTTAAAAGAATTGAGTCCCCGCAATTCCTTTAGAATGAAGTAATAAGTAACAACCAAAAATAATATCATGGAGTGGTACCACAAGAACCGATAAGAAAAAAAAGATCACACCAATGGCTAGGTGAGATCCCAATTTCGTCTTGCAAGATCGTAAAAACCAGATTTCAATCTCGAATTCCATTACCCATGAAGGTAGTCATCACAAATGGATAAAATAATTCCAGAAAAATTCATAAGCGCTATGAATTCAAATAGACTCGCCTTTCTTCGTATGATTCTCAAGGGAATGAGAATCAATAGAATGCACAAAAACCAAGCGAATGTAATTTTGAATTTCAAGAAGAAACGGGACTGCGTCCTACAGACGCGAGATATCAATAGTAGATATTTCTCTTAGGATATGAAATGAGAATTTACGATGGTTGACTAATCCATCCCCAAACTCAATCACGACGATGTAGCGAACATCGAACCTGAGCGCTTTAGTATTGCGACAAGGTGGCTGACACCACCAAAAGCACAACATAGAGATTCCAACGAATTTAGCTAAGGAGAGCAATTCTCGAAGGAATAATCAATTTTAATATCAATGATTCAAGGTTGGTAACAGAACACCAACGAGCTAGAAATTGCTAAACAAATATTGGTAACAGAATACCAATAAACTATAAGTCGATAAAAAATATTGGTAACGGAATTACAATGAACTATTCGGGGAAATCGATTTCTAACCAGGTACTAAATCTCATTTAGTAACCATAAAGATGAATCATTAGGAATTATACGAAATTCCCAATATTCAAAAACTTGAGTATCGATTTTAGAAAACCAGAAACATCGAGAAAATGATGGATAAGTAGTGCACAACTTACCACTTCGGAACAACATGATTTAAGATAATTTTCTGCTAAAAATCTCAAATCACAAAAACGTCAGCAATTAATCAAAGAAGCAATAGACAATTTCTATAACAAGATGAGATTAAACCAAAGAGGTCGTAATCCCCAAAAATTTGATTGATAAGGGTTAACAAACGTGCGGAGACAATTGTCGACCCAAATGATTCAAACAAACGAGGGTGAATACCAAAAGAGCTCATCCTTTCGATATTCATTTCTAAGGACAACACAAGGCTAAGTCCATAAGTAAATTGACTATAGCACTTCAGGATGATCGACTAGATCATAGATTCGAAGTAAGGAATTATTGAGTTTGTCGTGGATCGCAAAAACTCAAATTTCCCTCCCTCTACGGGAATAATGCGAGATTCCCAATCATTAAGAATTTCTGTGAATCAAAGAACTGAAATCCAGAAATTAGAGACATAAATAAACAACTCCAGTAATAAGAGTCATCGGTTATTTATTTACTCAAAGAAAAGATTCAAGATAATTTCTAATTAAAAATCTTGAACCATTCAAATTCATGGAATTGCTCTAAGGAAATCTAGAAATAAATTGTCTAGAAAAATAACAAACGATTACAAAAAATCACAAAAATCTAATATATTATTATTTTGATTAACTTATTAGGAGAATTTTAATTTCAGGAATCATTTCGAATGTTGGATTGTCACATAATGGTGTGTAGGAATTCCGAACTACAACATGGTGTCCCATATCTCGTTCGAGATCCTTAACGCACTCGATGGACAAGTTAACACAAGAAAGTCCTCACAATTTCTAACGTTGATGCAAATCTCGTGAAAATATAAAAATTCAATAAATCATTCGGGATGGCATAAAGGATATAAAATTCCTTTATCAACTTACGAATAAAACACAAACGATATCTTTTGATAACGAAGAACACGATCAACATATATCAAAAGAACATAAATAAAATAATCTCTAAACAAGGTAATGACATTAAGGAATTAACGACATGTACCTTGAATCAAGAAGAGGGATCACAAGAAGCGGGATGCTTTCCCTCGTTCTTGATCTCGAGTTTGGAACGCAACGATGCATTTGTTGAGTTAATTTAGCACAAATGCTTGGTGACTCACACCGGCACAATGAGGTAACAAATGAGTTGTTTTAGCCCGAAGGCTTGGTGATCACACACCGAACTAGAACTGTATAGCTGACAACAAGGGAGTAGATTTAGTCACAAAGACATGGTATCTCCGTACCGACCGACAAGCGATCAATAGACCATGCTAGGTACGTAACGATGTACGAAACAATCTTAACCAGAAATCAAGAAATGTCAGGATCAAAGACGCTTACAACGTGTGTAAGGACACACGGGCAAGATATCCAATGATCAATTAACTACAAGGATATTAAACAGACATCGATTAGCAAATCGAGTCATAGAATGAAACAGAAGCACCACTGGAGCACACAGGCACTAGATGGACTATAGAAATCAACCCGAAGGAGAACAAGTCGGTAACTATTCTAAAGGACTAAAATAGACCACTCGAGACATAATCACCCCTCCACTAGGAGGTACACTGGGTGAACTGGCACTTGCACGGCTGCGATCAACCATTCCGCTTCTTTAAGGAAAAAGGAGGAGGAAAAAGTTAGTCTCAAGTTGAATTCAAACGATGCGAATTCAATCAAAATGGAATCGTATTGGAAGATAAGCTGTGACGGGTCTTATGACTCTAACTAAAACCCTAAAGCACGATTCCCGAGAGAGGCTTAAGACAATACCATTGTCATACTATCTTACACTGTTCCAGAAAGTTGGCTCTGATACCAACTGTAGCGCCTCGCCTCTATACCCACTATCTTCCAGTTCATTTCAGAGAAATGTCATAGACCATAACGGAGAATGAGGTTTGTGAAGGGCGGCCGATTGTATGATTACTCCATGTGAGGAATGCACATCGAATTGTGATACCGATTAAAATTTCGGCATGACCATTCGGCACATAGGGAAACTACACAACGGCTATATGCAATCCGGAAAGCAGAATAAAATAGACAACAACAATAATATAAGTATGGCATATCTCAAAGCCAGACACAGAATAATCATATCACAAAGGCGGAATAGATATGAATAAACCAAGGATGTGTAAACAAGATAGTAGTCCACAAAGATCCACTAATACATGTACCATGATCTAAATAAAAGAATATGTACATAACGATAGATAATGTCATAGGTACAAAAGTATATAAAACTGCGGAGATAGAGTAGTAAGCTGGAAAGGGAAGATCAATCCTGCGAAGAGACCCAAATGAGCACCTAAAACGACTCGGCCTGGCCCGAGTATTATTTATAAGAAAATAAACAATAAACGGATCAGTCTAGCTATACTCATCAAATAAACTGAGATAAAAAGAGATGGAACACAGGATGACATGATTCTAGTAATAATATCTAGTCATAAACAAATATGAAACATGGCATGTCAACAAAATTAGGAAATGACAATGGAAAGTCAACACACAAATATCTCTAAATAATCTCCTAGCTAATGTAGAATGCAACATTCAAACAATAGCACACAACAGGAAATGACAGAGGAATGCCAAATATAAATCAAATTGATGTGCATCGCATCAAAGTAAACGTAAATAAAATTGACGCGCATTTCATCAAAGTAAACATAAATCAATTTGACGCGCATCACATCAAAGTAAACATAAATCAAATTGACGTGCATCGCATCAAAGTAAACATAAATCAAATTGATGCGCATTGCATCAAAGTAATCAAGAATCAGAAATCATTTATCAAATTGGCGCGTAATGCATCAAAATGGTCAAATTAAAGCACAATGCATCAAAGTAGTGAGATATGATCTCTAGGTAACGAACCCATTGTTTGAGCCGAATCTCCCCACGAAGCCGGGTCGTGACCCCGGAAGAGAGAAAACACATAAATAGTGAAATCTCTAAAAAACATCATAAATCATAGAAAGTTGGACCGAAGTCCCATAGGTGAAATCCAAGAATCGTAAATCTCACTCGGGCGATCGAGGATCACAAAACATAAGTCATGGAGGCGGATACCAACGATCCGGGTGAGTATGAATTACACCGAGATAGTTAATATAAGAAAATAGCTAAATGTCCCATAACCACACGCTATTCTTGAATATTTACGAACCCGTTGTTAGTTCATTCTCAAAACATCAAGGATAATCATAAAATGGATCAAATCGATCTAGGGGAATAGAAATTACTCCAAACTAGTTAATATAAGGAAATAGCAACATGTCCAATAACCACATGCTATTCTCGAATATTTACACATTCGTAAGTGGTTCCTATTCAGAACAGAGAAAATCATAGAAGGAGCATTGCCACGGTTTTTGATCGGACGAGTCCAAAAATTAACCATCGAAGCAAAAGCAAGGGTTCTTAGTCCTTGATTTTACTAAGACGCTTAATTAGATTTCTCATACGAATGAGAAAGGTTTATAAAATATATACTAGTAGATTTGAAGAAGGTTCATAAAACAATTTCATAAATTAGCTGCGTATGATGAAGTAAGATTGGAAACTATTTTAGTACAAGAATTTGATATCTACTAAATAACTTAAAACCTCTTTATATAATTTCAAAGTGGCAATAAACAATAGTACGATTGCCGAGGCAAATCGATCAAGGGGATTCACGTCACAATGACGCGAATTCAAATCATAAATCATCAAATATAAATTCGATAAATTGAATATACATATAGCTTGTTAGTGAATCTAATGATGTTAAGAAACGATTAGAAATCACCCTGGAGCGACAGGAGACAAAAACACAAAATCATATGCCGCAGATCAAAGAGCGATCACCAAGGTGATCGCTAATGCGTAATTCAGATTACAACAACATATAGTAAATCAAAGGGATTACGGTTTTAATTTCGATCAACGAATGAATCAAAATCCCAAACTAGAACCTGAAGGTTTTAAACTATATCGGAATAGACTCGAAGGATATCGAGTCGATAATTCACGTTTTAGAGTCGTGAATCATAATCGAACTAATATCGAGGGTCAAAGATGAATTAACAAGTAAATAGATTCAAATTACTCCAAAATTAGTTTCATTTTGAAGCTCTCGTCGATACGGTTCCAACGCATCTTGTTTCGCTGAATTCCAAGTTCGTATGAAAAAGTTATGATCGTTTTAAAGTGGATAATTATTTCACCCTTTGTTTTTCACTGTTCGATTATTTAATTGGATGTTTTCCTCCCCCAAAAATTCCCATTATCTCCAAATCGCTCCAAATTTGTTTCACTGGAAAGCACTCGTCGATACGGTTCCAAGCATCTAATTTCGCTCAATTCCGAGTTAGTATGAAGAAGTTATGGCCGTTTAAAGATTGAACTTTTTTTCTGTTCGGCTATTAATGGCCGACCAGATGGCATTCCCACGGCCATTAAAGGCCGAACGGCTGTTAAACCCCCAATTTTTTTACAATTTCATCCCCATAATGATACCGGCTAATACCCGAGGGTCTATGATGTTATATACATGCAAATGAGGCGTCTATAACTCACCGAAGCAACTCATAACACCAAATTCACATGCACAAACATTCACACAAGAGATTTGCAATGATTCTTGATTATAAACCCCAAAACGATTAAATTATCCAACCATAGCAATCAAATGTGATATAAGTGAATTGTGAAGTCTTTGAGCTTGCCGGTGTGAAAACGGAGCTTCACAATATCACCCAATCAACTAGTAGCTTATGAATTAGATTGTGTGGACAATTCTAATCATAATTTTCAACTCAATGAAACATAAACACATGAAATCGGCTAAGTTACACTTACCTAACCAATTCACAAGAACATGAAAACTCGTATGAACACTAAATTACACTTGTACAAGCCAATGGCTTGTGGCAAAGATGTGAGTTCAAAAAGAACTCACCTTTGTTTGCTAGAAGATAGAAATCAAGCCAAAGCTTTGCAAAATCAACCTCTCATCAACAAGAGCTCAAGAATCTCCATCCTAAACACATATACATTAATCTCCTACGAATTAGTTCATCGGAAACTTCAGAAATTAAAGAGAGAATAGGTTGGAGAAGATGGAGAGGAGCTTACCTAAGCTTTTCCTTGGATTTGCACTTGATTTCAACAAGAATTGGAGCTACAAGATTAAGCTAGGGCTTAGGGAATTTTAATTTCCCATTTCCCTCCCCCATTTCTATTTTCTTAAGTGAAGGGTTGAATGAATGAAGAGGAGGGAGCTATTGAGGGTTATATGATGAGCTAGGTTAGCTCAACCAAGTCCTAGCCAAAGTGTCAAAATTCTGAAGTTCGGAACATATCGATGCTTATAGTCAAAATGGTCGTAAACAATGATTCGGATTCAATGGAAGTGGTCCCGAATCCTATTTTTATCGTTTGTGAAAAACGACATTTTGAGCGACACATAAGATACTACGATATATTTAAATAAAATATTTAAATCTAAAATCGTCGAATGAGCGGGTTGTTACATATACGAGAGCGCGTATATGTTAATTAATGTAAAAACTGTTTTATACTGTGTTGGCTAGTCTGTTAAGTGCCTTAGGAATTCTGATCGAATCGTGAGACGCCATGAAGGTGATAGGAAATTCTAAACACTTGAACAGAGAAATTCGACACAGTATTGTTTAAAATGGGTAAATGAAATAATTTTGCTCAAAATTCTATTTTGATATAGAAAGAATAATTTTCTGAAATTATTATGATATATATGGATGAGTTGATTTTTATTATAATCAAATGAGATTATAAAATTGAAATGGTTAATTATAACCATATATAATTTGTATAAGAATGAAATATACAAATGGGATGAATTAAAATTGTATTCAAACCAAAATTAAGAATTTAAAATCCTGGGAAGTTGGAAAATATTTTCTGAAGAATATTGGAATAATATAGCCCTGTGTTTGAAGGATTTTTTATAAAAACAAACTTTTAATGGATTTTAAAAGTAATAAAGCACTGAACTCATTTCAGTGGCTGAAAATAATTCTGATGATAACTGCAGCATCATCAATGTTCATTTTTTGTAAGTGATGGATTGCTACCTTAGAAAAGTTTTTGTTGGAAATTTGTTTGGAAGAAAACAAGTTGGTATGAAAATTTAAATGTATTGAATTTGAGATGGAAATAAATATGTGTATGTATTTATATGATTTCTAAAGGATTTTAAATGAAAACTTGGGGATTTTAATTCTGGAATTTAAATTTAACTTAAGCAAGTTAAAATGGATCGAAGTGAATTGATTAAAACCAATTTGAATGCATATGAATTGAATATGAATTGGATGTGAAAATATTAATTGTAGATCATTCAGACTAAAAGAATGTAAACATATATGGGGTGCCATATGAATGAAAAACCAAATGTTTTGGTGAAATAAAATTTGTAGAAGTGTGAAATATTGAGTTTCAAAATAAGTGGGTTTTTGAAAAGTTAATGGGTCCGAAGCATTTTTCCTACCTTAGTAATTTCGGGGACGAAATTCTTTTAAGGGGGGAAGAATGTAATGACCCGGATTTTTTAAACAGTTCGTTTTAAATATTTAATATGTTTTAAATATTTAATTGATTATATAAGTGAATTTTTATATTAAGTTATCGATTTAATAATCTATTTCAATTTAATATCGAATATATTAAATTATCGGAATACTAAAAACAATAAATAATTGGATTCAAAGTGTTGACCTTCTTTTTAGTCAAAGCAGTCACACATGAAATCTCTGGTCAACAATATGCTCCAGTATTGGAAGCATCGTCAGAAGACAGGCAGCGATTTGGTCGAAATCGCATCACAAACAAAGAACGGCCCGAAACTCCTATCAGACTATCTGTTTTGGGCCTGAAAACATCGATTACGGAGCTGAGCTTTGTAACTCTTGTAGATCTCTGAATTAGCTTCAGTTTGAGCTTTGGTTTGGCTCAATCGGACTTACGGTTTGAAAGTTACGCTCATTTCCGTGAACGCGTGCAAAACCGGAAACTTGGAATCTGGAATTGGCATAACCCATTCGGATCGGAGCACAGAAGACCCGACCCGCCTGAAGTATTTTACACTGAAGTGCTTCCAGTCTTCGGATCGAAGACATCACTTCGGTTCGGATCGGCTAAAGGGAGACTCGACCCGCACACAGCTCCTTCTACTCGTCAAGCACGTTTGGCTTTGGACACTCCGGTTCGGATCGGATGGAGAATCGAACCAACCCCCTTCGACCTGCTGCTGCACTTCAGAATTGACCTATTCTTGTGGCACCATTTCCTCCTACTTTCATGGATCACCTTCCACACGGCCTTACACGAATTGGAGAGGCTTTCTCCTATTTTCCCGCTTAGTCACCACGTTCTATCAAGGCGTTGGATTAGGGACACTTGTCATTCATCCAGATCTCCCTAGGGATTCTCTACGCCTATAAATACACCGCAACATGGACATTTGAAGGGATCTTTTTGGTTCTCACTGATCATGGCTTCTACCACTACTTCACGCAAGGTCATTGCTCAATAAGGAAGCCAAATTCCACATTATCACATGAGGATTTCGTGCATAATCTCCACTTTTCTCACTTCTTTTCATTGTAAACACGAGGACGTGTATAAACCGTAAGCAAACTGTATTGTAATAGCTTCTTAGGGTTTAAGAAACTATAAAGTGGACGTAAACTTGGTTTGAGCCGAACCACTATAAAAATCCCTTGTATCTCCTTTTATTTTACTGCTTTTCTATATTGATCTGTGATTGCGAGGTTTTCGCATTGAATTTGGGTGTTAGGCCCAGATTTCGGTCTAACATTTTGGCGCGCCAGGTGGGGGGCACACGACAACTTCAACTTTTGCTTGGGTTATTTGGCTATTGGATCAATGGTCAAACGAAAGAAAGACGGGACCTTCTCTCGTGCTGAGGACGTTGGCACTGAAGGCGCAGGGAACGAGGCGAGCCAGGAGGCTTCCTCTTATGGAAATCCATCAGCATACTTAACCAAAGACGAAATGGATGGCGTTCTCGCCGAATTGAAAATTCAAATGGCAAGGAAAGATGAGATCCTCCGCAAACAACAGGAGATGATCAACCAATTCTTCGCTTGGATGGAAGGAAGACCAAGAACCAATGCACAACTTGCTGGAAACGGCACGGAAATGGCTCCAGTAGGGATAACGAACCGGAACGGTTCGGATCCGATCTGAACCGAGGGCCAAACTCCGAATCCAACACAGATGGAAATGGGGGACATTCCCCACCAGGTCGGTTCGGACCCGATCCGAACAACAACCCTACATGAGCTTGGGGGCAGCATCCTTCCCTTTGGAAATCAAGGCTTCGCTCCGGTTCGACCAACATCTGCTCCGGTTCGGATGGACAACCAGGCACCAACTCCAGCTCAATGGCAACTGGAAACTGCTCGGAACAGAGGGCCAGAACCGGGTCGGATCGGAATATCTGACCCGAACCGTGCACATCACTATGAACTTCCTCACTTCTCCGAGCCACACAGGGGAGCACTTCCGAACCGAACCGAATGGCCTTCCAAGATCCCCGTACTTTTCCGAACTCCTCTGGACTTAACGCTGGGGGCATCAGCTCTGAACTTGTCAGCTTACAACAGCTCTTTGAAGGCGATCGGCTTGCCAACCTTATTGAACGCCTCTCGAGAGGCCGCACCTATCAAAATGACATGGATGATGTCAATCACAACCCATTCACTCAGGAAATCAGGAATTCCCGCAATCCACCAGATTTCAAACTTCCACAGCTGGAGCCATATAACGGCAGGACGGATCCTACCGTGCATCTCATGCGCTACAAACGACACATGGAAGTTCAATCGGCGTCAGAAAACGTCATGGAAAAGTGTTTTCCCCTCTTTCTGATTGACATAGCCGCTATGTGGATTCGGCAGCTAGAAACGGAATCGATCAGCAGTTGGAACATGTTGGTCGCACGCTTTATTGAACAATTTCGGGTTCACATCGCTCGGCCCAAGAACGTCATGTCACTTACTACAATCAAGTAGAGGCCCAGAGAAACTCTGCGCTCATTTTTGGAACGATTCAATATTGCAGTAGCATCAGTTGATCGACCTGAGCCATCTATGGTATTGATGGCGGCAGTATCTGGCGTTCTGGACAACTCGGAGTTCAAAAAATCCTTATACTAAGACCCCCCAAGGAACCTCAGCGAATTCTACCTTGAATCGGATAGGTTTCTGCGTGAAGAAGATGCAACGTCCGAAAAGAAAATTCTCGATGTCAACATGCTCAAAGACGGAGAACCGTCTGATTCTGGTAAAGGCAAAGGAAAAGCTGCCGTCAAGAATGAACGCAACACTCAGCCCCGGCAAGGGCCCAGATATGAAAAGTACACCAAACTCAATTCAACCTTGACTGACATTTACGTGAACACAAACAGTGACGTATCCTATCCAAAGCCTCCCAGGAGGGATCCATTGCAAAGAGAACGCAATTCTGGAAAATACTGCATATTTCATGATATGGACGGTCATGACACAAATGACTGTAGGCACTTGTGAGACTTGATTGAGGAACGGGTTAGACGTGGAGAGCTACCTGAGTATGTGAAACAACCTACAGCGCCTGCACCAGCGCTGCCACCACCTGCTCCCCGGAGAGGGAATGACCATGGAACGAGCTCCTGTGGGCTCATCATCAACTGATCTGGATTGGATCACTCTGTATTTTCAGCATTTCTTAGGATTTAAGATATGTCTCTTTGCTTTCTTTAGGTTTTCTGATTGGCTAAATCAGAGTACACACATTCGGGGTTAGGATTTAGCTCCAAAGCGTGCTCTGCACTCGATAACAAACCAATCAGGATTTGCTTTGGTTTTGTACTTTGAATTGAATAAGGAAGGACTTTCTGAGCATGGATTATGTTTGGCGATTTAAGTGTCATGTCAGATTTGTGGCAGGATTCTCAATCTCAATTAAAGTATGGCTTATACTTATCTCGGACCCCTGAGCATGGATTATGCCTAGGGACAGACTGTCTTGTCAGGTTTTGGCAAGCATAGCTCTATCCCGACATGAGTATGGATTGTACTCACTCGGATGCTTAAGTATGGATTATACTCCGGAACGACGAACGATCTTGTCAGGATTGGGCAAAGGAACTCAATAAAACTCGAGTATGGCTTATGCTCAGTTTGAACTTCCTGGTATGGCTTATACCCGGAAGGTTAGGTCCCTTGCCAGGTTTTGGTAGGATGATTCGAACGTCCCTTGAGTTTGGTTTATGCTCAAAAAAATGTCCAAGCATGGTTTATGATCGAAAATGTAATCGGTTTTGTCAGGATTTGACACAACTTTTTGCTCTCTTTTCTTTGCAGGTATGGATTATACTTGCAGCTAGCAGGCCCGGCGTGGCCTTGGATTATCCAGAACACATCTTCCTTCAACCAGCAAGATATGTTCTGGGGGGCAAAATGTTGACCTGCTTTTTAGTCAAAGTAGTCACACATGAAATCTCTGATCAACAATGCGCTCCAGTATTGGAAGCATCGTCAGAAGACAGGCAGCAATTTGGTCGAAATCGCATCACAAACAAAGAACGGCCCGAAACTTCTATCAGATGATCTTTCTTGGGCCTGCAAATAGCGATTACGGAGCTAAGCTTTGTAACTTTTGTAGATATCTGAATTAGCTTCAGTTTGAGCTTTGGTTTGGCTCAATCGGACTTACGGTTTGAAAGTTATGCCCGTTTCCGTGAACGCGTGCAGAACCGGAAACTTGGAATCTGGAATTGGCATAACCCATTCGGATTGGATATATGGATCAGATCGGAGCATAGAAGACCCGACCCGCCTGAAGTATTTTACACTGAAGTGCTTCCCGTCTTCGGATCGGAGACGTCACCTCAGTTCGGATCGGCTAAAGGGAGACCCGACCCGCACACAGCTCCTTCTACTCGTCAAGCACGTTTGGCTTTAGACACTCCGGTTCGGATCGAATGGAGAACCGAAACGACCCCCTTCGACTTGCTGCTGCACTTCAGAATTGACCTATTCTTGTGGCACCATTTCCTCCTACTTTCATGGATCACCTTCCACATGGCCTTACACGAATTGGAGAGGCTTTCTCCCATTTTCCCGCTTAGTCACCACGTTCTATCAAGGCGTTGGATTGGGGACACTTGTCATTCATCTGGATCTCCCTAGGGTTTCTCTATGCCTATAAATACACCGCAACATGGACATTTGAAGGGATCTTTTCGGTTCTCACTGATCATGTCTTCTACCACTACTTCACGCAAGGTCATTGCTCAATAAGGAAGCCAAATTCCACATTATCACACGAGGATTTCGTGCATAATCTCCACTTTTCTCACTTCTTTTCATTGTAAACACGAGGATTTAGTGTATAAACCGTAAGCAAACTGTATTGTAATAGCTTCTTAGGATTTACGAAAATATAAAGTGGACGTAGGCTTGGTTTGAGCCGAACCACTATAAAAATCCCGTGTGTCTCCTTTTATTTTACTGCTTTTCTATATTGATCTGTGATTGTGAGGTTTTCGCATTGGATTTGGGTGTTAGGCCCAGATTTCGGTCTAACACAAAGTTAGAAAAACTGAATTGAAAACAGTTCAGATGATCAATAAACTTTTGTTTGAATTAGAATAATAATAATAATTTATGATCGAAGAATTAATTGTTTTGAATTTAATTTATATCGATCTAAATTAATATTTTCCTCATATGATCGAACTGGACTTCGAAACCGGTCCCAATACGTTCAGAATGGTGGTATAACGTTAAAAACACTGGTTGTTTCACTCAAATAGGGGTCCAGAACCCTAAAATATATTGTTATAAAATTGAATAGATAAGATCAAAATCAAATCGTATTAATTATAAATCAAATCAAAAATCGTTTCAAATTAAATGATATTAGTACTTTAGCCAACACTCCTTTAAAGCATTATGTATGATGGTTCCCCCTTCTCCTTCTATAAAATCGCGTCATCATCCTCTTTAGTGTTAGGATGGAAAAAAAACAAATCAAGTAGTGATTTGTAAACAATTAAAATACCACTGCCATCCTCTCAGTTTCACTCAAATAAAATTAGATGCATTCCACCATTTTTGTTTTTCCTTCTTATTCTTCTCGATCCACAGAGTATTCATTTGTGTTAAAATCGCAGTTACCATTTTTCCATCTCCTAAATTGGCAAAGTCCCGACCTTTGTATTTTTTCGCTTCAGAAAACCCACAAATTTCATTTACTTTCAATTCAACCAAAAACTCCCGATATCCTTCCTCAACGCAAAAATCAAAACCAATATCGAGACTCATTTCCATCAAAAAAAGGGGAATTGAAAAACAGAAACCGCGATCGACAACGTCGATTCCCAGTGCTCGAGACACTCGCAACTGCATTGAGATGAAGTGGCTCTTTCATTGTTATTGAAGTTTGCAGGGGAATGAAATCGCAATCTCGATTATTATCATCGCAATGATCTGGAATTCGGTGGGTGGAATGAGGATCTGTGGAGTTCAACAGTAGAGAAAAGGGGTGAGTTCGATCTCTAAATTTTGGGGAATAAATGAGGTGCGGCGTACTGATGTTAAACTGGGTAATGTTGGGGATTGCCAGAAATACAATTCGAACCAGAAGTTCGACCTTTGCAAGGAGAGTATGGCATGTAAGGATTGGGGTTGTAGAGTTCGGTAATGGTGTTTTCAAAGCTTCAGGTGCTAAAACGAGGGGGTGAGGATGTTGTATTGAACGACAGTAATGAGGAGCTGCAAAGGGAGGTAAACGTTAGGGCAATATTGGGTTAGGTGTTCGAGCACTACAGTTCCATCTAGTTGAGTTCGAATGTTTGGTTATGGGTTACTATAAGTAGGTGGATACAGGCTTCGAATTTGGGCGAATATGAGCAACAGGCTCGAACGTCATATCGGAGAAGAAGAGACGATTAAAACACGAATTAAGGTATATGATTTATTTTATTAGATATAAATCTGAATTTTTTTAAAGAAATACATACATACATATATATATATAACTTATACAATCTGTAAATAAATTCATACGAGGTCCATAAATCACAGAGTCGGATAAATGAGATTTGTAGATGGAGGAAAAAGTACGGGTTCAAGTCGATTCAAGATTTTTAAGAAGCTGGGTTAATTAAAGAAATAGAAAACGGATTTCAAAATAATCACAGTAAGTAAATCTCACTCAATTTATTTATTTTGAATTACTTTTAGTCATAAAAATAATTGATGGTTGTTTAGTTGCACTGAAATATTATTATGGATATTAAATATATATTAGTTATTTAGGATTGTTGTTGTGGTTATTATATATATATATATATTGGTGGATGGATTCCCGCAGATGATCCTATATTCCCCACGCTATGATAGTGGATGACCTTCTATACCGCGATATCCTGCCTCAAAGCAGGATGGGTATTATTAATGTTGGCTAACGTCTGTGGATGCAGGAAAACAGGTTGGAGGGATCCAACTGGATTCCTCAAAAGTATTATCATTTGTTTGGTTTCATATATGTTATCTTATATGATGTGTTAGAAAAACCCGTGATTGATAATTTGGTATTTTGGATGTTGAAATATCACTGGGTCAAAATAGTAATTTATAAAAATATCGTAAAAAGGGTTTTGAGATTTAAAGGGAAATCATATTTTCTAAAAATATAATTTGAATTTTTAAAGGGGAATAGAAATATTAACTTGTTTTGAATAAATATATTGAATTTATAAACGATGTTTATAAATTAAAAAAATCAGGGAATTGAAGTAAATTTATAAATGATGTTTATAAATAAAATGGAATGGTTTTCATTAGATGATCAGGGAATTGAAGTAAATTTATAAATGGTGTTTATAAATAAAATGGAATGATTTTCATTGGATAATCAGGGAATTGAAGTGAATTTATAAACGGTATTTATAAATGAAATGAAAAAAATTATCATTTAGATAATTTGGGAAGTTTAAATTCAAATATGAATTTAAAAAGGAAAATTGAAATTTTGTTTCAAGGAGAAACAATGAAATAAATTCTGATGTTCAGAATGTAAATTGAATTAAATAAATCGATAAGGATTTATGATTTGAATTCGTTTAAATCGAATTTATTTAAATAAAATATTTTTAGAACAAATATTAGGATTGTATTAAATGGAAGTTAAAAATTTTAAACATGAAAATAGATTCTATATTTATATAGATAAGTTATAATAAATAGAAATTTTGAAAATAAGATTTTGATTTTAAATAGATTTGGAAATAGGCTTGTTTAAATGTAAATCAAGTATGTTTGTAAACAATGTTATAAATATGGTGAATTAATTATCAAGAGATAATTGGTAACATTAAATCAAGTATGAATTTAAAAACAAAATTTGAAATCATTTAGAAAAGAGAAGGACGACTTTTATTTCGGAATTCGGAATATAAAATGAATTGGGTTTCAAATGGATATTTGTTTTAATATGTAAAACAAGAAAGTTGAATTTATAAATGATGATTATAAATCTGGTGAAAATAAATTATCATGAAATAATGTAACAGTTTAAATTCAAATATGAATTTAAAAATGAATTGGGAAGTGTTTTGAAATGGAAAGATTGATTATATTTCGGAATCCGAAATAAAAACTGAATTGATAAAAATCCAACGGATTTATAAATGAAATTCGATTTATATCGAATTTTATAAAATAATTATTTCAAAGAGGATTGAAATTTAAAATCGAAGAATGAGTTATAAATAAATTTATAACTGAATTATGAAATAATCAACTATTAGAAATAATCAAGAATATTAACTTGGATTTGGTAAAGTGGATGAATTTATATTAAAATATATATGAATGGAGTTGAAATATTATTATAAACGAAGTTCAAACATTTATATATATAAATATAATTAAAACGAACTCGCCGCAGCACAGTAGTTCGTAAATGGGCGTTTCGAACTTCAATTGAGTATATAGAACTCAATTTAAGTTAGAATTCTTTGAAACAAAAATCGTCAGGACCAATTTGATAATAGTTTTCTAATGAAAGAGAAAAATCCATATTTCGTCGAATAGATTTTGAGTTATGTCAAAGTCAATTTTCTAGAAAAACAGCGCTATAACCATTATAAAACCATAACAGTTTATTTATTTAAATAAATAAAAGGAATTTAAGTAAATAAAATCCGAAAGTCCATTTGAAAAATCCTCACTTGAGATGTAAAATAAATACGAACTCAAGTGGAAAAAATCAGAGTTTTAATTATTGAATAGAATTAACTAATTTGAAGGATAATTAGTTAATGGAATTTGGAATCGAAATTGGCTTTGATAAGTGAATTGGTTTGGTAAATTCATATTCGAAATCGAATATGAAACAGGAGTTGAAAATGGAATTCAGTTGGTTCATAAGAAAATTAAAATCGTGCGTGAACGTGATATGTTTATTTAAAAAAGTGTAATAGGCAAAGAGCTAATTAAAGAATAAATTAGCGAATTGAGTTAAAATGACCAGATTGAGTTGGAATAAATTAGGAATGGAAGTATATGGTTTAGACATGTATGGAATAAAGTGTATGAAGATTATAATTTGTGTGCCCGACAAAAACGTACATATTTAAATTCTATAAGAGGTTTTATGCACCGAATCGGCAAGCCACTTGGTTTTCTGATTTTGTTTTTGAATGGAAACGGCCCAGAGAGGCGTTTTGTAGTTGTACTGAGTGACCCGTACAAAGGAGGTTATGGCGAAATTTTCCGAAAATTTAAGGAGTTAGAATATTTTTAAGAAAAATGGATAAGTAAAATTCAAGATATCGATATATATATATAGAATTCGATAAGGAAACAAACTTAAAAATAGAATATTATAAACAAAAATAAAATCTATAATTAAATCTGGTAAAATTAGAAAGAGAAACGTATACAGGTTTAAAAATGAATAATTGGTTTTTATGATGTTGATTATTCAAGGTAAGTGGTCTTGTCCGTTTTGAAGTTAAGGATGTTTTCAGTCAAGGTCTGATAGGTAGTTATACCCCAACTTGATTGATTTCATTTTTAACCGATAAATAGCAAGATCTAGTCTCGAAGAGAAATGTTTGAATAAGAGTTAGTTGAATGCAGTGTTTTGGATTGTTGTTACAACATTCGTTTTAACCCAAGGAAGTGGAATTTTGAAAATATAATAAATAAATATTTCCTGGGTATAGAAATGAACGGGCGTAAATGAGATAAGTAATTGGAATGTTTTCCAATTATAAATAGAAGATATTTTCTATGTATAGAAAATAAAAGGAGGCGGTATATGGAAATGTTTTCCAAATAGCGAAAAAGACCAAGATGATTATTGAAAATATTTGGTTAACAAATATTGATAAGGAAATGGAGTAGTGATTTAATTAATGAAATATTAATTAAGGGTCCCAGTGATTGTTTGATGCTTTGAATGAATGTTTCTTTTTCTTCGATAATTAAATAACCGATTATCGAAATGTTTGCCAATATCGTTGTCAATATGGAGAGTCCGATTGGATTATTATCCGAGAACCACTCCGTATTGGTAGTAGCGTTGCGAATCAGATTATATGAAGATAATCAGAGACGGAGTAGAGTGCAAGGGCTTTTTCTATTAATGGAAATTGTGCCTTCGGTATCGTTCAATCCTAGAACGAACGTATATGGAGTAATGTCTGACAGAGTATTTCCAATGATCGCATATGTTGGTCTGTACGGATATATATGGTGGCGGAGAATTTATTCTCTTAGCATAATATCCAGAATATATTTGTGCAAAGAAGTTAATGATTAACAGATTTGACAATGTGCATTCAATGTGATTGTGCTATCAATGAATGATAAGTAATCGTAGCCTCAGGTCTCAACAACTGGGAGATGACAAAAATCGGGCAGGCAGCATGGTTATGTGGGTAGCTCCCATTAGGATGTATTATCGCCTATTTAGAGAAATTCATTTAATTCCTTATTCTATTCGATGTTGTCCCATTCGAGAAAACGGTTGCTGATCCCAACCGTTGGTGATATACACTCGATTCACTCAAGGGAAATGAGTGATCGGTTATGTATGGCCGGGTTACAAGATGTTCTTGTTGAACCCACTGTATTCCTCTCTATAGATACACTATCGGAAGGTGGTTCCATGCCTTGTTGTAGTTGGAAATTCATTACCCAATAAGTGCCCATGGTTTTGATTGTATATTATGTATGTGGAGCGTGAGATGAAAGCGTTCCACTAGATTTCTATTTATTTGACTTAGACACTATTATAATATCAAAAGAGTTTGATATAAAGATTATTGTTTTCTTTCAAAAGTATTTGAAAGTTAAATCAAGTGTTTTGGATTCTCACAAGGGAAAAACCCGTTCCATGTTATACGGCATGGTCTTATGAGATATCGTTTATTTTCCCAAACCATTTTAAATTGTTTACTCATACAAGTCCCATGACCGACCCAAAGTTTTTTTTGTTTTGTTTTACCTAAACTCTTGGGTGCCCAAATTTGTACGGGCAGTCAAGTAGTTCAGGATTTTACAGATCTATCTAAAGGAGCTAGGAGCTAGAGGCTTCAGTGTTAGATATATAGTATTCTTATTTCTGCTGTGTTGTAAGTAGTGTACTCTGACAATTGTATGTTATACAGTTACAATTTTGTATTTCAAAGGTTATGATATATTATATTTTGTTCCGCTGCGATGTGGGAATCTGTATTGTTATTTATATTTTTCTCCTACCTTTTCTTCTTAAAAAATGATTCGTATTTCTGTGATATTTGGGTTGGACGTGTGATGTATGTAATCAACTCAGATAGTACGGATTTGCGGTTCGTTACAACTGCTCTTCAAGAGGTGACTGATTGTTAACCTTGATATACTGTTGAGTACTTGTTTCTTATTGGGAAATTTTATTTGCATCCACCTTATTTGTTAGTTAATTCATCCTTATTTATAGGATTATTACCTACTTATATGATTTGTTTAAATTTAATTTTTTGATTAGTTAATCCACACAACGTATAATACATCATTTTATCAAGGTTTTCTTTTAGCGATTCACTTTCTTACTTTCTTTAATCATCGAGTCTAAAATATATATAAATAAGAAAAGAAAAACAAATTTTGCCAAATCTAATCTCCATTTTTTCTAATCATAACGTAATGTGAAGAGCACTACATACAAATCTGAAATAGAAAATTAGAAGACTGATGTAAGAAGTCTTATTCTCAAAATTCTTTTCTTTACGTACTACTGATATGCTTTTAAAACCATTTTACCTTACGACTTTGCTGTAATAGATTTTTATAAATTTGATTTTAGAACAGGCATTCTTTAAATTGGAAAAGAGCAGTCAGCCGTACATACAATGTTAATTTATTTATGTTTGCATTCTTGGCTCTAAATTTTTTCCATACTTTAACTTTGTACTTTATTACCCTGTATTTACCTATGCCAAAACATGTGTTATAAGTGTTGGAATCTTAACGGACGAACCAGAACCAGTCAACATACAATAACTTTTACAATATTTATGCGTGCATACAATGCATTGATCACTGTTGTTATTTTCAATTTTATAGGTTACGAGGTTGCTTTGACTGTTGCCAAATAGAGACATGGATCAACTGGTTTTGTTTTGGGAGTAGAAGCTATTGATCTGGCAGTAACTACCCTATTTTAATACCATCTTATGACCTTTTTCTGAAATAATGTAACTCTGGGAACATACCGTAAAAAATAGTTTTACTTGAAAATTAAACAATAATGGTATCTTCAATATAGTCAGTAGAAGTTTTAAGTTTTCTAAAACTACATTGTTGTTATTCGAAACGTGGTTACTACCTCTGTCTCTTTCAACCATTTAGTGGTGCATAGTTTAGCTAATCGCTTGAAACTTCGATATGCTCTCTTAACCAAGAGATTCACAGTATCATGGTGCATGTATCTGTGTACCTGTTATAATGGTGCACATGCCTACTGGTAAAGTAATTATATTACTTTAGTTTGTTGTTAAAATCATAAAGGGTCATTAAATTATAGATGTATCCCACCGTCCTTGCAATAAAATACTACTCCATTTAGCAAATGTTTTCATACTTTATGCTTTGTCATTAATACTGATGCTATTCTGAAAACCATATACGTATGATCTCCTTACCCATCCTTTAGAAACAAAGATCAGATTTAAACTTTTAAACCTCTATACATTTTTTTTCTTCAGTATCATACATTTGCAGTAATTCAAGTATCAAGTACACCAGTATAACATGGGAAAACAAACATGGAGAGAGTTCCAGTTGGTTTAAAAAAATGAGGTAGAAAATATTGTATTTTATTTATTAGTTAATCCAATATTTATTAGTTAATCCACGGTGGATTAACTTACAAATAGATTGATGAATTAACTAACTAAAGTCCACTATGTGGATGAACTAACAAAATTAATGGATGCAAATAAAAATTCCCTTTCTTATTTAGTTTTTGTATTCGCTTTTCATTTTCATGATTATGTAACTGCAGTAATTCCTTTATGACAGCATATAAATGAAATGATACGTTTATGTTTATTTCTGTGTGGTACATACTTTCTTAATGCAAGTCCAATAGTTTTCAGGTTAATCACTCAACTTTAAATCCCTATCAATGTTCTAACTGTTTGTTACAGTCGTTTACTCTTGCTATCAAAGGCATTTAGTGTTGTTGAGGCAAGGGATGAGCTCCATAGGATGCTAAATGAGGATGAGCTGTGGGATGTCGTACTGCTTCTTTTCGCAAACAAACAGGATCTTCCAAATGCAGTGAATGCAGCCGAAATCACTAACAAGCTTGGCTTGCATTCTTGCTGTCAAAGGCATTGGTATATAAAGAGCACTTATGCTACATCTGGAGAAGGATTGTATGAGGCTCTAGATTGGCTCTCCAGTAACATTGCCACCAAGGGTTGAAAACTTAAATTTTGGTCACTCAGAATGTAACTGGGATGAATTGGACAACATTTTGAACCTTTTATGTTAAAATGGTCAGTAGATATTTGATCCATATTTATCTCCTGCGCTTGTTTAGAGTTCATTATGAATTCATTTTCTGCGGTTTTATTATAGTATTTGATATATTGTTATCTGGTAAAATGTTGCTGTTGTAACTTTGTTCATTTTTGTTTTGGTTATATACTTGTCGAATGAGCATGGTTTCAAAAAAAAAAAAAAAACAGAATAGAAGCAGAATACCAACGGAAAATTTATAAAAAATCGACACTAAAACGTCGCTAAGTAGAAACTGAATTTTTAAAGATAGCAACGGTTTACCGACGGATAACAGGAATGCAAAATGCTTATTATATATTTTCTCCGGTAATCCCTTGCTAAATAGCGTGGATTTAGCGGTGAAAATATTTTAAAATGAAATGTTAATATATCATTAAACGACGATAAAGTGACGGAGAATCGACGTTAATTTCCTTCGCAAAATTGAGACTAAAATACCAACATGTTTTTTAATGACAGCCGTATTATGCTGTAAATCCGTCGCTAACTGCCCTTTAGCGACGGTTTAGCGAAGGATTTTTTGCTGCAAAATGAGTGTTTTCTTGTAGTGATTGGACCAGGGTTTATGCCGCCCACGAAAACCAATGGTCTTGACTCAAACTTCTCACTGTAACTCCCAAATGGCACGTGCACATAGTTTCAATAATAATTTCATGCCTCCGACTGAACATGATGGATCGACATCGGTTCATGGCTCATGAAGCAGTATCGGTCCTTATACTTAACAAAATTTTGGCCAACTTTCTTCTTGCTTTATATATGGGTTTGGCCCTTCTTAGTTTATTATTTCTTGCTGTAAACACTTAGGGTTCCAGTCTTTTTATTTCTTTGATGTCGATCCACCGATTTTGGTGACATCGTTGATCATCCATCACTGCCGTCGTCCATCAGAGATACTTGACCTCATCCTTAACTTGCTGCCACTTATTATAACACAAATCCGTCTCTTATCTGTTTGGTTTTGGTCAAATTTGTCCCAAATCGATTTTGCCCTGCTGCTTGGCCGCCGTTAGGTGCAAATTCCAATCAACTCTGACCAACTCCAGCCTATTCCGAACTATCACTACTTGTAGGTGATGCCTCTCATTACTTTCAGCTTTTTACAATCGAGAATATGCTATTTTTGTTAATTTAGGGTTTATTGTGTCGATTTAGCCTCAAAATTAGCGATTAGGTATTGATTGGAACAATATCGACCATGGCCAAAATTTGGATGCTTGAACTAGGTGACATAATATCTTGCACATAATTCCTGCCTTGACTAGAGACACATAGTGGACTGGACTTGAATGCCATTGCGAACTTGCACATGATTTCAAACTTATCCGGCAATATGTCTTAGATTAAAATTAACTAATGATAACAGTCATACTCACCTCATATCCAAAATACAAGCCTAACGAATTCTAGACCATTCATCGCATGAAATGCAACCTTTATCTCTTAATTAGGTTGAGCGTCATGCTACTACCTATAAAATGAGAAGTAGAAGCATCTGAATTCTCCGGAATGAACAAATTTGTCTTGAATTGATTTTGACCTCAATATCTTGATTAGTTGCCCCTGTTAGTTTATATTACTTTCAACACGCGTGCACATCCAGTAGACCTATAACAAAAGATCTTTTCACATCTATACGGGCGATGCATTCGTTGTCGATTGTTTAAGTCGACAAGGGATGAATCTAGCTAAAGAAAATGAAGACTAGGAAGTTCTTTTATACTCAAGTGGGAATCTCCATGAACCCTCTCCATTTGAGAGTTACACTTTGTTGGGTACAGTTCATGTAAATATGGTGGTACTACACTTGCACTTGGGTGTTGTTTGGGATTCGCTAATTGACACAACCGACTTTGAATTGCAAGCATCACATTCTCACACACCACTTCACACTTAGGGAGGATGTACCTAATTATTCTGAATACGAAGTTCGTTATGCAGAATGGCCTCTCAACATTCTGAGCACCTTCGATTCGGAGAAGGTGATTCTTCTCAAATCCAAGTTCAATACACTTTTGGCGCACATTTGCCATTTGTACAAACTGGAGCTTCCTCACATGTGCCCTACGAATGAGTTATCGTCGTAACGGGGCCTGTGATCGACTTGTCTTGTCCTGTCATTAGACTTATTATGAATCTTCCAGAGAGGCGCTTTCCCGTAGTTACACATACGATGATTCAACATGTTTGCATCCAGTTTGGTATTCCAAAATAAGATGTCCAACTTCCTTAGAACGGTGAAGTGACTGATCGCCCACTTGTTGGATTTACAGCCTGCCACCGCTACATGTGTTTACATGGTGCCTTCCCACTTTTTAACCCCTTCTTGCGATCAATTCTTCAGGAGTTAGGTGTCTCTCCTTATCAAATGCATTCGAATGGTTATGCGGTGCTTACTAACTTGTACGTGCTTTTCTTATGAACTTTAAAGCGCCTGCCCCGGTTTGAGGAAATTTTCTACCTTTGTGTTTTCAAAAGGAGAAGAGACCATCCATGCTTAATCTTCATAGAGGCCGCCAAGAACCGAAAGCTTATTCTTAGTCTGCAGGACAAGAACCCTCCTTTTATGAACCTGTTTTTTATGTCAGATATTCAGAGGGTTTCAACAGGCTTTGGACGAAAGGAGGCGAATATTTAAGTTAAAGTCACTATTCTCGTTGAATTCACAAGTTCTTGCCATTTTTACTTAGCTTATGCTTTCTCTCTTAACTTTGCAGATTTATCCTCCTAAGTTAAATACCTTAAACACTTAACATTGTTTGATTCTTTAAGGGTTGTTGAGGCAGATGAGAGGCAAAAAGATTTCTTGCTCCAAGACGAGTTTCTTTATCAATTTGAATTACCGGAAGCTTATCGACCAGTTATTTCTCGAGAGATCTCAACTTCTACTTGTGCTAGGACCGATGACCAATCTACGTAACTGTTGGAGAAGGAAAAATTGGTGGGAACCTCTTCTGGAGATGCCTTAGTTATCGAACAATCGGGTCAGTAGATTGAAGTGGAACAAAGCACTCTGTGTAGAATGTCGCCCATCAACGAAGGCGACAAGAAAGATTTTATATAATGCGAAGGCAAGGCACTTGCAGATCCCGAAGTGGATATTAAATAGGGAGAATTCATGAGTGGTAGGGATATCAGTGTCAAGACTAGCGAGCTTGGTCCCCAGTTTGCGAACTCATCTAGCGGATAATCCATTAGTAGGGAATCCAATACTGATTCTGCGGATCTAGTTACTGATGATATCCAAGTTACTTCACCTCAGACTCCCCCATTGATGCCCTAGTCAGGGATGCTCAAGAATTTTTTGGGACTTAAGTGATATTTACGCAACACCGGTGAGATTTAAGGATGACCTATCACCCATTAGTCCTACAACATTTAGCTCGAGCACCCCTACGATGCTATCATTCACCTTACATGCCCTGAAAATCACCTCCACATTATTTGAGACTCCCATGATCCCTTTCATACCAAGTGGTTCGTAAGGGAACTGGTTTTAAATAGCCCATGCACCATAACTACTTGACACACATGTTTTTTCTCATTTATATCCGTTTCCAGCCTTGCTGCTAATCCAATCTTCATTTCTTGCAGACTCTGCCATGAGTCTCCAATATCAATATTACAATGATTTTGAACATCATTTTTCTAGATGTTTTAAGAGTTCAAGTCGTTTTTATCGGAGCCGCTCTGAGATAGAAAAGGAAAGGAGAGAAGGAAAGCTCGCGAGGGCCGCGATCGTAGAGATCGAGAGGAGCGTGAGTGGAAAGACTGCGAAGAGCGTGATAGGAGGGATCACAAAGAGAGAGATAAGAAAGATCGTGAAAGTCATGCGCATTATGACCGAGATTGCAGCCAGGAAGAGGAGAAACATAGAAAGCGAGGAAGGGACGACAGCATGAAAGGCATTGACACATGAGAGATATCCAAGCGTGCTAAAACTGATCAAAGCTCAAACCCTCTGACAACAACATTTACCAATCATGCCCATGTTGGTACTTACGGTTCCACTCCTCCTGTTGCTACTTCGGTTGAGACAGACATTTACAAAATCATAAAATGGTCAGCCTATTCACTTCCAAAGGCATCCAGTCAACCATCAAAGAGATTTTCGGGATGGTTCTTGGGTGGAGTATGATTTGATTTGGACATCACCTTAGTAGACAAAGAAGAGGATGCTAAAGAATATTGAAGTTTTAAAAAATGATGTGGACAGACTATCAAACTAGCATAAATTTTTCTTGGAACTTCAAAGAGTTAACAAGCTTGACTATGAGGCGCTTACAACGGAGAGCTACCGTACCGAGTGGGAAAAAGCTATCAAATAGCAGGACGTAGAAATTGAGCGCATCACTGCTGCTAACGATGAAGCCGAAGTTGCTAAGAGGAAAGCAAAAGAAGGGTTGGTAGCTGCGGTTTAGTCCCACCAACAAAAGGAAGCCTTGATAAACTATCAGCTACGCGATGCTCATGCTGCACAGAAACTGCCCGAAGACTCAATAGAGGTGGAGAAAAGGATCATTGAAGATTATCACAAGAAAGTGGCAAATCTTACTATAGTGGTCAATGTTAAGGCTCTTGAAAACATAAAACTGAAGATCAGCTTGGTAAGGTCCAGCGGGTGTGTGATTTAATGAGGCAAGAACGCGATCAAGCCACGCTTGAAAAGGCTGCCGTTGAAAGTACTTACGCCAAAACCATGAGAAAAGTAAATTCGACCATGTTTGATTTTTATGTTCGTTGTATTATGGGAAAGGTAGCTTGTAGTTTTTAGAAGAAAGGTATCTTCACACATTGGCTGAGGTATGTTGTAAGATGGGCGGTCATTGATGGTGGTTATACTGAAGAAGAGCTCCAAGCATTTTATTTGAATAATGGTTCCTAGGTCGCTCTCTCCCATGGGAAAGAGGAGTTAAGACCGGAAAGAGAGTTTGTCATTTTCGAGGAGGCTGGGCCCTTGGGCAAACATTACCTTGATTCTCAAGTTGCCTTGGATGCCTCCATTCCCCTTGAGGACCCCTTATGTGCCAAAGCTACTTACGACGAGGCCATCGCTAGCAGCACTGTTACTTCTTTCGAAGCTAACCTTGCCACCGTAGCCATTGTTGATGTCTCTTCCAAAGCTAGTGCCTCTTTGACTACGCCACTGACGATGTATTAAGTCAAACCTATTAAGTGAGAGGGATATGGGCAAGGTGAGTTGGATTTTGAGATGGCGGCATGGGGATCCTTGGACAAAGGTAATGTTGATATCATTTCTGACCCAGGACCACTTTCCATCCTTATTCGTGTTAGATGATTTACTTGCTCAATTTTCACTTGATATAGGACTAGGCTTACCGGACTCCTTTCCTTCCACTGGCGCTATGGGGACCGCTGCGATTTTTACCTCTTCATTGCTTGTTTCGATGGGTCCTACGCTGATGGTCACAGCCTCTCAAACAATGGTTTCTCCCATTGTTTCCAGCTCGGCTTTAACTCCTACCTCTCCTCTGTGGTTAAACTATGAACAAACTGTGGTTTTACAAGACCTAAATGACTCGGTAGTTTCCTCCGGAGATGGCGACATCATTAAAGGGAAAGATACCGCCGAGGGTGATTCATTGCCGAGTGCAAGGACCCCTCCTCAGGAAATGATAAGAAATCAAGGGTAAGCGCAATAGAAAGTTGCAGCACACACAAGAAATCAAAGGCTACTCCAGTTCTCGATGATGAATAAACCTTTATGATTCTTTCTTGTCCGGCTTCAACCGTTGCTCCATTGGGTAGACCTACCAAATTGACGATCAAACCGAACGAAACCTCAAAAGGTGGAAAGAAAAAGGATTGATGTTTTGACTTCTGCGTCTTATATACTTCCCTTTTTTAATCTCTTTTTGTATTTTTCTTTTCCTGGACGTGGCTATATGGGTACCAATTCCCTTTTTTGTTGTGCTTTTGATGAATTTTTTGTACATAAACACTACGTAGTAATAAAATACGATTTGTTTGTTGTATATCCTATATCATCTGCATTATGACATTTCTTGGCATACTTCCTATATTTTCCAGTATTTTATTCTCTTATAGCTTCTCACCATTTGGTGATATGTTCTCTATTCGTCGTAGTTCCATGATGACACTAAGGTATACTTTATTTCGATACCTTCTAAGGCCATTGTGGGTGGTGTTACACCCATACTGTAGGTCGTCAAGCACTGGAGCTAGCTTGAGTTCCAATTCTGCATACTGCCCAATTTCATTGATTGTCTCATGCCTTTAATTTTGGGATTTACAATCAACCATTAGTTTTTTGTGTTTTACCAGGAAGGGTTTGATGTTTAATTGGGTTCCCCAATGTGGCGGGGTCTTTGTCCACCCAATTTTTATCGATCATCACATGCCTTTATTTTTTGAGGTTGTGACCACTTAGGGTAGTCCCGTTTCTCGAGGCTGGACTTCACAATTTTTATCGAACGATTCATAGGATTGAGGATTTTTGTTCACTTAATTTTTATCGATTGTCGTGTGCATTTATTTTTTGAGGACGAGTCTGACTTGGGTCGGTCGCGTTTCTTGAGGTCGGACTTCACGATTTTTTATCGAGCGCCTCATAAGAGCGAGTTTTTGTCCACTCAATTTTTATCAATCATCGCGTGACCTTATTTTATGAGGTCAGAGAATGACTTAGGATGATCGCGTTTGCAGAGGCCGGAATTCACGATTTTTATCGAGCACCTCATAAAAGCGAGGTCTTTATCCCATCAATTTTTATCGATCGTCCTGTGACTTTATTTTTGGGGGTCGGGACCAACTTGGGCCGGTCGTGTTTCACCAGGCTGTACTTCACGATTTTTATCGAGCACCTCATAGAAGCAAGGTTTTTATCCCCTTAATTTTTATCGATCATCGTGTGCCTTTATTTTTCGGGGTCGGGACCAACTTGGACTGGTTGTGTTTGCCGAGGTCGGACTTCATGATTTTTATTGAGCGCCTCATAGGAGCGAGGTTTTTGTTCCCTCATTTTTTATCGATCGTCACGTGCCATTATTTTCTGGGTTGAGACCAACTTGGGCTGGTTGCGTTTCGTGAGGCCGAACTTCACGATTTTTATCAAGCGCCTCATAGGAGTGAGGTTTTTGGCCATCAATCTTTTATCGATCATCGCACACCGTTATTTTTCAGGGTCATGACTTACATGGGCTAGGCGCGTTTCTCGAAGCTAGACTTCACAATTTTTATCAAGCGCCTCATGGAAGCGAGGCTTTTTTGTATGCCTCGGCTTAGGAGAGGTCTTTTATATGCCTCTTCTTGGGTGAGGTCTTTAGATAGGATTATGTTATCCGATCCTTTTCCTGTCATGCAACCATTGGTGTCCCCGTTGAGCGTGCCTTTATGGACCCGACTACTTGCCGCACTTTGGCTCACTTGTGCCTCAGTGCTTGGATTGCTTTCAAAGGCAGCATTTTAAGGGCAATAATGTTTTCATAAATTGTTTTCGCATTATCAAAACTTATGGCCTGCAAGTTTAAATTAGCCATAGAACTTTGCAATTTTATGTTAAAGAACAATCTTTCTGCATGTACATAGTCAAAATAATTCGGAAGCAGGTTTTATTGATAACCAGAATTATTATAAATTCGGATACAATGTCCCGGCATATGCGTGTGGCTTATTCTTAATAGAAAAAAGTAATAAAAGCATTTAAAATTTCAGACAACACATCAAGTAAAATAAAGACTCAAATGGTCACAGTTCCAGGCCCGGGGAATTGAAATTGCATCCACTGTGGTAAACTTGATCGTGCCATCAAATAGCTTCTGCTGGATCACATAGGGCCCTTCCCAGTTCGTCCCGAACACTCCAGTGTTGGTCATTATCCGTTTCCAGATGAGATCGCCGACTTCGAAAGTGAAATGACAGACCTTGGAATTGAAGTATCTCGCTACTCTTTTTTGGTGCGTTGCCATCCTGGGTTCTGCTTTATCTCTTCTTTCATCAATCTGATCAATAGCTTCTAGCAGCAATTGCTCGTTTTCGGCTCAATTGAAATAAATCCTCCGGTGAGTCGTGATCTAACTCCATGGGTATCATTGCTTCTGAACCAAATGTCAAGGAAAACAGCATGTGCTCAATCATAGACTTGTGAGTTGTCCGAGAAGCCCATAGTGCAAGTGATAATTCGTACACCCATCCGCCTTTGACTCTCATCAATTGCTTCTTGATGGTGGATTTAATTATTTTGTTGACTGCTTCTACTTGTGTTTGCCTGCAGATGTGCCATAGCTGCAAAGCTTTTATGAATTCGATATCGCTTTCAGAAGCTCAGAAACTCCTCACTCTTGAATTTTGTTTCGTTGTCGGTGATTATCCTATATGGAACGACAAACCTGAAAATATTATTTTTAATCATAAAGTTAATAACTTCCTTATTAATGATCGTGGTCAGCGGTTCCGCTTGGACCTACTTTGTGAAATAATCTACAACAACGATTGCATATTTGGCGCCTACTTTTGCCATCGGTAACACTCCAGTCAAATCAATTCCACATACAACAAATGGCCACGGGATGACCATCTATGTTAATTCTGATGATGGGGCTCTTGGGATTTTAGTGAATTTCTGACACCTGTTGCATTTTCAAACATAATTTGTAGTCACTACAGTCTAGAAGTAGCCGTATCAAATTTTCTTGGCTAGAGTTTTTCCATTAGAATGGGCGCCACCTTCACCTTCATGTATTTTAGCTAATATTCTTCTTGCTACTTCTCGAGTTACACATCACAATAATGGTATAGATAATCTGAGCCTACATAGCTTTCCATCTTGCATGATGAACCTCGATGCCTTCCTGAGAAACTTCTTTAGTTCTATCTGACTCATCGGGAGTGTTCCATTATTTAGATATTACTTCATAGGGGACATCCAGGACTCTGGTTCCTCGGTATATTCCATAACATATTCAGCTCTATGTCATTGACATTCGGATTGGTAAGGACTTCCACTAGGACCAAACCCAAGAGTTGGGCATCTCCGGAACTGGTGTACTTTGCAAGTAAATCGACCTTCATATTTTCCTCTCTCGGAATGTGGTTGATGGTGTAATAATTTAAGTGGTCAAAAAGTTCCCATGTCCTCGACAAATATGGAGCCAAATTTCCTTCCTTCGCTTGAAACTCTCTTCGAACCTGACACACCACGAGCTGAGAGTCACTGATGATTTGAAGAGTTCGAAGATTCAATTCCTTTGCAATTTTTATCCCAGAGATGAGCTTTTCATATTCTTCTTCATTATTGTGGCCCTAAATTCCAATCATAGCACTTAACAAACTGAACGCCCCTCGGGAGTCTCCAGGATCGCTCTTACTGAACAATATTCATCCATTGCTCCATCAACATACAATTTCCACTTCACAACCACTTCCACTGCTTCTTCCTTGTCATCGTCTCGAAAGGTAAATTCAGCAATGAAATCAACCAAATCTTGTCCACTAATCGCTCTTCGGGTATAATAAGTTACATCGTATTGTCTTAGCTCAATGTTCCATTTCAATAATCGACCCAAATTTCTGGGCGAAATAAGACTTGCTTTAATAGCTGGTCCGTGAGTACCTTAATCGTAACACCCCACGTCCGTTAGTATCACTCACAAAGGGAATGCACTAAGTTCTGTGGAGCATTTAGGGTAAAAGATGCAGATAAATTACAAGACAGACAGAAATTAAACAGCGGAAAATAAAACTTTGCTTTATTGATAAAATAGTTTGTACAAAGATTTCTTTACAATATCAGAGTGTCATCTGTCTTACAAAATAAAGAAGCATAAAAAAAATACATTTATATTCCCCAATGTAGCAAGAACCAACCATAGCATCTGAAAAGAGAATCCAAGCTAAACTTCGACAAATCTTCAAGCTGGGAAAGAGTGACCGTCTAACTTAACCTGAGCTATACTACTCCCTCCTCTACTACCTGGGGAGGGGGGGAGAAACAGAAGAAAAGAAGACGAAAGAAAAACAGAGTCAGACATAAAGCCTGAGTAAGTTCAGTAACTTCTAGCATATGAGCATGGAACAACAACAAAACGACATGAATTAACTGAATACAAGATAACGCCATGATGATAGGGTTGGCAAGATTAGATAAGATAATCACAAGATATGCTAAGCTAGATAAACTGGATATGCTCTAATACGTCGCTTCGCAATTTCCTTGTTATACAGATTTCTATTATCTCTGCACCGCCTAACTAGTGTCCCAACTAGTAATGATAACGTGATCCCAATCCCTGTATTTTCCATCGCCCTCAGGCATCCATTTATTTATTTGTTACCTAGATTTAATCTAGGGTTTTCTACCAAGTACTTTCTAGATTCAATTAGAGTTTATGCTGTCTGCTGAACGCTTCTCGGATTCAGGATTTATGTCACCTAGTTCATCTAGGAATTATGATACCTGTCGAATGATGCCCCCAAGTCTAGGACACACTACCTAGAGTGGTATATGTTCCTATACTTCCCTACGCATGTATCGCGAATCGTCATCGCTTGTCTAGATGCACATGTCCTGTAATGTGCGGTCCGAGTCCTGTGTCAGGGAAAATCAAGGAATACAGAACTCGGTCAGGAGCTTTCAGATATCTGCCGATGCAGATGCTAAGGTCTGTTTTTATTCCAGTGGCTATGGTCCCACTTGACCCCTCCCTCAACTAATGAAAGGCACACCTTGAAAAATGAGAACTATACGCCGGCCCCCGGTGCCCCTCTATCCTATGGCCATCCTCACCCATAACTAGATAGCAAGTATATGGTCTTTTGGAGTTCTCCGCCTTTCCGCTTCACGTATCTCGATTGACTCAAGATGGATGGTAGACGACGAGTCACTATCACAGGGCTACCGTTTGCTCGCCGAATCACGCCGGTCCATCCTAGTCTTTAGGTTGCCATGTATTGCAACCAAGGCATACCCCTGGTTCTTCTACGCAGACCTTAACCTCTGTGGGCTCAGGCAAATCATCTGCAGCCTCACAGAGGGATACCAAGAGTACCCTCACGTCCCCTTGAAGCCTCGGGCTTCGTAACCCAATTCGTTGGAGCCTTCTTTTTAATCAGACGGACATTCGCTCCTTCCCGTGTTATACTATGAATTACTACTTAGTTTTACTAACTAAGATTTACCACTTAGTTTCCAGAATCGTTGTTTTCTTAACTAAGGTTTACTTAGTTCTCTTTCCCATCAATTTGGATTGGTTAAGTGTCATAGTCAATTCAAGCTAACTTAACCCTCCTCATTTACCCTGTTAAACTGGTTAAGTGTTATCAGTAACTCATGTTGACTTAACCCTACCACAAACCAAGTTATATTGGTTAAGTATTTATTACTTAACCCTACCCATTCACCCTGTGTTGGTTAAGTGTTCCCTTTTTAACTTAACCTTGCCCGTCTGTTTTAACTAACATGTTATTATTAATGGTTAAGTATTATCCCTTCATGTTTTAGACTTAACCCCATTCCTTTATCACAACCTGATGGTTAAGTGTTCAAGTTTACTTAACCCTATAGTCTAGCCCAGCTAACATAACAAATTGGCTAAGTGTATTAGATTTTTCTTAACCCCAGCCTCTGGTCTAGTTAACATGTTAATTTGGCTAAGTGTATTAACTTTACTTAACCCCTACAAGTCTCGTTTTGCTACCTTGAGTTTGGTTAAGTGTCTCTATGGACTTATCCCACCCATTCTAGCTTAACTGTGTTAAGTTGGTTAAGTGTTCCTATGGACTTAACCCTCCCATTCTAGCTTAACTGTGTTAAGTGTCAGTCTGAACCTAACCCCACCCATCAGTCTAGTTATCATGTTGAACTGGTTACGTGTCTTAGTTAACTTAACCCTACCATTCTTGTTCTAGCTTTAACTAAATAAATTAAAGCCTCTACCACTCACATTAGACAGGTATTGTTGCGACTACTGGATGTGCCGGTTGGTTCCGGGCAGGTTTACATCGCAACTCAGTCTAACCTCGGGCTAGGCATATCCGTGTTTTCTAAGTTCAAAAGGGTTTTGATTAATTTTCAAATCAGGTTTTGAAAACAACCATCCCGTCCGTCAGATCAGTTAGGGATAGCCAGGGAGAGCAGGAAACTTGTATTTTCCAAACCCAAGCCTAAACACTATCCTCTTTGTCACCCTAGAACTTTCTGGTGTGTTATTAAAAGAGATGTCGTTAATAAACCTTTAATTTGTCTAAATTAACATTTCCTCATTAGGACAAATTCTATAAGTACATTAATCCTAATTTACTTATTTCCCAATTACCCTTTTAATGTAAATTGACTACATTCATTCTTATGGCCCATTTCCCCTTCTAAATCATATTTATGCTTTTTGGTATGTAAACTATACCAAATTAAGTGTCACTAACCATGATTTTGCTAAACCTGACAGTTATTCCCAATTATGGCCAATTTCACATTTATGCCAATATACTTACCGTGCCAAATTAGCTAATCCAATTCCAATTCAACATTCTAATTCACGTCAAACTAGACTTATTACTCTAGTTCACTATTCATGTAAATGCTAGATTTACACGTCAATACCCATCTTATAATTTATGTCAAATTTATCCAATTTGTATTTCTATTAACATGCCATAATACATGTTCCCAATTTATGCCAATTTCCAAGTTAAACTACGTTTTTAGTAAATTTCATATTTTGCCCAAATCGTATTCCCATCGTTCGCATAATCGTGATTCAATCTAGATTATAGATAAATCTAGATTCGTAGAAAATAGGGAATGAACCAAAGATGTTATGCAAAAGATAGACATACTAACTGGCATAAAAGGGTTGAATAACGACGTCGGTTCAAGAACATGGGTAGACCTAACTTAATAGGTAAATTCCCAAGGTCTAAAACCAAAGAAAACCAAGAATAGACAGAATAGAGACGTAGGTTCAAGAACATGGGTAGACCTAACTTAATAGGTAAATTCCCAAGGTCTAAAACCAAAGATAACCAAGAATAGAGAGAATAGATGACCGGGTTTAAACCCAATTTCATAGTCACAAAACTTAAGCAACACTTTCCTAGTCATGAATCACAGGTGTTAAATCACAGATGTCCTTGTTATGTCATAGGCAATAGTTTATGTTTTCTAATCAAAGGCATACGCTTAGTCAAGAAAATAATCCTCATAGTCACAGTCACAGTCATAGGCAATATTCATAGTCATAGGCAATGTCCATAGTCATAGGCAATGTTCATAGTCATAGGCAAATGTTCATAGTCATAGGCATATGGTTTTAAGGTCCATAGTTTCATAGTCATGGTCTTATTTGTCCTTGAATCATAACAGTTCTTAATTAGGTTCAAGAGTATAGGCACTGATTCGAATAGAGAGAGAGATTTGGCATATTCTATTATTCCTTTAATTTCATGTCACGAACAGAGAAAAACGTTAAGATCTAGAAATAACTGACTTACAGAGATTAGATTAGAACAGAAAGATGGCGTTGCTATGATTCGTAGAAAAACAGTCGTTGAAGTCGTTTGAACCTCCTTTTGAATCCTAGCTTCACTTGAACGTTTTCTTGAAAACCTTTTAGCAGCATCTCCTCGTCTTGATTTATTTTATATATATTATTTATTTATTATTTAATTAAGAGGAGGAGAAGAAGCCATGTTCGCCAAGCATCTTTGCAGCATAAGGGTAGAAAAGAATTGTGAATAGAGAAGAAGACTAGGGCTGTTTATATAGTGTTAGGTGGACGAACCTGGTCAGAAAACGCGACCAAATACATCAGAACGAACAAGGTGCAGAAAGCTGGAAAAACAGGGGGGTCGATCCCCAGGTCGACTACCCAGTCGACCTGGGTGCCCCAGGTCGACTACCCAGTCGACCTGGGTGCCTTGGGCGGGAAAATTCCCGCCCTGCCCAATCTGGGTCTGTTTTTGAATTTCGAACTCGACCAGTTTTGAATTTTGAATCTTGCTGAAACTTCCGGAGGCCATATCTTCCTCATACGGACTCCGATTTACGCAAACTTGGACTCGTTTTCATGCAGAATTCCGAGACGAACGCAATGGCGCAGCTCGTTTCCCTTAATTTTGATTTTAACTTTTAATTCTGCCTTGATTTGTGAATCCTAGTGTTACAGAATTACGGGGTGTTACATTCTCCCCCACTTAAAAGGATTTCGTCCCCGAAATCTTCAAGTTAGGAAGAATGTGTCCTACCATCCAATCACCCATCTACTCAACCATTCAACCACAGGCATTCAATGTCCTTAAAAGATTTCTAATGCTTTCATGTTCATATGCATAGTGTGTGTATATGTCTTTATCTAATGCAAAATCAGGCGGTCTACTGATTCAGTTGACCTCCTTAATGCGAATCATGTCAGTGCCATGCATCCAATCATGTATGCAAGCATCCCTAGTTATATAAATACTACATGCGTGCACGACCATTCATCCATATGCAACACCCATATGATAACATATCAAGTTCAATTTACAAACAAATACATATCTGTAAATGCAATATGAAAGCGTCTGAACTGATCTAGTTCTAATACGTATGCAT
Source organism: Allium sativum (assembly GCA_030737875.1). Classification (NCBI taxonomy): domain Eukaryota; kingdom Viridiplantae; phylum Streptophyta; class Magnoliopsida; order Asparagales; family Amaryllidaceae; genus Allium; species Allium sativum. The sequence continues at coordinate 779,195,662 of CM060926.1, forward strand.
ATGCATTCACAAGCAACCATTAGCAACCACTTGCAACCACCAACCATAACATGTTTCAAATACATGTTCACATCCATTGGCTACTACCAAAGGATCGAAGATACGACCTAGGTGATATACTTTGGAAAGAGAGAAACAATTATGCGTAAAGCTTCCTAAAACAAAGAAATCAAGGATGCACCCTCAAGGAAAAGGGTATGATGCTAGTATCTAGCCTTCTTGAGCTTTACTCCACTGTATCTTAACTAATTTAACTTCACGATTGTGAAGTTCCGGATCTCCATTTCCAAAATAAGCAGATGTCAATCACGGTACCAAGTATATGTACTAAGATGATTAAAGGTTTCCCTCTTATCCGCCATGCCATAACTATAAGAGTCGAAAGGTCCCTACATGTTTTTTTTGGAGCGCCTGCCACAACTATTCATCTCTCACGCAAACCATCCAAACCGAACTCGACATTCCTCAAGTACAAGCCCCAAAGGCCTAAACCAATATCATACAAGCACCCAAGGAATATCTCCCCCGAATTTAGACGATCTACGTGAGATGATATAAGCAAACTCGATAGCTATTCTCAAAATCCCTACTAACCAAAAATAAACTGGTCGGACCACCAATTGGATTTGAGACTCTAGTGGGATCTTTCTACTATACAAGTACTATGGTGCAGAGACCCAACTATGGAAGTGGATATGAACAAATGAGAAGCGCTAGAACCTAAGGAAATAGTACGAACAGAAAACTAGACTCTTCCAACCGGACTACCTTTCTCCTAGGTACGCTTGGTGGCGAAAGCATGTACTTGTCCTTCTGAAAATCTCGTCCTCGTTCTTGCCCTTGTCCTTAAGTATATGCCCTATCATACCCTAGTAAAGATACTTCCTCTTGTCTTCAGTTTTATAATTTCTTCCTCCTTCATGTTCTAAGTCTACATCCATGAATTCCTCATCCTAGGGTTATGCTCCTTAGCCAAACTCCTCATCCCATTCCATGTGTAGTCATGTTGAAAAATCTCTCGAAAACTGCCTCCATCGTCCGGAAAACCCTATAAGCTTCGAAAGAAAATTGCCCGTAGATGAACCAACTACGGCTATGGATGGAAGCCGGGCACTACTTTGCCCTTCGATGAGGTTACCTCCCAGAAAGCCGGGAGCCCCAGAGACTTAAGAAAGAAGGAGACAAGAATTTAAACAGAGGAAGAGAAGATAGTGCGTATGGCTTTGGGGAATATGTCTTTAAAACAAATCTTTTTTCTTGAAAATGCTTCTTTAAAAACCGTTTTGAAAATAATTTTTCAAATCCTTTATCTGATCTGGTAACCTTCATCTCTGATACCACGTGTAACACCCCACGTCCGTTAGTGTCACTCACAAAGGGAATGCACTAAGTTCTGTGGAGCATTTAGGGTAAAAGATGCAGATAAATTACAAGACAGACAGAAATTAAACAGCGGAAAATAAAACTTTGCTTTATTGATAAAATAGTTTGTACAAAGATTTCTTTACAATATCAGAGTGTCATCTGTCTTACAAAATAAAGAAGCATAAAAAAATACATTTATATTCCCCAATGTAGCAAGAAACAACCATAGCATCTGAAAAGAGAATCCAAGCAAAACTTCGACAAATCTTCAAGCTGGGAAAGAGTGACCGTCTAACTTAACCTGAGCTATACAACTCCCTCCTCTACTACCTGGGGGGGGGGGGGAGGGGGGAAACGGAAGAAAAGAAGACGAAAGAAAAACAGAGTCAGACATAAAGCCTGAGTAAGTTCAGTAACTTCTAGCATACGAACATGGAACAACAACAAAACGACATGAATTAACTGAATACAAGATAACACCATGATGATAGGGTTGGCAAGATTAGATAAGATAATCACAAGATATGCTAAGCTAGATAAACTGGATATGCTCTAATACGCCGCTTCGCTATTTCCTTGTTATACAGATTTCTATTATCTCTGCACCGCCTAACTAGTGTCCCAACTAGTAATGATAACGTGATCCCAATCCCTGTATTTTCCATCACCCTCAAGCATCCATTTATTTATTTGTTACCTAGATTTAATCTAGGGTTTTCTACCAAGTACTTTCTAGATTCAATTAGAGTTTATGCTGTCTGCTGAACGCTTCTCGGATTCAGGATTTATGCCACCTAGTTCATCTAGGAATTATGCTACCTGTCGAACGATGCCCCCAAGTCTAGGACACACTACCTAGAGTGGTATACGTTCCTATACTTCCCTACGCATGTATCGCGAATCGTCATCGCTTGTCTAGATGCACATGTCCTGTAATGTGCGGTCCGAGTCCTATGTCAGGGCAAATCAAGGAATACAGAACTCGGTCGGGAGTTTTCAGATATCTGCCGATGCAGATGCTAAGGTCTGTTTTTATTCCAGTGGCTATGGTCCCACTTGACCACTCCCTCAACTAATGAAAGGCACACCTTGAAAAATGAGAACTATACGCCGGCCCCCGGTGCACCTCTATCCTATGGCCATCCTCACCCATAACTAGATAGCAAGTATATGGTCTTTTGGAGTTCTCCGCCTTTCCGCTTCACGTATCTCGATTGACACAAGATGGATGGTAGACGACGAGTCGCTATCACAGGGCTACCGTTTGCTCGTCGAATCACGCCGGTCCATCATAGTCTTTAGGTTGCCATGTATTGCAACCAAGGCATACCCCTGGTTCTTCTACGCAGACCTTAACCTCTGTGGGCCTAGGTGGATCATCTGCAGCCTCACAGTGGGATACCAAGAGTACCCTCACGTCCCCTCGAAGCCTCGGGCTTCGTAACCCAATTCGTTGGAGCCTTCTTTTTAATCAGACGGACATTCGCTCCTTCCCGTGTTATACTAAAAATTACTACTTAGTTTTACTAACTAAGATTTACCACTTAGTTTCCAGAATCGTTGTTTTCTTAACTAAGGTTTACTTAGTTCTCTTTCCCGTCAATTTGGATTGGTTAAGTGTCATAGTCAATTCAAGCTAACTTAACCCTCCTCATTTACCCTGTTAAACTGGTTAAGTGTTATCAGTAACTCATGTTGACTTAACCCTACCACAAACCAAGTTATATTGGTTAAGTATTTATTACTTAACCCTGCCCATTCACCCTATGTTGGTTAAGTGTTCCTTTTTTAACTTAACCTTGCCCGTCTGTTTTAACTAACATGTTATTATTAATGGTCAAGTATTATCCCTTCATGTTTTAGATTTAACCCCATTCCTTTATCACAACCTGATGGTTAAGTGTTCAAGTTTACTTAACCCTACGGTCTAGCCCAGCTAACATAACAAATTGGCTAAGTGTATTAGATTTTTCTTAACCCCAGCCTCTGGTCTAGTTAACATGTTAATTTGGCTAAGTGTATTAACTTTACTTAACCCCTACAAGTCTCGTTTTGCTACCTTGAGTTTGGTTAAGTGTCTCTATGGACTTAGCCCACCCATTCTAGCTTAACTGTGTTAAGTTGGTTAAGTGTTCCTATGGACTTAACCCTCCCATTCTAGCTTAACTGTGTTAAGTGTCAGTCTGAACCTAACCCCACCCATCAGTCTAGTTATCATGTTGAACTGGTTAAGTGTTTTAGTTAACTTAACCCTACCATTCTTGTTCTAGCTTTAACTAAATAAATTAAAGCCGCTACCACTCACGTTAGACAGGTATTGTTGCGACTACTGGATGTGCCGGTTGGTTCCGGGCAGGTTTACATCGCAACTCAGTCTAACCTCGGGCTAGGCATATCCGTGTTTTCTAAGTTCAAAAGGGTTTTGATTAATTTTCAAATCAAGTTTTGAAAACAACCACCCCGTCCGTCGGATCAGTTAGGGATAGCCAGGGAGAGCAGGAAACTTGTATTTTCCAAACCCAAGCCTAGACACTATCCTCTCTATCACCCTAGAACTTTCTGGTGTGTTATTAAAAGAGATGTCGTTAATAAACCTTTAATTTGTCTAAATTAACATTTCCTCATTTAGGACAAATTCTATAAGTAAATTAATCCTAATTTACTTATTTCCCAATTACCCTTTTAATGTAAATTGACTACATTCATTCTTATGGCCCATTTCCCCTTCTAAATCATATTTATGCTTTTTGGTATGTAAACTATACCAAATTAAGTGTCACTAACCATGATTTTGCTAAAACTGACAGTTATTCCCAATTATGGCCAATTTCACATTTATGCCAATATACTTACTGTGCCAAATTAGCTAATCCAATTCCGATTCAACATTCTAATTCACGTCAAACTAGACTTATTACTCTAGTTCACTATTCATGTAAATGCTAGATTTACACGTCAATACCCATCTTATAATTTATGTCAAATTTATCCAATTTGTATATCTATGAACATGCCATAATACATGTTCCCAATTTATGCCAATTTCCAAGTTAAACTACGTTTTTAGTAAATTTCATATTTTTCCTAAATCGTATTCCCATCGTTCGCATAATCGTGATTCAATCTAGATTATAGATAAATCTAGATTCGTAGAAAATAGGGAATGAACCAAAATGCTATGCAAAAGATAGACATACTAACTGGCATAAAAGGGTTGAATAACGACGTCGGTTCAAGAACATGGGTAGACCTAACTTAATAGGTAAATTCCCAAGGTCTAAAACCAAAGAAAACCAAGAATAGACAGAATAGAGACGTAGGTTCAAGAACATGGGTAGACCTAACTTAATAGGTAAATTCCCAAGGTCTAAAACCAAAGATAACCAAGAATAGACAGAATAGATGATCGGCTTTAAACCCAATTTCATAGTCACAAAACTTAAGCAACACTTTCCTAGTCATGAATCATAGGTGTTAAATCACAGATGTCCTTGTTATGTCATAGGCAATAGTTTATGTTTTCTAATCAAAGGCATAGGCTTAGTCAAGAAAATAATCCTCATAGTCACAGTCACAGTCATAGGCAATGTTCATAGTCATAGGCAATGTCCATAGTCATAGGCAATGTTCATAGTCATAGGCAAATGTTCATAGTCATAGGCATATGGTCTTAAGGTCCATAGTTTCATAGTCATGGTCTTATTTGTCCTTGAATCATAACAGTTCTTAATTAGGTTCAAGAGTATAGGCACTGATTCGAATAGAGAGAGAGAGAGAGATTTGGCATATTCTTTTATTCCTTTAATTTCATGTCACGAACAGAGAAAAACATTCAGATCTAGAAATAACTGACTTACAGAGATTAGATTAGAACAGAAAGATGGCGTTGCTATGATTCGTAGAAAAACAGTCGTTGAAGTCGTTTGAACCTCCTCTTGAATCCTAGCTTGACTTGAACCTTTTCTTGAAAACCTTTTAGCAGCATCTCCTCGTCTTGATTTATTTTATATATATTATTTATTTATTATTTAATTAAGAGGAGGAGAAGAAGCCATGTTCGCCGAGCATCTTTGCAGCATAAGGGTAGAAAAGAATTGTGAATAGAGAAGAAGACTAGGGTTGTTTATATAGTGTTAGGTGGACGAACCTGGTTAGAAAACGCGACCAAATACATCAGAACGAACAAGGTGCAGAAAGCTGGAAAAACAGGGGGGGTCGACCCCCAGGTCGACTACCCAGTCGACCTGGGTGCCTTGGGCGGGAAAATTCCCGCCCTGCCCAATCTGGGTCTGTTTTTGAATTTCAAACTCGACCAGTTTTGAATTTTGAATCTTGTTGAAACTTTCGTAGGCCATATCTTCCTCATACGGACCGATTTACGCAAACTTGGACTCGTTTTCATGCAGAATTCCGAGACAAACGCAATGGCGCAGCCCGTTTCCCTTAATTTTGATTTTAACTTTTAATTTTGCCTTGATTTGTGAATCCTAGTGTTACAGAATTACGGGGTGTTACATTAATCAAATGTGCTCGGATGTAAGGTCACATTTTTCTCGATGTAATCAACAAACAGTAGGTGAGCTTCTCGAGTTTGGGATAATTCTTTTCTTCCCTAGTGAATTTGTTTTTATGTAATACACAAGCTATCGGACGTGAGACTCTTCTCGTATTAGCACCACACTTAACGTGTGGGAAGATATAGCTAAATTTATGAACAAATCTTCTTCGTTGCTAGGTTTGGAAAGCATTGGTGGAGTCCTCATATGTATTGTTAATTCATCAAAGGCAGTCTGGCACCCTGTAGTCCACTCAAAGTTCTTCTTCCCCTTTTTCAAAGCATCGAACAAAGGGATGCATCTATCGATTTTTTTCGAGATGAACCTACTTAATGCCACAATTTTTGCATTCAAGCTATGAAGTTCCCTTTTATTACTGGGTGCTCTTACCTCTCTCAAGGCTACAAATTGCATCGGATTAGCTTCAACGCTAATAGCGTTGACCATAAATTCCAAAAGCTTTCCAAAAGAGACCCCAATTGAACATTTCAGCAAATTGAGCTTTATTCCATATTTTCAAAAAATTCTGAACATCTCCGCTAAATTATCCATATGATTAGCTGCCCCCCATGACTTGACCAGCATATCATTAACGTATACTTCCATGGTTTTGCCATCTGAGATTTGAACATCATATTAACCAATCATTTGTAAGTTGCTCCCGCATTCTTCAGTCAAGATGCCAGCACTCGGTAGCAAACAATCCCAAGTCGATGATGAAGCTGGTGTTCTCTTGATCGGGCTCATGCGTCATAATCTGGTTATACCCTGAATAGGCATCCATAAAAGACAACAACTCATGCCACGTTGTTCCATCCACAAACTGATCGATCAACGACAATGGGAAGCTATCCTTGGGACATGACTTGTTGAGATCTAAGAAGACTATGCACACTCACCACTTTCCATTAGTTTTTTTTATCCAATACTAGATTAGATACCCAATCTTGATACGTTGATTCTTTGATAAATCCTTCTCCATCAACCTATTGGCTTCCTCATTCGACGTCGCTAAATCTTTTCGGACCTTGGGTCCATTTTTTTGCATTACTGATGTGCACCAAGGATCAATATTCAGAGCATGACTTGCCACTTTCGGTGGAAAACCACACATATATGTGTGGCTCCAAGCGAACACATCTAGGTTTGCTTTAAGAAAAACCTTTAGTTCTCTCTGCATCCTTACACCGAGTTGTGATCCGATATTCAACACTCGAGTTGGGTCTTTAGGGTCTACTGGGACAGACATTGTAATCTCTGTAGGTGCTGCCCTAATTTTCCCTACACCATCTTTCTTGGGGTTCATAGCCTTACAAGCCTGACTATGCACCCCTTAGTCATTTCGACTCCATTTTCTGTGGGGAATTTCATTACGAGGCACCATGGTGCCAAGGCGACCTTGAAGTCCATTAACGCAGGTCTTCCCAAGAGCGCGTTGTATGTAGAAATTTCATCAATAATAACAATGATTTGGGTCAAAACCACTCTCCTTTCACCTTCTCCGAGTTCAATAGGTAGATCAATCATCCCAATCGGCTATTACGGCCCGCTAGAGAATCCTTTGATTTTAATCTGACATGCCGACACATCTGTCATGGATAACTTCATCTGATTGAAGGTTTTCTGGAAAGGATGTTTACGGATGCTCCACAATCAACAAGCACCCTCCTTATTATAGCTGGATCAATTGCAATCATCATTACCATTGGGTCAAGCATTGAAGCCTCAATTTCCTTGAAATCCCTAGCTCTGAAGACAATGTCATCACTGATGCTTCGTTGGACTTGTATCTTCTAAGATGAGGCAACTTCCATTCTTCAGGACATACTTCAAGGCACTCGAGTCTCTCTCTCTCCATTTCTCCACCAACTTTTCCATGCTGGATTGGGCCCACCTTAAAGGGTATGAATGAATAGCTTTCCATTCTTTTAACCATCGTTTCGATTGCTAGGTTCTGGTTGATTAGCTGGGATACCTTCCATTTGGTTGTTTGGGAAGACTATAATACCTGAGGCTTTTTGACATACTACTGCGGCTTATTCTCTTTAAAAAGCTCCTCTATTAGATTCTTTAGGTGTCGGCATTCGTTGCCATTGTGATCGGGTTGGTTAGGAAGCAACAAAATCTTCCAGAATTTTTCTGATTGTCAATAATTCTTAGCGGAGGCGGTTTCGGTGAGCATTCTTGATCATTGGCAGTCAAGAAGATATTATCGGGTGTTTTGTTTAGAGGCGCGAAGTCCTCTAGTGTAAAATATCGAAGACGTTTCCCATCCTTCTTACCTTTACCCTTTTTCTCATTTCCTCTCTTCGAACCTCCCGATTTCTTTTCACCATCTAGAGTATCGTTTTATTTATTTCGGATCATCAGCATTTCAATTTTGCAAGCTGCCAACAACATTCCCAACTGCTAGAGTTGTTTCCACTAACCGAATAAACTCGCCGGCCTTCTTGTAGAATTTCTCAAGTGTGTTTGGTTCCCTCATTTTTACCACTTTCCTAATTCAGTTTCTTTATTGATAGCACATACTAAAGCCATCAACACCATCCTTGGCTCAGAATTACCAACTTCCGTTACTATAGTATTAAAGCGATTCAAAAAGGATTTCAATGGTTCTCCAAATTCTTGGGTCAATTCAGATAGAGAGATAATGTATTTTGCCTTCAAAGTGTAGAATCAGAATTGTTGCTTAAACTTACGAGCCAAGTCTTCAACTCGTCAATTCTTGGGTCAATTCAGATAGAGAGATAATGAAGTCTTCAAAGTTTTGTAAACCAAAGTGAGGCAACCCCTTCCAAATATACTGGAAAATATTTTCATTTCAACTCGTCAGTTGCCCTAGCACCATTTATATGGCAATTGTATTTGAACATAAAAAGGTAAGGGTCCGTCGTTCCATTATACGTTGGCATGGTTGGGGGAACAAGCTTCTTAGGGTACTCCGCATTCAATATTTTCCTTATGAATAGGGTTCGACTAGGGGCAATTCCCCTGTCTTCCTCTTCATCCTTCCTACACATACTTAATTTCATAATCTACTTAATTATCCAAATATGTGCTCCTTGTCTAACACCCCACATTTTTTAACGCTACCCATATGAGGATTTCATTAAGAAATATGAAGCATTATAGGTATGAAATTTGATCACATAGACTAAAATTCACAAGACAACATAAACAAAACAAAGCGAAATCTGAAATTTCATTTAAAGAAAATTATGAAGTTATTACATCATAAGTCATAAAACCATAGTTGTTTCATAAAGAAACAAATCAAAGTACCAAATAAAAGGATCCCTCAACATCAAATACATAAAATAAATCAAATATGGAAAGGGACATGTAAGCACAAAGAATAAGACAAATGGGAATCTCCAAAGAACTGAGCTGGGTCAAAGCTCTCTCAAGCACTAGATCCTTTACCCTGAGAACCTGGGAGGGAAGAAAGGATGAAAAGAAAGGAAAACTAGTCAGACATAAAGCCTGGTGAGTTCGGTAATTAGTAGCATGATTGATAAAAAAGAAAGTCTTGACAGGATAATAAATTGAAGATCAACAAAGTAAACAAGAACAAGAACATACTTCCATGGATATAGTCGATAGTTAATTCATTCGATTTCTGCACCAATTACTATAATTATTTAAATTAGGATATAATATAATTCTACCTATCGATCGGCTCTGAAACATAGTTGTGATAACCTATGCCGACTATGGTCTCGGGTTTATCATACCCAACCAATCAGCTTTAAGGACATAGCGAAAATCACTGGTGACAAAGCGTCTTAACTTTTATAATCGGCGTAACGCATGCTCATCGCCCAGGCGGAATGCGTCCATACCCACCAAGTTTGGATCTCCTACTACCCTATTCAATATAAGTGTGCCTTCGCCTCCTTGTGAGACCTTAGTGTAGTGTGATAAAAAGGAATACTAAATGATATGGATCCCTAATCGAAAATGCAAATTAACATAAGTCACTCCTAGACTTAATCCTTGATAATTATTTTGATTGGCCTCTTATTTTCCCTAATCAGCTTACACTTACTACCGGAATAGACCGATAATACGAGCCCCTTATTTTTCCTAATCACCCATCACTGCTGGAACAGACCCCTACAACACATGCTTATTAATTTGTTAATTTTAAACTTAACTCCAATCTTGAGTTTATTAATAAGCCTATCTTCTTCATGTAATTTTTGTCATATCATAAATTACAATTTACAGGTTATTTTATAAATATCTCTTTCATTTAATTTTATTGTACAACCCATCCCTATAGTAGCATCTGTCAAAATGTCATTTATTCAGTTTATCAAAGTTACAGTTCAATTATCTTTATTGCTTGATTTCAATAAGCCCAGTTTATCCTTTTTATACGTATTTCTTATTTTCCCCAATTATGCTTTTATTGTAAAAAAAATTATTATTACCCAAACAATGCGTAAACAAGAAGAAATAAACGGTTTAGGCTCATGAAGGCCTAAACTGAACATCCAAATAAAATGAATAATGGCCTAGGCTCTCGTATGGTCTAGGCTCTGATAGATAAGAACACATTTGAAATAAAATAGGGCTGAAACAGAACTGTAATGAATGTACATATGAAGAAAAAGGGTATAAATGAATTGAATAAAGGGCACTTTTGTGTTACACCCCTATTATAGTTTTAAATACAAGCCACGTCCCTCCCCAACTTTCCATTCAAACTCGCTACCTATTTTTGAACTTCCGCCTTTTTCGTTTTTTGGCCAAAATTTTAGGCGCTATTAGGTAAAAAAAATTCTAAAATTTGGAAATATTCTCTGAAGTCCACACAAATTAAATTAAAAAATTTTCATACATGTATGCAACAATTACCAATAGTTGCATACATGTGTGCAACTATTGCATAAGTTGTTTTGACTTGAAAATATGGACCGAAACTTGAATACATGCATGCAACTATTTGATATATTTGCAAACATGTATGCATGTATTTGCACGAAGAAAACTTAAATGAAATTTAGCCTGCGAAATATTGCACACTTTTATGCAAGAATTATTCAACACGTGCACAGATGTATGCAAATAAATCAACAATGATGCACGACAAGAAAAATATGCACGGATATATGCAGGAAAATACAAATACGTGCATACTTTTATGCATTTAATTGCATTTTTGTTTGTTTTTTGGGTTTTTGATGCCTTATTCGATGATTTTTGGATCTGATTTTTTTGTCGAGTGTATGTTTAAATTTAAATATAAATTTACATATTTTTTTATTTTTCAGTGAATTTCTGAAAAATTGGGACTAAATTTACACTAATTTATGGCCGGATGTGATCCTAATTAAGTTTGGTTTTAGGGATGGGTGCCTAATTTTCACTTGAATAAAACTATAGTAACATAATAGTTTACTAAATCTGCTAGAAGAAATAATTGATCAATAATCAGGTTGCATAGATTATGTACAAAAAAGAAAAATAGAAATCAGAAGGAATTTACAACTTATTATACTGTCAAGAAAACCCCTAATTTGTACAGAATCTTGCAATTACTGGAATATACTCATAGTGTTAAGAAAATCCAATTTGGCCCCGGTAGGTAATCTGTGTTTGATGAATATTCTCCAAAAATTATGCAAAACCTAAGCCTCAGTACTCTGTTAGAAATATATTTGAGAAGGAGGTTATTTGGGATAGTAGCAGAGAAAGGAGTAGTAAGAAATAGGTTAAGTTTTGGAGCATATTTATAATAGAGCTATGGTGTTTTTGGTCGTTGGCTTTTAGGTTAAGATTTTAGGCTATCAGATCAAGGAATGCTCCAGAAGAACGCACCCTAGAAGCCAGCCGAAACGACCGAAGATATGCGCATAAGGTCACGCACATCAACTATGTGGGTCGACCCATCCAACATGTGGTCGACCCACTTGGGGTCTGGGCCGGCTCCCGGGTCGCTCGTCTGATCGTGATTAACGTTGCAATTAATGGGTCTTAAAAATATGTTTTCGCTCGTCTGATCATGTTTTCTAAGACCCATTAATTCAAAAGATAGTGAAATGATCATGTTCAAATTCAATACTAGGGAAGGATCAAGAGCATACTATCAAAAAAGGAATGGAAAAGATGTGTGAATCTTCTCCTCTGGTTCCCATGTTGCTTCGCTGTTGTCCTCTCCCCACTGAACCTTGATGAGTCTAATCCCTTTGTTTCTTAACTTCATTGTCTCAGACTCCAGAATCCTTATAGGTACTCGTTTGATGGAAGCCTCCTTCTCGACCTTAATCTCCTCAAAAGTGCTCGGCTCCACTACCACTGCAAAATCATGTAGGCATTTCCTCAAATGCGAGACGTGGAACGCATCATGAACTGCTGACGGTCTCTCTACTAGTTGAACTCTATAGGCCATCTGGCCTATCCTCTCTAATATCGGAAATGGTCCCACAAACCTCGGTGCTAATTTGCCTAACTAAACCAAACCGCACCACGTTCCTAAAGGAGGATACTTTAATGAAAACTATGTCTCCTACACTGAACTCAAGATTCAATCTCCGTCTATCCACATAAGATTTATGTCTGTCTTGAGTTGCCTTCATTCTTCTCCGAATTAAGTAGATCTTGTCTGAGGTCTCTCTGATCATCTCCGATCCAAGAAGAAGTCTACCAGTAGTCTCCCACCAATAAGATGGTGATTGTAACACCCTGAATATTCTGTTAACTGTAAATTAACAAATTAAAGTATAATTAATTCTAAATGATAGAATTAAGGGAAACGAGTTATGCCATTGCGTTCGTCTCGGAATTCCGCTTGAGATAGATTCTGTTTTGCGTAAATCAGACTCTGTATGAAGGAGTTATGACCTCCGGAAGTTTCAAAATTCAATTTAAAATTCAAACGGTTCAAATTCAGTTCGAAATTTGAAAAACAAACCCAAACTGAGCTGGGCAGGAAAATTCCCGCCCAGGCACCAGGTCGACTTGGGTCGACCTGGCGGTCGACCTGGGTAACCAGGTCGACCATAGGGTCGACCTGGGGGTCGACCTGCCCAGTCGACCTGGTTTGGCCAGGTCGGTTTCTTGTCGAATTTCTGAGCTTGGCTATGTCATTAGGGCCGAGTTGTCACTGTCTGATTGGCTTCTCTTGGTGTGTATGGTCTGGATTCACTATATGATCATCTGACGGCTCAAACCAATTTGAAATTCTATAAATACAACTCAACACTCAACCTAAATTCACACAAATAATATAGAACTAGAGCCGTCATGCTGCTGGGAGGAAACTAAGAGTAGCCGTCAGTTAGAGAAAGCTTAAAGACGAGCCAAAACTAAAGTAAAACAAGAATCAATCAACGTTTGTCTACCCAAAGGAAAGCATTGCAAATTCAGAAATCAGAAAACAAAACCGTCGTTTGTTGTAAGTATAGTGATTTTTCCGATGGGAATAAAAATTAAGATTTGATTCGATGTAAAATGGTAATGGAATTGTGCTATTTATATAACGACGATGTTAATTCATATCTATGTGTTGCGATGATTGTGATGTGAATAGTATTGAGATGTTTGTGGTATAATTGAGTTGATGTTGAATCCATTAGAATGTTTGTGGGTTAATTTAGTTGATGTTGGATCTATTCAAATTCACATACAAGTCATTTGGTTCATATCTACACCTATATGTTTAGGTGATTATGACAAGTTATATGCTGTACAATAGAATTTCTATGCCTAAATGATTAAGTTCATATACATGCTCATATGTTTATACAAAAGTTGCAAAGTTCATAATTGGATTCATGCCAAGATCCATTTTAATACAAGTTTCATGTTATAGTAGTAAACATGATTGGATCTAGTTCACACATGCGATGAAATTATACATACTTTATGGACATGTTATATTCTTGTCATATGCTAGCGATGCTTGATGTTATGCCTAGATCTAAACATGTTTAGGCTTGTGTTGTCTAAATCATATGTTAATTCATGTGACACCTATTTGGTTAGACCCCTATTTCAATGCAAGTTCACATGTATGTAAGTTGATTTAGCCTATGTTGCAAATTCACATATATGTATGCTGATTTAGTCTACGTTGCAAGTTCACACCTATGATATTCATGTTGACTATTTTGCAAGTTCACACCTATGATGTTCATATTGACTATGTCGATAATGCCAAGTTTACACTTATGTCATGTTTATGAATTTCTTTATGCCAATTTTATGTACGCTAAATTAGGCTAAGTTTTTATCCTAATATTATATGTTAAAAATTATGCGGACGAAAAATTAGGTTAAGATTGTTAGCCTAATATTTAGACGGGGTAACGTTGGGATAAATTGGTAATTATAGGAAACTTGACATAGATTGGTGAAAATATATGTATTGGAATGTTTGTCACATGCCAAAAATTGGTGGCATTTAAATGGTGTAAAATTCTTATACCAAAAATGATGAACTTGGAAAGTGGGCCACAACATTTAATTGTTAACGAATTTACATATAACAAGTAATAAAGACAAATATGTAAATTTTGAAAGTACGAGTATGCTTAACACGAGGTTGGATTGAGTTGTGATGTAAACCTGCCCGAACCCGCCCGGCTGTCCAGTAGTCACAATAATACCTATCAATGTGGGTGGTTAAGCATTGAGCCCAATAAGGACCCGAGGTTAGACTGAGTTACGGTGTAAACCTGCCCGGAACCGACCGGCACATCCAGTAACCGTAACAATACCTGTCTAATGTGAGTGGTCGGTGCTTTAAAAAGCTAAGGACAGACAAGTCAGGATGGTAGGGTTAAGTTAACTAAAACATTTAACCAGTTCAACATGTTAATTAAACTGATGGGTGGGGTTAGGTAAATACAGACACTTAAACACTTAACATGTTTTACTAGAAAACCCTAGTAACGGGGACCCATTTCAGCAGTAACCCAATTAGGTATCATGGTACCCTGAAACTAAGTAGGGTGGGGCACGATTACTGGGATGATTGTAAGCGGTCAAAAGTGACGGCGGTGGGTGCAACAATGTGGGTTCTAATGGAGTGCGGGCATGCACACACTTCGGAGCAGACAAACAGGGCATTGGGGGCACCAGTAGTATACCCTATGCATTCTAGGATTGTGTCGGGCCGCCACCATCGGACTTGATACACCCCATGGTGGGACCAGCATAGGTATCTACAATCTTTGGGGGCCATATGACACATATGATAATGCAAGTAGGAGCCGATCTTTAGAAAGAGGATCACTTCACCCCGATCATGGGGTGCCAGTTGAGACAATGCAAGTAGGTGCAGAGATTAACTGTGGGGTGCGATAGTATATTCGTTTTAGACTACTTTATCTTAGTTTATACTTTCCTATTTCCAGTTTATACCTATCATGTACTTTTTCTTATTCTCATACTGAAGAGTCAATAGACTTACCAGGCTTTATGTATGACCCTATTTTTCTATCATTTCTTCTCTTCCGTTTCCCCCCACCCCAAGTCCACAGGGAGGAAACAACCCAACTTAGTCAGACTCTTTGCAAGCTTCAAGATAGTAGATGTATGGTTTAGACTCTCTTTCCTTGGCTATGGCTTTTGGACACGTTCTATGGGGATTTATGCAGCTTTTATTATGTTTTATGCTTCTTTGTTTAATAATCAAGGCAGAAATGATGAAGTAATGTTTTGGAAGTTATTATGAGACAATTATGGAAATGTTTTGTATGAACATGTATTTATGAAATAAAAAGTCTTTTTGTTTTCCGCTGCTTATATATATGTGTTTATATCTGTCTTGTGTTTTATCTGTGACTTTTACTTACAAACCTCCACCAAAGTTAAGGCATTCCCTTTATGAGTGACCTTAATGGAGGTGGGGTGTTTCACTTGGTATCAGAGCATAGATTTACCAGATTAGATAAAGGTTTTTGAAACTATTTTTAAAAAGAAGTTTAAAGAAGCATTTTTTAGGGAAAAAGCGTTGTTTTTAAAAGGCATAGTCCCCCAAAGCCATACGCACTATCTCTCTATCCTTTTTTCTTGAATCTTTCCTTTTCGGTTCAGCATGTCTGGGGACCTTACCCCCAGCTACAGACGCTTTTACTCCTCCTCCTTCTCTACGTGAAACAGCAAGCGGAAAAATCGCAGAACAAGAAGACGGATAATAGTCAAGGAGGAAAGGACCACAACAATAATAACAAGGCACGTGAGAAAAGGAAATGTTATTTCTTTGGCATTGTTGGGCGTATAGTCTAGGATTGTAGAAAGAAGAAGAAGAAGAAGATGGGAGCATGCTTTCAGTGTGGTGATACTAGACATATCAGCAAGAACTGCCCTAAGAAGCAAGGGCAAGGCCCACAAGCAGGACCTTCTGGGGGTACCTCTTTAACTTCTTCTCCTAAATGCTTTGTTTTATCTTGCTTATCTTCTCAATCCT
Source organism: Allium sativum (assembly GCA_030737875.1). Lineage (NCBI taxonomy): Eukaryota > Viridiplantae > Streptophyta > Magnoliopsida > Asparagales > Amaryllidaceae > Allium > Allium sativum. The sequence goes on from CM060926.1 coordinate 779,212,003, forward strand.
ATCTTGAGAACCTTAGGTAGAAATATTTCTGTAGAAAGCTTAGTTTATCTCTATGATCATCCAGTTCGTAGTCTCTTTGATTCCGGTGCATCACACTCCTTTATTTCATCTGCTTTAGTAGAATCTCTGCATCTAGACACTAGTATGGTAGAAGATCCCTTGGTTGTTTCAAATCCAATTGGGGGCTCGGCTTATTTGTCGATGGTTTGCTTGGATTTGAAAATCTCAATTCTAAGTGTTGAATTTGGATGTAGTGCCTTTGTTTTGGGCTTCTCAAGATATGGACTGATCTTAGGCATGGACTGGTTATCCAGTAATAGTGCCATTCTTGATTGTGAGAAAAGAGTGGTTAGACTCTTGACTCGGCTCGGTAACACTCTAGAAATTTCTTGTAATCCCTTGAATGCTGTTATGCTTAGTTATCTAGAGTCGCTTGACGCTTCTGTTGAGAACTTGCAGTCGGTTAGAGTGGTCCGGGAATATCCGGATGTCTTTGAAGAGGTGAAAGGCTTACCTCCGAAGCGGGAAATAGACTTCCACATATATCTTGTTGATAATGCAAAGCCTGTAGCTCTGCATGTTAGACACATGGCTCCAAAGGAGAGAAAGGAGCTCAGTAAGCAAGTTAAGGAGCTTCTCGAGAAGGGGATTAAAAGGAGGAGTATCTCGGAATGGGGTGCTCCAGTGGTGTTCACCACCAAAGCAGATGGTTCACTACGTCTTTGTGTGGACTATAGGGAGCTAAACAAGCTGATTAAAAAGAATAGACACCCGCTTCCCAGAATAGACGATTTGTTTGATTAGCTTGTAGGTGCGTCGGTCTTCTCCCAACTTGATCTGGCTACTGGGTTCCATCAACTAAGGGTAGCTGAACATAGTATTGATAAAACAACATTCAGAACCCCAGACGGTTTCTTCGAGTGGCTTGTCATGCCTTTCGGCTTGACAAATGCACCCGCTTATTTCATGGACCTAATGAGCAGGGTGTTCAGAGAATTCCTCAACAAGTTTGTGGTTGTCTTCGTAGACGATATTTTGATCTTCTCAAAGAATGAGGAAGAACATGCTCAACATCTGAAGGAGATCATGGAAACTCTTCGACTTCATCAGTTAAAAGCCAAATTCTCCAAGTGCCACTTTTGGAGAGAAGAAGTAAGATTTCTTGGACATATAGTGTCCAAAGAGGGGTTAGCTGTAGACCCTGCGAAAGTGGTGGCAGTGCAAGATTGGAAGACACCAAGAAATGCAACCGAAGTCCGAAGCTTTCTTGGGTAGCCGGTTTTTATCGAAAGTTCATTAGGGATTTCGCAAAAATCTCAGCTCCACTCACAAGGCTAACAAAGAAGAATCTAGCATTCGCGTGGGATTTGGACTGTGATATTGTTTTCCAACGCCTAAAAAGGGCTCTTACAACAGCCCCAGTTCTGACTTTGCCGGATGGAAGCAAGATGTTCACAGTATACACGGATGCTTATGGTACAGGGCTAGTCGTTGTTCTGATGCAAGAAGGGAGGGTAGTAGCTTATGGTGGAAGACAATTGAAAGTTCATGAAAAGAACTACCCAACCCACAACCTTGAGTTGGCCGCCATCGTATTTGCGCTTAAGTCTTGGTGCCATTATCTCCTAGGTGAGAAGTTCTAATTATATAGTGACCATAAATCGTTGAAATATCTTTTCTCGCAGAAGTATCTTAACTTGAGGCAGCAAAGGTGGATGGAGTTCCTTGCCTCGAATGATTTTGAGATTTCCTATAATCCTGGCAAAGGCAACGTAGTAGCAGACGCGTTGAGCAGAAAGAAGCTGACTCTAAGCCCTCTCTTTGTAGAAAGGCAAAGCTTGGAGTATATAGCCAGTTTTGACTTTAGGCCCTCCTCTGATTTTATACCTGGTTTATTGGCATCCCTAGAAGTACGACCCACTCTTTTAGACTCAATAGGGGCCACACAACACGAAGACCCTTAGCTTGTTAATGTGATTGATAAACTAATTAGGGGTGAAACTTCCAGTCACCTCAATAGGTACTCCATCGATGATAAGGGTTAGCTGAGACGAGATGGAAGACTATGCGTCCCATAAGCAAAGGATTTAGTAAAGATGGTTTTCGACGAAGCATATCATTCCAAGATGACAATACACCCAGGTGGAGACAAGATGTACAAGGACGTAAAGAGAGTTTTCTTTTGGAATGGCATGAAGAAAGATGTGGCAGATTTCGTTTCTAAGTGCGTGACATGCCAACAGGTCAAGGCGGAACAAAAGAAGCCTGGAGGACTGCTTCATCCTCTAGAAGTCCCACAATGGAAGTGGGATAGCATTTCAATGGACTTCATTGACAGGTTGCCTAGGTCAAGAAGAGGCAATACTAGCATTTGGGTAATAGTGGACAGGCTTACTAAAAGCACCCACTTTATACCTATCAAGAGTAGAAGGACTGCCTCGTCTCTAGCTTCTCTTTATCTCAAGGAAATAGTTCGACTCCATGGAATACCCTCCAGCGTAGTGAGTGACAGAGATCCCATCTTTACGAGCGAATTTTGGCGGAGTCTGCAAGAAGCTGTAGGCACACAGTTATGCTTGAGCACGGCCTATCACCCCCAAACTGATGGTCAGACAGAAAGGGTAAATAGATTATTAGAAGATCTTTTGAGATTATGCGTTCTTGACTTCGTAGGGACTTGGTAAGATCATCTTCCTTTAGTGGAATTCGCCTACAACAACAGCTACCAAGCCACCATCGGCATGGCGCCCTTCGAAGCTCTATATGGAAGACCGCGCTGATCACCGACTTGTTGGTGGAAGTCTACTGATAAGCTTATACTTGGGTCAGACATGATTAGAGAGACTTCAGAAAAAGTGGACTTGATACGAAGTAGAATGAAGACCGCCCAAGATAGACAGAAATCCTACGCAGACAAAAGAAGGACCAACCTTGAGTTTGAGGTTGGGGATAGGGTTTTCCTTAAGGCATCCCCTTTAAGAAACGTCGTTCGCTTTGGATCCGCAGGAAAGCTAGCACCAAGATTTGTAGGACCATTCCCTATCATCGAGAAGATTGGGAAAATGGCTTATAGAGTAGAGCTGCCCGAAAAGTTGGCTGGAATTCACAACGTCTTTCACATTTCTCATCTCCGGAAATGTCTACATGAATCTGCGGAAGTGGTGGAGCCAAGCATTCTAGAAGAAGTCGAAGTGGAACGTAAAGCAACTGTGAGGAGAATTCCAACTCGAATCGTAGGAACTGAAGTGAAAAAGCTACGTAACCGTGAAGTCAAGCTTGTCAAAGTTCAGTGGAGCGATGCCGAGGAAGACGCGACTTGGGAAACCGAGGACAGAATACGCGCGACTTACCCTTTTCTTTTTTAGGATACATCTTTGATCTCTCTTTTTCCTTAAGTTATGCATGTATCTATCTTTTTAGGTATATCTCCTCGATATTATCCTTTATCCTTAGGTAGAAACGACTTTGGATGTAAACATGTAATTGAAACATGTTATGGTTGATGGCTGCAAGTGGTTGCAAGTGGTTGTTCGTGGATGCATATACACATACAACCTAGGTTTTAGATCGGCTCGGTCACTTCATACTGCATATGCATATATGTATTCATATTTGTATGTGGTTGAAACTTGATATGTTGTCATATGGATGTCGCATTTGTATGAATGGCTGCACACTCATGTAGAATTATGATTAGGAAAAATTTGCATACATAATGGTTCATGACACTTACATGATTCGCCTTAAGGAGGTCAACTGAATCAGTAGACCGCCTAATTTTTGCATTAGATAAGGACATAAACACACACTATGCATATGATCATGAAGCATTAGAAGTCTTTTAAGGACAATGGACGCCTGTGCTTGATGATTGAGTAGATGGACGATTGGATGTTAGGATTTACGTTCTCCTAGACTTGAAAATTTTGGGGACGAAATTCTTTAAGGAGGAGAGAATGTAACACCTCGAATTTTCTGTTAACTGTAAATTAACAAATTAAAGTATAATTAATTCTAAATGATAGAATTAAGGGAAACGGGTTATGCCATTGCGTTCGTCTCGGAATTCTGCTTGGGATAGAGTCCGAGTTTGCCTAAATCGGACTCCCTATGAGTGAGTTATGACCTCCGGAAGTTTCAAAATTCAATTTAAAATTCAAATGGTTCAAATTCAGTTCGAAATTTGAAAAACAGACCCAAACTGGGCTGGGTGGGAAAATTCCCGCCCAGGCACCAGGTCGACCTAAGGGTCAACCTGGGGGTCGACCTGCCCAGTCGACCTGGTTTGGCCTGGCTGGCCTAGTCGGTTTCTGGTCGAATTTCTGAGCTTGGCTGTGTCACTAGGGCTGAGTTGTCACTGTCTGATTGGCTTCTCTTGGTGTGTATGGTCTGGATTCACTCTATGATCATCTGACGGCACAAATCAATCTGAAATTCTATAAATACAACTCAACACTCAACCTAAATTCACACAAATAATATAGAACTAGAGCCGTCATGATGTTGGGAGGAAACTAAGAGTAACCGTCAGTTAGAGAAAGCTTAGAGACGAGCCAAAACTAAAGTAAAATAAGAATCAATCAACGTTTGTCTACCCAAAGGGAAGCATTGCAAATTCAGAACTCAGAAATCAAAAAACAAGACCGTCGTTTGTTGTAAGTATAGTGATTTTTCCAATGGGAATAAAAATTAAGATTTGATTCAATGTAAAATGGAAATGGAATTGTGCTATTGTATAACAACGATGTTAATTCATATCTATGCGTTGCAATGATTGTGATGTGAATAGTATTGAGATGTTTGTGGTATAATTGAGTTGATGTTGGATCCATTAGAATGTTTGTGGATTAATCTAGTTGATGTTGGATCTATTCAAATTCACATACAAGTCATTTGGTTCATATCTACACCTATATGTTTAGGTGATTATGACAAGTTATACGTTGTACAATAGAATTTCTATGCCTAAATGATTAAGTTCATATACATGCTCATATGTTTATACAAAAGTTGCAAAGTTCATAATTGGATTCATGCCAAGATCCATTTTAATACAAGTTTCATGTTATAGTAGTAAACATGATTGGATCTAGTTCACACATGCGATGAAATTATACATACTTTATGGACATGTTATATTCTTGTCATATGCTAGTGATGCTTGATGTTATGCCTAGATCTAAACATGTTTAGGCTTGTGTTGTCTAAATCATATGTTAATTCATTTGACACCTATTTGGTTAGACCCCTATTTCAATGCAAGTTCACATGTATGTAAGTTGATTTAGCCAATGTTGCAAATTCACATATATGTATGCTGATTTAGTCTACGTTGCAAGTTCACACCTATGATATTCATGTTGACTATTTTGCAAGTTCACACCTATGATGTTCATATTGACTATGTCGATAATGCCAAGTTTACACCTATGTCATGTTTATGAATTTCTTTATGCCAATTTTATGTACGGTAAATTAGGCTAAGTTTTTAGCCTAATATTATATGTTAAAAATTATGCGGATGAAAAATTAGGCTAAGATTGTTAGCCTAATATTTAGACGGGGTAACGTTGGGATAAATTGGTAATTATAGGAAACTTGACATAAATTGGTGAAAATATATGTATTGGCATGTTTGTCACGTGCCAAAAATTGGTGGCATATAAATGGTGTAAAATTCTTATACCAAAAATGATGAACTTGGAAAGTGGGCCACAACATTTAATTGCTGACGAATTTACATATAACAAGTAATAAAGACAAATATGTAAATTTAGAAAATACGAGTATGCTTAACACGAGATTGGATTGAGTTGTGATGTAAACCTGCCCGGACCTGCCCGGCTGTCCAGTAGTCACACCTATCCAATGTCGGTGGTTAAGCATAGAGCCCAGTAAGGACCCGAGGTTAGACTGAGTTATGGTGTAAACCTGCCCGGAACCGACCGACACATCCAGTAACCGTAACAATACCTATCTAATGTGACTGGTCGGTGCTTTAAAAAGCTAAGGACAGACAAGTCAGGATGGTAAGGTTAAGTTAACTAAAACATTTAACCAATCCAACATGTTAATTAAACTGATGGGTGGGGTTAGGTAAATACAGACACTTAACCACTTAACATGTTTGACTAGAAAACCCTAGTAACGGGGACCCATTTCAGCAGTGACCCAGTTAGGTATCATGGTACCCTGAAACTAGGCAGGGTGAGGCACGATTACTGGGCTTATTGTAAGCGGTCAAAAGCGACGGCGGTGGGTGCAACAGTGTGGGTTCTAACGGAGTGCGGGCGTGCACACACTTCGGAGTAGACAAAACGGGCACTGGGGGCACCAGTAGTATACCCTATGCATTCTAGGATTGTGTCGGGCCGCCACCATGGGACTTGATACACCCCATGGTGGGACCAGCATAGGTATCTACAATCTTTGGGGGTCGTATGACACATATGATTATGCGAGTAAGAGCCGATCTTTAGAAAGGGGATCACTTCACCCCAATCATGAGGTGCCAGTTGAGACAATGCAAGTAGGTGTAGAGATTTAGTGTGGGGTGCGATAGTATATTCGTTTTAAACTACTTTATCTTAGTTTATACTTTCCTATTTCCAGTTTATACCTATCATGTCCTTTTTCTTATTCTCATACTGAAGAGTCACTAGACTTACCAGGCTTTATGTCTGACCCTATTTTTCTTTCATCTTCTTTTCTTCCGTTTCCCCCCACCCCAAGTCTACAGGGAGGAAACAACCCAGCTTAGTCAGACTCTTTGCAAGCTTCAAGATAGTAGATGTATGGTTTGGACTCTCTTTCCTTGGCTATGGCTTTTGGACACATTCTATGGGGATTTATGCAGCTTTTATTATGTTTTATGCTTCTTTGTTTAATAATCAAGGCAGAAATGATGATGTAATATTTAGGAATTTATTATGAGACAATTATGGAAATGTTTTGTATGAACACGTATTTATGAAATAAAAGGTCTGTTTGTTTTCCACTGCTTATATATATGTTTATATATGTCTTGTGTTTTATCTGTGACTTTTACTTACAAACCTCCACCAAAGTTAAGGCATTCCCTTTGTGAGTGACCTTAATGGAGGTGGGGTGTTTCAGTGATCCATAGGTTCATCCATACAAAGCTTCAAAAGGCTCCATGCCAATACTTGCCTGGTAATTATTGTTATAAGCAAACTCAACCAAGGGAAGATGCTCCTCCCAACTCCCTCTGAAGTCTAAAATGCATAGCTACAACAAATCCACAAGAATCCGATTAACCTCCTTGGTCTGTCCATCTTCCTGAGGGTGGTATGTAGTACTAAGTCTCAGCTATGTTCCTAACGCCTTCTGCAGGATCCTCCAAAACTCACTGGTAAAGATGGGGTCTCTTTCACTAATGAAACTCGTGGAGTCTCCGAGAACCCTGACGATCTCCCCCAAATATATTGAAGCCAGTTCAGTTGTGGTACTCTTATTTTTGACTAATATAAAATGTGAGCTCTTAGTTAATCTATCCATGATCATACAAGTGCCGGTTTGCCTTTTCTCGTCCTAGGAAAACCATCTATGTAATCCATCGAGACATTCTCTCATTTCCACTGTGGCACATCCAAGGGCTGAAATTATCTATCAGTTTTTTTGTTGAGTCTTAACCTTTTGACATGATATGCATCTCACTACGAAATTTTCCATGTCTCTCTTCATCTCTTTCTAATAGAAGACCCTCTTTATATCCCTGTACATCTTGTCTCCTCTTGGATGGATGGTCGTTCGAGAGTGATGGGCTTCCAGTAATATTGCACTTGTCACATTACCTGCGCTGGGCACACACAACCTGCCATAATGGCATAGCCACCTCCTCTTATCCACTGAGTATCTAGTGAGGTGCTTAGAGGCCCCTCCTCAATCTAGTCGGTCTAGAATATCGGCTAGCTGTCGATCGTTACGCTGGCTGGATCCAGTCCATTCCAGTATTGGTTGCATCCTAAGCGATGCTAATAATTCCAATGCATAATCCCTAGATGGTCTAAAATTGAAAGATGACATAAACTCTAGACTCTGCCACTCTGCTAGCAATGGATTCAAAGTCATCCTTTGTCTACTCAAAGCATGCGCTACCGCATTCCCTTCCCTGAGGGATAAGAAATCTCGAAGTCGTAGGATGCTAGAAACTCCATCTAACGTTGTTGCCTTAAGTCAAGATCCTTTTGCGAGAATATATACTTGAGAGACTTATGATCCGTATATAATACAAACCTCTCACCCAACAAGTAGTGCCTCTAAGACTTAAAGGCAAAAACAATAGCTGCTACCTCTAAATCGTGGGAAGGATAACTCTTTTCGTACACCCTTAGTTGTCAGCTCCCATAACAAACAATCCTACCATCCTGCATTAGGACTGTGCCTAATCATGTCCCACAAGCATCTGTATACACTATAAACATCTTAGCTTCGTCTGGAAGAGTCAAAACTGGAGCTGTCGTGAGAGAGCCTTCTTCAATCCCATGAAGAAATCCTCGCAATCGACGTCCCATGAGAATACCAAATTCTTATAAGTAAGGCGGGTAAGAGGAATAGAAATCAGTGCAAAGTCCTTAATAAATTGCCGATAAAACCCTGTCAAACGTAGAAAACTCCTCACCTCCTCAGTTGCATTCTTGATAGGGGTGGCAATTAGACCCAACCCGATGGACCCGGGCCCGACCTGTCGGGTCTCGGTTCTAGGTGGGTCGGGTTTTGTCGAGTCTGAACTATATATTTCTAAAATCTAGACCCGACCTGACCCGAGCTTCGCTTTGGGTCGGGTCGGTTTGGGTTCTGTTGAATATTAACACTAAAAATACATGTATTTTAATGCTTTTTGGTCGATTCTTTCGGGTCGGGTCGGGTTTGATCGGGTCTACATTGCATTTTTCATCACTTAGACCTGACCCTAGACCCATCGGGTTCGGTTCAGGTTCAGGTCTTGTTGCGTCGGGTCGGTTCGGGTCTTGTTGCGTCGGGTCGGTTCGGGTCTTCGGTTCTAAGTTCTAATTGCTAGCCCTAATTCTTGAGGACCATCCAATCCTGCACAACAACCACTTTAGCGGGATCCACTGCTATACCATCTCTTGAAAATACATGCCTTAAGGATCTTACTTCCTTACGCTAGAAGTGGCACTTCGAGAACTTTGCCTTCAACTGATGGGCACGAAGTGTTTGGAGAACCTCCGCGAAATGAAATGCATGCTGATCCTCATCTCTCGAGAATACCAAGATTTCATCCACAAACACCTTCACAAACTTATTTACGAACTCCCTTAACACTCGGCTCATCAAATCAACAAAATATGCCGGTGCATTGGCTAGCCCAAAGGGAATGACCAACCACTTGAAAAATCCATCTGGAGTCCTAAAAGTGTCTTATCCACACTATCATCTGCAACTCGAAGCTGATGAATCGCCAAATTTAGGTGAGAGAAAACGGATGCACCCACCAACTGATCAAACAAATCATCTATCCAAGGGAGTGGGTGGTGAGCTTGTTTAATTCTCTATAATCCACACATAGTTGGAGAGAGCCATTTGCCCTAGTAGAAAATACGACTGGTGCTCCCCACACAGATATACTCCGTCTAATAAAGCATTTCTCTAATAGCTCATCCACTTGCTTACTCAGTTCTTACCTTTCCCTCGAAGCCATATGACGTACATGCAATGTAACAGGCTTAGCATTCTCTGTCAAGTAAATCTGGAAGTTGATCTCTCGCCTTGGAGGTAGTCCTTTCACCTCCTCAAATACATCCAGAAAATCTCTCGCTATGGATACCATGCCAAGATCATCGATAGAGGTATCTAAGGACTCTAAGAAGCTCAACATGACTTACCCTCGCGGGTAGCAAGATAACTTGAGAGTCCTACCGTGACAAGTCATCAATCTCACTACCCTCCTCTTGCAGTCAAGAATGGCACCATACATGGCCAACCAATCCATTCCTAAAATAATACCATAACTCGAGAATCCCGGTACATTGGCGTCACAATCAAACTCGGACGCCTAAACAAGAGAGTCTCAAACCTTACACATCATAGATAAATGAGTTGAACATCTTATAGGGTTTGAAACAGCTACCGGATAAAAAATAAGAGATATACTTAGGTGCAGACAATCGACTAAAGAAGTCGAAATGAACGAATGTGAAGTGCAAGAATCAAATAAGGTCCCAACTGGAAAGTCATAAAGAGATATCAAACCTTCAATTGTGACCTTCGTGCACCTATCCAGACCAACACTAGCCCGTGCTACCTCCAACGCATGAATCTGTGCTCCAGATGAGCCAACTCCTATCCTTCGCTTTTGAGGGCATTGCTTTCTATAATGACTAGGTTATCCACAATCGAAGCAGCTTCCCTTCTTAATAGTCTTTCTGTAGTCCTTTACAAAATGGCATGTCATGCCGCATCCATGGCATTTAACCTCTTTCTTTATCTGTGCTTATCCATGCTTCTTATGAAATTTCTTAGGCCACCATTTCTTCTTTCCTGAATTATCCTTAGCTACCTCAGTCTTACTTTCCACAAGATCACATTTCCCATCCTCATGCATAAGCGCTATCTCAACAAGATTCTCAAATGTAACACCCATGGGAATATGAGTCATAGCAAATCCCTGTAGTGGTTGATTCAAACCCTTTGTGAATCCCACAGCCTTCTTATAATCCGTATTCACCAAATCCATTCGAAATCTAGCAGGCTCATTGAAATGATTAACGTATTACATCACCGAAAGATTACCCTATCTTAAAACTAGAAATCTCTCCAATTGCATTCCCTCCGAAGATAAAAACTTCCTTCCAAACCTCACTGTAAAGTCATTCCAAGTCTCAAAACCACACTCTACTTCAACCATCTCCACCAAAACAAAGCTTTACCCTTCAATTGCCATGCATCCAATTGAACTCTCTTCCTATCATCAAGCTCCAAAAGTCCAAGTATGCGCTCGGTGTTCCTGAGTCAAGCGCGGGCCTCAATAAAAGTTGTTGAATCAAGAAAAGTCCTTCTTCCGAGAGCAGTGAAATCCTTACAAACCTTAGAGAAATTAATCGCTGATAGTGGGTTAGGAGGAGCCACCATTGCTGGGGCGGGAGCTTGGGCATTCCCTTGCCCTTCAGTTGGTGATGTAGCTTCTACATACCAATGGAACCAAGTCGAAATGGTGATACCCTCAGGAAAATTAGGAGCCTGAACATGCTGTGAACGGAGAAAAGAGAAGAATTCAAGAACAGAATGAAGGGAATATTGTAAATGACTTAAGGGGATATTTTTTAAAAACAACCTTTTTATTTTGAAAACACTTTTTCTTTAAAAGACATTTTCTTTTAAAACAAATTTTTTTACTGATCTTGTAAGCTTAGGCTCTGATACCAAATGTAACATCCCACATTTTTTAATGCTGCTATATGAGGATTTCATTAAGAAATATAAAGCATTTTAGGTATAAAATAGCATCACAGAGACTAAAATTTACAAGACAACATAAATAAAACACAACAGAATCTGAAATTTCATTCGAAGAGAAATAAGAAGTCCTATTGCATCATAAGTCATAAAACCATAGATGTCTCATAATACAACAAATTAGAGCAACAAATAAAAACTATCCCTCAACATCAAATACTTAAAATAAATCAAACGTGGAAAGGTACATGTAACCATAAAGAACAAAACAAATGAGAATCTCCAAAGGACCGAGCTAGGTTAAAGTTCACTCAAGCATAGATCCTCCACCCTGTGAACCTGGGGGCGAAAAAGAAAGGAAAAAGAGAAAAGAAAACTAGTCAGACATAAAGCTTGATGAGTTCAGTAATTACTAGCATGAGTGATAAAAGAGGAAATCTGGATATGATAATAAATTGAAGCTTGACAAAATAAATAAGAACAAGAACATACTTCCATGGATATAGTCGATTTTCAAACCATTCGATTTATGCACCAATTACTATAATTTTGTAAATTAGGATAAAATCTAATTCTACCCATCGATCGACTTCTAAACCATAGTTGTGATAATTTATGCCGATTATGGTTTTGAGTTTATTAGACCCAACCCATCAGCTCTAAGGACATAGCAAAAATCACTGGCGTCACAACATCTTATCTTTCCTAATCGGCGCAATGCACGCTCATCGCCCCGCCGCAACACGCCCTTACCCACCAAGTTTGGACCCCTTACTACCCAGTTCAGTATAAGTGTGCCTTCTCCTCGTAAGACCTCGGTGTAGTGTGATAAAAAAACACAAACTGATTTGGATCCCCAACCAAAAATGCAAATTAACATAAGTAACCCCTAGATTTAGTCCCCAATAACTATTTTAATTGTCCTCTTATTTTCTCTAATTGGCATTCCCATACTGCCGGAACTGACTAATACTACGATCCTCTTGTTTTCCTAATCTGTCATCGCTGTCGGAAAGGATCCCTGCTACACATGCTTATTAATTTGTTAATTTTAAACTTTACACCAATCTTAAGTTTATTAATAAGCCTATCTTATTCACGTAATTTTTGTCATATCATAAATTATAATTTACTAGTTGTTTATGAACATCTCTTTTGTTTAATTTTACTGTACAATCCAAACCCCATCATTAACATCTACCAAAATGTCATTTATTTAGTTTATCAAAGTTACACTTTAATTTTCTTTATTGTTTCAATAAGCCCAATTTGTCCTTTTTATACATATATCTTTTTTTTTTCCAATTGCGCTTTTATTATCAGTTTTCATATTTTAACCCAGTAAGTGAATAAACAAGAAGAAATAAATAATTTAGGCTCATGAAGGCCTAAATTCAACATGTAAATAAAAAGAATAATGGCCTAGGCTCTCGTATGGCTAAGGCTCAGATAAATAAGAATAAAACTAAAATAAAATAAGACTGAAATGATACTGTAATGAATTCATATATGACTAAAAAGAGTATAAATGAACTGATAAAAACTATAGTAATTGATAGATTACTGAATTAGACAGAAGAAAGAATTGAATAGTAATCAGATTACATAGGTTATTGACAGAAAAGAAAAATAGGAATCAGAAGGAGTTTACAACTTTTTATGCTATCAAGAAAAACCTCAATTTGTACTGAATCTTGCAACTACTGAATTATACTCATCGTTTTAAAGCAAATCAAGTTTGGGCCTGGTAAGTAATCTCTATCTATGAATATTTTCCAAAATATATGCAAAACCCAAGCTTTGGTAATCCATTAGAAATATATTTGAGAAGGAGGTTATTTGAGATGGAGACAAAGAATGAAGTAGTGAAAAACAGGTTAGGTCTTGGAGCATATTTATAATAGAGCTACGGTGTTTTAGGTCATTGGATTTTAGGTTAATATTTTAGGCCATCAGATCAATTAATTCTCCACAAGAGCACACCCCAAAAGCCAGCCAAAACGATTGAAGATGTGCACACCAGGTTGCGCACATCAACCAGTTGGTTGACCCATCCAGTAGGTGGGTCGACCCACTTAGGGTGTGGGCCGCCCATCTGATCTTGATTAACGTTGCAATTAATTCTCTTTAAATTCAATGTTTATTTCTATTTTAAATTCGAATTTTCAACTTTTTTCTTTAATTTCTTTTCTATTATAAGTCCGATTTTAACAAACGAAAGGTCTATCTTAGCCAAAATTTCGTAATAGGCTTAATGGTGCAACCCCCAATTCCTATTTCTTTATATTTTTTTGATTAATATTTATTTTATTAACCTTTTATTTAGATTTCTTTATTTTTTTTTTGGGTTGTTGCACCTAGTTATCGCATTGCTCCATAGGGCGAATGCCAGTCGCTTTTCCAGGTGTCTGACTTGGCAGATGATCTGGATTAGCAAGTCGGGGCCCTGTTCCTCTAATTTGTAAGGGGGCCCTCTAGTGGTGCATATGGTTTTTTGAGAAGATGGTCTCACATGTTATTTTTCCTCTTCCAAATTAGCATTAGCATCTTCAACATCAACATTATGACCATGGTTATCACCTGAAACCGACATTCTATCTAGATCATTGTCATTATTGACTTAGTAATCTCTATCATTTCCCTATATTCAAATTTATGGGAAGGGCGTGCTCATTCCATCCTACGCTTGTTCGAGAAACATTGGTAACATGCATCCTCTAGGTGGTTCCTGAATTTCTTCTTCTTCGATCAGAGGCAGATGAGTGTGCATGCTCTTCCAAGTCGATTTCTATTTTATCATTTCCCAAATTGGCATTACGGCAAGAAAAGCATCTAGTTTTTCCATTAAAGCCCTATTCGCGACATTCAGATGTCGGTTCATGCCTTTTACCATGGTATCTATCTCTCTTCGAGTTACTGCTTCTCTTCGAGCTTGAGCTACTCCAGAGTTATTTCCCTGAGGGAAAATTGAGTGTCACCAGCTATATTACCAGAAGTTGTCACTGCCCCTGATTTGCACTTACTTGTCTTTTTCCTTGGAGGAGCCAGATATCAACCAAACTTCGAGTCCTTAATGCAATCTTTTCCACGGATCCTTCTTGTAGACCTTGATGATTTGCAGTAGAAGCGCAAATCTAGGCCTTGAAATCAAGCTCTTAGTGAAAGCACCAAATGTTAACTACAAAAATGGCGATAACACCTAGTTTAATGCGAAAGCACCACCCCACGATGGGGAAAACATAATACAGTAGACAAAAACAAATCCAAAAAGGAAAGATGCAGAAAGTAAATAGAAGAAACACTATTTTATGGTGGTTCAACTTGGGATCAAGCCTATGTCCACTTTAAACTCTTTTATCATTATCCTTGCCAAGCCAAATATAATGGATTACAGATTATTACAACATTCTCCGTAGTAGAGATTTATAGGAAATCACAAGGACTATTGATTATTGGAGTAGATTTTAATAATCAATCTAGGTGACCTAGGATTGCCATATTTGGAGATGAAGAATTATGGTTGAAGATGAACAATGTCTGCTAGAGATGAAACACAGTTGGAGATTAACTTTGGGAGCATTTCAGTAGGCAAAGGATAAGAATCCCTCTCATGTTGGAACATGGGGGTATTTGTAGGAGTTGCTTGCAGGCTTGGGCCAAGTCTTCATGCAGGAAGCCTAGAAAATACACTAGGAAGCCACTCCAAAAGTCGCGACTCAAAATACACAATCTACATGGATTGGTACCGGTTCCTGGTACATGGACCGATACCGATCCAAGTAGATGCACTATTTTGCATTGCGGCTTGCAATATTGTCATACTTAGGTCTTCCAGGTTGCACTTACAAAGTTTGGTACTAAAACGACTTGTATGATCATACTTGCATATATTTTTCGCCACACAACATATATTTCTTCCTTCGGTCCATCGAGTCCACACATGTGAAATGCTCAGATTGTCCTCAAACTTGGACAGAAAGAAGGCTTGTGGGAGGTTTAGAATCAAAGTGGCACAAGTCGTAAGTCCAAATACTTTGACCCTGTGGATCGATATCGGTCCATGGGGCATTGACCGGTACTAGTCTATAAAGTTAACGTATTTTGGCTCGAAAATTTTGACATCTTCTTCTTATCTCATTTGGGCCCCTCAGCAAAATTGTTCCTGATTTTGATAATGTGCTAACCTTTTTTTACTTAAACCTTTATCATATCTCGTTTGGGTTTATAACCGGGTTAACACATATCCTTCCCCTTTAGTCTTCCTTTTCTTTTGGATTTAAAATACTACTTATTAAATCATGGCTAACCATTACTAGCTAAGTGTCTAACACTATATAAAATGTATAATTTTTATTCTATTAAGAAAATATATAAAATTATTCAACATATCCCTGTAAAACATTCAAAAATATTTTTATTTCATTTCAAAGAGTGATATTTTATTCCCAAGTATGCTAAATTATTCTTTTATGTTTTTTGTAACAACCCAAATTTCGACATACCGAATTTTCTTTCCAAAAATCCCAATCTATCGAAGCTCGAGTAGGCTTCTCTGGTATTCTGCAGAAAAGACAGTGATAATAAATATGTTAGAGCTCGGTAAACATCTTACAATAGAATGGGTAAAATATAACATAATCAAATATAGCCTTATCGAAGTAATAATACTGTCTAACTAGTATCCAAAGCTATCAAATCTCTGCTATAAACCTAACCTGTGAGTATGTTATGAAGAGGGAGTCATAACACAAAGTTCTCTTGACTGGACAAATTATACATTCTGAAATAACCCTATATATACCGTTCAATTATGTTTTTCTTAATTATTAGATTATTTGGGTTAACAACACTAAAGGCTCTATACTCACGTCGCCCCCATCTACTCTCGGTTGAATAAACCTAATATAGTATATATGTAGATATACCCCACATCTCAAGGTACTCCCCATAGTACCCTCCTTGTACGATCTCCATTGTCACATTAAAGAAGTTTATGCAACTTTCATCCTATGTCGAACGACGTACGGAAATCCAAATCATTACGCCATGTAATCGCACAGAACCATCCTCGTTATGCCATATAAGCGTACAGATCATCGTATCAAAACTCCTCGGTCGAACCAAGTCTAAACATGGAGTAATTCCCGACTGTCTATGATACACCACCCGGTGCATGTATCTAGACCTTTACATGAACGTAATATCTAATATACCCTGACTCCCGTAATAGGGATGCATCCAATGCACGGAACTCGGTCGGGATCTTTCCATATTTGTAAAGGTACGCTTCATTGGGCCTACAATATAGATATCCAGAGTATGGTATGCATTTTCATGGTGGCTATGACCCTAACCTGGCCTCTCCCTCGACTAATGAAAGAGTATATCAATAGCTAAGTGGTGTGCCAATCAAACAATCTAGCATCCAATTTGGCATGTCTCGACGGTGAAAGATCAGTGGTCTCTAGGTTTAGCTCTAGTCTATCCATGTCACACTGACTACCGATGACAGTTACCTGATGTTTACTATCCTATATTGGTTCTGACCCGCCTCTTCGAGGCAAATCACTGAATCACCCAATGCCATCCGCAAAAGCATCTGATTGCCGACTTACAATTGCAACCAAGGTATACTCACCGGGTGGCTGCATAGACCAAACCTCTGCGAGTATAGCCTGAGCATATACCTCATAGAGGACCATAACAGAGTACATTACCATGTCCCGTAGAAGTTGCATGTTTCTTCCAGTCCCGCGGAGCAATCATACAGAATAATCAGGCAGAATAATCAAGTAGTAAAATCAGATGGACGTGCTCCACTCGTGTCTCCAAACACTACGATGATCTACCACATTGGGTTCTTTACTTTCGTACGTGTGGACTGGTCCAAACGCATTACACTAATGTGTTATTAGGTCTACGTCTAATCTTTTAGTCACGCGCTTGCTTTATCTTATCAGATTGCAAATTAACTTGATTACCCACATATTAGCTTTTTATTCAAATTTATAGGTTTTCCCTGAGCCCCTTATATTTCATTAGAACAGACCCCTTTCAAGATTAGCTTATTAATTAGACAAGTTTAACATAGCACACCAATGTTCATTTAATAAGCACAATATAATTGTTTGTTATACTTCCAAGTTGCAATTAACAAATGTAATCTATTAACGAGCTTTTTGGTCCGGTTCCCAAGAGTGCATCAGACACGCTCAACCAAACGTACCTCGGGAAGCTGAGGCCGAAAAGAAACGCACAAGAGTGAAGGAAACATGATCAAGAAGGGACTACACCGCTTGTAACCTCACGGCATCTAGAAGACATCCGCGAACCAAGGCCTCGGACCCCGAAGGAGTTATGAGCCTCGACCACCCGGTCCCGGGATCCTCGCGCCCCTCGGAAGGACTTCACATCAGGCATGACGCGGAATTCACACCCTTCCGGGTGAGAAATCTCGCACCCATGCCTGGGTTCGAATTTCGAACCTAGTGCGTGCGAGGTCTCGAGCCCAGCGGGTGCGAAATCTCGCACCCATGGCAGGGTTCGACATACCGAACCCAGCGGGTGCAAAATCTCGCACCCATGGCTGGTTCGAGATTCCGAACCCAGCGGGAGCGAGATTTCTCACCCGCGCCTGGGTTCAAAATTTCGAACCCGTGCCCGGGTTCGAAATTCGGAGGCGCGCACGCGATGGGTTCGAAATTCTGCAAGTGGTCCCCTATTTCTACCTAACCCTACCTACTCCTACTCCTACTCCTATAAATAGCCCATGGCCTCACACTTCAAAGGGGTTGGATTTTCTTCACTTGAGACCTTCCTAGACCTCATTAATGGCATCTCCTATTTGAGGAAGAAGGAGAATTAAATATTCTATTTCCCAAATACCTAGCATATGGCAATTATAAAAGTGAATGTAATGAGCATGGCTCTACCTTGTAATTCTTGAGTTATTAATAAAAGTACAACATACTTCCAAAGTAGACATAGGCCTAATCCGTAGCCGAACCACTATAAATTCTCGTGTCATTTACTGTTTCGTCTTACTTAATCTTGCGACCAAATTAACCATTCCTAGTAATAGGAATCTTTGGTGTTTACGACACTTTTTGCCGTCAACATAATCTACAACACTTTCCCATGTCGAGGCAAGTCAAGTTCAATACATCACTGTTCAGATGTCTTATAGTTACAATTTACTTAATGTTTAGTTAAGTATATTTTATCCCAATCAACATGTTTTCTGTTAACATGTTACTTAATATATAATTAAGTACAACTTATTTCATTTCATAAGTGTACTTTATTTTTTCTTATTTAATCATAACCTTGTCTTACATTGTCATTGCAACCTTTTGTTGTTCTCTTAACAAAGGTTGATTAATAAGTTTTCTTTTACATTTATTGTAACCCATGTTATAATTCTAGGACAAGCTTGCCAATTATATTACATTCTCATTCATATAATTGATTATAATAAGTTATATTCCTTGTTCATTACATTTTTCCTTAGTTTCTTAATGTTAACCAAAATTTTACAGTTGTAACATTCATTCATTTACCATCTTGTATATTCTCATTATTTCAAGAAAATATTTCACACACCTCATTAGATTGGTTAGTGGAAAGATATAACGATCCATTTCCACAACGTATATCAACAAAGATTTGTAGTTGCAAGCTATTTCTTTTATTATCATCGTGGACATATATATATATATATATATATATCTTTTTATCCGATTAGTATGCAATACGGTAAAAGAATCCCTATTTCACACTAATCACTTTTTCCTTTCTTTTCTTGCAACTACGTTTGCATTAATTTTGTCGTTATGGAAATATATCCATTTTTTCAAAAATCCTACTAACTCAGTGCACTACAAATTTCCCCTTATTAATTTCTGAGTTAGATGTTAATTCCTTTTTTCATTTACCACTTTCAATTATTGTAAAATTTTCCACATTACTATCAAACTAAAATGATTTCCAAATTACTGTCAAATTAGCATGTTTTCCAAAATACTATCAAATTAACATGTTTTCCAATTTACTGTCAAACTAACAAGTTTTCCAAATTACCGTCAAACTAACACGTTTTCTAATTTACTATCAAACTAACACGTTTTCCAAATTACTATTGCGTAGTATTCTCAAGACTATATGCATAACTATTATCAAATTTACCATTTCGATATTACAATAATTCTTAACCCAAACAGAGAATTAATTGAACAAATTACAACAACAACATTCTCAGCTTGTTTAAAATAGAATTCAAAGCAATTACCTCAAACTACAATTATTTAACATGTTAAGAGTTACAAGGAATGTAAATGGTAAATATAGCATTACCCAAAAGGTATAATTCTAAATCCACTCACCTGACTGCTTTCCAATCCTTCAATCTGATTCAGATTTATGATTCTGTGGCCTTCCTAACTGAATCTAGTATTAAAATACCCATGGATTTACAAATCTGATACTAAAATAATAAGGGAAGAAAGAAAGAAACCTAAATAATTCAAAATCGTAGGATTCACCTCATGTTGACAAGAAATTTGAACACCTATATTGTAGATTTACATTCTTTGTCTTCAAATTTTGAATCAAAATTTCCTAAAGTTAATTTTCTAAAATTTGAAAGATTTGGAGAGGAAAGAAAATGGCAGAGCCTTGGCGTCATCTTAGGAAATATGAGTTGGAGGCCAGGCCCTGCTAGTCTATTTATAGGTGTACAGGAAATTATGGTCTATCATATTTAACAATATAAAATATGAACCGTTTACACAAGAGAAACACGTCACTCGAAATGCAGATCTGACCCCGGATAGGTCGACCCAAGTGTCGACCCACCTTAAAGGTGCATCGACCCTATGGTCGACCTATTATTCGACCCATGTATCCCCTGTGATGACCTAGAGCCTAGGTTTGAACGTGATTTCTATGGCTATTAATTTTATTTTAACGTTACGTTTAATGTATGTTTTAATTCTTAATATTGCTTATGTGAATTATTATTTTCCATCTATAACACTTAACTAATTTCAAATTTCGAATTTGTGCGCATATACATACATACATACATACATACATATGTATATATATATATGCATATAACCTTTTAAACCTTTATTTGTTAATAATTCTCCTATACGGACTCCATGTTGGACAAGTCATAAATCAAAACGAATTAGAAAATTGCCACGAACACAATGGTATACGTTTCTAAGCAAAATTTTGAAATCATAAATTATCAATATTTATGTTTAATATTTATATAAATGCAGGGTGTTACATTCTCCTCTTCTTAGGAAATTTCATCCCCGAAATTTGATAAGGATGGAGTAATGTCGCCCTACATATAAATTGCAACCATTATGTGTACATCCAATTTTTCAATCACTAGTGCATGTGTGCAATGTGTAATACAACATGATAATAAATGAATGTGATGAATGCCTAAGCAGTACCTCCTATATGAATGTAAATTTTGTTGAAAATTTATTTGAAAATATGATGCACACATCCTAAATGTACAGGCAATTTCTATATAAATGCAATATTTTGGAAATCAAAATACCTTTTTCATCAAAAAAATTCCACACTCTTACAAAATATGAATGTAATTCATCCATTATTTTTTTGCATCCAAACCCTACCAACAAATTTTAAACTTGCGGATTACAGAGAATATTCTAATTTTCTGAATTTGACTTCTTATGTTACGAAAAGGTAGAAAACAGAGAAATTTAGCATCTTCTGTTTTTCTTTTATATACCTTTTCCGTTTGTACTTGGGTTTTATGCAACTATTATATAAAGATTTCCTATCACCCAATCCAAGCACAATTTACATTTAAAAGATTTCTTCGTTTTTCTTTTCCAACTTACTTTGGAAAACCCCATTTTTTTTTTCTATTTCTCAAAATTTCCATTTATCTCTATTTTCATATTTGTTACTTTGCTTTTGCAGTTGTCATCATTGTTTGTTTTCTTTTAATCATGTTATTACTTTTTCTTAACTTATTTAACTTAATTTACCGATCTAAGCTTAATTTCAAATAAACCTGCCAATTCTTTCAAAACTAAGAAAATAAAACAAGCTCACTACACAGCTACTACCAAGGGCTAAGAATACTAGGACCATGTCCCCGCTGACAAAGAAAAAACCAAAACCGTAGGATCTAAACAACTCACTTGCCCTCTACCACCTACTTGTCAGAACTAGTCCTTGTTGTGTACTAACACTCTTTTCCAAGAAACAACCTATACTTTATAGTGCTTATGCACGCTACAAGAAATTACTACTATTCCAAAATAATTT
Organism: Allium sativum; assembly: GCA_030737875.1. NCBI lineage: Eukaryota > Viridiplantae > Streptophyta > Magnoliopsida > Asparagales > Amaryllidaceae > Allium > Allium sativum. The sequence continues at coordinate 779,233,762 of CM060926.1, forward strand.
TTGTTATTTACTTTATAGCCTAAAATTTTTTCCTCATTTTTCCCAGGTGCTAATCCTTACCTACTCCATGACTTAAAAATGTGGTTTGGCCTCGTCATTTCATTTTCCTTCCAAAAGTTAAATGCTTTAAAACTTTATTTTTCTTCTTTGAAACTTACTTTTGGCAAACAATAGAAAATGATGTATCCTAAAAAGAACGCAAAACTTTTTTTTTCAAATCATAAAAACTGGAGTAGGCAAGGACAACTACTTCTCAGTTAATTTCACAACCGTTCATTATTACTTACAACAAGGTGTTAATTTATAAACTTATCCCAAACAGCTACTATATTCTAGATTTTTACAACTTATTTTGTCCATCCACTAAAGTTTATGTCAAAACAATTGTCAAAAATATTTTCAAAATTTTTCCTTAGTGAAAATTTTAGTTTTTGACAAAATGCAATCTTTTCTATGTTTTGTTATTTAATTCTTTCATACTCTATAGCTTAAAAACTATTGAGCTATACATGCTCTATGATTTACACATTTTTCTAAAACAATTCATTTGAGACAAAAATTTCATAAGAAATCAACATTTTAAAAATACACCCAATTTTTTTAAAACTCAATATGTACTTTTCAAATATGTTACTTATATTTTTTCAAACGTAAAAAAAATCTCGTTTTGTTTCAAAAATTATTTCTATACAATTTAGCCGTACATATTTTTAAATTGTGAAGTTTTAAGGTCAAGACTTGAAAAACACCATGAATTATTATCCAAAAGCTATAAAAATTTCAAGTTCTTAAAAATTAACAATGGGGTTAGACTCAAATTGGGTCTCTAACATATTTAGACATTACTAAGTATTCCCACAAAGTCATTGCTCTCAAGTGTGTGTGTGTATATATATATATATTCCTAATCCATTTTCCCTCTTACTCTTTCCCAATTTAGAAGGCTCTACTGCCAAAACCATTAATCTGGAATACTATCATTTCAGATATTAACATATGAGATCCATCTTTATCCATTACAAAATAAATTGTACACTTTTCACCCAAACCTCCTAGGGTCTCTTATTCTCGAATTTCCATAACAGTTTCTTTGGTGTACATAATTGAAATCCCAACTCTTTGCATATGCCACTCTTCCTATTTAGTGGGTTTCGTTATGGATCTAGGAGCGTGTATGTGTATATATACATATATATAATATTTATATTTTTTAAAAATACAAATATGTTCACTCATTATCTATACAGGAATCCTAAACCTAAGCCCTGATACGAGATGTAACAACCCAAATTTAGATAGACTAGTTTTTTTCTCTAAAAATCCCAATCTATCGAAGCACGAGCCGGCTTGTCTGGTATCCTGCAGAAAAGACAGTGATAATAAATATAACAGAGCTCGGTAAACATCTTAAAGCGGAATGGATAAAATATAACATAATCAAATATAGCCCTACCGAAGTAATAATATTTCCTAACCAATATCCAAAGCTATCAAATCTCTGCCACAAACCTAACTTACGAGTATGTCATGAGGAAGGGGTCAAAACATAAAGTTTTGGTGACTGGACAAATTATAGATTCTGAAGTAACCCTACATATACCGTTCAATTATGTTTTTCTTAATTATTAGGTTATTTGGGTTAACAACACTCAAGGCTCTATACTCACGTCATACCCATCTACTCCCCGGTAGATTAGACCTAATACGGTATATATGTAGTTATACCCTCACATCCCGAGGTACTCCCCATAGTACCTCATGTACGGTCTCCATCGTCACGCCATAGAAGCATATGCAACTTTCATCCTACGCCAAACGACGTACGAAAATCCAAATCATTACGCCATGTAATCGCACAGAACCATCCTCGCTATGCCATGTAAGCCTACGTATCGTCGTATCAAACCACGGTCGAACCAAGTCTCAACACAGCGTAATGCCAGACTGTCTAAATACACTACCCTGTGTGTGTATCTATACCCTCACACGAACGTACTGTCTACTGTACCTTGAGTCCCGTAATAAGGTTGCATCCAATGCATAGATCTCGCTTGGGAGCTTTCCATATCTGTAAAGGTCCGCTTCATTAGGCCTACAATACAGATATCCAGAGTATAATATGCATTTTCATGGTGGCCATCGCCCTACCTTGGCCCCTCCCTCAACTAGTAAAAGACTACCTCAAGAGCTAAGTGATGTGCCCCTATCAAATAATCTAGCATCTAATCTGGCATGTCCCGCATCCAACGTCTCGGTAGTGAAAAATCGGTGGTCTCTAGGTTTATCTCTAGTCTTTCCGCGTCACATTAATTTCCGATGATAGGTACTTGAAGATTACTCTCCTGTATTGGTTTTTACCCGCCTCTCCGAGGAAAATCGCCGAATCACCCAACGCCATCATCCATAGTTGTCTGATTGTCGACTTACAGTTGCAGTCAAGATATACTCGTCGGGTGGTACTGTGCAGACGGAACTCCTACAAGTATAGCATGAGTATATGCTACATAGAAGACCACAATGGAGTATCCTACCATGTCCCGCAGAAGCCACGTGCTTCCCTCCAGTCCAGTAGAGCAATTGACAGAATAATCGAGTAGAAAAATAAAGAAGGAAAATCAGAAGGATGTGCACTTCTCGTGTCTCCAGACACCAAGATGATCTACCCCGTTGGGTTCTTCACCTTCTTACGTGAGGACTGGTCCAAGCGTATCACACTAACGAGTTATTAAATCTACATCTAATCTTTTAATCATGCGCTTACTTTATCTTATCAGATTGCTAATTAACTTAATTATCCACATATTAACTTTTTATTCAAGTTACTAGGATTTCCCTAAGTCCCCTATATCTCACTAGAACAGACCCCTTTCAAGATTAGCTTATTAATCAGACAAGTTTGACTTAGCAGGCCTAAGTTCATTTAGTAAGCCCAATATAGCTGTTTGTTGTACTTCCAGGTTGTAATAAACGAATGTAATCTACAACGCTTTCCCATGTCAAGTCAAGTTCAATACATCACTGTTTAGATGTTTTACAATTACAAGTTACTTAATGTTTAATTTAGAATATTTTATCCCGGTCCACATGTTTTCTATTAACATGTTTCTTAATATATAATTAAATACAACTTATTTCATTTTCTAAGCCTACTTTATTCTTTCTTATTTAATCAAATCATGTCGTACACTGTCATCACAACCTGTTGTGTTGTTCTCTTAAACTAAGGTTCGTTAATAAGTTCTCTTTTTCATTTATTATAACCCATGCTATAATTCCAGTTGTCCCTAGGACAAGCCTACTTATTATATTACATTTTCATTCATATATTTGATTATAATATGTTATAATCCCCATTCATTACATTTTCCCTTAGTTCCTTAACGTTAACCAAACTTTTGCTGTTGTAACATTCATTAATTTAACGTCTTATATACTCTCATTATTTCAGGAAAATATTTTAGTGAATATTAGGCTCACATCCCTATTACCAAACTTAATACACCTCACATCCAGCCATAGTTTTATATTCACTTCCGCCCCCTGTTTTTGCTGCCGCCTCCACCTTTCCATGTACTTCCGCCTTCCCTCTTTATATGCTACGCATTTTTCATTTTCTGGCCAAAAAAAAGCGGCTATGATTAAAAAAAAAATTCTAAAATCTTGAAATAATCCCAGAAGTCCACGCGAAGAAAAAAAAATTGTTGCATATATGTATGCAACTATAACTATAAGTTGCATACACATATGCAACTATTTGAATATACTTGCACGTAGACAGACCCTCCTCTTGAATAACTGCATACATATATTCAGTTTTTCTGTATAACTGCATATATGTATGCATATAGGTGAAAATATATGCAAAAGTGAAAAGTTCCACTACAGTTCACTGTTTTCAAATAATTGCATGGGTAGATGCATATTCTTACAATATGTGCATACATGTATGCGTTTATACTGCAGTTTTGACGTAGAGTTAAAATAAATGCATACATGTATGCAACTTATTGAATTATATGCATCTTTTGATGCATTTTACTACATTTCGTTGTTTCTTATGTAATTCTTGATTTTGACGTTGTTTTTTATGTTCTTTAGGTCTAATTTTTTTCTCGAATAATTATTTTAATTAATTACGAATTGACGTGATGAATTTTCAGAAAATATGGACCTAATTTACAATAAGTTTATGACCGGATGTGAGCCTAATTTAAAACCTTAACAGGGACCTGTAAAAAACGCACCCAATATTTTACACACCTCATTAGATTGGTTAGTGAAAAGATGTAAAGATCCATTTCCATAACGCACATCGACTAAGATCCGTAGTTGCAAGTCCACTACAGATTTTCCCACTTTTATTTACTGAGTTAGATGTTAATTCCTATTTCCATTTACCACTTTCAGTTATTGTAAATTTTCCACATTACTGTCAAACCAACATGTTTTCCAAATTACTGCTAAACTAACATGTATTCCAAATTACTGTAAAGCTAATATGTTTTTCAAATTACTGTCAAACTAACATTTTTCCAAATTACCGTCTAACTAATATGTTTTCCGAATTACTATTATGTAGTAATCTCAAGATTGTATACATAACTATTATCAAATTTACCATTTTGGTATTACAATAATTCTTAATCCAAACATAGAATCAATTGAAAAAATTACAATAGCAAAATTTTTAGCTTATTTTAAATAGAATTCAATGCAATCACCACAAATTACAGTTACGTAACATGTTAAGAGTTATGGGGAATGGAAACGGTAAATATACCATTACCCAAAAGGTATAATTCTAAATCCACTCACCTAACTGCTTTCCAATCCTTGAATCTGATTCCAATCTGTGATCCCGTGGCCTTCCTAACTGGATCTAGTATTAAAATACCCACGGGTTTACAAATCTGATACTAAAAGAATAAGGGAAGAAAGAAAGAAACCTAAATAATTTTGATTCATAGGATTTACCTCACGTTGATAAGAAATCTGAACACCTATATTGTAGATCTACATTCTTTGTCTTCAAATCTTGAATCAGAATTTGCTAAGGCTAATTTTCTAATTTATGAAATATTTGGAGAGGAAAGAAAATGGAAGAGCCTTAGAGTTGTCTCAGAAAATATGAGTTGGAGGTTAGGCCCGGCTAGTCTATTTATAGGTGTATAGGAAATCCTGGTCTGTCGGATTTAGTAATATAAAATCTGAACTATTTAAACAAGAAAAACACATCACTCAAAATGCAGATCTAACCCCGGGTGGGTCGACCCATATGTTTACCTACCTTAAAGGTGTGTCGACTTACCTTAAAGGTGTGTCGACCCTATGGTCAACCCATGTATGCCTTGCACCGACTGAGAGCCTGATTCAGAATGTTATTTCAGCGGCTATTAATTTAATTTTAACATTGCATTTAATGTTCATTTTAATTCTTAATATTACTTATGTGAATTATTATTTTCAACTTATAATGCTTTTCAAATTTCGAATTTTTGTGCATATATATGCATGCAACCTTTTAAACCTTTATTCGTTAATAACTCTTCTATACGGACTCTGTTTTGGACAAATCATATATCAAAACGAATCAGAAAATTACCACGAACACAATAGTATATGTTTCAGGGATAAATTATAAAATCATAAATTATCAATGTTTATGTTTAATATTTATATAAAATACTTGGTGTTACATTTTTGGCTTAGTAATATGAATTAATAGGTTGCGGCTGTGAATGTACCAAATTACAACTTCTTTTAGACTAATGGTTTTTGATATGTAATACTTAATTCTTCCACTAAACAATTTTCAAACTTAAATAGATCAATTATGCACACTCACACTCTAAAGTTGCTACTTGGACCATAAATGAACATATCATTTCATGCGAAAGTAATAGTGGTTATTATAGTATGAGAACCTTTAAATTTCTCCTTTCATTGGGTGATTTTCTTTTTTCTACTCATTAGTTTGGGCACTGTAGAATTTTGTGATAAATCGCTCGTCCATGATAATGAATTGTTGTAAAAAAAATAAAATATGGGCGCAACGAAACACGAGTTCTTTGTTTAGTATCCCGTAAATAAACAATGATGTTCTTCACCATAAGATTTATACTTTCAAGTCTAATGCCCTTATCAGCACCAATCCTATCCAAAATATCGGTATTTTCCTTCTGTTTATCATACAGGTTGTTTTAAGGAGAGAGTCAAAATAATGTTACAGTGAATGGTAAGTTATACATCTTATATATAAAGTTATTACATGTTGATTGCCAACCATTTGTGTTATGCATTATTTAAGTCGTCCAGACTTCACCACTACATACTTGCCATATATATCTACATCTAGGTTGATTTAGCTTAATAGATAAATATGTAAACACGTATCCCTTGGTCCATCTCGGAACTAAATATTGTCCTCTGGTATCTTTCGCAAACACCTCATTGGAATCAACTGTCTTGCCATATTATGGTATAACTATCGGATGATATAAGCACGAGTATCGTGATGGACTGTCCATGCATACATTCCGAGTGTGCACATATATGCTATGTTGCAAATGCTCTAAATTCCACTAATGGGACACACCGTTGCCTATGCTATGCGGAATTCAGTTGGGAATTTCCTATTCGGTTAACTTTTGTTTTCTCCTTGGGTCGGCTTTGTTAAACTAAACCAACCCTTTTTATTTTGAAGGTGTCTTTTTGTACGAGTTACTTGCATTTACCTAATCAAACAATTTAATAAAAACCAAATGGAGTTGCATAACCCTTCCGAATGTCTTGATAGAGAAAGATCGATCGACCCTAAAGGCATAGCCTATGTCCTTCCCGCTTAACCGTTTGGATCGATTGTGGTCCAATAATTGTGCAACGCTATCTTTATGTTTGTTGCCTACACGCCTCACTTCCTGGATTGCATTGTCTACCAAGTCATCCATTAACCCTTTAGATCTCTTATAGCAATCAAGGATACCCCATTGATAACCTAAAGCATACCTAAACCGCCGATGGACCACACATTTGCTAAACTACATCGTAGAACATATCATGGGGTATCCATCTCCATGTGACTACATTTCACATGGGTCCTATAGTTAAATATACATGCACACACATGCGCATGTGTGTGTGTGTTTATATATATATACATACGTACATACACACACACACACACATATATATATAACCATCCTCACCATGAGCACTAAGCCTCTTACTGTTTACTGTGGTATTCACTTCAAAACAAACCATCCATTATTGTCTCTTATTTCCTAATTCAAAGTTAATTATGAACCTATCCGGACTGGGCTCCTTCATTACTCATTTTATCCACTTAGTTCCTACGTCGATGAAATTTATCATGTCTTGTTGTAACGACTTGCCTTTTTGTATCATTTCATTCAATAATGAAACTAACTCGAATCATTCGAAAAAGTAGAGTGTTTTAACCATGGAGGTTAATAAAATCAAATCACAGAACATAGACATATCACAAATACAAAATAGCAGAATAACTCGCAGCGGAACATAACTTAGTTGTACATAAACCAACTAATTACAAAATCTCAAAATCAAAATACATAATATTAGAGAAATAAGTTAATACATCAGAAATTTAGATACATAAGAGCCTACTATATAAACAAATGATAGAAATGGAATGACTGAATCACCAAGCTAACAAATAGAAGATAGATAATAGGCTAAATCTCCAATAGATTTCTAGCTCTCAAAAGATGAATCGCCAAAGTTGAATCCTTGGTATGACTTTATTATACAGTCAAAAACAAAACACCTGTAATTACCCGGAAATCCGAGCCAATTTAAAAATTTTATTTTGGCTATTTTAATGAATTTTTGATATTTAAAATGAATTATTTTAAATAATAATGTCGAGAAATTTAATTTGAATAGAATTAGAACGTATATATTTATTTGAATCGTCGTTAGAATATAAATATTTATTTTTAATTATAAAAGGAATTGAAAATGGCGCGGTAGTTCAAAAATTCGATTTCAAATTTCAAATGAATGTACAGTATTCAAAATAAACCGGATTTTAGTGAAACCAAAAATATTAGAATATATTTGAAAATATCTTTTCAACGAATCCAAAAAATTGAAATTTCATAATGGGAGTAAAAAGTTATGTCCAATTGAAAATTCAGAATAGTCGCTATGGAATTCTGGCCCTTAAAAATGGAAATTTTGCAAATGACCTTCGTTTTCGACGAAACCTCTTTTGTTGGATCCGGGATGTCAAGTTATTGCCAGATTACAAAATTCATAATTTTCTGAGTCAATATGTGAGCGTAGCGAAGTAAAACGTGTTTTGACAGTTTCAGTCAATTTCGATCGACCAGAAAATGGCCATTTTTCTAATGGTCTCAGGATTTGACGAAATTAGTTTTGTTAGAATCGTATCATCGATATAAAGCTAGAAAATATTTTTCAAGAATTTTTAGAGTCCGTATGTGGCCCCGGTAAATTGAAATGTGCGATCAAAATCAATATATAGATTTATATTTTGATTTTGATGGAAACTGATCGTAACAACCGAATTGGCTTACCGGATATATCCCATTGTGTTCAGAATGGGGGTAATTAGCTAGGGACCACAGTCGGTAGGTTCGATTTTGAGTTCGAAATAAAAAGTTGCTTTATGGAATAAATTAAATTAAATTAAATAATATATAACTCACCCCTCCTTCCTATTCTCTCTCCCACTCATTCTGATTGAAAAAAAAAAAGAAAAAAAAACGACATAGCCAACCCTAGCCCGCCGCCAGTGCCGCTACCACCACCCTCTCTCCCTAGTCCACTACGCCACCTACCAACCCTCCTCCCCGTCGCCTCCTCCTTACCCCTCTCAATCTCGCCGTTCTTCAAGCCCGAAACCCACAAGACTGCCGCTAGCCCCTAAGACCGCCACCCCCGCCAGTGCCGCGACTCCAGCCGCCTCCCTAAGCCCGTCAGCGCCCTCCTCCACTCCGAGACCGACTGTAAGTTTTTAATTATATTTTATTTAGTTATTTATCTTAGTTTATTTAATGTAATTAATTTAAAAATAAAAATAAAGGTCAGTTTTGATATGAAGTAGCATGAGAAAATTTAGTCCTTTTATTATATGAGTATAGAAATGAAAATACATTTTTTTATGTGTTTAGATCTAAAATAAAAAATTGCGGGTTTATATATGAAAAATCTTATGATAAAGATTTGATTTTTGAAAATGTAAAGATATATTTTTTATATCATAGAGATAATAAAAATACGATTTTTATATTATAGATATAATAAAAATACGATTTTTATATATGTTGTAGCGAAATAAAAATTCGATCTTTATATAAGAAGAAGGAATATAAAAATATTTTTTTTATATAGAAAGAAGCATCGAAAAAATATATGAAGTAGAAATAAAAATGCGATTTTTGTTTATTGGAATGAAGCGATAAAAATGTGATTTTTATATATGAACAGCGGGAAAAGGTCGCATTGGGATTTTGGGCATATCCGAACCGTTCAGAAATAGAGAATGGCGGAGTGGATCCCTCGGTGAGAACTTCTCACTTTTCATTTATTTTCTAGTTAAAATATATACTAGGATGCAGAAGGTGCTTAGCAGCACCCGACACCCGTTGTCCACAGACCATGGACGACTTGTTTGTTTGTTGTTTGTGGTATGAATATTGATTGTGTGATGTGGAATGGAATAAAATATTTTATAGTTAAAAATATAATTTTTAATGTGTATATAAAATAAATATTTATAAACAAATCAGACGGTTTGTTTATGTACACCCACTTGACTGATATTGATTGGGACGATAAATTTTACATATCGCCCAACTGCATAAATAAAAATCTGTGTTTGTTGATTTAAAACTCCACATGGGTGTTGGGATGATATTTGGCTTACACTAGTCCCAATTATTTAGCTGTATATCGATTGATTGGTCGACAGACTGTGTAAGCGTTAATTATTTATATTTAATGCCTATGCAGTTGTGTGGTGCACTCTGGACGATGGGTGATTATTTATCGTTACTATTATATACATGCGTTGTAGGGAATCCATATAATTAACACTATATGGTAGTTGATTGGGCCTCATTCCAATTTGGAAAATAAAAAATATTCATATGTTGAATAAAATAAGTATTCATGTGTTGAATAAAAGAAAATTCATGTGTTGAATAAAATATATATTCATGCGTTGAATAAAAGAAAATTCATGTGTTGAATAAAATAAATATTCATGTGTTTAATAAAATATATATTCATGTGTTGAAGAAAATATTCATTTGTTGAATAGAATAACGAAGTTATTGAAATATATAAAGCCGTGTCGATTAGATAGGCGCCATTTTGATGCGAACGATATTTATATCGATTATATTCGTTTTTATAATGAATATAGAAAAGGAAATGATTTCAAAATCTAATATTTTGAAAATACTATAATTTGTATATTGATGATATGGAATATTCAATTTTGATTAGAAATTGAATATGAAGTTGAAATCATTTTGAAAACGAATTTAAAACGATTTATAAAATACGTTTTAAAAGGAAATCGACGGAATATAATATATATATATATATATGTATGTATATATATAATGGCTTGAATAGAACGCGCCACGCTGCAGCAGTTCGCGAATTTCGACCATTGACTTAGAATGGACGTTACGGGAGATACGACCGTCGGATTCTCCTAAAACCAGAACCGTTGGGTTCGTATCGAAAAGAGCTTTCTAATGAATATTAAAGATTTGAAATCTAACAGTTGGATTTGGAATTATGTCCAAATCAAATTTGGAAAAGGTCGCTGTAAGTGAAGTTCGATGGCCGTTGATGGAAATCGACTGTACGGGCCTTGATAAAATTATTAAAAATATCAATGACTAGTGTAAAATCATAAGAAATGATTTGGAAAGAATTGGGATGAAAATTTCCATATTTGAAAAGATAAAAATAGATTTTATTGAAATGAACTAGTTTTGAAGTAGAATTATAATCCCATTTATTTTTATAATAAATAAAGTGGATTTGAAATGGTTTTGAAAATAACCAGAATTTCCAATATATAAAGTGGAAATGAATTTGAATTGTAATTGTCTTTTGAATATTTTGATGTTGGATTTCGTGATTATGCAGATATTGTTATGGAAATTTGAAAGATATATTTATATCGTTACTTCCAATACGATATTTGTTTGTCGTAGAATTTGATATTGAATATAAGCCGATATATTTTCTATTCAGAGCCTTGTATTTAATATCAAATGGGATTTGGGTTTGTTGTGAATGGTGTCTTCATTTACACCGTTCTTAAACCCAGTTTAAATCTTTTTATTTAGATTTAATGAAGTATACCAATTAAATGGTATTTAATTGGAATTGAATTTGAATTGATTTTTGGGTTTATCGTGAACGGTGTTTTAAATAACACTTGCTCTTTAACCTGATAATTAATGGAATGTGATTTCGGTTGTCATGAATGGTATCTTTAATAATACCGTTCTTAGAGCCAACGGAGTTAAGAAAATCAGAAACTAACTGGAGATTAGTTAAGTTGAATGGTTTTTTGGGTATTGATCTGATGTTGGTTTCGGCCTTCAGGGTTAATACTTAGGGAATTGTTCACTTGCTAATTTACGGTTAAAGGCTGATAGAATGGAATGTGATTTCGGGTTTATCGTGAACTGTGTTTTAAATGACATTGGTTCTTTAACCTAGTTAGAGACAGGATATGATTTCCCAAGTTAAATAATCATTAATATTGATTTTTGGGAAGATTAAAACCAAGTGGAGTTTTAATGAATCTTTAATTAGATTGAAATGATCGAGAATGGAGTATCACCAGTTTTGCTCCAGGTGATAGTTAAATCTTTAATTAGATTTGAACGTAAAATGGTAATTGAATTTACCGATTACACCATGATGTTAGATATGAAGTATTGCCAGTTTTACTTCATGGGATGAATAGGTTGGGATTGGGAAATTAAAACAAATGATTACTTCGGTAAGGTTCGTTAATCCCGACTAGTTTGGATAAACCATAATTTGGTTTGAATTGATATTCAAAGGAAGATTAAAGAATAAATTTAAAGAATTTATCTTTGATAAAATTAATGGGAACATTTCCCAAAGTAAAAGAATATTTGAATAAAAGAATATTCTGAATTGGAATGAGGCGTATGTTGTGTTTGTGTAACACTTGTTTATTATATACGCGAGTTATTCAGAAAGACCGGGATTATCCCATTTTGAATAACAGATTCGACGATGTGTCGAGGATGAAGACAGTGGTCGAAGACTGGTGGTCATCACGTCGTTTGGATAATTACTGATGATCTTGATTGGGTTGTACACCCAAGAGGAGGGAACCAGTTGGTGATCGTCCAGACGTACTTGGAGATCGATGGATATGCGAGGCATAAGGTGCCTCCGGTTTCGTTCAGACCCAGAACGAACTTGTACGGACTGTGTGTCTGACATTGGATTTTTCTCTGTGTTGATTGATTTCTATTAAATATATATCTGTTTGGCGGCGGAGAATTTATTCTCTTGCTTAACACCCTTCTCTGAGACGTACGAGCTCAGAGGTTATATATTGATGGATATCAATCGCATGGAGTGAATTGTCTGTGTGGCATGCCTAAGTGGCAAATAATCAAGGCTTTTGTTGAAAGGAAGTCCTATGGTTGTTGATCAAAGCATTGCCTATGTGGCATAGCTTTGTGTAGTGTTAATTCGCGAGCCTCACACCCCGGTAGTGAACCTGAAACAGGAGAGGACCTCAGGGAGGGCATGCGTTTCCTTCTAGGTAGGGTGGTGTCAATGACCTACCATCCATGACATTTATATTATTTTCACTTGTGTGGTTGTTGGATTGCGAGGTGCCTCGGATATATCGGTGATTATGCGGAGCCGATGGAGTCGTTTGGCTCATTTACGCCCCAAAGGGCGGGGAAACGCAGTGTTTAGGCATTTTAATCCGCATCGATGGACCGGCCCTGACGATCCAAGGGACGATGCGTTTTGTTCCTGAGACATGGGCTAGATTGTCTCAAAGCGGTGAGGACGATCCCTTGCCTCGGTTCACAGATGCAAAACCAACTTCCAATACGACATTTTGCGGTTTTATTTGTAAATCTATATATGGCGACATAGTGGTATGGGGCACTTATGCCGTCTATGATTGATACTTATGATTGAAATTGTTTTGACACTATACACTTATAGTAATAATAAAAGATGAAATTTAGCGTATCAAGCATTCTTTGGCTATTATAAGGTAAAAGCCTATCCTCCGGCTTGTGTTGCATTGTGTGATGGGACCCGGGTCTTATAATAGCTTCATTGCTCTTTATTTAGCATTGCGCTGTTGTTTTATGCACTGGTGTTCTTGGGAGGAAACCCGTTCCGTGTTATACGGTGTGGTCCCTTGATTTACCTAACTTTAAAAATAAAGATTAATAACTGTTTTAGTTCTCACACCAGTCACATGACTGACCTGGAGTTTATTGTTTTAACCTAAACTTTGGGTGCCCCTATTTTCCGCACGGGCAGCTAGTAGTTTTGGTTTTGCAGATTTATATTCACAGGATCCTGGTTTACAGCTGGAATGATATCCGGAAAGCTCTGTATCCGTATATCTCTTTCAGTTGTGTTTTGTATTATTTTTCGCTGCTATGTAATGTATTGTAATCTCAGATATTTATCAAATGTGTAATATTTATTCATACTCTATATATTCTTGTATTCTGATGAATTGTTGTAATAAGCAATGAAATGTTCTTCTGTTTGCATTCCGATTTGTCATGTTCTCAAAATAATCAGGGGTTTCGAACGGTCTTGGTCGGTTTAGCGATCGATTCGGATCGAGTGAAATTCCTTGTCATTACAGCTTGGTATCAGAGCTTTGGTTTACAGAGCTCGGAGAACAAGACACGTTAGAACCAAACGAAAGAATTCATCAGAGATTGGATTAGTAATATCCAAGGAGAATGACTCGTTAGAGATGGGATCAGTAGTATCCTAGAACGAATGTGAAGAGTATATTTTTAAAATGAAAACGAATTTTGTTTTGAAAATTTAAACTATATTCAACGTATTTGAATATTTATTTGTATTGAATTTGGGCAATCCAATATATAAAGATTTTTCATATACGTCTAATCCATGGGTATTCGAAGTTTTAATATATTGGGTAGATATAGAATCACACTCTAGTCACCCGGAGATGAAACTATTGATGACTATACAGCATCAGTCGTTTGGGTTCGAGTTTCGAATGTGTGATATTTATATATTTCCAATTGACTGGTGTGAGAACCAAAACTAGTTAGGGCTTATTGTTGTGATTTGGCACCAAAAATCTGATTTTTGGACTATGTATCAAATTATGAAATTGAAAAGCTAATCAACAAATTGATTGCTGATTGTGTTGTTTGATTATTGGTTGTGTAACACCCCGTATTTTCTGTTAACGTTATAGTAACGAATTAAACAACACTTAATTTAAAATGGGAGAATTAAGGGAAACGGGTTACGCCATTGTGTTCGTCTCGGAATTCTGGTTGAGATAGAGTCCGAGTTTGCGTAAATTGGACTTTGTATGAAGAAGTTATGGTTGTCGGAAGTTTCCAGAAAATTCAAATAAATTCAAACAGCTCGAAAACAGATTCAAAATTCAAATCAAAAGTCAAAAACGGGCTGGGCGGGAAAATTCCCACCCAAGACCCAGGTCGACCAGGGGGTCGACCCTAGTGTCAACCTCCCCCCTACAGGTCGACCTGGGGGTCGACCTAGGGGTCGACCTGGGGGTCGACCTGCCCCGCTGGGCAGATCTGAATGGTGACAATTTTGTGACTCAGTGCTGAGTCATTAGGGCTGAGGTGTCACCCTATCTTGACTGAATGGTTCTGGTTAACTCTAGGATCATCCGATGGCTATAATTAAACTATAATTCTATATAAACAACCCAATGCTCAACCTAAAAATCACACAAAATAATCCTGGAACTATCATGACGCCAGTAGAGAACTTGGAGTAGCCGTCACCAATTCAAAGACAAGATAAGAACCTAAATCAAAATCAAATTAAAAGTAATCAACTTCAGCGATCTACATCAAAGGTGAGATTACCAATTTCAGAATTTAGATTTCAGAAATCAAGAATTCCTTTTTAGTTTGTAAGTTGGTTATTACGTAGATTTAAACGTTCTTTCAAATGAATCATGACATTTTGTAATTCGAATATAGAATGATGCTTATGTATAAGATAAATAAAGTTTGATTCTCGATAATCTTAAAGTACCATTGTGATTGATCATGTCTATATGCTTATGGTGATGAACATATTGTATGTTATTGGAATCAATTATGATTGGGTAATGGATTTATTATGCCAACTAAATAGTGAAACATGTCATGTTATAATTTAGTGGTTACTTGCAATTTTATGGTCTAAAGAACATGCTTATATGTTAGATCTACACTCATGTATATTTAGATCCATGTTAAGTTGAATCTATTTATGTTGTACAATTGGAATTGTAGTTCTCTTATGTTTTAGCACATAAGTATCATGCTAAGTTGTGATTCGAATATGTTTATAATAGCCCTCTTATGTTTAACACACGTAAGTTATCATGTTAAGTTGTGATTCGAATATGCTTATAGTAGCTCTCTTATGTTTAAAACACATAAGTCATCATGCTAAGTTGTGATTCGAATATATTGATAATAGTTCTCTTATGTTTAACACACATAAGTTAATATGCTAAGTTATGATTTAAAAATGATTATAGTAGCTTTCTTATGTTTTGACATACATAAGTTAATATGATAAGTTGTGGTTTAAAATTGTGATTATATGTTAAACCTACATGCTAGACCTTTATCAAGTTTACATGACAATTAGACCCAACTTAGTCACAAGTTCACCTTTACCCGTTTAATTAAGTTAGTGATACTTCTATGCCAAGTTACACATTATAAGTTAAATGTATGCCATTTTATGTTTGTTTTTGCTTATTACCCTTTTTGTTTACGAGTTTGGGCTAATTCTCTATCCCAACATTTTATGTGGTTCATGCGTACGTTCCACGGGGATAATGATGGGAAAATATGAAAATTCATGGCATAGATTTGTTCATAAAATGGTATATTTGATATACCATTTATTGTGAGCACAATCAATGGATAATTATGGCATGATTAAATTTAAATTAATTTACATAAATAAATTAGACATATATAGAAAAAATGTGAATTTAGAAAAGACGAATATGCCTAACCCGAGTTTAGACTGAGTTGTGGTGTAAATCTGCCCGGAATCAACCGGCATATCCAGTGACCACAACAAGACCTGTCTAATGTGGGTGGTTAGTGCATCAAGCCCAAAAAGAACCCGAGGTTAGACTGAGTTGTGGTGTAAATCTGCCCGGAACCGACCGGCATATCCAGTGACCACAACAAGACCTGTCTAATGTGAGTGGTTGGTGCTTTAATGAATAAATTAAAGCTAAGTCAGGATTGGTAGGGTTAAGTCAATTAGGGAAAAACTTAACCGATTCAACATGTTAACTAAACGAATGGGTGGGGTTAGGTAAACTTGGACACTTAACCAAATAAACATGTTGATTAGAAAACCCTAGTAATGGGGACCCATTTCAGTAGTAACCCACATAGATGTATCATGGTACCCTGAAACTAGGCAGGGTGGGGCACGGTTACTGGGCTGATTATAAGCAGTCAAAACGTCGGCAGTTGGTGGGCCAGTGTAGGTTCCAGTGGAGTATGAGCGTGCACATACTCCGGAGTGGAAAAAGCAGGCAATGGGCATCAGTAGTATACACTGTGCATCTTGAATCGTGTCGGGTTGCCACCAGAGGGACTGATACACCCTATGGTGGGACCAACATAGGTATCTACTGTCAAGCGGGGCCGAATGACACAGGGTATGAATGCATGCGAGTAGGAGTCGATCATTAAGGAGATCGTTTGTTATGAACACGTGGGGCTGGTTGAACCGATGGTTAAATAGGTGCAGAGGCTATAGTAATGGGTGCGATCACACGTTCCTCTTACCTTATATTAGGGTATTGTCCTATGTTCTGTTATTACTGTCATGACCCCTTTCCTTGTTTAGATACTAGTAATCACTGAACTTACCAGACTTATTGCCTGACCCGTTTTCTTTCTTCCTCTTTTCTTTCATTCCCTCCTCCCCTCCAGGTCCACAGGTAGGGAATACTCCAGCTTAGTCAGACTCTTTGCAAGCTTCAAGAAAGTAGATATATGATTTGGACTCTCTCTCACCTTGGCTATGGCTCTTGGACATTATCCTTGGGGATTTATGCAGTTTTATTTATGGTTTATGCTTCTTTAATAAATAATCAAGACAGAAATTATGGTGTAATGTTTTGGAAGTTATTTTGAGACAATTTGATGTAATGCTTTTGTATTGAACCACGTATGCAATAAAGATTTGAATTTCGCTACTTATATTTATCTGTCTTGTAAATTTTTCTATGTCTTGTACCTATAACCCTCCACCAAAGTTAAGGCATTCCCTTTGTGAGTGACCTTAACGGAGGTGGGGTGTTTCATTTGTTATCAGAGCGAGGTTTACCAGATTAGATAAGAGTTTTTGAAAACTATTTTCAAAAAGAAATATAAAGAAGAATTTTACAAGAAAAAGTGTTGTTTTAAATTTAAAAAGGCATAATCCCCAAAGCCATATGCACTATCTTTCTATCCTTCGTTTTGAATCCTTTCTTTTTCGTTTCAGCATGTCTGAGAATCTTAACCTTCCAGAGGGTGTACCGATACCTAGCTAGTTCAGGAGGTACTTAGAGGCTAGGGCTAACGACGCAGGCCCAGCAGATATTCCTCCTCCAGCTGCAGCAGTTCCTCCTCCTCCTCCCCGTGCAAATGCTTTCTCAAAGATTTGTAGAGACTTTAGGGCCATGGGTGGAAAGGATTTCAAGGGAACTGAATCATTCGTAGAAGCAAGGAACTGGCTCAAAGAAACTGAGGATTTGTTCGTTATCTTCGAAGTGGACGATAGGCAGAAGATACAATTAGCGGTATGGTTTCTCAAAGACGAAGCTTCCTATTGGTGGGAAGTCACTAACGGTGAAAGACCAATTGAAACATGGATGGATTTCAGAATAAGGTTTGAGATGAAATTCCTCTCACAAGCTGAACAAAGTTTACAACTGGAAAAGTTCTTATTTCTTAAGCAAGGAAGTATGACCGTCAAGGAGAACGTCAACCAATTCAATCAGCTAGCCCGATTTGGACTGGACTTAGTGAATACTCCTCATAAGAAGGCTCTCCGTTTTGTCAAGGGATTGAATGAGCCACTTCACAGCTTGGCTATGACCCATGTACCTATAGGGGCTACTTACGAGAAGTTAGTGGACATGGCACTCTTATATGAGGAAGACAAGGGCAATAAAGAGGAAAAAGCAGAAGTGCCTAAGGATAAGAAGGGGGAGGGGTCACAGAACAAGAAGGCTGATTCAAAGAAAGGCAGGAAGAACAACAAACCCCATGACAAAAGAAAGTGTAATTTCTGTGGCATCCCTGGACATCTAATCAAAGACTGCAAGAAGAAGAAAAGGAAGATGGGTGGTTGTTTCCACTGTGGTAAGACAGGACACATGGCTAGCGCCTGCCCAAGGAAGCAAGGGCAGGGAGCTGGACCTTCTTCTGGAGGACAAGTTCACGCTCTCATGGCACCTCCGCAAGAACGAGTTAGAAATATTTCTATCGAAAGTTTAGTCTATCTTTTTGATCATCCTGTTCGTACACTATTTGATTCTGACGCATCGCACTTTTTTATATCTACTGCTTTAGTGGAATCTCTGCACCTAGACACCAGTATAGTAGAGGATTCCTTGGTTGTTTCAAATCCAATTGGGGGCTCAGCTTATTTTTCAATGGTTTGTTTGGATTTGAAAATATCTATTCTAAGCGTTAGGTTTAGATGTAATGCCTTTGTTTTGGGCTTCACGGGCTATGGGTTGATTCTAGACATGGACTGGCTATCCAGTAATGGTGTCGTCCTCGATTGTGAAAAGTGAGTGGTTAGACTCATGACTCGCCTTGGTAACACTCTCGAAATTTCTTGTAATCCCGTGAACTCCGTCATGCTTAGTTATCTAGAATCTCTTGCTGCGTCTGTTGAGAACTTGCAGTCTGTAAGGGTAGTCCATGAATACACGGATGTGTTTGAAGAGGTAAAGGGCTTACCTCCGAAGAGGGAGATAGACTTCTGCATATACCTCGTTAACAATGCAAAACCCGTTGCTTTACCCATTAGTCACATGGCTCTGAGGGAAAGGAAAGAACTCAGAAAGCAAGTTAAAGAATTGCTTGAGAAGGGGTTTATAAGGCAGGGTATTTATGAATGGGGTGCTCCAGTAGTGTTCGCAACTAAAGAGGATGGTTCGCTTCGCATGTGCGTTGACTAAAGGGAGCTAAACAAGCTGACCAAGAAGAATAGGCACCCACTCCCGAGAATAGATGATTTGTTCGATCAGCTTGTAGGTGCATCGGTCTTCTCCCAATTAGATTTAGCTACCGGGTTTCATCAGCTAAGAGTGGTTGAAGACAACATTGACAAGACCGCGTTCAGAACTCCAGATGATTTCTTCGAGTGGCTTGTCATGCCTTTCGGCTTGACAAATCCACCCGCTTACTTCGTTGATTTAATGAGCAGGGTGTTCCGAGAGTTCCTCAATAAGTTTGTGGTGGTCTTCGTACACGATATTTTGATCTTCTCAAAGAATGAGGAAGAGCATGCTCAGCATCTAAAAGAAGTCATGGATACTCTCTGTGTACATCAGTTGAAGGCGAAATTCTCCAAATGCCATTTCTGGAGAGAAGAAGTTAGGTTCCTTGGATATGTGGTGTCCAAAGAGGGTATAGCTGTGGACCCCGCGAAAGTGGTTGCTGTACAAGATTGAAAGGTTCCTCGAAATGCAACCAAAGTCCGAAGCTTTCTCGGGCAAGCAGGCTTTTATCGAAAGTTTATAAAAGATTTTACAAAAATCTCAGCTCCACTGACAAGGTTGACAAAGAAGAACCTAGCTTTCAATTGGGATTTGGATTGCGATATTACTTTCCAACGTTTAAAAAGGGCTCTGACAACAACCCCAGTTCTGTCATTGTCTGATGGAAGCAAGATGTATACAGTATACACAGATGCATGCGGAACGGGACTAGGCGTTGTTCTGATGCAAGAAGGGAAGGTAGTGGCTTATGGTGGAAGATAGTTGAAAGTACACGAGAAAAACTACCCAACCCACGACCTAGAGTTGACAGCCATCGTTTTTGCGATTAAGTCTTGGCGTCATTTTCTCCTAGGTGAGAAATTTGAACTGTATACTGACTATAAATCATTGAAATACCTTTTCTCGTAGAAAAACCTCAACTTGAGGCAGCAAAGATGGATGGAGTTTCTTGCCTCGTACGATTTTGAGATTTCCTACACTCCTGGCAAGGACAATGCAATAGCAGACGCCTTGAGTAGAAAGAAATTGACCTTAAGCCCTCTCTTTATGGGAAGGCAAAGCTTAGAGTTCATAGCAAGCTTTAACTTCAGACCCTCCTCTGAATTTGTACCTGATTTGTTAGCAACGTTAGAAGTGCGGCCAACTCTATTAGACTCAATCGGAGCCGCGCAAAGAGAAGACCCTCAGCTAGCCGAGGTGATGGACAAGTTAATTAGGGGAAAGACTTCGAGTCACCTCAATAGATACTCCATTGAAGCCAAGGGCTGGTTAAGACGAGATGGAAGACTACGCATCCCACAAACAAGGGATTTGGTAAAGGCGGTTCTAGAAGAGGCACATCATTCCAAGCTGACCATACACCCAGGCGGAGACAAAATGTATAAAGACATCAAAAGAGTTTTCTTTTGGAATGGCATGAAGCAAGACGTAGCTGAATTTGTTTCTAAGTGTTTAATATGCCAACAAGTCAAGGCGGAGCAGAAGAAGCCTGGTGGTCTGCTCCATCCACTAGAGGTCCCACAATGGAAATGTTATAGCATCTCGATGGACTTTATAGATGGGTTTCCTAGGTCAAGAAGGGACAATACCAGCATTTGGGTAATAGTGGACAGGCTCACAAAAAGCGCCCACTTTATACCC
Organism: Allium sativum; assembly: GCA_030737875.1. Lineage (NCBI taxonomy): Eukaryota > Viridiplantae > Streptophyta > Magnoliopsida > Asparagales > Amaryllidaceae > Allium > Allium sativum. Next base: position 779,254,952 of record CM060926.1, read on the forward strand.
GTCAAGAGTAGAAGGACTGCCTCATCTCTAGCATCCATATATCTTAAAGAGATAGTTCGACTCCATGGGATACCCTCCAGCATAGTGAGTGATCGAGACCCTATCTTCACGAGCGAGTTTTGGAAGAGTTTACAAGAGGCTGTAGGCACACAATTATGCTTAAGCACGACCTATCACCCTGAAACCGATGGCCAGACGGAAAGAGTCAACAAAGTATTAGAAGACCTCTTGAGATTATGCATTATTGACTTCGGAGGTACATGGGAGGATCATATACCTTTGGTGGAATTCGCTTAAAACAATAGCTACCAAGCAACCATAGGCATGGCGCCTTTCGAAGCTTTATATGGAAAACCGTGCAAGTCACCAACCTGCTGGTGGGAGTCCACAGACAAGCTCATACTTGGACTAGACATAATTAGGGAAACTTCAGAGAAAGTAGACTTGATACGAAGAAGAATGAAGACTGCCCAAGATAGACAGAAGTCCTATGCAGACAAAAGAAGAACCGACCTTGAGTTCGAAGTTGGAGACAAGGTGTTCCTTAAAGTATCTCCTTTGAGGAACGTCGTTCACTTTGGATCTGCAGGAAAGTTAGCACCAAGATTTGTAGGGTCGTTCCCTATCATCGAGAAGATTGGGAAGATGGCTTATAAGGTACAGCTGCCCGAAAGATTGGCCGGGGTCCATAATGTCTTTCATGTCTCTCACCTTTGGAAGTGCTTACACGAGTATGCGGAAGTGGTAGAACCAAGCGTGCTAGAGGAAGTAGAAGTTGAACGAGAAGCAACTGTAAGGCAAGTTCCAACTCGTATCTTGGGGACAGAAGTCAAAAAGCTAAGAAACCGTGAAGTTAAGCTCGTCAAAGTTCAATGGAGCGACAACGAGGAAGACACGACTTGGGAAACTGAGGACAGAATACGCGCAGCCTACCCTTTTCTTTTTGAGGGTACATCCTTAATCTCTTTTTCCTTAAGTTTATGATCGTATCTATCTTTTTAGGTATATCTCCTCGATCTTATCCTTTATCCTTAGGTAGAAACCCATTTAGATGTAAACATGTAATTGAAACATGTTATGGTTGATGGTTGCAAGTGGTTGCTAGTGGATGCTCGTGGATGCATATACACACACACATTAGGTATTAGATCGGCTCAGTCACTTCCATATTGCATATGCACATATGTATTTGTATATGGATTGAAACTTTATGTGTTATCATATGAACGTTGAATTTGTATGAATGATTGTGCACTCATGTAGGAAATTTTGAGTAGGAAAAAAAATTGCATTCATAATGGACTCATGGCACTGACATAATTTGCATTAAGGAGGTCAACTGAATCAGTAGACCGCCTGATTTTGCATTAGATAAGGACATGTACACACAATGCATATGATCATGAAGCATTAGAAATCTTTTAAGGACAATAGAAGCCTGTGTTTGATGGTTGAGTAGATGGGTGAATGGATGGTAGGATATAAGTTCTTCTCGACTTGAAGATTTCGGGGACGAAATCCTAAAAGGAGGGGAGAATGTAACACCCCGTATTTTCTGTTAACGTTATAGTAACAAATTAAGCAATACTTAATTTAAAATGTGAGAATTAAGGGAAACGGCTTACGCCGTTGTGGTCGTCTCGGAATTCTGGTTGAGATAGAGTCCGAGTTTGCGTAAATTGGACTTCGTATGAAGAAGTTATGGCTGTCGGAAGTTTCCAAAAAATTCAAATAAATTCAAACAGCTCGAAAACAGATTCAAAATTCAAATCAAAAGGCAGAAGCGGGCTGGGCGGGAAAATTCCCACCTAGGACCCAGGTTGACGAGGGGGTCGACCCTAGTGTCGACCTCCCCCCTACATGTCGACCTGGGGGTCGACCTCGGGGTCTACCTAACCCCCCCGGCAGATCTGAAAGGTGACAAGTTAGTGACTCAGTGCTGAGTCATTAGGGCTGAGGTGTCACCCTATCATGACTGAATGGTTGGTTAACCCTAGGATCATCCGATGGCTATAATTAAACTGAAATTCTATATAAACAACCCAATGCTCAACCTAAAAATAACACAAAAATAATCCTGGAACTATCATACCATCAATAAAGAACTTGGAGCAGCCATCACCAATTCAAAGACAAGATAAGAACCTGAATCAAAATCAAATTAAAAGTAATCAACTTCAACGATCTACATCAAAGGCGAGCTTACCAATTTCAGAATTCAGATTTCAGAAATCAAGAATTCTTTTTTAGTTTGTAAGTTGGTTATTACGTAGATTTAAATGTTCTTTCAAATGAATCATGACATGTTGTAATTCGAATATAGAATGATGCTTATGTATAAGGTAAATAAAGTTTGATTCTCGTTTATCTTAAAGCACCGTTGCGATTGATCATGTCTATATGCTTGTGGTGATGAACATATTGTATGTTATTGGAATCTATTATGATTGGGTAATGGATTTATTATGCCAACTAAATGGTGAAACATGTCATGTTATAATTTGGTGGTTACTTGCAAGTTTATGGTCTAAAGCACATGCTTATATGTTAGATCAACACTCATGTATATTTAGATCCATGTTAAGTTGAATCTATTTATGTTGTACAATTGGAATTGTAGTTCCCTTATGTTTTAACACATAAGTATCATGCTAAGTTGAGATTCGAATATGTTTATAATAGCCCTCTTATGTTTAACACACGTAAGTTATCATGTTAAGTTGTGATTCGAGTATGTTTATAGTAGCTTTCTTATGTTTAAAACACATAAGTCATCATGCTAAGTTGTGATTCGAATATGTTGATAATAGTTCTCTTATGTTTAACACACATAAGTTAATATGCTAAGTTGTGATTTAAAAATGATTATAGTAGCTTTCTTATGTTTTGACATGCATAAGTTAATATGCTAAGTTGTGGTTTAAAATTGTGATTATATGTTAAACCTCCATGCTAGACCTTTATCAAGTTTACATGATAATTAGACCCAACTTAGTCACAAGTTCACCTTTACCCGTTTAATTAAGTTAATGATACTTCTATCCCAAGTTACACATGATAAGTTAAATGTATGCTATTTTATGTTTGTTTCATGTCCCTTGTTTATTACCCTTTTTGTTTATGAGTTTGGGCTAATTCTCTAGCCCAACATTTTATGTGATTCATGCGTACGTTCCACGGGGATAACGATGGGAAAATATGAAAATTCATGGCATAGATTTGTTCATAAAATGGTATATTTGATATACCAATTATTGTGAGCATAATCAAAGGATAATTATGGCATGATTAAATTTAAATTAATTTACATAAAGAAATTAGATATATATTGAAAAAATGTGAATCTATAAAAGACGAATATGCCTAACCCGAGGTTAGACTGAGTTGTGGTGTAAATTTGCCCGGAACCGACCGACATATCCAATGACCACAACAAGACCTATCTAATGTGGGTGGTTAGTGCATCAAGCCCAAAAAGAACCCGAGGTTAGACTGAGTTGTGGTGTAAATCTGCCTGGAACCGACCGGCATATCCAGTGACCACAACAAGACCTGTCTAATGTGATTGGTTGGTGCTTTAACGAATAAATTAAAGCAAAGTCAGGATTGGTAGAGTCAATTAGGGAAACACTTAACTGATTCAACATGTTAACTAAACGAATGGGTAGGGTTAGGTAAACTTGGACACTTAATCGAATAAACATGTTGATTAGAAAAGCCTAGTAACGGGGACTCATTTCAGCAGTAACCCACATAAATGTATCATGGTACCCTGAAACTAGGTAGGGTGGGGCATGATTACTGGGCTGATTATAAGCGGTCAAAACATCGGCGGTTGGTGGGTCAGTGTAGTTCCGACGGAGTATGGGCGTGCATGTACTACGGAGTGGAAAAAGCAGGCACTGGGCATCAGTAGTATACACTGTGCATCTTGAATCGTGTCGGGTTGCCACCAAAGGGACTGATACACCCCATGGTAGGACCAGCACAGGTATCTACTGTTAAGCGGGGCCGAATGACACAGGGTATGAATGCATGCGAGTAAGAGCCGATCATTAAGGGGATCGTTTGTTATGACATGTGGGGCTGGTTGAACCAATGGTTATGTAGGTGCAGAGACTATAGTAGTGGGTGCGATCACATGTTCCTCTTACTTGATATTAGGGTATTGTCCTATGTTCTGTTATTACTGTCATGACCCCTTTCCTTGTTTATATACTAGTAATCACTGAACTTACCAGACTTATTGTCTGACCCGTTTTCTTTCGTCCTCTTTTCTTCTGTTTCCCCCTCCCAGGTCCACAGGGAGGGAATACTCCGGCTTAGTCAGACTCTTAGCAAGCTTCAAGAAAATAGATGTATGATTTGGACTCTCTCTTACCTTGGCTATGGCTCTTGGACATTATCCTTGGGGATTTATGCAGTTTTATTTATGGTTTATGCTTCTTTAATAAATAATCAAGACAGAAATTATGGTGTAATGTTTTGGAAATTTTTTTGAGACAATTTGATGTAATTCTTTTGTATTGAACCACATATGCAATAAAGATTTGAATTTCGTTGCTTATATTTATCTGTCTTGTAAATTTTTCTGTGTCTTGTTCCTATAACCCTCCACCAAAGTTAAGGCATTCCCTTTGTGAGTGACCTTAATGGAGGTGGGGTGTTTCAGGTTGATTAATTAAAATTTGGATCATTTAGCCAAATTGATCAAATAGTGAGTTTATTGAAAATTAGTCGCATTTGCATGCATATACATGTACTTACCTTGAACAGGCCATAGCAAGAAGGCTAGAGAAGAGGAATAAAATTGTTTGCCCGACAAATAGGTACATGTTTATTGTATTTCTTGGGTTTTTGGATGATTTTATGAGCCGATTGGCTAGCCGCTTGGCTGTTTCTTTTTCTTTTTGGATTGATGAGGGCCATAGGAGGCTATTTGAAATATCCCGAAGCTCTCAGTGCGGGGGAGGTTATGGCGAAATTTTTCGAAAATTTTGGGTGTTAGCCAAATTTTGAAAAGTTCTTAGAAACTGAAAAGTTGAAGAACTTAAGCCGTAATTAAAATAGCAAAAGTTGAGTTGGCTTGTTAAACAACTTTCAGCTTCGTTCCTTTTTGGGGACGAAAAGTTTTAAGTGGGGGTGATTGTAATAACCCGGAAATCCGAGCCAATTTAAAATTTTTATTTTGGCTATTTTAATGAATTTTGGATATTTAAAATGAATTATTTTAAATAATAACGTTGAGAAATTTAATTTGAATAGAATTAGAACGTATATATTTATTTGAATCGTCGTTAGAATATAAATATTCATTTTTAATTATAAAAGGAATTAAAAATGGCGCGGCAGTTCGAAAATTCGATTTCAATTTTCAAATGAATGTACAGGATTCAAAATAAACCAGATTTTAGTGATACTAAAAATATTAGAATCTATTTGAAAATATCTTTTCAACGAATCCGAAAAATTGAAATTTCATAGCGGGAGTAAAAAGTTATGTCCAATTGAAAATTCAGAATAGTCGCTAAGGAATTCTGGCCCTTAAAAATCGAAATTTTGCAAACGACCTTTGTTTTTGATGAAACCACTTTTGTTGGATCCGGGATGTCAAGTTATTTCTAGATTCCAAAATTCATAATTTTCTGAGTCAATATGTGAGCGTGGCGAAGTAAAACGTGTTTTGACAGTTTCAGTCAATTTCGATCGACCAAAAAATAGCCATTTTTCTAACAGTCTCAGAATTTGACGAAATTAGATCTGTTAGAATCGTATCGTCGATACGAAGCTAGAAAATATTTTTTGAGAATTTTTAGAGTCTGTATGTAGCCCTGGTAAATTGAAATGTGCGTTCAAAATCAATATATAGATTTATATTTTGATTTTCACGAAAACTGAATGTAACAGCCGAATTGGCTTACCGGACATATCCCATTGTGTTCGGAATGAGGGTAATTAGCTAGAGACAACATTTGGTAGGTTCGATTTTGAGTTTGAAATAAAAAGTTGCTTAATGGAATAAATTAAATTAAATTAAATAATATATAACTCACGCCTCCTTCCTATTCTCTCTCCCACTCGTTCTGAACGAAATAAAAAAAAGAAAAAAAAATGACGTAGCCAACCCTAGCCCGCCGCCAGTGCCGCTATCGCCACCCTCTCTCCCCAGTCCACTACGCCACAAGCTAACCCTCCTTCCCGTTGCCTCCTCCTTACCCCTCTCAATCTCGACGTTCTTCGAACCCGAAACCCACAAGACTGCCGCTAGCCCCTAAGACCGCCACCCCCTGCTAGTGTCGCGACTCCAGCCGCCTCCCTGAGCCCGTCAGCGCCCTCTCCACTCCGAGACCGACTGTAAGTTTTTAATTATATTTTATTTAGTTATTCATTTTAGTTTATTTAATGTAATTAATTTAAAAATAAAAATAAAGGTCAGGTTAGATATGAAATAGCATGAGAAAATTTAGACCTTTTATTATATGAGTATAGAAATGAAAATACGTTTTTTTATGTGTTAAGATCTGAAATAAAAAATTGCGGGTTTATGTATGAAAAATCTTATGATAAAGATTTGATTTTTAGAAATGTAAAGATATAATTTTTATATTATAGAGGTAATAAAAATATGATTTTTATATTATAGAGATAATAAAAATACGATTTTTATATATGTTGTAGCGAAATAAAAATTCGATCTTTATATAAGAAGAAGGAATATAAAAATATAATTTTTATATAGAAAGAAGCGTCGTAAAAATATATGAAGTAGAAATAAAAATGCGATTTTTATTTGTTGGAATGAAGTGATAAAAATGTGATTTTTATATATGAACAGCGGGAAAAGGTCGCATTGGGATTTTGGGCATATCCAAACCGTTCAGAAATAGAGAATGGCGGAGTGGATCCCTCGGTGAGAACTTCTCACTTTTAATTTATTGTCTAGTTAAAATATATACTAGGATGCATACGGTGCTTAGCAGCACCCAACACCCATTGTCCACAGACCATGTACGACTTGTTTGTTTGTTGTTTGTGGTGTGAATATTGATTGTGTGATGTGGAATGGAATAAAATATTTTATAGTTAAAAATATAATTTTTAACGTGTATATAAAATAAATATTTATAAACAAATCGGACAGTTTGTTTATGTACACCCACTTTACTGATATTGATTGGGACGATAAATTTTACACATCGCCCAACTGCACAAATAAAAATATATGTTTGTTGATTTGAAACCCCCACACGGGTGTTGGGATGATATTTGGCTTACACTAATCCCAGTTATTTAGTTGTATGTCGATGATTGGTCGACAGACTGTGTAAGTGTAAATTATTTATATTTAATGCTTATGCAGTTGTGTGGTGCACTCTGGATGATGGGTGATTATTTATCGTTGCTATTATATACATGTGTTGTAGGGAATCCATTTAATTAACATTATATGGTAATTGATTGGGCCTCATTCCAATTTGGAAAATAAAGAATATTCATGTATTAAGTAAAATATATATTCATGTGTTGAATAAAAGAAAATTCATGTGTTGAATAAAATATATATTCATGTGTTGAATAAAAGAAAATTCATGTGTTGAATAAAACAAATATTCATGTGTTGAATAAAATATATATTCATGTGTTGAAGAAAATATTCATTTGTTGAATAGAATAACGAAGTTATTGAAATATATAAAGTCGTGTCGATTAGATATACGCCATTTGACGCGAACGATATTTATATCGATTATATTCGTTTTTATAATGAATATAGAAAAGGAAATGATTTCAAAATCTATTGTTTTGAAAATACTATCATTTATATATTAATTATATGGAATACTCAATTTTGATTAGAAATTGAATATGAAGTTGAAATCGTTTTGAGAACGAATTTAAAACGATTTATAAAATACGTTTTAAAAGGAAATCGACGAAATATATAATATATATATATTATGTATAATGGCCTGAATAAAACGCGCCGCGCTGCGGCAGTTCGTGAATTTCAACCATTGACTTCGAATGGACGTTACGGGGGATCCGACCGTCGGATTCTCCTGAAACTGGAATCGTTGGGTTCGTATCGAAAAGAGCTTTCTAACGAATATTAGAGATTTGAAATCTAATGGTTGGATTTGGATTTATGTCCAAATCAAATTTGGAAAAGGTCGTTGTAAGTGCAGTTCGATGGCCGTTGATGGAAATCGACTGTACGGGCCTTGATAAAATTATTAAAAATATCAATAATTAGTGTAAAATCATAAGAAATGATTTGGAAAGAATTGAGATGAAAAATTCCATATTTGAAAAGATAAAAGTAGATTATTATCGAAATGAACTAGTTTTGAACTAGAATTATAATCCCATTTATTTTTAAAATAAATAAAGTGGATTTGAAATGGTTTTGAAAATAACCAGAATTTCCAATATATAAAGTGGAAATGGATTTGAATCGAAATTGTCTTTGGAATATTTTGATGTTGAATTTCGTGATTATGAAGATATTGTTATGGAAATTTGAAAGATATATTTATATCGTTACTTCCAATACGATATTTGTTGATCGTAGAATTTGATATTGAATATAAGCCGATATGTTTTCTATTCAGAGCCTTGTATTTAATATCAAATGGGATTTGGGTTTGTTGTGAATGGTGTCTTCATTTACACTGCTCTTAAACCCAGTTTAAATCTTTTTATTTAGATTTAATGAAGTATACCAATTAAATGGTATTTAATTGGAATTGAATTTGAATTGATTTTTTGGTTTATCGTGAACGGTGTTTTAAATAACCTTGTTCTTAACCTGATAATTAATGGAATGTGATTTGGGTTGTCGTGAATCGTATCTTTAATAATACAGTTCTTAGACCCAACAGAGTTAAGAAAATCAGAAACTAACTGGAGATTAGTTTAGTTGAATGGTTTCTTGGGTATTGGTCTGATGTTGGTTTCGGCCTTCGGGGTTAATACTTAGGGAATTGTTCACTTGCTAATTTACGGTTAAAGGCTGATAGAATGGAATGTGATTTCGGGTTTATCGTTAACCGTGTTTTAAATGACATTGGTTCTTTAACCCAGTTAAGACAATATATGATTTTCCAAGTTAAACAATCATTAATATTGATTTTTGGGAAGATTAAAACCAAGTGGAGTTTTAATGAATCTTTAATTAGATTGAAATGATTGAGAATGGAGTATACCAGTTTTGCTCCAGGCGATAGTTAAATCTTTAATTAGATTTGAACGTGAAATGGTAATTGAATTTACCAATAACACCATGGTGTTAGATATGAAGTATTGCCAGTTTTACTTCATGGGATGAATAGGTTGGGATTGGGAAATTAAAACAAATGACTACTTCGGTAAGGTTCGTTAATCCCGACTAGTTTGGATAAAACATAATTTGGTTTGAATTGATATTCAACTGAAGATTAAAGAATAAATTTAAAGAATTTATTTTTGATAAAATTAATGTGAACATCTCCCAAAGTATAATAATATTTGAATAAAAGAATATTCTGAATTGGAATGAGGCGTATGTTGTGTTTGTGTAACACTTGTTTATTATATATGCGAGTTATTCAGAAAGACCGGGTTTATCCCATTCTGAATAACTGATTCGACGATGTGTCGAGGATGAAGACGGTGGTCGAAGACCGCAGGTCTTCACGTCATTTGGATAATTACTGATGATCTTGATTAGGCTATACACCTAAGAGGAGGGAACCAGTTGGTGATCGTCCAGACGTACTTGGAGATCGATGGATATGCGAGGTATAAGGTGCCTCCGGTTTTGTTCAGACCCAGAACGAACTTGTATGGACTGTGTGTCTGACATTGGATTTTGCTCTGTGTTGATTGATTTCTATTAAATATATATCTGATTGGCGGCGGAGAATTTATTCTCTTGCTTAACGCCCTTCTCTGAGACGTACGAGCTCAGAGGTTATATATTGATGGATATCAATCGCATGGAGTGAATTGCCTGTGTGGCATGCCTAAGTGGCAAATAATCAAGGCTTTTGTTGAAAACCAGAGTCTTGTGGTTGATGATCAAAGCACCGCCTGTGTGGCACAGCTTTGTGTAGCGTTAATTCGCGAGCCTCACACCCCGGTAGTGAACCAGAAACGGGAGAGGACCTCAGGGAGGGAATGCGTTTCCTTCTAGCTAGGGTGGTGTCAGTGACCTACCATCCCTGACATTTATATTATTTTCACCCGTGTGGTTGTTGGATTACGAGGCGCCTCGGATATATCGGTGACTATGTGGAGCCGATGGAGTCATTTGGCTCATTTATGCCCCAAAGGGCGGGGAAACGCAGTGTTCAGGCATTTTAATCCACGTCGGTGGACCGGCCCTGACGATCCAATTGACGATGCATTCTGTTCCTGAGACATGGGATAGATTGTCTCGAAGCAGTGAGGACGAACCCTTGCCTCGGTTCACAGATGGAAAACCAACTTCCAATACGACGTTTTGCGGTTTTATTTGAAAACCTATATATGGCGACATAGTAGTATGGGGGACTTATGCCGTCTATGATTGATACTTATGATTGAAATTGTTTTGACATTATACACTTATAGTAATAAAAGATGAAATTTAGCGTATCAAGCATTCTTTGGCTATTATAAGGTGAAACCCTATCCTCTGGCTTGTGTTGCATTGTGTGATGGGACCTGAGTCTTATAATAGCTTCATTGTTCGTTATTTAGCATTGCGCTGTTGTTTTATGCACTGGTGTTCTTGGGAGGAAACCCGTTCCGTGTTATACGGCGTGGTCCCTTGATTTACCTAACTTTAAAAATAAAGATTAATAACTGTTTTAGTTCTCACACCAGTCACATGACTGACCTGGAGTTTATTGTTTTAACCTAAACTCGGGGTGCCCCTATTTTCCGCACGGACAGCTAGTAGTTTTGGTTTTACTGATTTATATTCACAGGATCCTGGTTTACAGCTGGAACGATATCCGGAAAGCTTTGTATCCGTATATCTCTTTCAGTTGTGTTTTGTATTATTTTCCGCTGCTATGTAATGTATTGTAATCTCTGATATTTATCAAATGCGTAATATTTATTCATACTCTGTATATTCTTGTATTCTGATGAATTGTTGTAATAAGAAATGAAATGTTCTTCTGTTTGCGTTCTGATTTGTCGTGTTCTTAAAACAATCAGGGGTTTCGAACGGTCTTGGTTGGTTTAGCGATCGATTCGGATCGAGCGAAATTCCTTGTCGTTACAACACCCGAGTCAAAATCAACATTCTCAATTGTAAATCAACTCAAGTGAAATACACAAGTAACTTAAAGGATGTTTGGGATTCCGATCCTACAAGGATCCGTTACTATATATTATATAATACAATATGTATAATAGTGACTATGGTAAATATACTATTCAAATAGCATAAGCGGGATTACCATTATTACCCATACACCGTTTATACCATTACCATATAGTTTGCATATAACACACCAATACGTCGATGGATAGGGATGTGCCATGACATGACAACGTTAAATAAAAATCATAAGGGGCTCGATCAGGATAATATGACAAGGCAGCAAGGTTATACCCAACGGTAAGATTCTATCATATTGCGGACGTGAGCTGGTGGTAAAGCATAGCCGCAACTACCACCCACCTCGAACAATACTCCTAAAATCAAAGGGCCCTAATCCAATCACAAAATAGTAGATGGTATCGAAGAAGCATGTCCGCTAAGAGGAGCTAACTCAATTGGCCTGGGTATGGCTCATGTTTTAGTCATTTTAATTATGACCTGAAGGTCAAGACTTTCTATCATCGTTCTCTTACGTTATTCCAGTAGCGTTTGCCAAACCAACATACTTCATTTTGAATTCTCCCCACCATATACACAGTTGTTAAAGTGGTTCCCAATATTGACAAAGAGTAAGATAATAACCTACCCCGATCTCTTTAACAATCAAACGCTTATTTCATACCGTTGTTATTTATATTTAAAATCATATTTTAATTACGTTCAAATATCTTTTTTGGCTTATTCAATAAGGGCAAATTCTATTCCAACCCACAAATTTAGTTAGTAGCCCCCCATTTCATCAAAAAAATATGATGACCAAAATACCCTTTTTCTGTTATATTTTTTTCCATCTTTTTAAACACCTCATAGTTGTACTACGTGGTTTCTCGGTGTACCTCGTAGTAATCTAACGTGGTCCATGAATAAACCACGGATACCATCAATGTGGTACTTTGATGAACCATGTACGACAACTACGAGGTACACGAAAAACCACGTAGTCTCCCTACATGGAAGGGTATTTTTGGTTTTTTTAAAAAGGGGGGCTACTAACTAAATTTGAGGGTTTCCTGATTATTTTATGATTTGGGGAGCTATTAACTAAATTTGTAGGTTGAAATAGAATTTGCCTTCAATAAGACTGGAAAAGCAGCTCATTTCCTAGCATCCACGGGACTAAGTCTCCGTCACTTTTCTCCATTACCCTCCCTTTTTATCCTCTTTCTTCGATTTGACTTCCACACCATTTCTTCTTCTCTCCATCTTCCCTAGTTTTCTCATAGCTGTTAGGAACGAGCTTGGTACGAGTCTGATTTTAAATCCTCTTTTCTTCAGATCTAGATCTTCTTCGATCTGTGCCCCCTCACCAATCTTCCACTTCAAGCCTCTTTTCACTGTTACCTAATACGCGGTGTACCTTCCTATCGCCTTGTAATTCCCCTTTCACCGTCTACTATTATAGCTTTTATGACTTCGCCTTTAACCCTACCTTTCTCTGGGACTTTTGCTGGCCTCTCTGTAGCATGGTGTACCACCCCATTAGCAGGCTTTCACCCCCTCCTCTAATCATAATTGCGTTGTTGGTTTATTTTCTGAGGTTGGTGTTACTTTGGATGAGCTTTGTCTCGACTGCTTGGCAAGTCTTTCTGTGTTTTTTGGCTTGTTCGAAAATTGTCCTGGAGAAGTAGTCGTTTCTGGTTTTAGTTAGTGCTTACCGAGTGTTTGTTCGAATGGGTGATTTGGTTAGATGATGTTCGAGTGCCAAATTGTGTTGGGAGTGGCGTACTGGTTGTTTGATGTAGGTTTTTCATGGATGATGTTGGTGTGATTATAGCGTGGTGGTTCTATTGGTCTATGTTGAGGTTTGTTAAGTTGTAAGTGATGCTCTGTTGGATGTGATTGTAGTTGGAAGCTACTTTGTTTTCTGGTAGAATTCGCTAGGATGGTTTGGTCTTTGATTTTGAGTTGTATGACTTGTGCCGTGTTCGTTCCCGCGGCATTCGCTATGCAACGATGGTGATAAACATAAAGTTTTGCGGATGATGTTTTGTAGCTCCATTCAACTCCTCCATGTTCCTCTTCTATTTCTGCCTTTGCAATGGTCTGTTCAACTTGGTTTTTCTTCCTTTGTCACATCCCTGCTGTTGGTGTATGCTTTGCATCTTTTCTAGCTAGATCCTAGTGGAATATGTCATTTTGTGTTTTAATGTTATTGGCCTTTGGCTTTAAGTCAATTTGTTTGTGGTATATCTCTTCCCGCATGAAGAAAGGCAATCAGTTATTTGATGTTATTATTAGCTACTCCCTGTGTGCTGCTAGCTGAGTTAGCTGTTTTATAGTAGTCTTAATGTTTTGTCTAACTCTTGTGCTATAAACTAGAATAGTTGCTTAGTGGACGATCCACTCTAAAAACTGTATGTAGTCGAGAAATAATTATTAGTCTATCTCGTGTACTTGTTGTATTTATTATTTATTATAATAAAAAGTGTTATAGATCACTATAAAAACTGGTCGGTCTTACCAGAAAATTACATTTAAATATTTTAATGTCATAAATCATATAGAATCAATTCATTATTTGATTTAAGTTCAAAAATTAGATTTCATATTTTAAAACAACTTGTTTACAAACTTACATTTTGATTTTACATTCTTATATCTCCATTGTCATTATTTCAAAAACCTTTATATTAAAATTTCAGATTCAATAGCTTGGACTGGAAACAACTTTTATTCAAAATAGTTAATATAATATAAAATATTATTTTTAAAAATAATTATATCTATATAAAATAATTTGATTTAAAACAATTATAAATATATAACGGTTAAATTTAGGATAAAATAATATAATTAAAATAGTTATATAAAGTATAATAATGAAGTTAAATTTATAAAATGGTTATAATAGTTAAATTTAAATAATACGATTTCTAAATAGTTTGATATAGAATAATATAAATTTCAAATAATTTAAGATAGTCTAATCCAAACCACTTATCTATATTTCCAAGTTTGGCTTATCATGAATTCATATTCAAAATTTCAATTCAAATCAAGTTTGAGCTTTTAATACCATTATTAATTTCAACTAATTTTAAAACAATATTCAAGTTGGGGTCGGTTTTGTTACTTAAATCAAGACTATTCAAATTTTACATTTTCCGTAAATCACATTCTAATAATTTTATATCAATTAAATATAAGTTTTCGATTTAATTGATTATAAATATTTTAACTTCAGCTATATTTAAATTCAAATATCTACATAATAAATTATTATCTAATCTAATTATTAAGTTTCATTCCATTTATTAAGTTTCAAAATCATAACAAATTCATAAACCATTAATTAGTTTAACTTTACATCTTAAAATCAGTTTATCTTAACTTAATAAATCTCATTTCAATTTTTTCTTTTAACAAGTCAAGTTCTCATTGATTTCTAGCTTCTCATTAAAACCCATACATATTTATATTATATAATACATATATTTAAAATTTAAATAATAATTAAACTAAAAGATCTATTTATTTACTTATAAAATAATTTAAATTATTTAAATTTAGAAACTAAATAATAGTAAATTAAATTATTAAATTTATATTTTAAAAACATATATTAACTTATAAATTAAATTTGTATAACATATACTCTAAATTTTAAGCTTTGTTATATTATCAAAATATAAGTTTTAAAATGTTCTAAATTTAAATTTATAAAATAATTTTATTAAATCATGTGTCCGTATATAATTTTCTACCTTGGCCAACCAACATGGATATATGTCATTTCAATATGGTAATTTTAAATTTCTGAGTGTATCTCATTTCAATATGCACCTCAATAAATTTAGTTTCAATTCCGAAATCTATATAGTAGTACCAGTACATGTCATTTCAACCCATGATGATTTTACAAATCTATAGGGAACTTGCAGTGTGAGAACAAATAAATATAACACTGGAGATATCACTCATGCATCATAATATGCCACAACAATCAAATATCACTTGCAAATAATTTGTGTCATATGTGTCAAAAATGTGCGCGTCACATGTGCACAAATTTATAACAGACAAATCAGTTTTCTTAAGCAATCCTAACATTTCGAATGGTGTCAATTCACAAAATGAAAATATTAATGATGAGCGAGGGTTCTTACCTTGTGTAGAAAATAAAAATAAAGATGATGTAGGCTGATACGAACAAGGATACAAAAGCTGACACTGCACGAACAAGGACGATCGAATCAACGAATTAAACATCAACTCAAATCAGAATTTTCTCTTTTTATACTAGATATTTATTTTTCTCTTTTAATAAATTACTGAATTAAGACAATACTGGAGTCCAATAAATAAGAAATAAGGATTTCACGGGCGTATATTGACTCTTTTGTTTTCTTGCTTTATTCGTAGGATCAATCCACAACCTCTCTGGAAAAAAAAATTGTTCTTGGTTCATTCCACCGTCCCGCCTACTCAATCATTTGGGCTCTTTTAAATAGAATCTTATATAGTTATAGGTTTCGCTGTTCTTATAGATTCTCCATTAATGATTAGGCCTGAACGCTTCAATGGATCTATCAATAAAATATGTTTCTGAGTCAATTTCCTTGGCTTCTATTAGTCGAAAGCTCTATATTATTTATATATAATATATTTTTTATTTATCAATTGATACAGTATTAAACAATAAATATTAAAACAATATAAAATTAATTTTTTATTACATTGTCTTTTATTTATATGAGGTAATTCATAAATCATACATATTAAAATTATATATCATTGATATTTTTGTTCTCTCTTTCTATCACCTTTTGATTTAAACCTAAGCTCTAACCACAAACTCAAAATCGACACGCTTACAATTTTATAATATATATATATATAGAATTATATACATTATATAAAATACAACCAACAAAATATATCTTCAACGAATAACCACTAGGATCGCACATCAGATCTCATATTCACCATTCACATACATTACCACTTCACTACATCACCTTTTATATCCGAAAAACAACACAAACATACATGGCAATCTTAACACCACACACACACACACACAGCAGGCTTGGGGTACAAGGCTGGATCGACGAAGGTGGTCTGAGGTAAGGGTGGCACGACCTGGTTGCGCGTAGGGATAGGAGAGGCTAGGGTTGGAAAGGTTTTGGATTTTTTTTCCGATCAGGCTTAGCTTTCTAAGCTTGTAAGTGGTGCTAAGTAGGGCAAAGGGCACGTGCATAGGTCGGACGCACGATGTACGATGGTCAAATGGTAGGTGGTGGCATATGCAAAGGGGAGGGGATTGGCCATAGTCTGGCAGTTTTGTAGTGTATGAGTAGTGCAGTTATAGCACTTAGCAGATCTAATGCGGTGGAGGTCCAAAAAGTCAGAGCGGAGATAAAGCAAGGAAATAACATGATATAGCGGATGACTCTAAAATAGCACACATAACTCGTTCATAATGTTTTTACTAATGTAATACATTAATTAAATGAAACCCTAGCACTCAGTTTAACTATAATTCATACATTCTTAATTTGAAACAAAAATATGTGCATATATTTGTAAATAAACGTAAATTGCTATTTATGACGACCCAAATATTTAACCGTTTTGTTTAAACATTTAATTTAATTTTAAATGTTAATTTGGAATTATATATTAATTTCTATTTATTATTTTAAATGAGTTGAGTGTATAATATATTTGTAGTTGATTTAAATCGAGCTCGTAACGTTGCGATAGTTCGTAATATTACATTTTGAACTTCAATTGAATATACAGAATCCATTTTAAGTCAGAATTCTTTGAAACAAGAATTGTCTGAATCTACTTCATTATAATTTTTTAATGGAAGAGAAAAATCGAGATTTCATATTATAGATTTTGAGTTATTCCCAAATCAAATTCCCAAATAGTCGTTGTGGAATCGCTTATAAAACAATAACGTTTTATTTAATAAAATAAATAGGATTTTAAATAAATTGAATATCGTTATAACCTAGAATTTTGATCAAAATGGTTTCTGAATGGTTATATATGATACTGGAATATAATGGAAGTGAACAAAGTTTCAAAATATTTAGTTTAATACTATTTTGGCAAAAATGTGAATTTTATATTAATTTAATCCAGTTAAAATAGACAATTTTGAAACGTTCAAGGATTTCAACAAAATTAATCCGTAATGTTAAATTATTGTATGAGAATGAATTTCGTGGTGGTCTGATGTCGTATGTAACCTCGGTAGCCGCAAACGCATAGCTATTTTCTATAGAAATTAATTAAATGAATTCAACTTCATTAGGAGGTATTTATTTATAACTTGAGATAACGATCGAATTAAGATGCAAAACCTGTTCCGTTGAATTCGTGTTGACGTTTAAAGTCAGGATATGTATAATTCGTTATTTTTGGAGTTAATATGTGATCGTGAAAGATTTAAACATGTATTGATTCACGTTGTACAATTATAAAGAATTTTTTACAAACGACCTCAGAATTTGACGAAACCTTTTCCATCATATCTGGAATATTTAAATATACTAGGGTATCAATTTTGGCCTCAAACAAAGGTCATATGAAGTGGTTTTTACACTAAGCTTGAGACTTCGTAAAACAATAAAATATTATTAAATCTATTCTATATATATACCTAACCCTAACCCACTTATTTACGCGTTAACAGCTCTTCACTAGTCAACATATTTGCGCCTCCACTTTCATGAAATAAACGACCATCATTCTTCAATCTTTCTTCCTCAAAATAATTTCAATCTGAGCCTCGAATTGAGAAATTTCCAACAACAATCCTCTTCTTCTCACTAAGATCTGTATATCCAACGTTTGTGATTGGATTTCATGTGACGAGGGGATTAGAAATTGACATTGAAATCGCTACGGTTCATGGTGATTCTCAGGCGAACGGTGCCACCAAGTTGGACAAGATTCAGGCGAAGGGTGGAAAGAGGTATGGCGTACGCGATGAGGGTATTCCACCTGAGTCTGGTCATGCTATGGAGGTACGGTGAACAATTTTAGTTTGTGAATCTGGTGTCTAAAGCATGGATGAATCGGGGAACGAAGGAAACAATGATATAGGAGAAAACGTGAACAAGGAATTGGGTCGGCCTGTATTTAATTCTGGAAATAATTAATTTAGTTAATTATTTGATTAAGGGAATTAATTACAACTCTTTGCCGGCGACTGAACAGGATTTGCAAACATGCGTGAAAATTGATTTTGTGAACAAAGAAATGTTGAGTTGGAACGTAGCACAGGAAATAAAAGTAATTAATTTATTGTTTATAATTAAGAATAGGATTAAGGAATTTTATTACTTAATTTAAATCATTTGCTTAAGTTTCAAATACTGGAGCAAATATGGGTCTGAACAAACGAACAACAAGGGGATAAAGCAGTGCGAAGCAGAAGGAAGCATGGTATTGGATTGGCCTATTTTATGATAGGAAAATGTTATTAACATTATAAATTTATAATTAAGAAAGTTAATTTTAACGTATTGCTACGTGCTGAGAGATTGAAGACGTGCGTGAAAACAAAGATGGCTGGAACGAAGAATTTGTGATTTAAGTCGGGCTAATATTCTCTAAACCAAGTAATTATGCTTAATTATATAATAATTAAAGGTTAATTATTTTAAATAAAACCGTAAATTTATAATAATGATAATTTGGGCCTATATTATTAGAATTGGACCAAACAAGCAATATTGGGACTGTATGGACGAACACTATATTTTGGAACTGGCTTGGATAGAACCAGCGACTGCTGGAATTTATTGTTAAATTAAACACTAGTTTAATTTAACGAGAACCGAACCGCATAAGCGACAACAGAATCGAGGTGAGTATAACTCACTCAGTTTGTCCTACTTACATTTTATATAAGTTGGGTTTAATTTTTACGTGCTATGGTTGTTTATTATTGGATGATTGCTGATTATATATTCATATATTGACTGTACTGATTAAAGTAAGTGCTCATTTAATTTAATTGAAAACCCAAACGTTATTTTTAACAATTAATTCCAATTGAGGTAACTTACCTTGTTGGTCACGTTTGTAAAAATATAACGTATAAATGAACATTGGGTGCTTGGATTGCTGTTATTGATTGGTTGTTGAAATTATTTATTAAGTTGTTTATGTCCGTCAATTAGTTATTAATATATTGTCGTATTTAATTGAAATGATTATTTTGAGGTAACCTATTTAGATGTAGGGAAAGACAGGTTGGAGGGATCCAACAGGATTCCTCACTTATATTGATAATGTTTATCATATTTATTGAATATATTTGATTGGATGTGAAATTGGATGAGATAAACTGTAACGCCCCGCCTCTATACTCGTGTTAGCCAAGGCTTTTGCAAGAAAAGGTGTCAACAAACCCCAAGAATAAGGCTGTTGAGGAGCGACCATTTGTATAATAGCTTTGAACGAGTGTTAAACGTATCAGATAATGTTGTCTTACTTTTCAAATCTCATAAGGAAATCCGACACATCTAATTCAAGTTCAAATCTGCTACGCAGTTGCTGTATATAATTCAGAAAGGAATATAAAATACATAAAAAAATAATCATAATCAGACACAGATATTCACATCACTAAGGTGGAAATAGATATGAATATATCAAAAAAGTGTGTAGTAAAATTTAGTGGTCATACTTGATCCACTATACGACAAAAGAATAGGTACAAAGGCTACACAAAATTGTATGTATAAAAAAAAATCTTAGTCTCATATACGTCTAACCCAAATAGTACAAAACAAAAGTAGTTTGCACAAAAGTGGAGGATAGTCCCTGCTGGAATCAAGAAGAATCACCTGAAATACCTCGGTCTGACCCGAGTATTATTTATATTAAGATAAACAATAAACGGATCAGTCTAGCTGTACTTATCTCATAAAATAGGATATAATAAGATATAAAAAATGTAGACATGCATACGATAATAACAATGTCATGCATAAGTGTAAAGCCCCAAAAAGTAAACGGTGTATCTCAAAAAACCTATATCGGAGCTATAAAAGAATATCTCATTCAATGTTACATAGTGTTAGCCTACTTTGTGAACTAGGCAACACAAAGTCAAGAAACCAAACATTAAATGGTATTTTTAATTATAAGACTTCGGTTCGGATTGGAGGAAAACACTACAATTCAGGTTGATAGCTGCAGTTGTTCGGGTCGGATAGGGTCCCCTGTTCGGATCGGGTTAGAGCAGCATATTGGTTCGGATCGGATAGAGTTCTCTGTTCGGATCGGTGATCTCTTACTGGATAGATTGGTAAGGCATATCCAATCGGATCGGAAGGCAACTAAATCTCGAATGGATCGGAAAGCCATCTGCTTGCCACAACACTGGAGCGGAGCGGAATAGGTTAGAGAAGGAGAGGCGCCCAAACCAGTCCGGTTCGGATCGGGTATCCCGATCCGAACCCCTTACCTGCACGTCTCCGACCCGCACCCATGATCCATGTTAATCTCCTGTAAAATCGCCTGGAGAACCGGACCGGCTATGACTAATTCCTACCCCTAACGTCCTCCCTTTTGATGCGTTGTCAACCTGATAGTTCATCCGAACCCGAAGAGAGTGCGATGGATGACACGTGGCCCGACCCGGATCAAGTCTCAAGCAAATTCACACCTATAAATACCCCATCTGGAGACAAAGAGAAGGATCTTTTTTCAGGACTTAGAGAATTCAATCACCTCCATCATCCGAACTCCATTACTCCCGGAGAATCCAAACCATCTTTCATTTCTTGTTTTAGTCAATTGAGTGAACAAAAGTGAGTTGTGAGTGAATATTACTTTGTATTTGCAACTGAATTATTGAATATAGTGAAAAATAAGTGGACGTAGGCATTTGTTCGCCGAACCACTATAAATCCTGCGTGTTCATTTTTATTTTTATCTCATTTTATCTTGTTTCAAGTCAATTTGGGTGTTAGAACCACTTTTGGGTCTAACATTTTGGTGCTTTCACTGAGAACCCTCATCTAAATTCTTTATTTTCCGGGATCTCTTTCTACTTTTTGGACCGTTGAGTTCAAAGAAGTGAATCCTTAAGTTTCTCCGTTTTCTTACATTCGTTGAAGTAATTGTCAACGACTCATGGCCAAAGGAAAAGGCAAGGAAGTTCAGTCTGTTCAAGGAAATGGAGCTGGCGAAGATCAGCAACGCGCTGTTGTAACAAGGTCTCGGGGGCAGAGTTCAGCAGCAGGAAGAATCAATGCAGGAAATCCGAGCCGCCAGCAGGGGGAGAGCTCCGACCCGATCCGGGTAGGAGACTCTGAAGCAGTGCATTCTCCCAATTTGAACCGACCTGAACTGCCCACTGCGCTCCGATCCGACCAGGCACCCCAGCTCCGATCCGACCCGACCTCTTACCTCCGACCCGACCCGATGCTTGGTGAAGCTGGAACCTCTACTCGAGTCCCTACGAATGCTCCAATTCCAGCTGCCAGGGTTGGAGATCAGGTCAATCCATCTGCGCCCATCACTCAAGGAGATTTTTCGCGCTTGCTTGACATGCTTGAGAGCACAAGGGAAGCTATGAGAGTTCATGAGCGCACTAATCTCATGATGCAGGAAAATATGAGGCTCATGAGTCGGGGGATCAATGAGCTCCGTCGACAGAGAACTCCATCACCGGTTCGTCACACACCAGTTGATCAATCTTC
This sequence comes from Allium sativum, assembly GCA_030737875.1. Classification (NCBI taxonomy): domain Eukaryota; kingdom Viridiplantae; phylum Streptophyta; class Magnoliopsida; order Asparagales; family Amaryllidaceae; genus Allium; species Allium sativum. The sequence goes on from CM060926.1 coordinate 779,276,984, forward strand.
ATCGTCCGAGGAAGAGAGGCCCCGTGAACGAAGGCCACTCGAACGACCTCAGAACGTGGAGCAGCTGACATTTGGATCTTTGGGATCTCGTGAGGATATTGCACGAGCATTAGGAAACGATGACCCCACTCGGGGGCAAAGACTCCAGTCCCCTCTTCCCGAGATCGACCGGGAACGCAGGGAACGGAATCGAGCAGAGGCAGCTCGAAGAAGAAGGGCATCCCCTGAGCAAGAGCCCAGAAGGAACTCGGATACTAGGGCCAGGGAACCTGAGCGTCCCCTAACTAGTGCTGATGTACAGGCAATGGTTCGCCGAATTATGTCCGAGAGCCGGAATTATACAAATGAAGACTATGGCATTGAACGAAGCCATACTCCGTTCACCGACGATATCCTCGACTTCCAATTTCCCCGACGCTTTAACTTGCCACAAATGGACAAGTATAACGGAAGGACTGATCCAGGACAGCATTTGATGCGGTATTCGTGGCTCATGAATGCCGCTGCTGCCCCTGATGAAGTGAAGTGCAAAGCATTCCCAATCTACCTAGAAGATGTGGCATTATTCTGGTTTACCCGACTTCCTCCTCGTTCAATTTCTAATTACAAAGAACTAAGCGAGCGTTTCATGAACCAGTTCCGACTACATGCCCGAAAGTCCAAGAGTGTTATTGAATTGTCAAGAATCAAACAGGCACCAGGAGAATCTTTAAGGGCATATCTTGATCGTTTTAACCAAGCCGTAACTGAGGTCAGTGACCCGCACGAGCCCACTATTCTGATGGCATTGAAGGAAGGAGTCGATCCTGAATCCGAGTTTGGAGACTACCTTTCTGGGAAAACACCCCCCACAAGGGCGATGTTCTACGAAAAAGCCGATATTTATCTAAGACGAGAGGAGGCCAGGGCAAACCGAAAGAGAAAGTCTGAGACAGCTTCAAAGGAGAATGTGCAGAGTAATATTGCCGTGAAGCAGTCTGGGGAAAGTTCTGGCAAGGTTGAAGTAAATGTAGGAAACAAGGGTGGAAACAGCAATACTGGAAATGGGGGAAACAACAACAACCGTAATTCGAACGGTAACAGAAGAAACAGAAATAGGGGAAGTGACCCTAACAAAAGGCCCCGATTCCAGAACTACGAGAACTATACACCATTGAATGACACCCTGGAAAATATTTACCTGGATACGTACAATGTGTTGCAGTACAAAAGACCGCCACCTCGTGATTCGACCGAGAAAGAAATGGCGACAGGGAAATTTTGCTTGTTTCACGGAACACATGGACATTCGACCAATGAATGTCGGCATTTGAGGGATGTAATTGAAAAGCTGCTGCGTGAAGGAAAGTTGGATGAGTACAAGGTTGCCCCGAGGGACAGGGGGCAAGGAGAGCAGGCTCCAAAACAGATCCTACCTGCTCCTAAGCCTACCGCTCAGCAGAAAGGTAAAGGGATTGTCATCAACTCCATAGTAGGCGGACCTCACCCGGCAATCCGAAGTTTTAGGTCAATGGACCAATATGTGAATGCTGCCAAGCATCTAGATGTGAATGAAGGTGACGATTTGGAAGATGTCACCCCCATAAAACAACAAAAAACCATGTTCGACGACGTGGTATTTCGCAGCCGAGACAACACGGGGATACAATCTCCCACCAATGATCCGTTGGTTATTACTACCACCATTGGGCCGGCCTTGGTCCATAAGGTATTAGTAGACAACGGAAGTTCCGTTAATATTTTGTTCAAGAAGTCATTTGATCAGATGAAGCTTGAGCCCGAAGATCTGAAACCTTGTGAAGGATGGATTAGAGGCTTCAACGGAGCGACGACAGCTCCCATGGGATATATAGAGTTGCCCGTGACCCTAGGGCAAGGAGAACGTAGAAGAGTGCGAATGCTTCAGTTCGTAGTATTGGACGTAGATTCGCCATATAACGCATTTTTAGGGAGACCTGCCCTCGCTGAATTTAGAGTTTGTATCGCCCCTTGGTGCTTGTTACTAAAGTTCCCAACCGAAGCCGGGACTGGAGTAATGAGAGGGGATCAGGTTTCTGGACGGGCCTGCTATGTGGCTGAACTGAAGATGTTGATGAAAGGAGTTAATGCTGAGAGTAAGGATGCCTCGTCTCCCTCAAAGGGGGACTCGGCATAGCAATTAGAGAAATTGACCCCAAAGGAGTTGCCCAAAGGAACACCTGAAGACCTGGATCCTAGAAAAGACGAGGAACCAGAGGCTAGGAATGCAACTCCTAACGAAGCGACAGTGGAAATTCCCATTGATAAAGCTGATCCGACGAAAGTTTTGAAGATTGGTTCTCAATTGGATCCACGTCGTGCTGAAGAACTGACGGACTTCTTGAAGGCAAACTTAGATGTGTTCGCCTGGACCCATGTTGACATGTGTGGGATATCACCTTCCATTATCAGTCACAAATTGAATGTAAATCCGAAGCATCCGCCTGTGAAGCAAAAGAGACGCATGCTGGGCCCAGAGAGGTCGGCTGCTCTCAAAGAGGAAGTAGAGAAATTGAAGCAAAATGGATTTATTCGAGATTCGACTTATCCCGACTGGATATCGAATCCCGTCTTGGTAAAGAAGCCAAACGGAAAGTGGCGAACTTGTATTGACTTTTCAGATTTAAATAAAGCTTGCCCAAAAGATAGTTTCCCACTTCCCAGGATTGACCAGCTTGTAGACTCGACAGCAGGTCATGAACTTCTTTCTTTCATGGACGCATACTCTGGATACAACCAAATTCCTATGCATGTACCAGACCAAGAGCATACGAGTTTCATTACGAATTTGGGGCTATATTGTTATGTTGTAATGCCATTCGGGTTAAAAAACGCTGGAGCTACTTATCAGCGCTTGGTAAATAGAATGTTTTATGATCAAATAGGAAAAACTATGGAAGTTTATGTGGATGATATGCTTGTCAAATCAAAGCAGTCTTCCAGTCATACGCAAGACTTAGCGGAAATGTTTGGTATCTTGCGAAAATACCGTATGAAACTGAACCCTTTAAAATGTTCGTTTGGAGTGGCGTCGGGGAAGTTCCTTGGCTTCATTGTGAGTTCCCGAGGAATTGAAATCAACCCTAGCCAGATAGCAGCGATTAGAAACATCGAAGAACCGAGGAGAATTAAAGACGTCCAAAGTCTGGCAGGGAAAGTAGCGGCGTTGAGTAGATTCATCTCCAAAGCCACAGATAAGTGTGTTCCGTTTTTTGATTTGATAAAAAGGGGAAAGAAGAACTTCCAGTGGACTCCCGATTGTGTTGAGGCCTTTCAAAATCTGTTAGAGCTGTTAGAGAAACCGCCAATCTTATCAAAGCCCGTAGATCACGAAGAATTATTTGTTTATCTAGCAGTCTCGGCTCACGCTGTCAGCACAGCCCTGGTTCGAGAAGAAGACAAAGTACAAAGGCCAGTGTACTATGTGAGTAAGAAATTAGCAGCGGCAGAGCGCAACTACCCAAAGATTGAGAAGCTTGCTTACAGCCTCCTGATCGCATCCCGAAAACTTCGTCACTACTTCCAAGCCCATCCAATAACCATATACACCGACCAGCCGTTAAGACAGGTGTTGCAGAGACCCGAAGCATCGGGAAGGTTGATCAAATGGAACATAGAACTAAGCCAGTTTGATTTGAATTTTCAACCACGAAAGTCAATCAGGGGGCAAGCTCTAGCAGACTTTATTGCGGAGTTCACCATTCCAGAGGAGGAAATAATCAATGACCGAGTGGTCAAATCCGAGGATAAGCTAGAGATGAATCCGTGGAAATTATATACAGATGGAGCTAAAAATGACCGAAGGTCCGGAGCTGGAATTGTCTTAGTCACTCCCGAGGGACGGTCGTTATATTACGCCCTGCGATTAGAATTTTCGGCAACTAACAATGACTCTGAGTATGAAGCCCTGATTGCCGGGCTGAAACTTGCTAAAGACCTCGGAGTAAAAATGATGGACATATTTTGTGACTCTAAGATTGTTGTTTGTCAAGTGCGAGAGGAATTCGCGGCTCGAGGACCTCGACTTATCGCCTACCTCAAGAAAGTGAAAGAGCTATTGAATAGCTTAGAGCGGTACAACATAACACATATTCCCAGAATTGAAAACCAGAAAGCGGATAGACTGGCAAAACTGGCTAGTTCTGACAATCCAGAAGGGACTGAGGTAATTCCAATTGAAACGTTGGAGTCGCCACGCTTTGAGTCAATGGAAATTGAATTCGCTCTTGAAGCGGAACCAGAGAAGGAGTCATGGATGACTCCAATTAAGAATTTCCTTAAGAATGGGACACTCCCATCGAAGAAGAGTGAGAAAAGAGCTGTAGTTCGCAAAGCAACCAGATATGTTATACAAGACGATACTCTCTATAGACAAGGATTTTCTATGCCCCTGTTACGATGTATCGCACACGACGACATCAAGCGTGTACTAAGAGAAGTGCACGAAGGTGAGTGTGGAGATCATACAGGAGGTCAAACTTTAGCAAAGAAAATATTGCGGTACGGATACTTCTGGCCTACGATCAACAAAGATGCGGCTGATTATTCACGACGCTGCGATAAGTGCCAGAGATTCGCCAAAATCCCCAGGGCACCGTCAACCCAGCTTAAATCGATGGTGAGTCCTTGGCCATTTGCCACATGGGGAATTGATATCATTGGAGTTTTACCGATTGCTAAAGGAGGAGCTAAGTATGCAATAGTAGCCGTGGATTATTTCACAAAGTGGGTGGAAGCTGAGCCCTTGACTAAGATCACCACAAGAAAGGTGATAAGTTTTGTGGTCAGAAATATTATATGCCGATTCGGGATCCCAAGGACGATTGTTACTGACAACGGGACCCAATTTGATAGCTCTGAATTCAGAAATTTTTGCCAGAAATATAAGATAGACAAACGATATACTGCAGTTGCCTATCCACAATCGAATGGGCAAGTAGAGGCAGTAAACAAAGTTATAAAATCCATCCTCAAGAAACGGTTGGAGCGTGCAAAGGCAAGATGGGTTGACGAATTGCCCCTAGCTTTGTGGGCATATCGAACAACATTTAAAACGGCTACCGGTCATACCCCTTTCTCTCTCTCCTTTGGCTCAGAAGCAGTAATTCCAGTTGAACTGGAAGTTCCTTCCCACAGGGTGACGTATTATGACCCGATGACGAATCGGGCACTTTTACTTGAGTCTCTTGATGAAGTCGAAGAGAAAAGGGACGAAGCAGACTTGCGTGCAGCAAGACATCGGCGTCAGATGGCACGCTATTATGACAAAAAAGTTCGCCTCAGAACTTTTGAACCAGGAGATTTGGTGCTAAAGAGAGTTTTTCCATCCCTTCCTCACCTCGGCCCAAAATGGGAAGGAACCTTTGTCATCCAACGGAAACTTGAAAAAGGAACCTTCAAGTTAACGACCGTAGGTGGCGAAGAAGTTCCTCGAGCATGGAATGCCCAACACTTAATGCGATATTTGGATTAGAAATGCTATATTTTTTGTTATTTTTACTGTGAATTCTGTAACAAGACATGCCTTGCCTTGGGAAAATCTGATGATATGAATAAAGGACTATAAAGTGGATGTAGGCTACGACTTAGCTGAACCACTATAAAAATATTGTGTGTTATTTACTTTTATGCATTTACATTCATTAGTTGTTCTGTTGTGATTATAAAATACAGGATAACTCAGAGCCTAAAAAAGGTTGAAAACAGTTTGGACATAAAAAGAAGCACAATGATTATTTGTGCAATAAGACGTAAAAGAATGAGAAAACGACATTCTAACTCTAACTCTCCAGAGAAAGAGAGAGAGTATAAAAGCGTCTCAGACTGAGCGCTGAAAAAGAAATTCTATTCTTAACTCTAACTCTCCAGAGAAAGAGAGAGAGAGTATAAAAGCGTCTCCGACTGAGCGCTGAAAAAGAGATTCTACTCCGAACTCTAACTTTCCAGAGAGAAAGAGAGTATAAAGGCGTCTCCGACCGAGCGCCGAGAAAGAAATCTTTTCCCGTTGAGAGACCGGGGAATGAATAGATGACTAAGCTCGAACTCTAACTCTCAAGAGAAAGAGAGAGAGTATAAAAGAAATGCCGGGAAAAACAACAGGTATTGACGACACAGGAAATGCCATCCCGTTAGAGAATTGGGAGCATTCAGATTGCATGGTTAAGCATTGAATAACTTATGGAAATTGACTGGGGACACATATGCATACACATATTTCCCCCCTCCACAACTTTGTTTCATAACTATAGACATGCATTTTTACATAAGTGCAGAACTGCTAACAAATAAACATTGCAAAAAGTGAATTATTTTTATTTACAAATGAATGAATTTGTACAGGGAAATAGCTAAAAAAGAAAGTGCGGAAGCTGTTTTTGTAGCAGCACTTATTGGTTCACAAAGATGCTAAAAAGACACAGGGGAACCCACTATTTGGGTTTGGGATGAGCCTTCGATTTCTTGGCAGCTTTTTCCGCATCCTTTGCTTCCTTCTCGGCTTCAGTCAAGATTCGTTTTGATTTCTTTTTCCCTGAAGATGTGGTACTGGAGCCAGCAGACTTCTTCCCGGAGGGCGGGGCACTGGAATCAAGAGAAGATTTTTTAGCAAGTTCTTCGGTAATAGATCTAGTTGAGAGCTTAACAACTAACCTTGAACCTGCATCCACAACTGCGAGGGGCTTGAGGACCTCAGGGTCTAGTTCTTCGGCTTTTAATTGCAAGCGCTTGTCTTGATCGGCCTTCATGGCCGCCAAGGTAACGTCATCGGCGCTTTTCGACTCCCCAGTTATTGCAACCTCCGGTTCCTCATCATGCCCCTCGTCTCCTCCGTCGTCTTTTAAAGCTGCGATCATTTCTTCATCATGGGGAGTGGTGACCTTAGTTGGTTCATTTCCTTCTCCCAAGTCTATAGAAGCAGCCTTGTCTTCCCCTTTTTTGGCCCCATCTGCGGGCTTTGTCCCAGCGGTAGCTCCTTGAGCTACATCTGTCTTTGCGGATGATTCAACACCTACAGAATGAGAAACATCGGTTATCAACTCAGGCGAAAGCAAAGGGTTTCTCATCGAACGTTCAATCACGTAGCCAAAGGTAGTAGTAGCCTTGGAAAATTGAGGAGAAAAGATAGGAGTACCTTCTGAAGACTTTTCAGCGGGGGTGACTACTACCTCTGGAGTTATTTCAGGAATGGGAGATAGCAAAGTTGTCCGGGAAATTCCCGGGTTTTCGGGATCATACCCTTCTACTTCGGGAGTTGTAGGAGCAGAAGACGAGGAGCCAGCTTCGGGAATGGTCTTCTGTTTAGACTTCCGCCTCTCTTCTTCCATGGCCTCAGCAATTAGGCGGCGCCCTTCAGCTAGGCGCTCCGGTTCATCGTCTCTCAAGTATTTCTCCATCAGCTTATCTTCATCAAGGGAATCGACCTTAAGTTCTTCTTTTTCCCACTCAACGATTTGATTCCATACTTGAACCAGAGTGGATGGATAGTCCTCGATCCAAGAAATGTTTCGACGACGAATAATATGTGCGAAGAATTCAATCATTAATTCGCCGAAACTTTGAATCTCAACCTCCGCCTCAGATAATTGCTTGCGGGCTTCCTCCGCAGATTTAATGGCACATTCCACATTGCCCTCGGCCAGAGCAGCCCTGTTTTCTGCCCCCAACAACTTCGAAGCCAAGTCAGCATTCTTCTTTTCTAATTCAGCACTCCTTTTTGCTAACTCGGCGTTTTTCCGTTCAAGCTCAACATAAGCAAGGTGTGTTTTAGCGGCTTCTGATTTGGCCTCGTTAGCTTGCTTTTTTAGTTCAGAGCGCTCCTGAGTATGGGACTCAAGCAAGTCATGATAACGCTTTTGCATGTCCTCAAACTGTTGTTTGAAATTAGAAGCATTCTTTTGAGCGACAGCTAGTTGAGCTTGAGTGTCTTCTAAGTCTTTTCCTAAGGTTTTTAAGGCCTTAGCATCCTCCTCCGCAGTCTTTTGCATTGAGTTAGCATTTGTCATTAGAGTGCGGACGATTCTAGAAAGATTGCGTGAATACTTGAACATCTCGGAATATTGTTTTTCTACCAAATCAATTTTTGCCTTGGCCTCATCTGCCCAGTTAGAAGAAATAGGTTCAAGGGTAGGTAGAAAGGTCAGAGTCTCGAAGTAGTGCTCGGGAAATTGCTCCTTTAAATATGCCAGCTTTACTGCAGTTCCCGCATCTGGTGGAGGAGGAGCGAGGATTGTTAATTCGGTGTCCCTTCCTGAAGAAGATTCTGTAGAACCCTTGTCTGTCCTAGGTCGTTTAGTAGCAGGGACCTTTTGCTTACTTCGAGACCTGGTTTCCTTTGGAGGAGTTTTCTCTCTACTCCGCTTTTCATGGGAGGAAGTGGAATCCTTAGATGGTGGTCTATCCTCCTCCCTACGACCTTGATAGCTCTTGTATTTTTCTTGCTCCGGTCGAACTGGTGAGCGGGAGCGTGAGGGCCGAGATCGATAGGGATCATAAGGTCTTCTTTCCTCCCTACCACGGTCATCCCGGCGATCATACTCGACATCCTGAGGAGGATTGGACATGCTGCGACGAAGCTTTCTTATATCATAATAGGATCGAGACATTGTACCTGCACGATAAAATAAACGAAGTTTAGAATCAATGGATTCATGGAGAAAGAAGTGCAATGAATGCTAATGCTGTGGTGTAAAGTGCATCCTAAGTGGTGTGTGTCCCCCCAACCAACCCGAGTCTGAAGCTAGACTGGTGCGGGCAGGCTCTTTGGCCTTAGCGGGAGTAGTTTCTTCAGAAGAAGTGAAGACTAAAGGGTCCTTCCTGAAATCCTCTGAAGTATATATAGTCTCAGGTAAGGGGAGATCCCCCAAACCCTGAAATATGTGCTCATCAGTGCTAGGAACATCCCCTTTGGAAGCGTGAAGTGGCGACTCTTGGGAGGATTTTGACTTGTCTAGAGAAGTAGTTTCCTCAGGGGCAATATACCCTTCACGATGCTTTTTGGCCAGATTAGCCAATTCATCATCTTGCGTAGAAGATGGAGAAGGTGAAGTGTGAAGAGAAGCTGTAGGAATTCCTGAACCTTCTCCTATCTCTGGGACCACCTCCACTGGAGGAATGTACGCGTATGGAACCGTCCCATGTCCAATGCTACGAAAAACAGATAGCAGCCCATGAAAGTGAAGGTATTCATCTTTAAGGACCTCGTCGATCGTCAAGAATTTTTGATCACCATTAAGAAGTCGGTGCATCCGATCAAAGAACACCTGATCTGATATCTGTTTGGGATTGTCAACTGCAAATAAAAAGGAAAACAGGTCAGGGTGATGATTCAAGTGTATAGAGTCCGGATTCAGAAAATCAACGCTTTACTTGATTTTGTCCATCTCCTGGCGCATCCAGACTGTTGCTTTATATAGAACCATTCTAGTCTGGAATCTCCAGCTTTACTGCTAAATGGTGCAGAGATTATCTTTCTCTTTGGGACTGATTCAAAGTAGCAGAAGGATGGAGTCTCTCGAGTCCGATGCTTAAAATTATAAAAGAAATGAACGTCATCGAATGTGAGCTCTAGGCCTAGGATTTCACGATATGCTATGTACAAGGTGTGCAAATAGGCATATGAATTGGGATGCAACTGCATGGGGGCAATCCGCATTTGTCTTAAGAAATCAACGATGAAAGGCGAGAACGGAGGAATGGCGCTGACCATGCACATCAATCGAGTGACCGTCATATATCCTTCTGGAGGGTTGTGGGGACGGTCAGAGCGTGAGGGCACTAGGGTGTCCCTTTTCATTATTCCATACTTTAAGCAAATTCGAACAAGTCGGTCGTTGTCGATTGTCGATTCTACGGAATCTGGAGGTGACTCCAATATAATGGCTGAGTCAAATTCATCGGGTGCTCGATTTTCACCAATCCCTCCTTCCTCCTCAAAGCCCAGGGAAACTTCATTCTCTGAAGACGCTTCGTCGCTTTCCCGATGACCAACTCCGTAATCCGGACCTTCACTGTCCCATTCCGGATCGGACGAAGAAGATATATCCTCAAGAGTGATTTTGCTAGAAGTTTCCGGAGCTTCTTTCCTCTCAGCTAGACGGGAAGAGCGTCTGGGCCTCATTGTCATGGAACTATTGAAGAAGCAATAGCACGGATTAGAGTAAATTATCCCGTGCCCCCCTTTGTGTATGTGTGTGAACTGAAGTGTGTGCAGCAAATGTGGGAAATGCAAAATAAAAGTACAGCAATGTAAGACGAAGCTTTGAAGAGAAAGTGATAGTCAGAGTTGTTCTTAATTCTCGTTTATGTTCACAGGGCACTATCCTAACTGTCCGCGAAGTTATCGTCTAGAGTAAATGTTAGTTGAATTAGTTGGGTAGTCTTTATGTGCCAAGTTTGATATGTTCGGTTCGGTTCGGATATGCATATGATAATTGGCTCAATACAAATACAGATATAGGGTCGGTTCGGATGCTTCATTAAAGCAAGGTCAGTTCAAGACAAGGGAAACAATGGGTTCGGAAGCAGGACTGATCTGATCGGATCGGGTGACCTGATCCGAACCGAATCAGCATCACTTAACCAGTCCATTTATTTCAACCTCTTATCCCATTCTCTTCTCCGACCCGAACCGACATTTTCCTTCCTTCCCGTCTTTCTAAAGTATGCAACCCGAACCGATCCCCTTTCCTTCTCCTTCCTTTTTGCTCCTTCGTCTTCTACCCGAACCAACTCCAATTTGTCATCACGCTCTTCATCTTCTTCCTCTTTCCCCCCTACTCACAAACAAATCCGTTCTATCACCAAAGCTACCGTTAAGGACAAGTATTTGCCCTCTCCAGCCTCGCAACGCCTCGAAGTGATGGCGGATCCACCAGTAACGACGTGGAGTTCAAGCAAAGCCCCGTGGCTAAACCATCCCAATCAACCACGAATTGAAATCAAGAACAGTTACAACGAAGTTATTCGAGATTAAAAAAGCTACCTATATGTTCGATTTGAGAAATCTACAAGGAATGGTTTCAGGATATTGGAGTTTTTGAAGTTTTCAATACTAGGTTTGGAAGCGGCGGCGGAAAAGAAGAAGAAAAGAAAGAAGACGGTGGTGAATTTATATAAGGGGTAGTGTTGACTCCTCGTATTCCTATTCTTTCTCACCCGCTCGAACCGGAGTGAAGGCCCAGTAGCACAACTCTGCCTGAAGGCCCAATGTCCAAGAACCAAATCCACGAAAGCGCTTCGGATCGGAATCCGAACCGAGCAAATTTCACACATTAATTTAGCATCCGACTCGAATTGAAGAGAAGAAGAATAAAGGAAGAGCATACCTGCAAGAAGCATTATACGTCGAGAAAAATTCCCAAATTTGCTCAGAAATGAAGAAAATGTGCTCGAGTCGGACACCGAACCGAATAGAAATCTGTGCATTCCTCCTGACTGTTCTGATTCAAGGACTAGCATTTAAACGACATCAAAGCACGCTTCGTACAACAGAAGCATCCTTTGAGGGGGCAAAATGTTAGCCTACTTTGTGAACTAGGCAACACAAAGTCAAGAAACCAAACATTAAATGGTATTTTTAATTATAAGACTTCGGTTCGGATTGGAGGAAAACACTACAATTCAGGTTGATAGCTGCAGTTGTTCGGGTCGGATAGGGTCCCCTGTTCGGATCGGGTTAGAGCAGCATATTGGTTCGGATCGGATAGAGTTCTCTGTTCGGATCGGTGATCTCTTACTGGATAGATTGGTAAGGCATATCCAATCGGATCGGAAGGCAACTAAATCTCGAATGGATCGGAAAGCCATCTGCTTGCCACAACACTGGAGCGGAGCGGAATAGGTTAGAGAAGGAGAGGCGCCCAAACCAGTCCGGTTCGGATCGGGTATCCCGATCCGAACCCCTTACCTGCACGTCTCCGACCCGCACCCATGATCCATGTTAATCTCCTGTAAAATCGCCTGGAGAACCGGACCGGCTATGACTAATTCCTACCCCTAACGTCCTCCCTTTTGATGCGTTGTCAACCTGATAGTTCATCCGAACCCGAAGAGAGTGCGATGGATGACACGTGGCCCGACCCGGATCAAGTCTCAAGCAAATTCACACCTATAAATACCCCATCTGGAGACAAAGAGAAGGATCTTTTTTCAGGACTTAGAGAATTCAATCACCTCCATCATCCGAACTCCATTACTCCCGGAGAATCCAAACCATCTTTCATTTCTTGTTTTAGTCAATTGAGTGAACAAAAGTGAGTTGTGAGTGAATATTACTTTGTATTTGCAACTGAATTATTGAATATAGTGAAAAATAAGTGGACGTAGGCATTTGTTCGCCGAACCACTATAAATCCTGCGTGTTCATTTTTATTTTTATCTCATTTTATCTTGTTTCAAGTCAATTTGGGTGTTAGAACCACTTTTGGGTCTAACACATAGCTATTCACGAAAACGGTAAATCATATCAAATCAGCACTAAAATTGATAAAACAATATCAATGAAACTTAGATTATTCACAAGGAATGATATCTCCTATACAATCAACATAAAATTGATATCTCATATCAAAGCACGTTCACAAGAAGTGATATCACCCATCAAATCAATGTAAGATTGATATCTCATATCAAAGCCCATTCACAAAAAATGATATCACCTATCAAATCAGTAAATTCCAAAAATCAGTAATTAGAAATCCAGAATATCATTAAATGATCCAAAGATCCATCAGAACCGAAGTTCCTAATTCAATGATCCAAAGATCCACAAGAACCGAATTTCCTAAAACAATGATCCGAAGTTCCTACATGATCAAAATTGATCAAATATAGTGTAAAATACACCAAGCTAATAAATATCAGAGTTAAGCTACATGTCTCATAAACACTTGCTTTACTCAAATATTTACGAACAAGTTGTATATTCCTCTAAAATTGCTAAACGATCATTGCCACGATTTTCAATCAAATGAGTCTAAGAATTAACCATCGAAGCAAACGCAATGGTTCATAGTCCTTGTTTTTACTAAGCCGTTTAATTGGATTTCTCATACGACCGAAAAAAAAGATTTATATGAATATATATATATATATATATATATATATATATATATATTAGTAGATTGGAAAACGATTTATAAAGCTGTTTCGTAAACTAACTTCATATAATGAAGTAGAATTGGAAACCATTTTAGTAAAAGATTTTGGTATCTACTAATAATATAAAACCCCTTATGTATAGTTTCGAAGTGGCAAAACTCATAAAATATCAATCGTGATAACAATCGATCTCAAAATTTATGTTTTAACAATGTAAATAAATCCATCATAAATTCATTTACAATGAATAAATCAAAACTCCACAAAAATTGAGCTGCAAAAATATGTGAAGAAGAGAAACTTAAAAGTCATAAAAAAGGGAAAATGGGCCGAAACTCGGCTGGGAATGAGCTCAAATGGACCTAAACTGTTGATCGTGGCCTCCACTGGTCAGCAGCAGAAATTCTGTCCTCAGAGATCTGAGGCTTCAGGACAGACATCTGAGTTGACAGTAGTAGGTTTTTTTATTTTTCTCGAGATATTTGACAGATGTCTGATGCTTCGGTCAGACGTCTGAGCTGAAGCAATTAAATAATTTTCGTTGCCTATGACCTCCAAATCAATTTCGGCCAAGCCCGGACCTCTCGTATTGATTCTGAATGTTTAGAAAGGTTGCATACACTCTCTAATGCATTAAAATGGCATGCATATACACACATTCACGAAAGTGTAAAGCATTTTCTTTTTTTCTTAAACCAAAACAATACACGCACAATGCACACGTAACACAAAGGTGGAAAGAGCACATACACAACCTTGATATCCTGCATACAAATATGTGAGTACCCAAGATCCCACAACTCAACTCTACACAAGGATTTACGCAAGAATTCATCGAAATGAAATCGAAACTCATAAATTGAAAATGTTAACACACAATTCAATCAACTCAATTAACTAACACACAACAAAACGTGTTAAGGGCACACTAGACAAGCATAAATGCTTAAGGCATAGATGTGAGTTCATAGGAACTCATCTTTGATTATAGGAATGAAGAAGAGGCTCCAAACCTAAGTTAGATCAACCTCTCTTTCATCAATACTCATGAATATCCAATCTAAGAGCATATCCACAAAATTCCTTTGAGTTAGGTTTAGGAATTTATAAGAATTTGAAGAGAAAATGAATTGGAGAAGATGGAGAGGAACATACCTAAGCTTCTCCTTTATTCTCCTCTTGATTTCAACACGAATTGGATTCCTAAGACAAAGCTAGGGCCTAAGGAATTTTAATTTCCCCTTTCCCTTCTCTATTTCTATTTTTGTGGAGAGTTGGAAAATGAATGAAGGAGGAGTGGGCTAGGTAGGTTATAAGAGTGGGCTAGGTTAGCTAACTCAAAACCTAATCAAGGTCCCAATTTTGACATACTCGAAATATATCGAAGTTTATAGTTTTTGATCACGTAAACGAAATTTTGAACTCAATGGAAATAGCTTCGAGTCTAAATTCATCCATATGCAAAAAGTGACTTTTTGGACACACACTCGATTGACGAATAATGACATTATATTTAATCATAATATTTAAATGTACTATCATGAAATATGTAGGTTGTTATAGACTTCCACCCTCAAATAAATTGCATCCCCACAATTATGTAAGGAAAAACCCATATAGTAACAACCAAGCATTAACCAAGAATTGATATACAAAAATATAATGATCTAAGAAATTCATTTATGAATAATTATACAAACTTTAAACTTTGAGTTATAAATCACTACATAACATATGTGTATACACGTATAATGCTAAAATAAAAGTCACAAGCATATACGAGCTACTAACTTATTTTTGACATAAATGATTTCAAGAAAATAAAATTTTCCTTACTTACATTTTAAATGTTATAGACCTCAATTTCAATTATTATTTAAATTTTAATTGAGAATTACCTTACCGCGAGTTTTTTGAAAATTAAGTTTAGACATATCTCAAATTTTTCAAGATTAAATTCAAATCTTTTTCTTTCATTAGAAAAGTATAATCCAATAGATTCAAATAATTCTTGTTTCGAGGAATTTCGACTTATATTGGATTATATACACTCATTTGAAGCTCAATTCAAAAATTATGAATTACCATCACGCGGCAAGCTTGTTCTAATAAAATTTAATTAATTCGTTCAACGTTCAATAAGTTTATAAATTATATACCCATTGCAACATCATAGCTTTTACTGCTTTTGTGATACTATTTATTTTGGGATTTATTTTGATAATAAATTGTGAATAATAAAGTTTGAGGAAAATTCCAAGTATGTATATATTTTAAATATCACGACCAGTGTATATATGAATATAAAAGCAGTAGATAATGTTATATCATTTTGTTTGTATTTTTAATGTGTTTCAAACTCTAGCTAGTTAAAAATGTATATAATATTAATTACCAATATTATCGGAAAATCTAAACAACAATTATTTGTTAATCTCATGTGTATACTTGCTATATTTATATGAATATGCAAGTAAATAATGTTTTAACTTGTTCTTAATATATACTAATAAGATAAATCAATAATTAAAATGATTTTATGATTAGCTTCATCTTTAAGTATATAGAAATACAAGACATAAATCGATAAGAATATGACAAAATCAATCCAGGGAAGTTGCTTCTATGCAAAGTATAAAATCTATTATTACATAAGATGTACACAATGCATAGATACCTTAGGATACTAAATCACTATCTAGAAGTAGCCTAAAAGCATGCATAGTCAATTTTCATAGCTGTTGGAAGCATTGCAAGACCACATCAATATTTCCATTCAATCAATCTTCAATCACATTTTGTAAAGACTAGTCATGACTTACATTGCTTAGGGACTAAGAGATTATATATTTAAATCTTTTTAGTACATCTACACATGGCTTGTACAAGTAAATTTATGCCTAGGGATAGCATGGCCAAAGTATTTTAGAATGGCAGTAGCAATTCTATATGGTACCATACATTACTTTCTTTCAATCAAATAACTAGCTGTGGAAACTAGCCTCAGTCTAACCTTTCTAGTCAAGTGTAGTAGCTGTGTAAAAACATTACATCAATGTGCAAATGCTCTGCCAAACTTTAAATAAAGATAATATGTTATTATTAAAATTTTGTTATAAATAGACCATATACTTTATGTTTTCTTCACACAAAAATCAGTCGAGCCAGTTCAATGGAAAACAACAGCAAGTCTTAGGATTAGAGAAACTAATATTTGTGAGTGAACAATTTCCTTTTTAAATCTATTTCTTGTTATGCTAGAATGCAATGATATATGGATGCTTATATGCTTATGAATGTGTGATGTGGTTGATTCTTCACTGAATAAACTAAATTAGAACTTGGAACTAGGAAGGAACTAAACAAGACTGGAATATGTTATCCTATTTTATTGCTGTGTATATGTTAGTGAATCATCTATCCAATTTTTATTCACTAACTATGTAAGAAATAAACATATACATGCGCATATAAATTCCTGTATATGTGTGTTAGTTCATTGAAAGCTTTATATTAAAAGAAATGAGAAAGGCAAAAGAAAAGTGGTCTTTAAAGGGGGTAAACTTCCCTTTTTGCTGATAGTGTAAACTGTATATGAGTATAAAGGCTCTTGGATGTTTTCAATCTTCATATTAGATCTGAAAAGAAAAAGGAAGAATGGAAACTGAAATGAATCATATAACAGTATGTAACCAAATTCAAAAAAAAAAAAAAATCCAAGCTCTGTTACTATTTTGAGAAACCACCACTTAGCGTCAAGAATCAATAACTCTTATTCTAGAATGATTTAATTATTGAACTTTACACAGAATTTGTTTATAAAGGACTATAATATTTTCTAAAAATAGTTTAACTTCAAATATATACATATATACATATTGAACACTACAGAGCAGATTTACAAATCAAAAATTCGACTATCATAGAATCAGAAACTAAGTAGATAAAGTGTCTGTATGTTGAAGTAGGGACCTTCAAACCAAAGATTTTGATTTTTAATAACATATATAGAGAGTTATGTTTAAAATATGATTATGAGTAAAATAATTTAATTCTTTCATTATGATCGATGATTTCAAAAACTACTTTCGAGAGAGTCTCCCTGGGTGTAGACGAAGCGTATGGCGGAGTTTTGCGATCTCCGGTGGTCGTGGTTGATTGGGGATGTTAATTATAGGTTTCCGTTTCATATTTAGGAGGTGGTTTTTGAGCAATTCGTGTGGGGTCAGGGTGCAATCGAGTCAGCAGAAAACTGGCATGGAGGTAATCGTGGGGTCGGAGAAGAGGTCTGTGGTGGCGTAGGCATTTCAGGTGGTTGGAGTTTACTGGAAGGGGGCGATTTTGTGACGACCTAGAGCGCTGTTTCTTTGAGTTAATGATGAGGAAAAGTGGTTTTGAGTAGGAGAACGTTTGGAGCTAGGGGGGTCAGTGAAGGATCTCGTCGAAGATGGGACTTGCGAGTGGGTGGCAGAGGTTCTTAGGTGGAGGGGATTAGCAGTGCACGTGCACCATTATACAGTGGTGCATGGTTTTATGTTCAAATAGAAAAAAGGGAAAGTGTGAGGTATTTGCAGGTTGAAGGAACTAGTGGGAAAAGAAGTTGTTACTCACAAGTGCCTTTATTTATATTAATCTGCTTTCCCAGTCGAAAGTTTTGTTATCAACCTTCCTACTAAATTCGACTAAAATCCATAGTTTAAAGCCTAAATACAATGTGAGGAAATATGAGTTGTTGAGACTACCATATGAAGTGATTAAAGAGGCCGAGTTAATTAGCAACAGCAGCAGTAGAAGCTGCAGATGGAAGACCAGTCTTTTGTAGAGGTTGATACCACCGGGAATTAGCAGGAGAACAGTATTGCCAATGTGATGATTGCTTAGCTAAATTTTGATATATAAGTTTTCTACTATGGGAATAGTTATTGAAGCATCAGCATATATATGGTTGGTGTGTGACTATTTGGGGTACAGGTTATATTTCATGGCTATCAAAATAGATATGATTCAATAATTGTATAAAGTGGATAATGTGGAAATGCAGTCTTCTTGAAGGAAAAGGATACAGTTAAAATGCTGCCATCCTTTCATTGCGAATTGTATTGGGA
This sequence comes from Allium sativum, assembly GCA_030737875.1. Taxonomy (NCBI): domain Eukaryota; kingdom Viridiplantae; phylum Streptophyta; class Magnoliopsida; order Asparagales; family Amaryllidaceae; genus Allium; species Allium sativum. The sequence goes on from CM060926.1 coordinate 779,295,202, forward strand.
CCATTTTAGATTGATAGTCATAAGGCTAACAAAAAAAAGAAGATAACGTAACAGGGAGGATAAGGGTGGAAGTTAGGTGGGCACTTGAGTTGGCACATGCGCCTGGACGATTTAATGGGAAGGAGGGGCAATATTAATATGGGATGAATTTTGGACTGAGCCTATATATATTATAATTGAAATAAAAATAAAAGGATAAAGGAAGTTTAACTTAAATTAAGTTAACATATTATAAATAAATATATTTATAAATTGATGTATATAGTAGATCATGAAAGTTCATATAAATTTTGATTTGTTTGTGTGCAGTTGAATCAATAGATAGTGTGAACAAAGTTATCAAGTTTAAAACAATTCAAGTCGAAATGAATGAGTTTATTAAGTAATTAATAGTGCTTTTAATAGTAGAGATTATTAAAATTAATCGAATGTAAATTTGGTCATAAACTAAGTTAATGTGTAAACTATTGACCAATAAAAATCTGTAAACGCAGTAAATACTGAATTGTTTGTTCAGTTGATTGATTTATTAATTAAGTTGTATTTAATTACGTGAATCTTAATTATATATTTTTATTTGACATCTATCTGTGGAATTAAAACACCATCCCACTATATGTTTGATTGACTGAATTGTTTAAACTACCCTGCTAGTAGAAATAAACACCGTTCCGCTATTTATTAGATTCATATTTTTTTGCTTAGATGTTATGTTATCAGTAGAAAATAATGCATTCACATGTGTATCTATGTATATTAGATTAACCAATCAAATGTCATTTGTTATAAGAACTGATATTGGCCATGGGAAATGCTAAGTTGTAATTTCTGTTAAGCAATTCAGAAATATATACAAAGTTAACGTTTGAATAAAGATTATTTATCACTTAGCAGATTCTATGGTGTAAAACCTGTTTTATTTTATATTTGATAGTTTAATCACCGACTATCAAATCTGGACCTTTTCATTATCGTTTTCGAAGAGACGGGGATCTAAATTCCACTTTGATTCGATATATGCGTTATAATCTAGAGAACGGAGTATTGCAAGGACTGTTCTATTTACAGGATAGTGCTTTCGGCTTGTTCGATCCCAGGACAACTTGTATGGACGAATGTCTGACAGAGTATGCCTAACCAATCACGTACATTGATCTCTTCAAACGTATTTATGTTGGTGACAGAGGAATTCATTTCTCTAGCTTTATATCTATAATATATTTTTGGGGAAATCAATTAGTGGTTGGTGGTTTTGACAATGTGGCATTCAAAGAAATGATTTGCCAAGGGTAAGTTCAGCCTCAAGCCTCACAACCGAGAAACGAAAAAAATCGGGCAGGCAACATAGCTATATGGGTCGCTTCCATTAAGATGTATTGTCACCATCTAGAGAATATTCGTTTTGTTACTTCTTTTCATTTTCGTATCTCCCAGGAAAAGGTAGCTGCGCCGCCGTAAGTTGGCAATATATTCGATACACTCAAGAGAAATGAGGTTGGTCATGTGTGGGCCTGGTTGCAAGACGTTCTTGTTGAACCCAGTGTATTCCCCTCTCGAGATACACTATCGGAAGGTGGTTCCATACCTTGTCATAGTTGGAAATCCATTATCCAATAAGCGCTCGCGGTTTTGATTGTATACTATATATGTAGAGTGTGAGATGCAAGCGTTCAGCTAGACAACTATTTATTTATATTTAGACATTATTATAATATCTGAATGACATTGATTTCAAAATCTTTTGGGTTATCGTATGGTAAAAACCATCCATGTTTATGTGTGGATCGGTCTTAAGATTATCTTTTATTTCAAAACAATTTTGAAAGTTAAACAAGTGTTTTGGATCCTCAAAAGGGAAAAACTCGTTCCATTTTCACGGCGTGGTCATATAAGATATCCTTAATTTAAATCAAGCTGTTTGAAAATCGTTTACTCATACCAGTCCCATGACTAACCCAGAGTTTATTTTCTATGTTTTCCCTAAACTCTTGGGTGCCCAAATTTGTTCGGGCAGTCAAGTAGTTTAGGATTTTACAGATTTATTTGGAGGAGCTTAGAGCAGGAGGTTTCAACATTATATATTTAGAGTTTATTTCCGTTGTATTGAATATGTGATGTACTCTGATGATGCATGTAAGTTCAAAATCCAGTTTGTATTCCAAAGGTGATTTTATATATTATATTTTGTTTCGCTGCGATTGTGAGATTCTATGGTATTGTTCAGTTCGATCTTCTATCTATTTTCTTCTATTCTAAATTTCTTTCTTTCTATTTCTAATCTTCTAACTTCTTTCTGTTAATGATTCGTATTTTCGTGCAATTTGGGTTGTACGTGAGTTGTATTCAGTCAATTCAAATGGTATGGATTTGCGGGTCATACAGTTGGTATCAGAGCTGAAGGTTGAGAATAACTTTGGCTCTGTGACGTGACTTGATAGAGATGGGGTTAGTAATACCCTAGACTGAGTTTGAGTGTATATATATGAGCGCGTATTTGTTAATTGATATAAAAATTGTTTTATATTGTGTTGATTGGTTTGTTGCGAGGTTTATGAATTCAGGTCGACTAGTGGGATGCTATGACATCGGTGGGGATTTCTAAACACTTGAATAGAATAATTCAACACAGTATTATTTTAAAAGCTGGGTGAAAGAAATAGCTTGGATTGGAATTTTATTTTGGTTATAAAAGAATAATTTTCTGAAATTACGCACACACACACACACACACACACACATATATATATATATATATCAGTTGTTAATCTAACTTGAAATAGCTATATATAACCAAATTAAATTTGTATAAGGAAGAGATATACAAATAAGACAAACTGGAAAAATTTTTGAGTAAAACAAATTTGAGAAAATTCAAAGGTTTTGAATTTAAATGAAATCAAGGTATATGATTTCAAACTGGTTTGGAATTAAAAATCAGATATTTAGATTCTGAAATTTGAAAATTTAACCGGAGTTAAGAAATTAGAACCTGACTGGAAATTGGTTGAGTTAAATGGTTTTCAGATTATTGGTCTGATGTTGATTTCGGTCTTCGGGGTCGATACTTAGAAGATTGTTTCTTATCTACTTCCAGCCAGGAACTGATGATTGTTGAAGAGATGAAGTGCATAAATTAAAAATGGAAATGTTCTCCAAATGTAAATAACAGATAATTCTAGTTATAAAGATGGATGTGATTGATAGCTGATTGCTGACATATTAAATGTCTTGATTGTTGTGAATTGTTTGGCAGTTAACCTGTGTATTTTGGACGCCTCATTTGTTGTTATTTAGGGGATGACCCATGTATTTGTTTTGAATATAAGTCTATAACTATAAATCTCCTCGCTACTCTTCAATTTCGAGGACGAAATTGTTTTAAGGTGGGTAGATTGTAACGTTCCAGTTTTTACTGCTTTAGTAACACAAATTATTTCGAGATTTATTTCGATAAGAAATTGTGAATAATAAAATTTGAGGAAATTTCCAAATATGTATATATTTTAAATATCACGAACAGTGTATATATGAATATAAAAGCGGTATATAATGTTATATGATTTTGTTTGTATTTTTAACGTGTTTCAAACTCTAGCTAGTTAAAAATGTAGATAATATTAATTACCAATATTATCGGAAAATTTGAACAACAATTATTTGTTAATCTCATGTGTATACTTGTTATATTTATATGCATATGCAAGTAAATAATGTTTTAACTTGTTCTTAATATAGACTAATAAGATAAATCAATAATTAAAATAATTTTATGATTAGCTTCATCTTTAAGTATATAGAAATACAAGACATGAATTGATAAGAATATGACAAAATCAATACAGGGAAGTTGCTTCTATGCAAAGTATAAAATCTATTATTGCATAAGATGTACACAATGCATAGATACATTAGGATACTAAATCACTATCTAGAACTAGCCTAAAAGTATGCATAGTCAATTTTCATAGCTGTAGGAAACATTGCAAGACCACATCAATATTTCCATTCAATCAATCTTCAATCACATATTGTATAGACAAGTCATGACATACATTGCTTAGGGACTAAGAGATTACATATTTAAATCTTTTTAGTACATCTACACATGGCTTATACAAGTAAATTTATACCCAGGGATAACATGGCCGCAATATTTTAGCATGGCAGTAGCAATTCTATATGGTATCATAATTACTTTCTTTCAATCAAATGAACTAGCTGTGGAAACTAGCCTCATTCTAACCTTTCTAGTCAAGTGCAGTAGCCGTGTAAAAACATTACATCCATGTGTAAATGCTCTGCCAAACTTTAAATAAAGATAATATGTTATTATTAATTTTTTTCTATAAATAGACCGTACACTTCATGTTTTCTTCACACAAAAATCAGTCAAGCCAGTTCAATGGAAAATAGCTGCAAGTCTTAGGATCAGAGAAACTAATATTTGTGAGTGAACAATTTCCTTTTTAAATCTATTTCTTGTTATGCTAGAATGCAATTATATATGGATGCTTATATGTTTATGAATGTGTGATGTGGTTGATTCTTCACTAACTAAACTAAATTAGAACTTGGAACTAGGAAGGAACTAAACAAGACTGGAATATGTTATCCTATTTTATTGCTGTGTATATGTTAGTGAATCGTCTGTCCTGTTTTTATTCACTAATTATGTAAGAAATAAACATATACATGGGCATATAAATTCCTGTATACATGTGCTAGTTCATTGAAAGCTTTATATTAAAAGAACTGAGAAAGGCATAAGAAAAGTGGTCTTTAAGGGGGTGTAAACTTCCTTTTTTGCTGATAGTGTAAACTGTATACAAGTATAAAGGCTCTTGGATGTATTCAGTCTTCATATTAGATCTGAAAAGAAAAAGAAAGAAAAGTAACTGAAATGAATCACATAACAGTATGTAACCAAATTCAAAAAAAAAATCCAGGCTCTGTAACTGTTTTTAGAAACCACCACTTAGCTTCAAGAATCAATATCTCTTATCCTAGAATGATATAATTATTGAACTCTACACAAAATTTGTTTATAAAGGACTATAATATTATCTAAAAATAGTTTAACTTCAAATATATATATATAGGTCTATATACATATTGAACACAATAGAGCAGATTTACAAATCAGAAATTCGACTATCAAAGAATCAAAAATCAAGTAGATAAAAGTGTCTGTATGTTGAAGTAGTAATCTTTAAACCAAAGATTTTGATTTTTAATAACATATATAGAGAGTTATGTTTATTATATGGTTATGAGTAAAATAATTTAATTCTTGCATTATGATCGATGATTTCAAAAACTGCTTTCAAGAGAGTCTCCCTGGGTGTAGACGAAGCGTATGGCGGAGTTTTGCGATCTCCGGTGGTCATGGTTGATCGGGGATGTTAATTATAGGTTTCCTGTTCATATTTAGGAGGTGGGTTTTTAAGTAATTCGTGCGGGATCATGGTGCGATCGAGTCAGCAGAAAAGTGGCGTGGAGGTAATCGTGGGGTCAGAGAAGAGGTCTGCAGTGGCGCAGGCATTTCAGGTGGTCGGAGTTTACAGGAAGGGGACGATTTTGTGACAACCAGGAGCGATGTTTCTTTGAGTTAATGATGTGGAAAAGGGGTTTTGAGTAGGAGAACGTTTGGAGCCTGGGGGTTTGTAACACCCCGTATTTTTTGTGAACATTAAAGAATATTTAATTTTAAAAGTGGAAATTAGGGAAAACGGGTTTCGCCATTGCGTTAGCCTTGGAATTCTTCTTGAGATAGAATCCGAGTTTACGTGAATCGGACTCAGTATGAAGAAGTTATGGAGTTCAGAAGATTTCTAGTTTAAACGGATATAAATAATAATTAAATCAAAAAGCAGTTCAAAATTCAAAAATTTCGAGAATCGGCTGGGCGTGAAAATTCCTGCCCATATGGGTCAACTCCCCACGGAGGGTCGACATAGGTGTCGACCCCCCAAGAGGGGTGTCGACTGGGGTGTCGACCCCTCCTATAGGGGTCGACCCCCTCGGCCAGATCTGGGCTGTTTTGTCCAGTGACGTTTTTTCTGAGTCATTAGGGCATATGGGGCGACTTCCGGTTGGCTCTGTTTAGTCTGGATGGCTCTGATTACTCCTAGGTTGATCTAACAGATCTCATTAATCTAAACTTCTATATAAACAGCCCCAACCCTCAACTCTTAAACAACATAACCTTTCTCTCTGAAGCCGTCATGCTGTCCATGGCCAAACTAGCGTAGCCTCCATTTTTCTCTAAACTAGAAATCAAGTTAAGAAGCCCCTAATCAAGTCCAAACTAGAGAATCAACAGTCTACACCAAAGGATAGCTTTTCAGTTTCAGAAATCAGATCGCAGAAAACAAGATTTGTTCTTTTGTTTGTAAGTTCAATTATTCTTTAGATTTGAACAAACAAAAGTCATGACTTGTAATGAAGCGAAACTAGAACTGTGCCTAGTTGTAAGATAATTGTATTCTGATTCATGTAGCAATTCTTAAATTACCTGATTATTGTGATTGATACAACTTATCATGTTGTATATTAATTTGGCGATGAACCTATCATGTTGTATATTAATTTGGCGATAAACCTTTCATGTTGAATATTAATTTGGTGATGAACCTATCATGTTGTATATAAATTTGGTGATTCTTTTATGATATGTTATATGCAAGTTCATAAGCTAAGTCATATTCATATATGCTTATATGACTAGATCTACATGCTTATATGTTTAGATCTATGTAAATTTGAACCAACTCAAATGCAAGTTCACATTTACATGCTTAATTAAATTTGTGTAGTATTATGCCAAATTTATATCAGACATGCTTGATCTATACTATTTTATGCCGTTGGAATGTTACATGTCCCGTTTGCTTTTCCCTTTTGTATGAGTTAGGCTAATTTGTGAGTCTAACGTTCTATGTAATTTATGCGAACAAATAACATGGGATACGTTGAGAAAAATATTAAATTACATGCTATTAGCATAGGTTCGCTCATAATCATGTAAATGATTAGCGGCATGAAACGGTATAATTTGTATACCTAAGAATTATGGACAAAAATTTAGAAGGGTAAATGGGACATGACTTGAGTTGACAACATTGGTGGATAATTTACATATAAACATAAATAGTAAATATGAAAATTAATTAAAAGTTGAATATGCCTAACCCGAGGTTAGATTGACTTACGGTGTAAGATTGCTCGGAACCGCCCGGCATATCCAGCAACCGTAACAATACAGATCTAATGTGAGAGGTTAGCGCCTTAAGCCCAAAAACCCGATGTTAGAATGAGTTGCAGTGTAAGACTGCCCGGAACCACCCGGCACGTCCAGTGACCGCAACAATATAGATCTAATGTGAGAGGTTGGTGCTTTAATTAATGAATTAAGCTAAGAAACGGGCAGGCTAAGAATGGTAGGGTTAAATAAATTAACACTTAACCAATACAACATGTTAACTAAACTGATGGGTGGGGGTTAGGTTAATTTGAGAACACTTAGCCATTTTAACATGTTGATTAGGAAACCCTAGTAACGGGGACCAATTTCAGCAGTAACCCACATAGATGTATCATAGTACCCTGAACAAGGCAGGGTGGGGCACGATTACTGGGCTGATTATAAGCGGTCAAAATAATGGCGAGTGGTGCAGCAGTGTAGGTTCCGATGGAGTATGGGCGTGCATGTACTCCGGCATGGATAAATCGGGCACTAGGCATCAGTAGTATGCACTGTGCATCTTGAAATTGTGTCGGTTGCCACCATAGGAATTGATACACCCCATGGTAGGACCAACACAGGTATCTACAATCAAGCGGGGCCGAATGACACAAGTCATAAATGCATGCGAGTAGAAGCCGATCGATAAAGGGGATCATTTTATCATGAACACATGGTGCCAGTGGAAAACACCTGTTAGTAGGTGCAGAGAAATAGAAATGAGTGCGATAGTATATTCAGTTTACCTTGCCTTATTTATTGTTATCTTATTTCTAGGTCTTAGGTTTAGTTTATTCATGTCATGATCCTTTTACCTGTTTACATGCTAAATAATTGTTGGACTTACCCGGCTTATGTCTGACCCATTTTCTTTCATCTTCTTGTCTTCCGTTCCCTCCCTCTCCCCCTAGGTCCGTAGGGAGGGAATACTTCAACTTAGTCCAGACCTTTTCCAGCTTGAAGAGAGTAGATGTATTGTTTGATTCTCTTCTCTTGGGTTATGGCTGTGGTTACACTCTTAATTGGGGATTTGTGTCGCTTTATTATTGTTTATGCTTCTTTTTGTTCTAGTCAAGACAGAGGCTTTATTGTAATGATTTGGAAGTTAGTTTTTAAGAGAGTTGTTGTAATGTTTTTACTAGACCACGTCCTTATAAAATAAAAATCAGTTTTTTTCCGCTGTTTATATATCTGTCTTGTAAATTACCTGTGTCTTTTACCTATAATGCTCCACCAAAGTTAATGCATTCCATTTGTGACTGACCTTAACGGAGGTGGGGTGTTTACATGGTTGGTTGGTGGCATATCTCGTCAAAGAAGGGACCTGCGAGTGGGTGGCAGAGGTTCCCAAGTGGAGGGGATTAGCGGTGCATGTGCACCTGTATACAGTGGTGCATGGTTTTATGTTCAAATAAAAAAAAGGGAAAGCATGAGGTACAACAGGTTGAAGGAACTAGTGGGAACAGGAGCTGTTACTCACAAGTGCATTTATTTATATTAATTTGCTTCCCCAGTCGAAAGTTTTGTTATCAACGTTCCTACCAAATTCGACTAAAATCCATAGTTTAAAGCCTAAACACAATATGAGGAAATATGAGTTGTTGAGATTACCATTAGAAGTGATTAAAGAGGTTGACTTAATTAGCAACAGCAGCAGTAGAAGCTATAGATGGAAGACCAGTCTTTTGCAGAGGTTGATACCACTGGACATTAGCAGGAGAACAGTATTGCCAATGTGATGATTTCCTAGCTAAATTATATATATATGTTTTCTATTATGGGAATAGTTAATGAAGCACCAGCATATATATGGTTGATGTGTGACTACTTGGGGTACAAGTTATATTTCCTGGCTAACGAGTACAAGTTATATTTCCTGGCTAACGAAATAGATATGATTTAGTAATTGTTTAAAATGGATCATGTGGAAATGCAGTCTTCTTGAAGGAAAAGGAAACAGTTAAAATGCTGCCATCCTTTGATTGCGAATTGTATTGGGACCATTTTAGATTGATAGTCATAAGGCTAACAAAAAAAAAGATAACGTAACCAGGAGGATAAGTGTGGAAGTTAAGTGGGCACTTGAGTTGGCACATGCGCCTGGACAATTTAATGGGGACGAGGGGGCAGTATTAATACGGGATGGATTTTGGACTGAGCCTATATATATTATAATTAAAATAAAAATAAAAGGATAAAGGAAGTTTAACTTAAATTAAGTTAACATATTATAAATAAATATATTTATAAATTGATGTGTATATAAGATCAAGAAATGTTCGTATAAATTTTGGTTTGTTTGTGTGTAGTTGAATCAATAGTGTGAACATAGTTATCAAGTTTAAAACAATTCAAGTTGAAATGAATGAGTTTATTAAGTAATTAACAGTGGTTTTAATACTAGATATTACTAAAATTCATCGAATGTAAATTTGGTCATAACTTAAGTTAACGCGTAAACTATTGATCAATAAAAATCTGTAAACGCAGTTTATATTGAATTGTTCAGTTGATTGATTTATTAATTACATTGTATTTCATTACGTGAATCGTAATTATATATTTTTATTTGACATTTGTCAGTGGAATTAAAACACCATCATCTATGTGTTCGATTGAATTGTTTAAACTACCCTGTTAGCAGAAATAAACACCATTTTGCTATTTATTAGATTGATATTTTTTTTCTTAGATGTTATGTTATCAGTAGAAAATATTGCATTCACATGTGTATCTATGTATATAAGATTAACCAATCAAATGTCGTCTGTTATAAGAACTGATATAGGCCGTGGGAACTGCTAAGTTGTAATTTCTGTAAAGCAATTCAAAAATAAATACAAAGTTAATGTTTGAATAAAGATTATTTATGAATTAGCAGATTCAATGGTGTTAAACCTATTTTATTTTATATTTGATAGTTTAATCACCGACTATCAAACTTGGACCTTTTCGTTATTGTTTTCAAAGAGACCAGGATCTAAATTCCACTTCGATTCGATATATGCGTTATAAGCCAAAGATTTTATCGAAGACCATTGAAGACGGAGTATTGCAAGGATTGTTCTATTTACAGGAGAGTGCTTTTGGTTTGTTCAATCCCAGGATAACTTGTATGAATGAATGTCTAACAGAGTATGCCTAACCAATCACGTACGTTGATCTCTTCAAACGTATTTACGCTGGTGGCAGTGGAATTCGTTTCTCTTGCTTTATACCCGTAACATATTTTTGGGGAAATAAATTAGTGGTTGGCGGTTTTGACGATGTGGAATTCAAAGAAATGATTTTCCAAGGGTAAGTTCAGCCTCAAGCCTCACAACCGAGAAATGATAAAAATCAGGCAGGCAGCATGGCTATGTGGGTCGCTCCCATTAGGGTGTATATTCACCATCTAGAGAATATTCGTTTTGTTACTTTTTTCATTTCTGTATCTCCCAGGAAATGGTGGCTGCACAAGCGTAAGGTGACAATATATTCGATACACTTAAGATAAATGAGTGGTCGGTCATGTATGCGCCGGGTTGCAAGATGTTCTTGTTGATCCTAGTGTATTCCCCTCTAGATATACATTATCGGAAGGTGTGCAAGATGTTCTTGTTGAACCTAGTGTATTCCCCTCTAGAGATACATTATCGGAAGGCGGTTCCATACCTTGTCATAGTTGGAAATCAATTATCCAATAAGCGGCCGCGGTTCTGATTATATACTATATATATAGAGCGTGAGATGCAAGCCTTTTGCAAGATTGTTATTTTTTTGTATTTAGACATTATTATAATATCAGAATAATATTGATTTCAAAATGTTTTGGGTTATCGTAAGGTAAAAACCATCAATGTTTATGTGTGGATCGGACTTACTGAAAGAGGCTATGCAGCGGTATAAGATCATGTAGTATGAAGAATAGGATGTAGAGTATATAGTAGAATAGTAAGCAGTAAATCACACAGTCGATTTACACTGGTTCGGACCACTGTCATACGTCCAGTCCTAGACTTACTTCTGGTATTTCATTAACACTAAAACCCTCACTTCACCCGGAGGAATAGGTTCACAAATACCCGAACTGCTGAACGGGATTTCTTGCCTTAACCACGGAAGAGGACTCTTATAATACATAATAACCAATGACTTTTTTGTGTTCTTGTTAACGCTGATATGTCAATAAATAGTACACCCTTCCTATAGCCTTTCCTTGATGATAAACGTGAAGTTTGTGAAAGATTATGGAAGATTATATTGTAAATAGTGTGCTTTTAGAATATTAGAGTGCTTAGAATAATATAAAGAAAGATAGATTGATAATTCGGTAATTGGAGAAGTTAATCGAGTCTCTATTTATAATGTATCAAGAGTTGTAACTAATCATGAAGAATTTCCATCAATAGAAACAATTTAGAAAGGTGCGACTCTTCATAATAAGTTGCAACCTTTCGTAATCAGATGTCTGAATATAAAATTCAGATGTCTGTTTTGAATTTAAAAATAGAGCCACAAGGAAATAGTTCATTTCAATGCAGATTCAGATGTCTGAAATTTTCAGACCAGACGTCTGAATATTATGAATAATTATATTATGTCTCAATAAACAGACATCTGTCTGAAATAATTCAGACGTCTGTTTTTTGGGCAAAATATATTCCTTGCCTCTTTTTAAGATGAAAACATATATTCATATATAGTGCGTGTGTGTGTGCGCGTAATCATCAAGGAAGACTTTAACATGAATATCTAAGACTGACAGACCCTTATAACATATTTAATCTTCTTTTTGGTGTCCTTGAATCTGTTTGTCGAATATCTTCCTGCAAAACAAAGTTAGTCGAATATATATATGCTTATGTATAGTTGTCATAGTCAAAATACTCATATATCGGGATTCAACATTATCCCCCTTTTTGACTAATGACAACTATGTAAGCTCCCCTGTCAATATGCATATATTGTTACATGTTTCTCCCCCTTTGTTATTTGACAAAAAGGAATACTTATTTAAAAATCTAAACACATGTACACATTACACATGAAGTATCTTTAAGTAGTTAGCACATACTAAAGTTTTGTGCTAAACATAAGTAGTTAAGTAGCAAAACATTACACACCATTTGAATAATAAAGAGTTTGTAGGCAAAATATTCAAACTACCATATCATGCATTCTTACCAACCCTTAAAAGTGGATGCCTCAATCGTTGTCCCACCATCTTTAGGAGAGACTTGTTCAAAATCAGGAACTTCTTTGGCAGAATTTGATGACCACTGAAATGGAGTAGGAGCTTGAGCTTGGCTCGAAGAAGTGCCAGTGCAAGAAACTTTTTCCCATATTTTATTCAAGAATCCCTTGATAGAATCAAACTTCTTAATTGTTTGCCTTTGATAATTTTTTAACTCTTTATGAAGTTTGGCTTCATTTTGGGATAGCATTACTAAGGCTTGTTATGAAGAGGTTTCAAGAGAAATAATATGAATATCATCACCTTCTTCTTCTTCTCTAACTTGGCGATGGTAAGAAGGCTCAGGAATTATAGCTTCTGGATGTGAGGCTACATGTTCAGTCCAAGTATCGAGAGACATATATTCTAAAGTAGCGGGATTTGGAGGAATATCCATAAGTTTCAAAGTTTTGGGTCCAATTTCTCTGATACGTAAGGAGGGAGTATTAGGTATGTTTACGTCACAAGCAGCAAGGATCCGAGTGATATACGCACCATAGTGTAGAGTTTTATACTTGCGTTTATACGTAATGTCTGTCCATTCGTCCATGATAATTTTTCCCCGATTTATTTTCTTGCCGGAGTAGAGAGCATAAAGAGCGTGGAAATCTCTTTTATATACTTTTTCATAGCTACCTTTCCGGGGTTGGATAGTTCGTACTAGGATGCGATTAAGTATGCGAGCTTGCGGTCGAAGATTAGTAGAAGTAAGCTCTTGCATATTAATTAGATTATCAGCGAGAAATTTATGTGAAGTTTCATCTCGTGTAGACATATCCACTTCTATTGTGTCTATATCTAATCCTTGCCATGCACACTCTAGAATTTGGCCTAATCGTTGCATCGTTATAAGCACACGCTTTCCACATACCCATGACCAAATCGTATCCTTTTTGACTTGAGGCTTTGTATGATCAAGATTTAAGTTTGTAAGAAACAACTTTACAAGAAGAGGATAGATCGTGACATCATTTTTTGTATAATCAACAAGTGATTCAAAATGAAAGTGCCTAGCATAGTGTAGAATTCGATAGTTTGAAAAAGCATCAAATTTAACAAATGCACCTTCGAAGAGTTTGGCGTCCTTCACTTCTTTATACCTTGCTTTTGCAGTATCATCCCAAAGCCACTTTTGAATTAATTCTTCGGAGGGAGGAAGTGCTTCTTCTTCTCTTGTTCTTTTACCACGATTTTCCATAATTTGATTTTGAATTGATGAAGTGTTGTGGTAATTTTTGTTTTTAGGGGCTAGGGTTTTTATAAGAAAGGTAAAAGATGAAGAGTAAAAATGGAAAGGGATGAAGAATGAATGGTTGTGATGATTGGGAGGAGTCATATGACTATTTAAAAAACACGTCAGGGTTGGTTCAGATGTCTGGTAGAAGTAAAACAGACGTCTGTTTGTGTGTTGTTGTGAACCCAAGAAGAATTAGTTCAAAATATAGTTGTTTCAGACGTCTGTTATTTTTGTGTTAGACGTCTGATTTTTGAAGTGAAATAAGTATTCAGGTGGAAACAGACATCTAAAATTTTGTACCAGACGTCTGTTTTAGGAATAATTTGACCCGCAAGTATCTAGTTCATTTTGGGTCTATTTAAGACGTTTGTCGATTTTAGTTTAGATGTCTATTTTTAAGGTTAAAGTTATTGTATATATCATTTCAGACGTCTGTTTCTGTATACGCAGACCTCTGTTTAGTCATTTTGAGCACAATCAACTTTTATTTTTTTATATAAAATTTAAGTAACAACTTAAGCAGAATATATATAAAGTAATAAAAATCTTCAGTTCTTTGATGGTGGGGTCTTCTTTGGTGTCGATGAACTGGTACCTTCATTTGTTTTATAATTTTTCTCCCATGAGTTTGGTGTGAGAGGTGGTTTTCTTTGGAGAAAAGGTATAGTATTTTAACGTGGGATTTACTGGATCGTTCTCAGTACGATAAAAAGAGGACGGATCAATAGGATTTGTCGGAATTGGTAATGGTGAAGTAACATCCTTTGCTTTTGTCAACAAAATTTAGAGATCATTTTTTCAAGAAGGCTCAAGCGAGTAGCTGAAATATAACTCCTTCTGTAGCGCTATCTGTTCTGTCTGATAATGATGGAGATCAGCTATTTTTCGTTTTGTATCTGGAGATGAGAATAAAGCTCTTTTAGCTTTCTTTGCTTCAAGAGTGAATCCAATATGGTAGTTTCCCCAACGGTATTGTGGTTCATATCTAGGTGTTGGTGTTGGAAGTTGTGGAGAATCGGAAGAGTTATCCGATGTAAAAGTAATACTAATTGAAGAGTTGGAGTTACTTGAGGACATAGTTTTTCTATTTGAGCTTATTTTAAAAAGTAATACTAATTTGTTTGTAAGTTTGTAGTAATGCATAGGTTTATATATGATGTATTTGTGGTTAAAATTTTCAGAAGTCTGTAGCCATAAATGAATTTGAGTGTTGTGAGGGTTTGTAGGAATTGGCTAAAAATAGGTAGTTAGTTAAAAGTAAAAACGTATTTGAATTTAAAAGAAATGATTATGCTGAGTTATATATCTTTTAATGAAACAATACCTAATTCTCATCGTAATTTGATAAAAGGATTTTCTCGTAATGGTTTAGTGTAACGACCCGGGTTTTCGACGATCTTGGTTATCCGATATACAACACATATCGAACATCCAAGGATCGAAAATAACCGAATAGTTAATGAAAGAAGTTAGAGGGTGATAATAGATAAGATAGAAACTTATAGAATAGAAGAAGAAAAAGAACATCATCATCAGAGTAAACACGAATCTCACAGTGGAACGAATAAAATATAACATAACTTTTGAAATACAAACAGTATATGTATACTATAACATTGCAGAGTACAACACTTACAACACAGTGGAACAAAACTCTATATAACTAACGCTGAAGCCTCCTGCTCCAAGCTCCTTTAGATAGATCTGTAAAATCCTGAACTACTTGACTGCCCGTACAAATTTAGGCACCCAAGAGTTTAGGTAGAACAAAACAAAATAAAACTCCAGGTCAGTCATGGGACTGGTATGAGTAAAACAGTTTAAAAACAATTTGAACAAGTAAACGATATCTCATAAGACCACGCCGTATAACGGAACGGTTTTTTCCCTTATGAGAATCCAAAATATCTTTATATCTAAAACCCTTTGATATTATAATAATGTCTATCAACCACAATATAATAATCATCTAGCAGAAACGCTTTCATCTCACGTTCTACATATATAGTATACAATCAAAACCGCAAGCACATATTGGGTAATGGATTTCCAACTATGACAAGGTATGGAACCACCTTCTGATCAGTGTACTCTAGGAACAATACACTGGAGTTCAACAAGAACATCTTGCAACTCAGCCACACATGACTGACCACTCATTTCGCTTGAGTGTATCGAATGTATATCACCAACGGTTGGGATCAACAACCGTTCCCCGTATATATATGGGACAGCATTGATAGATTAAAGAAGCAAATGAATATTCTCTAGATAGGTGATTATACACCCTACTTCGGGGCGACCGACTTAGCCATGCTGCCTGCCCGATTTTTGTCATTTACCGGATGTTGAGGCCAGAGGTTACGACTACTTCTCATTCATTGATAACACGATCACTTTGAATGCCACATTATCAAATCCGTTAATCATTAATTGGTTTACACAAATATTCTGGATGTTATGCTAAGGGAATAAATCCGTTGCAACCATATATATTTATACATACCAACCCATTCGATCATTGGAAATACTCTGTCAGACACTCGTCCATATACGCTCGTTCTGGGACTGAACGAAACCAAAGGCACTATTCAGTACATCCATCCTAGGCAATCTCTACCTAGGACTTATACAACAGCCCTTTCACTTTACCCCGTCTTCAATTTTCTTTGGCATATTCGCAACGCTTATGCCAATACAGAGTGGTTCTTTGGATAAGAATCCAACCGGTCTCTCCATATTAACAACGTTAAAATGGTCAAAACTTTGATAGTCTGTGATTTAACTATCAAATGAAAACATGTCGGTGTTCACACAACGATCTTAATTCCAAATGGAATTATCGATCAGATCATCCAACATATAAATATATATATATATATATATATTCATATTTCCTTATTTTTTATGATTAGAAAATATACGTTATTAACACTGGAAAACATTTCCATAGCTTATTCACGTATCACTGTTCTTCCACAACCATCAGTCCCAAACTGTAAACTAGTAAGAGAACAACTCTCTAAGTATAAATCCCGAAGGCAGAAACCAACATCAGGTCCACACTCAGAAAACCATTCGACTTAACTAATATCTAGTCAGTTTCTAATATTGTTTTAACTCTATTTGATTAACTTTTATTCGAATAACTAATATTTGATTACTCCTTTTAATAACGTTTATCCATTTATAAAGATTTACTTCTAGTAACAGCTCTTCACTTTAAAAATGTCCTTTTTATAACGTTTCTCCACTTATACAGATTTCCTTTTTGTACATCTTATTCCATTAGAAATGATTTTCCTTTTTTTATAACATCCTAATCTGTTAGAAATGTTTTCCTTTTTTCCCTTTTTAAAAATATATTTCCTTTTTGAAAATGTTTTACAACTATTCCTCTTTCGATTTCCTTTGTAAATGTTTCACAAATATTTTCCCCTTTATTTATCTCCTATTTATAAATATTCCGATTTATAAATATTTCTTATTTATAAATATTCTATTTATAAATATTTTATTTTCAATTATCACTTTGAAAATATTCCCTTATCAACATTTCGATATGTTATGTTATTTACCATATCAAATCACGATGATCAATATCGTCCAAACACATATAATCGGCAACAGATTATATATCACATCATATAACACAATATATGAACAAAACAGTAAAATAAATGTTGAGGAACCCAGTTGGGTCCCTCCAACCTGTTTCCCTGCATCCACAGATGTTACACAATAAAATCAACATCGATTTCAGTTCAGTACGGATTATTCTGATAAACGAAATCAATATATATATATATATATATATGTATAACGGTTTATATATATATATATATAATTTCAACTAACTGACTAGCAGTTCAATCGACCAAATCAACACACAGCAGTCAACAGATAAATTAGCAGTTCTAAGCATATGTTGTCAAAATATAACTGTTCAGAGTTAGTGAGTTTTACTCACTTTGGCAGTTCATCGTTAAAGAACGATAAACTGTTATTTGATTTGAATCAAACAGTTTATTTCGTCATAAATTCAAACTAGCTCCACTCCAAACTAGCTCCAATCCACTTCCAGTCAGTTTCATGGTGTAGCCACCTTCCATACGATTCTAACGGATCTGACCGTTCGCGATTCTGATTTCATATGAATAAGATATAAAATTTACAAGTTATATACTTCGTTTTGAATTAAATTAACTTGAATAAATTTTATTGGGCCTCACCCACTATTCCCTTGGCCCAAAACCTTTTAAGCCCGCCCCCATTTAAGTTCTTCTTCCTCGTTCAAAATGAGGCTCCAGATCAAAACTTCAGACTCCATTCGCCAGCTTCCTCCGTCCCCTACTCCCCCGTTCTTCCATGAAAACCGAAACCGCTACCACCAGCTTTCTGCACTACTCGAGCTCTCTCCCCTCGTATCCACAACAACCAGCTCGCGTCAGGGAGTCAGGTCGCGTTGCCAGCTTCAGCAGCGCCTACAGTAAACCGCACCCCCTTAAATTACCACCGAGCTTCACAAAAAAGATCCCAACCGAAGCTTCTCCTCACCACGAGTTCAGATCCACCATTCAATTCGCTCAAACCTCAATAACTTCGAAGAAATCGAAAGCCCTAGCATTTACTGTGCTTACATCGAACTTCAGAACTAGCATCAAACCACACAATACTTATATAGGAACGAAGCTAATCTCATAACAAATCCAAGGAGGAAAGCTTTGTATTTTCTTTTAATTTATTGGCATTCTTTCGGATTTTTAAAAGGTTCGAAGAAAATTTCTGAAATGAAAAGTTACGGCGGAAATTTTTGATTGAGGAATTAGGTTTTAAGGATTGTTAGGGGGTATTTATAAGGGAAATAAATATCTAGATATTTTATAGAAGGAATATTCCCGGTATATTCTCATATATATATATATTCATTTTTCTTTCTAAAAATTCTTGTGATTACGTACGATACCCAAAAATCACGAAAATTGACATGCAGCTACAGTTCGACATTACGGTCCCAACGAAACTGGTTTCGTCGAATTCTGACTTCGTATGCTCACACAGCGTATTTTTAACCATCAAAATATGGACTGTTTTTCACTTTAAAAATCCGTACGGCCACATAGTGACTCTAAAAATCACGGAACTTGGAATCTAACAATAATTTGATGTTGCGGATCCAACAAAATTAGTTTCGTCGAATTCCGATTTCGTTTGCAAAAGTGGCTATTTTTAAAGTTCTAAATAACCCATTTAAATATATAAATATATTTAAATATAATTAAATTAAATATAAATAAATTTATATTATCGTGTATATTTACATTGGAATATCATACAGCTCCAGAATAATTATATTATCGATATTCCAAGTCCTGGTTGAATCGATATTCAATTATATACTAAAATTCCTTTTATAACGTAAATAAAGCGTTCGAATTATAAAGGAATTCCACAGCGACTTTTCTGAAATTTGATTTGGACATAAATCAAAATCTACACGATGAAATCCCGATTTTTCTCCTCCACTAGAAAAATATACTTCAACGGCTCCTAAACTTTCTTGTTTCATAGAAATCCGACTTGAAACGGCTTCTATAAATCCAGTTGAAGTTCCAATCGCCAAATAGCGAACTGCCGGGCCATTTCGAGCTTGGTTTTAATTATAATATAATTATATGTTCAAACTGATGTTATTTAATTATATTCGTTATTCAAATTCAATTCTAAACCGAATTATATAATTTGAATTGCCCAGTTCACACCATATCGCCATTTCAGCCAATTCTGATTATATCAGAATTAAATATATTATTTAATTATTATTTTAATTAAATATTCACTATTATTTTTAATTTAAACAACCAATTAAATCACTTAATCACTTAGTAAATAATTAAATTAATTAATTATTATACCCCTGGAAACGCGGGTCATTACATTCTTCCCCACTTAAAATAATTTCGTCCTCGAAATTGCTAAGGTAGAGGACGACCCTATCTACTGGGTAAATATTTATCGGTTTACCCTTTAACTTTAGTTCCAACTGAACCAATTAATATCGACTAAAATATTAATTTATTCCGAATAACTAAAATTTTCAAAAATTCTGAAAATTTTCTAACGCTTAAATTTTTCAGAAAATTTCGCCATAACCTCCTTTTTACAGCCCTATCGGTAAAACCACAACTCACCTCTCTAGGCCTTCTCCAACCAAAAGAAAATCAAACAGCCAAGCAGCTTGCCAAATCGGCTCATTAATCACCAAACTCATATGAAATATAAACTTGTACCTTTTTGCCGGGTATGTTATTATATCCCTTCCTTTTGTTACCAACTCTGCATATACCATGCCATACCAATCAACTCCAAACAGTTTATATCCTCAATTCACATCTCATTCTTAACTCGAGTTCCATTCTCGATTTTCAAAATTTTAACTCACCAATTCCAATACCATTCCAGATTATTCTATAATCAAATCCAGATCTTATTTAACTTAATTCAAGTTAAATTTTATTGATTTTTACCGTCTCGATATATTTAACTTTATAAGTTAAATTTAAATTCTAGAATTTAAATTCCTGGGCTCATTTCAAATCAATTTGAAATCATAATACCAATTCAAAACCTTTGAATTTCTAAACAACTTGTTTTTCCTCAAACAATTCAAAAACAAAACCTTTGGTAGTAATCCGTCACTTAGAACTCGAAAATGAACACTGATGATGTGGCCACACTCATCAGGGTTATTTCCCAGTTTATCGAAGTGAGTTTAATACTATACCACTTTCAATTTGAAAACATTTTCAAAATCCCCTAGGAACTTAAAATTTACTTATTTTAATTCCTGATTCTGATTTAAATTCAGATTTAATTCATCTTATTTCATATACTTTACTTATATGAATTCTGATTGGTTATTTATAACCATTTCACCCTTTATAATCTCATTCGATTATACTAACAACCAATACAACTAATTATACTATGTTAGTTTCAAAACATATCATGTTGGTTCATCGTATTCGAGTGTTTAGAAACCCCTATCGATATTGTGGTGCCCCACTATCGACCAGAATTCATAAGCCACTCAATCAATAAAGCTCCACAATATAAAACCAATTTTTATATCAAATAACAAATACGTTCACTCGTATATATACACTCAAACTCAATCTAGGGCATTACTAACCCCATCTCTACTGAGTCAAGCTACAGAGCCAAGGTAATTCACTTAACCTTAAGCTCTGATACCAACTGTAACGACCCGGGTTTTCGACGACCTTGGTTATCCGATATACAACACATATCGAACATCCAAGGATCGAAAATAACCGAATAGTTAATGAAAGAAGTTAGAGGGTGAGAATAGATAAGATATAAACTTATAGAATAAAAGAAGAAGAAGAACATCATCATCAGAGTAAACACGAATCTCACTGTGGAACGAATAAAATATAACATAACTTTTGAAATACAAACAGTATATGTATACTATAACATTGCAGAGTACAACACTTACAACACAACGGAACAAAACTCTATATAACTAACGCTGAAGCCTCCTGCTCCAAGATCCTTTAGATAGATCTGTAAAATCCTGAACTACTTGACTGCCCGTACAAATTTAGGCACCCAAGAGTTTAGGTGGAAAAAAACAAAATAAAACTCCACGTCAGTCATGGGACTGGTATGAGTAAAACAGTTTAAAAACAATTTGAACTAGTAAACGATATCTCATAAGACCATGCCGTATAACGGAATGGGTTTTTCCCTTATGAGAATCCAAAATATCTTTATATCAAAAACCCTTTGATATTATAATAATGTCTATCAACCACAATATAATAATCATCTAGCAGAAACGCTTTCATCTCACGTTCTACATATATAGTATACAATCAAAACCGCAAGCACGTATTGGGTAATGGATTTCCAACTATGACAAGGTATGGAACCACCTTCCGATCAGTGTACTCTAGGAACGATACACTGGAGTTCAACAAGAACATCTTGCAACTCAGCCACACATGGCCGACCACTCATTTCGCTTGAGTGTATCGAATGTATATCACCAACGGTTGGGATCAGCAACCGTTCCCCGTATATATATGGGACAACATTGATATATTAAAGAAGAAAATGAATATTATCTAGATAGGTGATTATACACCCTACTTCGGGGCGACTGACTTAGCCATGCTGCATGCCCGATTTTTGTCATTTACCGGATGTTGAGGCCAGAGGTTACGACTACTTCTCATTCATTGATAACACGATCACTTTGAATGCCACATTATCAAATCCATTAATCATTAATTGGTTTACACAAATATTATGGATGTTATGCTAAGGGAATAAATCTGTTGCAACCATATATATTTATACATACCAACCCATTCGATCATTGGAAATACTCTGTCAGACACTCGTCCATATACGCTCGTTCTGGGACTGAACGAAACCGAAGGCACTATTCAGTACATCCATCCTAGGCAATCTCTACCTAGGACTTATACAACAGCCCTTGCACTTTACTCCGTCTTCAATTTTCTTTGGCATATTCGCAACGTTTATGCCAATACAGAGTGGTTCTTTGGATAAGCATCCAACCGTTCTCTCCATATTAACAACATTAAAATGGTCAAAACTTTGATAGTCTGTGATTTTACTATCAAATGAAAACATGTCGGTGTTCACACAACGATCTTAATTCCAAATGGAATTATCGAACAAATCATCCAACATATAAATATAAATATATATATATATTCATATTTCCTTATTTTCTATGATTAGAAAATATATGTTATTAACACTGGAAAACATTTCCATAGCTTATTCACGTATCACTATTCTACCACAACCATCAGTCCCAAACTGTAAACTAGTAAGAGAACAATTCTCTAAGTATAAATCCCGAAGGCCGAAACCAACATCAGATCCACATTCAGAAAACCATTCGACTTAACTAATATCTAGTCAGTTTCTAATATTTTTTTAACTCTATTTGATTAACTTTTATTCGAATAACTAATATTCGATTACTCCTTTTAATAACGTTTACCCATTTATAAAGATTTACTTCTAGTAACGGTTCTTCACTTTAAAAATGTCCTTTTTATAACGTTTCTCCACTTATACAGATTTCCTTTTTGTACATCTTATTCCATTAGAAACGATTTTCCTTTTTTTTATAACATCCTAATTTGTTGGAAATATTTTCCTTTTTCCCTTTTTAAAAATATATTTCCTTTTTGTAAATGTTTTACAACTATTCCTCTTTCGATTTCCTTTGTAAATGTTTCACAAATATTTTCCCCTTTATTTATCTCCTATTTATAAATATTCCGATTTATAAATATTCTATTTATAAATATTTTATTTTTAATTATCACTTTGAAAATATTCCCTTATCAACATTTCGGTATGTTATGTTATTTACCATATCAAATCATGATGATCAGTATTGTCCAAACACATATAATCGGCAACAGATTATATATTACATCATATAACACAATATATGAACAAAACAGTAAAATAAATGTTGAGGAACCCAGTTGGGTCCCTCCAACCTGTTTCCCTGCATCCACAGATGTTACACAATAAAATCAACATCAATTTCAGTTCAGTACGGATTATTCTGATAAACGAAATCAATATATATATATGTATATGTATAACGGTTTATATATATATATATATAATTTCAACTAACTGACTAGCAGTTCAATCAATCAAATCAACACACAACAGTCAATAGATAAATTATCAGTTCTAAGCATATGTTGTCAAAATATAACTGTTCAGAGTTAGTGAGTTTTACTCACTTTGGAAGTTCATCGTTAAAGAACGTTAAACTATTATTTGATTTGAATCAAACAGTTTATTTCGTCATAAATTCAAACTAGCTCCACTCCACTTCCAGTCAGTTTCATGTTGTAGCCACCATCCATACGATTCTAACGGATTTGACCGTTCGCAATTCTAATTTCATATGAATAAGATATAAAATTTACAAGTTATATACTTCGTTTTGAATTAAATTAACTTGAATAAATTTTATTGGGCCTCACCCACTATTCCCTTGGCCCAAAACCTTTTAAGCTCGCCCCCATTTAAGTTCTTCTTCCTCGTTCAAAACGAGGCTCCAGATCAAAACTTCAGACTCCATTCGCCAGCTTCCTCCGTCCCTTACTCCCCGGTTCTTCCACGAAAACTGAAACCGCTACCACCAACTTCCTTCACTACTCGAGCTCTCTCCCCTCGTATCCACAACAACCAGCTTGCGTCAGGGAGTCAAGTCGCGTCGCCAGCTTCAGCAGCGCCTACAGTAAACCGCACCCCCTTAAATTACCACCGAGCTTCCCGAAAAAGATCCCAACCGAAGCTGCTCCTCACCACGAGTTCAGATCCACCATTCAATTCGCTCAAACCTCAATAACTTCGAAGAAATCAAAAGCCCTAGCATTTACTGTGTTTACGTCGAACTTCAGAACTAGCATCGAACCACACAATACTTATATAGGAACTAAGCTAATATCATAACAAATCCAAGGAGGAAAGCTTTGTATTTTCTTTTAATTTATTGGCATTCTTTTGGATTTTTAAAAGGTTCGAAGAAAATTTCTGAAATGAAAAAGTTACGGCGGAAATTTCTGATTGAGGAATTAGGTTTTAAGGATTGTTAGGGGTATTTATAAGGGAAATAAATATCTAGATATTTTATAGAAGGAATATTCCCGGTATATTCTCATATATATATATATATATATATTCATTTTTCTATCTAAAAATTCTTGTGATTACATACGATACCCAAAAATCACGAAAATTGACATGCAACTACAGTTCGACATTACGGTCCCAACGAAACTGGTTTCGTCGAATTCCGACTTCGTATGCTCACATAGCGTATTTTTAACCATCAAAATATCGACTGTGTTTTCACTTTAAAAATCCGTACGGCCACCGAGTGACTCTAAAAATCACGGAACTTGGAATCTAGCAATAATTTGATGTTGCGGATCCAACAAAATTAGTTTCGTTGAATTCCGACTTCGTTTGCAAAAGTGGCTATTTTTAAAGCTCTAAATAACCCATTTAAATATATAAATATATTTAAATATAATTAAATTAAGTATAAATAAATTTATATTATCGTGTATATTTACAGTGGAATATCATACAGCTCCAGAATAATTATATTATCGATATTCAAAGTCCTGGTTGAATCGATATTCAATTATATACTAAAATTCCTTTTATAACGTAAATAAAACGTTACGAATTATAAAGGAATTCCACAGCGACTTTTCTAAAATTTGATTTGGACATAAATCAAAATCTACACGACGAAATCCCGATTTTTCTCTTCCGCTAGAAAAATATACTTCAACAGCTCCTAACGTTTCTTGTTTCACAGAAATCCGACTTGAAACGGCTTCTATATATCCAGTTGAAGTTCCAATCGCCAAATAGCGAACTGCCGCGTCATTTCGAGCTCGGTTTTAATTATAATATAATTATACGTTAAAACTAACGTTATTTAATTATATTCGTGATTCAAATTCAATTCTAAACCGAATTATATAATTTGAATTGCCCAGTTCACACCATATCGCCATTTCAGCCAATTCTGATTATACCAGAATTAAATATATTATTTAATTATTATTTTAATTAAATATTCACTATTATTTTTAATTTAAATGACCAATTAAATCACTTAGTAAATAATTAAATTAATTAATTATTATACCCCTGGAAACGCGGGTCATTACATTTAGTAAAAATATCTGCAATTTGGTTTTCGGTTGAAAAATATTCTAAGTTAATAATATCCTTTTCAATATTGTCATGTAAGAAATGATGTCGGATATCTATATGTTTTGTTCTAGAGCGATTTATCGTATTTTTAGATAAGTTTATAGTGCTAGTATTATCGCAATATATTATTGATTTTGATAAATTTATTCCAAAGTCTCTAAGTATTTGTTGCATGTAAATTACTTGAGCATATGCTAAAGCAGCAGATATGTATTCTGCTTCACATGTAGAAAGTGATACACAATTTTTTTTTTACTAAACCAGGACACAAGTGATTTTCCAATGAAATGGCACGTACCACTTGTACTTTTTCTATCTGTTCGGGATCCACCAAAATCAGCATCACTATAAGAGGCTAATTCGAATGGACATCCTTTCGGATAAAAAGGACCAAAGTCCTTGGTATTATTTAGATATCTTAGAATACGTTTTACTGCTCTTAAATGAGATTCTTTTGGATCTGACTGAAATCGAGCGCATAAACACACACTCATCATTATCTCAGTTCGACGAGCGGTTAAGTAAAGTAATGAACCAGTCATACTTATATACAATTTTTGGTCAACACTTTTTCCTTTTTCATCTTTTTCAAGATGAACTGAAGCACTCATTGGAGTTGGTTTACCATAAGTGTTGTCTAACCCAAACCAGTTAATTAATTGTTACAATATTTTCTTGATAAATAAATATTCCATTTGTCACTTGTTTAATTTGTAAACCAAGAAAATATGATAATTCTCCCATATGGGACATTTCAAACTCGTCTGTCATTATTTTGGAAAATTCTTTACATAGATTTTCATTTGTTGAGCCAAAAATTATATTGTCAACATAAATTTGTACAATTAAAATATCCTTGTTTGTATTTTTAATTAAAAGAGTTTGATCTGCTTTTCCTATTCGAAAACCGAAGTTTATTAAGTAACTTTTAAGTCGATTATACCAAGCACGAGGTGCTTGTTTTAGACCATGTAATGCTTTTTTAAGTTTATAGACATGGTTAGGATATTTTTCATGTATGAATAACGGTGGTTGCTCTACATAAACATTTTCCTTAATAAAACCATTTAAAAAGGCGCTTTTTATGTCCATTTGGCAAAGTTTGAAATTATGAAAACTTGCATATGCCAATAAAATGCGTATAGCTTCTAGTCTTGCTACGGGAGCGAAAATTTCTTCATAGTCGATACCTTCTTCTTGATTGTATCCTTGAGCGACTAATCTGGCTTTATTTATTGTGATATTTCCAAGTTCATCCGCCTTGTTCTTATATACCTATTTTGTACCAATAACAAATTGGTCGTTTGGTCTAGGTACAAGTTCCCATACATCATTACGTTCGAACTGGTTAAGTTCCTCTTGCATAGCAATAATCCAATAATCATCTGTAGAGGCTTCTTTCAGATTTTTGGGTTCAATGGTTGAAAGAAATGCTACATGACCCATTTGATTTAATTGACTTCTTGTTCGAACATATGTGTCAATTTCACCAATAATATTTTGTGTAGGATGATCTCTTAGTATTCTAGGAGGTGATCGAATATGTTCTATGGTATTATTTTCCGTATTTTAAAGACTCATATTTCACTGATTTCATCATCATCTTTGTTCTTTATATTTTTATTAAAATTTCACCAAAAGATACGTGTATAAACTCTTCAATGATATTACTACGTTTGTTGAAAATACGTTAAACTTTACTTCGTTCTGAGTACCCAACAAAACTCCATGATCAGCTTTTATGTCAAATTTTCCAAGTTGGTCTTTAGTGTTAAGAATAAAACATTTAGAACCAAAAACTTTAAAATATGAAATATTTGGTTTCTTTTCATTAAAAAGTTCATAAGGAGTATTTTTAGTTAAAGGTCGAATAGATATACGATTTAATACGTAACAAGTAGTTGCTACGGCTTCTGCCGAAAATTGCTTAGATAAAGAACTTCCATTAAGTAGAGTTCTAGCACATTCCTGTAAAGTTCTATTCTTTCTTTCTACAACACCATTTTGTTGTGGAGTTCTAGAACAAGAAAAAATATGATTTATCCCTTTCTTTCTACAAAAATATTCAAAAGATTCATTTTCAAATTCTCCACCATGATCACTTCGAATATTTTTAACTTTTAAATTTTTTGAATTTTGAAATCTTTTAATAAAATTTCTAAAGTGTTCAAAAGTATCACTTTTAGTTTTCATAAATATAGTCCATGTATATCTTGATAAATCATCAATTATTACAAAAACATAACGATTGTGATTTATTGGTTGAACTTGAGTAGGGCCAAACAAGTCCATATGTAATAGTTCTAATGGTTGTAAAGTTGAAATTACTCTTTTTGATTTAAAAGAAGACTTAATTAATTTTCCTTTTTGACAATCTTTACAAAGATTGTTTATTTTACCATTTATTTTTGGTAGATCTTTAACTAATTCATGTTTCGGAAGTTTTTTAATAGTTTTAAAATTTAGGTGACATAGATGCTTATGCCATAACCAAGAATCGTTGTTATTAGCAATCAAATATATTTACTTATTATTATTTATTTTCATATTTAAAACATAGATATTTCTATCTCGATTTCCTTCAAAAATAAGATTTTGTTCTTTATTAAAAATACTACATTTATTTTCCGAAAATGTTATCTTAAAACCTTTGTCACAAAATTGACTAATACATAGTAAATTATGTTTTAAATTTTAAACTAAAGAAACATTAGTAATAAGAGGTAAATTTGAAATACCGTAGTTGCACACATCTCCTTGGCCAATGATAAAACCTTGTGAGTTATCTCCGAAGGTAACTGAGCCATCGTCAAAGTATGCAATATTGGTTAGCATATCTTTGTCTCCAATCATGTGTTTTAAGCAACCACTGTCTAAAATCCATTTTCTCTTTTTGTGTTGGACCTGCAAAAAATATTAATAAACATATTGGTACCCACTTTTTGATAGGGTCCTAAGTGTTAGGTCTTAGGAAGCCAAACCCAAGTGGGTTTACTATCCCTTTTATATAAATAATACTCACTATTATGCACATATTTCATAAATGAGTTAATGTGTTTGTTCGTAATCAGATTATTGTTAGTTTTTGGAACCCATATCTTAATTCTATTAATCCTTTTTATAGATTTTGGTTTATCATTAATTTTTGAATCAATTTTCCTTTCTAGCTTTGTAATTTTCTTTTGAGGAAATTTTGATTCCTTTTTAAATCCAAAACCATTTTTGTTTAAAGAAGGTCGAGTGTAATCTATGATTCTTGATAAATTTCCTCTTCCCTTATTAAAATTTGAAACTTTTTAGAAATGTTTTCTAACTTAGCTTGAATACTTATATTTTCTAGCTCTAGTTCTTTTATTTTAGTTTTCAACATATGATTTTTAGAACTAATTTCATCATTTTTTAACTTTTGAGTTTCAATTTCTTTACTCAAAGGAGAAATCTGACCATCTGAATTTGTAAGAGTCTCTTGAACTTTTTCAAGTTCTTCTTCTAGAATTATCTTTTCATCTTTCAACATATCTCTTTCAAATTCCGCTTTGTTATGATTTTCACGAGTTTCTTTAAACTTTTTCTTTAAGGTTTTTATGATGTTTAAAACTCAGAATTAACTTCTATTAAATCTTCGTAAGATAAATCACTTACATCAGATTCTTGAGCCATGAAATACACATTTGCTTATTCATTGTCACTTTCATTATCACTATCGCTTTCTGATGATTCTGAATCTGAGCTGTCCCATGTAACTGAAAAGGCTTTCTTTTTGAATTTTTCTTTCTTATTCTTGAAACACCCCACCTCCGTTAGGGTCACTCTCAAAGGGAATGCCCTAATTTTGGTGGAGGTTTTTAAGTATAAGTCACAGATATACAAGACAGATATAAGAACACATATTTGTAAACAGCGGAAAAACAAACAACTTTTATTTCATAAGAAGCAAATACGTGTTACAGCAACATCTCCATGATTGTCTTACATCTTTTCCAAAAACATAACACTTTCATAATCTGTCTTGATTACATTATTTTAAAGAAGCATAAATAAAACATAGATAAACTGCAAAAGCCCCATAGTGGTCGTCCAAAGCCATAGCTCAAAAACTGAAAGTTCCAAGCAATACATTTCTCTTCTTCAAGCTGGATGAGAATGCTGGTCAAGCTGTTGTGTTCCCTCCCTGTGGACCTGGGGGGGGGGAAACGGAAGAAAAGAAGACGAAAGAAAAGTAGAGTCAGACATAAAGCCTGAGTAAGTCTAGTACTATTTTGTCTATGAATAAAGAACTGGGTATGATAAGTATAATCAAGAAGTGGGAAAGCACTATAACTTGGTTAAGTTGTCTAGGGTCGAATAAACTATCGTACCCCATGTCTATCTCTGAACCCATATAAACTAGTTTCCAACTGGCACCCCATAATCAGGGTGATGTGATCCATTCAATGATGATCGGCTCCTACTCGCATAGTTACATGTGTCTTACGGCCCCCGATGTTGTAGTTACCTATGCTGGTCCCACCATGGGGTGTATCAAGTCCCATGGCGGCGGCCCGACACAACCTTAGAATGCACAGGTATGCTATGGGTGCCCAGTGCTTTATTTTTCTGCGCCGGAGTGTGTGCACGCCCGCACCCCGTTAGAACCTACACTGCTACACCACCGCCGTCGCTTTGACCTCTTACAATCAGCCCAGTAATCGTGCCCCACCCTGCCTAGTTTCAGGGTATCATGATACACCTTATAGGGTTACTGCTGAAAAGGGTCCCCCGTTATTAGGTTTTCTATCTCTAGCCAACATGCTAAGTTGGTTAAGTGTTTTCTAACCTAACCCCACCAGTCCGTTTAGTTTAGCATGTTCCATTTTGATTAAGTCTTTTAGTCCACTTAATCCTAACAGTCCTGACTCAGCCTTAATTGTCTTATTAAGGCCCTGACCTCTCACATTAGACATGTATTGTTGTGGCTGCCTGTTGCCGGTTGGTTCCGGGCAGTCTTACGCCACAACTCAGTCTAACCTCGGGTCCTTATTGGGCTCCATGTTTAACCTCCCACATTGGATAGGTATTGTTGTGACTACTGGACAGCCGGGCGGTTCCGGGCAGGTTTACATCACAACTCAATCCAACCTCGGGTTAAACACATCGTATTTTCTACATTTACATATTTTGTCTTTCTTCTTTATTTATATGTAAATATTTGCGGCCCATTATTAAGTTAATGGTGTAAAGGTTACACCAATCATGGGCCCAATCCATACTTGAATTTGGGCCCTTCTACTTTATGTTTTCATTCATTAATTAATTTGGCCCAACGTTATTTTCCCCCGTTTAATACGTTCGTTTATATGTTGGGCTTAACCTTTTTAGGCCCAACTTAGCCATGCGTACGAGGGGAGGCTTAAAGCGTGATTACATACACAAAAAGGG
Source organism: Allium sativum (assembly GCA_030737875.1). Classification (NCBI taxonomy): domain Eukaryota; kingdom Viridiplantae; phylum Streptophyta; class Magnoliopsida; order Asparagales; family Amaryllidaceae; genus Allium; species Allium sativum. Next base: position 779,326,147 of record CM060926.1, read on the forward strand.
GATGGTGAGCGTATGAACTTGCAATATGACGTTGGAAATACAAAATAGAAACTGGTGTACTTGCATAGTGATAACATATACTTTGGTCATAAAGCATAGGTGACATGAATCAAAGCATGTAAACTTGTAGTTGAGATAAGAATCTAAATTTGGTATCATTATTGACATATAGTCATAACTACAACATGAACCTATACTTTTATTTAGGCATAATGTCAAACATAAGCATGGCATAAATATTTTTAACATAAGCATGACATAATGTCAAACATAAGCATGGCATAAGTATAGTTAAATTTGTTCACATAACTATGGCATAAATATTCCTAACATGAAATCATGATTTTCACTTTAGTCATGTAAACTTGCAAAAAGGGATTTTTGAATCTAACCTAGCCATGTACCACATATGTTATCATATAATTCTTGTTAACAATATAGACCTAACATGGTTTCAATTATGCGAAATATCGATCATAGCCTAGCCATATTCATAAGTTTGCAAATAGGTTTCTAGTACAAAACATGGCTTAATACATAGATCATGGTGCCAAACTTATCAATATAATTTCATATGAATTATGATAATCCCAACCTTATTCCAATTACTTCACAAAAATGATGTTTATATAAAAATACACATTATGATGGCATAGTAACAATATCCCAAACTTGCATGATTTCCAATTCAACAACTACATACATGTAGCTTCAACATAAATTACATATTTTACGAATATCTAAACGTCATACTTGCATAAAACTACCGCATGTAGTTTTTCATAATGAATAACATAATCCAAACGTCATACTTGCATAAAACTACCGCATGTAGTTTTTCATAATGAATAACATAATTCAACGCACAAATATGAATTATTTTATCGCCACAAATCAAGTATACATATCAACACAATTATTTGTTCATACCAAAGTAATACTCTACTTACAATCGTTGCGGCAAATTCTCTAATTTAGGAATTGGCGTTGATTTGTTTAGGTTGCTTGAATTGCTTTAGGCTTTAGAACATCCTCCTAATCTTCTCTCCAATTTGGTGGCTACTCCTAGACGCTCCTCAGCAACATGGCGGCTTTGTTCTTATTTATGAATGAATAGATTAGGGTTTAGTCTAGGGTCCTTTTTATAGGAGTTATGAATTGATTAGAGCCATTGATGTTGCCTGGATTGATCGTAGCCATTCATTCGAGAGAGAGACCAATTAGAGCCTGCCACCTAGCCCTAATGACAAAGCAGACCACAGAAAATCGGCCAAACACAGACCTGGCCAGCCAGGTTAGACTGGGCTCGACCAGGTCGATACCCCTGTCGACAGGGCTGTCGACAGCCCTGTCGACATGGGTAGCCCAGGTCGACAGCCCAGTCGACCTGAGTGGCCTAGGCGGGTGTTTATCCGCCCTGGCCCATTGGGCCCCACTCTGTTTTTCTGAGCTTATTTTATTCTGTTTGAATTTTAAACTTAATTTAAAAAACTTCCGAAGGCCATATCTTCTTCATACGGACTCCGTTTTCCGAAAACTCGGACTCTATTTCGCGTATTTTTCCGAGACGAACGCAATGGCGTATCCCGTTTCCCTTAGTTCTTTGATTTGAATTTGATTATACTTTTAATTTATGAATTTCACAGTTATAGAATTTGCGGGGTGTTACAATTCTTGTTGTTGAAGTTCTTCTGATTTTCTTTCATTTTCATTTCTGGACAATCTTTTACCATGTGACCCTTCTTGTGGCAATTGAAACAGTCCAATTTTGAGGATGAAGGTTTGTTTGAGATATTCTTTTTGAAATTTCCTTTTCTATATTTTAGAAATTTCTTAAAATTCTTGGCAATAAAAGCTAATCTTCGTCCTCTGATTCAGATTCTTCTTTATCCGCATGAAATGCCACATTTTTTTTCTCTTGAGCTAATTCTCTTTTTGCTTGAAGATTAACTTCATAAGACATAAGATTTCCTATGAGTTCTTCCGGTTTCATAGTTGACAAATCATTAGCTTCCTCAATGGTCAATACTATTCTTTCCCAATCTTCGGTTAGAGAATTTAGTATTTTTGACACAATACCAAAGTCACTACCCATCAATGCATGTTAAATGTCTTGAAATCTCGAATACATTTCATTGATGGTTTCATTTTGCTTCATCTTAAACTTTTGGAATGGATTCTTAAGCATTGAAATTTTTGTTTGCTTGACTTTGTTTGTTCCTTCATGAATAGTTTTGAGTGTCTCCCATATCCGATATGCTGATGTACAGATGCTAACACGATTGAATTCATTTCTATCGAGAGCACAATATAGCATATTCATAGCTTTTGCATCTGCATTGGCTTCATCTTTTTGAGTTATTGTCCAAGTTGAATATTCAGTTGTAGGTGCAGTGAACTCTTTTTGAGTAGCATGCCATGCACTAAAGCCACTTGCTTGCATATAAATTCTCATTCTTGTAGCCTATTAATTGTAATGTAATCCATTGAATAGTGGAGGTCTTTGAGTAGATTGTCCTTCGGCAAAAGTAGTCGAGCTAGTATTTGGGTTATTCTCCATTATACCAAAGTATCAAATAACGGTGTTACGGTTATAGGATGGTCTTGCTCTAAAACCAATTGAAAGAGGCTATGCAGCGGTATAGGATCGTGTAGCATGGAGAATAGGATGTAGAGTATATAGTATAATAGTAAGCAGTAAATCACACAGTCAATTTATACTGGTTCAGACAACTGTCATACGTCCAGTCTCAGACTCACTTCTGGTATTTCACTAACACTAAAACCCTCACTTCACCCAAAGGAATAGGTTCACAAATACCCGAACTGCTGAACGGGATTTCTTGCCTCAACCAATGAAGAGGACTCTTATAATACAGAATAATTGATGACTTGTTTATGTTCTTATTAACACTGATATGTCAATATATAGTACACCCTTCCTATAGTCTTTCCTTGGTTATAAACGTGAAGCTTGTGAAAGATTATGGAAGATTATATTGTAAATAGTGTGCTTTTAGAATACTAGAGTGCTTAGAATAATATAGAGAAAGACAGATTGAAAATTTGGTAATTGGAGAAGTTAATCGAGTCTCTATTTATAATGTATCAAGAGTTGTAACTAATAATGAAGAGTTTCCATCAATAGAAACGATTTAGAAAGGTGTGACTCTTCATAATAAGTTCAACCTTTCGTAATCAAATGTCTGAATATAAAATTCAGATGTCTGTTTTGAATTTAAAAATAGAGCCGCAAGGAAATAGTTCATTTCAATGCAGATTCAGACGTCTGAAATTTTCATACCAGACGTTTGAATATTATGAATAATTATATTTTGTCTCAGCAAACAGACGTCTGTCTGAAATAACTCAGACGTCTGTTTTCTGGGCAAAATATATTCCTTGCCTCTTTTTAAGATGAAAACATATATTCATATATAGTGTGTATGTGTGTAATCAACAAGGAAGGCTTTAACATAAATATCTAAGACTGACAGACCCTTATAACATATTCAATCTTTTTTTGGTGTCCTTGAATCTGTTTGTCGAATATCTTCCTGCAAAACAAAGTTAATCGAATACATATATATATATATATATGCTTATGTATAGTTATCATAGTCAGAATACTCATATATCGGGATTCAACACTTACGATTATCTTTTCTTTCAAAACATTTTTGAAAGTTAAAACAAGTATTTTGGATCCTCATAAGGGAAACACCCGTTCCATTTTTACGGCGTGGTCTTATGAGATATCCTTTATTTAAATCAAGCTGTTTAAAAATCGTTTACTCATACCAGTCCCATGACTGACCCAGAGTTTATTTTCTATGTTTTACCTAAAATCTTAGGTGCCCAAATTTGTACGGACAGTCAAGTAGTTCACGATTTATTTGGAGGATCTTGGAGTAGGAGGTTTCAGTGTCAGATATTTAGAGTTTATTTCCGCTGTATTGTATATGTGATGTACTCTGATGATGTATGTAAGTTCAAAATCCAGTCTGTATTTCAAAGGTGATTTTATATATTATATTTTGTTTCACTGCGATTGTGAGATTATGTGGTATTGTTCAGTTCGGTCTTCTATCTATTTTCTTCTATTCTAAATTTCTTTCTTTCTATTTCTAATCTTCTAACTTCTTTCTATTAATGATTTGTATTTTCGTGCAATTTGAGTTGGACGTGAGTTGTATTCAGTTAATTCAAATGGTATAGATTTGCGGGATGTTACACCCATATTCTTACGTTTTCAATTTGAACTAATTTAACATTTTAAATTCAACTCGAAAGTATCGACTATTGAAAATCGTCGAACAATCCTTATCACATTTTAGCTAGAAAATTCTATCCCGTAAAGATTTCTTAAAAGTACTCTAGCTAACTAAATTCTCATATAATGAAAAGGACACGTGATCTCATTGGGGAAATAAGATCATGAAATAAAAATCCGGGTTATACACCCTAATTTGGAAATATTAGCATGCTCTCTCATATTTCGAAAACAAATAAATTGGAACTTTTAAGTTTCCAATAATCCCCAAAAAATTCAAATTTAAAATGTTAGTACGTCCTCTAACATTTTACAAACAACTACAAAGTCATGCGAATATGATAAATAGTAGAAGTCTAACGAATTACGCAAAACTTGAAAACCTTAGTTTTCAAATACACGACAATATCACCAAGATAGATGAGGCCAAACCGGTCGGGACATGACCTCTTAAATTTAATTCATTATTGGTTAACAAAAAGAATTAGAGTATTTTTTATCCTCAAATAAGCAAGAAATGGAGCCAAATATAATCTAACCTTTTCAAGTAAATACTAATTGGTGATAACTAATTGCTAAGTCTAATAGTGAAATAACTATAACAAAACTAACTTATCAAATAGATTATCAATCCGAGGTAAGGAATTTTGTTAAGCTTGCCGTGATCGCAAAGCTAAAACATTCCATCGGATTTATCCATAAAATATCTACCTTTATCCTCAGTGGTCGGTCACTAAGGAAACAATCAAATAAATAGATTAATCCACAAAAACGAAAAATAAATTTCAAACTCAATCACCCATTAAGGTAGTCATCCTAAAATGGGTGTAAAGATCCAAAAAATTAACGGGCGATGCAAAATACAAAAACATGTCTTCATTAAGGTCATTCTGATAGTTATGAGAACTTATAAAATATAAGGAAGCTAATGAATCTAAATTAGAATCATAAAGAACAACAGAAAATCGTCTCACATATATGGGATATCAAAGGTGGATGATATTCTCAGAAAATAATATGCGGACCTCAGAATGGATAAGTCAGTCCATCCCAAGAATCAACACGAAACTAGAGGCAATAAGACATGAAAATAAGCATGGGAAGAATAGCCGCATAAAAGAGAGTTAATCATTCATAAAAACATGATTTTTTTTAAATCCACCAAAATTAGTCTCAAGATTGACTTCTCAAAGGAATAAACTTTTTGCAAAGTCGGTCTATCGATGTATTAAACCCAAATTGAGTATACAAGAGATAGATATTAGGAATCACACAAGATCCCCACATCATGAAAATCCGGGGATCAAATATCGAAATTTGGGAACAAGAGTCAAGATAAATAAGCAAAATATAACTTATTACTTTTCAAAAGAAGATCCGAGATAATTTTCAATGAAAAATCGAATCACCCAAATTCTAGAAATCACTCAAAGATATCTAGAATAGTATAAAATGGAAAGACACTCAAACATAACAAGCGCGAGCGTATAAATCCATAAATCAAGATGTTATCAAAAATGGTTCTCATAACACAAAAACGGAGACATGAAAAGTCCACAAAAACATAAATGGGGGCATAACTCCATTAATGAACACATAGATAATTCGTGTCATCGATAAATAAAGAGAACTCATGAATTACTGGAATCACCATATAAATACAAATACTTCGATGACTTCAAAGCAATGTAAGTACATATAATAATAGTCATCACAAAAATGGTGAAATCACGAATAACACAAAAACACGCAAACAACATGAAGTGGATCTGCATAGATTACAATGGCCTCGACAAGGTCGCTGACACCTCCCAAAAGAGGTTTTACCATCATGACAAGGTTGCCTACACCTACCCGAGCAGTTTTGTCAAATTTATACAAAATGTATTGCATAATTAGAAAACTCAAGTACTGCCCAAGTGATCGAATGATCAAAACCACAAAGTGATCATTAGCGATCAACAAAGAAAGCGTAATTTACATTAAGCTAGTAAATAGGCGAGTTTAGCCAAATGTCCCATAACTACTGACTTAACTCAAATATTCACGAACAAATTGTAAATTCCACTATAAAATGCAAAAATGATCATAACATACTTGTAAAAAGGCATAAACCAAAGGTTGCTCAAGAAAACATATAAATGGCTATCGCAACCGAGCATAAGAAGAAAGGAAACCAATTCAAACAATTATTATGTAGAAGTATGAAAATAAATTTCGATGATGCTGCAGTCGTCACCAACATTTTTTTTTTAAATATATCGAGATTGACATCCAATAATGAAATTGAATTTCAATTGACCAAGTCCAAAAATTAACCGATAAAGTAAACACAAGTGTGTCGACCAACTCATTTTTTACCAAGACATTTAATTAAATTCCTTATTTAATTGAAAAGGCAAAAAGTACTTATCTAAAACAAGTAACACTCAAAAACAAAAGATAATTCTAAATCATTGCCTAAAGAAAACTAAAGTCATCTAAATAGCAAAATAAATAGGTAATGAAAATTCAAGGTGGCATGTAATAATTTTTACAACGCGTAGATTTGGAAAATTTGCATGCTTAGTACAAAACAAGCACCCTCTAATTCCTAAGGACATGGTGTTTTTAAGTTCCTTTGACGCAAAGAAGATGTATGATTATAATTCAAAAGAACTCAAATGATATGATCATGGTAACCATCATCATAAAGGATAAAGATGATGGTACCCTTATAGGCATTATTTTCCTTACAAAAATAAGATATCTCAAATTCATTGTTAAAAGTTCAAACTATGAAAGGTGTAAATGATATATATGATGGTCGTATATATCATATTCCCAAATTATTATTTTATAAAAATCCTTACGGTTCCAAATTAACAATCGATACTAATGATTTGCTTCGCCATTTATTTGTATAATGTTGATAATGCTATGGCTTGATGGCGATGCACATCATTAATATTTAATATAAGGGTTGTATCGGAATGATCTCATTCAAGTATTCAGAAACTCTTCTCGATATCATGGGCTCCCACTTCTCATTAGAACTTCCAACATACTCAATGGGCAACTCAACAAGATATAACAAATTACGTCCAAATAGGGGCGCAAATTTGTAAATAAATAATCAAAGGTGCAACCACTTATTCATGAATTAATTTCGTAATCATAAATAAATAAATGGAAACATTTCACAGTGCGCAGCGGAAATAATTTATTCATTTTTGCCTCGCAAAGCTAATCTCAAGTGGATTAGTATTTTATTTGGCCAAAATTATTTTATTAAACCATTATATAAAATAATTAAGAAATCATCAAAACTAAGCCCCCAAAAGTTATTTCAACTCAAAAATTGGAAATAATTTGAATTCCTACAAAAGAAAAGGGATGGGACTGTAAGTTTGTCAAGGCCAAGATTCGCAAAGATGAACTCAAATAAATTTGATTGGTCAAACAAGGATCATGATATAAGATAGGATATAACGGGTTGTAAGACTCGAATAAAATTCTAAACACGATTTCCTAAGAGAGACACAAGACAATGATCCTTGCTATAATATCTTATATTGTTCCAAACTTTGCTCTGATACCTAGTGTAACATTCCACTTCTATACTCGCGTTAGCCAAGGCCTTTGCAAGCAAATGTGTCAGCTAAAACGAAGAATAAGGTTGTCTAGGAGAAACCATCTGTATAATAGCTTTGAATGAGTGTTAAACATATCGGATAATGCGGTCTTACTTTTCAAATCTCATGAGGAAATCCGACACTTCTAATTCAAGTTCAAAACTACTACACTGTGGCTGTATATAATTCGGAAAGCAATATAAAATACAGAACAAAATAATCAGAGTTAGACACAGATATTCACATCACTAAGGCGGACAAAGATATGAATATATCACAAAAGTGTGTACACAAAATTAGTGGTCATACTCGATCCATTATACGACAAAAGAATAGGTACAAAGGCTACACAAAATTGTGTGTATAAAAAAATTTAGTCTCATATACATCTAACCCAAATAGTATAACACTAAAGTACTTTGCCCAAAAGTGGAGGATAGTCCCACCTGGAATCAAGAAGAATCACTTGAAATACCTCGGTCTGACCCGAGCATTATTTATATGAAGATAAACAATAAACGGATCATTCTAGCTGTACTTATCTCATAAAATAGGATATAATAAGAGATAAAAAATGTTGACATGCATACGATAATAATAATGTCACACATAAGTGTGAAGCCCAAAAATGTCTAAGGTGTTTCTCAAAAAACCTATATCGGAGCTATAAAAGAATATTTCATTCAAAGTTATATAGCTACTCACAGAAATGATAAATCATATCAAATAAGCACTAAAATTGATAACACAATATCATGAAACTTAGATTATTCACAAGGAATGATATCTCCTATCAAATCAACATTAAATTGACATCTCATATCAAAACACACTCACAAGAAATTATATCACCTATCAAATCAATGCAGGATTGATATCTCATATCAAAGCCCATTCACAAGAAATGATATCACATATCAAATCAGCAAATTCCAGAAATAAGTAATTAGAAATCCAGAATATCATAAAATGATCCAAAGATCCACCAGAACCGAAGTTCCTAAATCAATGAATCGAAGATCCACCAGACCTGATGTTCCTAAAACAATGATCTGAATATCCACTAGAACCAAAGTTCCTAAAACAATGATCCGAAGATCCACCAGAACCGAAGTTCCTTAAATAATGATCCGGAGATCCACCAGAACCAAAGTTCCTATGTGATAAAAATTGATCAAATGTATTATTAAATACGCCAAGCTACTAAATATAAGAGTTAAGCTACATATCTCATAATCACTTTCTTTACTCAAATATTTACGAACAAGTTGTATATTCCACTAAAATTACTAAATGATCATTGCCCTTGTTTCCAATCGAACGAGTCAGAGAATTAACCACCGAAGCAAATGCAAGGGTTCATAGTCCTTGTTTTTACTAAGATGTTTAATTGGATTTCTCATACAACCGAGAAAAAGGTTTTTATGAATATGTATTTTAGTAGATTGGAAAACAATTTATAAAACGATTTCGTAAAATAACTCTGTATAATGAAGTAGATTTAGAAACCATGTTGGTAAAAGAATTTGGTATCTACTAATTATATAAAACTCCTTTTATATAGTTTCGAAGTGGCAAAACACATACAATATCAATTGTAATAACAATCGATCTCAAATTTTACGTTTTAACATTGTAAACAAAATCATGAATATCCAACATAAATTCATTTACAATGAATAAATCAAAACTCCACAAAAATTGAGCTGCAAAAATATGTGAACAAGAAAAATTGAAAAGCCACAAAAAGGAAAAAATGGGCCGAAACTCGGCCGAGAATGAGCTCAAATGGACCTAAATTGCTGACTGTGGCCTCCACTAGAAACAGCAGAAATTCTGTCCTCAGACATCTGAGGCTTCAGGACAAACGTCTGAGCTGACATTAGCGGGTTTATTATTTTTCCTTAAGCTTTTACAAACGTCTGACGCTTCGGTCAAACGTCTGAGCTGAAGCAATTAAATAATTTTCCTTGCCTATGACCTCCAAATAAATTTCGGCCAAGCCCAGACCTCTCATATTGATTTTGAAAGTTTAGAAAGGTCGCATACGTTCTCTAATGCATAAAATTGACATGCATATACACACATTCACGAAAATGCAAAGTATTTGCTTTTAAAACACGAAAATGCACAATTTCTTGAAACCAAAACAATACACGCACAATGCACACATAACACAAAGGTGGAAAGAGCATATACACAACCTTGATAGTCTGTATACATAAATGTGAGCACCCAAGAACACAAAACTCAACTCTATACAAGGATTTACGCAAGAATTCATTGAAATGAAATCGAAACTCATAAATTGAAAATGTTAACACACAATGCAATCAACTCAATTAATTAACACACAAAAAACTGTGCTAAGGACACACTAAACAAGCATAAATGCTTGAGGCACAGATGTGAGTTCACAGGAACTCACCTTTGATTGTAGGAATGAAGAAGAAGCTCCAAACCTAAGTTAGATTAACCTTTCTTTAATAAACAGCCATAAATCTCCAATCTAAGAGCATATCAACAAATTAGGAAATCATAAGAATTTGAAGAGGAGATGAACTGGAGAAGATGGAGAGGAACATACCTAAGCTTCTCCTTGATTCTCCTCTTGATTTCAACACGAATTGGATTCCTAAGACAAAGCTTGGGCTTAGGGAATTTTAATTTCCCCTTTCCCTTCCTCATTTCTATTTTTGTGAAGAGTTGGGAAATAAATGAAGGAGTGGGCTAGGTAGCTTATAAGAGTGGGCTAGGTTAGCTAACTCATGACCTAATCAAGGTCCCAAATTTGATATACTCAAAATATATCGAAGTTCATAGTTTTCGATCACATACATTTTGAACTCAATGGAAGTGGTTTCAAGTCCAAATTCATCCATATGCAAAAAGTGACTTTTTGGACACACACACTCGATTAATGTTTAACGACATTACATTTATATAAAATATTTAAATATATTATCATTAAATATGCGGGTTGTTACATAAACCTTTATTTCACAGTTGGGTATTTTAGTAATCGTTTGGCCCTTTTATACGTTGATAAGAAGTTATTGAAATCGATTTTAGATCGAGTCTGAAATATTTTCAGATTTATATTTTTTTGGGACATTGAATTGCCGTTAGGCAAATTGAAGAAATGAAATTACAAAATTTATTTTATAACCGAGGTTATATTTTTAACTTATGTTTTTATAAGTTATTTAAATTAGAAGTTCTATAATGAAATGTTTAAAATTAGTATTTTAAAATATTATAAATGATTTATATGGCAATTTATTAGGTTATTAAGTAAGTGAATTGGGGAATTAACCAAGGGGGTTAATAGTTAGAAATAATAGTGTTTGAGAAAACAATTATGCGATGTTTTAAATTAATTATATTACTAATTAATTTAAAAATAAGAATTAGTTGAAATAAGTTAACAAGTTAACTTGCATTCTTAGATTGACCAAGTTAACTACTAAAAATTGAAATTAGATATTAGAGAATTCTGTTATCAATTAAATCTAATAAAAATAAGTTTAATAAATAATAGTTTAAAACAAATGAGGTTTCTAAAAAGTTGTTTTTTCTTTAATTAGTGATATTTAAGGATAATTATTGAGTTATTTATTTTTAATAAAATCAGCTGTTATTTTTAGTAGGATTTTGAAGGAGATTTATTATTTTTAAGTAAAAGTGAAGCAAGCAACATTGCTTTAGTTAATAATGAAGTCAAGTACTGATGTCGAAAATGGACAACAACACCCACGGTGTAATTCTACACTTCACAAACATGTAAGATCTAGAAAATGGTAGCCACAAACACAAAAAACAAGTAAAAACAAGGAGATTTATAGCGGTTCAGCCTAGAATTGGCCTACATCCACTTTGAAGAGCATTCTCATTATCACCATTGAAGTTACAAGGTACATGATTTCTCTCATTTCACTCATTTTCTCTCTTTTTACAATATTCTTCTCTATTTCTTCTCTTTTTACTTATGATTCACTCAAATCCAACGAGGAAATGATAAGATCTCTTGGAATGCGATGGTTGTTGGAATAGATCTTCAACAACTTGAGCACTTTGATGATTTTAACAAATCCATGATGGTTGAGATGTTGAATCTAAGATTGGAGGAGAATTAATGGAGGTAGAATTAGTTTGGAGGAGTTTAGAAATGATTTTGGTAGCACTTCGCGAAAAAAAATTTGGTCCTCTAAATGTAGGAGGACACTAGGTATTTATAGGCGTAAAACGAATGGAGTGGCAAAGCTGACATTTCATGTGTGCAGGCTATGGATCGGATGTTTGATCCATCAATATTACGAAAGTGCCACTGTGCTGAATTACTGTCGATCCATACTTTTTAGCTTCCATGCTCGTCAGTGTTATAACCAACCCATTTGATACTTGTTGAGGTCGATCCATGAAGTATAAGGATGCATAACCTATAACGCAGTATAGTGACCGATCCACGGCATCAAGAAGCGACCAATCCATAAGTAAGAATGATGATCGATCCATCATAGCCAAAACTTCCCGATCCATAGGAAATGGGCCTTACCGATCCATAATCAAAATGATGATCGATCCATAGCTAACATAAATGTCTGATTCATCCCAATATTAAATTCCAGATCCATTGTTTTACCAAGTAACTGATCCATCATTTATGCTCTAATTTTAATGGATTAACATTTGCCCATCGAAATTTATAATTTTTTGTTTGTAACAAGAATTATGGACTCTGAAATGAACATTTAAACATATTGTTACTTATCGTACAATGATGGATTAATCATGTCTTGATTCTTTCGTTTTGCTACTTTATATATGGATCGACACATATACTTCACTATGGATCGAATGTAAATGAACTTAAATGGACCGGGTGCAGCATGACGGATCGGAACAGTCAGCCCACTTACACCTTGCTTTTATAATCTTTTTGGACCTACACTCCTTCATTTTATCTTCTTTGGCCAGAAATCATTTTAATAGTGGACACTCCTCTTTAAACAAGTCGCTCCAATCCCCACCTTGCTGCTGCATCGTCAGTCAAGCTTCCCGCCGCCAATCCATATCGATCGCCAACAAACTTCAACCTGCAACAATCAAATCCGACCATTCCTAACTCAAGAATCAGGCACGAGTCTCCTTTTTCTCAGATATGAAATTAAATCATTGCATTGTTTATTGTTGTAAGTCGATTTCAGGTTTCGTCCAGCGGATTTGCCTCAAATTGCTGTTTCAATCTTTGCGCTGAAATGATTTTAGGTTTTTAGGGTTTATAAGTTTAAATTGGATCTTTGTGGTATGAACTATATTCCTGAGTTATGTTCAATGATTGAGTGATTTGTAGGTAGAATTGTGGTTTACATTCGAATCCAAATCTCAGCTTCAATCAAAAGAAATTTTTGAATCTAAGTTCGTTTTTTGATTTCATGCTTGTATGACCAACTTTTGCACTAAGTTTTAGGTCGAATTCAAAAATTTATATAAACGACCTGAGGATCTAAGTTGCACTTGATTTTATCGCTGTAATAGTATGAATTTCTCTTTGTTGATCGTGCTTCGATGATAAACACATTGATTAGTTTGTACTTGATGATGTTGCCGTGATTTTTTGGTAGTTTATGCAAGAGTTTGTACTTGTGATTATCGAGGATATGTTGATCATCATTCAGGTGTGTGTTTGTTGTGCTTAATGCGTGTGGACTTCATATTTGAACTCGTAACTTTTGCATGATGATTGACGCATTTTCCGAGTACGGATCTTGATTGTTGATGATGCTCACGTGTTTTGAATATAGATTTATGCTTTCAAACCGCTTGAACTCACATTTTGAAGCTTAGTTGTGTTTCTTGAAGAGTTGGAAAATTATAAGTCTCATTGGTCAGTTATGTTGACCATAATTCAGGTGTGTGTTTGTTGTGCTTAATGCGTGTGGACTTTAGATTTGAACTCGTGAATTTTGCGTGATGATTGACGCATTTTCCAAGTTCGAATGTTGACCGTTGACGATGCTCGAGTGTTTTGGTTACAGATTTATTCATTCAAACCACTTGAACCCATATTTTGAAGCTTAGTTGCGTTTCTTAAAGAGTTGGAAAATTATAAGTCTCAATGGTCGGTTATTGCCTATCCATCGTGGATCGGTCGTTGCCGACCCATAGTGGATCGGTCGTTGTCGATCCATTGCAGACTTGTATTATTCCAATACTTATTCTAACCATTGAACTTTTCTACATTATGTTAAGTATAGAAGCAATTAACAACTTTCAGTCACGGCTTATATTCTGAATGCGCTTTGTGGTTGTCACTTGTTCTATAGCAATAAAAACACTTGCACACTTTCAGACTATTATTTTGTTGCTGACTGCCCATATCAACAATAGATTAGCTTAATGCTAAGAATAAACTGCAGTGAACCTTACGATTTAGATTAGATGATATATCTGCATAGGGTCGCTTTATTTGATCACTTATAGCTTAGTCAAACATCTCTTTCACAGATATAACCATTTAATATAAGTTCGTAGTGACACTCAAAATCAACTAACTGGCACACGCCAATCGTAGATTCCAAGCCTCGCTTTTATAACATCATATATCACTGCACAACACTTCTTACTTAAGAAATGCGCACTTATGATATATTTTCAAACACAATTCCTTATGTAGAAATGGTAACCCGATAACAATCACGTCAGAATTCTGGGGAAGCGACTATGTCTACCCCACTGAGAATTCTATCAGGTTTCTGAAACCACAATGGCTAATGTTCCTAGGCCAGATGTTAGTCAAGATTTCCCTCTTCCTGGCCTCTTACCAAGACACCTTCCTAGAGAAATTCAACGAAACTTTCATTGTGTTCATTTAAACATTTTTGTGCTCAATTTGGCATTCCGGAAGCTGATGCAAAATTACCAGGAGAGAAGGACTTCGCTAACCTTCCGCCCTTTGGTTATGTTACAGTTAACCGTTATATTCTAGTGAGTGGAGTCGTTTCTCTTTTTAACCCATTCTTAGAGATGATCCTTCAGCGCTTACCTATTTCTCCTTTCCTGCTACACCCAAACGGCTATGCCATTTTAACAAGGATAGATGTGTTTTTATGAGGACAAAGAAACGTGCACTTACTTTGACATCTATTCTTTATATGTTTTCAAAAGGAGGAAGGAACGCCCTTCAATTATCTTTTTTGAAGGCATTCGAAATTCCAATATTATTACTGACTTGCTAGAAAGTGCTCGAGGATTTGTGAATCAATATTTCTTTGTTCGGTGCCCTGAAAGTTTTTATGGCGCGTAAATGGAAGGAGGTGAACATATTTGCTTAGAATGTCTTCATTTCATTTTCCATCTAAGTCTTGATTCTCTAATCCTTTCTTTATTTTACAGAACTTCCCTCTTTTGACAAAGATGCAGCTCCTAATCAAACTCTATTTGAGACTTTGAGAGATGTCGAGGAGAAAGAGAGAAGTAGAAAGCTTTTAATCATAAAAGAATTCCTTTGTCAATATCACTTACTTGATCCTTCACAATCTCTGGTGTTAAGCCAATCTTCTGTTTCATATTCCACATCTGGTGCCCTAAGCACTAAAGAAGATATTGTAGCTAAAACTTCTACCGAGGAGGTTGCTTTAAGAAAATGGTCGGGCATCACTAGTGGAGCTGAGGTATCCTCCCAGCCTCAACTGCCTTCTATTAAAGAAGAGGAAATCATACACCGAGGGGGTAAAAATCCTACGGCAGCCGATGAGCAACATGCAAAAGGTGAAATCGAACTCAGAGTTGATTTAAATGTTGAGGAAGTTAGTGAGGTTCCCACTATTTCGGAAGCTCACAGGGAAGGTTTTATATGCACTTTTGATGAGCTGAGTGACCTTAATACTGTTAAGGACCTCACCCTGAGGGACATTGTGACTTCTGATCCTACGGTTATGGTTACAAAATAGTAACTGAGTTGACTTCAACTGGAACTCTACCCTTGCAAATAACTTTTGTAAATATAGGGCCTGTGCTAGCTTCACCGCCAAAGTTTGGTTTGTTATTAGATGCGCACTAGATAATACATTATACGCGCTATCAATTTTCTAACGCTTTGCATATGTTTTACAATCTGCCCCGGTACTTTTATCTAAATACTAAAATCCTACTTTTTCTTATTTCAAGCTCAAATATGAATCATCCTTTTTTGAAGAGCTTTGAGAAATGGACCAGCTATTATAATCCAAGGCATCTCATACGGTCCCATCATTCACAGCACTCACAATCCCTCAACAATCTCAACATTCCCAGCGCTCGCAATATTCTTATCAGCCTCAGCAAACTCATGGCTACATATTGACTGATGAACAAAGGTGGTAGAGGCAGAGGCCTAAGATTAACTAGATAAAGACGAGAGGGATCGAGGCTCTCATGGCGTCTGAGACAGATATGATGACCGCTGCGATGATCGATATGATGATCTTCATGAGCGGAGTGGGCGGGAAAGAAGAGGAAACTGAAGGAGGAAGAGAAACAGGGATAGTCAAAGTAGGGATGATCCTCAGAAGTGTCCCAGATCAGATAAACTTTCCGTCCCTACTATTCAAACTACTTCTGGCTACCTGCCACTTGCGACACCGTCTGTTACTCCTCATCCTGCTGATATTCAGACGATCATACATATGCCACACTATGAACTCGAACTAGCACATACCATACTTGCCAAACATTTCAAAAACTGATGCTTGAAAGGAGTGTACTTTGATTTGGACATTCATCCGTTCAACAGGAAAGACATACCCAAAGAGCTATGTGCATTACAAAAACAACAGGAATGAGCAGTTGGGCACAGTCAAAAGTGAGCATGAAAAGCAGTTAGATGCAATTAAAGGATGAGCCGATAAGCAATTATCTCTGTGGTACAAGCTAGCTGACGAGCTCCAGAGAGTTAACAAGCGCAATCATGAGAAAATTGCTATGCTTGAAAATGATAAGGTTGAATGGGCCAAGATTCTCGAGTCTCGGGATGCTACCATTGCATCTTTTACACAGAGAAATACAGAGTTGGAAAGAATAGAGGCTGAGAATCAAAGGCTCAAAGAAGTGCCAGCTGCTGCCAAACTGAGGGAAAATGCGTTGATAATGTAAATTACAAATGCCCAAACTGCTCAACAAACTGCTGAAACCCAACTGACCGTGGAAAAGAAAGCTTCTGCAACCTATTAACAAGAGAATGTCAATCTTCATGAGAGGAATACTACACAAAAATTGGTTATTTCTATGCTGACAGCTAAGGCAGAACTTTTTGAGCATGAGAGAGATAAAGCCTTAGCTGATAAAGCAGCTGTTGAGAAAGCATTCACTGATGCCGAGATGGATGCCAATGCCACTTTATTCAGATTTTATGTCTTCAATGTTATGAGGGAGCTTACGCTACTTGGGACCTGACTTTGGCCCTAGTTTGGGCGTTAGCACTTGCATAGGTTGAAGATTCCTATGACGAAGAATACCTCTTACAGAATCTTTTGGACGAGGAGACCCGCAATGTTATGGCCGAGGGGAAGAAAGAGCTTATGAAGGAGCAGGGATTACTAGGTGATGAGTTTGGATCCTCTGGGGAGAAAGACCAGGACATAGCCACTATCGATGCCCCTATTGATCCTGTTAAAGCCAAGGTCTCTTATTCACAAACTCCAACCGTGCCTGCCACTGATCCATCTGTTGTTCACAAAGAAAAGGACAAAGCTGCCGGGGAACATACTGTTGAGGAGCATATTATTAAGGAGCACCTTGGAGATCGCGCGGGAGATTATGATAACCTGGATAATTATAAAGTCGAGCACAAAAATATTCAAGCCGCCGGTAAAACTGAGATTGACCAAATTGTGCCATATTTGGATTATGTTTGTACTTCCCCTGGGTCTATTGCATTCCATGCTCATTGTTCATTTTTATTAGGCTTATTATCGGCACAACCTTCTCCGCTGGAGCCAACACGACAATGACTGAGGCCGTTATTACCGATTCAACCTTGGTGTCGACCACCACTGCTCCACTTATCACTCCTCCCACGGGCGATGCGTCCTTACTCACTACTTCTACTCCTACTTCACAATCTGGGTCACAGATGCAAAGGTTGATGCAATCGTAAAATTGGATGACATTGACTATGTTCCCAGTGATGAAGCAGAAGATCCCGACAATACGGATGAAAGCCCAAATAAGGATGTCGAGGAACAAGAAAAGAGGAAAACTAAGCCTTTGTCATCCTTGAGGCGTAAGGGAAAGAACAATGTCAAAAAGAGAGGACTTATCGTTCTATCTTCCCCTGAGAGCCCGTCTGGTGGTACAGAAGTTAAAGATGGAAGTCACCCAATTGATACACCTCCTCCTTCATCCGTCAAGGTTAATAAACCATCTCTAAGGTCTAGCGATTCCAAGAATGGAAACAAGAAGGACTAGTGTTCGTGGATGGCTTACTTTACTTCATTTTATGTACTTCATTTAGACTGGTTGTATATGCAAGTGTTGGTCCTCGCTTATGACTTTATGTTACTTTGTGTTTGAGACTTTTGTATCTAAGACTTGTGTTGCTGTTATTGTGAAGCATGTTACTGCATTTCTAGTAGTTTAGCCATTAGTTGTTACTCTAGCTTTATTGTACTTTCCTATGCATTTGCCTCTTTACAGGTTACAAGTCTTTTGTTTGGTATGAAGTCATGAGTCATGACGGGCTTGTGGTATGTATTGTGATTATTTTTAGTCCGTCTTAATGCTGTGATGATGCCCCCATTGGTCTGAACTTCCTAGGCCAGATTCGATCAACTCTACTGGGTTTTCCTGGTTATGGTTAAAATGTTGGAAGCTCCTGCTTTTTTGGGCTAAGTCTCTTGCCTTTTGCCATTGCACTTGTAGCTTCTCAGCTTGCTAATTAAACATGGAGTCCAATTTGGTTTGATCGGACTTGTGCCTTTTGTTGAGAAAATTTTCTAGCTTCCGTGCCCTTGCTTGAGAGGTCTTATATTTCTGGCCCAATTTTTATCTATTATCGAGCTAGTTAATTCAGGCACTGAAGTCTTTCACCTGCGACTGGACTAATTAATTCTAGCATCAAAGATTTCACTGGGTGCCCCCGAAGAGGTCTTTGGTTAAATCTCAACAGTTGTCCACTTGAATGAATCAAGCGCTAATCGACTTAATTGGACGCCTCCGAAAAGCTCATTTAAGCCTGTTGATTGTTGAGTCTGGGATTAGCAGACACTAACGAACTAATCAAATGCCTCCGAAGATGTCTTTTAAGCTCACCGATCGCCGAGTCTGGGATGAGCATACACTAATGAACTAATCAGATGCCAACGAAGAGGTCATTTATTCCCAATGTCTGTCGTAAACGGGTCAGGTACTTCCTAACACTGACAATCTCATTTTGTACCCCCTTTCGGCTGGGAATTCTTATGAACTCAAACATGCGATTCTCTAACCTGGTAACTCAGGCCCTTCAGAAACTGGATTGAATTCATGCCCCCTTTCGGCTAGGACTTCTGATGAATCCAAAAATGCTACTCTCTAGCCTGGTAATCCAGAACCTTCGGAGTCTAGATTGAATTCAAACCCCCTTTCAGCTAGGACTTCTGATGAATCCAAACATGCGACTCTCTAGCCTGGTAATTGTAACAACCCGGAAAATCGGAACCAATTTAAAATTTTTATTTTAGCAATTTCAATGGATTTTGAATATTTAAAATGATTTATTTTAAATAATTACAACTAAAAATTTATTTAAATCGAAGTCAGAATGAATAAATTTATTTTAATTATAAAACGAGCTTAAAATGGCATGACAGTTTGAAAATTTGATTTTGAACTTTAATTGAATGTACATGATTCAAAATAAACCGGATTTCTGTAAAACAAGAAATATTTGAAACTATTTGAAAATATCTTTCTAACGAATGTGGAAAATCTAGATTTCACAATGGGAATAAAAAGTTATGCCCAGTTTAAAATTGAAAATAATCGCTATGAAATATATATATTTTTTATATAATATATAACCCTAAAAAATAGTCATTTTGCAAACAACCTCCGTTTTCGATGAAACCAATTTTTTTGGATCCAGAATGTCAAATTATTACTAGATTCCAAATTTCACAATTTTTGGAAATGATATGTGAGCGGGGTGAATTTAAACATGTTTGGTAATTTCAGTTTGAATTTAATCGACTGAAAAATGACATTTTTCAAACGATCTCCACATTTGACGAAGTTAGTTTTGTTAGCACCGTATCGTGAAAACATAGCTAGATATATTTTTCTAGGATTTTCGAAGTCAGTATATGGCCTCGTAAATTAAAATATACGTTGAATTCAATTTTGAACGTTATATTGATTTATATTTAAAACTGTCGAATTGGCATACCGGACATATCCCATTGTGTCCGGAATGAGGGTGGTTAGCTAGGGCGACAGTCGTTGGGTTCGAATTGGAGTTCGAACGAAAATTTTACTTCTTGGAATTAAAATAGAATTATATATAAATATTCATATGTTGGTCAAACCCTTATCATTATTCAACCTACGGTCAAAATCGCGCCTCCCCCTTCCTCCATCGCACCGTCCACTGTCGCTCCCCACCTCGCCGCAGCACCCCCTTCGAACCCCCCCTCCTCCCTACTTTTCCCTATTTCCTCACTCTTCTCTTCTAAATCGATCTCCAACCCAAGAAAACCCACCGCCAGCCAATGTGGGGCCCAACCACGGCCCCAGTGCCCCTGCGTCGCCACTTGGACCCTCCCCCGCCACCTTCATCCTGCGCCATCAACAACACCACCCACCTCCGAGCAAAAACCCTAAATACTTGTAAGTTTTTTAATTTTTGATTTTAATTCCCCGGTATAATTATGATTTCTAGCTAGGAAAAAATATGATTTCTTGTTAGGAAAAAATATGATTTTTAGTCAGGAAAAGATATGATTTTTAGTTTATTAAAAATATGATTTTTTTATATATGTAGAGAATTAAAAATATGATTTTTTATATATGTAGAGAATATAAAAGTATGATTTTTATATATGTAGTGAATTAAAAATATGATTTTTATTTATATAGTAGCAATATAAAAATACGATTTTTATATATGTAGTAGCAATATAAAAATACGATTTTTATATATGTAATAGCAATATAAAAATTTGATTTTTATACATGTAGTAGCTTTATAAAAATTTGTTTTTTAATATATATATAGCTTCATAAGAATGTGATTTTTATTTATAAATATCGTTGTTTAAAAATGTGATTTTTAATATATAAATAACATATTAAAAATGTGATTTTTACTATGAACAGTGAGAAAAAGATTGTGTTGGAATTTCGAGCAAATACAAACTGTTCAAAAATTCAGAAATAAAACTGGTAGAGTGGATCCCAAAGGTGAGAACTTCTCACTCTAATTGTGTTTACAGTTAAATATATACTAGGATGCAGACAGTTCTTAGTAGCACCCAACACCTTTGATTGAAACCATGGATGTTTGGTTGTTTGTTTTGATTGATTGATTTGTTTGAATTTGGTTTGGGATGTGAATTGAGTTGATTGGAATTGGTATGTGTACGGCGCGAGCCAGTATTGGGCGAGGGATAAGGCTAGACCTTATTCCGGTTCTAGTATCGCGCCGTTATGCTGCCAAAATTTTCTAAAATATGTTAGAACGATAAAAATATCATTTTTATTGCATAAATGAACTGTATAAATATTCATGTGTTGAAATAAATATTTTATCGTTAAAAATATAATTTTTAACATGTATAAGAATGAAAATAAATATTCATTTACAAATCGGACAATTTGTTTATGTACACTCATTTGACGGATATTGATTTGGGCGATATATTTTACACATCACCCAACTGCACAAATAAAATCTATGTGTGTTGATTGAAACCCCACACGTGTATTGGGATGATATTTGACATACACTAATCCGAATTGTTTAGTCGTATGTCAATCGATTGATTGACAGACTGTTGTAAGCATTAATTATTTATATTTAATACATATGCAGTTGTGTAGTGCACCCTAGATGATGGTTGTTTGTTTATCATTCTTGTTGTATACATATAATGTATGAAATCCGTATAAATAATATTATATGGAAATTGACTGTGTCTTATTCCAATTTGGAAAGAACGAATATTTTAAAATAACGAATATTTTAAAATAATATTCAATAAAGGATTGAAATCTGATTTTAATATTCGGTTTTGGATGGACACGGAAATATTGAAATATATAAAGCCGTGTTGATTAGATATGCGCCATTTTGACGCGAATGATATTTATGTCGATTTTGTTCATTTTTATAATGAATACCGAAAAGGAAATGATTTCAAAATCTGATATTTTGAAAATATTATCATTTATATAGTATAATGATATAGAGTATTCAATTTTGATTTAAAATTGAAAATGAAGTTGGATTCATTTTTAAAACGAATTTAAAACAATTTATAAAATACGTTTTAAATGAAAATCAACGAAATATATATAATATTATACATACATACATACATATATATATATAATGGCCTGAATAGAACGCACCGCGCTGCGACCATTCGCGAATTTCGACCATTGACTTCGAATTGACATTACGGGAGATCCGACTGTCGGATTCTCCTAAAATTGGAACCTTTGGGTTCGTATCGAAAAGAGCTTTCCAACAATATAAGAGATTTGAAATCTAACGGTTGGATTTGGAATTATGTCCAAACCAAATTTGAAAAAGCTCGTTGTAAGTGCAATTCGATGACCGTTTATGGAAATCGACTAAAAGGGCCTCGATAAAATTATTAAAAATATTAATAATTTGTGTAAAATCATAATAAATGACTTGGAAAGAATTAGGATGAAAAATTTCATATTTGAAAAGATAAAAATATATTTTTATCAAAATGAACTAGTTATTACCTAGAATAATAATCCAATATTTTTAAAGAAATATATTGGATTTGAAATGGGTTTAAAATAATCAGAATTTTCCAGTAAATAAATTGGAATGGAAATAATCTTCGGAATATTTTGGCATTGGATTCCGTGATTATATGGATATTGGTATGGGAATTTGGAAGATATGGATATCGTTATTTCCCAATACGATATCCGTTTGTTTAAGAATTTGGTATTGAATATAAGCCGATATAATTTCTATTTAGATCCTTGTATTTAATATCAAATTGGATTTTGGATTTGTCGTGAACGGTGTCTTCAATAACATTGTTCTTAAATCCAGTTGAGAAAAGAATAAATCTTTTAATTAAGATTTGGTGAAGTTTCCCAATTAATTAATATTTAATTGGGATTGAATAAAAGAATTGGATTTTGGGTTTATCGTGAATGGTGTCTTTAATAACACTATTCTTAAACCCCATGTGAAAAGAATAAATCTTTTAATTAGGATTATAAGAGCTTCCAATTATATTTAATAATTGGAATAAAATGGAATGTGAATTAGGTTTATTGTGAACTGTGTTTTTAACGACATTCGTTCTTTAACTCGATTAACAGTGAAATGTGATTTGGAATTTATAAATCTTTTTATTAAGATTTAACGGGAATGGAATGGAATTCGATTTGGTAATAATCGAAGTGAGCTTCTGTAAAGGAAGACTGTTAATATGTATGGAATTTAAATGGCTTTGTCGTTATTCCATTTATATTATTAGTCGAATATGGAAATTGATATCGATTACATATTGATCTATTTTCCGTGAAGATTCCATAATTAATGGAATGTGATTTTGGGGTTTATCGTGAACTGTGTTTTAAATGAAATTAGTTCTTTAACCCAGCTAAAGACAGGATTACATGTCTATCATTGTATTTCGAACTGTATGGTTGATATCTGCTGAATATATATTTGTTTGGTGGCGGAGAATTTATTCTCTTGCTTGACACCCTTCTCTAAGAAGTATGAGCTTAAAGGTTGCATATAGGCAGAAATCAATAGTACGGCGTAGACTGTCAATGTGGCATGTTTGGTTTCCCAAAGTTAAATAATCATTAATTGGGAAGATTAAAACTAAGGGGAGATTTAAAGAATCTTTAATTAGATTCAAAAGTGAATGAGATAATTTAAATTATCGAATTTGGGAAATGATAGGGAATGGAGTACCACCAGTTTCACACCAAGCGGTAGTTAAATCTTTAATTAGATTTGAACAGGAAGTGGTAATTAACTTTATCGATAACACGGTGATGTTAGATATGGAGTATCACCAGTTTTGCTCCATGGGATGAATTGGTTGGGATTGGGATAATAAAAGAAATGATCAATTCGCTATGGTTCGATAATCCCGACTAGTTGGATAAATTTTAATTTGGTTTAAAACTGAAAAGATAATGAAATCTTTTGAAATGATATCCAAGGGAAGATTAAAGAATAAATTTAAAAGAATTCATCTTTAATAAAACTAATGGAAACCTTTCCCTAAAAATGTGAATATTTGAATAAAAGAATATTCTGGATTGGAATGAGGCGTATGTTGTGTGTTTATATCACTTGTTTATAATATACACGGGTTATTCAGAAAGGCCGGGTTTATACCCATTCTGAATAACTGATTCGACGATAATTCGATGATAAAGACGGTGGTTGAAGACCGGAGATCTTCACATCATTTGGATGATTACTGATGTCTTGATTGGGCTATACACCCAAGACAAGGTAATAA
This sequence comes from Allium sativum, assembly GCA_030737875.1. Classification (NCBI taxonomy): domain Eukaryota; kingdom Viridiplantae; phylum Streptophyta; class Magnoliopsida; order Asparagales; family Amaryllidaceae; genus Allium; species Allium sativum. The sequence goes on from CM060926.1 coordinate 779,350,749, forward strand.
GTGATGATCGTCCAGACGTACTTGGAGATCGACTGGATATGCGAGGGCCCCTCTCCTGTATTGGACATATGGGACGAGGAATATGGTGCGTCTGGTTTCGTTCAAACCCAGAACGAACTAGTAAATGGATGTTTGTCTGACATTGGATTTATTCTGTGTTGATTGATCTCTATTAAATATATATCTGTTTGGTGGCGGAGAATTTATTCTCTTGCTTAGCACCCTTCTTTGAGACGTACGAGCTCAGAGGTTATGTATGGATTTATTCTGAATTGCCTGTATGGCATGCTGAGATGCAAATGATCAAGGCTTCTGTTGAAAAGCAGAGTCTTGTGGTTGATGATCAAAGCACAGCCTTAAATGGCATAGCTTTGTGTATAGCATTAATTCGCGAGCCTCACACCTAGGTATGAGTCAAAAACGGGATAAGGGACCCAAGTAGTGCATGACGTTTCCTTCTAGCTATGGGTGGTGTTATGGTATGGAGCCCAGACATTTGTTATATTTTTACCTATGTGGATGATGGGTAGCGAGGCGCCTCAGATATATCGGTTATTACGAAGTCGTTGGATAGGTCATATAGGACCGGGAAACGTGTGTTCAAGTATAACTAATCCACTATGTGTGGACCGGCCTTGGAGGATCTAAGGGATCGCCAGCGTCCGAGCACTAAGGCATTTGCTAGATTGTCTTGAAGCCGGCGAGGAGTACATCCCTTGCCTCGACTCATGATGGAAATCCAATTTCCAATACATGACATTTCGGTTTTGATTATAGAGCCTAGTATGGCAACATGATAGAAGGTAGCGATGCCGCCTGTGATTGATACATTTATATTTGAAGTTGATTTCTTCACTTATAGTAATAATAGAAGATGAAATTTCACGTATCAAGCATTATTTGGCTATTATAAGGTAAAACTCTATCCTCCTACTTGTGTTGCATTGTGTGATGGGACCTGAGTCTTATAATAGCTTCATTTTCTTTAATTAGCATTGCGCTTTTTTTTTATGCACTGGTATTCTTAGGAGGAAACCTATTCCGTGTTATACGGCATGGTCCCTTGATTTACTTAAGTTTAAAATAAAGTTTTAAATAACTGTTTTAGTTCTCACACCAGTCACATGATTGACCTAGAGTTTATTATTTTAACCTAAACTCTGGTTGCCCCTATTATCCACATGGGCAGCTAGTAGTTGGGTTTTTGTAGATATAATTTTCACAGGGTCCTGGATTTACAGTTGGATCTATATTCAGAACGCTCTGTATCCGTGTATTTTTTATAGTTGTGTTATGTATTGATTTTCCGCTACTTTGTAATTTGAATTTCTGATATTTGTCAATGTATATTATTTATTCATACTTTGTTATATTCTTATACTCTGATGTAATTGTTGTAATAAACAATGAAATGTTCTCTATTTGTATTCTAATTTGTCATGTTCTCAACTGAATCCAGGCTTTCCCAAAAGAGAGAGTTTGGGTCGTTTCATCGTGGTATCGGAGCTTTGATTTACGGAGCTCGAGAACGAGACACGTTAGAACCGAACGAAAGAATTCATCAGAGATTGGATTAGTAATATCCAATGAGAATGACTCGTTAGAGATGGGATCAATAGTATCCTAGAATGAGTTGAAAGAGTGTTATATTTAAAATAAAAGTGAAAAAAAATTTAATTTTGAAAAATAAATCTAATAGTACGTATTTGACTATTTTATTTTATATTGAATTTGGACAATCAAGTATATAATGATTTTGCATATATGCCTTGCAAACGTGTATACAAAGCCTTAAATATACTGGATAGATATAGAATCACACTCTAGGCCCCCGGAGATGATCCTAATGATTACTATAGTATCATCAGTATTTATATTCGAGTTTCGAAAGTGGGATTTCTATATATTTCCAATTGACTGGTGTGAGATTCAAAACATAGTTAGAATTTATTGTTGTGATTTGGCACTAAAAATATGATTTTTGGATATATATACAAAAGTTATATGTTTTGGAAAATTAAATTCACAAAGTGATTACTGGTTGTGTTGTTTGATTATTTGTTTGACTAATTAAAATGTTAGAACAATAAAACCAATAAGAGAATTGAATGATAAATAAAGCCAAATAGAGTCAAATATTGAACTGAATTGAAATTTGAGTGTGACTACATGCATATACACACACACATACATACATATATATATATGTGTGTGTGTGTGTGTGTGTGTAAACAGGTCATAGCAAGGAAGCTAAGAAGAGGAATAAAATTGTATGCCTGACAAATAGGTATGTGTTTGTTGTATTTCTTGGGTTTTGATGATTTTATGAGCCCATTGGCCGGCCGCCTGGCTTTTTCTTTTTTCTTTTGGATTGGTGAGGGCCCTGTGAGGCTAGTTGCGGTTTTAAAGGTCTCCTCGTACAAAGGAGGTTATGGTGAAATTTTTCAAAAATTTAGGGTGTTAGCCAAATTTTTGAGAAATTAGAAATTCATAGAAACTGAAAAGCCGAAGAATGAAACCCAGAATGAAAGTTGAGTTGGTCAGTTAAATAACCTTCAGCTCCGTTCCTTTTCGAGGACAAAAAGATTTTAAGCGGGGGGAGATTGTAACAACCCAGAAAATCGGAACTAATTTAAAAATTTTATTTTGGCAATTTTAATGGATTTTGAATATTTAAAATGATTTATTTTAAAAAATAACGACTAATTTTTTTTTAAATCGAAGTCAGGATGAATAAATTTATTTTAATTATAAAACGAGCCTGAAATGGCGTGGCAGTTTGAAATTTGATTTTGAACTTTAACAGAATGTACAGGATTCAAAATAAACCGGATTTCAGTAAAACAAGAAATATTTGAATCTGTTTAAAAATATCTTTCTAATGAATGTGGAAAATCTAGATTTCATAATGGGAATAAAAGGTTATGTCCAGTTTAAAATTGAAAGTAGTCGCTATGGAATTTATATATATTTTATATAATATATAGCCTTTAAAAATAGCCATTTTGCAAACGCCCTCCGTTTTCGACGAAACCACTTTTGTTGGATCCGGAATGTCAGATTATTGCTAGATTCCAAATTTCATAATTTTAGAAATTAATATGTGAGCGGGGTGAAGTTAAACGTGTTTGGTCATTTCAGTTTGAATTTAATCGACTGAAAAATGACCCTTTTTCAAACGATCTCCCAAATTTAACAAAATTAGTTTTGTTAGGACTGTATCATCAAAACATAGCAATATTTATTTTTCTAGGATTTTGGAGTCGGTATATGGCCCTGTTAAATTAAAATATACGTTGAATTCAATTTTGAACGTTATATTGATTTATATTTTAATTTTAATGAAAATTGATTAAAACGGTCGAATTGGCTTACCGGACATATCCCATTATGTCCGGAATGAGGGTAATTAGCTAGGGTGATAGTCGTTGGGTTCAATTTGCAGTTTGAACGAAAATTTTACTTTTTGGAATTAAAATAGAAATACATATCAATATTCATATGTTGGATAAACCCTTATCATTATTCAACCCACGGTCAAAATCGTGGCTCCCCTTTTTTCTTCAATTCCCGTCGCTCCAGCCTCCCCCTTACTCCGTCGGGCCGCCCACTGTCGCTCCCCACCTCGCCGTAGCACCCCCTCCGATCCCTTCACCTCCCCACTTCTCCCTCTTTCCTCCCTCTTCTCTTCTAAATCGATCTCCAACCCAAGAAAACACACCGCCAGCCAATGTGGGGCCAAACCACCACCCCAATACCCCTGCGTCGCCACTTGGACCATCCCTCGCCACCTGCAACCCGCGCCATCAACAACACCACCCACCTCCGACCAAAAACCCTAAATACTTGTAAGTTTTTTTATTTTTTATTTTAATTGCCTGGTAAAATTATGATTTCTAGTTAGGAAAAAAATGATTTCTAGTTAGGAAAAAAATATTATTTTTAGTTAAGAAAAGATATGATTTCTAGTTTATTAAAAATATGATTTTTATATATGTAGAGAATTAAAAATATGATTTTTATATATGTAGAGAATATAAAAATATGATTTTTATATATGTAGCGAAATAAAAATATGATTTTTATATATGTAGAGAATATAAAAATGTGATTTTTATTTATATAGTAGCAATATAAAAATACGACTTTTATATGCGTAGTAGCAGTATAAAAATACGATTTTTTTATATGTAGTAGCAATATAAAAATTTGATTTTTATGTATCTAGTAGCATTATAAAAATTTGATTTTTAATATATATATAGCTTTATAAAAATGTGATTTTTATTTATAAATATCATTGTTTAAAAATGTGATTTTTAATATATAAACAACATATTAAAAATGTGATTTTTTACTATGAACAGCGTGAAAAAGATTGCGTTGGAATTTCGGGAAAATCCAAACTGTTTAGAAATTCAGAAATAAAACTGGCGGAGTGGATCCCAAAGGTGAGAACTTCTCACTCTAATTTTGTTTACAGTTAAATATATACTAGGATGTAGACGGTGCTTAGTAGCACCCAACATCTTTGATTGAAACCAAGGATGTTTGGTTGTTTGTTTTGATTGGTTTATTTGTTGAATTTGGTTTGGGATGTGAATTGAGTTGATTGGAATTGGTATGTGCATGGCGCAAGCCGGTATTAGGTGAGGGATAAGGCTAGACCTTATTCCGGTTCTAGTATCGCACCGTTATGCTGCCAAAATTTTCTAAAATATGTTAGAACAATAAGAATATCATTTTTATTGCATAAATGAACTATATAACTATTCATGTGTTGAAATAAATATTTTATCATTCAAAATATAATTTTTAACGTTTATAAGAGTAAAAATAAATATTCATTTACAGATCGGACGATTTTTTTATGTACACTCATTTGACTGATATTGATTGGGACGATATATTTTACACATTGCCCAACTACATAAATAAAATCTGTGTTGATTAAAATTCCACACGGGTATTGGGATGATATTTGACATACACTAATCCCAATTGTTTAGTTGTATGTCAATCAATTGGTTGACAGACTATTGTAAGCATTAATTATTTATATGTAATGCCTATGCAGTTGTGTAGTGCACCCTGGATGATGGTTGCTTGTTTATCATTGTTGTTGTATACATATAATGTATGAAATCCATATAAATAGTATTATATGGAAATTGACTGTTGCTGATTCCAATTCGGAAAGAATAAATATTTTAAAATAATGAATATTTTAAAATAATATTCAATGAAGGATTGAAATATGATTTTAATGTCCGATTTTGGATGGACACAAAAATATTGAAATATATGAAGTCGTGTTGATTAGATATGCGACATTTTGACGCGAACGATATTTATATCGATTTTATTCATTTTTATAATGAATATCGAAAAGGAAATGATTTCAAAATCTGATATTTTGAAAATAATATCATTTATATAGTATAATGATACATAATATTCAATTTTGATTTAAAATTGAAAATGAAGTTGGAATCGTTTTCAAAACGAATTTAAAACGATTTATAAAATACATTTTAAATGGAAATTGACAAAATAAATATAATATTATATATATATATATTTAATGGCCTGAATAGAATGCGCCGCGCTGCGACCATTCGCGAATTTCGACCATTGACTTCGAATTGACATTACGGGAGATCCGACCGTCGGATTCTTCTAAAGCCAGAACCTTGAGTTCGTATCGAAAAGTGCTTTCCAAAGAATATAAGAAATTTGAAATCTAACGGCTGGATTTGGAATTATGTCCAAATCAAATTTGGAAAAGGTCATCGTAAGTGCAGTTCGATGACCATTTATGGAAATCGACTGAAAGGGCCTTAATAAAATTATTAAAAATATTAATAATTTGTGTAAAATCATAATAAATGAATTGGATGGAACTAGGACGAAAAATTCCATATTTGGAAAGATAAAAAATATTTTTATCAAAATGAACTGGTTATTAACTAGAATAATAATTCTATATTTTTAAAGAAATAAATTGGATTTGAAATTGGTTTAAAATAACCTGAATGTTCTAATAAAAAATTGGAATGGTTTAGAATGGAAATAATCTTCGGAATATTTCGGTATTGGATTCCGTGATTATATGGATATTGGTAGGGGAATTTGGAAGATACAGATATCATTATTCCCAATACGATATCCGTTGGTTTCAGAATTTGGTATTGAATATAAGCCGATATAATTTCTATTTAGAGCCTTGTATTTAATATCAAATTGGATTTTGGGTTTGTCATGAGTGGTGTCTTCAATAACAACGTTCTTAAATCCAGTTGAGAAAAGAATAAATCTTTTAATTAAGATTTAGTGAAGTTTTCCAATTAATTAATATTTAACTGGGATTGAATAAAAGATTGGATTTTTTGTTTGTCGTGAATGGTGTCTTCAATAACACTGTTCTTAAACCCCGTGTCAAAAGAATAAATCTTTTAATTAAGATTATAAGAGTTTCCAATTATATTTAATAATTGGAATAAAATGGAATGTGAATTGGGTTTATTGTGAACTGTGTTTTTAACGACATTCATTCTTTAACCCGATTAACAATGAAATGTGATTTGGAATTTATAAATATTTTTGTTAAGATTTAATGGAAATTTTCCAAAGTAAAGTTTTCCAATTTAATGAAATAAATTGGATGGAATGGAATTCGATTTGGTAATGATAGAAGTTAGCTTCTGTAAAGGAAGACTATTAATATATATGGAATTTAAAAGGCTTTGTTGTTATTCCATTTATATTATTAATCGGATACGGAAATCGATATCGATTATATACTGATCAGTTTTTCATGAAGATTCCGTAATTAATGGAATGTTATTTTGGGATTTATAGTGGACTGTGTTTTAAATGGCATTAGTTCTTTAACCCAGTTAAAGACATGATTACATGTCTATCATTGTATTTCGAACTGTATGGTTGATCTCTACTGAATATATATATATATATATATATCTATTTGGTGGCAGAGAATTTATTCTCTTGCTTAACACCCCTCTCTAAGACGTATGAGCGTAGAGGTTATATATAGGCAGAAGTCAATAGTACGATGTAGATTGTTACTGTGTCATGTTTGGTTTCCCAAAGTTAAATAATCATTAATATTGATTTTTGGGAAGAATAAAACTAAAGGTTGTTTTAATAAATCTTTAATTAGATTGAAAAGTGAATGAGATAATTTAAATTATCGAATTTGGGAAATGATCAAGAATGGAGTACCACCAGTTTTACTCCAAGAAATAGTTAAATCTTTAATTAGATTTGAATGGGAAATGGGAATTAACTTTACCGATAACACAGTGGTGTTAGATATGGAGTATCACCAGTTTTGCTCCACGGATGAATAGGTTGGGATTGGGATAATAAAAGAAATGATTACTTCGGTATGGTTCGATAATCCCGACTAGTTGGATAAACCTTAATTTGGTTTAAAATTGAAAAGATAATGAAATCTTTTGAAATGATATCCAAAGGATGATTAAAGAATAAATTTATAAGAATTTATCTTTGATAAAATTAACAGGAACCTTTCCCTAAAAATGTGAATATTTGAATAAAAGAATATTCTGGATTGGAATGAGGCGTATGTTGTGTGTTTGTATCACTTGTTTATAATATACGTGGGTTATTCGTAAAGGTCAGATTTAGACCCATTCTGAATAACTGATTCGACGATAAGTTGACGATGAAGGCGGTGGTTGAAGACCGGAGATCTTCACATCGTTTGGATGATTATTGATGTCTTGATTGGGTTGTATACCCCACACAAGGTAATAAGTGGTGATCGTCCAGACGTACTTGGAGATCGACCGGATATGCGAGGACCTCTCTCATGTATTGGACATATGGGATGAGGAATAAGGTGCCTTCGGTTTTGTTCAGACCTGGAACGAACTAGTAAATGGATGTGTCTCTGATATTGGATTTATTCTATATTGATTGATCTCTATTAAATATATATCTGTTTGGTGGAGGAGAATTTATTCTCTTGCTTAACACCCGTCTCTGAGACGTCTGAGCTCAGAGGTTATATATTGATAGATATCAGTCGCATGGCATGAACTGCCTGTGTGGCATGCTGAGATGCAAATTGTAACAACCCGCATTCTACGCATCGCAGGATCGTAGAACATTTCTTTCTTTCACATACGAAGTCGTTTGGTCATGTAACTTTGGGAGACGACTATTGGGGTCATTTCCCATGTTCATGATTTTTCCCGATTTTTAAATGACCATTTTGCCCCTAGTTGGTACTGTTTTGGCCATAACTTTTGACTGAAAAGGAATTTTGACCTGAAGCCACTTCCACTGGCTCCGGATGATGGTTTACCTTTCCGTAGAGTGGTCACATTAGCTAAAAGGACTCACCGTTTGGGAGATATGGCTGAAACAAGGTTTAGAATGTGAAAAACAGCTTAACCGGGCCTAATTAGGGTGATTAACAAGAGGGCCCATGACCCATTTCGGGATTAGAGATGTATAGGGGCTGATTAGGGTTAGAAAACATTTCTTTCAGCCGCCACTTTCATTCTTGGAACCCCAGCAATGGCCTCCAACACCCAAATCAACTTCTAATCCCTTTCTAATCAAGTTTTGGCTTAATCCACGTCAAATCAAGGAAGATCTACACCAAATCAGCATTAGAGCTGCTGTTAGACATCAGTATTCGCCCAAATCAATGAGGTTTCAGTTCTGAAAATCTTATTTGTGGCCAAGGTGAGTGATTAACATTGTTTTGACACTAATTACAGTTAATTAAGGGTAATTAGTGAAGATTAGCGAATTTATACACTAATAAATTCTGGAAAAATATTTATAAATTCTTAAATAATGTTTTAGACCTCTGTTAGAAATTTGGTTTGATTTGATTAAGTTTTGCTAACCATATCATTAGTTTTGTCTAAACATGCTTAAGGGAAAATATGGGATTTTGGGGTAGATTTGATCCATTTTAAATTATTGAAATTGTTGTTTTGGTGTTTATGGTTGATTATACATGTTGTTATGACTGTATGGTATGCTTTGTGATTGCCTAGAAGTGTTAGATTGGTCAAAAACGCTGTTGTATAGTGTAAGACAATCGATGGAAAGTCGCAGGAAATATGCAGGGTTTCGAACCGGATCGGATCGGATAATTGGGCTCGGATCGGATAGGAGAATTGGGCAAGGGAACCTGATTCGGATTGGAACCTAGCATAACGAGCTTGGCGAGAAGGAAGGCCATTTGCTTAGAGTTGGAGTAGGGCAGGGGATCGGATCGGAGAGACAACAAGGGGGATCGGATCGGAGAGACCAGAAAGGGGATCGGATCGGGCGAATGAAGAAGGATGGGGATGAGATCGGGAAACCTAGAGGGGAACAACTACCGGACCGAACAGAGGATGGGCACTATACTTCCGAACCGAACCGAGGAGGGATGGAGCACTGATATAGGCATAGACTAGGACTACCGAACCGAACCGAGCTAGAAGGGGAACACCGAACCGAACCTTACGTGTGTTATCACTACAACGCGACGACTCTTTTGAAGACCAACTCCAATTCAACCAAAACCCGAGATGCAAAGGGAGTCCAAATGAGGAGCCTTGACTCAGGATCCAGTTGGGAACCAATGAGCGAGCTTCATGATTGGGCTTTGCTGCGGGACGTGTGCTAAGGGGTTGTCGATGTCTGTAACTTTGAATCACTATGTGTAGGGAGTACGTGAGCCGATTCAGGGCCACAGTGGCCTAGGTACGACTAAAGAGCTAGTAGACCGATGAAGTGGGGTCATTTGTAAAGATTTGGTCATGACTCCATGTGGTAAGCTTGGTAGTAGCAGTAGTTGTACAAGTCGAACTCCGTCACTACTTCGATGGGTCTAGTGATTGACAGTGGTGGACATCGTATGCTTTACGCACTGAGTGAGAGATGTGAGGATGATTGTTATGGTTAACTTGTTTGCTATCATCATGACATGCACACCCCCACCCCCGTTGTCTTTACACCATCTGTTCAGTGGCACCTTAGAGTATTGTACGGTATGTAGTGCTAACTCTTTGGTTGCAGGTTCAGGTATGGTTTAGTATACCTGTTATTGTTCTGTTTAGCTGCTTATCGCTCATACCAGACTTTTTGTAATGACCCGCATTGGCAGAGGTATTATAATTAGTTTATTTAATTATATAAATAGTGATATAGTGAAATAAATGGTCGTGGAATTAAATAATGATGAATATTTAATTAAAATAATAAATTAAATAATATATTTAATTCTGAAATAATCAGAATTGGCTGAAATGACGATATGGTGTGAACCGGATCATCTGTGATATTTAATTCTTCTTGGGATTGAATTTGAATAACGAATATATTATATAAACGATGGTTTGAACGTAGAGTTATAATATAATTAAAATCGAGCTCGAAATGGCGCTGCAGTTCGTAATTTGGCGATTTGAACTTCAACTGAATGTACAGGATTCGTTTTAAGCTGGATTTCTGTGAAACAAGAAACGTGTGGAGTTGGTAGAGTATATCTTTCTAGTGAAAGAGAAAAATCGGGATTTCGTCGTGTAGATTTTTAGATATGTCCAAATCATATTTTAAAATAGTTGCCATAGAATCGTTTATCGACCGTAACGGTTTATTCGATATAACTAGATATCGGGTTTGAATTTAGATAAGGTTCTATTGAGACATAATGATAATTTAATTTTTAGAATTTTATTGTAATTTTTAATTAATTAAATAAGCAACTTTTTATTTGGAGTATTTTGCACCCTTAATCAGCGATTTTGGGGTTTCACAATATGAGTTGAACTACCAATATTTTTATATTTTTGAGACCGTGGGACATTGCTCGTCTCACTGGTATTTTTATTTCTGTCGTTGGCCGTCCGGATGAGAACAGAACTTCTTATAGAAGGGTCACCAAAATCAAATAAAATATCCTAAGTATTTTCTATGAAGAGTGTGGCGACCTCTGTAGTTTGAAGCGATGAAGGATTTTTATGTAAGGAAATCTACAGACACTACCATGTTCAGAATAAAGAAGAGTTTGGGCGAGTACAGGGACAAGTTTCCAGCGGAGGTGGCTTTAAACGTAAGTATATGAGAGGAGCAAGAGTGAAAGCAGCTGACGTTACTTTGGGATGAAAGCTCGAGCTCTTTGAAATACTGATAGGAAGACTGGAATGGGAGCATTGAATACATTATACTGGTGAGGAGAAGACCATGAAAAAACTTACAAGTTTTATTATAGAAACAGTAGCAATATATATATATCCACAAGTCACTGTGCCAGTTTGGGTTCTCACGTGAACAAATGGGTGTGCCGAGGCCAGTTCAAGCAAAAAGAACAATGTTAATGATGTTATTTGTTTTAAATATGATGAAGTATTGAAGAGGGATGGGAACATCAGTAGCACAAAAATGAAGTAAGTGGGTATGTTTTCACGTAAGAAGGTGACACTGTGGTTTTTACACGGGTTTGCGGTGAGTATAACTGGCGGTTGTGACTGGACGAGTACTGTAAAGTTATTTTGGGTTTAGTGAAGAAGTATAGCGTGAGAACGGTGAGTTCGAAGTAGCTGAAGGGAGGAAATAAGCATGGGATTCTGTGTAGAAGTTCGACCGTGGCTTTACTGTTGGGTAAATGAAGTTCAAAGTGGAGATTAAGGGTGTAAACCATTTGTTGATTCAGGGAAGATGGGGATGGGTGTCGTGATTTCATCTGTCGGTTCCTGTAACTCGCGTCTAAATTGTGGAAGGAGGTGGTACTGTTTTAAATGGGTTTGGGGATTAAGGTCATGGGCCGAGCAATTGAATGGTAAGGCCCAAAGTGAATATAAATTTAAGTTTAATTTATATATTTAAAATGTGTATTAACTATAATTTATCATATCTTATTCATACGATATCAGAACTTGACGAAATCAGATCCGACAGGATCATATGAACGTACACTTCACTATGGAACTGACTAGGAGTCAAATTGAAGCTCGTTACAATTTATTATAAAATAAATTATTCGTCCGAATCAAATCGAGCGATGATTATCATTATCAACGATGATTGTCCAATGTGAGTAAATCTCACTAACTCTGAACAGTTTATAATTTCATGTTGTATTTTTAGAACTGTTAAATATTTGCTGATTGACTGTGTGTTGACTGTTTGATTGAACTGCTAGTCAGTTAGTTGAATTTCTATATTGATTCTGTTTAACATAATATATCATATGGAACTGAAAGTGATGTTGATTTTACTGTGTAACATCTGTGGATGCAGGGAAACAGGTTGGAGTAATCCTACTAGATTCCTCAACAGTTATTTTATTGTTTTCATATATTGTGATATATGACGTGATTTATAATTTGTTGTTGATTTTATGTGTATGGACGATATTGGACATCGTAACTTGATATGTTAAACACCATAACATACCGGAATATTGAAAAGAGAATATTTATAAATATGATTTTTTTTAAATGGGACATTTATAAATAGGAAATATGTTTAAGTAGAAATATTAGGAAGGGAAATCTTTATAAATGGAATATTTATAAAGTGAATTGTTTATTTAGTAAATAAATAAGATAAGATAATGGATTATTTATTTGTTAAATAAATAGGATGAGATAAGGAGATATGTATTTGTATAAATAGATAGAATTAAAAGGAGATATTTATTTGCTAAATAAATAGAGTTAAAGGGGAGTTATTCGAATATAGAGTTAATCAGTTAGAGTTAACCAGTGAGTTAATCAAATAGAGTTAAAAAAAATAGAGTTAAACAAGATTAGAAACTGACTAGATATTTGTTAAGTTGAATAGTTTTCTGAGTATCGATCTGATGATGGTTTCGGCCTTCGGCGTTTATACTTAGAGAATTGTTCTCCTACTAGTTTACAGTCAGAGACTGATAGTTGTAGAAAGAATAGTGATACGTAAATAAGTTAGGGAAATGTTTTCCAGCGTTAACGTATATTTTCTAAACAATGAAATAAGGAAATATGAATATATATATATATATATATATATATATATATATTTAGATATATATATGATTGATGATTGATTGATAGAATTTCCATCTGGAAATATTATCGTTGTTTGCACACCTATTTTTCTTTGATGGTTAAATCACATACTATCGAAGTTTTTGACCACTTTAACGTTGTTAATATGGAGAGACCGGTTGGATTATTATCCAAAGAACCACCCTGTATTGGCATAAGCGTTGCGAATCATATATGCCAAAGATAATTGAAGACGGAGTAAAGCGCAAGGGCTATTGTATAAGTCTTAGATAACAGTGCCTAAGATGGATGTATTGAATAGTGCCTTCGGTTCATCCTGTTTCTGGATGACATGTATGGATGGATGTCTGACAGAGTATTTCCAGAAAGGTCATGTACATTGATTTCTCCAACCGTACCAAGAGTGGAAGCGGAGAAGGAAACTTCCTTTAGCTAACACATAATGTATTGTTGAGGACATCAATCGGTGATTTGATGGATTTGACGATGTGGCATTCGAAGTGAATCTGGTGTGATGATAAAGCGTAGCTTCTAGCCTCATCAACCGGTAAATGACAGAAATCGGGCAGGCAGCATGGGTAAGTCGGTCGCTCCGAAGTAGGGTGTATAATCACCTGATCTAGAGTTTCATTTACTTCTAAAAATCTATTGTTGATGCTGTCCCATTCGGGAAACGGTTGCTGATCCCAACCGTTGGTGATATACATTCGATACACTCAAGCGAAATGAGTGGTCGGTCATGTGTGGCCGGGTTGCAAGATGTTTTTGTTGAACCCAGTGTATTCCTTTATAGAGATACACTAGCGAAAGGTGGTCCCATACCTTGTCATAGTTGGAAATTCATTACCCCATACGTGCTTGCGGTTTTGATTGTATACTATATATGTAGAACGTGAGATGGAAGTGTTTCTGCTAGATGGTTATTATATTGTGGTTGATAGACATTATTATAATATCAAAAAAAAATTGATATAAAGATAATTTGGATTCTCATAAGGGAAAAACCCGTTCCGTTATACGGCGTGGCCTTATGAGATATCGGTTACCTGTTCAAACTGTTTTAAACTGTTTTACTCATACCAGTCCCATGACTGACCCGAAGTTTATTTTGTTTTGTTTTCCCTAAACTCTTGGGTGCCCAATTTTGTACGGGCAGTCAAGTAGTCAGGAATTTATAGATACTTGAAGAGCTGGAGCAGGAGGCTTCAGGATCATATAGCTATAGTTATTTCCGCTGTGTTGTAAGTGTTGTACTTTGATAATGATGTATATTCAAATACAAATGTATATTTCAAAGTTAGGTTACGTATATTATATGTTATACGTTCCGCTGTGAGATTCGTATTACTCTGATATTGTGTTCTTCTTCTTCTATTCTAAGTTTCTATCTTATCTTTCCTCACCCTCTAATTTCTTTCACTAATCATTCGGTATTTTTCGACGTTTGGTTAGTCATCATCGTGTTTATGTCGATAACCAAAGTCGTCAAAAACCCGGGTCATTACACTTTTTGTCTGACCCAGAGTTTTATGTCTCTTCTTATTACTCTGGGTGCTCTCACGAGCAGACTAGAGACAATTTAGCTGGGTATGCACGGGTAGCTGATCCGGAGACGAGCAGGAGGCTTCCACGTATGATATATATATAGTATTCTCCTTGTGTTGTTGAAGATCACTGCTTGGGCATTAGTAGTGCATCTTCTACTTTAGCTTTCTTTTGTTTTAGAGACAGAAAGTTTGGAAATTGTAACAAGCTGTATTTGGATTTCCGCTGCTATGTTGGTTTAGTTTTCAGCTTATGCACTGTCTCGCCTGTTTTATGTCAAGATTATGTTATTATTATATTTTGTTCCATGCGCTTTAGGACATTCTACAGGTTCTTTGTTGATTCTTCATCTTCTTCCTTTCCTTCTGACGACCGTCCCGTGCTAACTGGACATGTGTACATCGCACTTTTGGAGTAAATGTCGGTTGGTACGGGGCGGGCCGTCACATTTGGTATCAGAGCTCTAGGTTGCGTAGTTAACCTAGGGAAAGACATTAGGGAGAGATAGTACGTATATGAGAGAGCGTATTTGTGATTACTTTGGTTCTAAAAAGCTATATATATTATTAGTATAGCTAAGTATGAAGTCGCACTGCACTAGCACCACTATGAAGATGGTTAATCGTTTCTCTTTACAGATTGAACGATGAACCGATATGCAAGAGGTGCTGGTAGAGGATCCAATAATGGGAATGTTGCTGACATGAGGGCGATGTTTACTGACCTCATGAGAGACATGCTTAGGGATGTGCAAAGGGCAGCTCCCAATGCTGGTAATGGTGGTGGTCCAATAGTGCAGGCGCCTAGGGTCGATTTCGCCAAGCTATGCAAGAATTACACTAGCCTTGGTAGGAAGCCGTTCCACGGAACGGAGTCGACCACAGATGTTCAGGGTTGGTTGGACAGCTGTGATCGTATCTTCGACGACTTGGGTATCAAGGATGCGATGAAGAGAAGGCTAGCGTCTCGTCAGCTGCAAGGGCGAGCGATGAATTGGTGGAATGCTATTAAGACAGCCACTCCAGAGGATCAGGTTACTTGGGATCAGTTTAAGGTTCGCTTTACCGAGAAGTTCATTGTAACACCCCGTGTATTCTATAACAGTGAAATTCATAAATTAAAGTATAATTAATTTCAAATAAAAGAATTAAGGGAAACGGGATACGCCATTGCGTTCGTCTCGGAATTCTGCTTGAGATAGAGTCCGAGTTTGCGCAAAACGGACTCCGTATGAAGAAGATATGGCCTCCGGAAGTTTCAGAATTCAGTTTAAAATTCAAACAGACAGAAACAGCTCAGAACAAATTCAAATTTCAAAAAAATCGGACCAGAATAGGCTGGGCGGGAATTTTCCCGCCCAAGGCACCCAGGTCGACTGGGTAGTCGACCTGGGCTACCCAGGTCGACTGGGTAGTCGACCTGGGGCACCCAGGTCGACTACCAAGTCGACCTGGGGGTCGACTGGGGAGTCGACCTGGCCCCTGAGCCAGGTCGAATCCAGCCCCTCCTGGCTGGCCTGGTCTGTACTTGGCCGAATTTCTGAGCCTTGCCTTGTCACTAGGGCTAGGTGTCAGCTCCTGATTGGTCTCTCCTTCAAACGAACGGCTAGTATTAATCCAAGCTCCATCGACGGTTCTAATCAATTCACAAACTCTATAAAAAGGACCTAAGACTCCACCTAATTCATACAAATAAAAATGAGAATGAGACCGTCATGCTGCTGAGGAAAGACTAGGAGTAGCCGTCAAAATTGAGAGACGATTAGGAGACAATTCAAAAGCTTAAAGCAACGACAACTAAATCAAAACAACGCCTACAACAAAGGATAGCATCTCCAAATTCAGAATTCAGATTCCTGAATTGAAGATTCGTCATACGTTGTAAGTAGAGTGCTATTCCGATATTAATGAATAATTGTGTTTTGATTTGTGTAAAATGAGAAATGGAATTGTACTTAATTTGTGGTGATAATAATTCATAATTGTACGTTGCTATGATTCTAATTACGAATCGATTAGGGATATTGTGGTATAACGATGTTAGACCTACTGGATATTTGAAAGTATGTGATTCATGTTGAAAGTTAACAACTACATGTTTGTGGTAGTTTATTACAACACCTATTGGATAATTGCAAGTATATGATTCATGTTGAAAGTTAACGACTATATGTTTGTGGTAGTTTATTTGAGATTCATGCAAGTAAAAGATTCACTATTATGCCAACATGATGTACATTTTTTTTATGATCACTTTTAGTGTAGTTGGATCCATTTGGGTATTATGACTCATATGAATTTATGTTGGAATTGGCATCATGATTCAAGTGTAAAACCATACTTTTGTATTAGAGACAAAAGTAAGCATCTTTGTGAACTTTTGTTGACTCTTTGAACATGACTAGACTATGTTTGGTGTTATGCCTAATTGAAAACATGTTTTAGGCCTATGTTGTTATCAAAATCACATGATAATATATACGACACATAATTAAGTTAGATTTACATTCCAATTGCAAGTTTACATGAATAGATTAAAAACCATGATTCATGTTTAGGTATGTTTATGCCATGATTATATGCTATTACAATGCAAGTTCACAAGTGCCTAATTCATGTTAATTAGATCGTTATGTTGCAAGTTTATGTGTTCACACTCCCCTTTTGATGTTACTTAGAATATATAAACACCATGTTCTAAGCCTCCCCCCTTTTCATGTGGCTAAGTTGGTTTTAAATGTTAAACCCAACATATGTTATATTGTAGCGAACGTACAAAACGGGGGTAATGACGTTGGGGTTAAAATATAAAACATATGTGTTGGCATGTTTGACGCATGCCAACGACCTTGAAAACAATTAAGTGATATAAATTAATTTTACCCAATAAAGATGAATTTGAGTAATGGGCCGCAAATATTTAAATATAAAAAGAACAGAGACAAAATATGTAAACTTAGAAAATACGATGTGTTTAACCCAAGGTTGGATTGAGTTGTGACGTAAACCTGCCCGGAACCGCCCGACTGTCCAGTAGTCACAACAATACCTATCCAATGTGGTTGGTTAAACACGGAGCCCAATAAAGACCCGAGGTTAGACTGAGTTGTGGCGTAAGACTTCCCGGACCCAACCGGCAACAAGCAGCCACAACAATACCTGTCTAATGTGAGCGGTCGAGGCTTTAATAAGACAATTAAGGCTGAGTCAGGATTGATAGGATTAAGTAAATTGAATTAATACTTAATCAAAATGGAACATGCTAAACTATACAGACTGATTGGGGGTTAGGTTTACAAAACACTTAACCAACTTAGCATGTTGGCTAGAAATAGAAAACCTAGTAGCGGGGGACCCTTTTCAGCAGTAACCCTACAAGGTGTATCAGGATACCCTGAACTAGGCAGGGTGGGGCACGATTACTGGGCTGACTGTAAGAGGTCAAATCGACGACGGTGGTGCAGCAGTGTAGGTTCTAACGGGGTGCGGGCGTGCACACACTCCGGCGCAAAAAAATTAGGCACTGGGCACCAGTAGTATACCTGTGCATTCTAGAATTGTGTCGGGCCGCCACCATGGGACTTGATACACCCCATGGTAGGACCAGCATAGGTAACTACAACATCGGGGGCCGTAAGACACATGTAACTATGCGAGTAGGAGCCGATCATTAGAAATGGATCACTTCACCCTGATTATGGGGTGCCTGTTGGGAACTAGTTTATATGGATGCAGAGATTAATATGGGGTACGATAGTATATTCGACTCTAGACGACTTAACTTAGTTTATAGTGCTTTCCCATTTCCAGTTTGTACTTATCATGCTCAATTCTTTATCCATAGACTGAATACTCCTAGACTTACTCAGGCTTTATGACTGACTCTACTTTTCTTTCGTCTTCTTTTCTTTCGTTCCCCCCTTCAGGTCCACAGGGAGGGAATATCGCAGCTTGACCAGTTTTTACATCCAGCTTGAAGAGAAAGAATGTATTGCTTGGATCTCTTTCGTTTTAGACTATGGCTTTGGACAGCAATTATGGGACTTATGCAGTTTACTTATGTTTTTATGCTTCTTTAAATAATGAAATCAAGACAGTTATGAAAATGTAATGTTTTTGGGAGTATTGTAAGACAATTATGGCATGGTTTGTGTAACACGTACTTTGATGAAATAAAGAGTTGTTGTTGTTTTCCACTGTTTCAAAAATATGTGTACTTATATCTGTCTTGTGCATCTGTGATTTATACTTATAAACCTCCACCAAAATTAGGGCATTCCCTTTGAGAGTGACCCTAACGGAGGTGGGGTGTTTCACTTGGTATCAGAGCATAGGTTTACCAGATAAGATAAAAAGTTTTGAAAATTCATTTCCAAAAAGAAAATTTAAAGAAGCATTTTTAAAGATAAAATATTATTTTATTTTAAAAAGGCATAGTCCCCCAAAGCCATAGGTACAATCTTTTATCCTTCGTTTTGAATCTATCCTTTTTGTTTAAGTATGTCCGAAGAACTTAACTTGCCAGAGGGTATACCAATACCTGGTTGGTTCAGACGATTCTTAGAAGCAAGGGCCACTTAGCCAGGTCCTACCATTCCTCCTCCCCCAGCTGCAGGAAATCATCCAGCTGCAGCAGCACCTCTTCCTCCACCTCCTCCGCGGGGTAATACTTTTGCTAAGATATGTAAAGATTTTAAAGCTATGGGAGGAAAGGACTTTCATGGAACCGAGTCCTTCGTGACAGCCAGGAATTGGCTGAAGGAAACCGAGGACTTATTCGTCATCTTTGAGGTAGAAGATAGGCAGAAGGTACAACTGGCAGTATGGCTACTTAAAGGCGAGGCTTCCTACTGGTGGGAAGTCACCAATGCAGAAAGACCAGTGGAAACATGGGAGGACTTTAGGGCAAGGTTTGAGGCTAAATTTCTCTCAGAAGCTGAAAGGAATCTTCAGTTGGAAAAATTCTTATTCCTTAAGAAAGGGAACATGACAGTCAAAGAGTACGTTAATCAGTTCGATCAGCTGGCTAGGGTCGGACTGGACCTAGTCAACACTCCGCACAAGAAGGCTCTTCGCTTTGTCAAAGGATTGAATGAGCCATTACACAGTTTGGCCATGACCCATATACCTATGGGAGCTACGTATGAAAGATTGGTGCAGATGGCATTGCTGAACGAAGAGGATAAGGGCAAGAAGGAGACAAAGGCAGAGGGCTCTCAAGGGAAGAAAGAGGGTTTACAGCCTAAGAAGACAGACTTTAAGAAGGGCGGGAAAGACAACAAAGAGAAGAGGAAGTGTAATTTCTGTGGCAAAGTGGGGCACTAGTGAAAGATTGCCGGAAAAAGAAGGCCAAGATGAATGGTGGGTGCTTTTCTTGCGGTGAGACAGGCCACATGGCTAAGGATTGCCCAAAGAAACGAGGGCAGGGGCAGAGGGCTGGATCCACCTCAGGGGCACAGGTTCATGTGCTAGAAGCGCCACCTCTGCAACAGCGAGGTATAAATACTTCTGTAGAAAGTATAGTTTATCTTTATGATCACCCAGTTAGCACTTTATTTGATTCTGGCGCATCACACTCCTTTATCTCATCTGCTTTAGTAGAATATCTGCACCTAGAAACTAGTATGGTAGAGGACCCCTTAATTGTTTCAAATCCAATCGGGGGCCCGGCTCATTTGTCTATGATTTGTGTGGGATTGAAAATTTCTATTCTAAGCATAGAATTTAGATGTAGTGCCTTTGTTTTGGGCTTCTCGGGATATGGTTTGATTTTGGGCATGGACTGGCTATCCAGTAATGGTGCCATCCTTGATTGTGAGAAAAGGGTGGTTAGGCTTCTGACCCAACTCGGTAACACTCTGGAAATTACTTGTAATCCCTCGTATGCGGTTATGCTTAGTTATCTTGAATCGCTAGATGCTTCTATTGAGAATTTGCAATCAGTTAGGGTGGTCCGGGAATATCCGGATGTCTTCGAAGAGGTGAAGGGCTTACCTCCGAAGCGGGAGATAGACTTCCGCATATATCTTGTAGATAATGCAAAGCCCGTTGCGTTGCCCGTTAGACACATGGCTCCATGGGAAAGGAAAGAGCTCAGTAAACAGATTAAAGAGCTTCTAGAGAAGGGGTTCATTAGAAGGAGCATTTCAGAATGGGGCGCTCCAGTGGTGTTCGCCACAAAGGCGGATGGTTCACTCCGTCTATGTGTTGACTATAGGGAGCTCAACAAACTAACGAAAAAGAATAGGCACCCTCTCCCCAGAATTGACGATCTGTTTGATCAGCTTGTAGGAGCGTCTGTTTTCTCCCAACTCGATTTAACGACCGGATTTCATCAGCTAAGGGTGGCTGAAGATTGCATCGATAAGATAGCATTCAGAACCCCAGACGGCTTCTTTGAATGGCTTGACAAACGCACCCGCTTACTTCATGGACCTGATGAGTAGGGTGTTCAGAGAATTCCTCAACAAGTTCGTAGTGGTCTTCGTAGACGGTATCTTGATCTTCTTAAAGAGTGAAGAGGAACATGCTCAGCACTTAGGGGCAATCATGGAAACTCTGCGAGTCCATCAGCTAAAAGCCAAATTCTCCGAATGCCACTTTTGAAGAGAGGAAGTGAGGTTCCTTGGGCACATAGTATCCAAAGAAGGGTTAGCTGTAGACCCTGCTAAAGTAGTAGCGGTGCAGGATTGGAAGACACCAAGGAATGCAACGGAGGTCCGAAGTTTTCTAGGGCTAGCAGGCTTCTATCGGAAATTCATCAGAGACTTTGCAAAAATACCAGCTCCACTCACGAGGCTGACAAAGAAGAATCTAGTGTTCAATTGGGACTTGGACTGCGAGTTTCCTTTCCAACGACTAAAAAGGGCTCTTACAACAGCCCCATGTCTGACGTTGCCAAATGGAAGCAAGATGTTCACAGTTTATACAGATGCATGTGGGACAGGACTAGGCGTTGTCTTAATGCAAGAAGGAAGGGTAGTAGCTTATGGCGGGAGACAGTTGAAAGTGCACGAAAAGAACTACCTGACCCACGATCTTGAGTTAGCTGCCATCGTCTTTGCGCTTAAGTCTTGGCGCCACTATCTCCTAGGTGAGAAGTTAGAACTTTACACTGACCATAAATCGTTGAAGTATCTTTTCTCGCAGAAAGATCTTAACTTGAGGCAACAGAGATGGATGGAGTTTCTTGCCTCGTACGATTTCGAGATCTCCTACACTCCGGGAAAAGGCAACGTAGTGGCAGACGCGTTGAGCAGAAAGAAACTGACCCTAAGCCCGCTGTTTGTTGAAAGGCAAAGCCTAGAGTTTATAACCAGCTTTGACTTTAGGCCCTCCTCCGATTTTGTATCGGGCTTGCTAGCATCTCTCGAAATACGCCCGACTTTAGTGGACTCAATAGGGACAGCACAACGCGAAGACCCTCAGCTTGTGGAAACGATTGATAGGCTAATTAGGGGTGAGACTTCAAATCACCTCAACAGATACTCCATCGACGATAAGCATTGGCTAAGGCGAGACGGAAGACTATGCGTCCCACAGACAAGGGATTTAGTAAAGAAGGTCCTCGAGGAAGCACATCACTCCAAGATGACGATACATCCAGTCGGAGATAAAATGTACAAGGACATAAAGAGTACTTTCTTTTGGAGCGGCATAAAGAAGGACGTGGCAGATTTCGTTTCTAAGTGTGTGATTTGCCAACAGGTTAAGGCGGAGCAGAAGAAGCCTGGCGGTCTGCTCCATCCTCTAGAGGTCCCGCAATGGAAGTGGGATAGCATCTCAATGGACTTCATTGATGGGCTGCCTAGGTCTAGAAGAGGCAACACTAGCATTTGGGTAATAGTGGATAGGCTTACTAAAAGCGCCCACTTTTTACCTGTCAAGAGTAAAAGAACTGCCTCATCCCTAGCATCTCTTTATCTCAAGGAAATTGTTCGACTCCATGGAATACCCTCCAGCATTGTTAGTGACCGAGACCCTATCTTCACAAGTGAGTTTTGGCGGAGTCTGCAAGAAGCGGTAGGCACACAGTTATGCTTGAGCACAGCCTATCATCTCCAAACCGACAGCCAGACAGAAAGAGTGAACAGAGTTTTGGAGGACCTTTTAAGACTGTGCGTCCTTGACTTCTGAGGGACGTGGGAAGACCATCTTCCTTTGGTGGAATTTGCCTACAACAACAGCTACCAGGCCACCATCGGAATGGCGCCCTTCGAAGCTTTATATGGAAGACCGTGCCAATCGCCCACTTGTTGGTGGGAGTCTACTGACAAGCTCATACTTGGACCAGATATGATCCGAGAGACTTCAGAGAAAGTAGACTTAATACGGAGAAGAATGAAGACAACCCAAGACAGACAAAAATCCTACGCCGACAAGAGGAGGACCGACCTTGAATTTGAAGTTGGAGACAGGGTTTTTCTTAAGGTATCTCCGCTAAGGAACGTTGTTCGTTTTGGAACCACAGAGAAGCTAGCACCAAGATTCGTTGGGCTGTTTCCTATTATCGAGAAAATTGGGAAAATGGCCTATAGATTAGAGCTACCTGAAAAACTAGCTGGAGTTCACAACGTCTTTCACGTTTCGCACCTCCGGAAATGTCTACATGAATCTGTTGAAGTGGTAGAGCCAAACATTCTAGAAGAAGCTGAAGTGGAACGCGAAGAAACCGTGAGGAAAGTACCAACACACATCTTAGGAACTGAAGTGAAAAAGGTATGCAACCGCGAAGTCAAGCTCGTCAAAGTTCAATAGAGCGACGCCGAGGAAGACGCAACTTGGGAAACTGAAGCTAGAATACGCGCAGCCTACCCTTTTCTTTTCAAGGGTACATCTTTGATCTTTCTTTTTCCTTAAGTTTCGCTTTTATCTATCTTTTTAGGTATATCTCCTCGACCTTATCTTTTAGGTAGAAACCCTTTGGATGAAAACATGTAATTGAAACATGTTATGGATGATGGTTGCAAGTGGTTGCAAGTGATTGCTCGTGGTTGCATATACACACACAATCTAGGTTTTAGATCGGCTCAGTCACTTCATATTGCATATGCATATATGTATTTATATTCGTATATGGTTGAAGTTTAATGTGTTGTCATATGGATGTTGCATTTATATATGAATGACTGTGCACTCATGTAGAATCATGAATAGGAAAATTTGCATACATAATGGATTCATGACACTTACATAATTTGCATTAAGGAGGTCAACTGAATCAGTAGACCGACTGATTTTGCATTAGATAAGTACATATACACACACTTTGCATATGATAATGAGGCATTAGAAGTCTTTTAAGGACAATGGATGCTCGTGTTTGATGGATGAGTAGATGGACGTTTGGATGTTAGGATATACATTCTTCCTAAACTTGAAGATTTCGGGGACGAAATCCTTTTAAGTGGGGGAGAATGTAACACACCGTGTATTCTATAACAGTGAAATTCATAAATTAAAGTATAATTAATTTCAAATCAAAGAATTAAGAGAAACGGGATACGCCATTGCGTTCGTCTCGGAATTCTGCTTGAGATAGAGTCCGAGTTTGCATAAAACGGACTCCGTATGAAGAAGATATGGCCTCCGGAAGTTTCAGAATTCAGTTTAAAATTCAAACAGACAGAAACAGCTCGGAATAAATTCAAATTTCAAAAAAATCGGACCAAAATAGGCTGGGCAGGAATTTTCCCGCCCAAGGCACCCAGGTCGACTGGGTAATCGACCTGGGCTACCCAGGTCGACTGGGTAGTCGACCTGGGGCGCCCAAGTCGACTACCAAGTCGACCTGGGGGTCGACTGCGGAGTCGACCTGGCCCCTGTGCCAGGTTGAACCCAGCCCCTCCTGGCTGGCCTGGTCTGTGCTTGGCCGAATTTCTGAGCCTTGCCTTGTCACTAGGGCTAGGTGTCAGCTCCTGATTGGTCTCTCCTTCAAACGAACGACTAGTATTAATCCAAGCTCCATCGACGGTTCTAATCAATTCACAAACTCTATAAAAAGGACCTAAGACTCCACCTAATTCAAACAAATAAAAATGAGAATGAGACTGTCATGCTGCTGAGGAAAGACTAGGAGTAGCCGTCAAAATTGAGAGATGATTAGGAGACAATTCAAAAGCTTAAAGCAACGACAACTAAATCAAAACAACGCCTACAACAAAGGATAGCATCTCCAAATTCAGAATTCAGATTCCTGAATTGAAGATTCGTCATACGTTGTAAGTAGAGTGGTATTCCGATGTGAATGAATAATTGTGTTTTGATTTGTGTAAAATGAGAAATGGAATTGTACTTAATTTGTGGTGATAATAATTCATAATTGTACGTTGCTATGATTCTAATTACGAATCGATTAGGGATATTGTGGTATAACGATGTTAGACCTATTGGATATTTGAAAGTATGTGATTCATGTTGAAAGTTAATAATTACATGTTTGTGGTAGTTTATTACAACACCTATTGGATAATTGCAAGTATATGATTCATGTTGAAAGTTAACATCTATATGTTTGTGGTAGTTTATTTGAGATTCATGTAAGTATATGATTCACTATTATGCCAACATGATGTACATTTTTTTTATGATCACTTTTAGTGTAGTTGGATCCATTTGGGTATTATGACTCATATGAATTTATGTTGGAATTGGCATCATGATTCAAGTGTAAAACCATACTTTTGTATTAGAGACAAAAGTAAGCATCTTTGTGAACTTTTGTTGACTCTTTGAACATGACTAGACTATGTTTGGTGTTATGCCTAATTGAAAACATGTTTTAGGCCTATGTTGTTATCAAAATCACATGATAATATATACGACACATAATTAAGTTAGATTTACATTCCAATTGCAAGTTTACATGAATAGATTAAAAACCATGATTCATGTTTAGGTATGTTTATGCCATGATTATATGCTATTACAATGCAAGTTCACAAGTGCCTAATTTATGTTAATTAGATCGTTATGTTGCAAGTTCATGCGTTCACACTCCCCTTTTGATGTTACTTAGAATATATAAACACCATGTTCTAAGCCTCCCCCTTTTCATGTGGCTAAGTTGGGTTTAAATGTTAAACCCAACATATGTTATATTGTAGCGAACGTATAAAACGGGGGTAATGACGTTGGGGTTAAAATATAAAACATATGTGTTGGCATGTTTGACGCATGCCAACGCCCTTGAAAACAATTAAGTGGTATAAATTAATTTTACCCAATAAAGATGAATTTGAGTAATGGGCCGCAAATATTTACATATAAAAAGAAAAGAGACAAAATATGTAAACTTAGAAAATACAATGTGTTTAACCCAAGGTTGGATTGAGTTGTGACGTAAACCTGCCCGGAACCGCCCGGTTGTCCAGTAGTCACAATAATACCTATCCAATGTGGGTGGTTAAACACGGAGCCCAATAAAGACCCGAGGTTAGACTGAGTTGTGGCGTAAGACTGCCCGGACCCAACCGGCAACAGGCAGCCACAACAATATCTGTCTAATGTGAGTGGTCGAGGCTTTAATAAGACAATTAAGGCTGAGTCAGGATTGATAGGATTAAGTAAATTGAATTAATACTTAATCAAAATGGAACATGCTAAACTATACAGACTGATTGGGGGTTAGGTTTACAAAACACTTAACCAACTTAACATGTTGGCTAGAAATAGAAAACCTAGTAGCGGGGGACCCTTTTCAGCAGTAACTCTACAAGGTGTATCAGGATACCCTGAACTAGGCAGGGTGGGGCACGATTACTGGGCTGATTGTAAGAGGTCAAATCGACGGCGGTGGTGCAGCAGTGTAGGTTCTAACGGGGTGCGGGCGTGCACACACTCCGACGCAGAAAAATTAGGCACTGGGCACCAGTAGTATACCTGTGCATTCTAGAATTGTGTCGGGCCGCCACCATGGGACTTGATACACCCCATGGTGGGACCAGCATAGGTAACTACAACATCGAGGGCCGTAAGACACATGTAACTATGCGAGTAGGAGCCGATCATTAGAAATGGATCACTTCACCCTGATTATGGGGTGCCTGTTGGGAACTAGTTTATATGGATGCAGAGATTAATATGGGGTACGATAGTATATTCGACTCTAGACGACTTAACTTAGTTTATAGTGCTTTCCCATTTCCAGTTTTTGCTTATCATGCTCAATTCTTTATCCATAGACTGAATAGTCCTAGACTTACTCAGGCTTTTTGTCTGACTCTACTTTTCTTTCATCTTCTTTTCTTTCGTTCCCCCCCTCAGGTCCACAGGGAGGGAATACCGCAGCTTGACCAGTTTTTACATTCAGCTTGAAGAGAAAGAATGTATTGCTTGGATCTCTTTCGTTTTGGACTATGGCTTTGGACAGCAATTATGGGACTTATGCAGTTTACTTATGTTTTTATGCTTCTTTAAATAATGAAATCAAGACAGTTATGAAAATGTAATGTTTTTGGGAGTATTGTAAGACAATTATGGCATGGTTTGTGTAACACGTATTTTGATGAAATAAAAAGTTGCTGTTGTTTTCCGCTATTTCAAAAATATGTGTACTTATATCTGTCTTGTGCATCTGTGACTTATACTTATAAACCTCCACCAAAATTAGGGCATTTCCTTTGAGAGTGACCCTAATGGAGGTGGGGTGTTTCATTCATTACAGCTGCCCATAAATCAGTGTTGTTTAAGAGATTCTTGGAACTCAAGCAAAATGGCAGAGCTGTCTCGGAGTATATTGCCGAATTCGACACTTTGTCGAAGTATGGGTTATCTCTTATTGATACTGCCGAGAAGAAGAACGAGAAGTTCATAACTGGTTTGGATCAGTACTTGGGGAAAAGGCTTATTAACCACATCGATGAGACGTTTGAATCGATTGTGGGGAAAGCATTGAGGTCAGAGAGTCTTTACCCTAAGCGGAAGACTGAGGTTGCATCTACAGAGGAGCCAAAGCCGCAAGCAAGTGGTGGAGGCAAGAGTAGTTCTCAGAATAAGAGGAAGCAGAATCAGAATAAGGATGGCCAGAAAAAGAATAAGAAAGAGGTTGAGTGCTTCAACTATGGTTAGAAGGGCCATTATGCTAGTAATTGTCGGGCCAAGCCAGCGGATAGGAAGTGCTTCAACTGTGACCAAGTGGGACATCACAAGGACAAGTGTCCGCAACCCCCTAAAGAAAAGCAGATGGTGAAAGCATATGCCCTTAATGCTATTCCTTCTTCGTCGAATGCCCCAATTGCGGCGGAGAAGGGAAAGAATGTTGTTATTCAAGGTATGCTTTCTGTTTATGATGTTCCTGTTAGAGTTTTGTTTGATACCGTAGCTTCCAGTTCTTTCATATCTAGTGACCTGGTAGATAGGTTAGGATTGGAGCCCGAGATTGTCGATAGACCTTTAGTAGTGACGAACCCGATTAGTGGTTCGACTAACCTTAGCATGATTTGTCGTAATGTGCTCTTATCGAGTCATGGATGCATGTTTGTTTGTGATTGCTTTGTTTTGGGCTGTACTGGGTTTGGCATTATTTTGGGAGTCGATTGGCTCCAAAGATACAGGGTGGTGGTAGATTGTGAGGGCTTTTTGGTGACAGCTAGAGCGAATGATGGGCGAAGGGTAGTGTTTGGTGGTCTACCCGATGATGGGGTAATGGCTAGTTTTCTAAATTCCCTCGACATTCCGCATAGTGAGTTGTCAGGTTTGCCCGTGGTTGGCCAGTATCCGGACGTTTTCGAGGAAGTGACTGGGCTTCCACCAAATCAAGAGATTGAGTTCCATATTGATTTAGTGAAAGATGCCAGACCTATAGTGATGCCACTTCGTCATATGGCACCAAGGGAGTAGTGAGAGCTCGGGGTGCAAGTCAGCGATCTTTTGAAGAAGGGATTTATTAGAAAGAGTGTTTCTGAATGGGGAGCACCAGTTGTGTTTGCTACAAAGGCGGATGGTTCCCTTCGTTTGTGTATAGACCACCACGAGTTAAATAAAGTGACGAGGAAGAATAAGTATCCTCTACCGCGGATAGATGATTTGTTTGATCAGTTGAGTGGCGCGAGGGTATTTTCTCAGTTGGATCTCGCGACAGGCTTTCATCAGCTTAGAGTGGAAGCTGAGAGTGTAGCTAAAACGGCATTTCGGATGCCGTCTGGGTTTTATGAGTGGTTGGTCATGCCATTCGGGCTGACCAATGCCCCAACATATTTTGTGGATCTTATGAATAGGGTATTCAGAGATCAGTTGAATAAGTTGGTCCTTGTGTTCGTGGATGACATTTTGGTCTATTCGAGGACAGAGGAAGAACACAAGGAACATTTAAGAATAGTGATGGAGGTGTTGAGAAAACACCAGTTGAAAGCAAAGTTTTCTAAGTGTCACTTCTGGAGGAGGGAAGTGAGATTCTTGGGCTATGTCGTTTTAGAGAATGGTATTGTCGTGGACCCTGCGAAGTGGCTACGGCACAGGATTGGCCTACGCCCAAGAATGCAACAGACGTAAGAAGCTTCTTGGGGTTAGCTGGATATTATCGTAAGTTTATTCAAGACTTCTCCAAGATAGCAGCACCGTTGACTCAGTTGACTAAGAAGAATCAAGCCTTCGTCTGGGATGGAGTGTATGAGAATGCATTCAAGAGTCTAAAAGAAAAGTTGACGCGTGCGCCAGTGTTAGTCATTCCTAGAGGAAATGAAGAAATGACGGTATACACGGATGCTTGTGGTACCAGACTAGGTGCTGTATTGATGCAAGGAGGTAGGGTTATAGCTTATGCTAGTCGGCAACTAAAGCCGCATGAGAAGAAGTATCCTACCCATGATTTGGAACTGGCAGCGACTGTGTTCGCATTGAAGATGTGGAGACATTATCTCTTGGGGGAGAGATTTGAGTTGTTAACTGATCATAAATCGTTAAAGTATCTCTTCTCTCAGAAGGATCTGAATCTCCGTCAGCAGAGATGGTTAGAGTTCTTGGTTTCGTATGATTTTGATATCACATATACACCTGGGAAAGGCAATGCGGTAGCCGATGCCTTGAGTAGGAGACATGCCAGTTTAGGGGCTATGTTTCTTGAATGGAAGCAACTGGAGTATATCGCAAGGTATGATTTCAGACCAAAGTGTGAATTGGATCCAGAGATGTTAGCAAGTTTGACGATCAGACCCACCTTGATTGAGCGAATCGGCTCTAGTCAGAGGGACGATCCTAACCTATTGGAAATCATCTCCAAGTTAGAGATGGGTATCGATGAGGAGATGAATAAGTATGGGCTCGATCAAGATGGATGGCTTAGAAAGAATGGAAGACTTGTTGTACCCAGTGTCAATGGATTGAGAGATGAAGTGCTTAGAGAGTGTCATCACTCAAAACTAACTATACACCCCAGTGGTAACAAAATGTATCGAGACATGAAGCAGACCTACTACTGGGAAGGGATGAAAAGAGACATTGGGAAGTTTATATCCAAATGCATGAATTGTCAGCTAGTTAAAGCTGAGCAAAAGAAACCTAGTGGTTTGCTACAACCATTAGAAATTCCATAATGGAAATGGGAACAAGTCTAAATGGATTTCATTGATGGATTACCAAGGACTAGATCGGGCCATGATAGCATTTGGGTGATTGTGGACCGATTGACCAAGAGTGCAAGGTTTATACCTGTCAAGTCAATCAGGACGGCAGCTAAGTTAGCGGAACTGTATATAAAGTGGGTAGTGAGATTTCATGGAATACCCAAAGGCATTGTGAGTGACCGAGATCCGTTGTTCACTAGTGGATTTTGGAAGAGCTTACAAGAGGCATTAGGATCAGAACTACATCTCAGTACCGCGTATCATCCTCAAACTGACGGACAGACGGAAAGGGTGAATCGTATATTGGAAGACCTCTTGAGAGCCTGTGTATTGGATTTTGGTGGATCATGGGAGGACTATTTTCATCTAGTAGAGTTTGCATATAATAATAGTTACCAATCCAGTATTGGCATGGCTCCATTTGAAGCTTTGTACGGAAGACCGTGCAATTCGCCGTCATGTTGGGTAGAAACTGGTGAGAATTTTGTGCTTGGACCCGATGTGATAAGAGAAACTTCAGCTAAGATTAAGATTATCCAACATGGAATGAAGGCTGCCCAAGATAGGCAGAAGAGTTAGCTGATAAGAGGAGAAGAGAATTGAAGTTCTCCATTGGTGACTTGGTGTTTGTCAAGATTTCTCCGTTGAAGAGCGTGATACGATTTGGCAGGAGAGGCAAGTTAGCACCAAGATTTGTTGGTCCATTCCCAGTTCTTGAGCAAATTGGGAATTTGGCATACAAAGTTGAATTACCGGAGAAGATGGCAGGAGTTCACAACGTATTTCATGTTTTCCAGTTAAGAAAGTTTGTGCACGACCTAGATGTGACTATTTCACCTGATCAGTTGGATGATATCGAAGTTGAACCCAAGGCGGTTGGGAACCACATGCCTATGCGTATTGTTGGGAACGATGCGAAGCAACTTCGGAGGAAAGCGGTGAATCTAGTCAAAGTTCAGTGGGGTGAGAATGAGAATGACTATACTTGGGAGACAGAGGACAGCATTAGAAAGACTATCCAGAGCTCTTCGCCTGGTAAAATTTCAATTTCGATTTAGTCTTTCTGCATGATAGGATAGGTTTTCTTTGTTTGTTTTACATGGTTGGTTGTTGTATATGATTGGTAGGCATGCGGGATCTTTTGTATGTTATGGGTTAAGGAATTTCAGGGACGAAACTTCTTAAGGGGGGAAGAATGTAACAACCCGAATTCTATGCATCGCAGGATCGTAGAACATTTATTTCTTTCACATACGAAGTCGTATGGTCATGTAACTTTGGGAGACGACTATTGGGGCCATTTCCCATGTTCATGATTTTTCCCGACTTTTAAATGACCATTTCGCCACTAGTTGGTACTGTTTTGGCCATAACTTTTGATTGGAAAGGAATTTTGACCTGAAACCACTTCCACTGGCTCCAGATGATGGTTTACCTTTCCGTAGAGTGGTCACATTAGCCAAACGGACTCACCGTTTGGGAGATATGGCTGAAACAAGGTTTAGAAGGTGAAAAACAGCTTAACCGGGCCTAATTAGGGTGATTAGCAAGAGGGCCCATGACCCATTTCGGGATTAGAGATGTATAGGGGCTGATTAGGGTTAGAAAACATTTCTTTCAGCCGCCACTTTCATTCTTGGAACCCTAGCAACGGCCTCCAACACCCAAATCAACTTCTAATCCCTTTCTAATCAAGTTTTGGCTTAATCTACGTCAAATCAAGGAAGATCTACACCAAATCAGCATTAGAGCTGCTGTTAGACATCAGTATTCGCCCAAATCAACGAGGTTTCAGTTCTGAAAATCTTATTTGTGGGCAAGGTGAGTGATTAGCATTGTTTTGACACTAATTACAGTTAATTAAGGGTAATTAGTGAAGATTAGCGAATTTATACACTAATAAATTCGGGAAAAATATTTATAAATTCTTAAATAATGTTTTAGACCTCTGTTAGAAATTTGGTTTGATTTGATTAAGTTTTTCTAACTATACCATTAGTTTTGTCTAAACATGCTTAAGGGAAAATATGGGATTTTGGGGTAGATTTGATCCATTTTAACTTATTGAAATTGTTGTTTTGGTGTTTATGGTTGATTATACCTGTTGCTATGACTGTATGGTATGCTTTGTGATTGTCTAAAAGTGTTAGATTGGTCGAAAACGCCGTCGTATAGCGTAAGACAATCGCAGGAAATATGCAGGGTTTCGAACCGGATCGGATCAGATAATTGGGCTCGGATCGGATAGGAGAACTGGGCAAGGGGACCTGATTCGGATTGGAACCTAGCATAAGGAGCTTAGCGAGAAGGAAGGCCATTTGCTTAGAGTTGGAATTGGGCAGGGGATCGGATCGGAGAGACAACAAGGGGGATCGGATCGGAGAGACCAGAAAGGGGATCGGATCGGGCGAATGGAGAAGGATGGGGATCGGATCGGGAAACCTAGAGGTGAGCAACCACCGAACCGAACAGAGGATGGGCACTATACTTCCGAACCGAACCGAGGAGGGGTGGAGCACTGATCCAGGCATGGACTAGGACCACCGAACCGAACCGAGCTAGAAGGAGAACACCGAACCGAACCGTACGTGTGTTATTACTACTACACGACGACTCTTTGGAAGACCAACTCCAATTCGACCAAAACCCGAGATGCAAAGGTAGTCCAAATGAGGAGCTTTGACTCGGGATCCTGTTGGGAACCAATGAGCGAGCTTCATGATTGGGCTTTGCTGCAGGACGTGTGCTAAGGGGTTGTCGATGTTTGTAACTTTGAATCACTATGTGTAGGGAGTACGTGAGCGGATTCAGGGCCACAGTGGCCTAGGTACGACTAAAGAGCTAGTAGACCAATGAAGTGGGGTCATTTGTAAAGATTTGATCATGACTCCTTGTGGTAAGCTTGGTAGTAGCAGTAGTTGTACAAGTCGAACTCTGTCACTACTTCGATGGGTCTAGTGATTGACAGTGGTGGACATCGTATGCTTTACGCACTTAGTGAGAGATGTGAGGATGGTTGTTATGGTTAACTTGTTTGCTATCATCATGACATGCACACCTCTACCCCCATTGTCTTTACACCATCTGTTCAGTGGCACCTTAGAGTATTGTACGGTATGTAGTGCTAACTCTTTGGTTGCAGCTCCAGGTTCATGTATGGTTTAGTATACCTGTTATTGTTCTGTTTAGCTGCTTATCGCTCATACCAGACTTTTTGTCTGACCTAGAGTTTTATGTCTCTTCTTATTACTCTGGGTGCTCTCACGAGCAGACTAGAGACATGTTAGCTGGTTATGCACAGGCAGCTGATCCGGAGACGAGCAGGAGGCTTCCACGTATGATATATATAGTATTCTCCCTGTGTTGTTGAAGATCACTGCTTAGGCATTAGTAGTGCATCTTCTACTTTAGCTTTCTTTTGTTTTAGAGACAGTAAGTTTGGAAAGTTGTAATAAGCTGTATTTGGATTTCCGCTGCTATGTTGGTTTAGTTTTCAGCTTATGCACTGTCTCGCCTGTTTTATGTCAAGATTATGTTATTATTATATTTTGTTCCATGCGCTGTGAGACATTCTACAGGTTCTTTGTTGATTCTTCATCTTCTTCCTTTCCTTCTGACGACCGTCCCATGCTAACTGGACATGTGTACAACGCACTTTTGGAGTAAATGTCGGCTGGTACGGGGCGGGCCGTCACACAAATGATCAAGGTTTCTATTGAAAAGAAGAGTCTTGTGGTTGATGATCAAAGCACGACCTTAAATGGCATAGCTTTGTGTATAGCGTTAATTCCCGAGCTTCACACCTCGGTATGAGTCAAAAACGGGATAAAGGACCCAAGAAGTGCATGATGTTTCCTTTTAGCTATGGGTGGTGTCATGGTATGGAGCCCAGACATTTATTATATTTTTACCTATGTGGATGATGGATAGTGAGGCACCTTGGATATACCGGTTACTACGGAGCCGATGGATAGGTCCTATAGGATCGGGAAATGTGTGTTCTGGTATAACTTATCCACTATGTGTGGACCGACCTTGGAGGATCCAAGGGCTTGCTAGCGTCCGAGCCCTGAGGCATTTGCTATAGTGTCTCGAAGGCAGCGAGGAGTACATCCCTTGCCTCGACTCATGACGTAAATCCAATTTCCAATACGTGACATTTCGGTTTTGATTGTAGAGCCTAGCATGACGACAAGATAGATGGTACCCATGTCGCCTATGATTGATACATTTATATTTGAAATCGATATCTTCACTTATAGTAATAATAAAAAATGAAATTTCACGTATCAAGCATTATTTGGCTATTATAAGGTAAAACTCTATCCTTCGGCTTGTGTTGCATTGTGTGATGGGACCTGAGTCTTATAATAGCTTCATTTTCTTTAATTAGCATTGCGTTGTTTGTTTTATGCACTGGTATTCTTGGGAGGATCCCGTTCCATGTTATACAGCATGGTCCCTTGGTTTACTTAACTTTAAAATAAAGTTTTAAATAACTGTTTTAGTTCTCACACCAGTCACATGACTGACCTGGAGTTTATTGTTTCAACCTAAACTCTGGGTGCCCCTATTTTCCACACGTGCAGCTAATAGTTGGGTTTTTGCATATATTATTTTCACAGGGTCCTAGATTTACAGCTGGATCTATATACGGAACGCTCTGTATCCGTGTATTTCTTACAGTTGTGTTATCTATTGATTTTCCGCTGCTTTGTAATTTGAATCTCTGATATTTGTCAAATGTATATTATTTATTCATACTTTGTTATATTCTTGTACAATGATGTAATTGTTGTAATAAGAAATGAAATGTTCTTCTGTTTGTATTCTAATTTGTCGTGCTCTCAGCTCAATCCGGGCTTTCTCAAAAGGGCGAGTTTGGGTCGCTTCAGTAATCCAGGCCTTTCGGAGTTTGGATTGAATTCATGCCCCCTTTCGCTTGGACTTCTGATAAGCTTCACAGTGAGAGGCTTTATTATTGTGTCATTCCACAGGGCGAATGCCAGTTCCTCTACCAGATGCCTAATTTAACAGGCTATCCTAGTGACGAAACT
Organism: Allium sativum; assembly: GCA_030737875.1. NCBI lineage: Eukaryota > Viridiplantae > Streptophyta > Magnoliopsida > Asparagales > Amaryllidaceae > Allium > Allium sativum. Next base: position 779,385,959 of record CM060926.1, read on the forward strand.
AGGGCCCTGGACCTCTTGGCTTAGGAGGTGCCCCTTTGGTTAAACTTGCAACTTTTGTTTTTAATTTGAACGTTGCACCTCTTAACCATTTGACTCTTGGTGTCCTCTATTTTTGTTTGCAAGGCGGTGCTTCACATCTTCGTATTTGTTGCGAATGATGCTTATGGCACTTGACACTTGAGCTGTCCCCGTTGGGGTTTGCTATGGAGGTCATCAGGTCTACCAGGTTGTAGGTGAACGAATGTTCTTTTAATGGCCTATAATCAAAATCGATTTTTAGCAACTTTTAATGTATTAAACAAGAGTTTGCAAGTGCACGATTCAGGCAAGCAAATCATCTTCTTTCATTCATATGTACAAAGTTCAATTACAATGCTTGCAAAGTATTTACAACTTTTTCAGGAAATATTAATGAAACATCAAACGAAATAATGACGGAGGTGATTGTCGTTCCATTGTTTGGGGATTTGAATTCCATCCGTTGTCTTCAATTTGAAGGTGTCATTTAGGAGCTTTTGACTTATGATTAAGGGGCCTTCCTAATTAGGTCCAAAAACTCCAGTTCTGGTCATCACTTTCTTCAATAGAAAGTCCCCAATCTTGAAGGTCCTTTGCCTGAATTCGGAGTTGAAATGCCTGGCAATCCTTCTTTGATGAGCAGCAACTCCGAGCTCTGTTTCATTTCTCCTTTCTTCGAGTTGCTCAAGCGCTTCAAGCTGTAGCTTTTCGTTCTCTTCTTGGTTGAAGTGAATTCTACGGTGAGTGGGAACTTCCAGCTCTACCGGGATCATAGCTTCGGACCCAAATGCTAGAGAGAACAGGGTGTGCCCGGTCGTAGATTTGTGAGTCGTACGCTATGCCCATAATGCAAGTGGAAGCTCGCCCACCCAACCACTTTTGGCTTTCTCAATATGCTTTTTGATGGTTGACTTTATGATCTTATTCACTGCTTCGACTTTCCCGTTGGCCTGCAGATGAGCCACTACTGCAAAACTCTTCTAAATTTTGCACTTATCAAGAAGCTTTTGAATTCATCGCTTTCAAACTGGGTTCCATTGTCTGTGATTATATTCCATGGCACACCAAACTTGCAAATGATGTTTTTAGCACAAAGTTGATCACTTTCTTTGAGGTGATAGTGGCCAGTGGCTCTGCTTCAGCCCGTTTGGTGAAGTAATCGATAGCTACAATGGCATGTTTAGAGCTTGGACTTTGTCGTTGGTAGTGCCCCGATCAAATCAATGTCCCACACAGCAAATGGACAAGGGATGACCATTTGAGTCAATCCCGTGGATGGTGCTCTTGGAATCTTTGCAAATCTCTGGCATCTGTCACACTTCTTAGTGTAGGTTGCAGAATCCTGGTTCCCATCAAGCGAGAAATAACCACATCACGGTACTTTCTTGGCCAATGTATGTCCACTTTTGTGACCTCCACATTCACCTTTATGTAATTCAACCAAAATTGCTATAGATTCTTCCTTGGTTACACACCGAAGTAAAGGCATAGAGAAGCCTCGCCTATATAATCTACCATCCTGAATAAGATACATTGGAGCATTTTGCAAAATCTTTCTTTGCTTTTTCGATTCTTCTGGGAGTGTTCCATTTAGAAGATACTTCTTTTTCTTTAGTTCTTCCATAATCCAATCAACATCCACATCTTCGGTACTAGGATTTGAGAGGACTTCGACGGACACTAATCCCAGTATCTGTGCATCTCTTGAACTTGCATACTTTGCGAGCAAATCTTCTTTCATATTCTCTACCTAGGGGTATGGGATATTGTGCAGTAGTCAAGGTCATTCAAAAGTTCCCAGGTTTTGGATAGATAAGCTGGAAGATTTCCTCCTTTGGCCTGGAACTCTCTTTAGACTTGACATACCACTAGCTGTAATCACTGAAGATCTGCAAGGTTTTCAGATTTAGTTCCTTTGCTATCTTCAGCCCTGCGGTTAGCGCTTCATACCTGGCTTCGTTGTTGGTTGATGGGAATTCTAACTTCAAAGCATAGCACACGGAGTGCCCTTCAGGAGTTTCCAGTACCACTCCTGCCCTTGAACAGTAATCATTCATGGATCCATCAACGAACAACTTCCATCTAAACTCTGCTTCAACTGGTTCCTCCTTCTCCACCCCTCTATTTGTAAATTTAGCAATAAAATCCGCTAAAGCCTGCCCACTAATAGCTCTTCGGGGATGGTAAGTGAAGTCATACTAACTAAGTTCAATATTCCACTTTAACAATCTTCCCGAAGTTTCTCGATGGAACAGAACTTGCTTTAGAGGTTGACCTATCAGAACTTTGATAGAGTGGGCTTGGAAATATGGCCTAAGCTTTTTTGGGGCGATGAGCAAACAATATGCAAGCTTCTCCAATTTGGGATAATTTAGCTCTTCCCCGACAAGTCTTTTACTAATATAAGGCATTTTCACGAATGTATAAGTCAGGTCATACCTTAATTGCTATAAGGAATTTTCACGAATGCAAAGGGGAACCTCCACACTCTTTCCTTTGTCCTTTTTACTTACTTCCCTCAGCTCATTAATATAACATTCTCTGACAATCTCCTGGTCTGCTTTAACCACACGGACCCCCCCTATATGTTGGAAACTTCATCGTCAAGCACGAGGGGTCTGGCACAATCTTGAAAGTTGTTAGGGTTGGACTTCCCAGAAAAGCATTATACGCAGATAATTCATCTACAAGGACAAAGGATTGCATCAGAGCAGCTTTCCTTTCTCCATCTCCAAGTTCCACAAGAAAATCAACAACCTCAATGGTCTGCTTTGGTTCCCCTGTAAACCCTTGGATTTTCTTCTGGCAGGCTCGTACATCTGACATCGAAAGCTTCATTTTATTGAAAATGTTTTTGAACAGCACATTTACTGAGGCACCACAATCAATTAGCACCCTTCTCACGGTGGCCGGTCCTATCCGAACCATTACTACCATATGGTCTTAAGTTGTAGTGATTACCCTTCTTCATCTTTTCCACTGAACATGACATTTCCAAAGGAAGTATTATGTTGCTTTTCGGACATGGTGTTGTTTAGAACCAAACACTTTTCTTCATTTGAAACATTCTTGAGTGCATTAGCGTATCTCTCCATATCTCCCCAACTTCCTCCTACTGGATGGAGACCCCGAGAAATAGTGTTAATCGTGGGCCTCTGACTAACTTGTGTCGGGGACTTGTCCCCCGATCCAGATGCATTTGGCTCTTGAGAGGCTTGAGGAGGATTGGAGGACTGTGGCTTTTCCACATACTGTTGCAGCCGATTCTTTTGAATCAATTCCTTAATTAAGTTTTTGAGATGCTTGCACCCATTCGTGTTATGACCTGATTGGTTGTGGAATCGACAAAACCTTCTGGAATTCACCTGGTTATCACCCACCCTCTGCGTTTTCAGTTTTGGATAGTCTTCGGTATCCTTGGTAGCGATGAAAATTTTCTTTGGAGTCTCCGTTAATGGAGTCAATTCAGCGGCTTTAAATAAGTGAAACTTCTTCCCATTTCAGTTATCTTTTCCGCCATTCCCTCGCTTTTGACCTCCACCGTTCTTCTGACCAATTTAACACCATTGTCTTTCTTTTCTGTTACTGAACCATCCTCGGCAACATCCATAGCAAAAGACGGATCATCATCCACATCGATGTACTCTTCTGCTTTTGCATAGAACCTTTCCAAGTTGTTAGGCTTCTTCGTTTTGATCCACCTTCCGAACTCAGATTATCTATAGCCCGCTTTAATGCCATTAATACTAGTCGAGGTTCTGGATCCCCAATTTCTGCTGCGGCAGCATTATATCATGTCAGGAAAGCTTTGATGGTCTCACCCGGTTTCTGTTCCATGTCATTCAACGACATTACATATCTAACCTTCGTGGCCTGCAGCCTAAACTACTCCGTGAATTTCTTGGCTAAGGAAAAAAAGTTATCCATGGATTTTGGTGGTAGATTGGTGAAACAAAGTGAAGCTATTCCCTCCAAATATACTGGGAAGTATAGGCACTTAAGTTTGTCTGTAGCTCACGCACCATCCTTGTGTTGATCGTACTAATACAAGAACAAATTAGGATCGCCGATTCCATTATAAGCTTGAATCGTTGACTGATTAAACTTCCATGGGAACTTGGTCATTTTGATCCTTTCAGTGAGTGGAGTCTTAGTTGGAGAAAACTCCCACTCTGTTTCATTATCATTTCGTTTCATGCTTTCCTTCATAATTTGCCGGACCATTTCTTCAAGACATTCCTTCTCGCTGTGCCGATCCGCGGGGCAGACGTCGTCTCCTTCACCGGATGTTCGCCTGGGAAAACGGTCACGGCTAGGGATCCGGGCCATGTGCCTCCCTCATGGGGAGGTGCTCCTTTGGTGGAAGTATTCACTTTTTGAGAAGTAGTCCTTTCAAAATGGTTCCTAGCAAGCGGCTTAGATTCTTCACGACTAACATTGTCTGGATCGTTGATTCCTTGAACAGATCAGTCACGATTTTGACTTGATGCGGAAGAGTTAGCACCCTTTGCACGAGTGACATTAGCATTAAATTTCTCCGCAATGGCTTGTAGAGCAAAGAGAGTTTCCAGTTTTTCCATCATGGCCTTATTTGAGATACCCATCTGCTGAGTCAGACCAGCTACGACTTCATTCAATTCATTTCTAGTTACGCCAATTCCTGCTATCGAGGATTGGCCAACTTCATGAACATTAGTTTGCGAAGTTAAAGGATTATCCATAATAGTTCTTGAGTCCGAAGCTCTTACAAACTTACTAACCAGCTTCTTCGACGGCATTATGTCAGACTTTCTATACATCAAAAAGAATTCGTCAGTCGGCCCAGATCTTAGATTTGGAGAATCTATCATAGAAACAGGCATCAAATTTCAATGCCTCCACAAAGCACTTGACCTTGGAAAGTGAATGTAGCCCCACGGTGGTGGCAAAATGTTGATGTCGAAAATGGACAACGTAAGATCTAGAAAAATGGTAGCCACAAATGCAAAAACAAGTAAAACAAGGAGATTTATAGTGGTTCGGCCTAGAATTGGCCTACACCCACTTTGAAGAGCATTCTCATTATCACCATTGAAGTTACAAGGTATACGATTTCTCTCATTTCACTCATTTTCTCTCTTTTCACAATATTTCTTCTCTATTTCTTATCATTTTACTTACGATTCACTCAAATCCGCCAAGGAAATGATAAGATCTCTTGGAATGCGATGGTTGTTGAAATAGATCTTCAACAACTTGAGCACTTTGATGTTTTTGACAAATCCATGGTGGTTGAGATATTGAATCTAAGCTTGGAGGAGAAATAATGGAGTTTGAATTAGTTTGGAGGAGTTTAGAAATGATTTTGGAGCACTTCATGGAGAGAAAATTCAGTCCTCTAAATGTGAGAGGACACGGAGTATTTATAGGCGTAAAACGAATGAAGCGGCAAAGCTGAAATTTCATGTGTGCAGGCTATGGATCGGATGTCTGATCCATCAATATTACGGAAATGCCACTACGCAGAATTACCGCTGATTCATACTTTTTAGCTTACGGGCGATCCATATATATGATAAGTGGTCGATCCATGCTCGTCAGTGTTATAACCGACCCATCTGATGCTTGCTGAAGCCGATCCATGAAGTATAAGAATGCACGACCTATAGCACAATATGGTGACCGATCCATAACATCAAATTGATCCATAAGTAAGAACGATGATCGATCCATCACAGCCAAAACTGCCCGATCCATAGGAAATAGGCCTTACCGATCCATAACCAAAATGACGACCGATCCATAGCTAATGTAAATGTCTGATTCATCCCAATATTAAATGCTCGATCCATTGTTTTACCAAGTAACAGATCCATATATCATTTATGCTCTAATTTTGATGGATTAACATCAAGTACTAATATTAATTCAAGTAATTACTTTTTAATTGAAAATAATCCAATTAGAGGAAGATCTTAGATGAAGCTGGCGAGAAGTTATGAAGGGATTTTTAAATAAAAACCTCGAGTTATAAACGAAGTTTATAAAAACGAGTTTTTACCTGTTTTTGAAATAAATATTTTACTGGAGATTGAATCAAGTTAGATGAAATTGAATGGGGAAAGAGATTTTAAAAATATGACATACCAGTTTTATAAACCAGGTTTATAAAGAAGTTTGAATTAATTGAAATGGTTTTTAAAGCATTATTTAAATAAGAGAAAACGATTAAAAAGGGAAAGGGTTTTCAAAGGAAGAGAGTGCTTATCAAAAACCACATTTTTAAATGAAATGAGAAATAAGTAATAGATGGGATATTATAATTAATATCAGTTTAGAATTACAAACTCATATTTATCTTAAGATAAGAAAGTTGTCGATCAAGGTCTGAGAGGTAATTAGAATACCCAACTTAAACGGCTTTGCTATTATCAAGGGATGATATTAGTTTGTAATGGTAAAAGATGTTGAAAATAGTTTACTATTTCCGTAAGAGGAATATTACAATCTAATTTGCAATAAACTAGTACAAAACAGGGTATTTGCGTCCAATATTTTGCAGTATTTGCGTTTGTTCCAATGTGGATGCAAATGCAATGGACGCAAATGTTAAAATATTTTTGCTTCTGTTGTTAGACAGACGCAAATATGACATATTTGCGTCTGTTACAGCGTACAGTAGACACAAATACATAGGTATTTTCGTTTGACTTACTATTGCAGTATATGCAAATACTAATGTATTTGCGTCGGCCTTAGTATTACAACAGATGAAAATTGCTGTTCATTGTTGTTTTACTCTTCAATATATTTACGTCTATTTTTACGACTACAGCAGATGCAAATTTATTTTTTTTAATTACCCTTTTATCACCCGACCCGACTCATTTAACCAAAAAGTATACTAAAAGCAGAAAAACTGCTATAGATGAGAAACTGCAGTGACCCGCAGCTAACACTACATCAAGAACTAAAACATGGAACATGAAACTCATTGTTGTTTTACTCTTCAATATATTTGCGTCTATTTTACGACTACAACAAATGCAAATTTGTTTTTTTAATTACCCTTTTATCACCCGACCCGACTCATTTAACCAAAAAGTATACTAAAAGCAGAAAAACTGCTATAGATGAGAAACTGCAGTGACCCGCAGCTAACACTGCATCAAGAACTAAAACATGGAACATGAAACTAAACTGAATTGGATAACACCAAACATAAAATGTTTAAAGGTCCTATAAAGTGAATACAAGCTCCAGCATATGGAAATAAAAATTGCATCAAATAACTGACATGTACCAAATCATATACTGCAAAAACAACATAACGTAACTACAATTTCTTCAATGCTCCAAGCATCACTATACATATGACGAAAGCAGTAGACAATAAAGAACCGGTGACAACAAACCGTGAATTAAATTCAGCAAGCTTTGAACTACTTCATTCAGCACTGATCTTCTTAGATAATAGACTGTTATGTATTCGTCAAGCCTAAATGATATTTCAATGGTAAAAAAGTTAATGTTAGCAAGCTGCATACTATTATTTATAGCAAGCAACATAAGAATGATGTGGTAAATTGCTTAAAACAACACATGATGGTATAAGCTACCATACCTGCTTATACATATATCCTAATGATCAACCGTGATTGTCTTGAATAATGTGCAGCTACCATAAGAAGGTTTAAACTACTTATATGCATCCTTATGATCTTGAGCTAATCATTCACCTTTAATTAGATCATCCACAAACTCCTAGTAATAAAAGAAAATGATTCAGAGCAATTCTAGGATTAAATTTTGTGAAAAGCGTATGTTAGAAACAATACTTCAAGCTTGTCCAGTTCCCAATCAAAATCGCAGACTACCTGCACACACACAATTAGAATGAACAAACATCAGCGTGATATTTTAATTCAAAGTAAACCTATTATGAATTTAATCTCACCGGTGGTTCAACAGGGTTCATTATATTGACAACAGTATCATTTTCACCTTCATCGGGTTGAGTGGCTGAAGATCTGCATATGTAAAATATTGCTTTAGAGTTCGGTTATAATGCCAAAAATATTTGGTTTAAAAAACAGCTTTCAAACATTTAGTTTAATGCAACACGAATACTGCAAATAAAAGTTTAAATAACTCACAGGGAAGACAATAGTCAAATCGCTTGATGCGTTCAATTTTCAGATTTTGTAAAGCAGACCTGAAGGAATAATGACATTAATAACATGGAGCTATAACAGAACTTAATGTCAGGCCCGACCCAAGTTTAAACCGGGCCCTGGGCAAATTGTTAGTTAATAAATTGAGGACCAACATGTCTAAAAATTAAAATGTTTGTTTGGTTAAACTAAGGCCTTTGCGCAGATTCAAACCAAGGTTTACCTGCTCATCAACATAGGAACTTACCACCTGCACCCAATATACTTATAAAAACAACAACGTTTCTATTATATAACAGTAAAAAGATTTCTATCAGATTGGGCCTCCTCCTCGCCTGCGCCATGGGCGGTCGCCCAGACAGCCCAAGCCCAGGACTACCCCTGATTAATATTTTGATCAAAAAACTTCTTTTGTGATTTCAACATATAATTTCAACAAACCGTGTGCACTCAATTTTGCACCGTTCTCACACCTGAAGAATTATTTGTACAATTTGTAACCAACAAAAATTATTCCATGACGCCAATGTTATTGAATCAACTTTAAATTGAAATATAAAATAGATGATCACCCTTTTCCATGGTTCATTCCCATTCACCAACTCTCCCTGTAAATTGTTAAGAGAATCGTCAAAAGTATGACAAATGTACACATATCATACTACATGAGCTAGCTATGTGCATGTATCATGAGGAATCATTTAATGTTCATAAACTAACTATTTCTCTTCATCTGTTTTTCCAACCTTCCACAGATAACACCTACAACAACTAGCCAATGATCATTTATTTCAAGTGATAAGACTTCCAGTTCGAGTTTTTGCTAGAAGTATAGGGTTCCATCCTTAAGCATACATTAACAACCGATTTTATACGCACGGACAAAAATAACATCTACTGCAGCTACTTTCACATTTTCAAATGAAAAAAGATCAAGCAATTCCATGTTCAATTAATCAAATTTACATTATTATTTTTTCCTAGATATCAGTTTAATTAACTAGATAAAAATTGGATTCCTCGTTATAAATTTGAAGGATCTTAGGATGCATGGAGACTGTAATAATGCAATCAGCCTTTAATCTAGTGATAACAAGAGAGGTTAAAAATATTGTATTGTCAGTATCAATAAATATAGAAATGATTTCATTTGCTATTGTTCCTTGCAACACTAAATTATTTCTTGTTAAAAAGAACTTCAATGGCTAATGAGCACCGATAACAGTGGTAAATACAATGGCTATGATACTAAAGATCTTGGGTCCAATTCTATAAACAATAAATTGCAACCAAATTCAGGAGGAAAAAAATAAATCCTTTCAGTTATTTAAGTTAAAGAATTTGCCATTAGAAATACATATGGCATTCCACATACAGCTTACAATGCAAATCGGGAAATAATACGTGTTTACAGATAGGTTTTTTGGATGTAAAGTGGATGATGTACCAAGTCTAATGTAACATTATTCAATATATATTACTTATGATTAAGATAACACATAAAATACCAAAGGAGAAGCAATGGTCAGTTGACAGTTGGCTTACATTACATCCTTAAAAAACAAGAGAAAGAGAACAGTAATGATGTATAGAGAGCACATGAAAACTTAATTACTTGGTTTCCTAGAGAAGGGATTACTTGATGCACAATCCGTTACGAGTCGACAACGCCGATTTGTTCATGTGCAAACTGTTTGAATAACATATAAGAATTAGTTGGACCATATAATAACCAAATTTACATGTCTATTTATTAGTTAAAAAAATAAAAATTAATAAACTCTACACATCTTTGCAATGCAAAATCCGACCCCTATCCATGAACTAATCGTTCTACAGAAAGGTGGGGAAGAAGAAGGAAAAAGAAGCTTGAGCCAATAGTTAACTTGTTGTAAACAATATGTACACCTTTTGAATCATTGTCTTCCATTCCACTGAATCTTATTTCCCCTTTTGAATCTTTTTAACTTTCTCAATCTCAGCCTGTGTAGAAGAAAATAAGTAATGCATTATGTCCCAATGTTAGGAAAACAACCTTGAGTAGCACTTGACAACGGTCATACTGATACATCGGAGAAAAAAATTAGAAATTTCCAAATATTGGATATTGAGCATTCTATAAAAAATAAATCATATATTTTACTTTAATAAAAGGAAAGACCAACACATGTAATACTTCTTATATAACTGACTTGAATTTTCACTCAAACTATCAAGTCTTATAGATAATCTCATACCTTTAACTACTTTGAATTATAATCATATAATGAAAAAAAATGTAGAGAATATATGTACCTGAACACTAAGGGCAATGCATCAGCAAAACGAGATAAGCTTAGCTTCATAATGACTATTCAGGGATGGATCCACCATCTTATCCAATACATCGATATTGTGTAGCTGTGAGGTTGCCTATCTTATCAATTAGAACACTACAAGAAATGCATGTAAAAAATCTATTACTTAAACATAAAACACAATTCCAACAATGCATATGTGGAAGCACAGAATGCAGTTATTCCTTATTTCTGCTCTCCCGTTCAATTGTCACGTCCGGATTTTTTAGTATAATAAAATATAAAAAACAAATCTGAATAACCCACATTATTAATTTCCCAATCTTTCGCCATTAACAACCATTAGAATGTAAGATCCGAAATTCCATACGTCGCCATCCTACTTCAAAATTCCTTCCCTTTTCTGCTTCGACCTTCGATTCTGTGGATTCCAATACCGTCAATTTCAATTTGCTGTGCTGCGCTTTCTACCATCTATTCCTGAGTTCGTTGGTCAGTCGAAGTGGTAAAATGTTCGATTTCTGGCAATACGTAATTTTATTTCGAGTTTGTTTTGTTAGGCTTTGTCGATTTTGATTTCGTTCTACTGCAGATCGATGGTGAGTGGCGACGACAAACCACTAAAGAGAATCGCATATGCATTCGAAACCCTAGCCACAGCGACCTCGAAGAATGCAACCATGGAGGTAGCGCCTTTCTCAGAAGCCTGCTCTCACGTTTTCGTTTTATTCGGTTGCTTAGGATTTGCTTCCAAATTCGCCAGAAAGGATTATGTCTCCAAGGTTGAGGATTTGAAACTAGCATCAAATGTGAAAGATGATTGTGTAAGGCAAGGAGGAAGTCACTCAACGAATCTTTTTTGAGTTAAGAAAGGAATTGATATGGTTAAAGTGCCTTTTGAACAAATTCTCATCCCAGAGGGGAATTCTCTTAAAGATGCAGCTTCACTGGCATGTGATAAAGTATTTGCACCACACCATGGCTGGGCTATCAAAAAAGCGGTTGGAGCAGGATTATACGCTCTCCCTACAAAAGCACAACTCTTGAAAAAACTTAACGAAGATGGTAAGTTATCCAAAAGAGTCTTAGGCAGCGCCTGTATACAAGAATAAGAGGAGTCATCAAAGATTCAAATGCAAAAGTATGTATCATCAGCTGGTCCTGTTATTCATTACGTTGAGGAGCTATTTCATTCGCGTGAAATAGGAATAGATTGGTGAAGGTGTCTCTGTTATCAATCATCTCATATATTTTTGCTAATATATGAGGACCACAGGAACAACTTGTGCAACCATTGATACATAAATTTAATTTCATGCAAACAATCAAGTTAAGCGATGGAGGAAAGTCGTCTCATTAGCGCAGGTATGATTACCATATATAGACTGTCTTACAGTTTTTGTTTAAAAGTGAGTATATGCTTTCCAATAAGCGTTTGGATTTCAACTTGATTACTTTTTATGTATTTGGTAACCACCTTTTGTTCATAGTTGTCTTGATGATTAGAAAAAAAAAGAAACAAATTCATGAAATCTTATACAAGATAATGAAATGAGTTTGTATCTGAAAGCTATTTGTTCCCAGAAAATTACTCACTGTAAGCTTAATCATATTTTTTGTCGACAATCATTAATGTTATTGCGGATTTCCAAATTATTACTTTCCAATGTTTCAAACTGTAAGTCTGTTTACTTACTAATATAAAATATAGAGTAGTGCATAATATACTCAACTTTCTGTTCACATCCACCATTATGATGAGGGGTATTTGATCCATCGGATTCTAAATTTATATAAGCTGACCACTCTTGTGTACCATATTTTCTTCAGCCTTTTTGCCATTATATTTACTACCAACAAATGTATGTACTTGATTATGCTTTTAAATGCAATTGTAGTCATTCTCTTACACTATTTCAGGCATTGGTTATGATAGAATTAGACTTCCATTAGAGTGTGGTTTTCAAATTTCAACATAATATATACATGATATATTATAGTTGTAAGCTTTTTATTTTAGTCAAATATTTTGTTTCATGAATTAACATATTATATATCTGTACAATTGAAGTCAAAATAATGTTCATCCCTCACAATTTTGGATAAACAGTACTGGTCGTTTGCTCCTTTGGTGTATTACTTCTATTGTATGATTTTGCTTTCTGATTACTCCTCCCCTAACGTCGAAATAATAGTAGATTCAGTTGTTCATGGTCTGAAATCAAAATAAATTACCAATATTCTATCAAGCCATTATTACAATGCTAAATTTTGCCAACATATATTGCAGCTGCTCTGAAATTGATATGATAATTGGAAGAGATTTTCATTTGCAACAGTGGAGTTGAACTTCAAACGAACTGAAATCTTTGCTATGTACAGCTGGTTTTGATATAAAAAATCTTCTATTATTACCTATAATAAAAAGCAGAATATGTGAAATGCTGATGTGGAATGCTTCTTTTCTTTACATGTCCTATGTGTTCCCCCCTGTAGTGGCTCCTCGGATTATCGACAAATTCAAATTTTATTCACTGCCACTCGCTATCGTTAAAATTCCCCAAAACTAAACTTTTCCCAACAACCGCCAAACCTAATTTCTTCGATTTTGTTCTCTGTATCCCTGAATCGCATAACCATGTAAAACTTATTCCGACCAGATTTCGTTTTCACGATTAAATCGTCAAGGATTTGCCGCTCTGAACACCTGCCGTTGATCTTCAAATCTACCACGCTTTTCTTCAGTCTGTATGTTCGGGTGACCGTCATGGAGGAGTTAAGTTAGATCTGAGCCGTTCCGGGTGTAACCGAGTAAATTAGATCTGAGCCGTTGTGTTACTACGTTGTTCCACCGTCTTCAATGTCGTGCCGAAGTTTATCATAGGTATGAATTGTGGGCCAAACTGGTAACTGTATATTCCTTTTTATTTCTTCCCCCATCTGTTTAACACCATTTGTTCTGAATTAAAAATGTTAACATATGTGCCAACATACATTATTTCTAAATATTTGTCGCTGAAGGAATGGTTACATCCACAAGTTGAAATCTCAGTATGTATTGCATTCTAATAACTGTCCATTTTTTTCATAAATTTCATTTCGGACTGAAAGTGTGGTAGAGATGAAATAAACGCATTCAGTATATGAGTGCGACTTGGACTTAAGTATGAACTGATGAATGAAATGAGTAGTAGATGAAGCTAACTGGAAGAATATTTATTGTTTGGAAACTGATACTCAAATGTAGTTCGTTTTATATTACATTTTATTTTGGATCTGCTCTGACTATGCATAATGATGCCATTCTAAATTTATGTTTACATATTTTAGTCACATACAGTTGTATCCATATGAGAAAGCTGCATTAGGTAGTCTTTTTTTGATTCAGATATGCTTTTTTGCATAACTTCAGTGTGCATTAGCTTACATCTACAGGTTATTGTTTTGCACAAACTCAGATGTTTATTATTAGTGATTTGGATATGTTTTTCTGGAAAAATTTATTCTTCCACACTCATTTTCTGATAATGTTACTACTGTTGTTAATCCACGTCGAAGATTCGCATCACTTCATTATGCTTCGTACTATTTTTTTTACTGTGTATCTCAGTTAAAGACACTTGAAGTTTCAATATGTGACTATCTCTTGACGTTACAAACTGTTATTCGTCAGTTCTTCGATAGGATTAAACATATCAAAAAACATGGGTTATATAAAACTGCATTATTATTACAACGCCTGATGAGACTTCAGTTACAGAAGTTTTTTCCCTTATGCTTTTGTTAGTACAACACAAATAACCATCTATTTTTTTTTTTTGGGACCATAAACTCCATGTTATTTATATTTCTGAACTGATGCATTTCAATTTCAATGCATCAAACACTCAAATCTTTTGGACCGTAAGCTCTTACCTTTTAATAGTAGTGAAGACAATGTTTATTGATCTAATTTGGAAAATTAAAATGATTTAGGTGGAAACAACATGAGTAGCGTCTCATGTTTTATATTTATGATATTTTGTGTTGAATCTGATAAATTTGATGATAATATTATTGCAATAAAGTTATTTTTCAATTGTGTGTGCTTATACAAAAAAATTTGGGCTGGTTTTCAGTGTATCTACAATGGGCAAGATTATGCAAAATGAAAGAATCTACAGAAAAACAAGTTTAGTAGCTAGGTGTTTGCTTAAGTTCTGACTATGACCCTTTCCTTCATTAATAAATAGAAAAAACGATACTTTTACTTGACGTTGATGGATGGTCATTAATTGTAATGTTGAACATATGCTGCTCTGTTTTGAACTCTGTGCTCCCGATAATTCGAATCTCCCCTGAAAATGTTATTTTTTATATACAAAAATTTAGTATGGGCATTGATGATATACCTGTGTCGGTTGGATGAATACATCCAGAGTAGAAGTTTTCTTTAACGAATAAAAACATCTCCCGGATTTTTGACCTGCATATTATAAGGTTATTATAGATTATAAAAATCAGCAAATATAACTAATTTTGTTTGTGCACAAGGTGTATTAAACAAATTTGTCAATTTATTGATTTGGCAATCCCGGTTTAACTAAGTAAATGTTAAAATCTACTTAATACAACTAAATTAAAGTTGATTATTGCTGACATTTGTAGTGAAATGATGGTTCAGGTCAAAACTACTGAAAAAGTATTATTGAACTGGAAATATAGACATAGCTAAGCTGGTATAGTCATCTCCAAAAAAATAACCATTCTCTCTAATACATCAGCAAACATTTTTGTTGCCATAGTATTGCTCCAGTTAGTGGGTTAGTGATTTGCAGTTCCATTTTTAGCAAAGTTTCCAACTTTCCCTTTTAGGAAAAAGACGAGGAGAAGGATTTGAATGAAGAGTTTTAATTTGTAGCAAGAAGAACAATGAAGTATAATGTGAACTACCTAATATCAAAAATATATTACACGCAGTGATAAAAAAGATCGGTTGCAACTTTAACTTGCATTTGTAACCACTGTTCATCTATATTATTCCACTTTTCATTTGATTGGCAAATGTTATGTATTGAAGCCAAAAAGAGTACAGCATACTTTGACAATTGTCCTTTAATTATATATTTTCACTGAAATTTTACCATTGTACAAAATGAACTTTTCATAGAATTCAAGTGCAAACACATAGTTTACCAGTCTTATATGTATGTCATACCAATGTCTATAGTACAATCAGATATTTCTCACTGATTATATGTGTCAAAACGTTATTTATGTTAGTTGTAGCTACTTTTTGCATGCAAAGAATTGTGTGTGGATCTGTCAAGTGATAGAACTATGACTAATCAACAAATACAATTCAGTGTTAACGAGTGCACTTTTACGGAACCATCTTATTATAATACAAAGAACCTGTCCTAAGTCATGTTATCGTTAAACTAAAATGATAGTGCAATATTAGTCAATTTTTGGTAGAGATCCATGTGCATAGCTCATGTTAAAATAGAGAGTATAAATCTACACTCAAGTTTGCTCTCTGTTAAAATTTTCTCCTTTTATCTTCAATTTTCTTCTTTCTACTTCAGCCTTGAGCCATCAAATATCACCTATGAATATTAGCACTAAAAGGCACTCCTATTATAAAATCAGATGTTACAAATAGATTCCTTTTCTAACTGTGAAACTAATTGGCACAACATCTGTGTTGATTTTCCTCAGTTTCCATTTATGCCAGTGGGCCTAGAGGTTATGCCAGCTGAATTTGCTCTATTAAGGGTCTGGTCAACTTAAAGGTACTTACTAATCAGTAGATTTATATCTTAAATCTTTATCGCTCTGCTAACTGATATAATTTGAAGTTTGTACTTATTATATGTTTAGAGTTTCTACTGGTATAAAAGGTACGCAAATGGTGAAACTTAATGTTAAATTTAGGCAAGACACTATAATTTTGTGAATTTGCACATTATAGTTGTTTCACATATACAAAATTTCTGATGAAAATTCAATTTCCAACTGTCAATATTCTTATGTCAACAGCTGACATGATTTGCTATGAGAATGCGCATAGGTTTCAATGGTACCTTCCAACCACCACTAAATAAAGAGCTCGATTGGGGTTATCGACAAAATTAATGGTGACTCCAACAATTACACCCAGAACTCTTAAGCATATGACCTATAGAGGAAGATCGGTATTAATATTTGTTTATAGGTAAAATTATCACTGACGTACGTTTCACTATGTCTGCCAAGTAATCAATCATGGTACATATGTTTTAGTCAAATGTTAAGTTATAATCACTTAAAGTACAGTTATGCTTCGGTTTGACAGCTATATTTATATCAACATTTCAGCCATTACTATTGCTATTTTTTATCATTTCAGGTTACGATCAAAGTGTATAGGGGACACCATGAGTTTTACCATTAATTTTTGTTCACTAGCTAACGATGTTGATCTCTTCAATTTTCCATCAAATAAACCCTAATTTGTTCAGATCATCAATGGTTTATTGGTTGGTTGGAAGACTTGAATATATGTTCTTCACTAGGATGAACTTACAAAGGCACCTTTTATATTTTGCTGATTATTTTATTTTATTTTATTTTATTTTATTTTATTTTAATGGTTGCTTCATTAATTGATTGTTTTCTGCCTTTGCAATTGTTTTTTCATATTTTTCCGATTAATTTCATTTGTCTTTAATTTCAGTTGTTTAACTGTGGAAGCACGCATAAAGCGCATTTGCATGGTTCCTGAAGGTAGAGTTTCTTTCTATTAGATCTCTATACCGATTATGTTATATCTCTCGCTGGGTGTATGTAGTGGGTTTTTCTTATTGTCGTCATCTATTCATTTTCCTGTGCATGTTCTTCACATTGACAACTGTATATTTTATTTGCTAATTTGAAAATTTTCTTGCTGAAATGCCTAGGCTCCAAAAGATTTTCAGTCTGTTACTGCCTTTGGAATATTTACATTTTATGTGAATGATGGAATTATATAAATATACACTCACTCTTCTGAAACGCTCCATTGGTTTAATTAAGACGGTTAAATATTTTTTTAAAATGTGACATGATGGAATCTGCTTCAGATGAAATTCTTATTTAAAATGATGGATAATAAGATTTAATATGCTCATACCTAAAAGGCTGCATAGGTTAAATAATGATGAACAATTTTATTTTCCAATTTGATGTGCTTTTTAAGTGAAGTGTCGATATCTGTTTGGGATAAAATTGAGTTATAAATGTAATGGTTAATTTCCTACTCTTTGAGTTCTTCACTCGCATGCTACTCTTTGGCACAAAAATAACATGGTCTCAAAAGGTATTTGACATTTTAATGAATTTTCTTATTACAGCCACTTTATAACGTTAAACTACAGCTACTTTGTATCCTTGCTTTTGCGTTCTGTCCTGTTATACATCCTTGCTTTGAGATTTCATTTACCATAAAATCTTGGGAGTCGTATATATGCATAGGTGAGTAACTAACTGTCAATCCTTATGCAAAGTAACGCTTTTATATTCTGACTTAAATATTGTCTAAATGACATCGATTGATACTTTATTGACCATCAAAAATCGGCTGCTGCATTTGTTTTATACTTTCATTCAATATGTGCATTTTTACGGAACGAATAGTTTGATTATATTATTTAATCCTTAACTCAAAATTCAAAGAACTTTAGTTTAGCGATTTAGGTTTTTTGATGCTTACAGAAAAGTGATAAGTTGTGGAGTTTCTGACTTTGGGAGAGTGAGCTTTTTCATTTACTTAGCCACATGCAATAAAATGGGTCCAAATGTTATCCAAATCATTTTATAATTTATTCATTCTCTAAGGTTAATTTCTTGCACCTTTCGTTATAGCATTAACGATAACGATTCCATTAGTCATACCTATTCTAATAGTTCTTATTTTAAACACTAGAATTTAAAATTAGACACTAAACTTTGTGATGTACCTTGGCTTTTAAGACAGGGAGTCATATGCCATTTTGTAAATTTACTACAGGTGATTTTTAATTTTACTCTGCTGCGTATTTAGTCTGCTCCCCTAAGTACTCGATATTCATTTCAACGTAACATCACTTGGATACGGAATACTTATATTTGGGCCATCGCAACACTGCCTGACAGTCCACAAACGCTTCACGATATGTATGATTCGTTCAATTTTTTAGATTTAGTTCCCTGGGTCTAATTTCCTCTATCTCGGATTTGCATTTCGCACTCCACAGTTAAATTTTAGGTATGATTCATCCAATTGTTCTTCTGCTAATTAGGCTTCGTTCTGTCGAATTTAATTTGAGTCTTCTATTATCAGCAGTACTTGACATGAAGGGGATTTTGAAGGTTAAATACTTCATATTATTCATTATTATAACAACCCAGAAGGTAGTTTCAATGCCTGTGTGCCTGAAGTTGCCATAAAAAGCAATGTATAAAGACGTGGCAGTGGGAAGTTTGATGCTTTCTTTCATGCTGCTTTGTTGGATTTAAGCGATAAAAAATAGCAAGAAATACGAATTTTTTATTCTTTCCCAAAGTTTCCCTACGAATTATTTAATATTTTCGATCCTAACTTATGTAAATTGGACTGTAAAAATTCAGATTATTGTTAACCAACATGAACAAGCAGTTCTGTTTTCTGAACTTAATCGGGGTTGCTATGATGGTAAGTCAAAAATACATTTCACCAATAATTCCAACTATATATACTTCGTTATTAAATTGTTTGTATGTGGAGGAGCAATAATGCACGGGTCTGATATACTTAAATCAATTTTCCATACTGCTAACTCCTGCCATGCAAGTATCGACACTGTTGTATGAGGAAAAAATATGTTAGGCTGCCATAGATTTAGGTTCATTTAACTGGGTAAATTATTACCATACATAATTGTTTAAAAATAAGTAAATATGACTTGACCCTTAAACTTTTTTTGCATATTCTTATGTTGGATTTAAACTATATTGTCATATTATTTCTGATCTGATGTCAATATGCTGGTTTTAGGGAAAAGTGGAAGTAACAATGTCAAGGGGAAGAGTGGAACAGTGGCATGGAAAGACAAGATTTTGAAATGTTACTCCTGGGTCAGGGAGGTACCTAGAAATGCTATTGTTTGATGACATAGAAAAGGCTAACGCCAGATATTTGGCTTCCTTGAATGCACTATTAGACGTGCAATTTGTCATAATCTTTGGTTACACTCTCATTCTCTGCGCTGCAATACTTAATGCTGACATTGCCTTATTAAAATACATATTTTATACTTAGGTTACTGGGAAAAATTATACTTTCGGAACATATTATCTTACTATTGGCAATTTTATAACATGCATACATAACTCATATAAGCAATAACAGTTCGGAATATTGAGTGACCGTAAATGTGGTTTCTATATGGTTGGTATTTTATAGTGTTACCGTTGATGCGGTTGGTGGATAATGAGAATTGCATATAGTGCGAGCAATGTGTCAAATTTCTCTGCGTTTATTGTCTGTGCTGAATGATGAAAAGCAGAACAGCTTAAAAGACATGATGCTGTAGTGAAGAAGGTAGGAGTGTTTAAGTAGAAGGAAAATAAAGCAAAACATTTGACATCCACAAAGGTATGAAGTAATTATTTTAATTTTGCAATTTGATTTAACAATTCTTAGCTGCATGTTCGTATTATGCATTGTTTTGAAATCAAAATACAATATTGATAGTGTAATATGAAAATTGAAAATTAAAGCTATTACTTGCTTTTTAGTGGATTTGAAGTGCAGAAATAAAGTATGGTAATTTCTTTTCAAAGCGTATTTTCGTAATATTTAAACCTAATGATATTTTTTGAATCATTTTCTTTTGTTAACATAGACCAACAATTCATTTTTACATGGGATTATTTCTACTTTTTGTTTGGTACTAATTTTTTTTATAGTTATGACACACAGATGATTCATTAGCGAATAACATACAAGCTTATGAACTTTCTAACTCTAATTTAGGCTTATAGAAAGATACAGTTCCAACGCTTAAAAATTGATGATGGATGAAGGGTTGTAAAATAACAACCACACAGATTTAGAATAACATGAAAATAACAACCACATGCATGCCCAGTGGGTTCCCTGGAGGTTGCATGCCAGGTTGAGTGCCTGGTGATATTGGCATGAGCAAGATTCTAAATATTCCTGAATTGATGGCTGCATTTAGTGATCCGGAAATAATAGCAGCTCTTTATGAAATTGTGAGTAATATTGCAAGTTTGGTGAAGCAACAAGCTAATCTTGAAGTTGCTCCTGTGATTGCAATAATGATGGGAAAGATGGGCGATGGGGCCAAGTGACATTTATGTTTTCTTTGTATTTCTATTAGCACAGTATATGCTACATAATGTTGTTGCATGTATCCCGTTTAGATCGTAAGTCACTTTTTTTTATTGCTGCAAGCCAAATTCGATTCATTTTGGCTTTCAAAAAAATAAAAAGTAACTTATGTAAGTCAGCCTAAACGAGGCGGTAATGTTGGGGACGACAAACTGTTTATCAAGACCTAGACTTGGTTGTAATTTTAAGGAATAAATGTTTTTATTGAGTGTGATTTATCTTTAATTTTAATGGTTGTACATTGTTGTTTCATGGTTCTCAGATTCCAACTGCTGTGTAAATAGTTGATTTGGTTTCGGTACCCAGTTCATCGTAATATGCAATGAAGAGCTCGAAACTGCATTGCAACAAAAATTATGGTTTTTTTATTGTCTACCCGGCACATGTGGAGAAGTCTGAACTGACAACAGCCGCTGGCTTTGACCAATCCTTTTGCATTGGAACCCTGATTCATTGGAGCCCTGATTTTGAGTATGATACTCAGATTGTCGTTAAAGGGCATCTCCATCGAAATATAAATTACAATTATATTGTTACTTAATGAATATTATGTATATGTAAAATTTTATAGCCTTTTGCAAGTATTTTTGCTGATCATTTCGTACATTAAATGTGTTATAATTGATCTCTCTAATCTTAGATTTTTATTACTAATGGAGAATCAACTTACAAATCAAACATATACTGGGTTTACCGTGTTTTCTGTAAAAAAAAATGAAAATGGTCGTATTCTTTACGCTGTTAAATGTAACTAGGCCATATTGCTCTATTATGATGGGAAAATGGTACGTAGCATTTTCACAAATTATGTTTTTGGGGATACATATGCTTTGATATTCCTCTGTTTTGAAATATGACATTGTATGTGATGACAACTTTTTTTAACCTTCGTTACCTGAAATTTGGTATGCGCAATCTCATTATTTCTTTAATGGTACACATATACATAATTTAACATTATAATTTTATGTCGTGTTCCACTTCAAAATAAATTTATACATACTGCTCTAATTCGACCATTGTCAATCTTCCTTTTAATGTGCCCTTATATATCCCAACTATTTTTCATCGGACCATTTCAACTTGCTGTCTATTTTATGTTGTTGTTATAAGACTACCAAATCGATTAGTTATTTTTGTACCACATATTATTTATGCATTTCGTTAGGTTTTCAATTATCAAAAGGTTTGTTAAGAAATTATGCTTTTATATCCATTCAGGTGTTCAGTTGAAGATTTAAATGGTTATTATAGAACAAGATGATAATAGTAATAATTCAAATTTCATTTTGGATAGAATTATCTGGTGCATGAAACATGAAAAACAGAATTAATAAACTTTTGGGTAGTGTTTAGTTGGAGACTCTTCAATGCTAATGCTGTTCCCTAGATAATCCGTGTCCATTCCTTAGCTAAATTTGTGTTCGTAGAAGCTCATTTTCTGCTCATTTGTAATTTTGCAGCATGTATGCATGCTTGTGACTGGTTTATATCGACTTGATTATGTATATATTTTATCTGACTTAGAAACGTCTGTTAAATAAAAAAAATCTATACTATGCTTTTTTTTTAATTAAATCTAAATTTCAATCTGATTTTGTGTATGTATGGTTTCTTATATTTGTTCAACTTGCTGATAGTGGATAAGGGTGCAGATTTAATTCTTCGATACGATTTGGGGATTACTGAATTTCCCCAATGGTTGTAAATTCTAAGTCCATTTCATCATGGACCTAAGAGAGGAGGGATGAGTTTGATTGATAGCTTAATCATGAGTCAAACACAAATGTTAGATTTGCTTTTGGGGCCGATAATAAATATTTAGACTGACAATCTAGAGCTGTAAGAATCCAATATTGTTGGCATCAATTAATCATATAAAAAATATTTACATGAAGAAACTAATTAGAATAAAGTTAACATGAAGTTGATCGTAACATAACATACCCTTTTGTTCTTATTGAATATTCAGTTATCACCGTTGCACCTAAAACTAATATCCCGATGAACAGGAAGTTTATAATCTATTAATGTTGCGTAAACTTGGCCAACCCACTAACTATACTTTCAAAACTTAACGTGTGTCTGCGATGACTTTAAACCATCATCGATTGTACATCATAATGTATTTTTTTTCTTTTTTAAAAGGTAAAGAGGAAACATTTTCATTGTTACCTTATCACTGAAATTTTTCAGCAATACGTAAGAATTATAGTCTAATAAGCACACATTTTCCTAATAAACAAAACTCAATACAAGCCTCTGAATGAACGAATTGAAGTCGTCATGATACATATGTTTGTACTTCATCAAATAACAAATTTAACTGCATCCGTAATACATAGTATTTATTTTTAAAATAGGGAAGATGCAAGTTTTTTAGATTCCATGTTATAAGAAGTGTCAGTTTTTGTGGTTATTGCATTTTTCAATATATTAATATAATATGATATTACTTTCTTTGCTTTATTTTATTATCTTCTAAAATAACGGGCTCTCATTCATATTTCAAAAAACAGGCTCTTATTCATATCAGCATAACACTATGTGTTCTAACCTTTAAGTGACACAACATCACACAATCGTAAGGTGATTGTTGATGAAAGTAATTCTTTTATTTCACATTTAATATGGGTTCAGACCAGACCGAACCAAAACCGGAACTAATTACATCAAAGCCAAACCGAAACCGAACTGTTTGAATGATTAATATTATGGTTTATATTTTTGATCAATCTTTTGATGCGGTGCGGAAGCGGTTTGGACTTCAAACTACATTAGACCAAACCGTGCTCACCCATACTTAAAATCACTGGCTTTGCTACATAAGCAACTTCATGTCATAACATGTCCGAACGATAAACTTTTGTCATCGTAAAAGATGTTATTCTCGCACGATCAAATTTCAATTTAACTTAACCCTACTTAGTATCTATCTTATGTTATATTACTTTTCAAAATACAACCATTATTCTCTTACCTAGCCAACTCATACTATGTCAACTTAACTTTATTTTACTCTCTTCCCATACATTAATTTTACACAAATTCTTTTGATCCTTATGCATGGCCATCACAACACAATTTCCTAAGTTACCCGTTTGTGTAACACGGGTTCCAACCTAGTATTCAAAGAATTCGGGAAGTTGGCTCTAAAAAAGGAAGAGCTCGATATAAGCAATATGGACGAGGAGAGTACCTTTCATATTCAGCATGTTCCTGACTCAGACGTATATGAAATTCCTCATCTCACTAATGAGTACAAGTGAATCAAAATTTCTTGCTCTTCAAATATGGTACTTCAGAATCAAGAAACATAAAATCAAAGATAGTTATATGACTTCCAAACAAGTAGAATTCTATACAATTACAGGAAAGTATGAAGGAATTAATTTGCACTAGCGATAGAGAAATTAGAGGAAAACAACTGATTTGCCCTCATGAATCAATCAAATGATATATGGACAAAAGGATTGTTTACTGTTTAATTTTCAGATTATATAAGCATACAGACATACAACGCCATCTTGAAGAAGAACAGTAATTGCATTTCGATCTTTGTGCACAGGCAATTCGTACGTCAGTTCAGGCTGTAGGCATGGTGGGTAGTAGTTCATTGCCATATGCTGAGCTTGTTTTCCAAGCGACTTTACTATGCTGTCTTTATCAAGGCCGAGACTTTCTGATATCGCCTCCGTTAGTATCAATGCCAATTCCCTCACTTTCTTTGAATATTCGACAACCACCTCTCTATTGTTGATTTATCATTTCAGAATATTCAATTTTTGATATTTGATGAACACAAGTGCTCCTTAATGTGAATGATTAAAACCTGAATTGAGGAGGATTAGAACGTCAGTCATGAGCCAAGTTTTCAATAGGATAGCAGTGAAGTCTTAGATAATCTCTCCAGTTGCTTACTTTTTTAGTTGATACGTTGAAGCTAGTTGATAGTTTGGTCTCCTTTGACAGGTCGTTTGAGAAGTTCTTTAACCATTCGGACTTGGGCAGACCGAAGAACTCTTTTGCAAAACTCAGCATTGAGTTTATCACATCTTCGTGCATGTAATGATTTTTTATCTGAAAAAGACAGTAAATATGCTTTTCAATATATAACCTGTATAAGCAACCTGTGTATATAAAAATGCATGATGAAACTGCAGTTTTAACTGCAACGTTGAACTCCTGACTTGAACTGCAACCCGGAAATTCGGTTTTGAAACTGTAGTTTTAACTACAGGTTTGAACTACAACTCAAAAATGCATTTTGAAACTACAGTTGCAAAACTGTCGTTTTATAACTGTTGTTTTTCAATTATAGTTCCGCAAGTGCAATTTAGGAGTGGATGGAATATTATACTAACTATTTAATAAAAGGGAAAATAATTATCAACTGGAGCATCAATTGTATTTAACATACATTGCTATGCGCATATCCTGATTAGCGCCCAACTCAGTAAATGAACTTCAAGTTTTCACTATGAAACAAAAGAATACCCAGACTTTCAATTTAAAATAAAGTAAATAAAAAATGAATTTATGATAATATAATAAATAAATCACGTTTTAACTAGAGATATTAATGTTGAATTTCATGATAGGGAAACTTGTGCCCCCAATCAAATAAGAAATAAAATGATCAGTGATTGGCTATAAGAGTACATACTTTGATTGATCAGTAGAATTATCAAGCACTTCCATTATTAACCTATCTGAAGGCCACTGGAGCCTGCATGCAACTTCATTTCTCACATATGTAATTAGAGAAACATTAATGAAGTAGTTTGAAATGAAACGTATACGTGTCATTCATTGTGAATAGGAAACTGAACGAGCACCATAGGATAAATATGATTACCTATCTCTTCATCAACCTAAATCGTTTCCATTCATACATTCTATTTGGTCTCCATTTAAAAATCTTTGCAAAAATACTAATGCAACCCGTTAAACATTCTCTACTAGTAACATAGCCGCCATTAGCATGCACAAAGCCACAACCTGCAATAATAATGATGCCAAACTCAATCCATTTCTCTTTATAAAATGCCCAATGCTTATATTAAAATAAATCATGGATTATATACTAAAAGAGTGAAAGGTAGTATAGCTACCGTCGAAGCCGATACAAAACCAATAGGAAAAAATTGATGATGTTACATCGCACAGCAAGTAAGAGCCCTATATAACGTTTTCAGCACAAAGGAATGTACGGTTTAAAATTTCATATGGAAACAACTAGAAGACCTGTCACATTGGAGAAACACACGTGTATAATGTTGGAATAAATGAATAATGAAGGTGTAGGGTAGTGTATCCCACAATGCAGGAATAGTCTCACATTGTAGGGTATAAGAAGTTATAAGGGTATATATACTTAAGTATAAAGACTATTATAAATTCTTAGAGAGTGCTATGGACCAACAATGGGGACCAAAAGAGGTGGTGCATTGCAACACCCCGCACCCGCACCCGAGCCCGTACGCGTGTGCGAATGGGCGTTTGAGGCGTCTTGTAGGCGTTTAGCACTTTGCAATGTGCATTGTGCATTAGCAGGCCGAAACTATATTTTTGCTGCACTGTACATTGTGCGTTAGCGGGCCGAAACTTCTGGGCTTAACGGTCATCTTTTGCGAGCGGATACGAAATTCAAATGGGTTGCAACGTTTAGAAACGGGTCGCTACCTTTCCAAACGATGCGTCCGTTTGAACCAAATCGTCACCCGCTACAGATATAAATAAGAAGAATCAGAACCGTTTTCCTCACTGAAATAATCGAATTCTGACCATCTTCTTACTCCCACACACGCTTGTTCTCGAAAACACTTCTCTTGAGTTCGTCGCCGTTCGCATCGCCAGCGCAGCCTTGCGGACTGATTCCGTTTCACCTTGGGAAACAGTTGCTCATCTTAACCCGCCGCGCCGTAGGGGGAGCAAATCTGTTTTAAGGGAACAGCAAAGTGCTGGACTCGGATTTGACGATCAAACTTGCAATCGGAATACAAATCGGTAAACTTTCCTCTTACCTCTATTTCAATTTTCTGTTAACCCAATTCCGAATTAGGGTTTCTCTGTCATAACAATCTTAAAACAGATTTGTGCTTGTGTATAAAACGTGTTACTGATTGAAGTCAACTGCTTGCAGACGATGACTCAAGACAGTAACAGTTCGGCAAACAAGCAACCCGTACCACCCACTGTCCCTCCCGCTTAGACCGGTATTTTGGTTCCTCAACATGTACCTTTCTCGCATGGGGAACGACCAGAGAAATTCACTGGTGTGGATTTCAAGCGTTGGCAACAGAAAATGCTTTTTTACTTGACCACACTAGGACTGGCCAAGTACCTTGAAGAGGACCCTCCGAAAGTGGATGAACTCGAGCCTGACGCCACAAAAGTCGAAGCGCTCACTGCCTGGAAGAGTTCAGACTTCATTTGCAAGAATTATATACTGAATGGCCTCGACAACACTCTGTACAATGTATATTGTACTGTCAAAACCGCAAAGATCCTCTGGCAGGCACTGAAAAAGAAATATAAGACTGAAGACGCCGGCATGAAGAAATTCATAGTCGGAAGATTTCTGGATTACAAAATGGTTGACTCTAAGACAGTTGTCAGCCAAATTCAGGAACTTCAAGTCATTTTCCATGAAATTCATGATGAAAAAAATGGAATTGAGTGAATCTTTCCAAGTCGCTGCAGCGATAGAAAAATTACCTCCATCATGGAAGGAATTCAAAAACTACTTGAAGTATAAGCGCAAGGAGATGTCCATGGAGGATCTGGTTGTTCGTCTCAGAATCGAGGAAGATAACAGAAAATCTGAAATGAAGGCAACAAACACCATAATAGCCAAAGCAAATGTGGTCGAGTCCGACAAAAACAACAAAAGAAAAAGGGAGCATAATCTGAATGCGAAAAAGGCTAAGAAGTTCAAAGGAAATTGCCATAATTGCGGCAAGAAAGGTCACAAAGCAGTTGAGTGCAGAGGACCAAAGAAGAAGAAAGACGAAGCCAACGTTACTGAATGTGATAGGCTCTCGGATGATGTTTCATAAATGAACTTATCTGTTGTAATCTCCGAATGCAATTTGATTGGCAACACGAAGGAATGGTTTGTGGATACTGGTGCCACAAAACATATTTGCGCCAACAAATGGATGTTCTCCAACTACAAGCCTGCGACACAAGAAGAGCAACTCTTTATGGGAAACTCCTCCACGTCAAAGGTTGAAGGCAAGGGAAAAGTGGTTCTCAAAATGACTTCTGGTAAAGAACTCACTTTGAATGACGTACTCCACGTTCCAGACATTCGGAAGAACTTGGTCTCGGGATCACTACTGAGCAAGAATGGATTCAAGTTGGTCTTTGTTTCTGATAGTTTTGTATTGTCTAAAAATGGAGTGTATGTGGGTAAAGGGTATGTTAGTGATGGTCTGTTCAAAATGAATGTAATGACTATTGTACCAAAGGATATGAATAAAGGGGAATCTTCTATTTATATCGCCGAGTCATTTAATATATGGCATAACAGATTAGGACATGTTAACTTTGATACTTTGCGGAAAATGATAAACTTAGAATTTATACCTAAATTTGTCATAGACTCAAATTATAAATGTGAAACATGCACAGAAGCTAAAATGACTCGAACCTCCTTTCATAATGTTGAAAGGAACACTGAACCTTTAGATTTAATACATACAGATGTATGTGATCTAAAATTGTGTCAAACCAGAGGAGGTAAAAGATACTTTATCACCTTCATCGACGATTGCACTAGGTACTGTTATGTGTACCTATTAAGGAGTAAAGATGAAGCCTTCGAAATGTTTAAACAATACAAGGCAGAAGTTGAAAATCAACTAAACAAAAAGATAAAAGCATTGAGAAGTGATAGAGGTGGTGAATATGAATTCCCATTTGAGGAATTTTGTGCTCAAAATGGTATAATCCATCAAACGACGGCACCATACTCTCCTCAATCAAATGGAATAGCAGAACGTAAGAATCGTACCCTAAAGGAAATGATGAATGCTCTGCTTATCAGTTCTGGATTACCAGATAATTTCTGGGGTGAAGCAATACTTTCAGCTAATCATATACTGAATAAAATACCTCGGAAAAATACCTTTAAATCTCCACATGAACTTTGGAAAAATAGACCACCATCCTACAAATACTTAAAAGTGTGGGGGTGTCTTGCCAAAGTAGAAATACCAAAACCGAAAAAGGTCAAAATTGGACCAAAGACTATAGATTGCATATTCATTGGATATGCTCATAATAGTAGTGCATATCGATTTTTGGTGTACAAATCTGAAATTGATGACATTCATGAAAACACCATTATCGAGTCACGAAATGCGAGATTCTTTGAACACATTTATCCTCTAAAAACCTGTACTGAAACGATTGTTCAAAAGAGATCAAGAGATACATATACTCCTGAGGAAAATATTAATCAAAACTCGAATGAGAGAAATGTTGGAACTGAGGTAGAAGAACCCAGAGGGAGCAAACGTCAAAGGACTTCGAAAACCTTTGGACCCGATTTCTATGCATATATGATAGAAAATGAACCTCTTACTTACCAACAAGCAATGTCATCACCTGAGGCTCCATATTGGAAGGAGGCTATCAACAGTGAAATAGAATCCATTTTACAAAACCATACATGGGAACTAGTGGATCTACCTAAAGGATCAAAACCACTAGGATATAAATGGATATTTAAGAAAAAACTCAAGGCTGACGGCTCAATAGATAAGTATAAAGCTCGTATAGTAATCAAAGGATTCAGACAGAAAGAAGATCTGGATTATTTAGACACTTACTCACCAGTAACTAGAATAACATCCATTAGGATGCTTATTGCAATCGCGTCTATACTAAATTTGGAAATACATCAAATGGACGTAAAGACGGCATTTTTGAATGGTGAGTTAGAGGAAGAAATATACATGCTGCAACCTGAAGGGTTTGTAAGCCCAGGAAATGAAAACAAAGTATGTAAATTGATTAAATCACTTTATGGTCTTAAACAAGCACCAAAACAATGGCATGAGAAATTTGATGAAACTATGTTATCAAATGGATTCAAAATAAATGAATCAGATAAATGTGTTTATATAAAATACACACATATTGGATATGTCATTGTATGTCTCTATGTTGATGACTTATTAATCATAGGCAATAACAAAGCCATAATAACATTAACAAAAGATATGTTGTCCTCTAGATTTGATATGAAAGATCTAGGACTAGCTGATGTAATATTGGGTGTCAAAATTGTAAGAACACCACAGGGATATGTATTATCCCAATCACATTACATAGCCAAGATACTTGAAAAATTCAAGCAATACAATATAACTATTGCAAAATCACCAGTAGATATGAACCAAAATTGGGTTAAGAACACTGGTGACAGTATATATCAGCTTGAATATTCTCGCATATTAGGAAGTATCATGTATGTAATGAATTGCACAAGACCAGATATCGCATATGTTGTAAGCAAACTTAGTAGATTTACCAGCAATCCTGGTAAACATCATTGGAAAGCGATAATAAGAGTTCTTTGATATCTAAAATATACACAGAACTTTGGTTTGCATTATACAAATTATCCTTCAGTCGTAGAAGGTTACAGCGACGCAAATTGGATAACTGGCTCAAATGACACAAAATCCACAAGTGGATATGTGTTTACATTAGGAAATGGAGCAATCTCATGGAAATCATCCAAAACAGACTTGCATAGCAAGGTCGACAATGGAATCGGAGTTCATTGCTCTAGATAAAGCCGCAGAAGAAGCAGATTGGCTTAGGGGTTTTTTGGAAGACATTCCAAATTGGGAAAAACCTGTACCTCCAATATGTATACATTGTGACAGTCAATCTGCTATAGGAAGGGCAAATAGTACATTGTATAATGGTAAGTCTCGACATATTCGTCGTAGACATAAAACCATAAGACAACTTCTCTCTAATGGAGTTATCACTATAGACTATGTAAGGTCAAAGGATAACATAGCGGATCCACTTACCAAAGGCTTGCCAAGAGAGAAAGTTCAAACCTTATCGATGGGAATGGGTTTAAGACCTATGAATTAAAAGTTTTCTAAAACGGAAACCCCACCTAGTTGAATGGAGATCCCAAGATCTAGGTTCAAAGGGACAACTAAGTTTATAGATAAACTTAATGGCACTGTTAAAATACAAACCATTCCTATGATAAGTCAGTGCACAACCCGTCAGAGAAAAGGATAAGTTTAGCTTTTATTGATGTCTATACTGTGGTGTTATAAAAGACCCAAGTGGAGTATTACGGGATACTCTTCATAGAATCACCTACGTGAGTGTGAAGGCGCCGCTTCAAAAAGAATTGTAAGGTCGAATTCTTTAAAACACTCATGAGACCAAGCGGGTGTTCATGGAAAAAACGAACACAAACAAAGAACCAAGGAAGTTTAGAAATCATGTTGTGTGTTATCTATCTTGACCTATACAAAAAGCTTACAGTTCAAGGACATTCACAAGTTTACTGATTCGCTAGTAGGTCAAATAGATAAACACTAGGAAAGTTCAAGGCCATTGTGCTACTTTAACCGATACAACATAATTTCGCTAAGTTAAGAACAAAATTAAAGAATTATTCATTCATGTGGGGGATTGTTGGAATAAATGAATAATGAAGGTGTAGGGTAGTGTATCCCACAATGTAGGAATAGTCCCACATTGTAGGGTATAAGAAGTTATAAGGGTATATATACTTAAGTATAGAGACTATTATAAATTCTTAGAGAGTGCTATGGACCGACAATGGGGACCAAAAGGGGTGGTGCATCGCACCACCCCGCACCCGCACCCGAGCCCGAGCCCGTGCTCGTGCCCGCGTCCGCTCCCGTACGCGTGTGCGAATGGGCGTTTGAGGCGTCTTGTAGGCACTTAGCACTTTGCAATGTGCATTGTGCATTGTGCATTAGCGGGCCGAAACTATATTTTTGTTGCACTATACATTGTGCGTTAGCGGGCCGAAACTGCTGGGCTTAACGGTCATCTTTTGCGAGCGGATACGAAATTCAAATGGGTTGCAACCTTTAGAAACGGGTCGCTACCTTTCCAAACGATGCGCCCGTTTGAACCAAATCGTCACCCGCTACAGATATAAATAAGAAGAATCAGAACCATTTTCTTCACTGAAATAATCGAATTCTGACCATCTTCTTACTCCCACACACGCTTGTTCTCGAAAACACTTCTCTTGAGTTCGTCGTCGTTCGCATCGCCAGCGCAGCCTTGCGGACTGATTCCGTTTCACCTTGGGAAACAGTTGCTCATCTTAACACGCCGCGCCGTAGGGGGAGCAAATCTGTTTTAAGGGAACAGCAAAGTGCTGGACTCGGATTTGACGATCAAACTTGCAATCGGAATACAAATAGGTAAACTTTCCTATTACCTCTATTTCAATTTTCTGTTAACCCAATTTCGAATTAGGTTTTCTCTGTCATAACAATCTTAAAACAGATTTGTGCTTGTGTATAAAACGTGTTACTGATTGAAGTCAACTGCTTGCAGACGATGACTCAAGACAGTAACAGTTCGGCAAACAAGCAACCCGTACCACCCACTGTCCCTCCCGCTCAGACCGGTACTTTGGTTCCTCAACATGTACCTTTCTCGCATGGGGAATGGCCAGAGAAATTCACTGGTGTGGATTTCAAGCGTTGGCAACAGAAAATGCTTTTTTACTTGACCACACTAGGACTGGCCAAGTACCTTGAAGAGGACCCTCCGAAAGTGGATGAACTCGAGCCTGACGCCACAAAAGTCGAAGCGCTCACTGCCTGGAAGAGTTCATACTTCATTTGCAAGAATTATATACTGAATGGCCTCGACAACACTCTGTACAATGTGTATTGTACTATCAAAACCGTAAAGATCCTCTGGCAGGCACTGGAAAAGAAATATAAGACTGAAGACGCCGGCATGAAGAAATTCATAGTCGGAAGATTTCTGGATTACAAAATGGTCGACTCTAAGACAGTTGTCAGCCAAATTCAGGAACTTCAAGTCATTTTCCATGAAATTCATGATGAAAAAATGGAATTGAGTGAATCTTTCCATGTCGCTGCAGCGATAGAAAATTTACCTCCATCATGGAAGGAATTCAAAAACTACTTGAAGCATAAGCGCAAGGAGATGTCCATGGAGGATCTGGTTGTTCATCTCAGAATCAAGGAAGATAACAGAAAATCTGAAAAGAAGGCAACAAACACCATGGTAGCCAAAGCAAATGTGGTCGAGTCCGACAAAAACAACAAAAGAAAAAGGGAGCATAATCCGAGTGCGAAAAAGGCTAAGAAGTTCAAAGGAAATTGCCATAATTGCGGCAAGAAAGGTCACAAAGCAGTTGAGTGCAGAGGACCAAAGAAGAAGAAAGACGAAGCCAACGTTACTGAATGTGATAGGCTCTCGGATGATGTTTCAGAAATGAACTTATCTGCTGTAATCTCCGAATGCAATTTGATTGGCAACACGAAGGAATGGTTTGTGGATACTGGTGCCACAAAACATATTTGCGCCAACAAATGGATGTTCTCCAACTACAAGTCTGCGACATAAGAAGAGCAACTCTTTATGGGAAACTCCTCCACGTCAAAGGTTGAAGGCAAGGGAAAAGTGGTTCTCAAAATGACTTCTGGTAAAGAACTCACTTTGAATGACATACTCCACGTTCCAGACATTCGGAAGAACTTGGTCTCGGGATCACTACTGAGCAAGAATGGATTCAAGTTGGTCTTTGTTTCTGATAGTTTTGTATTGTCTAAAAATGGAGTGTATGTGGGTAAAGGGTATGTTAGTGATGGTCTGTTCAAAATGAATGTAATGACTATTGTACCAAAGGATATGAATAAAGTGGAATCTTCTATTTATATCGCCGAGTCATTTAATATATGGCATAACAGATTAGGACATGTTAACTTTGATACTTTGCGGAAAATGATAAACTTAGAATTTATACCTAAATTTGTCATAGACTCAAATTATAAATGTGAAACATGCACAGAAGCTAAAATGACTCGAACCTCCTTTCATAATGTTGAAAGGAACACTGAACCTTTAGATTTGATACATACAGATGTATGTGATCTAAAATTGTGTCAAACCAGAGGAGGTAAAAGATACTTTATCACCTTCATCGACGATTGCACTAGGTACTGTTATGTGTACCTATTAAGGAGTAAAGATGAAGCCTTCGAAATGTTTAAACAATACAAGGCAGAAGTTGAAAATCAACTAAATAAAAAGATAAAAGCATTGAGAAGTGATAGAGGTGGTGAATATGAATTCCCATTTGAGGAATTTTGTGCTCAAAATGGTATAATCCATCAAACGACGGCACCATACTCTCCTCAATCAAATGGAATAGCAGAACGTAAGAATCGTACCCTAAAGGAAATGATGAATGCTCTGCTTATCAGTTCTGGATTACCAGATAATTTCTGGGGTGAAGCAATACTTTCAGCTAATTATATACTGAATAAAATACCTCGGAAAAATACCTTTAAATCTCCACATGAACTTTGGAAAAATAGACCACCATCCTACAAATACTTAAAAGTGTGGGGTTGTCTTGCCAAAGTAGAAATACCAAAACCGAAAAAGGTCAAAATTGGACCAAAGACTATAGATTGCATATTCATTGGATATGCTCATAATAGTAGTGCATATCGATTTTTGGTGTACAAATCTGAAATTGATGACATTCATGAAAACACCATTATCGAGTCACGAAATGCGAGATTCTTTGAACACATTTATCCTCTAAAAACCTGTACTGAAACGATTGTTCAAAAGAGATCAAGAGATACATATACTCCTGAGGAAAATATTAATCAAAACTCGAATGAGAGAAATGTTGGAACTGAGGTAGAAGAACCCAGAAGGAGCAAACGTCAAAGGACTTCGAAAATCTTTGGACCCGATTTCTATGCATATACGATAGAAAATGAACCTCTTACTTACCAACAAGCAATGTCATCACCTGAGGCTCCATACTGGAAGGAGGCTGTCAACAGTGAAATAGAATCCATTTTACAAAACCATACATGGGAACTAGTGGATCTACCTAAAGGATCAAAACTACTAGGATATAAATGGATATTTAAGAAAAAACTCAAGGCTGACGGCTCAATAGATAAGTATAAAGCTCGTATAGTAATCAAAGGATTCAGACAGAAAGAAGATCTGGATTATTTTGACACTTACTCACCAGTAACTAGAATAACATCCATTAGGATGCTTATTGCAATCGCGTCTATACTAAATTTGGAAATACATCAAATGGACGTAAAGACGGCATTTTTGAATGGTGAGTAAGAGGAAGAAATATACATGCTGCAACCTGAAGGGTTTGTAAGCCCAGGAAATGAAAACAAATTATGTAAATTGATTAAATCACTTTATGGTCTTAAACAAGCACCAAAACAATGGCATGAGAAATTTGATGAAACTATGTTATCAAATAGATTCAAAATAAATGAATCAGATAAATGTATTTATATAAAATACACACATATTGGATATGTCATTGTATGTCTCTATGTTGATGACTTATTAATCATAGGCAATAATAAAGCCATAATAACATCAACAAAAGATATGTTGTCCTCTAGATTTGATATGAAAGATCTAGGACTAGCTGATGTAATATTGGGTGTCAAAATTGAAAGAACACCACAGGGATATGTATTATCCCAATCACATTACATAGCCAAGATACTTGAAAAATTCAAGCAATACAATATAACTATTGCAAAATCACCAGTAGATATGAACCAAAATTTGGTTAAGAACACTGGTGACAGTATATATCAGCTTGAATATTTTCGCATATTAGGAAGTATCATGTATGTAATGAATTGCACAAGACCAGATATCGCATATGATGTAAGCAATTTAGTAGATTTACCAGCAATTCTGGTAAACATCATTGGAAAGCGATAATAAGAGTTCTTGGATATCTAAAATATACACAGAACTTTGGTTTGCATTATACAAATTATCCTTTAGTGGTAAAAGGTTACAGCGACGCAAATTGGATAACTGGCTCAAATGACACAAAATCCACAAGTGGATATGTGTTTACATTAGGAAATGGAGCAATCTCATGGAAATCATCCAAACAGACTTGCATAGCAAGGTCGACAATGGAATCGGAGTTCATTGCTCTAGATAAAGCCGCAGAAGAAGCAGATTGGCTTAAGGGTTTTTTGGAAGACATTCCAAATTGGGAAAAACCTGTACCTCCAATATGTATACATTGTGACAGTCAATCTGCTATAGGAAGGGCAAATAGTACATTGTATAATGGTAAGTCTCGACATATTCGTCGTAGACATAAAACCATAAGACAACTTCTCTCTAATGGAGTTATCACTATAGACTATGTAAGGTCAAAGGATAACATAGCGGATCCACTTACCAAAGGCTTGCCAAGAGAGAAAGTTCAAACCTTATCGATGGGAATGGGTTTAAGACCTATGAATTAAAAGTTTCTAAAACGGAAACCCCACCTAGTTGAATGGAGATCCCAAGATCTAGGTTCAAAGGGACAACTAAGTTTATAGATAAACTTAATGGCACTGTTAAAATACAAACCATTCCTATGATAAGTCAGTGCACAATCCGTCGGAGAAAAGGTTAAGTTTAGCTTTTAATGATGTCTATACTGTGGTGTTATAAAAGACCCAAGTGGAGTATTACGGGATACTCTTCATAGAATCACCTACGTGAGTGTGAAGGCGCCGCATCAAAAAGAATTGTAAGGTCGAATTCTTTAAAACACTCATGAGACCAAGCGGGTGTTCATGGCAAAAACGAACACAAACAGAGAACCAAGGAAGTTTAGAAATCATGTTGTGTGTTATCTATCTTGACCATACAAAAAGCTTATAGTTCAAGGACATTCACAAGTCTACTGATTCGCTAGTAGGTCAAATAGATAAACACTAGGAAAGTTCAAGGCCATTGTGCTACTTTAACCGATACAACATAATTTCACTAAGTTAAGAACAGAATTAAAGAATTATTCATTCATGTGGGGGATTGTTGGAATAAATGAATAATGAAGGTGTAGGGTAGTTTATCCCACAATGTAGGAATAGTCCCACATTGTAGGGTATAAGAAGTTATAAGGGTATATATACTTAAGTATAGAGACTATTATAAATTCTTAGAGAGTGCTATGGACCAACAATGGGGACCAAAAGGGGTGGTGCATCGCACCACCCCGCACCCGTACCCGAGCCCGAGCCCATGCTCGTGCCCGTGCCCGCGCCCGCTCCCGTACGCGTGTGCGAATGGGCGTTTGAGGCGTCTTGTAGGCACTTAGCACTTTGCAATGTGCATTGTGCATTAGCGGGCCGAAACTATATTTTTGCTGCACTGTACATTGTGCGTTAGCGGGCCGAAACTGCTGGGCTTAACGGTCATCTTTTGCGAGCGGATACGAAATTCAAATGGGTTGCAACGTTTAGAAACGGGTCGCTACCTTTCCGAACGATGCGTCCGTTTGAACCGAATCGTCACCCGCTACAGATATAAATAAGAAGAATCAGAACCATTTTCTTCACTGAAATAATCGAATTCTGACCATCTTCTTACTCCCACAAACGCTTGTTCTCGAAAACACTTCTCTTGAGTTCGTCGCCGTTCGCATCGCCAGCGCAGCCTTGCGGACTGATTCCGTTTCACCTTGGGAAATAGTTGCTCATCTTAACCCGCCGCGCCGTAGTGGGAGCAAATCTGTTTTAAGGGAACAGCAAAGTGCTGGACTCGGATTTGACGATCAAACTTGCAATCAGAATACAAATCGGTAAACTTTCCTCTTACCTCTATTTCAATTTTCTGTTAACCCAATTTCGAATTAGGGTCCCAATTTCGAATTAGGGTTTCTCTGTCATAACATATAATTGCCAAAAGTATATTATAATATGACTATCGCACCAACAAGTGGCCAAGCACTAGTGTAAATACACATGAACAGTGATATTACAAACTAAACAGTCCATGGATACCATACTAGTATACATGGCTGAATATTGTGACTACACAGTTATAAACTATGAAAGCGCAAGCATGCAATATAAAAATAAGCCATTACTGGTATATTTTCATTCCATTTAGAAACCAATTATTCAGGTTCTTAACATTCAACGATCTTACCTGCCAGTCAAATACTTAGTGGTCCTATTGTCAGCTAATAAACTAGAAAGCACCAACTTTGTAGAACTAATTTAAAAAATTTAATAAAAGCCAAGACTCATGGAGCTGCGGGTACTTAAATACCAGTAGGAGGAACTCATTAAGATTGTGATTCATCCTATTATAGTATTTTGGATGCAAACCAGTCCAGTACCAAGGGGTATCATACACAAAATAAAACGAATTTGTGCTAATTTCTTGTGGCAAGTACAAAGTTAGCTGACAAACTGTGTGCAAGCCAAAAGCATAAGGTCTTGGATTGAGGAAACTAGATGAAATTGAGCAGGCATATAGCATACGCTATTAAACTAATATGGGTGTATTTGTAAGAAAATACTCTTTGGGAAAAATGTATACATGATAGGTATACTAAGTTTAAAATTTATAGATAGTCAAAATTGACAGTATTGCGTTTTAGCGTGGAAGTTATTGTTAAAAGTAGAGTAAAGAGCTAATTCAAAGACAAATTGTAGGTGAAAGAAACACAAATGTTTGGTCTGAGGCCTGGGTTAAAGGAAATTCATTATCAAAAAATTTTGCGATGTTCATGCCTGGCTTTATTTAACACATGCAATCTCACTATAGATAGGTTTATCACAGCAACAAAGAATATGAAGAATAGAAAGGTACAGCTCAATGTAGAACAAGACCGAGATGATGAACCTTCCTTTGTAACCGAAAGCAAATTGTGCAATGTCAGGGTATGTCTCGATAAATTTGTCAGAGTCCATGCTCTTCTGTGTGAGCAATCTTGTTTAGCAACATATGAATATGCATATCAAGAATAGTAACAAGCTCAGCCAGCCACCTTGTGCAAGTGCATATGGCATGGATAGTAGTCCAATTCCTTCATGAAATAAATATCATCATACTCAACTTGTTAGAAAGTGTCAAAATCACTTGAAAATGTTGCATTGATGCATTCAAACGTATAGTACATGCTTCTTCGATTAGGGTACCTATGTATTGCTATGATTGTGTGGTTAAACCATGAGATTTATCACAATTTGGGTTATTTTGAAATTTCAGTTAGGCATATATTAGGTGATGCAGTTAACTGGTTAGGACAATAATATCTTCGTGACTATTGTTGTAGATTTTTTTTATAAACAGTATTTTTCAATAACTGACCAATCCATGCACATAACACTCCATAAATTGCAAGGAAGAATTAACCGTATTAGTTGAATATCTTCATCAGATATAAAACAGAAACAAAATCAAACATATGGGGAAAAAGACCTGAAAGAGCATTGGTAGTATTGAAGCAAGTTCTAGCCAATGGAACATTTCTAAAATCGTTTTTGTTGAAGCTTGTGAGCAACGGCTTTTCTAAGTCAAATGCGGTAGCTTCTTCTTCGCTAGGGCAGACGACAACCATTACATGAGCCATAATAATGGTAAGTCATTGCAGAATCATTCGCTTGAAGATTGAAACACCCCACGTTCGTTAAGGTCACTCACAAAGGGAATGCATTAACTTCGATGGAGCATTATAGGTAAAAGATACAGATAATTTACAAGATAGACATATAAACAGCGGAAAAACTAAATTTATTTCATAAGTACGTGGTTCAGTTAAAACATTACAACAACGGTCACAAACCAACTTCCAAATTATTATAACAAAATCTCTGCCTTGAATTAAAACATAAAGAAGCATTAAAATAACAGTAAGGCAGCATAAATCCCCAATAAGAGAGTATCCAAAGCCATAGCCCAAGCAAAGAGAATCCAAGCAATACATCTACTCTCTTCAAGCTGGAAATGGTCCGAACTAAGCTGAAGTATTCCCTCCCTGCGGACCTGGGGGGAGGGAGGGGACAGAAGAAAAGAAGACGAAAGAAAATGGGTCAGACATGAGTCTGGTAAGTCCAGTGATTATTTAGCATGTAAACAAGAAAAAGGATTATGACATGAATAAACTGAACCTAGGACAGTACCCTAGAAATAAGATAATAAAACAGAATATGCTATCGCACTCATTTCTATTTCTCTGCACCCACTTACAAGTGTTTCAACTAGCACCATGTGTTCAAGATAAATGATCCCCTTTATCGATCAGCTCCTACTCGTATACGTTTTCCACTTGTGTCATTCGACCCAGGTTGATTGTAGATACATGTGCTGGTCCCACCATAGGGTGTATCAAATCCTATGGTGGCAACCCGACACAATTCAAGACGCACAACATATGACTATTGATGCCTAGTGTCTGCCTTTTCCACTCTGGAGTACGTGCACGCCCGCACTCCATCGGAACCTACACTGATGTGCCACCCGCCATTGTTTCGACCACTTATAATCAGCCCAGTAATCGTGCCCCACCCTGCCTAGTTCAGGGTACCATGATACATCTATGTGGGTTACTGCTGAAATGGGTCCCCGTTACTAGGGTTTCCTAATCAACATGTTAAAATGGTTAAGTGTTCTCAAATTAACCTAACCCCACCCATCAGTTTAGATAACATGTTGTATTGGTTAAGTGTTGCCTTAATTAACTTAACCCTACC
Organism: Allium sativum; assembly: GCA_030737875.1. Taxonomy (NCBI): domain Eukaryota; kingdom Viridiplantae; phylum Streptophyta; class Magnoliopsida; order Asparagales; family Amaryllidaceae; genus Allium; species Allium sativum. Next base: position 779,426,595 of record CM060926.1, read on the forward strand.
ATTCCTGTCTTAGCTTTAATTTATTCATTAAAGCACCAACCACTCACATTAGATATGTATTGTTGCAGTCGCAGGATGTGCTGATCAGTTCCGGGCAGTCCTACACCGCAACTCAATCTAACCTCGGGTTCTTTTGGGCTTGATGCGCTAAGCTCTCACATTAGATCTATATTGTTACAGTTGCTAGATGTGTCGGGCGGTTCCGGGCAGTCTTACACCGTAACTCAATCTAACCTCGGGTTAGGCATATTCGTCTTTTACTTAATTTACATATTTACCCTTTTTATATATATATATATTTAAATTATCCATAATTATTGCCATTCAAGTCATGCCTTATTTACCCTCTAGATCATATTCATAATTTTTAGGTATATAAATTATACCATTTTTATGCCATTAATCATTCATATATTTATGGGCCAAATTATGTCAATAATATGAAATTTAAGATTTTCCCAACGTTACCCCCATTATACGTTCGCAAAATTAACACAGAATGTTAGGCTCACAACTTAGCCTAACTTATATACAAAAGGGGAAAGAAAGGAGCATGTACCATTCATACAACATAAAATAATAAGGATCTAACTAAACATATGTCATGTAAATTTGGCGTAAAACAATGAACTTGCATTTTTGGATCCAATTAACCATGAGTCTTAAGCATATAGAATTATACAAGTCCAACTAGGCATGTAAATGTAAACTTTTATTTTGGATCCAATAAACATGAATCTTAAGCATATAGAATTATACAAATCCAACTAGGCATGTAAATGTAAACTTTTATTTTGGATCCAATAAACATGAATCTTAAGCATATAAACGAGGACTTATATAGAATTACATAAATCTAGTTGGACATGTTAATATGAACTAGTATTTTGGATCCAATAATCACAGATCTAACATATGAGAATGTAGATCTTAACATATATATGACTTAGCCTAAAAACTTACATGTAACATAACATGATAGAGTCACCAAATTTACATAATACACGATTGGTTTAACATACAACATAATAAGTCCAATAAACCACAATAATCTCATGGGCAAATATAATAGAACCGTTACAAGAATAGACATGAATCTGCATCACCATTATCTTACAACTTAGGCATAACTCTAGTTTTCACTTTATTACAAATCATAAATTTTAATTGTTCACATCTAAACAATAACAGGACTTACAAACAAAAAAAAGTCTTGTTTTCTGGGATCTGTTTTCAGAAATTGAAAAGCAATCCCTTGACTTAGACTATCTAATTTTGATTTGATTCGAAGCTACTAACTTGCTTTCTAGTTCGAGAAGAAATGGTGGCTAGGCTAGGACGATCATGGACAGCATGGTGGCTCCTCGGAATGAAATTGTGTGATTTAGGGTTGAGGACTAGGGTTGCTTTTATAGAGGTTTAAACTTATGTGAGTCATTAGATTATCCTAGGAGCAATCAGAACCGTCCAGACTAGATAGAGTTATCCAAAAATTGTCACCTATGCCCTAGTGACTCAGCAAGAAGTCAGAAAATCGTCACTGTTTGGATCTGGGCGAGGGGGTCGACACCCCTCTTTGGGGGTCGACATCAATGTCCCCCCCCCCTCCCGGGTGGAGTCGACCCCTATGGGCGGGATTTTTCCTGCCCAGCTGATTTGCGTGATTTTTGAAATTCGAACACTTTTGTTTTATTTAATTAATTATAAAATTTTCTGTTTAAACATGAAATCTTCTGAACTCCATAACTTCTCATAGGGAGTCCGATTCGCGCAAACTCGGACTCTATCTCAAGAAGAATTCCGAGATGAACGCAACGGCGTAACCCGTTTCCCTTAATTCTCACTTTTACAATTAAGTATTCCTTAATTCGTTACTTTAATAAATATAGAAAATATAGGGTGTTACATTCTCTCCTCCTTGAAGGATTTCGTCCCCGAAATCTTCAAGTCACGAAGAATGTATATCCTACCATCCAATCATCCATCTACTCAACCACCAAACACCGACATCCATTGTCCTTAAAGTATTTCTAATGCTTTCATGGTTGTATGCATAGTGTGTGTATATGTCCTTATCTAATGTAAAATCAGGCGGTCTACTGATTCAGTTGACCTCCTTAATGCAAATTATGTCAGTGCCATGTGTCCATTATGCATGCAATTATTCCTATTCATACTTTCTACATGAGTGCACAATCATCCATACAAATGCAACGTCCATATGATAAAATTCCAAGTTTAAATCCATACACAAATACATATATGCATATGCAATATGAAAGTGACTGAGCCGATCTAACACCTAATGTGTGTGTATGCATCCATGAGCAACCACTAGCAACCACTCGCAACCATCAATCATAACATGTTTCAAATACATGTTTACATCCATTAGTTTCTACCTAAGGATAAAGAATAGGACCGACGAGATATACTTAAAAAGATAGATATAAGTATGTATAAACTTATGGAAAAAGAGATCAAGGAGGTACCCTAAAAAAGAAAAGGGTAGGCTGCGCGTATTTTCCTCTCAGTTTCCCAAGTCGCGTCTTCCTCAGCGTCGCTCCATTGAACTTTAATAAGCTTGACTTTACGGCTGCATAGATTTTTGACTTCCGTACCCAAGATACGAGTTGGAACCCTTCTCACGGTCGCTTCTCGTTCCACTTCTGCTTCCTCTAGTATACTCGGCTCCACAACTTCCGCAGGCTCATGTAAGCACTTTCGTAGTTGAGAAACATGAAAAACATTATGAACTCCAGCCAGTATTTCGGGTAGCTCTACTCTGTAAGCCATCGTCCCAACCCTTTCAATGATAGGAAATGGTCCTACAAATCTTGGTGCCAACTTTCCTACGGACCCAAAGCGAATGACATTCCTCAAAGGAGATACTTTAAGGAACACCCTATCTCGAACCTCAAACTCAAAGTCAGTCCTTCTTTTGTCTGCGTAGGATTTCTGTCTATCTTGTGCAGTCTTCATCCGTCTTCTTATCAAGTCCACCTTTTTTAAAGTTTCTCTAATCATGTCTGGCCCAAGTACGAGCTTGTCTGTAGACTCCCACCAACAAGTTGGTGATCGGCATGGTCTTCCATATAAAGCCTCGAAGGGTGCGATGCCTATGGTGGCTTGGTAGCTATTGTTGTAAGCAAATTCCACCAAAGGAAGATGATCCTCCCATGTTCCTCCAAAGTCAAGAATGCACAATCTCAAGAGGTCTTCTAATACTCTGTTCACCCTTTCTGTCTGACCATCAGTTTAGGGGTGATAGGTCGTGCTTAAGCATAGTTGTGTGCCTATAGCCTCTTGCAAACTCTTCCAAAACTCGCTCGTAAAGATGGGATCTCGATCACTCACTATGCTGGAGGGTATCCCATGGAGTCGAACTATCTCCTTAAGACAAATGGATGCTAAGGATGAGGCAGTCCTTCTACTCTTAATAGGTAAAAAGTGAGCGCTTTTAGTGAGCCTATCCACTATTACCCAAATACTGGTATTTCCCCTTCTTGACCTAGGCAACCCATCAACAAAGTCCATCGAAACTCTATCAAATTTCCACTGTGGTAATTCTAGAGGATAAAGCAGACCACCAGGCTTCTTCTGCTCCGCTTTGACTTGTTGGCATATCAAGCACTTATCAACGAACTCAGCTACATCCCTCTTTATGCCATTCCAAAAGAAAAGCCTTTTTATGTCTTTATACATCTTGTCTCCACCTGGGTGTATAGTCAACTTAGAATGGTGTGCTTCTTCGAGAACCGTCTTCACCAAATCCCTTGCTTGTCGGACGCATAGTCTTCCATCCCGTCTCAACCAACCCTTATCATCGATGGAGTATCTATTGAGGTGACTAGAAGTTGCACCCCTAATTATCTTATCCATCATATCAACTAGCTGAGGGTCTTCACGTTGCGCGGTTCCTATTGAGTCCAAAAGAGTAGGCCGCACCTCTAGCGATGCTAACAAACCAGGTACAAATTCAGAGGAGGGTCTAAAGTCATAGTTTGCTATGTACTCCAAGCTTTGCCTTTCTACAAAAGAGAGGACTTAAGGTCAATTTCTTTATATTCAAGGAGTCTTCTACTACATTGCCCTTGCCAGGGGTATAGGAAATCTCAAAATCATATGAGGCAAGAAATTCCATCCACCTTTGTTGTCTTAAGTTAAGATCTTTCTGTGAGAAAAGGTATTTTAACGATTTATGGTCAGTAAATAATTCAAACCTTTCTCCTAGTATATAATGACGCCATGACTTAAGAGCGAAAACAATGGTAGCCAGCTCCAAATCATGTGTTGGATAGTTCTTCTCATGTGCGTTCAATTGCCTTCCCCTATAACAAACTACCTTGCCTTCTTGCATCAAGATAGCGCATAATCCTGTACCGCATGCGTCTATTTATACAGTAAACATTTTGCTCCCATCAGGCAATGTCAGAACTGGGGCTGTTGTTAGAGCCCTTTTCAAATGTTGGAAAGCAACATCGCAATCCAAATCCCAAACGAAAGTTAGATTCTTCTTTGTCAATCTTGTGAGTGGGGCTGAGATTTTTGCAAAGTCTTTAATGAACTTTCAGTAAAAGCCCGCTAGCCCGAGAAAACTTCGGACTTCGGTTGCATTCCGTGGAACATTCCAATCTTGCACCGCAACTTCTTTTGCGGGGTCCACAGTTATCCCCTCTTTGGACACCACATGTCCAAGAAACCTCACTTCTTCTCTCCAGAAATGACGTTTGGAGAATTTTGCTTTCAGCTGATGTGCACGAAGAGTATCCATGACTTCCCTTAAATGCAAAGCATGCTCTTCTTCATTCTTTGAGAAAATCAAAATGTCATCCACGAAGACCACCACAAACTTATTAAGGAACTCCCTGAACACCCTGCTCATCAAGTCAATGAAATAAGCGGGTGCATTTGCCAAGCCGAAAGGCATGACAAGCCATTCGAAGAAACCATCCGGGGTTCTGAACGCGGTCTTATCAATGTTGTCTTTAGCCACTCTTAGCTAATGAAACCCGGCAGCCAGATCTAGTTGGGAGAAAATCGATGTACTTACAAGCTGATCAAACAAATCGTCTATTCTTGGAAGTGGGTGCCTATTCTTCTTGGTCAGCTTGTTTAGCTCCCTATAGTCGATGCATAGGCGAGGTGAACCATCCGCTTTGGTTGCCAACACTACTGGGGCACCCCATTCAGAAATACTTCGCCTTATGAACCCTTTTTCGAGCAGCTCTTTAACTTGCTTGCTGAGCTCTTTCCTCTCCCTTGGAGCCATGTGTCTAACGGGTAGAGCTACGGGTTTTGCATTGTCAACAAGGTATATGCGGAAGTCTATCTCCCGCTTCAGACGTAAGCCCTTCACCTCTTCAAATACATCTGAGTATTCATAGACTACTCTAACAGACTGCAAGTTTTCAACAGACGCATCAAGAGATTCTAGGTAGCTAAGCATAACAGAATGCATGGGATTACAAGATATTTCGAGAGTGTTACCAAGGCGAGTCATAAGTCTAACCACTCTCTTTTCACAATCGAGGATGGCACCATTACTAGATAACCAATCCATGCCTAGAATCAACCCATAGCCGGTGAAGCCCAAAACATAGGCATTACATCTAAACCCAACGCTTAGTATAGAAATTTCCAAATCTAAACAAATCATTGACAAATAAGCAGAGCGCCCAATTGAATTTGAAACAACCAAGGGATCCTCTAGTATACTGGTGTCTAGGTGCAGAGATTCAACTAAAGCAGTAGATATAAAAAGAGTGTGATGCGCCAGAATCAAAGAGTGTACGAACAGGATGATCAAAAAGATAAACTAAACTCTCAATAGAAATATTTCTACCTCATTCTTGCAGAGGTGCTATGAGAGCGTGAACCTATCCTCCAGAAGTAGATCCAGTCCTCTGCCCTTGCCCTTGCTTTCTTGGACAGTCCTTAGCCAAGTGTCTTGTCTCGCCGCAGTGAAAACAACCACCCATCTTCCTCTTTTTCTTTCTGTAGTCCTTAATCAGATGTCCAGGCATGCCACAAAAATTACACTTCCTCTTGTCATGGGGTTTGTTGTTCTTCCTGCCCTTCTTTGAATCTGTCTTTTTATTCTACGATCCCTTCACTTTCTTATCTTGAGGTACTTCTACCTTTGCCTCTTTCTTGCCATCCTTGTCTTCCTCCTGTAACAGTGCCATGTCCACCAGTCTCTCATAAGTTGCATCCATAGGTATATGGTACATAGCTAGGCTATGCAATGGCTCATTCAACCCTTTGAAAAAACGTAGAGCCTTCTTATGGGGAGTGTTTACTAACTCCAGTTTGAATCTAGCCAGCTGGTTGAATTGGTTGACGTATTCCTTGACCGACATACTTCCCTGTTTGAGAGCCAAGAACTTCTCCATCTGTAGGCTACGTTCATCTTGAGAGAGGAATTTCATTTCAAACCTCATTCTGAAATCCTCCCAAGTTTCAACTGGTCTCTCAGCATTAGTAACTTCCCACCAATAAGAGGCTTCGTCTTTAAGCAACCATACGGCCAACTGTATCTTCTGCATATCATCCACTTCGAAGATAACAAGCAAGTCCTCGGTTTCTTTAAGCCAGTTCCTTGCTTCTACAAATGACTCAGTCCTATTAAAGTTCTTTCCAGCCATGGCTCGAAAATATCTACGTATCTTTGAGAAAGCATTTGCACGAGGAGGAGGAGAAGGAGGAGGAGGAACAGCTGCAACTGGGGGAGGAGGAACGTCTGCTAGGCCTGCATCATTAGCCCTAGCCTCTAGGTATCTTCTAAACCAGCCAGGTACCGGTACGCCCTCTGGAAGGTTAAGATCCCCAGACATGCTAAAACGAAAAAGAAAAGATTCAAAACAAAAGATAGAAAGATAGTGCATATGGCTTTGGGGGATTATGCCTTTTAAAATAAAAACAACACTTTTTCTTGAAAATGCTTCTTTAAACTTCTTTTTGAAAATTTGTTTCCAAAATTTTTATCTGATCTGGCAAACATCAGCTCTGATACCAAGTGAAACACCCCACCTTCGTTAAGGTCACTCACAAAGTGAATGCCTTAACTTCGCTGGAGCAATATAGGTAAAAGATACAGATAATTTACAAGACAGACATATAAACAGCGGAAAAACTAAATTTATTTCATAAGTACCTGGTTCAGTTAAAACATTACAACAACTATCTCAAACCAACTTCCAAATTATTATAACAAAATCTTTGTCTTGAATTAAAACATAAAGAAGCATTAAAATAACAGTATGGCAGCATAAATCCCCAATAAGAGAGTATCCAAAGCCATAGCCCAAGGAAAGAGAATCCAAGCAATACATCTACTCTCTTCAAGCTGGAAATGGTCCGAACTAAGCTGAAGTATTCCCTCCCTGCGGACCTGGGGAAGGGGTAACGGAAGAAAAGAAGACGAAAGAAAATGTGTCAGACATGAGTCTGGTAAGTCCAGTGATTATTTAGCATGTAAACAAGAAAAAGGATTATGACATCAATAAACTGAACCTAGGACAGTGCCCTAGAAATAAGATAATAAAACTGAATATGCTATCGCACTCATTTCTATTTTTCTGCACCCACTTACAAGTGTTTCAATTAGTACCATGTGTTCAAGATAAATGATCCCCTTTATCGATCGGCTCCTACTCGTATACGTTTTCCACTTGTGTCATTCGGCCTCGCTTGATTGTAGATACCTGTGCCGGTCCCACCATGGGGTGTATCAAATTCTATGGTGGCAACCCGACACAATTCAAGATGCAAAACATATGACTACTGATGCCCAGTGCCTGCTTTTTCCACTCCGGAGTACGTGCATGCCTGCACTTCGTCGAAACCTACACTGACGCGCCACCCGTTGTTGCTTTGACCGCTTATAATCATCCCAGTAATCGTGCCCCATCCTGCCTAGTTCAGGGTACCATGATACATCTATGTGGGTTACTGCTGAAATGGGTCCTCGTTACTAGGGTTTCCTAATCAACATGTTAAAATGGTTAAGTGTTCTCAAATTAACTTAACCCCACCCATCAGTTTAGTTAACATGTTGTATTAGTTAAGTGTTGGCTTAATTAACTTAACCCTACCATTCCTGTCTTAGCTTTAATCTATTCACTAAAGCACCAACCACTCACATTAGATATGTATTGTTGTGGTCGCTGGATGTGCCGGTCGGTTCCGGGCAGTCTTACACCGCAACTCAATCTAACCTCGGGTTCTTTTGGCTTGATGCACTAAACTCTCACATTAGATCTATATTGTTACGGTTGCTGGATGTGTCGGGCGATTCCGGGCTGTCTTACACCATAACTCAATCTAACCTCGGGTTAGGCATATTCGTCTTTTACTTAATTTACATATTTACCCTTTATATATATGTATATATATATATATGTAAATTATCCACAATTATTGCCATTCAAGTCTGCCCCATTTACCCTCTAGATCATATTCATAATTTTTAGGTATATTTATACCATTTTTATGCCACAAATCATTCATATATTTATGGGCCAAATTATGCTAATAATATGAAGGTTAAGGTTTTCCCAACATTACCCCCGTTATACGTTCGCAAAATTAACACAGAATGTTAGGCTCGTAACTTAGCCTAACTTATATACAAAGGGGACAGAAAGGAGCATGTACCATTCATACAACATAAAATAATAAGGATCTAACTAAACATGTGTCATGTAAATTTGGCATAAAACAATGAACTTACATTTTTGGATCCAATTAACCATGAGTCTTAAGCATATAGAATTACACAAGTCCAACTAAGCGTGTAATGTAAACTTTTATTTTGGATCCAATAAACATGAAGCTTAAGCATATAGAATTATACAAATCCAACTAGGCATGTAAATGTAAACTTTTATTTTGGATCCAATAAACATGAATCTTAAGCATATAAACGAGGACTTATATAGAATTACATAAATCTAGTTGGACATGTAGATGTGAACTTGTATTTTGGATCCAATAATCATAGATCTAACATATGATAATGTAGATCTAAACATATATATGACTTAGCCTAAAAACTTACATGTAACATAACATGATAGAGTCACCAAATTTACATAATACACGATTGGTTTAATATACAACATAATAAGTCCAATAAACCACAATAATCTCATAGGCATATATGATGGAATCGTTACAAGAATAGACATCAATCAGCATCACCATTATCTTACAACTTAGGCATAACTCTAGTTTTGACTTTATTACAAATCATAACTTTTAATTGTTCACATCTAAAAAATAACAGGACTTACAAACAAAAGAAAGTCTTGTTTTTGGGGATCTGTTTTCTGAAACTGAAAAGCAATCCCTTGATGTAGACTATCTAATTTTGATTTGATTCGAAGCTTCTAACTTGCTTTCTAGTTTGAGAAGAAATGGTGGCTAGGCTAGGATGATCATGGACAACATGGTGGCTCCTTGGAATGAAATTGTGTGATTTATGGTTGAGGACTAGGGTTGCTTTTATAGAGGTTTAAACTTATGTGAGCCGTTAGATTATCCTAGGAGCAATCAGAACCGTCCAGACTAGATAGAGTTATCCAGAACTTGCCACCTATGCCCTAGTGACTCAGCCACAAGTCAGAAAATCGCCACTGTTTGGATCTGGGCGAGGGGGTCGACCCCTATAGGGGGGTCGACACCCCAGTCGACAGCCCTCTTGGGGGGTCGACACCTATGTCAACCCCCTGGGGGGACTCGACCCCTATGGGCGGGATTTTTCCCACCTAGCTGATCTGCGTGATTTTTGAAATTCGAACACTTTTGTTTTATTTAATTAATTATAAAATTTTCTGTTTAAACATGAAATCTTCTAAACTCCCTAACTTCTTCATATAGAGTCTGATTCACGCAAACTCGGACTCTATCTCAAGCAGAATTCCGAGATGAACGCAATGGCATAACCCATTTCCCTTAATTCTCACTTTACAATTAAGCATTCCTTAATTCGTTACTTTAATAAACATAGAAAATACAGGGTGTTACAAAGATCGAGTGAAAGTTGCAAACAATCAGAATGACCATATAACGCTACCAAATGTATAGTTGTTACCAAATGTATAGTTGTTACACCACTATCCCTTGCTTTATTCACAAACCTTGGAAGTGCAACACGATTGTTTTTTAAGTCCAAAGAAGACGTAGATCCTTTCGTACTATACGTGTTTAAATTTTCACTAGGAACAAAATCAACTAGCAGTAATCTAATGTATCTGATTTGTCCACCTGCGGCTGCAAAATGGAGTGTTGTTTTTCTGCTAAGGTACTCTGATTTTGTCACGATAGCATTAAAGATCATCAGTGTTTGTACAACCTCCCATTTTCCTTTACGATAGGCTTGCATCAATGCAGTATGTCCACAAAGATTCCTGGAATTTACATCTGCTCCTTTCTCTAGCAACATCACCATCTCAGTATGACCTTTAGAAGCAGCAGGATGAAGGTGGGAATCCATAGCAACGAATGAAGAATAAGCAACAATAGGACTATCATGCTTCAGCAAATACTTAGCCTCTGCCAAATCACCTCCTCTTGCTGCAGATGCTAATCTCTCTCATATGCTTGGACCTTGTTCTACTGATATCTTTTCCCTTGCTTTGCTGTAAATTTTTTAAATACTTCAATAAGATAATTGTGTATCCTCTTGTTTCGCAGCAATTTCAGGCATTAATCCTAAATGCTAAATCCCATAATAATTGCTTCATAGACCAATTACGTATTTGCATGTAGGATATATGAGATTAAGTTTAACCCAAGTTTTTCTCTTTCAACTCCATGTCGCATTTGACTTTCCTCCCCATGTTAATTTCTCCTAGCAAAAAGTATGGTCTTGGAACATAAATCATGGGATTCATATGTTCTAATTTTGAATTTTGCTTCCTAGGACAATGGCAGCGTTGCATCTTAGGGGATGGATTCATTTTCATTTTGGATCTCAATAGAGCCTAAAGTGATGTAGCATAAGAATACTTCGCTAGTGTTTCATTGGTGAAAGCATACAATGTCATGATATAAGAAATTCCCTGTTCTGCTATGCTAGCTGCTTCCACATAAGCATCTTGAATATTTTCAGCAAGTCTATGGAGAAATATATTTGAAATTCCTCCCGTAGTAACAATGAAGGGACCGGTTGCTAAAGTCAAAGGTGCAATTTTCCAACAGTTGATCAGTCCAATGACGAGACCACTGGAAAAGGTCGCCATGTTATGAATATAGTTGTCGACTTTCTCACTAAGAGCAGACAGAACGAGCAACACATTGCTTAAAACTTGACTGACTATATCTCCATTGTTACCATCTATGTCGAAGAAACTCATATCCTGATTCAACAATACTTGAACATATTTTGATTGAATCACTACCGTTTGTCGTTCTCCAGTAAGAATCCAACAAGAAGCCTCTATCCACCCCGCAACAAAAACACTAAGTGCTATGTAGATTATGTACAATGCATGCTCCTTGAACTTGTGAAACAACTCTGCATTATCATCACCCACGATGACTATTTCGCTATAGTAATTTATATTTGAAATTCTAATATATAGGTTAGTTGGACAGGGAACAATGGATATTGATAATCTCCTTGCTAGATTATTCCATCTCCATTTTTTTTATCTTTATATATCTTTGTTCCTTACTTGTATTGCATGTCAATTCTCAGTAATTTTGATTTCATTTTCTTAGATTCTATGCGAGTCATCCTACAAGTTTTATAAAAATGGCAAATTACTTCTTTGACATCCAACAAATTACATACCATAGTAATATTCTGCTAAAAGGCAGCAGAAACAACAAACTCCAAGTACACCGTACTCTAATTTGAAATAATAATTGAATTAAAACTACTGTGTTACAAGTAAGATACACAATGAATCCCAACTTTAGCTGGGCATTAGACATCACGCAAATTAAAAAGAAATAAAAGTGTACAAACATATTACTGCCAATATGTTTGTGCCAGGAAATAGATTTAACAAGAAGAAAGATATTCACATATTAAATGCATTTATTTCATAATATAAGCTATAGAATCCTATTTGCTTACCTGAAGTTCAGCAAACGAAATTGGAAAATAAACCCTGAATTAGAGAATAAATCCTATTTGCCTAAATAGATATTTGCTCATTACCTAATAATAAATCCAGAATCATAATCATAATCATAATCATAATTCTAAAATCGGAATTAGAGAATAAATCAAAATCAAAATCCAAACAATAAATTCGTAAGCATTGGATAAATCCGTATAAATTTTTAGGGAATTAAAAAATATGGAATATTGGAGATTCTAGATTACCTGAAGTTCCAACAAACGCCTGATTACGACCGAAAGAAACGAAAATTGATTGAAGCTAGGGTTTAAAATTTTCCACGATAATTTTAGAGTAGTGCACAAAAGTGATTTGTTTCCCTCCATATGTGCCTTTATGTTTTCCGTTGCTGCCACAGGATTTTTGAGAGCAGTAATTTATTGCGTCCATTTTAAAAAGAAAAGACGCAGATTCTGATCCCTTCTAATTTCTATGTTTATTTGCGCGACATTATTCAGTGACCAGACGCAAATTGGAATAACTAATTTTCAAATCCACCCTACCACATCTATTCTTTGAAAACAATGGATGCAAATAGGAATATAATATTTGTTTTCCTTATTTGCGTCTGTTGTGGGTTAGAAACATATGTAGATTGTACTATTTACATGTGTTGTTTATACAATAGATGCAAAAAAGGAGACGCAAAAGACAAATTCTGTACTATCATCTTAAAATGATATTGGAAAGGAAATTTATAACGATGTTTTCAAGAATATAAGTTGAGCTGACTGGTTAATAACCATATATTTTATAAAAAAGGACTTTGTTTCCTAGTTTAGAACTGAATAATGGAATTGGCAAACGTTTTGCAAAATGATATTTACAATGGAAATTTAAGATGGTTATAAGATACTTCCTAAGAATTGGAATGAAGTGGTTTTGAGAATTTTCATATATATATAAAATAAAGGTACAATGTTATATTCCGATTATTGAAAGATTTTTAAGGGGCCAAGTGATGCTATATACTGAACCAGTGAATCTACTTTATTTTTATGGTTGAATGAATGTTTATTTTGATAGTTAAATAATCGACTATAGATATTTGGCCAATTATCGAATTATTGGTACAGAAAGATTAGGATCAAATTTATATTCGAAAACCATTCCGACTAACAAAATACTTAAACGTTGAAGATATTAGAAGATGATCGAGATGGCGCATTGACGACCGTGGATCTTCATGAAGCGGAAGAATTTCTCGTTAAATTTATCTGGACAACTATTGGAGTTATTATAACTTGTGATTTTGTCGTGATTGAAATCTTCGGTCTTACAAGACTTCTCGCTACTGATCCTTAGGGTGATTCCTATATAGGATGTGGTAGGAGGATGTCTTCGGTTCATCCTGTTCCTGGATGAATGTCTGACAGAGTATTTCCTTAAGAATCACATACGTTGATTTTTACAAATACACCAAGCTGGTAGAGAAATTCTCTTGCTTAACACCCAAAGTATATTTGTGGACGTCAATTAGTGATTTGACGGATCTGACGACGTGACATTCAAAGATATTGATGTGATGTGCTCTAAAAGGGAAAACGTGACCTCAAACCTTACAACCAGGAAATGACAAAAATTGGGCAGGTAGCATGGCTAGTTGGGTCACACCCAAGCATGGTGTATTGTCACTATGACACCCCACGTCCGTTAGTGTCACTCACTAAGGGAACGCACTAAGTTTCGTGAAGCGTTATAAGTAAACAGACAAAGAATAATTACATAAATGGCAGAATAAAGTGAATAAGGGAGATCACTACATAAATGGCTAGTATACACTTCTCTAATTATTAATCTGCACTATTACTAGTATAACCAGAATGAGATGATCCCTTCCACTATAAGGCGGTAGACTTAGGGCATACCTCCAAATATACCCTAACCACTACCCTAATCGATCGGCTCCCTATTCCGTAGATACTCTGTGCCGGCCCCACGGTAGGATGTATCACGTCCAACAGTGGCAACCCATCACTGATATGCACAACCCAATATCTACTGGTGCCACGGTCGTCTTATCCCCCTTTGCCCGAGTCATGGACGCACATGCCCCAGTCGGTTTGCGCTGCCCACGCTGTCCTCCACGTTTGGATCTCTTACAATCAGTCAGTAAGCTTGTCCCCTCTCCGCTTAATACAGAGTGTTTTATTTGATACTTACTCCGGGTTACTGACTGAAATGGGTCCCACACAATATGATACAAACTCTCCCCTTTGTCTTGTATCCCCCACTAGGTTTTTAACTGACTATATACCACTAGGTGCCTTTAATTACATAGCCCTATACCAGTTATGCTTACCCTAAAAGGTGTCTTTAATTACATAACTTTACTATTTTCTCCGGTTATGTATACCACTAGGTGTCTTTAACTACATAACCTTATCGGGTTAAGTTTGTGGGCATATATGTAAATATTACCCACCCCTTCCAGATTTTCTTAAATCATCCACTATCCAATCAAGTTAATTAACCCCAACTTTATTTTATAATCATACAATCCCTTTGGATTATATTTGGTTAAGTAGTCCAATTCATTACCATGTTCATTTATGGATTATAATGGGCTAGCCCTCCCACATTAGGCCTACAACATGTGGATGCTGGATATGCCGGTCGGGTCTGGGCAGACTTATTCCACAGTTGGGCCTAATCTCGTGTCTTAGCCCGATTCGTATTTGCATATTTAGACCTCCCACATTAGGTTCAACATTAGTGGCTGCTGAATATGCCGGTTGGGTCCGGGCAAACTTCCACCACTAATGCAACCCAACCTCGTGTCATAAGTACAATTACAATTCCTAATTGTAATTACTAAGCATTCCATTTTTAATTAATTAATCAATTAATTAATCCTTTCCCTTTATAGGTGTTAATGCCCATTTTACCTAATAATTTGAATTATATGTCCAAAAATGTTCATATTCAAATTATGCCAATATTAACCCTTTTTCCCACGTTTCCTAACTAGCGCATTCATAAACTGGTGGCATGCCAAGGCTAGTCAATAGCCTAGTTATGAACGATAATAGGAAAATAATGGGAATATAACCAAAGCGATCATCTTGGCATAAATATAAACTAACATGATGATAGTGAACATACATACTAGCATGGACATGTAATTAACATCATAATAAGGTGGAAATAAAACTGATGAAATGGTGGCAGTCAATATAAGTACGATATCACAATAAGCATAGTAAGATCTAAATTAGCAGTTTGGATGTCCAATTGGCTTAGATCTAACGTGATGACACCAGGTGATAAATTAGATCACATAATTTAGATCTAGGGGTTAAAAATAGATCTAACACTATTATAATGACATGATTGTATGTTTAGATCTAAATATGGGTTCACATGTCCAACTTACAACATATCTAAGTTGATCGCAATATGACAGGTGAAAGGTTGTTTACACAAGGAGTTAGATCTAACCAATGTTGCAACTGTCCAAATTAATAGATTTATATTCACCATAACATAGTTACAAGTCAAGATCCACATAGGTAACATAATAGAATAACCACATTGCATTGGATCTAAAGATGTAGATCCATCATGACATAGTATAAGATTTTGCAATAGCATAGATTCATAGTTTACAACATATCCAATTCACAGTCTTTCATAATTCACTTTTATTTATCTAAACCTAAAAGTAACTAGAAACTCATAGTGTTAGGTTTAGAGAATAGAGAAAGAATGGATCTTGAATTTTTGGATTTGATTTGCAAAGCTAAATGTTGTATGTTGTTGAAGAAAACGAATCAATCTCAGTTCGCACACCGACAGCATATGGCTCCCATAGTTTCCAATGAAGAAATAGGAGAATTGAGCACATATTTATAGCTGTGGAACCCTCCGAAACCGACTGCCACCTCATCCCTAGGGGTGCCGACACCCCTATGGGTGGGTCGACCCCGGTGTCGACACCCCTCTAGGGGGGTTGATACCCTAGAGCGGGAAGTTTTGCCGCCCTAATGAATTTTTGATTTTCGAACTGTTTTGGATAGGGTCTGACTCATACGTGACTCATATGTGTATATATGTTCTTTCTGCGCATATACAAACTTAAAACCCTCATCATACGGTGTCCGTTTTACGCAAAACAAATGTCTATCTCGACCAGAATTTTGAGACGGATGCGATGGTGCAGTCCATTTTCCTTAATTATGAATATTAAACTAATTTTAATTAATTTATCCTCTTTTAGTGTCATTAAAAATTCGGGGTGTTAAATTCTCTTCTACTCAAAGGATTTCGTCCCTGAAATCTCTAAGTTGAGAAGAATGCATATTCTACCATCCATCATCCATCTACTCATCCAACAACCACGGGCATCCATTGTCCTTAGAGACTTCTAATGCTTTTATGAATATATGCAGCGGTGTGTGTATATGTCCAAATACTAATGCAAAAGATCAGGCGGTCTACTGATTCAGTTGACCTCCTTAATGCAATGTATGTTAGTGCATGAATCCTATATGTATGCAAATTATCCTATTATAACATGTAAGCTCTATATGTTCGCATAGTTATTCATCCAAATGAAACATCCGTATGCTAATACATCCATTTCCATCCATAAAAGAAAAGAAAATGCACACACATTCATATGCAATATGAAAGTGATTGAGCCGATCTTAGTGCCTAATGTGTGTGTATATGCATCCACAGGAAACCACTAATTAAAACTTGCATCCACTTGCATCTATCAAACATAAGATGTCTCAAACACATGTTTACATCCATAGAATTTCTATCTAAAGGTCTAAAAATACTACGGATAAGATATACTGTAATGATAGAAACAAGCACTGATAAAACTTGGAAAAAGGAGTTAAGAACATACCCTCGAAAAAGAAAGGGTACGAAGCAAGAATCTTGTCTTCGGTTTCCCAAGTCGCATCCTCTGGGTTATCTCCCTATTGAACCTTTAGCAACTTGATCTCTTTATTGTGTAGCTTCTTAATTTATGATCCCAGAATACGGGTAGGGACTTGCCTGACTGTCGCCTCCTGTCGCCTCCTATTCCACTTCGACTTCTTCCAACACACTTAGCTCAACGGTTACTATGGCGTCATGCAGGCACTTCCGCAGATGAGAAACGTGGAAAACATCATGAACGCCGGATAGATTTTCTGGGAGCTTTATTCTATAGGCCATTTGGTCAATCCTCTCGGTTATGGGAAATGGTCCCATAAATCTAGGTGCCAACTTCCCTACCGATCTGAAGCGAACCACATTCCTCAGAGGTGATACTTTGATAAAAACCAAGTCTCCCACTTTAAATTCGATGTCATTCCTTCTCTTGTCTGCATAGGATTTCTTCCTATCTTTAGCTGTCTTCATCCACCGTCGAATAAGGTAAATCTTTTTGGACGTTTCTCTAATCATATCTGGTCCAAGTAATAATCTTTCTGTATATTCCCACCAACAACTTGGTGATCTACAGGGTCGTCCGTACAATGGTTCGAAGGGTGCCATGCCGATGCTAGCTTGATAACTGTTATTATAGGCAAACTCTACTAAAGAAAGATGTTCTTCCCAAGTCCCTTCGAAGTCTAAGATACACAGCCTCAAAAGATCTTCAAGAATCCTGTTCACCCTCTCTGTCTGTCCATCGGTCTGAGGATGATAAGTGGTGCTTAAACACAACTGTGTACCTAATGCTTCTTGCAAGCTCCTCAAAAATTCATTGGTAAAGATGGGGTCACGATCGCTCACGATGCTGGAAGGTACTCCATGAAGATGAACTATCTCATGAACAGAAATTGCTACTAACCACAATGTCGTCCCCTTACTCTTAACTGGAATAAAGTGAGTGCTCTTAGTGATTATACCCACCACAACCCAGATACTGGTGTTGCCTTTCTTCGATCTAGGCAAACCATCTATGAAATCCATAGAGACGCTCTACCATTTTCACTGTGGAACCTCCAACGGATGAAGTAATCCACCGGGCTTCTTTTGCTCAGCATTGACTTGCTGGCAAACTAAACATTGAGAAAAAATTCGGCCACATCTTTCTTCATCCTAGCCCAAAAGAAAACCCTCTTCATGTCCCTGTACATCTTATCACCGCCTGGATGAATGATCATCTTAGAATGGTGGGCTTCTTCTAGGACTGCCTTTATCAAGCTTTCAGTTTGAGGAACACAAAGCCTTCCATCTCGTCGCAACCACCCCTTTTCATCTATGGCATATCCACTGAGGTGACTAGAAGTCTCCCCTCTTCTGAGCTTATCCATGATGTCTAGAATCTGTGGGTCACCTTGTTGCAAAGCTCCTATCTGGTCCATAAGAGTTGGTCATATCTCCAAGGATGTAAACAAATCAGGCAAAATCTCGATGAAGGGTCTAAAATCAAAAGTTGATACGAACTCCAAGTTCTTTCTTTCCACAAACAAAGGACTAAGGGCTACTCTCTGCCTACTTAGTGTGTCTGCCACCACATTACCCTTGCCAGGAGTATAAGAAATCTCAAAATCATAAGAAGCTAGAAACTCCATCCATTGTTGTTGCCTTAAATTGAGATCCTTCTGCGAGAACAGATACTTGAGAGATTTATGATCGATGTATAACTCGAACTTCTCTCCAAGTAAATAATGACGCCACGTCTTTAACGCAAACACTATGCCAGCTAGCTCTAAATCATAGGTGGGGTAGTTTTTTTCATGAACTCTCAACTGTCTACCCCCATTAACACATTACTTTCCCTTCTTGCATTAAAACCGCACCAAGCCCTGTACCACACGCATCAGTGTAAATAGCAAACACCTTATTCCCATTAGGCAAGGTCAAGACATGGGCTGTTGTTAGAGCCCTCTTTAGTTGTTGGAAAGCAACGTCACAGTCTATCCTATGAAAATGCCAAGTTCTTCTTTGTTAGCCTGGTGAGTGAGGCTGATATCTTTGAGAAGTCCTTAATGAACTTCCTATAGTATCCTGCTAACCCAAAAAAGCTTCTCACCTCAGTTGCATTTTTAGGAATCTGCCAATCTTGCACTGCAACCATCTTCGCGGGATCTACAGCTATCCCTTCTTTGGAGACCGCATGCCCTGAGAATCTCACCTCTTTCCTCCAAAAATGGCATTTGAAGAATTTTTCTTTAAGCTGATGGTCACGGAGAGTTTTCAAAACTTCTCTCAAATGTTGGGCATGCTCTTCTTCGCTTTTAGAGAAGATCAAAATATCATCGACAAAGACTACAACAAATTTATTTAGGAACTCCCGAAACATCCTACTCATCAGATCGACAAAGTGGGCGGGTGCATTCGTCATCCCAAAAGGCATAACTAGCCATTCAAAGAAACCGTCCGGAGTGCTAAAGGCAGTCTTATCTATGTTGTCCTCAGCCACCTTCAACTGATGGAACCCCGTGGCCAAGTATAACTGGGAAAATACCAAGGCACCAATAAGCTGATCAAATAAATCATCAATCCTCGGAAGCGGGTGCCTATTTTTCTTAGTGAGTTTATTCAGTTCTCTATAATCAACACACAAACGAAGCAAACCATCCGCCTTAGTTGCGAATACTACGGGAGCACCCCATTCAGATATGCTTCGTCTGATAAACCCCTTCTCAAGTAGCTCCCCTACTTGCTTACTCAGCTTCCCCCTTTCCCTTAGAGCCATGTGGCACACTGGCAATGCAACTGGCTTTACATTGTCCACCAAATATATACGAAAGTCGATCTCGCGCCTCAGAGGTAAACCCCGAACCTCATCAAAAACATCGGAAAAATCCCGGACTATTGGAATAGATTGCAGATCATCGATAGATGCATCAAGAGACTCTAGAAAACTAACCATAACCGACCCTTGTGGGTCACACGAAATCTCGAGGGTTCTCCCATGACAAGTCAGAAGCCTAACAACCCTCTTTTCACAATCCAGAATGGCACCATACGTGGTAAGCCAATCCATTCCTAGAAGCAACCCATAGCCCATAAACCCGAGCACATACGCATCGCATTCAAACTCGACGCCTAACACAAATATTTTCAAACCCCGACAAATCATAGATAAATGAGCCGAACCACTAATGGGGTTTGAAACAACTACGGGATCCACTACCATACTAGTAATTAAGTGCAGAGATTCAACTACAGAACTAGATATAAATGAATGTGAGGCACCAGAATCAAAAAGTGTTCTAATATGATGGCCTGAAAGAGAAATTAAACCTTCCACATAAATTTTTCTACCTATATCAGGAGCACTGATCGCGAGAGCATGCACCTGCCCTCTAGAAGTCTCTGTCTTTTGACCCTGTCCCTGTGATCCCTATTTCTTCGGGCACTCTTTAGCAAAGTGTCCAGTCTCTCCACAGTGGTAGCAAGAGTTCTTCCTCCGCTTACAATTTTAACCAGATGACCTTCCTTCCCATAATGATGTCATTTTCTCTTATCCTTGCCTTTATCATCTTTTCCTCCTTTCTTCTGTTGTTGCTGCCCCTTTTTGAGCCACACCTTCCTATTTTGTGATGTCTCCTCAGCCTTCTTTTCTCCTTTGTCTTCCTCATGCATTAGGGCCATATCGACAGGCTTTTCAAAATTAGCCCCCATTGGAATATGGGACATGGCTAAACATGCAGAGGCTCATTCAGCCCTTTAGCAAACCGCAAAGTCCTTTTGTGCGGCCTATTCACCAACTCTAAACCGAACCTTCCTAGCTGGTTGAATTTATTCACATACACTTTCACCGTCAAGTTTCCTTGTTTGAGTGCTAAGAATCTCTCCATTTGCATGCTGCTTTCGTCTTGGGAAAGGAATTTCATTTCGAACCTCTGTCTAAAATCTTCCCAAGTTTCCACTGGACGTCCGACTTGAGTGACTTCCCACCAAAATGAGGCTTCGTCCTTCAGTAGCCAGGCGGCTAACTGGACCTTCCTTTTATCCTCTACTTCAAAGATTACGAATAAGTCCTCGGTCTCATGAGACAATTCCGGGCTTCTACAATGTCTCATTCCCATGGAATAGCTTCCCTCCCATAGCACGGAAGTCCTTGTAGATCTTGGTGAAATTATCTGCTCTTGGATGGGGAGGAGGAGGAATGACTGGTGCAGCCGGGGGAGGAACATTTCCTTTGCCTTCGGCAGGCGTCGTGGCCTCCAAATATCTATGGAACCATCCGGGTATTGTGATGCCCTCTGGGATATTAAGAATGTTTTGTTCCCCAGACATGCTGAAAAGGAAAAAGGAAGAAATTTAGATAAAGGACCGAAGGATATTACATATGGGTTTTTGGGAAATGTTTTTCAAAACAGACTTTTCTTTATGAAAATGCTTTCTTTTAAAACCTTTTTGAAAATAATTTTCAAAAACTTTTATCCAATTTTGGTAACCTTCAGCTCTGACACCAAGTGCGACACCCCACGTCCATTAGTGTCATTCACTAAGGGAATGCATTAAGTTTCGTGAAGCGTTATAGGTAAACAGACACAGAATGATTACATAAATGGCAGAATAAAGTGGATAAGAGAGATCGCTAAATAAATGGCAGGTGTGACAAGGTAGACAGGGTACGGTGTACACATTTCTCTAATGATTAATCTGCAATATTACTAGTATAACCAGAATGGGATGATCCCTTCCACTATAAGGCGGTAGACTTATAGCATACGTCCAAATATATCCTAACCACTACCCTAATCGATTGGATCCCTTCTCCGTAGATACTCTATGTCGACCCCACGGTAGGATGTATCACGTCCAATAGTGGCAACCCATCACTAATATGCACAGCCTAATATCTACTGGTGTCACGATCGTCTTATCCCCCTCTGCCCGGCTCATGCACGCACATAGCCCGATCGGTTTGCGCTGCCCATACCTTCCTCCACGTTTGGATCTCTTATAATCAATCAGTAAGTGTGTCCCCTTTTCGCCTAGTATGGAGTGTTTTATTTGATACTTACTCCGGGTTACTGACTGAAATGGGTCCCACACAATATGATACAAGCTCACCCCTTTGTCTTATATCCCCCACTAGGTTTTTCACTGACTATGTATACCACTAGGTGTCTTTAATTACATAGCCCTATACCATTTATGCTTACCCTAAAAGGTGTCTTTAATTACATAACTTTATTATTTCCTCCGGCTATGTAAACCACTAGGTGTCTTTAATTACATAACTTTATCGGGTTAAGTTTGTGGGCCTATATGTAAATACTACCCATCCCTTCAAGATTTGCTTAACCCATCCACTATCCAATCAATTTACTTAACCCTAACTTTATTTTATAATCATACAATCCCTATGGATTAGATTTGGTTAAGTAGTCCAATTCATTACCATGTCCATTTATGGTTTATAATGGGCTAGACCTCCCACATTAGGCCTACAACGTATGGATGCTGGATATGCCGATCGGGTCCGGGCAGACTTATTCCACAGTTGGGCCTAACCTCATGTCTTAACCCAATTCGTATTTGCGTACTTAGACCGCCCACATTAGGTTCAACATTAGTGGTTATTGGATATGCCGATCGGGTCCGGGCAGACTTCCACCACTAATGCAACCTAACCTCGTGTCATAAGTACAATTACAATTCCTAATTGTATTTACTAGGCATTCCATTTTTAATCAGTTAATCAATTAATTAATCCTTTCCCTTTATAGGTGTTAATGCCCATTTTACCTAATAATTTGAATTATATGTCCAAAAATGTTCATATTCAAATTATGCCAATATTAACCCTTTTTCCCTCGTTTCCTAACTAGCGCACTCATAAACTGGTGGCATGCCTAGGCTAGTCAATAGCCTAGTTATGAACGATAAGAGGAAAATAATGGGAATATAACCAAAGTGATCATCTTGGCATAAACATAAACTAGCATGATGGTAAGGTGAACATACATACTGTCATGGACATGTAATTAACATCATATTAAGGTGGACATAAAACTGATGAACTGGCGGCAGTCAATATAACTACGTTGTCACAATAAGCATAGTAAGATCTAAATTAGTAGTTTTGATGTCCAATTGGTTTAGATCTAACGTGATAACACAAGGTGATAAATTATATCACATAATTCAAATTTAGGGGTTAAAAATAGATCTAACACTGTTAGAATGACATATTAGTATGTTTAGATCTAAATATGGGTTCACATGTCCAGCTGACAACATATCTAAGTTGATCGCAATATGACAGGTGAAAGGTGATGTACATAAAGAGTTAGATCTAACCAATGTTGCAACTGTCCAAATTAACAGATTTATATTCACCATAACATAGTTACAAATCAAGATCCGCATAGGTAACATAATAGAATAACCATAACTGCATTGGATCTAAAGATGTAGATCCATCATGACATAGTGTAAGATTTTACAATAGCATAGATTCATAGTTTATAATATATCCAATTCACAGTCTTTCATAATTCACTTTTATTGATCCAAACCTAAAAGCAACTAGAAACTCACAGTGTTAGGTTTAGAGAATAGAGAAAGAATGGATCTTGAATTTCTGGATTTGATTTGCAAAGTTGAATGTTGTATGTTGTTGAAGAAAACGAATCCGCCTCAGTTCGCACACCGGCAGCATATGGCTCCCATAGTTTCCAATGAAGAAATAGGAGAATTGAGCACATATTTATAGCTGTAGAACCCTCTGAAACTGACTGCCACCTCATCCCTAGGGGTGTTGGCACCCCTGTGGGTGGGTCGACCCATAGGTTGATGCCACTTAAGGGGGGTCGACCGCGGTATCGACACCCCTCTAGGGGGGTCGACCCCAGAGAGCGGGAAATTTTTCCACCCTGACGAATTTTTGATTTTGAACTATTCTAATAAGGTCTGACTCATACGTGACTCATATGTGTATATACGTTCTTTCTACGCGTATACAAACTTAAAACCCTCATAACTTCTTCATACGGTGTCCGTTTTTCGCAAACCAAATGTCTATCTCAACCAAAATTTCGAGATAGACGCGATGGCGTAGTCTGTTTTCCTTAATTCTGAACATTAAACTAATTATTAATTAATTTATCCTCTTTTAGTGTCGTTAAAAATTCAGGATGTTGCAGTCACAATCTAGAGAAAATTCATATTTGTTATTCTTTTGTTTTTGTATCTCCTAGGAAGTATGGTGGGCCCATAAAACCATATAGTGATAATACATTCGATTCCTCAAGTTAAATGAGTGATCGATCATGTGTGGTCGGGTTGCAAGATGTTCTTGTTGAACCTTAGTGTATCCCCTCTAGAGTACACTGATCGGAAGGTGGTCCCATACCTTATCATAGTTGGAATCCATTCTACAATAAGCGCCTTGTGGTTTTTGATTATATAATGAATATGTAGAGCGTGGGATGCAAGCGTTCTGCTAGATGATTATTTATCTGTGATTTGATAGACACTATTATAATATAACTCGGTTTTAATATATAAAAATGTTTTGGGTTATCGTAAGATAAAAGTCGTCCGTATTTATATATGGATTGTTCTAACGATTATCCTTTTCTTTCAAAAGGATTTTCTAAAGTTAAGCAAGCTGGATGTTACTTAAACTTAGCGAGTTTTTTTTCTCTTACGCTGGTTCTCTAGACTAATTTGTGGCGTTTGCAATGCTCGGGCCAGACCGAGTTTTATAGGTTCAGGTTAGGATACAACGAACTTCAGAAGATGTGTTGAAGGAGTCCAAGCTTACTAGTATCTACTTCGCTGTGTGATGTATATACGAGGACATGATATTATATAACTGTCCAGATGTATTGATTAACTGCTGTACTCTGATAATGTAAGTATTTATAAAAGTTCTTTATAAAGATTTATTTCTGTATTATAATTTATTCTGCTGCGATGTGGGACTCTGTGTTTTGTTTTTATTCTTCTTCTATTCTAATATTTCTTTCTTTCTCTTCTCACTCTTTAATTTCTTTCCCTTAACTATCTGCTTTTTCGTGCAATTTGGGTTGGACGTGAGTTGTAATTGTCAACTCAAAGGGTACGAAAAAGTCGGGTCGTTACATTGTTTGACTTAATTAAATTTTGTAAAATATAGAGTATTTTTGTTTCTAAAAATATATATTAACAATTTTAATTAAAAACATAACTTCATAACTTTTATAATGCATAGATGTCAATTTTCAGTTCATTTCTTTTGTCAAAGATATAACCGAAATATCGTAATATAGAAGAAATAATTGGATATATTGGGAATAGCGGAATATAGCGTGACTTAAAGCGGAGAGGCTATTTGGGAAAAGGGCAGCGGTGGTAATCCGTTACGGGATATAGCAGGGCATTAACTGCACAACGTACGAGTTTTCTTGTTTTTGGGTTTGGGTGCTATGGGATCTAGGGTTTCTAGGTGGCGCTTAGTGGCAGTAGAGGATCGAAGGCTGATGGTCAGTCGAAAGGTGGCGCGCTGGGTGGTGGATCAGGTGTGGCAATGGTAAAGGGGTTGTGGGTTGCATAGTGAATGAAGGACAAGTACGTGTTTTGTTTTGTTTCAGTTGGAAGATGATGATTTTTCGTGAAACACTGGATGAACGAAGCAGAAGGGAAAAAGGAATTTGTTCCAAGTTGATTTTGTTTACTTCATGTTTCATTTTTTTTCCTTCCTTTTTGCAATTTGTTTTGAGAGATTTTTTTTCTTCTTTAAGAATTTGAGATGCAGATCCAGAAAAGGAAGAGAAAGTGAATAGAGATGTTTTGAGAAATAGAATGAAATAGGAAGAGAAAGATACATGGATTTTTATTTACATGGGAAAGGAGCCACATAGTACTAAATGATGTTTAATATATGTGTACCCGCAAATTTAATACATTCGTTCAAATTCTATACCGGTATTAATACCGGTGAGAATGCAAAGGAAGATATAGATAAGATCCCAAATACACATAACAAACGTCGTCCATCATGTGTGTGTTTTTATAGTTACAAACGCGAATTTCAGACAAACAAAATCAAACTTTAACGAAATGAAAAATGATGGATAATCTGAATTCAATGTTGATTCATAAAAAAAAAATGAATTTTGAAACTTCTAAATTTTCAATCTGGACCTGAACCTATTATTTGTGTTTTCCCCTTTGAAATCCCTTGTTTGGATTTACAAACATTATTTACATAGATCCATTGATTGGATTTAGAAAAAAAAGGAGATTGGATTCAAACTAACAAATTTAAACCATATCTAAAGATTAATGTTTTCGATGTAGCGTTCTGATATGAACCAGTTCCAAATCCACTATTCTATTCTTCTCCAATTTGAGTCTATGAACCTGGATCTAAAATTTTGCATTTAGAAGTATTGAAGGAGAAAGAAATGTGGTAGACCTTATGAACTCAACAGAAAAATGACAAGTTTGAAGTGAAGTCCCACGTTTATTTATAGAGGTTCAAATAAGTCCTAACCATCGGATGAAATTACTTTATGTTTGGCCACACATGGCCCTAAATTAAATACACATTTTAAACGTACGCATACTAGTGGTTGACAGTCATGGTCGATGCTTGTGGCTACGCGGCTGCTTCTCATACACGTGCACGAGCATGTGTGTGTGTATCATTTCCCTTCTTTCAATGTATACGTATGCATTTATATGCGTAAATTATTTTAATTAATTCATTTTCAATTCTTATCCATTCTTCTGACAAGCTTTCCTTGTTATCAAGTTGTGACGACTAGTTGTTGACTATGCAAATATCATTCAGTTTGAATTTTGAGTGTTAATAATTAATTAAATTATTCTATTAATTAATCACATATGTTGCAAATTAATTTCCTCAATTAATTGATTGCATGGTTACGAATTAATTACTTTACTGCAATCCTTGCATCCTAATTAATTGATTTCATTTATTACATTCCAGATTTAATGTTAATACCTACTAGCAATTAATTGGTCTTAATTAATTAATTTACCAAATGTACACACATAACTATTTCGATGCTAAAACTACAAATTGTCATAATTTCTCCGTTTGAACTCCAATTGAAGAACAATATATATGAAAATTCATCAGAAAGTCATTACGAATATAATGGTAACAATTTCATAGCGAAGTTTCAACATTTTCAAATGTTTGTTTTTACCTTTTTGCAATTTTTAATAATTAAATATACATTAATTAATTACCGTAAAAGCTCCGGATATTACAGTCTACGCACATATAAAAAAATGGTTTGTGGTGATAATAATTTTTGATGTTGAGAAAATTAAATTTTATCTACAACTAATCCACATCATGCATATTGGGATATTTATAGTATTTTATGTAAGACATGATTTAGAGTTTGTATTCATGATTTTTGGTTAATCACTATACGCCGCGCTACCCATGTTAAGAATATTCATAAAGAAAATTAGTCGATGTATAGTTTCGTATACACCACTTTAATTAGTATATCTAAAGCAAGTATTTTAAGTAATCAATGAGTATTTAAATAATCAAATTGATCTATATGAGTTAACAATTTTTGTATAGAATTATATTTAATAAGATATGGCTTTACGTTATGTGCCATATATCACATTAAATTACTTAACACGATAAAATAGAATAAAAAGTCTAAACATGGCTACCCATAAATTAGAGTCAACCTGAAATATTATTAGAGTAGTTATCAGTTGGCCACTTATAGACTGTAATATTCATTCAATTAAACGTGGAAAGTTCCATTTCCACCCCATGAAATCTACGTCTTTAAATCCCACCGGCCCATCTCAATCCAACGGTCACGCTTGAATATATTACATCATAAACTCTGGGAAGATCAGGGGCTAAACCGTCTTTCTACGTTTGACCGTAGTCTCGGTCTTTAAATTCAATTCGAAAATCGTATCTCGAAATCCTCCGTAATCAAGAGCAATCGAGATCTATATTGAGAGGTTAGGCTATTGGATCTCATTCTCTGATTCGGTTTGATGGGGTTCGCTTCTGTTGTTGGTAGATTTCTCTTCGCTGCACTTTTTCTACTGTCTGCCTATCAAGAGTGAGTAATTCTGATTTTCTAGGGTTTTACGTTCTTGTAATCTCTGGGTTTTAACTTCGTGAAAATTGTTTGGGTTTGCTTTCGTTATGGTATTGTGTGTTAAAGTTGCGATTGTGGTGTCTGGAATTGAATGTTGTTAATGACAGTTTATGATAGTTATATGTCAAACTTGTTTTGAAGATTCAGTTGATTCTAGTGGGTTTATTTAAATGTCTAATCAGTGATGTCGATTGCTTCATTTATTTTCTAACTTTATTGTATTCTAAATTGGACTATTAAAATGGGATAAAAATTGCTTATGAGTTATGACGCGAAAGAAAAAAAAAAAAAAAAAAACCTGCCTTTATTGATTTCATTAATAAATGCATTCTGTAACTGGACTGCTCAAGTGTTGCTATAATTAGTGGTTATCTCAATGTTAGTTCCCGTTGGAATTTAATTTACAAACTGGTCACAGTGTACTCTCATAGAAGTCCACCTTTATTTATTTGAAGGGATTGGAACTGCGATTTGCATATCATTTGTCTTTTGTTATTTTCGGTGTTTTATTTTGCTTGTAATTGTTGACGCAGATGGTTCTGTAATTACGTTTATATTACTCTGTACTCTTATTTTCATGCTTAGTTATTTACTTCTGAACTCTAAACCCTGAAGAGTAGTTGCTTTTCATCATGTGATGCAAAATAGGAAGGATAGGCAGAAATGTTTCATCAGCAATCTGGTAGTGCATCTTTTGATTATAATAGTAAGATGTGCATTAGTTGTGTTTTTGGAAATCATGCATTATCCATCATATTACTATGTGGTTATAAACTTAAAGGATTTAATCAATAATTATTTGCGTTTTTTTATTTCAGTAAACATCATCGTGAATTTACAATGGTTGGGACATGTGTGCTTAGTTTTCCAATTATTCTTTTTTGGCTGCTTGATTATTGGTCACATGCTGAAATGTTGTACTTGGGGGTAATTAGGATCAGAAAAAAGAATCATATAATCTAATTTCGAAGCGATGAGGTTTGGTTTATTACCTGGCCTCTTTGATAACAATGTCTATATTAATTAGGCATATAAAGTGGACCTACAACAATCTGTCTTAGGCATCTAATGTGAATAGTAATCAGTATATTTTAATCAGCTCGTCCCAAAACACCAGAAACAGATTATATTTATTAACAATTTTAACTGGGTTTTGAAAACTGAATTCTGGTTAAACACTCAGGTGATTTATATAAAGTTCCGTCTCTAATTTGTTAGTGCTCAAATTGAAGACTGTCTTGTTATAAAGCTGACAATTAGAACTGAGAACTGAAAACCCGAACCAAACCAACTCAAAAGGACCTGCACCGAACCAGATAGGTCTCGGTTGGGTCTAGGTGATGAGAAATATGATTAAAACCCCATCAAACCCGACCCAAAAGACCCGAACAAAAACATTGAAATATGTGTATTTTTAGTGTTACTTTCCAACCGACCCGACCCGAAGCTCAGGTCGGGTCGGATCTAGATTTTTGAAATGTATGATTTAGACCCGACAAAACCGGACCGGTCTAGAACTGAGACCCGCCGGATCGGGTCCAGGTCCATCGGGTTGGGTCCACCTGCCACTCCTATCTTGATGGTTTGGGGAATATATTTTGTAGAGCAGTGTTAGGTACAGTCACAGCTCAAGGGAGGGTGTACTTTCTCCTCCTCATCGCTGGGTACTGTAGGCAGTCATGGTTAAAGCGTAGTCAACAATCATTGGTGTACCTGCACCTTCCACTAGTGAGGTGAAGAGTTTAGTCACGCTTTACTTAAGGAAGAGATCGGCTAGCAATGCTCTATGTTCTTGAGCGTTTTATATGAGCAGTCCGCCATATGTTTTGATGTGACTGGCTGTTTTAAGTAATGTATATTTAAG
Organism: Allium sativum; assembly: GCA_030737875.1. NCBI lineage: Eukaryota > Viridiplantae > Streptophyta > Magnoliopsida > Asparagales > Amaryllidaceae > Allium > Allium sativum. The sequence continues at coordinate 779,456,606 of CM060926.1, forward strand.
CAGTCAGTTGCTACATTCCACGTTTCAGCTTATTGTTATAGCAATGAGAAGCTTTTCCATTAGCATTATTTTTATTTTCTGTATATGTTGTTTGGCAGATTGCATGATTGTAGTGGTTGATAATGTTTGCTCATGATCCTGTTATCTATTCTTCAAAAATACCTGTTATTTCCTGAAAGATGTCCATCATACAATTGGAATCATTTTTGTATCATTGCGGAGCTCTAATGTACATTGTATTGGGAAATATTTAGCCCCTTGATTTTACATGTTTGTTATTTTCATTGGAATATATTACATACGATTATTTTCTAGAAATTAATTAATGCTTGCTGATAGTTAATACAACCAAATTTCACTTAGTTTTATATATCCGACATTGGTATAACTTGCTTCTGAAGTTGATGTGCTTTGGATAAGCCCCCCCCCCCCCCCCCCCCCCCCACACATGAGAGCATCTCCTAGCCGGGGTGGGAAGTTGGCGTGCAGAGCAAAAATTAAAGGCATGTATTTCTCACACTTTTCTAGTAGGCGAGTGAGAGGAAATTAGGTTTATTTTTTATTTTTTAAATCTCAATAAATGGTTTTCAGAAAATTATTTGTAGATATAAAGAGCTTATATAAAACTACATAAACGGTTCTTACTAAACCGTTTATAGAGGTTTAGGTTTTAATAAATCCTGTAAGATATTACTTTGTAAAAAACTTTCTGGTATAGACGGTTTTTGAAAACCATTTATGCTATAAACAATTTTTAATAGTCTTTGTGAATTGCCCCTTTGAAAAAAGAGGAGAAATCTCTGCTTATTTCCTTTCCCCATGCTCGGATTGCCACTGCTGCATTTTTGGTTTCTTAAATTTATTTTTGGTGAAAAGCTTTATCTACATTTTTATCTTTGGTTTACTGTTCCAACTCATGTGAATCCATCTGGCTGTTTATCATATGACCCACGGTAATGATAGAGCCAGCAATGCATGAATGCTACATCATTTCGTTGATTGTTGCATTAGCTTACTAAATTACACTCTATAACTCGTTGCTTACCGCTTTTTCCCCCCTCCATAAATGCATGGTCTATTTTGTATACCTATCATTCGGACGTCTTACCTGTTGTGAATACGCAAGTCTTAACATCTGTGATTTCCATATCTTTAGATATAGCGAATTTGGTGCCGATGGTGGAGCTGCTGCTAAGGCTCTCAAACCAAAATTCAACCTCTTCACCAAGCACATTGCTACCCTAGTGGGCATGCCAGTACCTCGTGTTGAGGTATCTTTTGTTCTTTCCTATATTAACTTTTTCATTGCAATAAGCAAGTTAGATTATATGTATGTGTATATATTTTGTATGCATAAGAAAAGGAGGTCATGCTATATTTTGATGTTTTTACAGATGAAATATGTCATAGCGACAACCATAGCCCTGAAAGGCTTGGGGGGTCTCCTATTCATCATGAATGTCTCCGTTGGTGCTCATCTCTTAGTATGTCTTCTCTATAGATTCGACTACTACACTATTCTCTCTTTTGTAACATGGATTGTTTATGTGCTTCGTTTTTGTCTCTCAGTTGCTATACTTGACGTTTATTACTCCCATTGTGCATGATTTCTACAACTACGACATTGAAAGCAAAGAGTTTATTCAGAGTTTCATCAAATTCACACAGGTTTTGATTCTACCATTTTTCTTCTTTGGAACACATGCTTATTTACCTTTTTTGGTTGTGAAGTAACTTTTTTATGCGTTTAAATTCTTAGAACTTGGCTCTATTTGGATCACTGCTGTTCTATTTGGGAATGAAGAACACCACAGTGCCAAAGAGGAAGTCCAAGAATGCAAAGCGGAAGACGAATTGAGTTTGTAATCGAAGCATCGGTATTGTTTTGGTAGAAATATCGATTAATTTGAGAGATTTTATTGGTGGATTAGCAAATATGCCGTGTTACAATTTTATATGTCTTAAGGTTGAACATGACTGTCCCATATGTTTGTATTTTTACTATCATTTTCCTGTATTTTTATTTATTGTAACATAGTACCGTTATCTGTGTTGCTAAAATTGTTATTTTACTGTTGTTTTCATATCTGTGTTGCCCATCTTTTAGCGACTTGTTTGCGATTCTTACATTGGTGTTAGAATACGAGAATCTGTTTGGTTTTTAAGTTTCATTTTTGGATTTTGTATTCTGGGTTTTCAAAATGATTAGTCGGAAAATGATATTATCGGCTAAACTTGGAAATAATGTTATTTCTCTTTGGCCATTTCCCCTTCTTTCTTTTTTTTTTTTTTTTTTTTTTCCTTTTTTTTTTTTCTCTATAACGGTAGTTCATTCAAAAGTGAAAAGGTTCGCCACATTGTACTGTTCAGTAATTTATGTATCCCTAACCCCTTCAAAGCCCCATTCATTCCAAATTCCCTTTTTTAGGGTGCAACTTTGGAAATTTTTTATAAAATTTGGATTTGTTACAAAACAATGAAATTAGAATCCATTGACGAAAAGAAAGGAAATAGACTTTTATTCATTTTACATATTAGTTATATATTTCTATTACATTGACATCTTTATATATAGATCTTGAAGCTAGTGATTAAATTTATCCGTGGGACTAAATAGAAAAATCCAAAAGCATATTCACTTATGTATTACAACCCTCCTTCCCTCCACCCTCATCCCTTTTTGAATATGCGTTTTCAAATTCTTGAATACTCTGCTGGCTTGAAGTTTGTATGATGATTACTCCTTTTTAATATTCTTTTGTTTGCACATATCCATTCAATCGATACAACTATTGTCTGTTGTCTTATTAAATAAATATATTAGGAAAACCTAATGGAAAAACCTTAAACGAGGAAAATAGTGCAACATGTGGGATTATAGATATCATATTCAAATGATATTCCTTCTAAGAGTGATATTTCGAGGTCGAAACAATGCCTCATTAAATTCTTATTAAGAAAAACCAGATGGAAAAATCTTAGTGAAGAAAAAGAGTACAATGACATATTTTAATATCTCATTTCATCTAATGAAGTCTGATACTTGTGGATCATGATAGTGTTTCGTTAAAAATCTTATTAAAAACCCTATAGGAAAATCTTAGTGAAGAAAAAAAAGAGTATAATATAATCGATATATTTCAATAATTTACTACATCAAATAGAGTTTGATACTTCTAGATCAATTTAATGTCTCGTTAAAACCTTAATAAGAAGAACCCAGTGAAAAAAAAAAATCTTAAATAAGGAAAAAGAGTACAGTAAACTTATTTTCGTACGTTAATTTTTGGGTTGATACCTCTAAGTCAAGATAATGCCTCATTAAAACCTTACTAAGAAAAACCCAATAAGAAAAATCTTAGTTAAGGAAAAAAAGTGCATTAAAACATGCTTATGGATGCTTCTCCTGATTTAATAATTTTCTTTGAGTATTCATATTTCGATAACTTAAATTGCTTATAGATACTTCTTAATGAACAAAAACTTCATGTGCATTTCCATGCTTCAGACATGTTTTCTTATTTAAAGTGCCTTCTGTTTGCGTTTTGTACGTTATCAGTGTCTATTTATGAGTACACTTCATGCGCTTACAATTTTGTGCTTCAATCAGATTTGCATATTGCAATATATATTTGATGAATAAGACAAGTTTCATTACAACAACACTAAAAAACAAGAAGTAATCTACTCACCTTGAATTATATTATTGACGGCAAAAAATGTCGTAACACCCAAAGATTCTCTATTACTAGAGAATTACATTTCGCGTAGGAAAATAAAGCGCGGAAAGCAGTAAATAACACATAGATTTATTGTGGTTCGGTCCGTGAGGGGTCTATGTCCACTTTGAAGGAGTTCGTTGATCTTTTCTTCACGAATAAGAGTTACAAGCGTTGAACTTCATCATGGCATTCGTTTACAAGTGATTCTCTGTATTTTAAAGTCATATTAGTCGTATGCTAAGTCTTGGGAAAAAAATGACGTGTGCTTCTTCTTCCTCAAGAGCTAAGCTTCTATTAATGAAGTCCTTGGAGCCTATAGAGTTGTCAAATCAACAAAATTCTAACCCTTATGAAGAATGAACAAGGGGGTATTATAGGTAGTGGGTTAGGTGGGAGTATGTGAGATTTTGGGACCACACAGCAGAAAATCGCATCCCGGAAGCACAGGCATCGGAAAATTGCATCCTACCCGGCTTGTAGGGAGAAAATCGCAACCCTCATGTTGGATGCGAATTTTCTCATCATGTGGGACGCAAAAGTTTGCATCCTAGAGGGATGCGTTTTCTTGCAATCGGGGGGGGGGGGGGGGGGGTAAGGTGGATCACACCCCGGAGGATGTGATGGTATCGCATTCTGGGGGATGAGAGAGCACCGCATCCAGTGGATGCGATAATATCGCATCCTTATGGGATGCGATATAGTGGGTAGCGGAGTTGTGTGGTGCGAGGGAGCATGAAATGATGCGAGGTGAATACGAGACGAGGTGAGGCCGATGCGATGCGACATGAGGGTGATGCGATATCTGCATCTAGAGGAGTTGTGAGGCTATTGCTTGCTCGATTCCTTTCGAACTTGAATACTCAATGTTTTGGCGACACTTGGGGCATTGGTGCCACGCGATGGGTTGAATCGAGCGAGACTGTTGTACTTTTGGGAACTGGACTAAAATGTCGGTTAACACTTGCCCCGCAAAGTACGTCTTGCCTCGACATGATGTGCTTTGAGTTGAAAAGATTGCCTCTGAACATGGAAGATCTCTAAGCTATTGAATACTCGGTGGCGATCGTTCCGTTGAGCGTGTCAAGAATTCTGATTCCTCGGTACCTCTTTTGGTCATCTAATTGCTGTTTACTTATGAAATTAAACGTTAGCTGTCGACCCTCGTTTACGTTGTAATATAAGCGAGTCGTTGTCGATATAATGTCGCGTGTATGCTCACACGTTTTCACATGGTTTTGCGTGGTGTAGGTCGAGTTTGAAAATAAAGTACGAGTGGTAAGTATGTCGCAGGTTTACGGCTATGTGAGTTGGATTTCGAGAAACGACATCGAATTGTGGATTCGATTGTTTGTCCTACGTTCTCGAGCCATCTAGACTTACGAGTGTACTATTGGTTGGCAAATCGAATCAATGTCGATTGGCGTGATGTCGAAAATTCGTGTGCACAGTCGTAGCTAGAATCGTGAGTCAGAAATTTCGTCCTAGCTTGTCTATCGTTTTCATATATGCGAATATATATTGGTGCACCTGTAAAACACGTGATATATATATATATAATATATGAATATATATATATATATATTGACTCTTGTTTGGTTGTTTTTTTAAGGGAAACTTCGTATCCGAGGGGGATACGAAATGCACTAATGGGATGAATCCCGCTCCTCTCCCTCTCCTATAAAATGGCTCAAACCGTCTCACTCCCCCTTTTTTCCTTTATTTACCTTTTCCGCATACAGGAGTTCCGGTCTTTCCCAAAGCAAACGAATTCCAAATCGAACTTGATAGGTGGGTTTTGAATCCCCCGAAGACTTGGATTGTGGTGCTGATGCGAATTGAATCCCCGAGGGCTCTTGATACGAGCTTGAGATCCAATTCCTAGAGGCGCTCGAGCTCGCGTTAGTTGCAGAGGAGGAGAAACATCGGAGTGTTGAAGAGGGAGAAGGAGGAGAAAGGGCGGGGAGCGCATCACATCCCTCACATGGTGATCTCTCGCACCAGATCAGATGTGCGATGTTGCATCCGTTGGATGCGAGGCTTCGCATCCCATGGATGCGAGACATCGCATCCTGAGGATGCGAGATTTTGCATCCTGTGGATGCGATTTTCTCGCACCTGACGGATGCAAAGTCTCGCATCGATGGATGCAAATTCTAGCACTTGGAGGATGCGGTAGCTTGCCGAGTTTATGGATGTAATGCGAGATTTTCATGGAAAATTATGATGCGAGTGTAACGACCCGGATTTTGAGCGACTTTGATTATCGACATAAACACGATGTCGATAACCAAAACACCGAAAAATCCTGGTAATTAGTGAAAGAAATTAGAGGGTGAGAAAAGATAAGATAGAAAATTAGAATAGAAGAAGAAGAACATAACATCAGAGTAACACGAATCTCACAGCGGAACGAATAAATATATTTCATAACATAAATTTGAAATACAAATCTGTACTTGAATATACATATCATTATCAAAGTACAACACTTACAACACAGGGGAAATAACTATAGCTATAATGATCCTGAAGCCTCCTGCTCCAAGCTCTTCCAGTATATCTGTAAATCCTGACTACTTGACTGCCCGTACAAATTTAGGCACCCAAGAGTTTAGGGAAAACAACAAAATAAACTCCGGGTCAGTCATGGGACTGGTATGAGTAAAACAGTTTAAAACAGGTTGAACAAGTAATCGATATCTCATAAGACCACGCCGTATAACGGAACGGGTTTTTCCCTTATGAGAATCCAAAATAACTTTATATCAAAACCCTTTTGATATTATAATAATGTCTATCAGCCACAGTATATGTAATCATCTAGCGGAAACGCTTTCATCTCACGTTCTACATATATAGTATACAACTCAAAACCGCAAGCACGTATTGGGTAATGGATTTCCAACTATGACAAGGTATGGAACCACCTATCGCTCGTGTACCTCTAGAGAGGAATACACTGGGTTCAACAAGAACATCTTGCAACCCGGCCACACATGACCGACCACTCATTTCGCTTGAGCGTATCGAATGTATATCACCAACGGTTGGGATCAGCAACCGTTTCCCGAATGGGACAGCATCAACAATAGATTTTTAGAAGTAAATGAAACTCTAGATCAGGTGATTATACACCCTACTTCGGTGCGACCGACTTAGCCATGCTGCCTGCCCGATTTCTGTCATTTACCGGATGATGAGGCTAGAAGCTACGCTTTATCATCATACCAGATTCACTTTGAATGCCACATCGTCAAATCCATCAAATCACCGATTGACGTCCTCAACCATACATTATGTGTTAGCTAAAAGAAGTTTCCTTCTCCGCTTCCACTCTTGGTACGGTTGGAGAAATCAATATACGTGATCGTCTGGAAATACTCTGTCAGACATCCGTCCATACAAGTCATCCAGGAACAGGATGAACCGAAGGTACTATTCAGTATATCCATCTTAGGCACTGTTATCTAAGACTTATACAATAGCCCTTGCACTTTACTCTGTCTTCAATTATCTTTGGCATATATGATTCGCAACGCTTATGCCAATACAGAGTGGTTCTTCGGATAATATTCCAACCGGTCTCTCCATATTAACAACGTTAAAATGGTCAAAACTTCGATGGTCTGTGATTTAACCATCAAAGGAAAATACGTGTGCAAACAACGATATTATTTCCAAATGGAAATTATATCGATCAAACATCATTTAACATTCATCTCCTTAGTTCATTTTTCATCTCCTGTTTCCCTATATTCAACATTTCTTATTTTCTAAATTTAGAAAATATATGTTATTACCATTGGAAAACATTCCATTTCTTGTTTTCTTTATCAGAAAACATTTATGGTTTCTTATTTGGAAAACATTTCCAAAGCTTCTTCATTGGACTTAGACAGATGTTTAAACAAACCATCGCGATGCCAACTCAAACCATTTCCTTTACTGCCGAACCTTAACTATTCCTTAGTTAAAAACGAAGCCAATCAAGTTGGGGTAGAACTACCTCTCAGACCTTAACTGAACAACATTTCTAACTTTGAAATAGGCAAAGTTCACTTTATATTCCTTTTACTATCTTCCTTACTTAACCCTCCTCGAATAGCTATATTCGATTGACTCTTTTCACTTAACTCTATTCGATTAACCCTTATCAATTTACTCTATTGGACTAACACTATTGGATTAACTCTATTTGACTAATGTTATTGATTTGCTCATTTCACTTAACCCCTTTCGAATAAACTATATTCGATAACTCCTTTTTCTTTCTTCGAATAAACTATATTCGATTAACTCCTTTTACTTTCTATTCGAATAACTATATTTGATTAACTCCTTTTACTTTCTATTCGAATAACTATATTTGATTAACTCATTTTACTTTAACTCTAATCGATTAACTAACATCGATTAACTCCTTTTAACTTTATTCTCTAATCGATTAACTAACATCGATTAACTCCTTTTACTTTAACTCTAATCGATTAACTAACATCGATTAACTCCTTTTCTAATAAACTATTCATTTATAAAGATTTACTTTTAGTAACGGTTCTTCACTTTACAAATGATTTCCTTTTTATTCTAACTTATCCTTTGATTTTATAAATATTTCTTTTATAAAAATTCTTTTCCTTTTCTATATAAAATCCATCGATTTTATATAAATAATTCATTTTCAAAATACACTTTGAAAATCCCCTCCCCCATATCTAGTATTTCTTATGGTATTTAACATACCATATAACAACGATAAATATCGTCCAAACACACATAATCAACAACAGATTATATGTCACATCATATATCACAATATATGAATCACAGTAAAACAAATGTTGAGGAATCCAGTTGGATTCCTCCAACCTGTCTCCCTGCATCACGGATGTTAAACAATATAGATAACATCACTTTCAGTTCCATATTATATATTCTGTTAAACAGAATCAATATAGAAATTCAACTAACTGACTAACAGTTCAATCAAACAATCAACACACAGTCAATCAGCCAATATCTAACAGTTCTAAAAATACAACATGAAATTATAAACTGTTTAGAGTTAGTGAGATTTACTCACATTGGACGATCATCGTTAAATAACGGTTTGCGTTATTTGATTCAGTCGGACAATTTATTTCACCATAAATTGTAACGAGCTCGGATTCACTCCCGGTCAGTCTCATTGTGTTGCTCCCGTCCATACGATCCCAACGCAACTTACGGTTCTCGATTCTGACCTCGTATGGATGAGATATCACATTCACAAGTTAATACATATAATTTAAATTAAAAACAAGGATTTAAATTCTAATTGGGCTTAACTTAAGAATGAGGCCCATCACCCCTTTAATCCAAACCCTCACCCTTTCTTCTTCATCTCCAGGATTTCCACCGACCGCTTTAGCTCCTCATTTCAGTAATTTGAATCCCGTTTCCACTCAATCGAATCTTCATCTCACCATGAAGTTCGAAATAAGCATTACCATTAAATCCTCCATCTACTGCTACACTCAAACTCCATCTCGAAATTTCCATTCAGCCTCGCGTTCACGGCTTCAGCAGCAGCTCCAGAGAAAAAGGCCGATCCTTTTATGCACCGTTCTTCACCAGATCACACACACAGGCGCTGCTCGACATCGAGAATCCAGAAACGAACTTATGTTCATCAATCCATTCGCCAATCCCCTTAAATCCTTAACCCTAGCTCGTAGTTTTCCAAAAGCCTACGTCAGAAAACGATGTCGAGTTCGACAAGAATGCTACTAGGTTGAAGAGCTTGGACAAACGAATTCGAATATCCATGTTATAGGATTTATAGATTTGTATATGATTTGTTTTGGATTTTTCTTTGGATTTTTTTCTTGCTGTAATGGGTATTCATGCGGTTATATATGCTTGAATGGGTTAGGTAAGGTTTGTGGTGGAGATCGAAGGCCGTGTGGCCTGTGCTGGACCTCAGAAAATGGGAGGGATATTTTCAATTTGATTTTTATATTTATTTTCGCCAATTTCTCCTTGTATCTGACTTCTAAAAATCCCTGGGACTACATACGATACTCAAAAATCACCAAACTGGACATACAGCTACAGTTCGACATTACGGTCCCAACGAAACTGGTTTCGTCGAATTCCGACTCCGTATGCTCACACAGCGTATTTTTAACTGTTGAAATACTAACTATTTTACACTCTAAAAATCCGTACGACCACACAGTGACTCTAAAAATCACGAAACTGGAAATCTAACAACTATTTGATATTGCGGATCCAACAAAACTGGTTTCGTCGAATTCCGACTTCGTTTGCAAAAGTGGCTATTTTTAACGCTCTAAATAGCCTATTTAAATATATAAATATATTTAAATATAATTAAATTAAATATTTAAAATTAAATATTATCGTCTATATTCACAGTGGCATACCACACAGCTCTAGAATATTCCTATATGTATTTACAACTCGATATTCACTTCTGGGTCAACCCGATATTTGATTTATATTGAAATTCCTTTTTAAAAATATAATTAATTCCTTTATAAATTATAAAGGAATTCCACAGCGAGTTTTCTAAAATTTGATTTGGACATACATCAAAATCTACACGACGAAATCCCGATTTTTCTCTTCTACTAGAAAGATATACTCCACCAGCTCCGTACGTTTCTTGTTTCACAGAAATCCGGCTTAAAACGAATCTTGTACATTCAGTTGAAGTTCAAATCGCCAAATCGCGAACTGCAGCGCCATTTCAAGCTCTATTTTAATTATATTATAATTCTACGTTCAAACTGTCGTCGATTGAATATATTCATCAATATAATTCAACTCTATGCTGAATTAAATCTAAGGGATGACCCAGTTCACATTATATTGTGATTCCCAATATTTTTGATCATTTCTGAATTAAATATATTATTTGATTATTTAATTTAATTAAATATTCCATATTATTTAATTAAACCTCTATTTAATCCACTACATCACGATATATATAATTAAATAAATTAATTATAATGCCCCTGACAATGCGGGTCATTACATTCTTTCCCACTTAAAATAATTTCGTCCTCGAAATTGCTAAAAGGTAGAGGACGACCATATCGACTGGTTAGAACATATTTGTTCACTTCTTAACTTCAGTTTCAACTGAACCAATTTAATTTCAATTAAAAATTAATTAATTCTTATCAACGAAAATTTCCAGAAATCCTGAAAATTTTCTAACGCCTTAACCCTTCGAAAAATTTCGCCAGCACCTCCTTTGTACTAGTCAATCGGTCAAACTCCAACTCGCCTCTCTAGGCCACCTCCAACCCAAAAGAAAATCAAACAGCCAAGCGGCTTGCCAATTCAGCTCATAAATCTTATATTCAATCAAAATATAAACTTGTACCTTTTTGTCGACATATCATTTTATCTTTTCCACCTGTTATCAATTCAGCAGATACAAGGGTCATCCCCTATCAAATTACAATCTGCTTTTATGCACAACACAACCATTCGTTTATATCTGAGCCAAATATCATTTCAACTCGAGTTTCTTCTCGATTCCCAACTCTTAACTTGATTATCACATTACACTTCAAATTTGAATCTCACAATCCAATTTTCTTGTTCTAATTCAATCTCAGTTACCACTTTACTGGCTTTACTTTAATTCATTTTTTCTTTCACAAATTTCTGTTAAATTTGTTTTTAATTCAAACAGTCTTTCCTTGGGAGTTTTTAAACAGTTTACTCTTCTCAAAAACCATATTTTCCTTTTTGAAATTCAATTGAGCCCTTAATCAATATTCCATTAGTTAAATCACTTCTCCATTTTTTTATCAATATTTGTTAACCAAATATTTTCAATAACCATATTGGCCCTTTATGTTATTTGGATAACATTTCCGAATATCGCCTTCCTTTATTTTCTAAATCAATAACCTTTATAATCCTATTTATAATTGGAAAATACTCCAATTACTTATCTCTTTTCCGATCTTGTTTATTTCTATACTTTAGGAAATACTTATTATTCTATTTCCAAGTTTACACTTATTTGGGTTAAAACGGATGTTGTGTAAAACATCGTTACGACAACCCAAATACTATATTCAACTAACTCTTATTCAACATTGATCTTCGAGCCTGAAATCTTACTATTTATTTGTTAATAATGAAATCAATCAAGTTGGGGTATAACTACCTCTCAGACCTTGACTGAATAACATTTATAACGTCAAAACAGATATGACTACTTACTCGAATAATCAATACCATACAACTACTTATTCACTTTTAAACACGTATACGCTTCCTCTTTCTATTCTTACTAGATTTTATTCTTAGTCTTCCTTTTTGATTTCACTATTCTATTTCTAAGTTCGTTTTCTTATCGACTTCTATATATATCGATACGTTGATTTCTAACTATCAAATTATCTTAAAAATGTTATAACTCTTTAAATTCCCGATTTTTTTTGCCATAACCTCCTTTGTACTAGGAGCATCGGGATATTTCAAATAGCCTCCCATGGCCCTCACCAATCCAAAAGAAAAAGAAAAAGCCAAGCGGCTAGCCGATACGGCGCATAAAATCTCATATATGAATTAAATACATACCTTTTCGTCGAGCATTCTATTTATATACCTTCATACCTTATCCATACATATCTCATGTATATTTATACCTGTCAACTTTATTTTAACTATACCCGATCGTTTTAACTCAATTCGTTAATTAATTTGTTAATTAACTCTTTAGTCCATTTCACTTTTATATTTGAACATGAGATGTTCAAATATATTTTAATTTGCTTATTAACTAATTTGAATCCAAATTTCAAATTTAAGTTCTATATTCGATTTCGAATATCCATTTACAAATCCAATTCACCTTTCAAAGTTCAACTTCAAATTCGAAACTTGATTAACTAATTCCTCTTCGACTTAGTTAATTCTATTCAATTTCTATTCAAATTTTATATCACTTCTATATATTCAAATCTATATATCAAACTCTATTCAAATTTTATTCAAATACTATATATTCAAATCCTATATTTGAATTCCTTTATATTTTCTATATTTGAATTCCATTTGAATTTCTATATTCAAACCCCATTTGAATTTCTATATTCAATTTCTATTTCAATTCCATTGAATTTCATATATTCAAACTCCCTTTGAATTTCTATATTCAATTTCTATTTCAATTCCATTGAATTTCATATATTCAAACTCCCTTTGAATTTCTATATTCAATTTCTATTTCAATTCCATTGAATTTCATATATTCAAACTCCCTTTGAATTTCTATATTCATTTTCTATTTCAATTCCATTGAATTTCATATATTCAAACTCCCTTTGAATTTCTATATTCAATTTCTATTTCAATTCCATTGAATTTCTATATTCAATTTTCCATTATTTAAATCTTCTTTATTCAAATCTCATTTGAATTCCAATATTCAAATCCCCTTTGAATTTTCCTATTTAAATTCTATGTTTGAACTTCCTTTATTCAGATTCCTTTAAATAAGTCTCGATTTCAATTCCTTTTGAAATCGATATTTCAACCTTTGGAAAATAGATTTCCCTTTCAATTTCACACTTGTATTTTTATTTCTGAATTATCCAATGATAATTCTTTTCACATCATTTATAAACTTCGTTTATAAAAGAACTATTTATAAACTTCGTTTATAAAGGAACTTCTCGTTTTATTTCTTTTAAAACAAGTTAATATTTCAAATTTATTTCAAAATTCAAATTCAATATTATAAATCCCATTTGAAATTCAACACAACTTGTCTTTCCCAAAACAAATTCAAAACAGTATTTATGGTAGTAATTCGTCACTTACAACTCGAAAATGAATACTGATGATGCAGCTGTCATCATCAGAATCTATTTTCCAGCGATTGAAGTGAGTTCAATACTATAAAACCATTTTTAACCTTTTCCACTTTGAAATTCATTTCAAAATATAATTCACACTGCTTGTAAAACAATTTAAAATCTCCCAGGATCTTAAATTTTCCTTATTTTTAATCCCAATCCATTTACAAACACTTATCCAATTTTCCAGAATTTTAATTCAATTTCTGGTTTAAATTTCAGATTTAACTCATCTGATTTCACGTATTTCACTTATCACTTATATGAATTCTGATTGGATATTTACATAACCATTTAATTCATAATCTTACTCGATTATAATCACAACCAATATATCCAATATATTATAATCATTTCAATATAAATCCTTTATATCAAAAATATAATTTGGGTAACATTATTTCATTTACCCTCTTTTCAAAACATACCATGACGGTTCATCGTATTCAAGTGTTTATTAACTCCTACCGATACAGTGGATCAAACTGATCGACCAGAACTCATAAACAACTCAACCAATGGATCTCCACAATATAAAACAATTTTTATATCAATAACAAATACGTTCACTCGTATATATACACTCAACTCAATCTAGGGTATTACTAACCCTATCTCTACCGAGTCACGCCACAGAGCCAAGGTAATTCACTTAACCTTATGCTCTGATACCAACTGTAACGACCCGGATTTCGAGCGACTTTGGTTATCGACATAAACACGATGTCGATAACCAAAACAACGAAAAATCATGGTAATTAGTGAAAGAAATTAGAGGGTGAGAAAAGATAAGATAGAAAATTAGAATAGAAGAAGAAGAACATAACATCAGAGTAACACGAATCTCACAGCGGAACGAATAAATATATTTCATAACATAACTTTGAAATACAAATCTGTATTTGAATATACATATCATTATCAATGTACAACACTTACAACACAGGGGAAATAACTATAGCTATAATGATCCTGAAGCCTCCTGCTCCAAGCTCTTCCAGTATATCTGTAAATCCTGACTACTTGACTGCCCGTACAAATTTAGGCACCCAAGAGTTTAGGGAAAACAACAAAATAAACTCCGGGTCAGTCATGGGACTGGTATGAGTAAAACAGTTTAAAACAGGTTGAACAAGTAATCGATATCTCATAAGACCACGCCGTATAACGGAACGGGGTTTTCCCTTATGAGAATCCAAAATAACTTTATATCAAAACCCTTTTGATATTATAATAATGTCTATCAGCCACAGTATATATAATCATCTAGCAGAAACACTTTCATCTCACGTTCTACATATATAGTATACAACTCAAAACCGCAAGCACGTATTGGGTAATGGATTTCCAACTATGACAAGGTATGGAACCACCTATCGCTCGTGTACCTCTAGAGAGGAATACACTGGGTTCAACAAGAACATCTTGCAACCCGGCCACACATGACCGACCACTCATTTCGCTTGAGCGTATCGAATGTATATCACCAACGGTTGGGATCAGCAACCGTTTTCCGAATGGGACAACATCAACAATAGATTTTTAGAAGTAAATGAAACTCTAGATCAGGTGATTATACACCCTACTTCGGTGCGACCGACTTAGCCATGCTGCCTGCCCGATTTCTGTCATTTACCGGATGATGAGGCTAGAAGCTACGCTTTATCATCATACCAGATTCACTTTGAATGCCACATCGTCAAATCCATCAAATCACCGATTGACGTCCTCAACCATACATTATGTGTTAGCTAAAAGAAGTTTCCTTCTCCGCTTCCACTCTTGGTACGGTTGGAGAAATCAATATACGTGATCGTCTGGAAATACTCTGTCAGACATCCGTCCATACAAGTCATCCAGGAACAGGATGAACCGAAGGTACTATTCAGTATATCCATCTTAGGCACTGTTATCTAAGACTTATACAATAGCCCTTGCACTTTACTCTGTCTTCAATTATCTTTGGCATATATGATTCGCAACGCTTATGCCAATACAGAGTGGTTCTTCGGATAATAATCCAACCGGTCTCTCCATATTAACAACGTTAAAATGGTCAAAACTTCGATGGTCTGTGATTTAACCATCAAAGGAAAATACGTGTGCAAACAACAATATTATTTCCAAATGGAAATTATATCGATCAAACATCATTTAACATTCATCTCCTTAGTTCATTTTTCATCTCCTGTTTCCCTATATTCAACATTTCTTATTTTCTAAATTTAGAAAATATATGTTATTACCATTGGAAAACATTCCATTTCTTGTTTTCTTTATCAGAAAACATTTCTGGTTTCTTATTTGGAAAACATTTCCAAAGCTTCTTCATTGGACTTAGACAGATGTTTAAACAAACCATTGCGATGCCAACTCAAACCATTTCCTTTACTGCCGAACCTTAACTATTCCTTAGTTAAAAACGAAGCCAATCAAGTTGGGTAGAACTACCTCTCAGACCTTAACTGAACAACATTTCTAACTTTGAAATAGGCAAAGTTCACTTTATATTCCTTTTACTATCTTCCTTACTTAACCCTCCTCGAATAGCTATATTCGATTGACTCTTTTCACTTAACTCTATTCGATTAACCCTTATCAATTTACTCTATTGGACTAACACTATTGGATTAACTCTATTTGACTAATGCTATTGATTTACTCATTTCACTTAACTCCTTTCGAATAAACTATATTCGATAACTCCTTTTTCTTTCTTCGAATAAACTATATTCGATTAACTCCTTTTACTTTCTATTCGAATAACTATATTTGATTAACTCCTTTTACTTTCTATCCGAATAACTATATTTGATTAACTCATTTTACTTTAACTCTAATCGATTAACTAACATCGATTAACTCCTTTTAACTTTATTCTCTAATCGATTAACTAACATCGATTAACTCCTTTTACTTTAACTCTAATCGATTAACTAACATCGATTAACTCCTTTTCTAATAAACTATTCATTTATAAAGATTTACTTTTAGTAACGGTTCTTCACTTTACAAATGATTTCCTTTTTATTCTAACTTATCCTTTGATTTTATAAATATTTCTTTTATAAAAATTCTTTTCCTTTTCTATATAAAATCCATCGATTTTATATAAATAATTCATTTTCAAAATACACTTTGAAAATCCCCTCCCCCATATCTAGTATTTCTTATGGTATTTAACATACCATATAACAACGATAAATATCGTCCAAACACACATAATCAACAACAGATTATATGTCACATCATATATCACAATATATGAATCACAGTAAAATAAATGTTGAGGAATCCAGTTGGATTCCTCCAACCTGTCTCCCTGCATCACAGATGTTAAACAATATAGAAAACATCACTTTCAGTTCCATATGATATATTCTGTTAAACAGAATCAATATAGAAATTCAACTAACTGACTAACAGTTCAATCAAACAATCAACACACAGTCAATCAGCCAATATCTAACAGTTCTAAAAATACAACATGAAATTATAAACTGTTTAGAGTTAGTGAGATTTACTCACATTGGACGATCATCGTTAAATAACGGTTTGCGTTATTTGATTCAGTCGGACAATTTATTTCACCATAAATTGTAACGAGCTCGGATTCACTCCCGGTCAGTCTCATTGTGTTGCTCCCGTCCATACGATCCCAACGCAACTTACGGTTCTCGATTCTGACCTCGTATGGATGAGATATCACATTCACAAGTTAATACATATAATTTAAATTAAAAACAAGGATTTAAATTCTAATTGGGCTTAACTTAAGAATGAGGCCCATCACCCCTTTAATCCAAACCCTCACCCTTTCTTCTTCATCTCCAGGATTTCCACCGACCGCTCTAGCTCCTCATTTCAGTAATTTGAATCCCGTTTCCACTCAATCGAATCTTCATCTCACCATGAAGTTCGAAATAAGCATTACCATTAAATCCTCCATCTACTGCTACACTCAAACTCCATCTCGAAATTTCCATTCAGCCTCGCGTTCACGGCTTCAGCAGCAGCTCCAGAGAAAAAGGCCGATCCTTTTATGCACCGTTCTTCACCAGATCACACACACAGGCGCTGCTCGACATCGAGAATCCAGAAACGAACTTATTTTCATCAATCCATTCGCCAATCCCCTTAAATCCTTAACCCTAGCTCGTAGTTTTCCAAAAGCCTACGTCAGAAAACGATGTCGAGTTCGACAAGAATGCTACTAGGTTGAAGAGCTTGGACAAACGAATTCGAATATCCATGTTATAGGATTTATAGATTTGTATATGATTTGTTTTGGATTTTTCTTTGGATTTTTTTCTTGCTGTAATGGGTATTCATGCGGTTATATATGCTTGAATGGGTTAGGTAAGGTTTGTGGTGGAGATCGAAGGCCGTGTGGCCTGTGCTGGACCTCAGAAAATGGGAGGGATATTTTCAATTTGATTTTTATATTTATTTTCGCCAATTTCTCCTTGTATCTGACTTCTAAAAATCCCTGGGACTACATACTATACCCAAAAATCACCAAACTGGACATACAGCTACAGTTCGACATTACGGTCCCAACGAAACTGGTTTCGTCGAATTCCGACTCCGTATGCTCACACAGCGTATTTTTAGCTGTTGAAATACTGACTATTTTACACTCTAAAAATCCGTACGACCACACAGTGACTCTAAAAATCACGAAACTGGAAATCTAACAACTATTTGATATTGCGGATCCTACAAAACTGGTTTCGTCGAATTCCGACTTCGTTTGCAAAAGTGGCTATTTTTAACGCTCTAAATAGCCTATTTAAATATATAAATATAATTAAATTAAATATTTAAAATTAAATATTATCGTCTATATTCACAGTGGCATACCACACAGCTCTAGAATATTCCTGTATGTATTTACAACTCGATATTCACTTCTGGGTCAACCCGATATTTGATTTATATTGAAATTCCTTTTTAAAAATATAATTAATTCCTTTATAAATTATAAAGGAATTCCACAGCGAGTTTTCTAAAATTTGATTTGGACATACATCAAAATCTACACGACGAAATCCCGATTTTTCTCTTCCACTAGAAAGATATACTCCACCAGCTCCGTACGTTTCTTGTTTCACAGAAATCCGGCTTAAAACGAATCTTGTACATTCAGTTGAAGTTCAAATCGCCAAATCGCGAACTGCAGCGCCATTTCAAGCTCTATTTTAATTATATTATAATTCTACGTTCAAACTGTCGTCGATTGAATATATTCATCAATATAATTCAACTCTAAGCTGAATTAAATCTAAGGGATGACCCAGTTCACATTATATTGTGATTCCCAATATTTTTGATCATTTCTGAATTAAATATATTATTTGATTATTTAATTTAATTAAATATTCCATATTATTTAATTAAACCTCTATTTAATCCACTACATCACGATATATATAATTAAATAAATTAATTATAATACCCCTGACAATGCGGGTCATTACAGCGAGTTTCTGAAGCCAGGGTGGAATGCGAAAACTTGAGGTCCGGGGATGCGATTTTCACATCCGATGGACTTAGGGATTTTCGAGCCCTCCCGGTTTAGATGCATGAGACTGATTTCACTAAAAAGCTCAAATCCTGGCTCCTCAGCCATTGGGCTTACGTCGTTTTCACGTCGTTTCATGATTGAACAGGACTTAGGTTTTGCACATAGGGTTTAGAGCATATAACTGGGACTATGAACATAAATTGAACTATTGATCTTTTAGATTAGTTTACCAGTTCAAATCACGACGTGGCCGCGTGTGACGACTGCCCATAACCCCTGCACTAAACAAGTGCGCTGAAAGGTGTGCTAGGAAGCTATGGACGATCATCAAGGTATAATAAACACCATCGGAACCTGTTGTAAATCTCACAGCGCAAGGATAAAATATAATAGAACATATACAACAGGTAATAATAGTGAAATCCAATTGCATAGAAACTGAAAACTCTTAACAGAACCCGTAGAACGATCCATACAATTTAGGATAATATTTTTGTACAAAGGTCCTCACTACATCCCTTGGAGTATATAATATCAACGGAAACAGAAAATACTAGATAGTAATAAAACTGGTACGTGAGCCTCCTGCTCGCCACCGATCAACATCATCGTCCTCACCAAAGCATCACATGTTATTCAGTCTGCCCATCCACAACCGGATGAACAACCCAAGGTAATAAGAGAGAAACATAAAACCGTGAGTCAGACAACAGTCTTAGTGAGCGATAAAACAACTAACAAACTTCATCAATAACGTATATGAGAATGGGTAGATTTACCGACCACTACCCAACACCAGATAAGAGAAGAACTCACACCCGTCTTCCCTACATCTGACAGTCATAGCCTTTACAATCCATAACATCCAAGGTACCAACAATTCGTCCATGGCAATCAGAACAACCATTGGTGACATTCATAGCATCCAGATTACATAGGTCTCACATAAACAATGCTAATCGAGTTTAACATCACTCAAGCACTATCCCTAGAGGCCTAAACCAATATCAGCCAAGCACTCAAGGAACATCTCCCTCGACTTTGGTTGATCCACGTGAGATGGTACAAATATAACAACCAATCATCCATGACTGACTCTGGCTATCACCGCCAATCCTGCTTTGAAACCACCGTTAATCGTATGACGACCAACCTTGCCTTATGTCAAGGGCTAATGGTAACCCCAGTTCTAGCATAATTCGATACGCCATCATGACTTGTATGTTTGTCCTCAACAACTAGGCCCTTCACGACTGCCCAAGGTATGAGGCCCTTCACGACTGCCTAGAGTACCTCTACTATGAGTCTGCTAGAACTTACGACAACGATAATCTCTCTGCCTTCGCACCTCTGGTCGTCATCATCGGTGACTAATCACAAACTCAAGTCCTACTCGAGTAACCATTATCCACAACACAACACCTTTGAGTTATCTGCCGTCTGTTGCTTTTCATTGATCAAAGAACACATCACATCACTTCGAACATCCTCATCTGGACTATCGTCGAAGTCATAACATCGTTGAACCGAACAATAATCAATATAGGTTCGACTTCAACAACCAACTCATCCTTGTTCGACCTGATTACTCACGACCGAGCAGGCCATCCCTCTGGAGACCGACCGACCCTTCACAACAAGAGCGACCGACCCTTCAATTTCTACTGGACCGACCAACCCTTCAACAGCTGACCGACCCATCTCGCACTAGGAGCGACCGACCAGCTCCTCTGGAACCACCTTAATGATCTGACCGACCAGACTGTTGGCACAAGTCCAACACGACAGACCGACCAGAGCCAGGGGCGACCGGAGTGTACGACCGAACCCTTGCTTCACCATTCCAAACTTTACAACAAATCTTTTATGCATGCATGATTGACCCTGCTTCCTTGGCTCGCTCGTGCCTGCACCCTGTCTTGTTTCCTAAGAAATCCGTATCCTTGATGCGCGACCAACCCCCCTATACGCGACCCAAAACTTACACTTCACCGTTTTCACTCCGTTTTCCACCAAAACTTCGCCAATCGACACAATCGATGAAACCAACTCAACCAATTCATTCAATACAACCACAAGCATGCTATGAAACCACTAACATCACCAGTATGACAATTCCATCAATAATTATATAAAATTCACCAAAATCACCATGAATGTAGATATGTACAAAACTATAGAGCTAGCTTGTATAATCACTTGAAATATCATAGAAATTCCCTATCTAAACTTGCTAATCAGATCATAGGGTGATTTATATGAAAATGGACTTACCAATGCACAAATCTATGGGAAAACACTTGCATTCGATGAAAAACATGAACAAACACTCATACACTTCATTGAATCCATGTGAGAGATGCATATCACTCACCCATTCTCCAAAACAAGCCAAGATTGAAGAAATAAGAATCCAGATAGCAAGCACCTCGCACCAATCCCCTTGATCCGATGAATCCTTGCTTCAATTGATGTAGATCTAGCCTCCAATGGTGTAGATATATGATTTCCCTCCTTGGATTTTGATTTTTAATAGTGGAAAGGTGTTAGAGGAAGGAGGAGCATAAGGCCACCAAATCAGAGAATGGGGAAGTAAACTATTTCCCATACCTCTCACCCTCTATTTATAGTTTTCACCAACCCACTAATGGGCTTCTCCCAAATCAACCCATTAGGTTCCCAAAACCTGGATAGCCAACTGAAAAACCTTAAAACAGTGATTTCTTCCAAACTGCTGAGCCAAATCTTTAATGTAACCACTCTACGGAAAGGCAATCGTCATTTCCTTTCCAATGGCATAGGTCTTATCCTTTGATTCAACCTGAGTCAAAAGTTATGCCCCGTACAGGACTGACAGGGGCAAAATGGTCACAAACAAAATCGTAAAAATTATGGACATGTCTCACATCCCTATAAGCCACATATTAAAAGATGAGAATGATCTGACCCTCAGGGAATAAAATAAAAATATTTTATGATCTTCCGATACGTAAAATGCGGGCTGTTACACCGCGATTCGACGCAAGTTCGACGATATCGGTCGACGACGATGGTTACATTTTAGAGAATTAATGATCGTCGTCGCGTCTCGAATCCATTTATTATAATCGTATCATCATCGCACTTTGCTGCACATACATGTTAGTTCGCACCAACATGAAGGGTATAGGTTTTCCATGCGATGTCTGATGCAACTATATTAAAAGTATAGCTAGCGATGGAGACAAGATCTAAGAAACAACAGAATTTCAAAGCTAAATCTTTACAGCATTTGCTGTCCCAAGCCGGATCAACTAGCAGTACTAGTTCAGGGGACATCAAGCTTGAGATTTCTTCAGCGTCCACCCCTTCCGCGCTCATAGGCTTGCCAAATTCGCCTGACCAAGGCTTGTAGTCTAAGGACCCACAACAACTGGCCAAGCACCCGAATAAACTGTCGGAGCCGAAAGGGACTGTTGCGACTGAGGGTAATCCTGAGGAAGAGGAACACGTAGATATCGAGGAGGGAGATGCTATCGAGACTCCAGATATGATGGCAGTGCTATCATAGTTGACAACCCACCAAATTCAGGGCCTTCAAGTTTGGATGAAGGTGCGTTGAGGCACATTTGTATAAGGTTTAGTATACCTTGGACTGACGTTCGCACTCCCCAAAAGGAAGATAGGCTGCATGCTCCTCAAGAAGGGTACGCTTTCTGGAACTGGTGTATGAGCATTTCTGGTTGCGTGCCCTATCTTGCGGCTTCATCCGAGATATGTTGCATTACTTTCGCTCAGCGCCAACGCAACTTCATCCGAATGGATACGCCTTCCTCCTCGGCACCTACCGTTTGTCCAGAGAGTACCTGCACATGGAACCCACCGGAGAGGACATCCGGTCGTTATTTTTAGATCAAGAGAAGAGTAAGAAACACGCCTTCCCTATATTACCTAGAGGCAATACACAACGCCCGATTCATCGAAGGGTCATGGAGCACACTCGGCATGTTCAAGCATGAATGGTTCTTTGTCCGCTGTTCCCCAGGATTTGCGAGGCGCTGGCTGTAAGGGAGTAAGTATATTTGCTTGCTTTGAGTTTGAAGTGAGTTGAGCCACGGGTTTCGAGTTAATCTTAAACTTCTGTAACAGGGATTCCTACGACACCTAAGGGAACAACGTACCAGAGGATTATCGAGCAGTATTTCGCCGGAAGGTATTACTTTCCGCTAAACGTGCAATATTCCGACCACCTGCTGTTGGGAAGGGGAAGGAAGAACTTGAAGGAGTGGGGAGTTCTCCGGGCCGTAAGAGGGAAGTGCCCACTATCGTGCCTAAGCGACCCAAGGCCGCGAAGACTTAGGAAGGAACCAGTGCGGGCGACGCTGGTGATGAGAAGATAGTGACTAAAGAAGAGGGTCTATCGCTTACCTCTGTCCCGTCTACGACTGTTGAGACAGGGACGAGAGTGTCGACCAGGATGGTTTCCCCAGTGACCACCTCTGAGAAACCGCGTCGCTGGAAAAAGCAAACCAGTTTAAGGATTTGGATAAGGTCCCACTCGATGTCCCTTTGTCTTGGCCCAACGAGACAAGCGTTGGAAGTCTAACGCTTACTGTTGGGGAGATAATTCCTCCGTGCGGGCCTCAATCTGGTCTATGGAGAGTGCACTTAGGGTACACACTCATAAACACTGCATAATCACAACATTTGTTTATGTGTATAGGGTGCTTGAGTCTAATTTTGAATCTATCCTGTGCAGGTGGCATGGTTCGAGATAGCAGCAACGGCAGACATCGAGGTCATGGGTCTGGAGGTCAACAGCCACAAAAGAGCTTGGTAATAGACACATTTAAGAAAATGACTGATCTGTCGTGATCTTCCTCTTGCTCCCATGGTCATGGCGATGATTATCGACAACCAAGACACTCGAAGTCCCCACCACCTATTGCTCGAACTTCAGGACAGACTCAAGATTTTAGATCGCATAGGCACAAGGCAGCAAACTTCGACACTCCCCTTCATGCTCCACCGGCGGTGCCAGCTCACAAGTCCACTAGCTAAGTTGCACTGCCGGTAGACCACAGACCATCGAATACTGACATGCCAAAGGAAGGGCCGGAGTCTTCGCAGCGCACTCCTGAGGAGAGAATGGCTATTCTGAAGGAGCTATTCCTGAAGCATTATTTTGATGAGCTGAAGTGGGTGTCGTACATAAGCTCAATCCCTCGCGAGGATCATGACTTGTTGTGGAAAAAGGTGCACGCTGCCTATCATAAATGCAAGAAATTTAACCAATATGCAGGGCATCTCTCGGAGTTGATCCATACCAAGAAGGTGGAGATTGCAAATATGAAGCAAACAGTCAAGGATGAACAACTAAGTGTCCGGAACCAGGATGAGGCACTAAGTAAGACAAGGCTTTAAGCTGCATCTACCCCTGTGCATACAAGTAACACATTTGTATGTTAACTCTCTGTGGCGGAAACAGGTGAATTGGATGAGAGGTATAAGAAGCTGGAGAGAGAGGCGCATCATGCATAGAAAACTTTCAAACACACCATGGCCTTGGTGACAACTGACAATGCAAAACTTAAAAAAGATAACTCTGAGTTGGTGGAGGAGAATACCCACTTGTATAAAGAGAACGAGAAAGTGTACCAGCTCCAAACAGACAATGAGTCCCTAATGAAGGAGAACCAAAGGATGAAAACAAGGACGCTTAGAGGCTTATGAAAGAAAATGCTGAGCTAAAGAGGAAGTTGGAGGAAACCAAAAAAGATAAGGAGAAGGACGAGGCTACTACTAAGGAGGTGTTGACCCAGATGGATGGAGTAAGAGCGAAGCATCAGATGGAGGTGGAGGAGCTTAAGAATGCGGTTGTAGATGCAGAGTCTCAGGTAGAGCTGGATTTGGAGCCTTATGTCTGGGGAATGTACGTCAAGGCACTTAAGTACAACGAAATCTCGTGGGTCGATGACTATCCTTGGATATTGGCTCAGGTCTGGGATAGGCTACTGGATTTTGAGGCTGATTTGTGGCAGGTGGAAGTGATGGATGAAATAGAGTTCATGTTCTCGCATTTGTTGAGAGAGGATGCCTAGAAGGCAAGGGCGGCGGAGCTTACTATTATGAAGGAGAAGACGATGTCCAAAGATAGTTTGATTGTGGCCCATGAATTTATTGGAGGTAGTTCCCAGCAACAACACATGTAACGCCCCACCCCGAGACCCACCCTAATGAAGAGCATTACTAGGTAATGTTGTCTATTAGAGCGGAGAATAGGGCTGATTAGGAGCGACCACTCGTAGATTTGCATTAGCAAGTCTTAAGTATGTCGATAAAGTGATTGCTATTTTTTTTTCTAGAGGCTCGACATACTTAATACTTTATGTAGTACAATTCTACGGTGGCTTCAAAATCAACTCAGAACACAGTACATATTATTACATCATCACAGATCACAAAACAGTTACATAATATTACATCGTTAGAGTACAACAATTACACGTGCATAAAAAGAATAAATAAACTTCTCTCACTTACAATATGATACAACAATGAAATAATAGAAAGCTATACTATTCGAACTCGACTACATAAGCTCGAGTGAATGAAGCTACAGTGAAGATAGACTAAAGAGAACATGTTAACCCCAAGCTCGACAACTACACCTGAAATGCCTCGGTCTGACCCGAGGAATACACACACGGGTCAGTCTTGTTTACAAATCAGTATAAGAAATAGATAAGTACAAGATATACAACTCTTTACGCTAAGAGTTGTGAATATGATGACATAAAGGGATTAATTAGTTTCAGTTAACATGACATAACAAAAGGGAAAAATATATAAGTCTCGAGGACTAGATCTAGGCTAAGTACATCACCGTACTCGAGCCGCAATGAAAACATACACCAAAATCATCAAAATCATTATACACATCTCAATCGAGTTGAGTGATCAATAAAGGGAGAACCTCACTCCAAAACATCTAAATCTCAAAATATGATGGAAATCCAAATGCACTTTGCAAATGTACGATCATCCCGATCGAGTTAAAATCATCAAACTCAACTCATAAAAGAAATCATAAGAAATGTACACGTGCCATAAAAATAAAACCCATCCCAAGCTATAATGTTGCTCATCTCGAGCAATAGCCGTGTATCATCAAATGAAAATCATCAAAATCATCATATAACTCGAGTGAGTCAAATATTACAGAAGGAGCATCACACTCCAACATAGAAAATCACAAATGTTTGTGTAAATTTATAGTCCAATAACCTTCAATGTATGATCCTATAGATCAAATCACAAAATATCATCACAATATGGATCCATTAGAAAAAAAAATATGCACGTGCAACCACATGATAATATAGCTCCCCCCGAGCTTAGCTCAGTACTTATACGTATTCATGTTAGGCGCCTATCACTGCGACCCCCCCGGTCGACTGTATCTTGACCCCCCCGGTCAAGTGAATACATATACATGACTCCCCCCGAGTCTCAACTTGCCCCCGAAGCAAAGTACTGCTCAACGAACACAATATGTGTCACTGACTCACATTCAGTAACCCGAGTAGTGGTAACAATGTGTCCCATACCACACGTTCTCACTACTGGTTCACTAGCTATTTATCAGCTTCGCAATTGAAAACATCGAAAACACCAAATCATCGAAAGCACTAAATCATCGAAAACACCAAATCATCAGAT
This sequence comes from Allium sativum, assembly GCA_030737875.1. Classification (NCBI taxonomy): domain Eukaryota; kingdom Viridiplantae; phylum Streptophyta; class Magnoliopsida; order Asparagales; family Amaryllidaceae; genus Allium; species Allium sativum. Next base: position 779,483,449 of record CM060926.1, read on the forward strand.
TCAATCTAACTATACTGGAGTTAATCGACTTTGTATACTTCTATGTCCCATACCACGGAGTGTACAGTGTCGTTTAAAATCCAATATGTTATCTTGAAGGGTGCAACATTGTGTAGTTGATATAAAACAAAATACTTGATTTCGATACAAGTTATAAAATATTTTACGAAATCAATAGCTTTCTTTCTTGGAAAGCAATAGATTTGAAGATCGGTTTTTCTATTATTGTTTCGAGGCCACTTAGTGTAAAAACTAAAATTATAAATCTCATTTAGCTTCAAAACTATAATGAAAACTTAATTTATACATATATCAAAAACTAGTTTAAATCATGCAATATGTGCTCAAAACTCATCATTAAATACATAAAACCCAAATTATGCATTAGTGATAATTTAGACTTCTTCATTGATAAAGAAAGGTAAAATATAACACAAAAAGCATGACATAAAACTAGATCACGAAAAGCATGAAAACATTTTAGAAAAGACGTCCAAATTTACACTAAGGCATGAAATATGCCCAGAAATCAATTAGGGTTGCAACTTTCAGAATTGTTTTGAATGACCAAATGATCTCCAAATGGTCTAGAATTTTATACACACAAACTAGAAAGGTCTGACTTTTAACTGAAAAAGGATTCATTAAATTCTGACATCGCACGAAAAAGATATAGGGCTCTAAACATGACTTTGGACTGAATTTCAGTGTGGGCTGAAATCACTTCCACGTCCAACTTTGCGACCAGGTTTGAACAACTAAACGATCTCGGATTGGCGTAAAAGTTTGCAAGCATATAGGCAAGCTCCCAAACTTTATAACACAAAAAGGATCACTCAAAACGGATAGATAACGAAGGAGATATAGAACCCCAAAGTTAGGTCTTGGCGCTGTTTTCACTTTGGAAATTCAAACGTAGGTTTGAATCATGACCAAAGTTCGACTTTGAGGTCAGGTTAAAGCATTCAAATGATCTCTAAATGATCTGAAAACTGACATGCACACAGTAGAAAACCTTAGCTTTCCAATGAAAAAAAGAATCAATGAATTCCGACTTGATCTGAAAGCGTTATTGACTCTCAAAAATGAAACCATGCCATGTTTGCAGCAACAAAACGTTCGATTGTAAAATCTTGTTGCCGAACTGATTTCACCGCAAAGGTTTTTGATATCAAATGATGTAGTATTACATAGAAATTTTCATGTATCTATAACACAAAGCATGAACTATCAATAGAAGAAAATCCGACAACATTCCATTGTCGGAATTGAGACAAACTATATGCAAATAGCAATCAAACTCAGTTTTATTAAAACTAAACATTGACATGAAATTCAAACAAACTCGTGCCGCATGAAAAGATAAAGTTTAAACTAGAATGTGTGAGTGTAACAACTCACCTCAACCTCACGAACTAGCATGCAAGCCTCAACTCATCATCAATTTCCCCAAAAAACTGCATTTTAAACCTCTGTTGCAACAAGGGTTTGACATAGCAAACCTAATTATTTTCCTACGAAATTTTTACAGAAGATGTAGATTTGAGTTAAGAATAACATATCCAAATTTCAGATATTTTCTAATTCTTTTACAATTAATTATGAATTTTCTACTAACCTGCGTTTTCAGCTCTGGTTTAACCCGAAATTACTTGAGAGAAGAAGACTTTTAACCCATCAAACCTTAATCAATTGCCACAAAATTTGGTTCAGAGGTGATGGAATGTGTTGGCAACAACATATCCAAATTTGAGAATTTTAGAGATTTTATTTGATTTTTTATGGTTTTTAGAACAGCTAGGGTTTTAGGTTTGAGAGCAAGAAAAACCATTGCTTCCACCAAGAAGCTTCAGGAAGGAAAATAAGAGGGATCAAAGAATACGTATTGTTTCTCACGCAAGGGATAAAGGGTGGTAAAATTTCATTATGGCCCTTCCTCCATGAAATAAAATTGAGAAGCAACAAAGTATTACTATTTCACATTTGGTCCATCTTTAACATTTAAGCCCAATTGTACAATACTTAAGCAAAGTTAGTTATTCACACTATTACAACATTATTAAGATACTAGTATCATCTTCACATAAACCTTAACACACTAATTAAATTGTGTTCAATACATAAAACACGAATATGCATGCTATAATAAATCTCAAACACTTTAAACAATGTTGTAAATATCAATTTTGTCACAACTTACGAATATAAATATGTTGGTTCTATAATTATTTAACATGTGAACATATTTATATTTTAACAAGAAGTTTACATTCCTTATTGATTTAATAAATTAAAACAATCAATTCTAATAAATATTTAACAACTATAAATGTTGATTCACGATCACTATTAATAATGATATATATTAAAATTAATCCACTTAAAACACCAATGTTGCTGTTAATATTACTAATATAACAAAAGACACAAATTTATTTATTAACAATCAACAAATTCAATCATTATATGAGTTAGTCTCACAAACTCGTATCACCAACATATTATCTTAAGAATCACAAAACTTAATAAATCTGCACTTCCCGGTTATCGAAAAATCCAGGTTGTTACAACACACCGCGCCTTCTGTCTCAGTAATTGGTCCGCAAGTCCCAGCCCCCGTCGTAACCGAATACAATCCCAATCAACCGGGGTTGGGACTGGAGAGCTTCACTCAAGAGAAGGTGGACGCACTGTGCCCACTGCAACCGCATCTCAGATGGTGGTTGGTAAAGTCTCATTTTCACGAGTGCTTAAGAGTATGGTAACACGAAGCCGAAGTAGACTAGTTAGCCTTTTCCTTCACCATGCAAGTCCCTCTAGAGTAGAAGTGACCATAGACTTTGGACCGACACAACCCGAAGCAGGAGTGTAAGGCTTTGTAGAGTAGCCGGGCAAAGGAGGTGGTATGGAGTTCACATTCTCTGAGGCTGACTTAGCGTTTATAGGCCAATGACAGGAGGAGATGGGTAAGAGGGAGAGGTGGTTGAGCCGGTTAGGGCGAGCGAGTATATAATGCATGACCTGGTCAAAGAACAAAGGGCTAAGCTGTTTGTTATGGCCAAGGAACAGGAGAAGAAGTGGTTGATGAGTTGGCCCGACAAACAACACTTATAAAGGCCAGGAAGAAGGCTGAGAAGGAGGCCATGACTAAGGTGGAGGGAGATCTGAAGAAGGCAGCTGATGTCGAGGCCGCTAAGAAGAGGGCTGACGAGAGCTTGAAGAAGCTACAAGAGGCCGAGGCAAAAATCCTCAAGGTTTGTAAGGCGGCACAACAGAAAGCGGCTATGAAGACTGGACAAAAAAATAGGAGAGGGCATACCAGTAATACTCGCGCTCTCAAGCGAGGCTACTCCCAAACCTCTGAAATCGATCCTGCATGGAGATGAAGGAATCATAGAGATTACGAGCGGCGACGACGATGAGGAAGAGACTCCGTTGGCGGCCCTCAAGTTATCTTCTTCGGCCAAGAGAAGGAAAGGAAGAGGAGGGAGAAACTCCAAGAAAAAGAAGACTCGAGTGGCGACTCGAGCAAGAAGAAGAAGAAAGAGAAGGAAACGGATGAGGATGTGGAGGAGGATGAACTGCCCAAGTGATTGTCATAAATGTCTTTTGGTTATATAGGACGATAGTATATGCGAGTATGACCCTTGCTTTTGGAAGCATGGTGTGGTTTTCATTTACACCATGTCGTTAGAAAGGAAAATCGATGGATTTATGTAGTTTGCTTTTGGTTGTGAATGAAAGTATTAGTTGAATTTTCTTACATCACATTTTGTTTTAAGTGTTCGAATATTCGTCTATGCTTTCCAGTTTCTATACTTGCACAAACATACTTATCACTACACTTAAGCAAACGTCATCTACGGCTTCGCTCTTGAGACCCCAAAGTCGTGTGAAGTTTGTATGTGTTGACTTCACTCTCGAGATTTCCCTTGGTCGGGGTTTTCCGAGTCGTGCGGAGTTCGTGTTCGATTTCTTCTCTCTTGGGACCTTCCTGGGGTCGCTGGTCCTGAGTCGTGAGAAGGGATGGACGTTGTTGATTCATCCTTTAGACTCTCCCGTCGTTTCGTTCGGGTAAGAGTTAGAGAGCAACGTTGATTCGCCGATTGCTTCACGGATCCAGACCCTTTGGGTCGGATGGAACCAAACAAGCGATCAACGTCACACTCGTTCAGATGACGGGCTGCCCCCAAGTCTGGAGACTTAGGAACGAGTTTGGAAATTCTAGTGAATGAACGTCCCGAGTTGTTTATACTCGGCCTCGTCGTTGGTTCGAGACTCAAGTCAGATTTATTTAAACTCGTTCTCGTTGTTGATTCGAGACTCGAGTTGGAGTTATTTATACTAGACCTTGTCGTTGATTCGAGACTCGAGTTAGGGGACCGATTCCCGGCTTCGAGGTGCCGATCCAGGGTTGTGCGCTCGTGTATGCAAGTTGGTTGTAACAATTGCTCAAACATACTGCACAGAAAGTAAACACACCAAGAACATAGACATATAAAACTATCTTTACTGAAAACTTTGGCGGCTATGGCCTTTACTTTACATTGCCTTGGATTTGAAGAAAATAAAACATTTTGGGAAACAGTAAATCTGTATACTAAGCTATGTGATGTAGCAACAGAGATGTTCACTATTCCATGCCCTTGGGAGTTCAACACCATCAAAGGTTGTTAACTTGAAGGTTCCATCTCCAAACCTCCGTTGTATGACGTACGGACCTTCCCAACAAGGACTGAAACCAGTCGGTGTGGGAAAGATCCATTTAGGACGAGATTGCCAATGTCGAGATTCTTTGGATGGACTCTGGAGTTGAAGTATCAGGCGACTCATTGTCGTTGAGCGGCAGCTCTGAGTTTAGCTTAGTCTCTTTTCTCTTCGAGTAAGTCAAGTGACTCCAAGATAAGAACTTATTTGGTCTGTGGATCGTAGTAAGTGACTCGATGAGATTGGAGTTTAAACTCAATTGGAATTACAACTTTGGATCCATATATGAGAACGAAGGGAGTGTGGTCAGTCGTTGACTTATGGGTAGTCCGATAGGCCCAAAGGGTCAGAGGGAGCTCACCTACACATAAGCCTCCGCCTTTTTCCAGATGTTTCTTGATGATGGATTTAATCACTTTGTTGACAGTCTCGACTTGCCTATTGGCTTGAGGATGGGCTATTGCCGAGAGTCTCTTCTTGAAGTTATGTCGTTGGTAGAAGATCTTGAACTTAACACTCCTGAATTGGGTCCCATTATCGAAGATAATTGCCTGGGGGACCCTATATCGAGTGATGATGTTGCGGACGACAAAGTTGATCACCTTCTTAGCAGTAATTGTAGTGAGAGCCTCAGCTTCGGCTTAGTTGGTGAAATAATCAATTGCGACAATAAGATATCGTGCACTGCCTCTGGCCATTGGAAGAGTTCTGATGATATCTATTCCCCACATGGTGAATGGTCAAGGACTGACCACTTGCATTAGCTTGGTTGGCGGGGATCTTGGAATCTTCGAAAACCTCTGGCATTTATCGCACTTGCAGGCATAATCCACGACATCTTGGTTGAGTGTGGGCCAGAAGTAACCATATCTGAGAATCTTCCTTGCTAGAGTTTTCCCTCGGTGTGGTCACCGCACTCACCTTCATGCACGTCTAGTAGCACACGATCGGCGTTGTTGTGGGCTACACACCAAAGTAATGGAACATAAAAAAACCTTTGGAAGAGCACAACATCTTAAATGATATAGCGATATGTGAGTGCCTGTCTTTCTTTGTAGCGCTGAGGGAGGATTCCGTGTTGCAAGTAGTTCTTGATTTGAGTCATCTGAAGGGACCATGGCAATATGCAGACTCAGAATTCTACAAGGAAACGGCGTTCAAAAAATACATTGTAGGGAGAGATGACATCAATAACCACAAAGTGAGGATTCAGACCCGACTCCGATCCTCTTCTCTGATTTCAATAGTCAGATCGACCATGCCCACAGGTTGGTTGGAAGAACCGTTGAAGCTTTGGATTATGGCATGGTTGGGCTCCAAGCCTTTGGCCTTTAGTTTCATTTGATCGCAGGCCACCTTGAAGATGACGAGAGGGTCTATAGTTGGGATCTCAATTAACTCTCTCTCACGGAAGACGATATCATCTCGCATCGTCTTTTGGAGCTTGGCAGGGACAGATTCGTTAAAGAAGAACAAGCTTCGTTGGTGGTGTGTGGAGTTGGCATATTCCTCCATCTTCCAGAAGCTTTCATGCAAGAGGTGAGGTCCACCAAAGATAGTGTTGATCATGATGCCACATGGTCTATGGTTGGATGGCCTTGGGGCTGCATTATCTGGAGGGAGGGCGGGCGTTGAATGGCCTGCGGCTGCTTCATGAGGAGCAGAATTCTGAACGTACTTTTCTAGATGTTTCTCGCGGATGAGTTTTTCAGTCGCATCCTTGAGGTGACGAAAATCGTTAGTGTTGTGCCCAAACATGTCGTGGAATCTACAATACTTGCTTGAGTTCTTCTCACGGTCGGTAGATTCCCTAGTATTGGGCTTCTTATACATAAGAGTGTTATAAGTCTCTAAGTAAATGACCTTTTGAGCGGAGTGTAGTTCCTATAATTAGGATAGTGGTCGTGCTTCTTGGGGTCTCCAGGAGCTTGGTTGTTGCAACTACCGGTTTTCCCATTGTTTGGCTTGGGCTTGCACGGGGCCGCCCCTTACCCTTGTCGGAAGATTCTCCGACTTGCTTTCCTTTGATGTTGTCTTCGATGGTGCCATTGTGTGGGTTGTTGGCGTGGCTGCCTTGGGTAACCCTTTTGCGCTGAGCTTCCTCTTGACACAGGAATTGTCCGACCTTTTGGTAGAAAGCTTTTAGAGTCTTCGGCTACTTTCTGTCTATCCATACCCCGAACTCGGAGCTAGCGAGGACACCTTTGGCAAGCCGGACAAGAAGTTTTGGATCATCAACCTTAGTGAAGGCTGTGTTGAAACACTCGAGGTAACTTTTAAGGGTTTTTGTTTGGCCCTGATAGAGGTTGGAGAGAGTGAGAGTATTCATCGGCATAGGAATGTGCATTTTGAATTGCTTGACCATTTCCATAGATAGTTGGTCGAAGGTGGTGATAGAATTAGTCGGGAGACGGGTGAAACAAAGCAAAGTCGTGCCTTCCAAGAAAACTGGGAAGCATTTACACTTGACAGGGTCGGTGTCTTGGCTGGAGTCCATGTGCCACTGGTAACGGTTTAGAAAAGCGCCGGAGTCAGTCTTTCCCTAGTAGAGTCCGAGCTATGGAATGTTGCAACGTCATGGCCACTCGACTTCGTGCACGGCCCTGGTGAAAGGGTTACGCCTCATGTTGGTTTCCAACATGTCATTAGCATTCCCTCGCGTATCTCTTATGATCCTTTGGACCATGTCAGGAAGGTGCGCAGCTTGAACATTTTTTGAAGGAATCTAGCGGTTGTGGTTCATTTCAGGGGTCCTAGGCTGTGGACGCTTCTGTGATGAACATCGGGATCATACTTATTCATGTCATCGACATTGTTCGTCTGATTCTGGTGTGGCTGATGAGGTTGAGCAGGTTGATGGAAATTCTGATTAGGTGGAACTTGGGTCTGTTGAGTTGCTGGAATAGTATGCCCCGAGTTTAGAGTAACAACAGTTGGGTTCTGTCAAGGAGGGGGTCAGTTAATCGGATCAGGTACATCATTAATAACCAACCGAAAGCGGCCACGTTGGCACGTTCCTTCGCTGAAATTTACGGTAGTCCCATTACCATTTCTATTGCCGTTGCCGGTAGCATTATTGCAGACGACGACATTGGCATTGAGAGTGAACCTCCTCCTTTGGCTTCAGCCCCGAGTATCGGAAGAAGATCTTTCCGAGGCGTTGTGCCGTGGCCGAGAATTGTTCTGGGAAAGCTGGAGTTGAGTGTGAGACGTTGACTTTCTTGAATTTGACGCATAAGGTCGATGTTGGTGTTCAACGTGTCATTGAGCTCTAGAAATCTGTTTTCCAACTTTTTATTAAGTGCATTAAGCTGCGCCTGAGTTGCAGGAGCATCGAGGCCCGTAGGTGGATGATATCCATTTCGGTCAGGTTTCCCACCGATTGGAGTTGCTGAAAAGTAACAGTGTCAACTGCTACAAAGGTTCCGACTAGATGGTTATTTGATCGCTTAACCATCGTAAGCGGACTTGAGCGGTAAGTTAGGAAGAAACCTAAGTAGCATGTCGAAGTTGAGGTGGAAATGTGCGAAAAGAAGTGAGTCTAAGCTTCTCAGTGAAAGCACGAGAATGTTGATGGTAAAAAATGTCGTAACACCCAAAGATTCTCTATTACAACAGAATTACGTTTTGCATGGGAAAATAAAGTGCGAAAAGCAGTAAATAACACAGAGATTCATAGTCGTTCGGCCCGTGAGAGGCCTACGTCCACTTTGAAGGAGTTCGTTGATCTTTTGCTCATAAATAAAGTTACAAGCATTGAACTTCATCATGGCATTCGTTTACAAGTGATTCTATGTATTTTGAAGTCATATTGGTCGTATGCTAAGTCTTGGAAAAAAGTGATGTGTGCTTCTTCTTCCTCAAGAGCTAGGCTTCCATTAATGGAGTCCTTGGAGCTTGTAGAGCTGCCAAATCAACAAAATTCCAACCCTTGTAAAGAATGAGCAAGGGGGTATTTACAGGTAGTGGGTTAGGTGGGAGTAGGTGAGATTTGGGGACCATACAACAGAAAATCGCATCCCGGAAGCACAAGCATCGGAAAATCGTATCCTACCCAGCTTGTAGGAAGAAAATCGCATCACTCATGTGGGATGCGAATTTTAGCATCATGAGGGATGCGAAAATGCACATCCCAAAGGGATGCATTTTCTTGCGATCAGGGGGTGAGGTGGATGGATGCATTGCATCCTGAGGGATGCGATGACATTGCAACCCGTGGATGCGATGGAATCGCACCCGGAGGATGCGATGGTCTTGCATTCAGGGGGATGAGATAGCACCACATTCAGTGGATGTGATAACATCGCATCCTTATGGGATGCAATATAGGGGGAAGCAGAGTTGTGTGGTGTGAGGGAGCATAAAGTGATGCGAGGTGGATGCGAGGCGAGGTGAGGCCGATGTGATGCGACATGGGGGAGATGCGATATCTGCATCTAGAGGAGTTGTGAGGCTATTGCTTGCCTGATTCCTTCTGGGTTTGAATCCTCAATGTTTTGGCGATACTTCATCCATTTGCGCCACGCGATGGGTTGTGTCGAGCGGGTCTGTTGTAGTTCTGGGAGCCGGCCTAAAATATCGGTTAACATATATCAAGACTTTTAGCAATACTTAGAAGAATGTTGTAATCTACTGTCCATGTCCTTGGGATTCTTTATAACCACAAATGTTATTTATATCCTTCAAAAACTTGTATATTTTAATAAGTTTTGTTATCGCAACTACCACTTCAATTGATACTAAGAGTTTCATTACAACAATTTTTAAAAGTAGGAAGTAATCTACTCATCTTGAATTATATCAAGATTTTCATCACAATATTTCTAAATGAAATGTCGTGATCTACATTTCTTGTTCTTTACATTCTTTATCATAACCAAAGTCATTTACATTCTTCTGAAATTAGTATACTTTCATCTTTATACCTGCAGGGTATTCTAAATATTTAAAACACTTTTGCTACTTTAATCAATTCAATTATTTCTCAAAGTATAATGCTCATGGCACATAACGTGTTGTTAACACTATATGGTGCTTCAATAATTTTAATGTGCTTTTACCATTTTATATACATATTTCTAATTATATTTTGCGGACTACATGTCCACATTTCTCATTTAGGAAAGGATTCATGATGACCAATCATGTTCTCCCCTAATTCTAGGTTTTTAATCTATTAATTAACATAAACACTTTTTTATTTACAAATTTATCATCAGTGATTATCTTATTGTCAGTTCTCGATATGATTTATTGAGATCTATTCATGTTTTAGATATCTAAACCAGTTCTTCGGTTACTTGACAATCATGTCATGAGTTTCTTTTAAAGAACTCTTAAGTGTTTCTTCAAGAACACCTATCTCTTTTATTTGACATCTTTATGATTTACTCCAAAAATATTTTGAACCAACTTTTATATAACATTTCAGCTATGGTTACACCTTTTGATCCTTCAGTGATTCAAATATATATTGGAGAAAGTTTACTAGGGATATAATTGATAATTTAAGTTACTTAATATTTTGCACCATTGTATGCGTTAACAAATATTTAACACTGATGATCAACATGAACTTGTATCCCTTTATTCTCCCCCTCAATGTTGACAAACATTGTCACATTAAATAATAACTCTCTTTGGATTCTCATTTTTGATCCATTATCACATTATTACTAGCAAATACATTATATGTATTTGAATTGTAGGAAGATAATGTTTTTATTAGTTGATAATATGCCTTCATATTATATTACTTATTATCTTTCATTGATATAGTAACTTGGAGGAAAATTCTAATTATATATTGAGTACACACGTGACTTAAGGTCATTTAATATTTATGTTGATCGAATTTTTAAATTACTATATTATATCTATGCATAATTTATAAGATGAGCCTATAACAAACTTCAGGTTGTTAGTTGAATATTTACGTATATAGATAAATACGTGCATCCACATATCACAAATATATTATAAATGTACATATTCTTTCATGTTTGAGTCAATGATTATTAGAACAAACTATTATAAGGATCCAAACTATTAATTAGTTTTTATGGATCAATGTCAATGCGAATCCTTTGAGATTGGAGGATAACATTCAAAACATATGGTTTGGAACTGTATTCAAATTATGTTTCAAATAAAATATATAAAAAAATTCAATTTGTTAAATTTTATTCCTCCATTATAACACAAATATCACTTTTGAATATTAATTATGATAACTTATCAGAGAATTAAATAAGTGATATACTTATAACAAAGTATGAGCATCTTCCAAACACTTTACATTTTATAAAAATAAATTAGTTGCACATATAGATCATTTCAAGAAGATATTTATGGCTTTCTTAAAAGTGTGCTATGACATATTCATGATCTCTTTAAGAGAACATCTAAAAGATATTTATTCAAGAAATAGTTACGCTTATAATATGCAATTTATATAAAAATTTCAAAAAATAGTAGATCACTATTTTCTCTTAAAATTATCTAATGGAGCTACAGGCCCATATAATGATAGAATGAATTTTGTAAATATATTTTGTACCTACAATTAATAGTTGTATTTTAATTTACAAACCATTTGGGTTATTTATTGCCATATCACTTTTTAAAGTGTTATATGTGAAAACATTTCACAACAATTCTTTTGTAGTGCTATAAGAAGATATAATATTACTTTTGAGGATACATTATAAATATCGTTTCTAGAGTGTTGCATATCTCTTTAGAAATTCAATAAAAATAAATTTTCTATAACACGAGATGTTGGATTTTTCAATACAAATATATAAATTCAACTTTAAAACATCTCTTCAAGAGATTAATGTATAAAATGACATATCCATAAGCATACACAGTATTGCATATGAGTTATCTCTTTTGAAGAATCCTAAAACATATTTTTCTAACTTTATAGCTAAAAATATGCATAAAAAAAACTTCAGGTTTTATAACATAACATGACCAGTAAAATTCAAGTTTACTAAGTTTTTATAGTACTCGCGTAAACTTCTGATTTAAGTTATATTAGATGTACAAAAAAGGATCCAAAAAAAAATCAATTTTTTTTATCTTGATTCAAAAGATGGCAAATATAAATAACTACATTTTCAAGTGATTTTTCCTTGATTTGGATGACAACATATTATATATATTTAATGTAATCAATGCAAAATGCACATAAATAAACTAACCTTTCATGTATTTATAACTTAGCAAAATAAATAAATAAAAGCAAACTAATTCAACATTTCTACTAATTCATATCAACAATATGTAATATAATGCATAGAGTAAATAATCATGGATATAAATCCTTTTATCTCTTCTGGAGATTTTAAAATCAGTGAAAGTTTTCTCATCCTTAGAAAAATAAGAAAAATATCTTCTAGAGATTTAAATAAACATAAAATAATCATTTTTTCTCTTATTGTTTTTTATTTGTTTATTGGTTGACTGCTTCCAGCAAAATATTTTATCAATAAATTATTTCAATATACAAATCTTTTGGGTTTCAATTTAATCAAATTAATGATTGGAGCAGGAAATATTATTACTCATTAATCTTCAAGTCAATCGAGCCTATTAATAGTTATTTTTATATAACTTTGATGATATCATTGAGCTTACCTCCAACGTTAACTTGATTTCCATTATAATATTCATATTTTTTATCCAAATTTATTGCATTTGATGATTTGCTTGGATACTATTTAATTATCTGGTTCAACTTAATTAACTCTGTTGGAGTATTATTCTGATATTACATGAACAATAAAACCAAATATATAAGCAATCAAATAACATGAAACATTTCTTTTTATAGATATTAATAAGTGTCATACTATACAGCTGTAAGAAAATCATGCTAATGAATTTTGACTAAGAAAATGATATTCTTTTAAAAATAATCTAATTATATCATATATATAAATATGAATAATAAATCTTGTATAATTCCCCTATTGATTTGAATTTCTACTATATATTTTTCATGGGACTTCTAGTTCTTTATTACAAAGAAACTTAAAATTATTTATTTATAGAAACTCGCTTTTAGCATTATAAGAACAGTAGTTTCTCAAGTTCTAATTCAAATGCTAGAAATTAAGTTTATAATGTATTTTCATTTCACTTCAGGCTTGCTAAATCAATACCAATATTAGATCCAAACTTAATACAATCTTCTTTATTTGTATTATTCTTATATATGTTTCTTTAAGAAACAATAAAAAAAATTCTTTTGCAAATATTAAAAAAAAATGAAATCTACAACAAAACAAGATCTATAATATATTTACAAAAGGAACCGGATATGAATAAGTAGATCAATGATACAATATGATGTAAAAGAAATAAAATTAACAAAATAAGATCTAAAAATTTGATCAATCAGATCAAAAAAATAACTACGCGTTTTGAAGATTAGTTGTCAGATCTAAAATCCACATTAAAAAGAAGAAACAACAATGAATATACATGAAAGATTTGATCAATCAGTTATCATGCTGATAACATGTTATGAAATAATGAAACTAGATTCCATTGGAGAGAAGAAAGGGTAGAGACTTTTATTCATTCAACATATTAGTTATATATTTCTGTTACATTGACACCTTTGTATATATGCCTTGGGGCAAGTGATTAAACTTCTCCCATGATGTGGGAGTAAACATAAAAATACAAATGCATATTCACTTATATATTACAACATGATTATTCGTTTACTCAACAAAATTGTTCTTTTTCAAAATATTGTATCCTGAAGGGAAGTATTTGAAATGAATAAGATTTTGTTTTGGGGTGTTTTGAGGTGGAGGCGGGTGGATGTTAGGTTGTTTCTGTGTTGTGTGGTTGGTTGGATGTAAAAGCTGTTGAAAATTCAACATGTAATTATTGTTTTGTAGATTTAGATGAGTGAATCTGTGCTACGCTTAGCTTACTTAAAGAATTTCAACAGTTTCAAAATCGGAATATTATTCAACTTGAATATTACGTCTAGTGCCCAACAATAGGATGTTGATTTAATCAGCGTCCATGTTTTGGATTGCAATTCAGTCAGCGCTTTATGATAAGGTGCTAATTGAATCAGCATCCAAAGTAGGGCGGGTATAAATTTCGTGCCATACTTCATTCTACTCCACTCCCCTACATTTTCTGAATTTTAATTTTTTATAAGAAACTGTGTCGAGTTGCTGCCACATGCAACCTACTTTGGAAGATGTAATGTTCTCTTGTAGACAAAGGAAACGGTTGGTCATGTGCACGTCACTCCTGCACCCGAGACTACGATATTCAACTTACGCATTCTACATGAGTTACTTCACAGCTTTGGAGAATGTATGATTTCAAACTACTATATAATTAGTAGTGTACAAAATAATCATCTAGCATATTACATAATATAATCATGTAGTAGTAGTATTTTATAGTATATTAACCACGAACAAATGCTAGTGTATCAGCTATGTTATCTCAGTTTTTATGGCAACTAAGCGAGGTGTATATCACATTTTTCAGAGAGACCGCCTCAAATTTTATTGAATAGACTGCACAATAGTCCAGTATCATAGTTCTTACAAGTTACACCTACGCAGGCATTTGAATATCCATTATTTTTTGTCTTAGTTGAAAGGTAGCGACCCACCACATATACATTGCATTTTTCTCGATTTTTAGCTTGGTATTATCCAACCAACTTTTATATGCTTACAAGTATTGAGATTGGAGGTGCAAAAAGATTGTTGTATCCATTTGACCCTAGTTACGGGACGCCTGATATGTACACCATATAGTTACCTCAGTTCAACCCCAATCATGTCGCATTTGGAGTCGATACCCATAAATATCTACAGGAATATATTTTAGCGCATATGGATACCGAGGTTATAACCGATGCAGTAGTTTGAACTTTTCTGTTATATCTATTTGGTTCGACATTCTTTTCAAACCAAAAGTGTTGGACATGACTATGGCATCTAGTAGCACTAGCTGATTTAGAGCATCTACATACTATAGACTAGGGTTCGTCTATGTTGGGTTGTCATTATATCACTTTAAATTCTTTTGCTCTGAGGCAAGTGAGATGGATATACAGATTTTGGTACATGTTTCCTTGTTCATACTAAAAGTACATGACAAACATGCATCCCCGCATTGTTGAGGCTACTAGTTATGCCACATATATGCAGTTCCACGCATGCGATGGTGGGAGAGTATCCAAGTGGTTTCATGTACGCCTGCCGGTGTTAAGCATGACTTGATGGAGGCTTGATCCCAGATGATTTGAGGTGCAGAGCCAATATTTTAGGAGCACCATGGCCTTCATACTGGATACCCCAGCACAGGCTGGTCTGATGCATGATGGCCATCCTCCATCTGTTGCATATCATTTGTGTCTTCGTCGTGTTGTTTTGCACACATCGACCAATCTTCCTATTTGGTACTTCTGAGACCAATGTTACTACCAGTCCATAGGTGATCTTTGTGCGCCTTGGAGATCCACATTCTTGCGATGATATGTTCATCATATATCGTACTATCGGGTCGCAGTAGATAAATGGCCTTAGACAGGAAGGATGGGTGGATATGCAGACATTTTTTATATCAGGTGCAGATTTTGATATATGTTGGGACTAAGTTGCTCTTCGATGCTACCAGTTACTGGATTACAGTAGGGTATGAACTCCGATCATGTGGGTCCATGCTTGGTTATTGGTAGAGTTCATCCTCTGCCATTTACTTTTGATCATACCCCATCACAGTACTCGCTGCCTTGAATTATGGTACGGACGATTGTTTCAGAGCATACAATCTCAACGATGATTTGATTGCTAGATCCTCCAGATGAGGCTATTACTGATATTCCCACACGTGGATTGTACCATCTTTATGAGGTAATTAAATAATTGTTAAAAAATTCCTATGATTATCTAGGAAACATGCAATGAAATAATACTTCTTGTTTACAATATTCACCCTGGTTGGACCAGTGTAGACGACATATCGCCGCTATTTAACATATGGTGCTACTTCATTTTCATATGCTGGGTCAACAACATCATAAAGAGATACATGCTATGTAGCATCAGATGCAGGCTTAAATTGATGAGCTACAGCCTTGGTTGGATGCTTTAGGATTTTGGCCAGGGGGGTGTTGGTTGTTCTGATGGTGCAAGCGATGACGACGACGATGAGAAAGGCGACGACAAAACATTGCTATTATAGTTTATAATGACCTTGTACTTTTTACTTGCTTTCATGATGTGCATATGTATCTATCATTTTGTACATTGTATGTTACACATCGATTTATTTTGAGTACATTATATGTTGTTTTGTGTTGTTGATCATTATATGTTACATGTTATATTTTGCTACTTCGTACCATATTACTATTGTTGATCATTTTTGTTAGCGAGATAAATTGCTTAAAGCATCACTTTTTCATGTAAAACGTGATAAATTGAATTACATTTTTGATATGCATACATAATAACTGATAATAACCATAAGGATACAATGGACATTAGCCAAAAAAATATAAACAAACTACATGTTACATTTAATATGCAGCGCTTCTAAAGCATCTCTAAGACATCTTATCTTTTGTTCCAACTCATTTGCATATGTGTTTCCCTTTGCACATTAACATTCGTCAGCCGATTCCGAATAGTTGCAACTGATCTACTAAAATGAACATAACTGGATTCTACAATGAATATTTTCTACATCTTCCCTTATTACTATCTCCACCGCATACCCGTAGTGATAACAAACTAAGTAAGACGCACCTCTTCTTCGTATGAAGGCTTAGCAACTAAAATCTGGTCTACTTTTTGTTCAAACTGAGGTTGACCAACTATAATCTGGTGTACCTCTTACTCATAAGGAGGTTCGACAATCTCCTAAAGTCTTAGTTGGTTACGATCTGGGAACTCACGTAGGATATCCTCATAATGTTGCTATTGATACTCGATTAATACAATCCTCATTGGTGCATGGACGATCCGATGTCACATAACTGACGTCAAAATCTTTAGGTGAACGCCATGATGGCATTGTTGCATGGAGTAATTATGTCTAAACCATTTGATTGTTTAAATAGATAACTGTGAGACGGAAGGAGATTAAAACTCATGTTTTAATATGCAAAGATGACCATGTGACTTATATCACCACACCAATAACATAAAACTTTATAAACAGAGGATGAAACGGTTTGACCAAATCCGTACACTATCTTGTGATAATATGCCATGTGATAACGTGTTGATTTGTCTCAATCTTGAAGAAGACATGTGATATCTTTTCAAGTGCCGTATGCTAATTTTTTTATTCAATTTCTTCACTCGAGGAGACAACTCTTCTATTTGAAAGGATTACACATTAATAAATTCTTTGATTTTACAGTGTGGTAGTTTATGATAAGACAATACACTAACCATTAGTTGCGTTATGAAACGTGTTCTTCTATCTTCGTAAATTTGAACATAAACTTCTAAAATAAAAATTCATTAGTTGATCTTCTTCAGAGTTACTCGTGCTTGTGAAAACATATATTAAGATTGCTCGTAGTCATGAAATTATGTTGTATACATACAAATGTGGTTGTAAGCCATGAAATATTTTGGGACAAGGTGAATGAAGCTTACAACAATCATTCCGACTGCCCGACAAGGCAGTCTTATTTAGAAATAAAAAACTATGCCATTTTATCATAGCTTGTGATCGTTATTGCGAGATTATAGAGCATATTGAAGAAGAAAACATTTCAATCAAGTCATTCTACTTCTGTTTCGTGTTACCTATCAGAGTACCGAAAGGAATCCATAGGTCACGAAGTATTTAAACTTCGTTATAGTTGGCTCATGCATTTAGGCTCCGAATAAGCATTAATACTTGTTTAGGCTGTCTGTTTTATGTACCTTTGTTTCTTGTTTAGCAACTGAATATTCTCAACTGCTTATGTAGTAAGCTTTCGCATTGTAAAATGTTTGTTATAAGTACTAGATACTGTTTAGCCTGAAATATTCAAGAAACATCATATTCCATATTTTAAATTTTAAATTTTAAATTTAATAAATTCTTTAGTTTAGTTTTACGAACAAACAAATCGCGATTTTTCCACCTATTTGATTTTGACATATCTTAAAATCTAAAAGATGAAATCTGTATTTTTCACTTTCTTATGAAAATAATATTTCAATAGATCTGAAAGAATTCTTATTTCAAAGAATTTCGACATACGTTGTATCCTACATATTAATTTGAACTTCATGCGTGAAAATTACGAACTGGCGCTAAGCGATGAGCTTGATTTAATTTAATTAGTTAATTAAAACTCCGCTAAATTTATTAATTATAAACATATTCTCTTACATTTTCATATAAAGTTGGTTATGCTTTAAATTTCAAAATGGAAAGGTTTATTATGAATACTGGACGGTGGTTAACATTTAATATTCAAGAAACTCCAAATTTCATATTTCAAAATATTCAATTCCATAAGTTCTTTAGTTCTGGTTAACAAACTACCAAACTACAACTTTTCAATAAATCTGATTTTGAATATCTCAAAATCAACAAGATGAAATGAAGATTATTCACTTACAATTGAAAGTTATATCCCAATATATATCAAAGAATCTTGTTTCAAAGACTTCTGACTTATTTTGGATCTTATACATCAGTTTAAACTTTATATCGAAAAATTACGACCTGGCGCTATGCGGCAGGCCCAATTTAATTCAATTTTATTAGTTCATTCAGACTTCGTTAAATTTATAAATTATAAACATATTCTCTAACGTTCTCATATAAAGTTGGCTACGTCTTTAGATTCAATGAGTCCTACATCACTAGGAGACAATCCTACACAGTTATAGTGGGTGATATCAATAGGACACCATAGCCGGTTTGACTCATATAAACTGCTATGTGATAATGTGCCATGTGTTAACATGATGAGTTGTCTCAATCATTCAGAAGCTATACTAAAATATTTTCTTGCTCAAATACATTGTGTTGTTAACATCAAATAGTCTTACCTAACCGGGATATATTGTGTTATCATGGCAAACTATACCATGTGATAACTAACATATTCTTTTGGATACATTGTGTTATCATGACAAACTATACCATGTGATATATTGTATCTAATGTACTAAGTTATTTCAATCATTCAGCTGGCATTTGATAGCTTGTCATGTGCTAAATGTTTCCAAGCTATACCATGTTCCATGTGATAACGTGTTGAGTTGTCTTAATCATTAAAAAGCCATGTGATAGCTTGTCCATTTTCATATGCAAATATTTTCATATAATTTCTTATATAATGCCATATGATCTCAAAGAATTACTTAACCCATGATTATAGTTAACTCAAAAATGAGTTCATCATCATTTCCCGAATCATGAACACTTTCGACGGTGATTCTGAGGAAGAAGATATCATTCGGGAGGAAGTTGACGAACTGCAAGAGATAATCGATATGTGGCATCAAGCTTATGGCTCCTCATCAAAAAGCACGACAGCTCGGTACATGGTCAAAAATCTATAAATCGTACTCAAGCTGCATTCCATAAATCTTTTATGAAAGATTACTTTAATACAATTGCACTTACGAACCTGATATGTTTAGAAGAAGATGCAGAATGAGAAGAGAACTATTCCTCCAAATTTTAGCAGGTATTCAAAATAATAATAAATAGTTTATGTACGGGCCAAACGCTTCAAAAACACAACTCTTGAAGCTCTTAAAGCTTTTGAAGCTTTGCACTTAAAGCGGCACTTAAAGCTGTTGAAAATTTTTGCTTGTCTATCATAGATGTTTATAGGACTGATTACATAGCTCCCTAAATGAAACTGATGTGCGGATCTGAGAAATGCACGAGGCCATAGAATGAGTAGACATGTTAAGAAATCTTGACTGTATGCATAGGGAATGGAAGAAATTTTCTTACAATATAAGGAAATACAGCTGACCATCATTCTAGAATTCGTAGCTTTGTATTATTTGTGAATTTGGCATGCTTTTTATAGAATGCTCGGTTATAATAATGAATTAAATGTTATCAAAAGATCACATCTATTTAATGATCTATCTCAAGTCAGGTTCCACCGGTGACATTCACTCTTGCAAAAAATGGTAATAACCATGGCTATTATGTAGGTGATGGCATTTATCCGAAAGGGAGCACTATTGTTAAAATATGTCCAAATTTTATAAGTCCGAAATAAGAAAAATTTGCCAGGATGTAGAGGGACAAAGAAAATGCTTGTCCTTCTACAGTCTAGATTTTCAATGATAATAAATCCATGTCATTTTTGGTCCAGGAAAAAAGACAACAATCAAATTTGTCTACATTGTTCTCGAAAACATGATAATTGAATATGACAGATATATGGATGAAGAATGACGACACTACGAGTATGAAGTTGCATCGCAACCGCCTGATGTATTCCGAACAACAACCTTATAACAAAAGAAGCCTTCAACATTCATCTGGACCATCACCTTTCATTTACAGATGCACAACTACACAACAAGCTACAAAAAAATCTTATGAATTGTATATGGAATTACTTTGGAAATTCTTATGGGTTTTTAGACACAATATATGGCTAATCGAAGTCTTTAGTTAGAAAATAACAATTAATAATAAGTATTATAATTCAACCAAGGACCTTATGTTTGGACTCTAAATTTAAATCTAGATGATATTAGAGTTTTGCGATGAACCGCCAAAGTACTCCTCCAAACAAACAATCTATCATGTAGTTTTACGAATAACATCTAAATATGATACACTTCATCGAAAAATAAAAAATGAGCATGATAATCGTTTAAATATAAATTGTGGTCTATTTCAATAGTACCAACTTGTCCCGCTTTAAAGCACATTGTGTATGAAATAAAACTTTGGAGAGAAGAGTTATTATTTCCTTTGTTCAGCGGCATTTGAGTGAACTTAATGTGTCAAACTTCAAAGTTATCGAGGCAGGAAGCCCAAAGAGGAAATTAAATAGCCTAGGAATCAAGTTTGATCGAGACCACAAATCAATTGCAAGGCTACCTTGGAGTTTGATAAGCTCTAATCCGTCGAAGTAATGGATCAATACGTATCCATCACCATGCATGAGTACCGATCCATTAAATCTCACTAAAAGCACCATAAATTCCCTTTAGTTCTGAACGTTATTATTAGGAAACTATTCCAATCTCTTAATGATCAATCACATGCAATTTACTATTGAATGACTTAAGCACCTAAACTCGGGAAGTACATTCCTCAACCGATCCAATTTATCAATCCTGAGGCAAGAATCTAGCTGATAGGGGAGTAAATCGGTCGGAGCGGATCGGACGGAGGTGTGTTCAGTTTCTGTCCTAAAAAAATCGGACCGAGCATGGGCCAGGCCAAATTTTTTCTCGGATAAATTTCGTTGTCCTAATTCGTGTCCTAAATAAAATCGGTCAGGCACGGACATATGTTTTTCGGACACGGACACGATCGGACTCGGTCAGACATGGCTATTTATATCACATTTTGTATATTTTACTAGATTTTTTTCTCAACTATACGCCGGATTACAAGTAATTCGGACGAGCCCAGACCGAACATAATTTTTTTTCGTACAAATTTTGTTATCCTAACTCGTGTCCTAAATGAAAATCGGATGGACTCGGACGGACGTATTTCAGTCACGAACACGAACGAACGTTGGACATTCGGACAAAATTTACAGCCCTACTAGCTGAGCAATCAAAATGGAAACCATAAAGCTAATAGCGGTTAACGACTATGTTGGCATAAGAGGAGATCCATGTGCCAACTTTATGGATCTGTGTCGATTCATGCCTATTGCCTTGGAATGACAGTATGTCTACAGCACAAAGCAATTTTTTTTTTGAAACAGGAAAAAAGAGGTAACATGGCCCAAGGCCCATTGGATAAGGGTAATACACCCAAATCCATTAATACAAAACCAAAGTTAGAGGAAACCCTAGCCAACAATCACAAAAACATAAGCTCTCAAATAAACACATAAAAATGGCGGAAACAAGAGAGCCACCACCGATCTCCGCCTCTAAACACAAAATCACGGAGGCTTCCAGATGTAGTCTTCGTTGTCAACAAGCTTGCTTTGGAGAAAGTTTGGGTTAGAGAAATCAGCTGGAACCCTAGCTTCAAAGCTTATGCCCACCATGTTTCTAGATTTGCTTGTCTTCTTATTCAACGTGCTCGAGTAGCTTTCCCTTTTCCTTTTTAAGCTCCAATCATCATCTGGAAGCTTACTTCCACTGCTCTCCCCTTCATCCCAGCAAGATAAGTGATAAATTTCGTTATTAATCTTGCTTCTGTAGTGATTGTGGCCAACTTTATGTAAAAAATAGCGAGTTTTAATCTCCTTTCTTTTCAGCAGCGAAGTTAAATTCTCTGGATCACTGCTGAGAGGTTGCTTAGCTCTATTCTCTACATCAGATATAAAACGCAAATTACTATTCATGTTACTATTCAAGGAGTTACTTTTTGTAGTGAAATCATGTTTTCTTCCCATTAGATTATTGATGTCGAGGCTAGGGCAGCAATCTTCAGGAAGCCAGGGAACTTTCGCGGTGTCCTTATTCCTGCTAATATGTTGGCAATTATCAGCTTTTTGAGCTAAACTGGTTGGGTGGAAATCTTGACTCTCTACATCATGTAAACAAGACAAATTACTGTCCAAAATGTAATTTAAGTAACCTTGTTTATCAACTAACGCATGATTACTTCCCTTGTAGTTATTACTGATGTTGAGACTAGTATTGCAACCAACTGTGTATTCAAAGCGGCCAACTGGGTTCAAATCCCCTTGAGAATTGGAGCAAACTTTGGATATAAGATGGTGAACTTTGGATTTGATAGAGTTTTGCTTCCCCTTGAGTATAATTTTCTCAACTTAAAACTCTTCATTACAAGCAAAATGATATAAGTTTTGATCATTTCTATGCCTAGCAGCCTTTTTATTGATAATATGACTATCAGTAACTATGTTTTTCCATAATTGGTTGTTGTTGATCTCTTTGTGTGTATGCAACCTCTGATTCCTCTCCCTCCATATGTGATAAATAACAGTGGTTAACATCACACAAGCCCTGTTAAAAATAATTATTTTAGGCTTAAAACCATCCATGATGTATGCAACACTATCCCTTATATTCAGAGTAGGAATATTCAAGTTAAAATTCAATTTACATTTAGCATTGAACCAAATGAATTAAGAATACGGACAATCAAAAAATAAATGATTAATATTTTCAAAATCATTTTTACACACGAGACACTTGTCATTAGAACCTTTATTCCACTTCACTCACTTATCTCTATTAGGATTCTTATTTAAAAGGGCAAAGTAGTGCAAAATATATTTTAAGGCTATTTGAAGATTAAATTAGGATGAAATTTGTATTTCAAAGCCAACTTATGAATTTACCACAATATCTGCTCGAATTGCAAACAACAATAAGTAAATAATAAAGTAAAATGCATTAAAGTAAATAACATCAACATTTTATACTGGTTCTTTTTAACCAAATATACATCCAGTCCTCCACGCCACCATGTAGAGTTTTAATATAAATGTTTGCTTTCCACAAGTTGCAAGAACATTTTTATGATCTTGATTTCACAAGCAAGAAGATACACCATTTTGATTTCCAAAAAAAAAAAACATAATACGAAAAGTAGTCATGTCATCACTATGAATTATTGTAGATTCAATACAGTGATCCTCTAGACCTGCAAAAGCAATGTATCTTTGAATTCTTTGAGGAATATGATGAAATTAGGGCGATAATGGTATGAATTCAAGTATAAACTTTCTAATATCATGTGGATGATAAATTAGTTAAGAATCGAAGACTAATAGTACGAATTTTCTATTAGAATGTAAGATTATTCAGCGAAAGTTTATTACAAAAGTTTGGAAGAGAAATAGTATGAGAAAGAAGCGAGAATTAACTAGAAAAATCTTTTTCCAAAGGCTTTAAAATAGTGGTCGAACAAAAATATCTTCCAGTGAAAAGATAACGGGAATATTCTTGGTTTGAATTCAAAAAAAGACGACCAACAACATATATGTGGACATATTAGAAAAAATATGTCGACATATAGTTATTTTCAAAGAGAACAACTACATCAATAAGTGTTGCACATTTTCATATTTATAAATGCCTCATACTTGTTGATTTTTGTGACTCAGTCGAGGTGAATGGCTAATGATCTTCAAGTATAATTATCTTGGATCTTTAACAAGGAATTCTAAAACTCAAACAATACTCATTACATCAAACACCTTTGTCCTCTCAGAATTCTTTTTCAGTTAGTTTCGTTCTTCCATTGCTTCAATTAATCTTCATTTTCTTCCACTGAGTTCTTGTTTATATCAGTAAATTTCTCTATAATATATCTGAAATAACCACACAACTTGGAGATATTAGTAGTACTATTTGCATTATTGTTGTCATCAAAAGAAATACCAAGTTTATTAACATGTCGATGATTCCTATTAATAGTATTTTTTGACATGGTCGTGTTATCGTTAGTTCAATTAGTGCAGAATACGGGGAATGCAGGGGAAATCATAGTGGACATTTTTTCGATAATCTACAAGTATGACTAAATGGATGGAGGCAATTTTAAGGTATCCTCATTCCTCTACTGGTTTTTAACAATTTGTATATACTCTCGAGTATCTATATCAATCCATAAGAATAATGGTTGTAAAAAACTACAAAATCATCAACAAAACTGAATGAAGATAGACATTAGTTAGAAAAACCACTATTCACTATGTGTATCTCGTTTTCACTCAATTCATTTACTTTTCTTCACTTTTATTCTCTACTCCAATTCCTTGGGTCACATTTTGATATAAAAAGTTATTTTTCTATGATCTTTTTAATGAAGTTTAATAATATATATTAGTATTCTAAAAGCGGTTTCGAGTTTACGTTTGTATTTAACAATTATTTTAGAATGCTTAAAGGGATTTAAAAGAAAAACATGCCTTTTCAAGGTATTTCTATTGAAATTAGTTATATTTCGTTAGTATTTTATATAACGATTTAAAATGATCATATAAGTATTTTTGAAGTACTTATACACATCTATAAGTTTGAAAGGGTAAATTAACTAATTTATAAAAGGACAAAGGTGCTTTTTGTAATCTTAATTTATAATGGAAAGTTTTTGAGAAGCTAATTTGAAGTACATTACCTTGTTAAATAAGTGTAGATATTATTGGATATTTGAAAAGAATGTTTTCAAGATATTGACAAGTATAAAATGACTTTTGGTTTATAATAACAATGTTTTAAGTAACATTTGTTTCTAACTCATTTTGGATACACATTTAAACATGTGAAATATTATTTACAATTTTTTTGAATATTCTTTGACATTTGGGGTAACAATATGGATACATTTCTAAATATTGAATATGGGAAAAAATGAAAGGTGAAATGTATACATGTATATGCATATATTGAAGTGGTATTTTATATATATATAAGACATTTCAGTTAATAAAAAAATTAATTAAATGGAAACAGGAATATAAGTTGTGCTTTGTGTGTTTACTTGTATGTGTGAATTATATAATCGTAGAATTAGCACTAAAATTCAGCAAAGTAGACTTGTCATATCTGTGTGAGTTAAGAATGAAATATCAAGGTAAAATTAAATGCAAACGATATTCTAACCTACCCAGCTTCAATCTTGATTCTTGATCGAGTATGGAATAAGTTAAGAAGGTTGAAAACTATTTTAAGTATGTGAGATTGATTTCCATATGCGATCATTTAATTTATATAGAACTTGACTAAATTGACTTATAAGTATATAAAAGCTTTGTAGCTATTGGAATTTAATGATACAATATTTCCATATTTAATTAAATTTAGAGATATTTTTGTGGTAATTTCATTACCCGTTTTGTGCAATAAAGGAATGGAAAGAAATGGAAGCAGTATTAATGAATAGGGGATATTGGAAATTGTTGTCATTTAATTAGTTGTCATGTTTCATGGAGAAAAGAAACGGAATGAGACTAAATTTGCAAAAGAGATTGATTAATGGAGAAAAGGAAAATTGACAATCAATCATATAACAATTAATTAATGGGATTGATTGATGGAGAAAAGGGAAATTATCAATCAATCATATGACAATTAATTAATGGGATTGATTGATGGAGAAAAGGGAAATTATCAATCAATCATATCCCAATTAATGGGATATTAGTTTTCCATAGATTGATTTATTTTACATAAATCAATTGTTTCATCCCCAAGTAACTTTTTTTCTCTATTTAAAGAGAAACATAGAGGATGCTATGTGATGAGAGATCATTGTATTCTTCATTTCTTTCACTCTACATTAAAAAACTTTGTAATCTCTTGAATATATTAATATAATCTCTTCCCCATTGAAGTGGACGTACACTATCTCGCGATAGTGGAACCACTATAAATTTGTGTGTTCTCTGTTGCATTTTTTCTGTGATCTGAGATTTATATTCATTTCAAGCTGTTTTTTCTATCACATCATTGCAAGATCCTATTGAGGTTTTTCCGCTGGAAGGGATTGATCACCCCTTACAACTGGTATCAGAGCTAGATTCGCAAAGAAGGTGTTTGGTAGAATGGCAGGAGGAGATGAAAACAAGACAAATAATACGTCAGTGCCAGTAGTTTCTCCATACGTCAGAGGCTCCTATGTGGCATCAGGATCACAGTTGACGATAGAGAAGTGGAATGGTGAAGGAGATTTTGAAAAATGGCAGTGGATGATGAAAGCAGTTTTGAGAAGAAATCGCGTTCATCGAGTAGTATTTGATATAGAGACATTGCCTGCTGATATTTCATCAGTGGAATTAGAAGAGATGGAAGAATGGGCCTTTACTACTCTTCATCTTGCTATGGGAAAGAATGTAATTTCTAAAATCAATCAGGAGACAACAGCTAGAGGCATTTGGAAGAAGTTGGAGGACCTCTACATGAAGAAATCCCGAACCAACCTCCTGATCCTATTGAATACTTTCTTCACTTATAAGATGAAGGAAGGTTCTTCAATTAAGAAACACTTAAGTGTGTTTGATGACCTGTTGATGAAGTTGAAGTCTACTGAGTTGAAGATTGATGAAGAACAAGAAGCAATGGTTCTGTTGTGTTCGCTTCCAGAGCGATACACTGGTTTCGCTAACAGCCTCATCTATAGTAGAGACACATTGAAATTAGATGATGTGAAGATAGGTTTGCTCAGTGAAGAGTTGAGAGATCAGATGAAAGACTTTGGTGTTGGTGATAGTAGTGGAGGAAATAGTAGTTCGGGATTATTTGCAGAGAGAGGAAGAGCAGAGAAGAAAGGGAAGAATAATAGAGGGCGTTCCAATTCTAGGAAGCCTAATTCGCGGAGTAAGTCTAAAGATGGAAAGTGCTATAATTGTAAGAAACCAGGCCATTGGAGAAGAGACTGTCCAGATTTGGAGAAGAAGACTGATGGTTCTTCATCTATTGCGATGGAGAAAGGCGGGTAGCGACTTATTGACAGCGGTTGTATCAGATGTTGCAGACCATTGGATTCTAGATTCTGGAGCATCATTTCACATGACTCCTAATAAGGATTATTTTTCTTCCTTCGATCCCAAAGAAGGAAGTTCTATCCTTATGGGGAACGATGCTACATGCAAGTCTATGAGAGTTGGTTCAGTTCGCATTCGCATGTATGATGGGATTGTTCGCACAATTTCAAATGTTCGCTATGTCCCAGGTCTTCGGAAGTCATTGATATCATCAGGCCAATTGGCATCATTGGGATGCAAAATAACCATTGTCAAAGATGGTTTGAGATTTCTAGAGAGGCACTTGTATTGATGAAGGGTGTTATGGTGCAAAATCTGTATTTGCTAATGGGTACCACTATCCATGGAGAATCATGTGTTGGAGTCGATAGTTCTAAAAGTTTGGATGCTACCAAGCTTTGGCATATGAGATTAGGTCATACTTCGGAGAAGAACTTAGAGTTACTTCGTAAGAAGAAAAAGATCAAAGGAGAAATCTTCAACAAGTTGGACTTTTGCAAGGAGTGTGTATTGGCAAAGCAAACCAGAGTTTCTTTTGGCGATGACATGCATACTTCTAAGAGGGTACTTGATTATGTGCATTCAGGTATTTGGGGGCCATACTCTACAGCTTCTATTGGTGGAGCATATTATTTTGTTTCCTTCATTGATGACTACTCGCGCAAGGTTTGGGTGTATGTAATGAAAGCTAAGTCGGAAGTATTTGAGAAGTTTAAGGTTTGGTTAGCTCTTGTTGAAAACCAAACAGGAAGGAAATTGAAGATTCTTAGATCCGACAATGGTGGCGAATATGTCTCTAAAGAGTTCCTTGA
This sequence comes from Allium sativum, assembly GCA_030737875.1. Classification (NCBI taxonomy): domain Eukaryota; kingdom Viridiplantae; phylum Streptophyta; class Magnoliopsida; order Asparagales; family Amaryllidaceae; genus Allium; species Allium sativum. The sequence continues at coordinate 779,511,613 of CM060926.1, forward strand.
CTACTGCAGACAGCGTGGTATTAGAAGACAATTTACTACACCTGGTGATCCGCAATCCAATGGGGTTGCTAAGAGAATGAATAGTACTCTACTTGAAAAGGCCCGTTGCTTGATATTGACTGCGGTATGTCTAAGGGTTTTTGGGCTGAAGCTATTTCGACTGCAGCACATATTATTAATCGGATTCCGTGCTCAGCCATTGATGGGAAGATTCCAGAGGAGGTATGGAGAGGTAAAAACACTTTATTAAGTTATTTTCGTATATTTGGATGTCCAGTTTATGTTCACAATACAGGACATGACAAGTTGGAGCCTAGGGCCTCCAAATGTGTTTTTCTTGGTTATGCAGATGGCATAAAAGGATATAGAATTTGAAATCTAATTACGAAGAAAGTTATACATTCCAGACATGTGACTTTTGATGAGTCAACAATGTTCAAACCTTTGGAAGGTTTATCAGAGGGTTCAAACTCAATTGATGAGAAGCCTGAAAAGACCGAGATTCCCAGTTTTCAAACCCAAAGTAGAGCAATCACTATTGATAATAGTGACGGAGCAGTTGAAGATACATCACATGATAGTCCACATATTTCCTCTAGTAGTGATGGTGATGGTCATGAAGCTAGAGATGATTCAGCTCAAGGTGGAGCTCAAGGTGGAGCTCAAGGTGGAGTTCAAGGTGGAGCTGAAGGAGAGTCGAGCGATATAGTCATTCGGGCTCGTCAGAGACCAAAGAGAGCTCCAATTAGATATGGAGATTGGCAGTATGCAAATTTGAGCCTTGATGATCAATTTGAGTATGCTTTACATGTAATTCATGATGAACCATTGAGCCTTGAAGAAGCCACGAAGTCGAGTGACAACTCGAAGTGGAATTGCGATATGGAAGAGGAGATACAGTCTTTGCAAAAGAACAAGACTTGGGATTTGGTACCACTACCTCAAGGAAGCCGAGCCATAGGTTGCAAGTGGGTGTTCAAGGTAAAAGATGATGGTAGATATAAGGCAAGATTAGTAGCCAAAGGGTTTTCACAAAGAAAGGGGCTAGAGTATGATGAAATATTTGCTCCAGTTGTTAGACAAACTTCAATTCGAATCCTATCTGCAATAGTTGCCGCTTACGATTTGGAGTTAGAACATCTTGATGTGAAGACCGCTTTCTTGCATGGTGATTTGGAGGAAACCATTTACATGAAGCAGACAGAAGGATTTATTGTAGATGGAAAGTCAGATTGGGTATGCAAGTTGAAGAAATCTCTTTATGGTCTAAAACAGTCGCCTAGACAATGGTACAAAAGGTTTGATTCTTTTATGCTTTCACATGGTTTTAATCGTAGTACTAAAGATTCATGTGTTTATTTTAAGCATTTAAAGAATAATAATTGGGTGTATTTAATTTTGTATGTGGATGATATGTTGATTGCTTCCAAGGATAAAGCTGAAATTGATGCATTGAAATTAAAAGCGGAATTCGATATGAAAGATCTTGGAGATGCAAAGAAAATTTTGGGGATGGAAATCCAAATAGATAGAAAGCTTGGACTTTTGAGACTTACTCAAAAGGAATATATTCAAAAGGTGCTTGCTTGGTTTAGCATGGATGGTGCAAAGGCTATCAGTACACCCATGCCTTTGCATATACAGCTTTCTAACCAGGGCTCTCCGATCTCAGAAAAGGACAAGGCCTATATGAAGAAGGTGCCTTATGCCAGTGCAGTAGGTAGCTTGATGTATGCTATGGTGTGCACTAGACCTGACATTGCTCAAGCTGTTGGATTAGTTAGTAGATACACGACAAATCCAGGAAAATCGCATTGGGAGGCAGTAAAGTACATTTTTAGATATCTTAGAGGAACATCAGATTATGGGCTTGTTTTTTGCGGCAGAAATAAGGATTTCAACTTGGTTGGATTTTTTGATTCAGACTATGCCGGAGATAGAGATAGAAGGAAGTCAACCTCAGGCTATGTGTTCACACTTGGAGGAACAGCTATTAGTTGGAAAGCGAGGTTGCAGACTATAGTTGCTTTGTCTACTACAGAGGCAAAGTCGATAGCTGCAGTTGAGGCAGCTAAGGAGGTAATTTATTTGAAGAATTTATTGTGTGATTTGGGCTTCATGCAAGATTCTTATTTAGTGAATTGTGACAGTCAAAGTGCAATTCATTTAGCTGAAAATCTGGCTTTCAGTTCTAGAACAAAGCATATAGAGGTAAGAGAGTCTTTCCATATCTCTATGAATGAGGAGAAGTTAGTTCGTCTTCAGAAGATTCACATAAATGAAAATGCAGCAGACATGTTTACGAAGACATTACCTGCTACTAAGTTCGAGCATTGCTCGAACTTGATTCACTTGATGAAGTGCTAGGTGCCACATGGTGGCACAATGGGGAAGAGAATAACTTGGTTGAAGTCAAGAGAAGATGTTGTATTCTTCTTGTATGAAGAGATAGGAGTTGGTTGCATAATGTCTACCTTGTTTTTGAATGCTTCCAGCACTTTGTTGGTGGGCGGTGGCCTTGCCGGAGTTCACTGACAAAGTGCAATGAGGGGTGGCTTTAGCAGGAACTCATTGGGAAGCATTCACATTGGAGTCTCTAGGTTCCATGAGATACTGTATCAAGGTGGAGATTATTGGAATTTAATGATACAATATTTCCATATTTAATTAAATTTGGAGATACTTTTGTGGTAATTTCATTACCCGTTTTGTGCAATAAAGGAATGGAAAGAAATGGAAGTGGTATTAATGAATAGGGGATATTGGAAATTGTTGTCATTTAATTAGTTGTCATGTTTCATGGAGAAAAGAAACTGAAAGAGACTAAATTTGCAAAAGAGATTGATTGATGGAGAAAAGGAAAATTGGTAATCAATCATATGACAATTAATTAATGGGATTGATTGATGGAGAAAAGGGAAATTATCAATCAATCATATGACAATTAATTAATGGGATTGATTGATGGAAAAAAGGGAAATTATCAATCAATCATATCCCAATTAATGGGATATTAGTTTTCCATAGATTGATTTATTTTACATAAATCAATTGTTTCATCCCCAAGTAACTTTTTTTCTCTATTTAAAGAGAAACATAGAGGATGCTATGTGATGAGAGATCATTGTATTCTTCATTTCTTTTACTCTACATTAAAAAACTCTGTAATCTCTTGAATATATTAACAAAATCTCTTCCCCATTGAAGTGGACGTACACTATCTCGCGATAGTGGAACCACTATAAATTTGTGTGTTCTCTGTTGCATTTTTTCTGTGATCTGAGATTTATATTCATTTCAAGCTGTTTGTTCTATCACATCATTGCAAGATCCTATTGAGGTTTTTCCGCTGAAAGGGATTGATCACCCCTTACAGTAGCTTCATATAGTTTCAGTCCCTTGGAAAGTGTTGGAAATAAACTTAGTTTTATGGAAACATTTATTGCATTAATGGAAATGGTTATTAGTGAGTTAATGTTTGTATTTAAGGAAGGACAAAATAAATGGTAATAAATATTAGAATTATCATATATGTATTAGAATTATCTAGATAATGGTTTGTTAAGGCAAACCTAGAAATTAGAGGATAAGGAAGATTCTAGTGAAGAAGAGTCTAGAGTCTTTGTTTTGTTATAAATATAAATGTACTCTCCTATTTGTTGAATGAAGAAGTATGAAGCAAATTATGTAATCAAGTTATATCAAGCAATAAAAAAAATTCTCCTTAAAAAGAAATTATTCCTCTTTCTTACAATTCATCTTCCTCCTCCAAAATTTCTAACAAAGTGGTATCAGAGCAATTAAATTTCTAACATTGGTACCAGAGCTAGAAGATCCTTTGAAGATCCTAAAAGATGGCGAATAACAGTGTTTCCGTACCAGTTCCAATGCTTACCAAGATCAACTATGATAATTGGAGTTTAAGGATGATGGTCCTACTTAGAGGATACGATTTGTGGGAGATAGTTGAGAAAGGTTATACTGAACAAGAAGACAAAGATAGTCTATCTCAAACCCAAAGAGATGAATTGAGAAACACAAGGATGCGAGACAAGACGACTCTCTGTCTAATTTATCAAGCATTGGATGATGACATTTTTGAAAAGGTTTCGGAAGCAAAGTCAGCAAAGGAAGCATGGGAAAAGCTTTAGACATCTTACAAGGGTGTTGATCAAGTCAAAAAGGTGAGTCTTTAAACATTAAGAGGAGAACTTGAATCTCTGCATATGAAAGAAGGTGAACTTGTTTCTGATTATTTTTCAAGAGTTTTAATTATTACTAATAATTTGAAAAGAAATGGTGAAATATTAGATGATGTCAGAATCATGGAGAAGATTCTTAGATCATTAGATCCAAAGTTTGAACATATTGTCGCCATCATTGAAGAAACAATTTTTTTGGATACCATGGCTATAGAGGAACTTTTAGGCTCACTGCAAGCTTATGAAGAAAAGGATAATGAGAAGAAGAAAGATGCAGAAATATTAATGAAGATAGAGAAATTAGAGGGGGAGAAGATCGTGGAACCATCTGAGAAGACAAATGAGAGGTCAAGCAGTAAAAGGATGTTGTCTGATGCTGATGCAGCAACTGATATTCAGTCTGCATAACGAGGATTTGAGGTTAGAAGATGGCACCCGTTGGAGAAGCTAAAAAAGATTGGAAAAACATGCAAAGAAACATAAAATGTTAGAAGACAAGTAAACGACGTTGAAGCATGTCCTCCATCCCAATTGGATGCAAAAAAGAAGGTTGTTCTTGAAAAAACCGAAATAAAGAATAAAGAAAAGGTAAAAGGAGAAACAACAAAAAGGAAAATGAAAGGGCTTAGGTATGAATTTTATGAAGGTGAGAACAAAGTGGTGTGCAATGATTATATCAATCCTTTTTTCAACAATTTTATTTTTCAGTCAAAATATTTTGAAATCTCTTGTGATTGTAAAACTTTGGAGAAACGCAAAGAAATTGAATGGAGAGATATTATATATGATTAATTCAAAATTTGTGATGCAGGGTCAAGATGGAATTTGATGAGCTTTTTTTGGAGTATTTTATGGCAATAAAGGAGGACGAGACGAACGGAGCTTTGCAACAAAGATTTGAGAAATCATGTTGAAGATCTTCATGATGAAAAAGAAGCGAAGAAAAAGGAAAGCTTGGATGATTTCTATACTTCTGCCAAAGCACGTAAAATATAAAAACTAAAACTTTTGGTATGAGTTGAAAAAACCAAGTTTATTGGGATGTTGGAAATAAACTTGGTTTTAAGGAACCATTTATTGCATTAGTGGAAATGGTTATTAGTGAGTTAATGTTTGTATTTAAGGAAGGACAAAATAAATGGTAATAAATATTAGAATTATCATATATGTATTAGAATTATCTAGATAATGGTTTGTTAAGGCAAGCCTAGAAATTAGAGCATAAGGAAGAATCTAGTGAAGAAGAGTCTAGAGCCTTTGTTTTGTTATAAATATAAATGTTCCCTCTTATTTGTTGAATGAAGAAGTATGAAGCAAATTTTGTAATCAAGTTATATCAAGCAATAGAAATTTTTCTCATCAAAAGGAAATTATTCCTCTTTCTTACAATTCATCTTCCTCCTCCAAAATTTCCAACGAAGTGGTATCAGAGCAATTAAATTTCTAACAGAAAGGACTCATTAGTTTGAAATGTCTCTTGTTGTATGACATATATATTATATGCAGCCTCCTTTATATTATTCACTAACTTCTAAAAGAACTGAAATTGAGTAATCGAAATTTCACTAATTTCGTTTCAATAAGTCTAGTATCAATTAAGTATACTTATATACTACTTACTGAAAACCAGCTTGAAAATATATATACGAGTTCTTTGTTTTGGGAGGGTTCTAAAGTGGAATGTTATAGAATAGAACTGTCTCTCCTAAGGTTAAATCCAAGGGAGAGGATAACATTAATATTTTACATTAGCGCTATAAATTTGAATTGTCTATCCTAAGGTTAAGTCCAAAGAAGATGTCAGATTTAACATTTCAGACAAATGCTATTATCATTAGCATTCTCAGAAGACTTACCTTGAATCAATGGATAGATCATGATATGTTCATGTGCTGAAAACTCGTGTGACAGATCTTGAACACGACTTCATCATTGGAAATAATAGAAACTAAAGCAAGCCTCATTGTCAATGAGTTTAGCTAACCAAAAGGGAATATCAACTCTATATCTAAAGAAGCTTATGATGTTTCCAGTGGGAGATGATGGTATTCAGTACCCCATGTCCAACCGTAGACCAGCTAAGTTTCTCTTTTATAGTACATTTATATTTAAGATACACAATGCTTGGAAGAGTGTTAGGAGGTCGACCTAGATATAAACAGATATATCCATATGCAAACGAACCTCAACAGTTTTAAATGTACTTCTAATACTTGTGTTGTGAGATTGCGGAATAATGTCCATTTTCAACTTAATATTCAACACTCTGAACCCTATTTATTATATCGTCTTATGTACCTATTAGACGGTTTTAACTCCTTTAAAGGAAAAACCACTGCGGTGAGTAGAATAGTCTCAAATGATATTGTTATATCTGCATACGTTTCTTGAGTTTCTTAAACAAAACTTATAGCTAAATCATGGTTTTATCTTTCTTGTAATTCCTTAGGTTCTCCTTCGGGCGGTTTAAGAAAGGCATGTTGTGTTGACATTCATTAGAGGTTTAGGAGATGTGTCAGATGCTTCCATTTGCCAGTAACTACATTTTATTTCAAATATGTCATTAGTATGTATATATCAGTATTTGTGAGAACATGCTTTTATAACTGTCAAAGCTAATTGAAATATTTAACTACAACTCTAAAATGTTACTATATTAGAGTGCTACTTTGTACTATATTTTTATGTTATGTCCTTTTCTATCTTATCTTTTTCTTTCTTCTTTTTATTTTTTTACCCTAACAATATGTCTTTACATTAGGGTCTTAGCATGTGAATATTGCAAGTGTATTACTGTCTACATTAAGGGTCGAAAGGCTGGACTTTATAGGTTTTGTGTGTCAAAAGACTATTATGCTATAATTATTCATGAGGTTATCTAATATGAATCATAGAGTTTGGAAGTGAGACTCAACGAATGATCTATTTATGTTTTGAATATAAATTGTATAACTAAAACCAAATCATTTATATATATAATAGGAAATTTGGGACGATCCTTGGGCATAGATAAAGCGCGAATTCCTAGAGGTTTCGATTTCAACTTGAATGTCACCCTATTCATTGATCTGGCCTTGGGTCATATGTGTGTTTTGTTTTGCAGGGCATGTGTCTTCCTCTTACTAAGTGTTTGCCAATGTTTGGATCTATGCTCATGTTTGTGTGTAGAATCATGGGTTGGCCTTCGTGCCTCTGATCTATGTGCCCTCCTTCCCTTTCAGTGACCACGTTCATTGGTGTGCTCGTTTGTGAGGTTGGGTTTTTTGGTACCCAGTCACCCATTTGCAAATGCATCTGCAATGTTTGTTTTGATGGAATGTAACAAGTGATTTGTTTGTGTGCCTTCCATTGCTCAAGGCAACTTGTTACTGCCACAAATGGAATTTTGTATGATTTCTTCACATCTGTTGTTCAACTTTTATTTACCTTGGTATTGATCGCTGTTGTGCATTAGTCAGTTTGGTTAAGTTGTTCAAGTCATTTCTCCGGCGTGCTGGTATGCTATGGCGTTGTTTGGTTGCTACTCACTACTAAAAACACAGCGATTTGCGACGGCATTTAGCCGTCGGCGGCCATCGCTAAATGTCGTCGCAAATTAAGTTGTCACCAACAGAAATTGCAACAGCTAAAGCGACGGCTTCGTCGCTGATTTAGCAACGGCTAGTAACGGCTTATCGCCACGTGTCAAGTCGTTTCTTTTACCAGGAAGTCATTGTAAGCCATTGCAAAACCGTTACAAAAAACCGTTACGAGCCGTCGCTATATGCTGACCAATAGGCGGTCGCTAGTCGTCGCAAGCCGTCGCAAATCTGAAGCAAAATTTTTTGAGCTGTATAGCAGTTCCTTCCCATCAAACCACACCACACTATCATCTCATCAACTCATTATTAATTCGCCAATTTTCATCAAAAATCAATTCAATTCCCCAATATTATCTCATCATTTCACCAATACTCATTAACAATCAATTCATTATTTAAAAAACAAAATTATAAACACCATAAACACCATACGTATGAAAACCATATCAAAACACATCATAACATCGTCAAATACCATCGTACAACACAAAACACATCAAACCATAATATATGTACATACCATCATCCGTGCATGTGGCATAGAAAACCAAATATATGATATATCAGAGCATAAACTAAGAAATGCGCACCTACACTAATCTTCCTTGTCATCGTCTTCTTCTTCCTCCCCTCGATAAACAGCAGAATCTCCTCCATTTCCTCCCTCCCCAGGCATAAACCCATGCTCATGAAAGTAAGCTGCGATGCGCTCATCTATATCCTGTTGCATCTGGGTTTTTCGCCAGTCCATCAGCTCATTCATCTGCTCCTGCATCCGAGCAATAGTCGCCTCCTCCATCGTCCTCCTATAAGTACGCTGAACATCCTGTGAAATAAGTAAGTTCATATTAAAGTTATTTAAACATGAGTATGATTAAACATGTACATGGTTTGTGTTAAACATTTATTTGGTTTGTGTTAAACATGTATGAGTTTAGTGTGCTAAAAAGTCTTACCTCCTCATTGCCGAAACCATATCGCCTTCCTTGAGTAGGAGGATCGGTGATAGAATGCCATATACGATCAGACTCTGCGACCGTAAGCTCCTGTCCAGTAGCCTCTATCACTCTAGCAGCCTCTGCATCATACTTCCCCTACAATAGCAATATAATTTTAACACAAATGCTATAAAATTTACTTATATACTGTGATAGGTACGAATATGAAATATTTTAATTTATTCGGATATGCATATATATTTACCATTATACGCTCACTCTTCGGATCTGCCCAATCATATGTAATATTTCCTTCTTCATCAGTATGCTCAACTACATGTGTGTGTCTGAATACGTCTGCCAGCGTAGGCTCTTTTCCGTACTTTACATGCTGAGTATTTAAAATAATGTATAAGAATGAATTATATACACTAAATTTTCACGTGAACATATACTACAAGTATTTAAAATTTATACCAAATCCCTTTTATGTTGTTGAAATGATTTTGAGTCACCGCGGTGTAGAGCAGGATTCTTTTCTCTATTTGCTTTATTTCTAGCTGCTACTTTCTATTAAATTTTAAACATGATGACGTAAAATAATGCAATCAATATTATAAATATGAATATTTATCATTATGTCTTACTTTAGCTTCTTCTGACTCCCAATACTTTTGAAAATCTTCCCAAACATCATCACTCATAAACAGAGGCTTTTTTCCAGATGTCTTCGCCCTTGAAACCATCTCTCGAATTTTTTTGCACATCTTTGTATTCCAATGAGTCAGAAAAGTAGTCATGTCCTCATCCTCAACGCGTACAATAGCCTGCATATTACATTTATTTTTAATTATTTACAGTATATTAATTTTCAATATTAGTATAAAAAATTACTTACCAATAAATCGGCTAGAATGACATTCTTAATATGAGGTGGAATACTATCCCAATGTGGCCAAGCCCCCGTCATTCTGCTCACGTAAGACTGCTTCGATACCTCTAATATGAACTGTGCGGGCTCAATCTCGAATCCCCTGTGTAGAATTTGATATATATATTTCATATATTTTAAATAAACTAAATTGAAATAAATTTGACATTTACCCGCCACTTTTCGGAGCAATCTCTACAACTCGGCGCACGTGGAGATGGTGAAGGAGTTGGCTGAGATGTACTCCTCGATCGTCGTCTATCGCCAGACATATCTATTACAATAATATAATGTGCATACAAAATAACTTGAATTATTAACATTAGTCATCATTATCATAACATAAATCGTAAATGAGAAGAACAATACTGCATAACATACATAGTCAACGTTATCATTACATAATTCAGAATAGTAACAAACGTAAGTAAATTCATAGCTAAGAACAATTATCATCATTATTATTACATAGCTCAGAATAATACATAACATAGTACATAGCTTAGAATATAGTACATAACATAAGTACAAAACCTCAGTTTTCATCATTTTCGGATGCAGACTCGGTCTCATACTCTATATCGTTTTCTTCAGTACTTACAAATGCATCTACTAGTACATTCGCTTCATCATTCAACGGCCCTACATCAATGTCATCAGCTATTATTATTTCATTATTTGGCTCAAGATCCGCTTGATACGCTGCTTCGTCTGGAATATTATTTCCATCAAATGTAAATCTCGCCTTTGTTTTAAAAACAGCCCACCAATCTGCTTTATCTTTTTTTAAGGATGGATATGGAGCAAAATAGACTTGTAATGCTTGCTTAGCTAACACAAAAGGATCATACTTATAGTAATGCGAAGTATGCCTTATTTCGATTAGCTTATAATATTTGTGTACATTGATTCCAGAACCAGGAACATTGCTAAACCAGTTGCATTTGAACAGATAAATTTTCTCTACGGGCTGAACGTAATATGTCAACTCTACAACTTGCATTAAGATGCCGTAAAAATCTTTTATATGCTCCTCTAGATCATCACTACCTTTGACAAATACACCGCTGTTATACGTTAATTTTTCAGCTCCGTAATCATTGGTGTTGAATTTAAATCCATTGACAAAGTATATTGGATAAGTTTTGACATTTCTTTTTGGTCCGATAGCAAGATGTCGTAATCCTTCGTTAACAACATCGTTATTTGGTTCGTGAACATATTTTGAAAACCATCTAGCAAATTCTTTACTGAGATCACCAGATGGATGTTGTGATTCGTAGATACTGCATATATGTGTTATGTTTCTTTTTATTAATAGACACAAATAAATGTATATGTATATATACTCGAATTGTACAAGAATTTAGTATTACCTGACAAATGTTGCAACTTCCGCACAATTTAAGAGAACATATGTGTGCGCCACATTGTAATCTTTATCGCTTAACCATATTTCCACACATTTTCCTGCATATCTTCCATGTTGTCTAAAAATAGATAACATTATTTGAGAAGACTCCTGCTCAATGACTTGTTCATTACGGGGAACAGTTACAAAAGACAAGTTCACATCTTCACTAAAGTAATGAGAGAAAAAAATAAAGCTTCTTCTTCAAGGTACGATTTGCATTCCATCATGATATGGCAATCATGGCTTTTCATTCCACTCAATTTACTGTTTTTAAAGTCCACACATCTACGGAGGTTTGAAGAAATCCCATCAGGACATCATAATCCTTCCACCCACTTTAGCAAAAGTTTTACTTGTCTATTGTCTAGCTCGTAGCATGCTTTAGGTTTTTTATTTTCGTCATACAAGTGCAGTTCCGACCGTTTACAAAACTGTAATATATCGCGTCTTGAATTCGCATCATCCTTGGTTTTACCCTTTACATTCAAAACTGTATTAAAAACGTTATCAAACATGTTTTTTCCATTATGCATCACGTCAATATTATGCCGAAGTTTGAGATTTTTCCAGTAAGGTAACTCCCAAAATATACTTTGTTTGCACCAATTATGAATGTCCGATTTACCTGGAATTTCAACCTGCTTGCTAGTTTCATGTATCTTTGGGTACTCACTTACAACTTCATATATCTCTTCACTTGTCCAAACTTTAGGCGGTAGCATAGTTTCTACTCTATTAGCTTTAAAGTTCTTTTTATCCATTCTAAATTTATGATTAATATGGAGAAATCAACGATGACAGTCAAACCATGAAATTGTTTTCCCATACTTTAATGAAAATGATCGTGTCTTCTCCGTACAATGAGGACAAGCTAGACGTCCAGCTGTGCTCCAACCTGAAAGCATGCCATACGCGGGAAAATCACTAATAGTCCATAATATAGAAGCAAACATACAAAAATTTCTTTTTCTCGAAATGTCGTATGTTTCGACTCCTTCATGCCACAGTGTTTTCAACTCTTCAATCAACGGTTGTAGATAAACATCAATTCCTTGAGTCAGATCATCAGGACCAGGGACAGCAACCGTTAAAAACATATATGGATTTTTCATACACATTCATGGAGGTAAGTTATATCGAGTAACAATGATAGGCCATGATGAATATTTATTACCAAACTGAGAAAATGGCAAAAATCCATCCGTGCATAAACCGAGCCTAACATTACGGCTCTCTGCAGCAAATTCAGGATAAGTCCTATCAAAGTGTTTCCATGCTTCACCATCAGACAGATGTATCATAGTTCCTTCTTCTGGTGTTCTCACGCTATGCCATCGCATATGACACGCTGTAGCAGAAGATGCATATAACCGTTGAAGTCTGGGAGTTATGGGTAGATAATGCATTCTTTTATATGGAACTCCTTTTCCTTTCTTTTTCCTTGGTTTATATCTATCTTCTTTGCAAAATTTGCATTTTCTACGCTGAGCGTCTTCTTTCCAATACAACATGCAACCTTCAACACATGTATCTATCTTATGATATGGTAATCCAAAAGAGGACATAAGTTTTTTCACTTTATAATGACTATCGCACATCAAATTATTGGGCGGCATATGTCGTTTTGCAGTTTGTACAACCGCTGTAAATGCAGCTTCTGTAAGATTGAATTTTGATTTCATAGTGATGAATTCGGCGGTTACAGACAACTCGGTTCCGCTTGTACACCCTTCCCACAATGGCCTCTTAGCAGAATTCAATAACTCATAAAAAAATTTCGCTTCCGCCGTTGGTTCTTCGACATTTCCAGTCTCATCGTCACTTTGCTCAATGTTAGGAAACATTGATCGTGCTGCATCTTGCACCATATTTTCTATCGGATTTGTCAATGTATTATCGTTCATCATTGTACTATCATCCTCTACCACTACAGGGTTAGACGTAGGTTGAACAAGTTCTCCATGACGATCCCATAAGTGATAATTTGACACAAAACCAAATTTATACAGATGTACTTCTACTACATCCGGTTTCCAATGCTTCAGATGTCTGCACTTACTACACGGACAACGAATGTCTACGTTACTTCGATTATTGGATATAGCGAATCTAATAAATTCTTGGACTCCATTACAACAATGTTCCTTTATCGACCCTTTTTTACCGGTTCGGGGTTGATACATCCAACAGCGATCACGAAAATAATCGAACATTTTCCTAATTTGCAACAAATATGTTAGAAAATTCGATCGAACGTAACACTTTATACTATTTTAAATCTTGTAAAATTTCATTTATAACTATTGCATGTTTTTGGTTTTTTTGTTTATCTCTTTTTTACTTTGACGGCCGGTCTACCTACTTCCCATTACAAATATAATAACGTAAGCATATTTTATAAATCATTTCAGATTAAACGATTCAACAAAATTTCGGCAGCACTTCCCTTTGGTCCCTGTATCGTACACAAATGAGTGTACACAGGGAACAAAAAGGAAGTTCCATCGAAACTTTGTTAACCATTTAAACTGAAACGATTTATAAAATATGCTTACGTTATTATATTTGTAACTTGTCCAATACTAGGACAAATCCACTGAATATTGTATCAGATGAATATAGATTTCCGTTTTGTGTAAAAACGAATACCCATATAACGATCATATACAACACTTGTCGGACGGGGCCAAATTTATCTAAGGGGTTCACATAAGTAGTCAAAAAAACATTCAACCTAGTTTAAACCAAAAAACAATACAAATGAAAAAAGCACGCTTTTTTCGCTTTGGGCTTTTATGCGCTTCACTAATAGGTGCGCCCTTAAACTTCAAAAAAGCCCCTTAGTTGCGCCTTGTGCCTTTTTCCGTCTATGCTCGCGCCTTAACTACATAGCGTCTATATAATATTTTTTAGTACTTTCAATTTGTAAAATAACATGACAGTGAAAATTATGAAGTATAAATTAGTTTTAGTTACTTCTAGTTAATTTTAGTTTAAAGTGTAAATTTGTAAAATAACATTTTATATTAAATATTATAGTAACAAATTTTTTTTATATTGCAAATGCATTCTTCAAATTTGTTTGGACCGACTATTCTTGCATCCAATGGTGACATAATTAACAGTGCATGCGGGGACATCATTACACCATTTCAATAGTCATAATCAAGTTAATTACTAGCGCTAAACAATCACGTTTAGTTCATTTTTTCTCAAATGATCTCAAATAATCCTACAACACACTCAACCTACAACACAATCAACGTAAACCCAATTATATACATGATAGTCGTCGTTTTCATGCTCCTAAATCAAGTACATATGCGATAATCAACGATTTCAACCTCCTAATCAATTCTACTTATTCCCAAATCAATGTATAACAAAATCAACATCATATGCATCTCACAAGACAAACAATTTCATATCCATAAACATGAATTTACAACCCCATGTAAATATACACAAATTAACCCTAAATAACCCTAAATAAAGATAGAATAGGGTTTAGAAGACATACCTTCGCAAATTAAGGTGATGGAATGGAGTTTGGATGGTTGAAATCGTGGCAATGGAGGGCGACGGCGCTGCAAAGGGGGGTTCTTTTTTTATTTCCGTGGGTAAAATGAATTGGGGAAGAACGATTGGCTTTTTATTGCTTCAGGGCCGTGCGACGGCCGCTTTTTTGGCCGTCGCAAGCCCCCCTTGCTATTTCATACGCTTCTTGTAATGTACTATGTATCTTGTCCTATCCTTATTTCTAGGCTTGGTACCTGTGAGTAATACGTGAAATTTTGGACCATTGGTATGCTTTGTTGCGTTGTCCCTTCATGGTAGTACTGCCTCTTGCAGTACACTGCACTGATCATAAAGCTATGTTAGATTACCTTGTATTGTTTAGGTCCTATAAAGCATGTAATTGTTACACACGATGAACTTCAACTTTATTTTTGTATTACTAATGTCAATATATGCAATATGACTCCCTGAGAAGAGTATGAAATTTGTACTCTAAATAAATTGGTATAGCTCCACCTCTGTAAACTAGTCTAGTTGAAGTGGTTGGTCCACTATAAAAACCGCACTACAGTAGATGGTCCACCTTAAAAATCGTTAGTAGTGGACGGTCTATTTTGAAAACCGAATTAGTAGTTTGGCAATTTGTCAAACTCATGTACCTTTTGTAATTATTATTTGTTATAATAATAAGTGTTACAAGTTACTTTAAAAACCAGCTGGCTCTACCAAAAAAAATTCATAAATTTTTTTATAAACACTTATTCCATTACATTGAGAAAACAAAGTTAGTTAAAAAAATATCAAGTTTGTAGCAAAGGAATTTATTTTTTAAACTATATACTGTAAGAATTATTTGGATAAAATCAAGAACGATATTGATTACGAGGAATAAAATGAAATTAATCGATCCTAAAATTAACATAACACTTTAGAAGAAGTATTCTTCTGCATTGAAGCATAACTATTATTTTCTTGTTAGGATTGAGAATAGAAATCCTTAAAAATCAACTAAACCGTTAAATGTATTAACTGTAGTATTGTGCACAAATCAAAATGGGTTTTGAGTACATTATCAAAGCATAATTTTAATTTTTAAATTAGCATAATAAATTCATTATTCAATGTGCTCAAGTTGATTTGAATTTTTACTCATAAATTAATTTGTTTTTATAAAAAAAAATTGTACTTATAAGTTGAAATGGAAAATACTAAATAGAATAGACTATTTTCACAAGGCAACCGAATCGTCTCAAAGCCAGTGGACCTAGGAGCGATGTTGTCCTTTTAAGTTTTTTGAATATGATTCAAGAATTGATAAAACAATAACATCCTATAAGCATCAGAATGGAATAAGATTTTCGATAGAAACATTGGATAGTTTGGTTTTAGGTCATAATTCAAAGTAAGCATCTGCTTTTAAGAAAGAACCATTTGTACATAGATATTTCTACTTATATAATCTATTATCAATTGTTAATGATGTGTTTATGTTAATATCTATAATATTTTAGTTGTTTAATTCTCGATATTAAATTTGTAAATTGTACCTCTATTATATGCATAAAGGACGTAGACAATGTCCTAAAGTGATATGAAAAAACATATAATTAAAATATTTAATACAGAACATGCAAGATGAATTTTGTTGACCCGCCTTTTGGCAAGGCCGTCAACCCATGGACTCATCACAGGATCGCTCAGGACTCGAGCATGGGTCTTGACAAGCCCGGACATTCTTGGAAGAAGTGGTGGAACACTCCTAGACTCGGAACATTCTTGGCTCGACACACCTTGGGTCAAGGCTCCTTGGCTTGAGGGTTCTTGAGCCCAGCTTACATTGCAACAATGACTTGGTTACATGACCTATTTCATAGTCTTCATACTTAGTCCAACTACCTATTTTAAAGCCTATAAATTTGGATAGAGCTACACTTGTGCTGCCACGTACTAGAGAGGATCTCTCCACGTAATTAAGACTCATCTCCATCATCTGCTATTTATATGGATCAACTGACACATGTCACCTCAAATTGTTGAGGTCTGCTGCCCATAAATACATCAAGCTACATAACAAAGAGAGGACTTTTGGCTGAGATCAGCCTGACTTAATAGCTTATGCATGCCCTCCACAACTCAATCATGGCTGCCGACTACTTCCATCTCGAAATACTTGCGGTATTCATCAAAAACGACTATGTAATAGAGAATTTGACGATCTCATGTATTGTATCTCCAACCTTATGACAATAGTGTGAGATTATAAAGTGGATGTAGGCTCATTAACGCTGAACCATTATAAAAATGTTGTTATCTTGCTTTTTCTCGCTTTTTCAGATATTTCTTCATATATCATGATCCAAGCACGACTTTTGGGTGTTGGTACTCACTTATTGGCATCAACACTTTGGTGCTTTCACTGAGAAACAAATTCTCAATGTCTTAAGGGTTTTGCTCAACTTTTGGATCACCAGTCCAAGATGAAATCTTAGTTTCAGTCATTTTCAGCAGCCATGGTTCCCAATACTTCTGCACATGCTTTGGAAAGCAGAAGCAGCAACATCTGCACCTCCAACAAACACTGATTTTGTCCCAGTTCTGGGTTCAACCCTGGTTGGGTCGATCCTTCCCGGGTCGACATCGACCCGACCAGAGGACCAGCCAGTAGGAATTGCACTTTGGAAAGCTTCTAGTATGTTGCATGGCTCAAAGCAGGTCTTAGGTCAGGGTGAGATCGATTTGAACCACTATCGTCATAGTGATGTTCGAGCTCAGGTCAACCAACTTCGGATCGATCGACTCCTCTGAAACTCTCTAGGTCGACCAGCTCTAAACTAACTCTTTCAGATAAACCAACCCAAGTTACTAGCCATTTCTAAAGCCCTGCACATCGACCAGAGACAGGGTAATTTCAAAAAAAATGCAATTTTCTGATCGTTTCAAAGAAGTCTCGATCTTCCGAAATCGAACAAATTGGGCGGTGCCCACTTGTTCGACCTGGAGACTCGGACCCCCACTGGCACTGTGCCCGGACCAGCTGACGGCTCGCCTTTGGCTCGGCACTCAGCTCGCCTTCGGCTCGGCATATATTTTGGTCAACAATAATCGTCAAGACTTATCAACCAAGATTCGGCGGATAGTCCAAGAATATCATTAAAAAGATGGCAACGAATGGGATTCTTCCTATAGCCATCACCCCTATTTACTAAGGTGATTCAATCTTGATCGGTTGCTTCAGTCTTGCCCGAAGATCGGCGAGTTAAAAGTTTGAAACACTCAAGCCATGATACTGATTGATTGTCTATGCATCGGCTCACATTCCTCGATGTGGGATCAAAGACATAGCTGCGAAAAGACGAGACATGTCTATACTCCAAGCCTTCGTATCCCACTTCCTGACATGGAAAAGGAAAAGCTTCTATAAGCATGGATCCATTGTCCTTTTGCTTATCACTGTCTTAGCATCAACAAGTTGAGATGCCACCATTAGCAGTTCTGGTCTAATTACCTAACCCTTGTTCCTTGCCCTTGACGTGGGGGAAAGAAGGCGATTCAAAGGAAACACAACCTCATCATTCACCCACAAAGGTCGCTTGACTGCCTTTATTGTCCCAATACCTCGATCAAGGTCTGATCATTCTTGGCATTGCCGCCCCATGAGGATTTGAAAAGACTTCCTTCATCAACTAAAACTTCAGCAGTCATCACCTGTCAGAGATAGGACAAAGCGGAATGGACTGGCGAATGATATGCGATACCATTCTCATTATGAATAATACTCTTTCCTTTAACATGATTATTTTTTACCCGTATCTCTTATCTTTTCATGCTTTATGAGTTGTTGATGAGACTAACTCATATGAATTTATGTGTGAATGATATAGGTACCCAAAGTCTGGTACCGATCAGACTTCCAACACCTGCATGCAAAACTACAGAGCATTGCCATAACGAGCCTGACTGAACTACTCATTTACAAAACCATGCCCTACGTCCGGAAAAAGATATACGTCTCATGGTGGATCTAACATGACCATCCATTCCTTGTCTCATGCGTGGCAGACCGACAATTATGCATCGATCTTTGCATTTCAAAGTCGGAATCCAACTCCAGATGGATGTAGTTCGACCGTCCATATGGCTAGATCTTATGCTCGACGCCATCGGATAACATGAATCCAAATAGAGGAGCCAACACCGCCCATCAACATACTTATTTTCCAATCGTGCATTTTGCCTTTACATGCTATTTGAGTTATTGACATGACTAACTCATGCAAACTTGTATATTAATGATGCAGGTACCTGAGGTTTGGTACCAATCACTCCTTCCATAGTTTGATCAGAGGAATGTAAAGTTTGGCGAACGTGATTCAAATATTCACCCGCTTACTCTTGGTCTGACGCCAACAATCTAACATAAATGAAGTTCGACCATTTATTTGCTCTTGAAGTAGGGCAAAGAGAATATATGCACATGAGTTCGACGTGAGCTATCTTTGCATGGGCATACTAATGAGGCCTTCTCAGCCTCTAGCCTTTGAATCATCAGGCAAGACATAGAGATGTATTCGGGTGTGACATAACCACCCAGCAGATCGATGACGCCATCCCTTAACCTGATGGGAAGAGTGTAACAATGACAGGGGAACGATCCTATGAACAACATAACAACTTTTTTCCTTTGACGTTAGGGCAAAAGAGAAATGTTAAGACAAGGATGAGCATGACTCGACCGCTCTCCAACGACGTCTTTAACTCTTTCCCATGCTTCTGATGGAAGGAGTATAAACTCAACAGGGACGTGAACCAACCATCCCTGACGGCGACCTTTGCCCTTGACGTGGGAGCAAAGGGACGATGCCAAGGCAAATGTGACCCGACTGTTTGCCCGACTAACTCTAATACTTCAGAGCTTGGATAGGAGCTTAAACCTACGATGAGTGTGATAGGCACGCCAAGATTTAAGACCACTCGACCCACAACTCTAGCCCTGATTGACAAAGGGATAGTATAAAGGACGAACAATCACATCCACAACTCTAACCCAAACTGACTTTGGGTGAGTATAAAGGACAAGCCACGACGTCCATAACTCTAACTCCCACGACTTGAGAGAGAGTACAAACCTACTGGGTTAGTGTGAATGGTGCACCCCGACTCAAGACCACTAAACCCATAACTCTAACTCTCGTGACTTGGGAGAGAGTACAAAGGATGATGATGCAACGTCCACACAATCTCCATCGCTCTCCGACTGAGGACAGGAGTATAAAATACTTACGGACCGAACGTCCGAATGACTTAACCCGGTTCCCACCAACGCTGGGAGAATAGACATAAATTCCTGAATTAACTTCAAACATGTTTCGGACGCGACCCATGTTTCAAAGTTAAATGGAGGTTAAAGACACTATACCTCTATATTAAGACATTTGACATTTAATCATTCTATGCTAGATAGCATAGCACTTATTATGTTTTCATTTCAAGCTAGAATTGCTTGTGACTCAAAGACCGACTTAGTATATTGCAAGACTAAGCGAATAATTCTATTTAGAATTGCAAGTCCATATACAGATACAAAGTACAGATGCAAGGGCCACACTCTCACACACCAATGAAGGGTCGTGTTTGAAGGGATGATGTCAATGCCTAATGCTAGACTTACCACACGACTTAAGGTGACCACCAAAAGGAGGCTTAAGAGTGGGACGTTCAATAACATATCACGCGACTTAAGGCAACAACCGAAAAGAGGCCTTGAGAGTGATATCCCGAATCAACGCACATATCCACATGTGACTGACTATAGCCCTAGTGCAATGAAGATTTCTACATTGCAAGTACACTGAATGGAAAATGCAATAGCTTAAGCACTTGGACAACACAAACACTTAAGCTTTGAAAGCCACGCCTTTTTATGCATACGTGTCTGAGTTTGAAATGGATGTGGCCAGATCACCTATCTTTTTCCATCACCCCAGACTGGGGGCATAACTATTGAAATTATTTACAAGTGGCATAACTTATTTGTGTGTACATAAATTATTCTTTGATCCTGACAGGCTGCATGTGGACTATGAAACAGATATAGAGTGACCATCCCTTGAATGACCCCAATCTACTTCCCAACAGGAAGGTTCAGATAAAGCTTGGCATGAATCAGTTATCCGATCCCATACAGCAATTGAGTGTGACACACCCACTTAGTTCTCAACTTTTCCCCTTGATGAATGGGAGAATGGGAGCATTTGAGGTGACTACATCCTGACTTTTCGCAGTCCAACTTTGATCCTCAGAGCTTGGATGGGAGAACAGAAACCCATATGGATAGGGCACCGACCAATCACTCTACTCATGATTCGACATGAGTATAAATCTAGAAAAGACACGGATTTCACCTCTACTACTCGGCCAAACCCCAGTGAATGGGGGCATGAGATCCAAGCTTCGAGAAGAATAATTTGACTGTCCGATTACATTATGCATATTTACGCTCCTTAGAGTTCCGTAGGATCCCAGACTACGACCAAAAGGATGATTTCTCAAGATTAGCACCCATGCGTTTCAGCAATAGATCATCTTCAAACATCAAAGGACAGGTCTGATTGGTAGCTATTACGTACGCGGAATCAAAATGCCCAACACTCCGCAACCCGTGAGGAGGGCAGGAGAATGGCTACGACAATGACTATCTCGAATGATAGGAATATGAGGTTCCGAAGAGAACCAATTTTAGTGATCAAGTCTACAATTTTATTTGTTAAACTCAATGGAATCGAACATAAGGAACAGACTCAACTAAAGTATGATGACCATTTTGGACTATGATGAAACATGAACAAAGGGGCTCGACCTGACTGGCTCGAATGATAAGAGTAACTAAGTTCACTGGCGCTCGATGAGCTGATCCTCATTTTTTGACTGAAGTGAAGGAGTGATGCCTAGGCAAAGGAGATTCGATTGTTTGCGTGTTCAACTTTAACTCTCGCCGACTCGAGAGGGAGTATAAAACGACTTGGGTTGGCTAAGACCGCTAAACCTGCAACTCTTACCCGAAATAACGATGGAGAGTATAAAGACTTAAGGACCGGACGTCCGATTGACATAACTCAACCCCCACCGACGCTGGGGGAATGAGAACTGACCTCGCTTGTCTCCCAACAATGCTGGGTGCATGAGCATCAAGTTATAGACTAACTTCGAATACGCTCCTGACTTGGCACGTGATTCAAAGGATATATTATACCTTCTGACTATGACACGACTTGTCTTACTCATTCAAGTGAGACAGCTTATGAGTTCGACATAACTTGACTTACTTATTCAAGTGAGACAGTTTATAAGTTAGGCATGACACAGAAGACTAAAATCGCAAGTACATTGAGTGGAGAGCAAAACTAACTTTTCTACTACCTTATGATTTTGGCAATCATACTAGACATTGGCTCACATGATTTCAACTATATGTCGTACTGATTCTTATGTGATTATTGGATCATAAATACAATCCGAAACAGTTGTGGATTTCTTTAAATATGGTCTGATGCGACCATGGATTTCTGGTCTTCTGTTTATATGATCCGGAGTGATCGTGGTTTTCTGGCTTTCTATTGATAAGATACGACGTGATCATGGATTCCTAGACTACTATTCTAATGACTCAAGAAGTAGAAAACCATATGTAATGCCAAGTTTATGTGCCATTTCTGATTTCCTACACTATCTCATGACTTGGATAACCAAACCATGCATTGACTTGTGTGTGACTAATGGTTTGGCTTGATGTAACGGCTGGAAATTTCCGACTCCTCGAGAGTCGGAAATTCCGAGACGTTAGTGAAAGAATTTAGAAGGTGAGAAAGAAAAGATAGAACTAATAGAATAGAAGAAGAAGAAGAAGAACATCAGAATCATCAGAGTAACACGAATCTCACAGCGGAACGAATAACATATAATATATAACATAGCTTTGAAGTAAACAGTTATATATATACAATAGCACTTATCAGAGTACAACACTTACAACACAGCGGAAATAACTATAGCTATAGAATCTTGCAGCCTCCTGCTCCAAGCTCTCCAAGCATATCTGTAAATCCCGACTACTTGACTGCCCGTACAAATTTAGGCACCCAAGAGTTTAGGGAAAACAACAAAGTAAACTCCGGGTCAGTCATGGGACTGGTATGAGTAAAATAGTTTAAAACAGGTATAGGGTATGTCATAAGACCACGCCGTAAATACGGAACGGGTTTTTCCTTATGAGTATCTGAACAACTTTGACAAGCAATATCATTGTGATATTATAATAATGTCTAAGTACAAATAGATATCAATCTAGCAGAAACGCTTGCATCTCACGTTCTACATACATAGTATAAAATCATAAACCGCAGGGCGCTTATCGGAGAATGGATTCCAACAGACACGGTATGGGAGCACCTTCTGAATAGTGTACTCTAGAGGTGATACACTCAGGGTTCAACAAGAACGTCTTGCAACCCGGCCACACATGACCGCTCACTCATTTAGCTTGAGTGTCGCGAATATATTGCCACCACGGTTATAGGCCATCAAACCGTCATCCGAAGATACAGAATCAAAAAGAAGTATAAATATGGATATTCCCTAGATCAGTGACAATACACCCTGCTTGGGGATGACCCAACTAGCCATGCTGCCTAGCCCAACTTTTGTTACTTCCTGGTGTGAGGCTAGAAGCTACGTCTATCTTCAGAACATCTGATCACCATTCACTTTGAATGCCACATCGTCATACCCGCCAAATCACAAATTTACTTATCCAAAAATAACACGGGTATATAGCTAAGAGAAACGAATTCCTCCGCCACCAAACGTGAATACGTTTGAACAGATCAACTTACGCGATCCATTGGATATACTCTGTCAGACCTCCTTCCATATACGTTGTCCTGGGACTGGACAAACCGAAGGCACTATTCAGTATATCCATCTTAGTCACTGTTATCTAAGACTTATACAACAGCCCTTGCCCTTTACTCCGTCTTCAATTTATCTTGGGCAGATATTGCTCGCAACGCTTATGCCAATACAGAGTGGTTCTTTGGATAATAATCCAACCGGTCTCTCCATATTAACAACGTAAATATGGTCAAAACTTTGATAGTCTGTGATTCAACTATCAAATGAAAACATGTCGGTGTACAAACAACGATCTTATTTCCAAATGGAAATTCGATCGATCAACCATCATATGTTCATATTTCCTTATTTCATATATTTAGAAAATATATGTTATTAATCATTGGAAAACATTTCCATAGCTTATTTTCACATCACTATTATTTCGCAACTATCAGTCCCTAACTGTAACTAGTATGAGAACAATTCTCTAAGTATCAATACGGAAGGTCGAAACCAACATCAGATCGTCACTTCGAAAACCGTTCAACTTACCCTCTCCAGTCAGTTTCTGAATTTGCTTAACTTTATTTCTTAAATTCTTATCATGAAAACATTTCATTTTCTATGTTTAGAAAACATATCTGACTATATTTGGAAAACGTTTCCAAAACTCATCTACGGATTTCCAATGAACGTTGTATAAAACATCGTTATGCTTAATCCATTAATCGCTTATTACTTAACTATATTTCAAATCAACCTTTTCTATCGAACCACAACTATTCCTTTGTCAATTCTGAAGTCAATCAAGTTGGGGTATAATTACCTCTCAGACCTTAATTGAACAACGTCCTTTACTGTGAAATAGGTGAAGCTCGTCACTCACTTTTTCCAATCATCTGTTTACGCAAATTCTCGGATTCAGGTTACGAATCCACTTCTTATATGACAGCGTTTGATTATAACTCTAACGTTATAATTCCTACTTCTGAAATATCAAATCTTAATTATAACTTTATCTCCTAACTCGAATAATTTAACAGACACCTAATTTCTAAATCAATAACTAAATCTTGATTTAAACCCTGGAAAGTAAATAGTACTTTCCCGAATTCGCTATAATTGAATTCGACGTATAACTCTCTTTCGAGTAATCTCTATTTGATTAACTCTTCTTCGAATAACCTATATTCGATTATCTCTCTTCGAATAACTCATATTCGAAATCTCTCTCTTTCGAATAAACAATATTCGATCTCTTTCTTTCGAATATGCTATATTCGAAAATCTCCTTTCGATTTACTAATCGATAACTCCTTTCGATCAAACTAAAATCGATAACTCCTTTAACTCTATTCGAATAACTAATATTCGACTAACTCCTTTGGATCAACTCATTTGATTAACTCCTTCGAATAACTAATTCGAATACTTACCTTCGAATAACCAATATTCGATTTACTCTAACCCGATTAACTTAATTCTAATCGATTTACTCCATTTCGATTCAACTTAATTCAAATCGATTAACTTAACTCAAATTGATTAACTCCTTTCGAATAACTAAATTCGATTTAACTCTAATTGAATAACTAATATTCAATTAACTCTTACGTGTTTAACTCTATTCAAATATCTAATTCGAATAACTCATTTCGAATAACTAAATTCGATTAACTCTTTTAACTTTACTCGAATAACAATATTCGATTAACACCTTCTTTCGAATAACTATATTCGATTAACTCTTCGGCTAACTCCTTTGGATTAACTAACTTCGAATAACTCCTTTGGATTAACTCTTCGACTAACTCCTTCGGATTAATTCTTCGATTAACTCCTTCGGATTAACTAACTTCGAATAACTCCTTTGGATTAACTAACTTCGAATAACTCTTCGACTAACTCCTTCGGATTAACTAACTTCGAATAACTCCTTTGGATTAACTAACTTCGAATAACTCTTCGACTAGCTCCTTCGGATTAACTAACTTCGAATAACTCCTTTGGATTAACTAACTTCGAATAACTCTTCGACTAGCTCCTTCGGATTAACTAACCTCGAATAACTCCTTTGGATTAACTAACTTCGAATAACTCCTTTGGATTAACTAACTTCGAATAACTCCTTTGGATTAACTCTTCGACTAACTCCTTCGGATTAACTCTTCGATTAACTCCTTCGGATTAACTAACTTCGAATAACTCCTTTGGATTAACTAACTTCGAATAACTCTTCGACTAGCTCCTTCGGATTAACTAACTTCGAATAACCAATATTCGATAACTACTCTTCGAATAAATAATATTCGATAACTCTTCTCAAATGAATCACATTTGATTTCTCCACTCGAATAAACTATATTCGATAACTCTTCTCAAATGAATAACATTTGATTTCTCCACTCGAATAAACTATATTCGATAACTCTTCTCTCGAATACACCATATTCGATAACTCTACTTCGGATAAGTGATATTCGACAACTCTACTCGATTAACTCTACTTGGATAACTCTAACTGATCCCCTCTGACTGGTTAACTTTAACTGGTCAACTCTAACTGGTCAACTCTAACTGATCAACTCTAACTGATCAACTCTAACTGGTCAACTCTAACTGATCAACTCAAATTGGTTAACTCAAATGGTTAACTCTAACTGGTTAACTCAAATGGTCTACCCTAACTTGATTTACTTGTCTCGATTAACTGAACTAATCCACTTAGTTTAACTTAGTTAATTCACGTTGATTAACTCTAGCCGGTTCACTTAGTTTAACTCAACTAATTTACTTCGATTAACCACTTAGTTAACTTAACTAATTCATATCGATTAATCCTTTAGTTTAACTTAACTAATTCACATCGATTAATCCTTTAGTTTAACTTAACTAATTCACATCGATTAATCATTTAGTTTAACTTAACAAATTCACTTTGATTCACCGCTTAGTTTAACTTAACTAATTTACTTTGGTTAACCACTTAGTTTAACTTAACTAATTCACTTTGATTAACCACTTAGTTTAACTTAACTAATTCACTTCGTTTAACTCAACCAATTCACTTGGTTAACTCGACCAATTCACTTGGTTAACTCCTATTTATTTAACAAATAAATATCTTCTTTAGTTTAATTCTATTTATTTAATCTCTAAATAAATACCCTTTATAATATTCTATTTATTTAATCTCTAAATAAATATCCTTTATATTTGTTCTAACGAATATAATTCCTTTATATTTTGACTAACAAATATATCCTCTTATATTCGATTAACATATATATTCCCTTATATTGATTTACAAATAAAACTCTTTTATATTTGTTTTACCAACTATATTCCTTAATATTCAAAAATCCTTTTTCTTACATATATATATAAAATCCCTTGATTTTATATAAATAAACTATTTTCAAAATATACTTTGAAAACCCCTCTCCTACATTTTGGTATTTCTCATGGTATTTAACACACCATATAACAACGATAAATATCGTCTCACCACACATAATCACACAGATTATATACATCACATTATATATCACAATATAAAAATCACAGTAAAATAACTGTTGAGGAATCCAGTTGGATTCCTCCAACCTGTTTCCCTGCACCACAGATGTTAAACAATACAACAACATCGATTTCACTTCACTGTGAAATATTCTGATAGCAGAATCACATATGACTATTTAACGGTTTATATATATACGTAAATATATATATAAAATCTCTACTAACTGACTAGCAGTTAAATCAAACAGTCAACACACAGTCAAACAGTCAAACAGATAATATTTTAACAGTTCTAAGAATACAACGTGAAAATAAAACTGTTTAGAGTTTGTGAGATTTACTCACAGTTGTGCGTTAACCGATAAATATCGGTTTGCGTTCATTGATTCAGTCGAACAATTTATTTCTCCATAAATTGTAATGTGCTCCAATCGACTCGCGGTCAGTCTCATTGTGTAGTGTCTGTTCATACGACCCAACGCAACCAGTTTCGTTGAATTTCGTCTATGTATGCCAAAGTTATGATATTTAGAAATTAACTTACATTTATAAAAGAATAAAACATGGATTTTATTTTATTAATGGGCCTTAACCTTTGTTTCTTCAGCCCATTCAAAAACAAACCCACCCGCATCCTTTGCTACAGTGATCTTTCTCGATTAAAGAAAATGCCGCACTCCAGAAAGCTTCACACCATTTCCAATTTGTTTCCAAGCCAAACTCTGTCGTTACTCCACCAGATCACCCGAGCTCACCACCGACGAACTCCCCTCGAATTTCTCCATACCTCCATCCCCTTTTTCTCGAACTCGAGGGCTCCAGGAAGGATCCGACATCAGCTCAAACCTACGGTTCATTAAATGATATCGACATTTTTATTCCTTGCATCCAACAATACTCTGCCAGTCGATGCTATCCCTCACCCCAATCACAGATATATTCTCGAAATGGCCCCTTGTCCCCTCAGTGGTGAACGTCGGTCAGCCCTAGGAGGCTCAGCAGTTTTCGATAACTGGAAAAATCGCATTGAGTTTCTTAAAACTACACTGTACTGAAGAGCTCTCTTTCCTCAACTCACAAACACTCCCCTTTGGATTTTATAAAGTTTTTTTTATCGGATTTGATTTTGGGTTTTAAGCATCACGATTTTTCTGAAGAAGAACATCTTGTGGAGGCATGAATCCCCTTCGACCAGAACGAAAGAATTCGGTTTAGAGGAAAGTTAAAGTTATTTTATAGGGAGTAGTTTTACTTTTAGATTAAGTGGATGATTTCATTCCACATTTTCTCTTTGTTGTTTGTACACGCGGGACACAAATTAACCATGAAGTAGAGTGTGTTTAAACGGAAGCCACGGACGTGAAGAACTAGTGGTTGGGTTCCTCCAACGTGAAACACCTTTAAACATATATTTGTTTTAAGTTCTAGTACACCATCTTATGTAAGATTTTATTCATATCCGACTGCTACAGACAGAAATATGTATATGGTCGTATCGAGCGATGTGCCTCGGTCCCAAAAATATAATAATACCGGTAGATTAACTCATATTGTGAAACCCCAAAAATATCGATTCAGGGTGCAAAATACTCCAAATAAAAAGTTGCATATTTAATTAATTAAAAATTACCATAAAATTCTAAAAATTAAATTATCCCTACGTCTCAAAGGAACCTTATTTAAATTCAACCCCGATATTTAAATATATTGAAAACCCTTTTATAACGTAAATAAAGCGTTGCAAATTATAAAGGAATTTCACAGCGACTTTTTCTGAAATTTGATTTGGACATAAATCAAAATCTACACGACGAAATCCTGATTTTTCTCTTCCACTAGAAAGATATACTCCACCAGCTCCACACGTTTCTTGTTTCACAGAAATCCGGCTTAAAATGAATCATGCACATTCAGTTGAAGTTCAAATCGCCAAATTACGAACTGCCGCGACGTTTCAGGTTCGTTTTTAATTATAATTATAAATTATAAGTTCGAACGTTGTACTTTAAGTTATCGATATCACCAAATCGATATATAAATAATTAAATAAATTAATTATTCGACAGCTAACAAAACGCGCCATTACAGACTTCCCCCCTTAAAATAATTTCATCCCCGAAATTGCTAAGTTAGAGGACGACCCTATCTATTGGAATTCCTCAGATTGGTTTACCCCTTATTTCTGACTTCAACTGAACCAATTTATATCGACTGAAATATTTATTCTTCCGACTAACTAAAATTTTCACAAATTCTGAAAATTTTCTAACACTTTAAATTTTCGGAAAATTTTGCCATAACCTCCTTTGTACAGCCCTATCGGTAAAACCACAACTCGCCTCTCTAGGCCATCTCCAACCCAAAAGAAAGTCAAACAGCCAAGCGGCTTACCAATTCGGCTCATAAAATCCAAACTCATATATAATATAAACTTGTACCTTTTTGTCGGTCGTATCATTATATCCCTACCCTCTGTTATCAGCTCGACATATACAAATGCCATCCCAATCAACTCCAACCAATTTATTCTTAACACAACCATTCGCTTATTCAGGCCGAATTCAATTTCAAATTCGAGTTTCAAATTCCAAACTCTCAACTAATCATTTCAAATCCAAAACCATATTATTCTCAAATCCAAATCGAATTTCATTCGAACTCTAATATCAAATTCCAAATTATTGACTTGTCAATTTGGTTCCATTCTAGATTATCTCTAATCCCAATTCAATTTTATTTAACTCGGTTCAAGTTAAATTTCAATTTATTTTTACCATCTCATTTTATTTAACTTCATTAGTTAAATTTTAATTCCAGAACTTAAGTTCCTGCGTTTCTTTCAAATCAATTTGAAATCATAATGCCAATTCAAAACCTTTGAATTTCTAAACAACTTGTTTTCTCAAAACAATTCAAAACAAAACCTTTGGTAGTAATCCGTCACTTAAAACTCGAAAATGAACACTGATGATGTCTAGATTCATCATCAGAATCTATTTTCCAGCTATCGAAGTGAGTTCAATACTATATCATTTTCCATTTTGAAAAACATTTTCAAAATCTCCCAGGAACTTAAAATTTCCTTTTTTTAAATTCCAAATTCTGATTTAAATTCATATTTAATTCAAACTATTTCATATATTACATTCATATGAATTCTGATTGGTCATTTATAACCATTTCACCCTTTTATAATCTTATTCGATTATAATAACAACCAACACAATCAATATACTATAATAATTTCAAGATGTATATTTCTTCTATAAACAAATATATTTTGGGAAAAATTATTTCATTTACCCTCTTTCAAAACATACCATGTCGGTTCATCGTATTTGAGTGTTTAGTAACCCTTATCGATACAGTGGATCAACTGATCGACCAGAATTCATAAGCCACTCAACCAATGAGTCTCCACAATATAAAACCATTTTATATTGAATAACAATTACGCGCTCATATATACACACTCAAACTCAATCTAGGATATTACTAATCCCATCTCTACTGAGTTATGCCACAGAGCCAAGGTAATCACTTAACTTAAGCTCTGATACCAACTGTAACGGCTGGAAATTTCCGACTCCTCAAGAGTCGGAAATTCCGAGACGTTAGTGAAAGAATTTAGAAGGTGAGAAAGAAAAGATAGAACTAATAGAATAGAAGAAGAAGAAGAACATCAGAATCATCAGAGTAACACGAATCTCACAGCGGAACGAATAACATATAATATATAACATAGCTTTGAAGTAAACAGTTATATATATACAATAGCACTTATCAGAGTACAACACTTACAACACAGCGGAAATAACTATAGCTATAGAATCTTGCAGCCTCCTGCTCCACGCTCTCCAAGCATATCTGTAAATCCCGACTACTTGACTGCCCGTACAAATTTAGGCACCCAAGAGTTTAGGGAAAACAACAAAGTAAACTCTGGGTCAGTCATGGGACTGGTATGAGTAAAATAGTTTAAAACAGGTATAGGGTATGTCATAAGACCACGCCGTAAATACGGAACGGGTTTTTCCTTATGAGTATCTGAACAACTTTGACAAGCAATATCATTGTGATATTATAATAATGTCTAAGTACAAATAGATATCAATCTAGCAGAAACGCTTGCATCTCACGTTCTACATACATAGTATAAAATCATAAACCGCAGGGCGCTTATCGGAGAATGGATTCCAACAGACACGGTATGGGAGCACCTTCTGAATAGTGTACTCTAGAGGTGATACACTCAGGGTTCAACAAGAACGTCTTGCAACCCGGCCACACATGACCGCTCACTCATTTAGCTTGAGTGTCGCGAATATATTGCCACCACGGTTATAGGCCATCAAACCGTCATCCGAAGATACAGAATCAAAAAGAAGTATAAATATGGATATTCCCTAGATCGGTGACAATACACCCTGCTTGGGGATGACCCAACTAGCCATGCTGCCTAGCCCAACTTTTGTTACTTCCTGGTGTGAGGCTAGAAGCTACGTCTATCTTCAGAACATCTGATCACCATTCACTTTGAATGCCACATCGTCATACCCGCCAAATCACAAATTTACTTATCCAAAAATAACACGGGTATATAGCTAAGAGAAACGAATTCCTCCGCCACCAAACGTGAATACGTTTGAACAGATCAACTTACGCGATCCATTGGATATACTCTGTCAGACCTCCTTCCATATACGTTGTCCTGGGACTGGACAAACCGAAGGCACTATTCAGTATATCCATCTTAGTCACTGTTATCTAAGACTTATACAACAGCCCTTGCCCTTTACTCCGTCTTCAATTTATCTTTGGCAGATATTGCTCGCAACGCTTATGTCAATACAGAGTGGTTCTTTGGATAATAATCCAACCGGTCTCTCCATATTAACAACGTAAATATGGTCAAAACTTTGATAGTCTGTGATTCAACTATCAAATGAAAACATGTCGGTGTACAAACAACGATCTTATTTCCAAATGGAAATTCGATCGATCAACCATCATATGTTCATATTTCCTTATTTCATATATTTAGAAAATATATGTTATTAATCATTGGAAAACATTTCCATAGCTTATTTTCACATCACTATTATTTCGCAACTATCAGTCCCTAACTGTAACTAGTATGAGAACAATTCTCTAAGTATCAATACGGAAGGTCGAAACCAACATCAGATCGTCACTTCGAAAACCGTTCAACTTACCCTCTCCAGTCAGTTTCTGAATTTGCTTAACTTTATTTCTTAAATTCTTATCATGAAAACATTTCATTTTCTATGTTTAGAAAACATATCTGACTATATTTGGAAAACGTTTCCAAAACTCATCTACGGATTTCCAATGAACGTTGTATAAAACATCGTTATGCTTAATCCATTAATCGCTTATTACTTAACTATATTTCAAATCAACCTTTTCTATCGAACCACAACTATTCCTTTGTCAATTCTGAAGTCAATCAAGTTGGGGTATAATTACCTCTCAGACCTTAATTGAACAACGTCCTTTACTGTGAAATAGGTGAAGCTCGTCACTCACTTTTTCCAATCATCTGTTTACGCAAATTCTCGGATTCAGGTTACGAATCCACTTCTTATATGACAGCGTTTGATTATAACTCTAACGTTATAATTCCTACTTCTGAAATATCAAATCTTAATTATAACTTTATCTCCTAACTCGAATAATTTAACAGACACCTAATTTCTAAATCAATAACTAAATCTTGATTTAAACCCTGGAAAGTAAATAGTACTTTCCCGAATTCGCTATAATTGAATTCGACGTATAACTCTCTTTCGAGTAATCTCTATTTGATTAACTCTTCTTCGAATAACCTATATTCGATTATCTCTCTTCGAATAACTCATATTCGAAATCTCTCTCTTTCGAATAAACAATATTCGATCTCTTTCTTTCGAATATGCTATATTCGAAAATCTCCTTTCGATTTACTAATCGATAACTCCTTTCGATCAAACTAAAATCGATAACTCCTTTAACTCTATTCGAATAACTAATATTCGACTAACTCCTTTGGATCAACTCATTTGATTAACTCCTTCGAATAACTAATTCGAATACTTACCTTCGAATAACCAATATTCGATTTACTCTAACCCGATTAACTTAATTCTAATCGATTTACTCCATTTCGATTCAACTTAATTCAAATCGATTAACTTAACTCAAATTGATTAACTCCTTTCGAATAACTAAATTCGATTTAACTCTAATTGAATAACTAATATTCAATTAACTCTTACGTGTTTAACTCTATTCAAATATCTAATTCGAATAACTCATTTCGAATAACTAAATTCGATTAACTCTTTTAACTTTACTCGAATAACAATATTCGATTAACACCTTCTTTCGAATAACTATATTCGATTAACTCTTCGGCTAACTCCTTTGGATTAACTAACTTCGAATAACTCCTTTGGATTAACTCTTCGACTAACTCCTTCGGATTAATTCTTCGATTAACTCCTTCGGATTAACTAACTTCGAATAACTCCTTTGGATTAACTAACTTCGAATAACTCTTCGACTAACTCCTTCGGATTAACTAACTTCGAATAACTCCTTTGGATTAACTAACTTCGAATAACTCTTCGACTAGCTCCTTCGGATTAACTAACTTCGAATAACTCCTTTGGATTAACTAACTTCGAATAACTCTTCGACTAGCTCCTTCGGATTAACTAACCTCGAATAACTCCTTTGGATTAACTAACTTCGAATAACTCCTTTGGATTAACTAACTTCGAATAACTCCTTTGGATTAACTCTTCGACTAACTCCTTCGGATTAACTCTTCGATTAACTCCTTCGGATTAACTAACTTCGAATAACTCCTTTGGATTAACTAACTTCGAATAACTCTTCGACTAGCTCCTTCGGATTAACTAACTTCGAATAACCAATATTCGATAACTACTCTTCGAATAAATAATATTCGATAACTCTTCTCAAATGAATCACATTTGATTTCTCCACTCGAATAAACTATATTCGATAACTCTTCTCAAATGAATAACATTTGATTTCTCCACTCGAATAAACTATATTCGATAACTCTTCTCTCGAATACACCATATTCGATAACTCTACTTCGAATAAGTGATATTCGACAACTCTACTCGATTAACTCTACTTGGATAACTCTAACTGATCCCCTCTGACTGGTTAACTTTAACTGGTCAACTCTAACTGGTCAACTCTAACTGATCAACTCTAACTGATCAACTCTAACTGGTCAACTCTAACTGATCAACTCAAATTGGTTAACTCAAATGGTTAACTCTAACTGGTTAACTCAAATGGTCTACCCTAACTTGATTTACTTGTCTCGATTAACTGAACTAATCCACTTAGTTTAACTTAGTTAATTCACGTTGATTAACTCTAGCCGGTTCACTTAGTTTAACTCAACTAATTTACTTCGATTAACCACTTAGTTAACTTAACTAATTCATATCGATTAATCCTTTAGTTTAACTTAACTAATTCACATCGATTAATCCTTTAGTTTAACTTAACTAATTCACATCGATTAATCATTTAGTTTAACTTAACAAATTCACTTTGATTCACCGCTTAGTTTAACTTAACTAATTTACTTTGGTTAACCACTTAGTTTAACTTAACTAATTCACTTTGATTAACCACTTAGTTTAACTTAACTAATTCACTTCGTTTAACTCAACCAATTCACTTGGTTAACTCGACCAATTCACTTGGTTAACTCCTATTTATTTAACAAATAAATATCTTCTTTAGTTTAATTCTATTTATTTAATCTCTAAATAAATACCCTTTATAATATTCTATTTATTTAATCTCTAAATAAATATCCTTTATATTTGTTCTAACGAATATAATTCCTTTATATTTTGACTAACAAATATATCCTCTTATATTCGATTAACATATATATTCCCTTATATTGATTTACAAATAAAACTCTTTTATATTTGTTTTACCAACTATATTCCTTAATATTCAAAAATCCTTTTTCTTACATATATATATAAAATCCCTTGATTTTATATAAATAAACTATTTTCAAAATATACTTTGAAAACCCCTCTCCTACATTTTGGTATTTCTCATGGTATTTAACACACCATATAACAACGATAAATATCGTCCCACCACACATAATCACACAGATTATATACATCACATTATATATCACAATATAAAAATCACAGTAAAATAACTGTTGAGGAATCCAGTTGGATTCCTCCAACCTGTTTCCCTGCACCACAGATGTTAAACAATACAACAACATCGATTTCACTTCACTGTGAAATATTCTGATAGCAGAATCACATATGACTATTTAACGGTTTATATATATACGTAAATATATATATAAAATCTCTACTAACTGACTAGCAGTTAAATCAAACAGTCAACACACAGTCAAACAGTCAAACAGATAATATTTTAACAGTTCTAAGAATACAACGTGAAAATAAAACTGTTTAGAGTTTGTGAGATTTACTCACAGTTGTGCGTTAACCGATAAATATCGGTTTGCGTTCATTGATTCAGTCGAACAATTTATTTCTCCATAAATTGTAATGTGCTCCAATCGACTCGCGGTCAGTCTCATTGTGTAGTGTCTGTTCATACGACCCCAACGCAACCAGTTTCGTTGAATTTCGTCTATGTATGCCAAAGTTACGATATTTAGAAATTAACTTACATTTATAAAAGAATAAAACATGGATTTTATTTTATTAATGGGCCTTAACCTTTGTTTCTTCAGCCCATTCAAAAACAAACCCACCCGCATCCTTTGCTACAGTGATCTTTCTCGATTAAAGAAAATGCCGCACTCCAGAAAGCTTCACACCATTTCCAATTTGTTTCCAAGCCAAACTCCGTCGCTACTCCACCAGATCACCCGAGCTCACCACCGACGAACTCCCCTCGAATTTCTCCATACCTCCATCCCCTTTTTCTCGAACTCGAGGGCTCCAGGAAGGATCCGACATCAGCTCAAACCTACGGTTCATTAAATGATATCGACATTTTTATTCCTTGCATCCAACAATACTCTGCCAGTCGATGCTATCCCTCACCCCAATCACAGATATATTCTCGAAATGGCCCCTTGTCCCCTCAGTGGTGAACGTCGGTCAGCCCTAGGAGGCTCAGCAGTTTTCGATAACTGGAAAAATCGCATTGAGTTTCTTAAAACTACACTGTACTGAAGAGCTCTCTTTCCTCAACTCACAAACACTCCCCTTTGGATTTTATAAAGTTTTTTTTTATCGGATTTGATTTTGGGTTTTAAGCATCACGATTTTTCTGAAGAAGAACATCTTGTGGAGGCATGAATCCCCTTCGACCAGAACGAAAGAATTCGGTTTAGAGGAAAGTTAAAGTTATTTTATAGGGAGTAGTTTTACTTTTAGATTAAGTGGATGATTTCATTCCACATTTTCTCTTTGTTGTTTGTACACGCGGGACACAAATTAACCATGAAGTAGAGTGTGTTTAAACGGAAGCCACGGACGTGAAGAACTAGTGGTTGGGTTCCTCCAACGTGAAACACCTTTAAACATATATTTGTTTTAAGTTCTAGTACACCATCTTATGTAAGATTTTATTCATATCCGACTGCTACAGACAGAAATATGTATATGGTCGTATCGAGCGATGTGCCTCGGTCCCAAAAATATAATAATACCGGTAGATTAACTCATATTGTGAAACCCCAAAAATATCGATTCAGGGTGCAAAATACTCCAAATAAAAAGTTGCATATTTAATTAATTAAAAATTACCATAAAATTCTAAAAATTAAATTATCCCTACGTCTCAAAGGAACCTTATTTAAATTCAACCCCGATATTTAAATATATTGAAAACCCTTTTATAACGTAAATAAAGCGTTGCAAATTATAAAGGAATTTCACAGCGACTTTTTCTGAAATTTGATTTGGACATAAATCAAAATCTACACGACGAAATCCTGATTTTTCTCTTCCACTAGAAAGATATACTCCACCAGCTCCACACGTTTCTTGTTTCACAGAAATCCGGCTTAAAATGAATCATGTACATTCAGTTGAAGTTCAAATCGCCAAATTACGAACTGCCGCGACGTTTCAGGTTCGTTTTTAATTATAATTATAAATTATAAGTTCGAACGTTGTACTTTAAGTTATCGATATCACCAAATCGATATATAAATAATTAAATAAATTAATTATTCGACAGCTAACAAAACGCGCCATTACAGACTTCCCCCCTTAAAATAATTTCATCCCCGAAATTGCTAAGTTAGAGGACGACCTTATCTATTGGAATTCCTCAGATTGGTTTACCCCTTATTTCTGACTTCAACCGAACCAATTTATATCGACTGAAATATTTATTCTTCCGACTAACTAAAATTTTCACAAATTCTGAAAATTTTCTAACACTTTAAATTTTCGGAAAATTTTGCCATAACCTCCTTTGTACAGCCCTATCGGTAAAACCACAACTCGCCTCTCTAGGCCATCTCCAACCCAAAAGAAAGTCAAACAGCCAAGCGGCTTGCCAATTCGGCTCATAAAATCCAAACTCATATATAATATAAACTTGTACCTTTTTGTCGGTCGTATCATTATATCCCTACCCTCTGTTATCAGCTCGACATATACAAATGCCATCCCAATCAACTCCAACCAATTTATTCTTAACACAACCATTCGCTTATTCAGGCCGAATTCAATTTCAAATTCGAGTTTCAAATTCCAAACTCTCAACTAATCATTTCAAATCCAAAACCATATTATTCTCAAATCCAAATCGAATTTCATTCGAACTCTAATATCAAATTCCAAATTATTGACTTATCAATTTGGTTCCATTCTAGATTATCTCTAATCCCAATTCAATTTTATTTAACTCGGTTCAAGTTAAATTTCAATTTATTTTTACCATCTCATTTTATTTAACTTCATTAGTTAAATTTTAATTCCAGAACTTAAGTTCCTGCGTTTCTTTCAAATCAATTTGAAATCATAATGCCAATTCAAAACCTTTGAATTTCTAAACAACTTGTTTTCTCAAAACAATTCAAAACAAAACCTTTGGTAGTAATCCGTCACTTAAAACTCGAAAATGAACACTGATGATGTCTAGATTCATCATCAGAATCTATTTTCCAGCTATCGAAGTGAGTTCAATACTATATCATTTTCCATTTTGAAAAACATTTTCAAAATCTCCCAGGAACTTAAAATTTCCTTTTTTTAAATTCCAAATTCTGATTTAAATTCATATTTAATTCAAACTATTTCATATATTACATTCATATGAATTCTGCTTGGTCATTTATAACCATTTCACCCTTTTATAATCTTATTCGATTATAATAACAACCAACACAATCAATATACTATAATAATTTCAAGATGTATATTTCTTCTATAAACAAATATATTTTGGGAAAAATTATTTCATTTACCCTCTTTCAAAACATACCATGTCGGTTCATCGTATTCGAGTGTTTAGTAACCCTTATCGATACAGTGGATCAACTGATCGACCAGAATTCATAAGCCACTCAACCAATGAGTCTCCACAATATAAAACCATTTTATATTGAATAACAATTACGCGCTCATATATACACACTCAAACTCAATCTAGGATATTACTAATCCCATCTCTACTGAGTTATGCCACAGAGCCAAGGTAATCACTTAACTTAAGCTCTGATACCAACTGTAACGGCTGGAAATTTCCGACTCCTCGAGAGTCGGAAATTCCGAGACGTTAGTGAAAGAATTTAGAAGGTGAGAAAGAAAAGATAGAACTAATAGAATAGAAGAAGAAGAAGAACATCAGAATCATCAGAGTAACACGAATCTCACAGCGGAACGAATAACATATAATATATAACATAGCTTTGAAGTAAACAGTTATATATATACAATAGCACTTATCAGAGTACAACACTTACAACACAGCGGAAATAACTATAGCTATAGAATCTTGCAGCCTCCTGCTCCACGCTCTCCAAGCATATCTGTAAATCCCGACTACTTGACTGCCCGTACAAATTTAGGCACCCAAGAGTTTAGGGAAAACAACAAAGTAAACTCTGGGTCAGTCATGGGACTGGTATGAGTAAAATAGTTTAAAACAGGTATAGGGTATGTCATAAGACCACGCCGTAAATACGAAACGGGTTTTTCCTTATGAGTATCTGAACAACTTTGACAAGCAATATCATTGTGATATTATAATAATGTCTAAGTACAAATAGATATCAATCTAGCAGAAACGCTTGCATCTCACGTTCTACATACATAGTATAAAATCATAAACCGCAGGGCGCTTATCGGAGAATGGATTCCAACAGACACGGTATGGGAGCACCTTCTGAATAGTGTACTCTAGAGGTGATACACTCAGGGTTCAACAAGAACGTCTTGCAACCCGGCCACACATGACCGCTCACTCATTTAGCTTGAGTGTCGCGAATATATTGCCACCACGGTTATAGGCCATCAAACCGTCATCCGAAGATACAGAATCAAAAAGAAGTATAAATATGGATATTCCCTAGATCGGTGACAATACACCCTGCTTGGGGATGACCCAACTAGCCATGCTGCCTAGCCCAACTTTTGTTACTTCCTGGTGTGAGGCTAGAAGCTACGTCTATCTTCAGAACATCTGATCACCATTCACTTTGAATGCCACATCGTCATACCCGCCAAATCACAAATTTACTTATCCAAAAATAACACGGGTATATAGCTAAGAGAAACGAATTCCTCCGCCACCAAACGTGAATACGTTTGAACAGATCAACTTACGCGATCCATTGGATATACTCTGTCAGACCTCCTTCCATATACGTTGTCCTGGGACTGGACAAACCGAAGGCACTATTCAGTATATCCATCTTAGTCACTGTTATCTAAGACTTATACAACAGCCCTTGCCCTTTACTCCGTCTTCAATTTATCTTTGGCAGATATTGCTCGCAACGCTTATGTCAATACAGAGTGGTTCTTTGGATAATAATCCAACCGGTCTCTCCATATTAACAACGTAAATATGGTCAAAACTTTGATAGTCTGTGATTCAACTATCAAATGAAAACATGTCGGTGTACAAACAACGATCTTATTTCCAAATGGAAATTCGATCGATCAACCATCATATGTTCATATTTCCTTATTTCATATATTTAGAAAATATATGTTATTAATCATTGGAAAACATTTCCATAGCTTATTTTCACATCACTATTATTTCGCAACTATCAGTCCCTAACTGTAACTAGTATGAGAACAATTCTCTAAGTATCAATACGGAAGGTCGAAACCAACATCAGATCGTCACTTCGAAAACCGTTCAACTTACCCTCTCCAGTCAGTTTCTGAATTTGCTTAACTTTATTTCTTAAATTCTTATCATGAAAACATTTCATTTTCTATGTTTAGAAAACATATCTGACTATATTTGGAAAACGTTTCCAAAACTCATCTACGGATTTCCAATGAACGTTGTATAAAACATCGTTATGCTTAATCCATTAATCGCTTATTACTTAACTATATTTCAAATCAACCTTTTCTATCGAACCACAACTATTCCTTTGTCAATTCTGAAGTCAATCAAGTTGGGGTATAATTACCTCTCAGACCTTAATTGAACAACGTCCTTTACTGTGAAATAGGTGAAGCTCGTCACTCACTTTTTCCAATCATCTGTTTACGCAAATTCTCGGATTCAGGTTACGAATCCACTTCTTATATGACAGCGTTTGATTATAACTCTAACGTTATAATTCCTACTTCTGAAATATCAAATCTTAATTATAACTTTATCTCCTAACTCGAATAATTTAACAGACACCTAATTTCTAAATCAATAACTAAATCTTGATTTAAACCCTGGAAAGTAAATAGTACTTTCCCGAATTCGCTATAATTGAATTCGACGTATAACTCTCTTTCGAGTAATCTCTATTTGATTAACTCTTCTTCGAATAACCTATATTCGATTATCTCTCTTCGAATAACTCATATTCGAAATCTCTCTCTTTCGAATAAACAATATTCGATCTCTTTCTTTCGAATATGCTATATTCGAAAATCTCCTTTCGATTTACTAATCGATAACTCCTTTCGATCAAACTAAAATCGATAACTCCTTTAACTCTATTCGAATAACTAATATTCGACTAACTCCTTTGGATCAACTCATTTGATTAACTCCTTCGAATAACTAATTCGAATACTTACCTTCGAATAACCAATATTCGATTTACTCTAACCCGATTAACTTAATTCTAATCGATTTACTCCATTTCGATTCAACTTAATTCAAATCGATTAACTTAACTCAAATTGATTAACTCCTTTCGAATAACTAAATTCGATTTAACTCTAATTGAATAACTAATATTCAATTAACTCTTACGTGTTTAACTCTATTCAAATATCTAATTCGAATAACTCATTTCGAATAACTAAATTCGATTAACTCTTTTAACTTTACTCGAATAACAATATTCGATTAACACCTTCTTTCGAATAACTATATTCGATTAACTCTTCGGCTAACTCCTTTGGATTAACTAACTTCGAATAACTCCTTTGGATTAACTCTTCGACTAACTCCTTCGGATTAATTCTTCGATTAACTCCTTCGGATTAACTAACTTCGAATAACTCCTTTGGATTAACTAACTTCGAATAACTCTTCGACTAACTCCTTCGGATTAACTAACTTCGAATAACTCCTTTGGATTAACTAACTTCGAATAACTCTTCGACTAGCTCCTTCGGATTAACTAACTTCGAATAACTCCTTTGGATTAACTAACTTCGAATAACTCTTCGACTAGCTCCTTCGGATTAACTAACCTCGAATAACTCCTTTGGATTAACTAACTTCGAATAACTCCTTTGGATTAACTAACTTCGAATAACTCCTTTGGATTAACTCTTCGACTAACTCCTTCGGATTAACTCTTCGATTAACTCCTTCGGATTAACTAACTTCGAATAACTCCTTTGGATTAACTAACTTCGAATAACTCTTCGACTAGCTCCTTCGGATTAACTAACTTCGAATAACCAATATTCGATAACTACTCTTCGAATAAATAATATTCGATAACTCTTCTCAAATGAATCACATTTGATTTCTCCACTCGAATAAACTATATTCGATAACTCTTCTCAAATGAATAACATTTGATTTCTCCACTCGAATAAACTATATTCGATAACTCTTCTCTCGAATACACCATATTCGATAACTCTACTTCGGATAAGTGATATTCGACAACTCTACTCGATTAACTCTACTTGGATAACTCTAACTGATCCCCTCTGACTGGTTAACTTTAACTGGTCAACTCTAACTGGTCAACTCTAACTGATCAACTCTAACTGATCAACTCTAACTGGTCAACTCTAACTGATCAACTCAAATTGGTTAACTCAAATGGTTAACTCTAACTGGTTAACTCAAATGGTCTACCCTAACTTGATTTACTTGTCTCGATTAACTGAACTAATCCACTTAGTTTAACTTAGTTAATTCACGTTGATTAACTCTAGCCGGTTCACTTAGTTTAACTCAACTAATTTACTTCGATTAACCACTTAGTTAACTTAACTAATTCATATCGATTAATCCTTTAGTTTAACTTAACTAATTCACATCGATTAATCCTTTAGTTTAACTTAACTAATTCACATCGATTAATCATTTAGTTTAACTTAACAAATTCACTTTGATTCACCGCTTAGTTTAACTTAACTAATTTACTTTGGTTAACCACTTAGTTTAACTTAACTAATTCACTTTGATTAACCACTTAGTTTAACTTAACTAATTCACTTCGTTTAACTCAACCAATTCACTTGGTTAACTCGACCAATTCACTTGGTTAACTCCTATTTATTTAACAAATAAATATCTTCTT
The DNA here is from genome assembly GCA_030737875.1 of Allium sativum. Lineage (NCBI taxonomy): Eukaryota > Viridiplantae > Streptophyta > Magnoliopsida > Asparagales > Amaryllidaceae > Allium > Allium sativum. The sequence goes on from CM060926.1 coordinate 779,554,591, forward strand.
TAGTTTAATTCTATTTATTTAATCTCTAAATAAATACCCTTTATAATATTCTATTTATTTAATCTCTAAATAAATATCCTTTATATTTGTTCTAACGAATATAATTCCTTTATATTTTGACTAACAAATATATCCTCTTATATTCGATTAACATATATATTCCCTTATATTGATTTACAAATAAAACTCTTTTATATTTGTTTTACCAACTATATTCCTTAATATTCAAAAATCCTTTTTCTTACATATATATATAAAATCCCTTGATTTTATATAAATAAACTATTTTCAAAATATACTTTGAAAACCCCTCTCCTACATTTTGGTATTTCTCATGGTATTTAACACACCATATAACAACGATAAATATCGTCCCACCACACATAATCACACAGATTATATACATCACATTATATATCACAATATAAAAATCACAGTAAAATAACTGTTGAGGAATCCAGTTGGATTCCTCCAACCTGTTTCCCTGCACCACAGATGTTAAACAATACAACAACATCGATTTCACTTCACTGTGAAATATTCTGATAGCAGAATCACATATGACTATTTAACGGTTTATATATATACGTAAATATATATATAAAATCTCTACTAACTGACTAGCAGTTAAATCAAACAGTCAACACACAGTCAAACAGTCAAACAGATAATATTTTAACAGTTCTAAGAATACAACGTGAAAATAAAACTGTTTAGAGTTTGTGAGATTTACTCACAGTTGTGCGTTAACCGATAAATATCGGTTTGCGTTCATTGATTCAGTCGAACAATTTATTTCTCCATAAATTGTAATGTGCTCCAATCGACTCGCGGTCAGTCTCATTGTGTAGTGTCTGTTCATACGACCCCAACGCAACCAGTTTCGTTGAATTTCGTCTATGTATGCCAAAGTTACGATATTTAGAAATTAACTTACATTTATAAAAGAATAAAACATGGATTTTATTTTATTAATGGGCCTTAACCTTTGTTTCTTCAGCCCATTCAAAAACAAACCCACCCGCATCCTTTGCTACAGTGATCTTTCTCGATTAAAGAAAATGCCGCACTCCAGAAAGCTTCACACCATTTCCAATTTGTTTCCAAGCCAAACTCCGTCGCTACTCCACCAGATCACCCGAGCTCACCACCGACGAACTCCCCTCGAATTTCTCCATACCTCCATCCCCTTTTTCTCGAACTCGAGGGCTCCAGGAAGGATCCGACATCAGCTCAAACCTACGGTTCATTAAATGATATCGACATTTTTATTCCTTGCATCCAACAATACTCTGCCAGTCGATGCTATCCCTCACCCCAATCACAGATATATTCTCGAAATGGCCCCTTGTCCCCTCAGTGGTGAACGTCGGTCAGCCCTAGGAGGCTCAGCAGTTTTCGATAACTGGAAAAATCGCATTGAGTTTCTTAAAACTACACTGTACTGAAGAGCTCTCTTTCCTCAACTCACAAACACTCCCCTTTGGATTTTATAAAGTTTTTTTTATCGGATTTGATTTTGGGTTTTAAGCATCACGATTTTTCTGAAGAAGAACATCTTGTGGAGGCGTGAATCCCCTTCGACCAGAACGAAAGAATTCGGTTTAGAGGAAAGTTAAAGTTATTTTATAGGGAGTAGTTTTACTTTTAGATTAAGTGGATGATTTCATTCCACATTTTCTCTTTGTTGTTTGTACACGCGGGACACAAATTAACCATGAAGTAGAGTGTGTTTAAACGGAAGCCACGGACGTGAAGAACTAGTGGTTGGGTTCCTCCAACGTGAAACACCTTTAAACATATATTTGTTTTAAGTTCTAGTACACCATCTTATGTAAGATTTTATTCATATCCGACTGCTACAGACAGAAATATGTATATGGTCGTATCGAGCGATGTGCCTCGGTCCCAAAAATATAATAATACCGGTAGATTAACTCATATTGTGAAACCCCAAAAATATCGATTCAGGGTGCAAAATACTCCAAATAAAAAGTTGCATATTTAATTAATTAAAAATTACCATAAAATTCTAAAAATTAAATTATCCCTACGTCTCAAAGGAACCTTATTTAAATTCAACCCCGATATTTAAATATATAGAAAACCCTTTTATAACGTAAATAAAGCGTTGCAAATTATAAAGGAATTTCACAGCGACTTTTTCTGAAATTTGATTTGGACATAAATCAAAATCTACACGACGAAATCCTGATTTTTCTCTTCCACTAGAAAGATATACTCCACCAGCTCCACACGTTTCTTGTTTCACAGAAATCCGGCTTAAAATGAATCATGTACATTCAGTTGAAGTTCAAATCGCCAAATTGCGAACTGCCGCGACGTTTCAGGTTCGTTTTTAATTATAATTATAAATTATAAGTTCGAACGTTGTACTTTAAGTTATCGATATCACCAAATCGATATATAAATAATTAAATAAATTAATTATTCGACAGCTAACAAAACGCGCCATTACACTTGACCTTATGCTTGACCATGCTCTCGACTTGCACAAGAAGATGACATTATTTGGCGATGACCTATTTATGAACGACCATGTGCATGAGCTAGCGGCCTAACTTGACTTATGATAAATTCATTCGACTTCTTAACTCGATGAGGTGTAAATGATTGCATGCTCATCTCGACTACCCCAGCTTCAAACTTTGGCTCGATAGGTACCACAAACAATACATGACATGCTGTTTACATAGAGAAAAGAAAAAGAATCCCAGTTTCAGGATTACTCCAAAAGACGCAATAATTCGACAGTGCTTCCTCGAAGATGAATGACATTTTAAAGAGATGCAGTTCGGCTTATTCAAAGTACATCCCGTTTGCCACATGATGTAATTTGGGGGGTAAAGTGTTGACCCGCCTTTTGGCAAGGACATCAACCCATGGACCCATCACAGGATCGCTCAGGACTCAAGCTTGGGCCTTGACAAGCCCAGACATTCTCGGAAGAAGTGGTGGAACACTCCTAGACTCAGAACATTCCTGGCTCGACACACCTTAGGTCGAGGCTCCTTGGCTCAAGGGTTCTTGAGCTCAGCTTACATTGTAGCAATGACTTGGTCATGAGACCTATTTCATAACCTTCATACTAGGACCAACCACCTATTCTTAAGTCTATAAACTTGGATAGAGCTACACTTATGCTGCCACATACTGGAGGGGATCTCTCCATGTAATCAAGACTTAGCTCCATCATCTGCTGTTCATATGAATCAACCGACACATGTCACCTCAAATTGTTGAAGCCTGCTGCCCATAAATACGTCAAGATACATAACAAAGAGGGGACTTTTGGCTGAGATCTAAGCCGGACTTTTTAGCTCATGCATGCCCTCTATAACTCAATCATGGCTGTCAACTACTTCCATCTCAAAATGCTTGCTATGTTCACCAAAAACAACAATGTAATAGAGATTTTGACGATCTCATGTATTGCATCTCCAACCTTATGACATTAGTGTGAGATTATAAAGTGGATGTAGGCTCGTTAACACTGAACCACTATAAAAATGTTGTTGTCTTGCTTTTTCTCGCTTTTTCATATATTTCTTCATATATCATGATCCAAACCCGGCTTTTGGGTGTTGGTGCCCACTTTTTGGCGTCAACAAATTTCATATGCAATGACAAAAAAGTTGACATATAATGTCTAAAATGTTGCAGTTTTCTTATTTATTTTTATATATGAAACAAATAACAAATCCACATTAAGATCACTGAATGATAGCCTTCTCAAATATATAAGAAGTACTATTGAATTGTTTAAAGAAACAATGATATCCTTATAAAGAATTATTTAGACCTAAACTTCATACGTAATGTTGAGTTTGATATGTTAATACTAAACCCATGTTCCAACCATGATTAAGGAGCCTTAAGTTGGAAACGTTCAAAACATAAAGTAATGGCTAATTCAACAAAAAGGCTAGTTCGCCCCTGTTGAATAACGCAGTGATAAAAGGTAAGCATACACACACACATAGATTTAAAACTGAACTAGGAAGATTCCAAGTATTAAGAATACTGCATTATTATTATTATATGGTAACAATTTAATAGTAAAAGAAGTAGAGAAACATAAGTTTGAACGGTTCCACGTTATAAAAGTAAATCATCAACATTGAAGATTGTTTTTTGATAGAGTAGATGATTGAATCAACCTGGAAAATCCATTCATGATGAGTTTAACTCGACCTGCTCTTATCAATTCCAATGAAGATATGTGATATAAATTCCATGATTAAAATTAATTGCAAGAGGGAGACTAATAAAGTTAGAGGTATGCCTTAAAGGTAATTACGTAATTTGTTACATATGCCTGACTCGATAATCAATCTTTTTTGAAATAAAAAGGTGCTTTCTTTATGTTATATACTTAATATAATATAATATATTATATTAATAATTAATTTAAAGTAAATTTAATGAGAAATCCATAATTGGTATGTTTTGTGAGAGTTATTGTAAAGTGTTATAACCATGAATACTTTATCACAGTTGAATTAAACATACTATTTTAAATATTCTATGTCAAGATATGTCTAGACTAGATATTAATGCATCTGTTGGGACTAACTCCCTCCAAACTTTGGGCACAATATTACTAATTATTGTTGGGGTGTAACAAAGGGTAATGTTGTAACACCCCATAAATGTATACCCTAAATAGACATAGGTAATTAAATTAAATATAAAAATTAATAAGTCGAAAATAAGAATTTTGGATAATCGAGAATTGATCTATGAAAATATTACTGTTATATTTGTGGTAAGATTCTGATTCGTTTTCATATTTTATATATCGAAAATAGAGTCAGTATGAAGAAGTTATTAATAAAACGAGTTATACATAAAATATGAACACATAACATTTGAATTTCAGAACAACTAAATATAAATCTGGAATATAATTAAATACAAATTGGCATAATATAATATTCCTTGAAGGTTTGAATTTGTGTGTAGATATATATATATATATATATGTATGTATGTATGTATATATATATGTGTGTATGTTTGTATGTATATATATATATGTATGTATGTATATATATATATACAAAGGGGAAAAGAATAAACAAGAAACGAAAAAAATCAATCAGTTTAATGATATAATTAATATAAATCAACGTAAAGAGAAACATACCTCCTGGCTCGACCCCATGATGATCATTCGATTCATTCATGATAAACGAATATATAATCGATAGTAGGTTTAATTTATGTTATTAAAGCGTGAATTCTTTGTTCGATCGTCATTTCAATCGTTATTACACAAGATTTGCCATTTCAAAACTATAAAAAAGGGATTTTATATTGTTAGTAGATACCAAACCTTTTATTAAAATGGTTTCTATTCCTACTTCATTATACGAAGTTATTTTATAAATTACTTGACAAATCTATTACTATATATATATATATTAACCTTTTTTCTTCTGTAAGAGAAATCTTATTAAACGCTTAGTAAAAATACCCCTTATGTGCTTCGACGGTTAATTCTTGGACTCGTTCAATTGAACACCGTGGCAATGGTCATTTCGTATTTCTAGTGGAATATACAACTTGTTCGTAAATACTCGAGTATAGCAAGTGGTTATGAGACATGTAGCTCGACTCTTATATTTACTAGCTTGGCGTAGTTTGTACTATACTTGATCAGTTGAGACCATTCTGACCTTCGGGTCACTCTGATGATTTTCGGATCATCTTGAGGGACTTCGGTTCATTCGATTATATCGATGAACTTCGGATCATCTTGAGGGACTTTGGTTCATTTGATTATCTTGAGGGACTTTGGTTCATTTGATTATATCGATGACCTTCGGATCATCTTGAGGGACTTTGGTTCATTTAATTATATCGATGATCTTCAGATCATCTTGAGGGACTTCAACAAATTTGATTATATCGATGATCTTTGGATCATCTTAAGGAACTTCATTTCATTCGATTATATTGATGATTTCCAAATCATCCTGAGGAATTTCGGTTAATCTTGAGAGGCTTCAGACTATTTAGAGAACTTTAGTTCTTACGACGATCTTAACACTGTTTCGATCAAGGGACCTAATTCATTTATTGATATAGTATTATCTATTTCATGTTGATTTGATAGGGGAGATCATTTTTGATGGTAGCTATATCGTTTATGATTTGACATTCTTTTATATAGCTCTGAGATTTTCTTTGACATATTTTATGGACATTTACGAGACTTCTCATTTACTTGAGATCATTATTGTTATTTCTCCTAGGTCATTATCTGTTTATATCTCTATTTCTATCTTAGTTTATTATGATAAGTACAACTAGACTGATCCTTTTATTGTTTATTTTTCTTATAAATAGTACTCAGGTCATACTGAGTATTACAGGTGCTTGAACATTATTTCTAGTAGGGACCACTTCTTGGATTTTCATATCTACATTGTATTGTGGTAATTTTGGTTTATATTATATGAGACATCTATGTATACATATTCTTTTGGCTAGAAATTGTACCTATTCTTTTGTTGTATAGTAGATCGGTTATGACCACTATCTTTGTATTTATACTAATGTGTTATATTCATATATATATATATCCTCCTTAGTGATGAGAATACTTGTTTCTGACTCTGATTTTATTATTATGTATTTTATATTGATTCCGATTATATATAAGCATTATTTAGTGGATTTGAACTTGATTTAGATGTGTCGGTTTTCCTCATGAGATTTAAAAAGTAAGACCACATTATCCGATATGTTTAACACTTATACGAAGCTAATATACGATTGGTCACTCCTCAATAGCCTTATTCTTCGGGTTAGTTGACACCATTTCTTGCAATGGCCGTGGCTAACGCAAGTATAAAGGTAGGGCATTAAGCTTGGTATTAGAGCCAAGTTCGGAACAATATAAGATATTATGATGATGATAATTGTCCTAAGTCTTTTTTAGGAAATCGTGTTTTAGGATTTAGTTCGATTCTTAGGACCCGTCATATCCTATCTTATATTATGATCCTTTGTTTGACCAATTAAATTTATTGAGCTCATCTTTGTGAAATCTTGGCTTAGACCAGCCTAGAGTCCCGTACCTTTTCTTGAGTAGAAATTCAGATTATTTCCAATTTTTGTGCTAAAATAACTTTTGGGACTTAGCTGTGAATATTTCTAAATTATTTTATAAAATGGTTTAATAAAATAATGTTAGCCAACTAGAGATTAGCTTTGCGAGGCGAAAACGGATGAATTATTTCCGCTAAGAACTTTGAAATGGTTGTTTATTTATTTATGATTACAAATTTAATTCATGAATGAATGGTTGCACATTTTATTATTTATTTACAAATCTGCGCACCTAATTGGATGTAATTTGTTTTATTATGTTGAGTTTCCCGTTGAGTATGTTAGGAATTCTAATCGAGAAGTGGGATTCCCCAATATCGACAGGAGTTTCTAAACACTTCGATGAGATGATTCTAACACAACACTTGTATCAGATATTAATGATGTGCATCGACATTGAACCTAAGCATTAGTAATTCGAAATAAATAAATGGCGAGGAAAACCATTAGTATTGATTATTAATTTGCAACCTTAGGGATTTTTAATAAGATAATGATCTGAGAATGGGGTACATATGACCATTGTATGTATCCTTTACCCCTTTCATAGTTTGAATCTTTAACTATGAAGTTTGGAATATTTTATTTTGGTAAGGAAACTAATGCCTATCCAGGTTTCTCTCTATCCTTTATGATGATGATTTTTGTGATCATCTCATTAGAGTTCTTCTGAATTATAATCATCCATCTTCTTTGCGTCAAAGGAACTTAGAAACGTCATGTCCTTAGGTGACATAGGGCGCTTGCTTTCTATCTAAGTATGTCAATTTTTCCAAACCGATGTTTTGTGAAAAAATTTACATGCTTACCTTGAGTTTTCGTTACCCATTTATTTTTCTATTAATACATCTTTAGCTTTCTTTAGGTTTTGAGTGTTCTTTATTGCATTGGAGTGTAACTTGTTTCAAACAAGTAATTTCATCTCTTTGATTAAATAAGGAATTTAATTAAACGTCTTGGTAAAAAGGGTGGGTCGACACACTTGTGTTTACTTCGTTGATTAATTTCTGGACTTAGTTAGTTGAGAATCGTTCATGATCTTCGGATCATTCTGGTAGAGCTTCGGCTCATAGTCTTCGGATCATTATGGTGGAGCTTCAGCTCATGGTATTCGGATCATTCTGGTGGAGCTTTGGCTCATGGTCTTCGGACCATTCTGGTGGAACTTTGGTTCATTTGATGGATTTTGTTTGATGATCTCTGATCGTTCTGGTGATATTTTTGTTTTGAGTGACATTTTGGATTTCTAACAATTGATCTCTAGAATTTTGGATGTTTGATACGGAATATCCATTTTTGATCGTTTGATAATGTGCTATCAATTAGGTAATGATTTAATAAGTGATATCATTTATTATGAATTGCTATATGATATAGAATAGGATATTCTTTTTTAGTATTGGGATTTCTTTAGATATTTATATGGAAATTTTGGGGTTTCATAATTATGGTGAACAATGTTGCTTATCCTTCCACCAAGTTTAAAACTAATCGAGTTGGTGACTTTCGATTTGGAATCATCCACTTCTTTCTTTTGGCTACTTCCATTTTCTTGGATGTTCAAACTCTTTCCTTGAAGAGTGGACAATTTTAATGCCTATTTTCATGCCTTGTTTATTCTAGGTTTTGGTAATTTTTAGGAATGAATTGGCATAATTGCTTTGAGGTCCATATTTTATTTTCCAAAAGAATCATCCATCTTTGACATCCCTTGTCGATGACACATATTCATTATGTTCTCACCTATGGAGTCGTGTGCTCATTAGTGGTTAATAGTTTATTTTACAATTTGTTTGTAAACACTAGAGTTAAGTCAGTGGTTATGGGACATTTGGCTAAACTCGCCTACTTACTAACTTAATGTAAAATTTCGCTTTTCTTGTTAATCGTTGATAATCACATTGTGATTTATGGATTTATATGCTCTCACTTGTTATGGATCAAGCGTCTTTTCATCTTATATTCTTCTAGATCTCTTTGAGTAATTTCTAGAATTTGGGTGTTTCGAGTTTTCAATTGAAAATTTATCTCGAATCTTATTTCGAAAAAAACAAGCAAAAAATTTCTTATCTATCTTAGTCTCTTGTTTTCCGGATCTCGATTACTGATCTTCGGGCTTTTGTGACGTGGGAATCTTGTGTTGTTCCCAAATTTTGACCCTCAACCTAAGTACTAGATTGAGTTCGAAATTGATTTTTTTCCATTTACGTGACTCAACCTAATTTGCTTGTCCTCTTTAGTGACTGCCCACTAAGGATAAAAAGGAGAGCTATTTTTGTAAAGCGATCCTATGGAATGTTATGGTTTTGTGATCACTCAAGCTTAGTAAAATTCCATGCCTCGGATCGATGACCTATTCAATAGGTTAGTCGTGCTTAAGTCATTCCACTATTTGACTTAGCAATCGGTTTTCACCAGCTCTTTATTTTCGTGCTTGTTTTTTCATTGGGGTTAACAAATATTCCAGTTTATTTTGTTAACCTTAATGAACCATAGTTTTCAAGATCATAACCCGATTGGCTTGACCTCTCTTTGTTGGTGATATCCTTGTGAATTTGAAAACAAAAAAATTTCGAGTTCTATGAAATTCTTTCAACTTCAACCATATATCATGTTCACGTGGTTTAGACGTTGTTCGTGAAATATTAGAGGACATGCTAATATTTCAATTTTGGGATTTTTCTAGGGTTAAATGGAAACTTGAAATTTTCAATTTTTTATTTTTGAAATATTAGAGAACATGCTAATATTTCCCATTTAGTGTATATAACCGGATTTTTATTTCTTGATTGTTTTCCCAACGAGATCACTTATCCTTATGAATGGAAAATATATGTCCATCATATACATCCTTTTCATTATAGGAGAATTTTTTAAGCTATAATACTTTTAAGAAATTTTTACAGAATAAATTTTTTAGATAAAATGTGATAGGGAGTGTTCGATGATTTTGGATAGTCGATAATTCCAAGTTGAATTTGAAATGTTTAATTAGTTTGTGTTGAAAACATAAGAGATCATGTTTAAAATTTATAAACTTATTGAACGTTAATTGAATTAATTAAATTTAATTAAAATGAGCTTACCGCATAGTAGTAGTTCGTGATTTTTCAATTTGAACTTCAAATGAGTGTATAAAATCCAATACAAGTCGGAATTCTTCAAAACAAGAATTATCTGAATTTATTGGGTTAGAGTTTTCTAGTTAAAGGAAAATATTCGAATTTCATCTTGTAAATTTTGAGATATGACTAAACAAGTTTTCAGTAAAAACACGGTGCGGTAGTTCGCGACTTAAATTTTAAATAATTATTGAAGCTGAGGTTTAGAACATTTAGAATTTAAATAAGAAAAATTCTAATTTATTGAAACCACTTGTGATTGAAATAAATTAGTTGCATATATATGTTCGTGACTTATTTGGAACATTATACGTGTATAGACTTAAGTTGTATAACGGCTTATAACTCAAAGTTTAAAACTTGTATAATAATTCATAAGTGAATTTGTTGATTCATTCTATTTTTATATATCAATTCTTTGTTAATGCTTGGTTGTCACTATATGAGTTTTACCTTAAGTAGTTGCGGGGACACAATTTCTTTAAGGGGGGGATTCTGCAACAACCCGCATATTTCACGATAATATATTTAAATATATCATTGTTAATCATTAATCGAGTATGCGTCGAAAAAGTCACATTTTGCACACGGATGAATTTGGACTAGAAACCATATCCATTGAGTTCAAAATGTCGTTTACGAAAACAAAAACTATAAATATCGATATGTTTGGAGTTTGTGAAAATTGGGACTTTGGTTGGGGCTTGGGTTAGCTAATCTAGCCTACCACCTTATAACCTACCAAGCCCCTCTCCTCTTCATTCATTCCAAGACTTAGAGAAAATTAGAAATGGGGAAAGGAAAGGGAAATTAAACTTCCCTAAGCAATAGCTTGATCTTAGGAGTCCTATTCTTGTTGAAATCAAGTGCAAATCCAAGGAGAAGCATGGGTAAGATCGTCTCCATCTTTTCCTTCTTGCTTTCTCTTCAATTTATGAAATTTCCTATGACATAATTCTTAGGAAACTCGTTTACATGCGTTTAGATTGAAGATTAGCAAGCTATATTGGAAAAGAGGTTGTCTAACTTCCTATTGGAGCGATTCCTTTCTTCCAACAAACAAAGGTGAGTTCTTTTAGAACTCACATCTACGCCTTAAGTTTTAAGCTTGTATAGTGTGCCTTTTGCACATTTGTATTGTGCATATAGTGTGTAATTTGGTTTAATTTGAGTGAACATTCCATTTCATGAGTTTTGAATTCGATTATATAAATTTTAGTGTAAATTCTTTCTTTATGTTTGATTCGTGTGATATTAGTGTTTCGGCGAACCATTGAGGCCTTATTTTCACTTCGATAAAGTTACTTGCCTCCGATGATCGCTCGAAATTCATGAAAGTCGACTTGGCCAGGCCAAGCCTTATGTTTACGCAGGAGGTCAGGACTAGTTGACTAGTCCAAAATTAACCAATCGACTGGTAAAATGAACTGTCGACTGGTCAATTGTGAACCAGTCGACTAGTCCTGTTGATTTTGCGCAGTCGACCTGTGTAGGTTGTTTCAGGCTTTTTCTCGGCCGAGTTTTGGGCCGTTTGCTCTTTCCATGTGTTTTCTCGGTTGCTCTAATTCGTTAATTTCAACAGCTCGAGTATATCAATCTTTGATGATCATTCGATTCATTCGTGATAAACAAATATATAATTAATAGTCATGAGGCTTAACTTACGTTATTAAAGCATGAATTCTTTGTTCGATCGTCATTTTGATCGTTATTACATGAGATTTGCCACTTCGAAATAGTAAAAAAAGGGGTTTTATATTATTAGTAGATACCAAACCTTTTATTAAAATGGTTTATAATTCTACTTCATTAGTAAAAACAAGGACTATGACCTATTGTGTTTGCTTCGATAGTTAGTTATTGGACTTGTTCGATTGAACACCGTGGCAATGATCATTTCGTATTTTTGGTGGAATATACTTCTTGTTCATAAATATTCGAGTAGAGCAAGTGGTTATGGGACATGTAGCTCGACTCTTATATTTACTAGCTTTGTGTAATTTACACTATATATACTTGATCAATTATGGCATTCCAACCTTCGGGTCACTCTGATGATCTTCGGATCATCTTGAGGGACTTCGGTTCATTTGATTATATCGATGATCTTCAGGCCATCTTGAGGGACTTCGGTTCATTTGATTATATCGATGATCTTCAGATCATCTTGAGGGACTTCGGTAAATTTGATTATATCGATGATCTTCAGATCATCTTGAGGAGCTTTTGTTCATTCGATTATATCGATGATTTCGAGATCATCTTGAGGAATTTGGGTTCATCTTGAGAGTCTACGGACTATTTAGGGAACTTCAGTTCTTGCGACGATCTTAGTACCGTTTTGGTCTAGGATTGTATTCATTTATTGACATAGTATCATCTATTTCATGTTTATTTGATAGGGCAGATCATTTATTGATGGTAGCTATATCGTTTATGATGGGACATTCTTTTATATAGCGTTGAGATTTTCTTTGACATATTTTATGGACATTTCTGAGACTTCACATTTACTTGAGATCATTGTTGTTATTGCTCCTATGTCATTATCTTTTTATAGCTCTATTTCTATCTGAGTTTACTATGATGAGTACAGCTAGACTGATCTGATTATTGTTTATTTTTCTCATAAATAATACTCGGGTCAGACTGAATATTATAGGTGCTTATACAAGATTTCTAGCAGGGACCACTTCTTGGCTTTTCATATCTACATTGTTATTGTAGTAATTTTGGATTACATGTATATGAGACATCTATGTATACATATTCTTTTGGCTAGAAATTGTACCTACTCTTTTGTTGTATAGTGGATCGACTATTACCACTATCTTTGTATGTATACTCATGTGTAATATTCATATCTATTTCCTTTTTAGTGATGTGAATATTTGTGTCTGACTCTGATTTTATTGTTATGTATTTTATGATGATTCTGAATTATATAGCCACTATGTAGTAGATTTGAGCTTGATTTAGATGTGTTAGATTTCCTCATGGGATTTAAAAAGTAAGACCATGTTATCCGATTTTTTTAATACCCGTTCAAAGCTAATATACAGATGGTCACTCCTCAACAACCTTATTCTTCGGGTTAGTTGACACCATTGCTTGCAATGGCCTTAGCTAACGCGAGTATAGAGGTGAGGCGTTACATGTGGTTTCCCCATCCCCCCTTTTCTAACTCGTTGTTTTAACGATTAACAATAAATAATAATTGTGCAATTCATCGACTTGTCTTTAAGTATAAATGATTGCCGATCATATTCAATTGATTACCCATCTTAATATTTGGATTACCCATCTGTTATCATTTGGATTACTATCCCCTGGGTATTTCAATTTTTTTTATAGATGCAGATTAACTGTCACACACCTTATAGTTTTATCCGTAAGTTGACTATGAACCTTTCAAATATATAATGTGGATTATCTATCACACATACCACAATATTTTCCTTATGATAACTAGGAACCTTTGAATTTATTTTAAATCTAATTCCCCATGAATGTTTAAACCAATTAGTACCCCTAATTTCCTTAGTTATTCAAATCCTCATTGCAAACCCCAATGTATGCATTATATATATATAAAACACGGTGACAATATTCATCCATGGTACCCCTATTTCTTTACAAATAGTAATATGGTTATCGAACATTCCAATTCATAAAGGTCAAGCCTATCGATATGGCATATAAGTGATTAAATTGGTTCCCAACCAATAACGTAATGAAATATCAATGTGTGTGACACCCTTGTCGACATTAACCCCTCTTCAACTCTTTCTCAAAGTGTTGAAACCAATAAACAACTAAGATAATAGGCAAGAGCCTATGACTCCAAGATTAGGTTATCTACCTAAATGGAACAAAATGAGCCAAACAAGCCTTATCGACATGATCAATGGAACAAGATACAAACGCGATAGCCTTGAGTTCTTTTGAAAATAGTTTATAATTGATCCCTTTTCGACACAGTCAACATCAACAAGCCATAGAGGCGATAGCCTCAAAACAAATTAGTTAAAAACATATCTTATCGACCACAATTGTGATTCCAAAGAATAGAGATGTTACTCTCAAGTATTTTAGGAAATGGTCTGAAGTTAGCTTGTCGACTTAGACGCTAATGCCAAAGGTTCTAGAGGCGATAAGCTTCAAAGCTTTTGGAAAATAAGCTTGAAAACAAATCTGATCAACCACAACTGTGATGACAAGAATAGGGCGATAAACCCCTAATAAGTGGGAAAACAATTTGAAAGTAAGTTAGAAATAAGCTTGTCGACCATGATTGTGACGATAAAAATGGAGACGATAAGCCTCATGTTTAATAAAACAAGTTTTAGAAAGAAAGCCTTGCATCCACCGTTGACTAGGGCAAAAGTGATAAGGTTGGAGGCGACATGACCCAAGCCATATAAAAAGCAAGATTAAGAAAATAGCCTTGTCGACAAAGTAATGCGGCGATAGCCTCAAGTCCTTTTAAAACATTAGAGGTGATGAGCCTCCTACTTATCCTTTAGAAAAATTGTCTTATTAATTATGTACAATGGAGACACATCCATATACAAAGGCGATAAGCTTTGGTGGAGCAATAGGATTTAAAACATAAGTATGCAGGCAGCAGGACCCCTTTGACACGGCAAGCTTGGGTACTTTCTATACTATGTTTCATGGTATTTCAAGCATCAAGTGCTTCCCGATGGTGGCGACACTATGGTGCTGGCATGTTCTTAACGTTTGGTTAATGAGCCTGGTAGTAAATAAAGTGAAAATTGTATTTTTGCTACTTAAAATAATTCTTTTTACCTATTCCACTATTGTAACATCCCGAAATTTTAGTGATTTAATAATTAATTTATTTTACTATAATGGTATGGGAATTTAAATGGTTTGAATTTAAATACTTTGAATATTTAATTAATATAAATATGGGATAATATAATTTAATTTCTGAAATAGTCAGAAACAGTTGAATTTGCAATTCTGTGCGAATTGGTTAACGTGAGGAATTTAAATGAGTTTATATTCGAATCATAACGAATATATTAATTTAACGACGATTAAACGTATTAATTATAATATAAATTATAATCGAGTTCGTAACGTCGCTGCAGTTCGTAATTTAACGATTTGAACTTCAACTGAGTGTACAGATCCATTATTAGTCGGATTTCTTTGAAAACAAGAAACGTTCGAATCTATTAAGCTATATTTTTCTAATGGGAGATAAAAAATGGAGATTTCGTCTTGTAGATTGTGAGTTATGTCCAAATCAAATTTTCAGAAATTCGCTATAAAATCGTTTATAAACCATAACGACAATTTAATTATTTTAAATTGTTTATTTCGAATTTGGACAAGATATTTGAGACGTATTATTAATTTAATTTTTCGAATTTTTCCATAATTTTTATTTTTGAAAAATAAGCAACTTTTTATTTGGAGTATTTTACACCCTATATCAGCATTTTGGGATTCCACAGAATAAGCTAACTTGTCTATGTTATTATATTTTTGGAATCGTGACACATTGCTCGGCACAAACGTATTTTTCGTTTTATTCGTAGCGTCTCAGATATGAACGAAATTTTATATAATGCGGTACACTAATATTTAAAACATGAAAATATGTTTTCCTCAATGGGAATTTTATCTTCTTTATCAAATTGCACCTTGACGAAAGTTCATGTAATATAAACCAAAATGAGAGAGAAAAAAAAACGAAATGCTAATTCAATTTATTGAAGTGTATAACAAAAACCAATTGAATCAAAGTCAAAGCGTTAGTTCCTTTTTATTAGGTTAGGGACAAGAAGTTGAATGCATTGTTATTTACGCAGGGGAAATTTGATTTAATCGCACATGCTATATACTTTAGTTAAACTCTTTTTCCTTTTTCATTTTGGTCTTTCTAACAGGTTACAATCAAAGGAATTTGAACTTTTCATTTATTTATTCACCAAGTTGTTGCGTTCTGAAGTTCACGGTGCTAGTCGTATTCTTTCATGGCGCTTTAGGGTATATTTTTGTGACAGGAGAATTAAAATGAATTGAAGTTAAAACATGAACATGTGTTGCGCAAGAAATTCAGTAGCAACAATATATATATATATATATATATATATATATATATATATATTGAAGTTAAAACATGAACATGTGTTGCGCAAGAAATTCAGTAGCAACTCTCTCTCTCTCTCTCTCTCTATATATATATATATATATATATATATATATATCCTCATGCCTTATCTCCCAAGTAAGTGAGGGCGAGTTTGCCGAAGTATATACATGGTTGGATGGAGGTTTGGACAAGGAGGAGAAAGGTACCGGTTTCCTGAGTTTTTGTGATCAGATGGAGGTAAACGGGTGGAAAGAGGAAACGGAAATGGCCATTTGAAAATACTGAGCGTGACTGATATTGTGGAAGAAGATGATACATGAGCATGCGGTGAGGGCTTTTCTTTTTCCCAAGGTTGGTGGACCGTTTATATAATGGTAAGCCCTGTTATAGAAAAATAAAATAAGATCAAGCCATCCAGTTGCATTCGTTTGACTCTTTGAAGTTTTAATGCATTGGTGAATAAATGAAAGGGAATGTTAACGTTATTTAGTCAAGATAAAGAAATTGTGTAAAGTTTTAGTTTAATGTAATTAACAAAGGATTGAACCTGTCCTTCATTAGGGTGAAAAAGTACCTGTATTTTTACAAACCAAAAATATAAAGTGTAAGTTTAATTTAATTAAATAAATGTATTAACCTATAAAATTTATATGTTGGGCATACGTACACAGAATTGAATGTAGTCTATCACGTTGGATTCATGAGGACAAGCTACACAATGGAACCAGTTTGAAGAGATTTTGGAGCACGTTACAATTTATGGTATAATTTAAAGCCTGAACAGATCTATGAAACTGTTAATCGTTATTTAACGGTTAACGACCAAGGTGAGTAAACTCACTAACTCTGTCCAGTTTTTATAAGTTTATAAACGTTATTTAATATTTATAAAAATGATTGAATGCTGTGTGTGATGGTTGTTTGGATGATTTGCTGATTAATTGGTTAAAATTTTAGATACAGTTATATATATAAACCGTTAGTTAAATATTGATCTCATTTGTAACACCCTGTAATTCTGTTAATATTAATATTCACAAATTAAAGAATAAATAATCTCAGACGTGAGAATTGTGGGAAACGGGTTGCGCCATTGTGTTCGTCTCGGAATTATGGTTGAAATAGAGTCCGAGTTTGCGTGATTTGGACTTCGTATGAAGGAGATATGGCCATCGGAAGTTTCAGAAAATTCAAAATTCAAAATTCGAAGTCATACAGGCCAGGCGGGAAATTTCCTGCCCAGCACCCAGGTCGACTGGGTAGTCGACACCCCCAGGACCAGGTCGACTGCACAGTCGACACTACAACAAAAAACACTTTTCGCAACAGGCAATATCTGTTGCAGTAGACCAATTGCAACAGGCCTGCGCCCGTCGGTATAGCCGAAGTTGCAAAAGGTCTGCAACATTTTCCGCCTGTTGCAATAAGATGTTGCTGAATACTTTTTTGCAACAAGCTTTTGTTGTTGCAACTTATTCTTTTGCAACAATAAATGACAGTTGTAAAATAGTCTAATACAATTTTGTGCTTGTTGCAAAAGAATTTTTCACAACTGTTTTTCTCGGTTGCAATTGAATCTTTTACAAAATGTTTTTCGATTTCAACTATTATAAAATCATGATTTCATAAATTAAAATACATGCAATTTAAATATCAACTCAAAGATAATACCACTCTAAAATATTTCATTAAATATTCACAAAAATTCAAATTTTATTACAACATCTTTAAATTCAACCAAAAATAATACGTTGACAATGATGGTTACAAATATATATCAACATTTCTCGTCAAGATTACAAATTATTTTCAATATAAATTGACCAAAAACTTAGCAACACAAGCATTAACCATAGAATTATTCCTCTCCCACATCCAAATTCAGTGACGCAAATTCTATATCTCTACCCGTGCATTTCAATCTAATACATTGTGTCTTTCATCCACTCGATGCACCCGCTTTAGCTCTTTCAAACACATCAAAGCAATGGCCCCTTGATAAAAAAAACTATTAAAAATTGGATCAATAGAAAAAAGAAGAGTGATGAGTCATACCTGCAGATTTAGCTCTCTATATTCATGTGTAAAACTAAATCATAGGCAAATCTAATAAACTTACAATAAACATTGATAAAATGATCGGCTCATGCAATAAAAATGTAATTAAATGTGAATTAAACAGTTGTTGAGTATGATCGATAGAATCATAAATGTGACATCCTCTGGATTAAAAACAATATGAATTTGGTTCTATGACATTTAATATTGTTCTTTCTATTGGAAAATTATTCGAAAGAATTTGCTACAGCACATGCTTTGTGTGTAGCAAGAATAATTTCATGGAAATGACTTGTGTTAAAAGACTGAAGCACTACTCTGTTCAAAAACTGAAGAGCTACTTCTGTTCAAAAATTGACGCACTTTGGTTTTTATGAAATAAGCATTTAAGCTAAAAACTGAAACTTGTACTTTGGTGCTAAAACTGAAGCAGTGCTACAGTTTTAAAAGTGAAGCGTTGCTTCACTTTGAAATCTGAAATATTGCTTAAATTTTTAAACTGAAGCTTAACCTTGGTTCAGTTTTACAACTAAAACATGCGCTTCAGTTTAGAAACTGAAGTTGTACTTTAGTTTAATAATAGTTGAAAACCGAAACATGCAAATGGAACGTGGAACCCATTTCCTTGACTTAACAATAGTTTAGACTTAAACCTTTCCTCCTAAATATGTGTTTCCTCTTAAACCTTCTCCTAAAAAATTACCAAGTGACTTGTTTGCTAGAACATGATGCACCTTAAAAAAAGTGCAAAAGCAAACATACCTGGTACAACATTGTTGCCCTTGCTCAGTGTTTCGTTCTCACTACTGGAAATTGAATGTGATGATTTAACATGACTACTGCTAACCTGAAATTACCATAAACATATACAATGAATCAAGTAGGCATGATTAAAGCTTTCCTATAGGAGAAAGAACTTAAAACTCACGATCGAATAGAATACCTCTGATTTGACATGGACTTGCATAGTGGTAGATGAATTGAAAATCTCCATATCATTCTGTAAGTTATTCTCCGTGGAGTCGAAACAAGCAAATAAGTCATCCATCATATCATATCCAGATGCATTATTCATATCATCAAAAATGTCTTCGGTAAAAGAAGTTGTTGCTTAATGCATCAAAAAAATTATTTTCATCAACAACAACTAACTGAGCTGAATGATAGCCATGAGAAACAGGACTAGGATTGGTTATTCCAAATAAGTTGGAATTCATTTTTTCATCTGCATCGTCCAAGTATAAACTGGTGTAATCAACTTGTGGCACTGCAGTGCGCTCATTCGTAAAATTTTCTCCCATCTGACAAAAAGATTCATCATTGTGAAAATCCTGTAGTTCAAGATATCCTTCATTTTGGCTTGAGTTATTTTCAACTTGTTCTTCAAAGGTGTACATTTCTTTAATATTATTGTCCGCAATATGAGGTTCAGCTACATCAACACCTTCATCTAATTCAAGATTGCTTGGATTTCTTGCCTGACTGCCATCATTTTCATCAAAGTCTGCAATGACATCTGTGCTTCCCCGACCATCAGCCAGACTTGATTCTATGAATAAAATGAACATGAAACATAAATATTATGAAGCAATTGGGAAATCAATATTCTGCAAACTAGTAATGCGCCAAGGATAAGCAAGGTATCATGTCTCCTTTTACATTTAAAAAGTGACATGATCAGTAAATGAGAAATTTACACCTTAATGATCGTTTTAGCATTTGTAAATATTGAAATACGGTAATATACCGCATAAATTGCAAAAATTGCTAACATTCTAATATCAAGTGACACTGTAGTATGCTTAAGGTGAAATGGAAAGTTAAATAGCTGAAAAAAAACAAAAAGTTCCAGCAAAAATTAAGAAATAACCGACTGTACAAAGTAATAACAAAGAAAAATACATCTACATATAAATCATACTTGACTATTTAATTATGGAGATTCTCCCGCACTATGCATTTGCTACGAAAGACTGATTTTTCGCAAAGGAAAGTACGTAATAATATTCTTTGCAGTTATTTTTGTTCTTATATCATGCGCCAAACTGTACGGGCTATCCCCCTTGCAGAGAACTGCAGTCTTTCCCCTTGCTGAAAGCAAGTACAAAAAACGATGAATAGTTTATAAAACAAACTCGAGTTGATCAGAAATGCTGGCAAATATTTTTGGTTTATTGAGATCATCTATTGAGCAAATAAAGTTGATAATTTAATCCAAGATGTGTACTACATAAACATGTAAATAAAGCACCCTATTTACCAAAAGAAGAAGAAGATAATTTCTTGAAAAATATAGGAACCAAACTTAAACCAAAAATAGACAAAATTTCTTATTTCTCAAAGAAATGGATATGTATCCTACAGATTTTCTTTAGGAGAATGTATAAACCAAAAGACATGGGTGTACTTCTTGTATATAAATGAAATGAACTACAACTGCACCGAAGTGTCACGAAAAGGAAATAAAGTTGAAACAAGAGAGACAATACTGCCCATTTGACCTAGCTAAATGCACTAGTCTTCAATCTAGCGCTCATGACAAAAAATGCATAAATATTCTATGTGGGATAGCAAAAGCAATCAAAGCCTTTGTGCATGAAGTATACCTCCAGTTTACACAATGGGGGAAATATTCACGGACTTTGCATTATGTTAATAATAATAACAATGTATCAAAAAAACATATCCAACAATATTATTGTTAATTTTGCAAATTATTGCTAATAATGTATTTTGATTGGAAAAGTGAAACTTTGAATTTAACCGAGTGTAAAATAAATATAAAAGTGAAATATTGATTGGAAATCATTATTTAAGTATTTAACATATTTTAACGTGATTTTTACAACCGTTCTTCTCATACAGATTTTCTCAAACATTTCTAGGGCGTTCTGCAAAACAGATCAAAGACAAACTACCGACGCACACATGGATAATTAGATTGCTATACATATAAACATCATAACATATACCAAAAAATCAGAATACATACATAAAAAAAAAAGAGTGCGCAAATTGTACTACAAAAGCCTAAATCAGAATACATAAAAAAAAGAGTGAGCAAATTGTACTCTAGAAATGTTGTTGAAGCTGATGCAGTAGAAGGTCAGATCCTAGTAAGGCACACCGTTGTGGAGGGAGATCTGGGCGAGGGTGACCAAAGCGGCGTCGACGTGGTTGGAGCAGTTGAGGCGTTACAGTAGACGCCTGTCTGGCAATAGAAGGAGGTGCCGGAGGAGTAGCCAGTACAGGGCCAGATGCGATCGGATGTAGGGGAGGAGGGGCTGTGAAGGATCTGTGGTTGAGGTTAGGGAGGCATAAGTCGCCGTCCTTGAGGACGTGGTTATCGGATTTGAATTGGTGGCTTGACAGAGGGTGAGGCAACAATTTTCACCAGAATTTCAGTGTTTCCTGAGAAAATGAGAGTACCGTCAAGCGTGAGCGTGTTGAGGAAGAATTGGAGATACTGCGATGTGAGAATGATGTAAGCACTGTGATTGGGTGGGTGGAATAAAGCGTGAAATGAAACGAAGGTGCGATGGAGGGAAAAATGCGCGAAAGCGTGAAAAATTGGAAAATGACTCAGCCTAAAAATATGTTCATCTTTTTATGCGAAACCAACATCAACCGCCCTCCTGACAGCCTTTGTTTTCCAGATCTGTATATCCCATACTTTTTTGTTCGGTTAATGTAGCTTCACTTAATGAAATTAGCTAGAATGATTCGGGAGTAAGTGAATTAATTTGCGCATTAATCTTTATTCGGCGGATTAGCAGTGTATATTTTTTTTTCTCCACCATTTTTTGTTTTGAAATTTCTTTTTGGCCATTTATTTCAAAAGGATTATTGTAAACTCTATTCTTTGAATTTGAAAAAAAAAATCATTAATTTTGTGAGTATTATTACGTTTATTTTAGAAAATTTTAAATTTCCTAAAATATGATTAATAACCATAAATACCAAATACAAAATAATAAATGTTACCTTCTTGGCTATTAAATATCAATTACTTGTTGATAATTAAAATTTGCCTTAATTATTGATTACTAATTACTTAGTAGGAATGATTTAATAGTAATCACTAACTACTGATTATAAAATATTATTTCTTACTAATTAATTATTGATTGTTACTTGTTAAATACAATACATGATGAATATTTATTAATTATTTAATATTTGTTGTTAATTGGAATTATTAATTATTAGATGTAATTAATAATTGTTAAAAATAATTTACACACTATTAATAACTAACCATGATAAACTATTAAAGGATTAATTCATTTCAATTAATTATTATTACTTAATACTTATCAAATTATAACTAAATATTACTTAGTACTTCATACTTTTGTATTTAAAATTAATTATGCTTACCATGATAAAATATCACTTTATAATACTTAAAATTTATTATTAATTAATAATTATTAAATATTAATCTTAATTATTATATAATTACTACCAGTTAATCATTTAATAATAACTATTTATAATTAATTGTTAAAAGTTAATCATTAAAAGCTGATACTTATTTTTAGTACGTTTTTTCGCAATTGGCTTTACCAGTTGCAAAAAAATACATTTATTGCAAGTGGAAAAAACAGTTGCTAAAGATGTTCATTCGCAACTGGCCTGCAAACGCAGTTGCAAATAATATGTTTGTTGCAACTGTTATGAGAGCACTGTTGCTAAAAGTATGTTTGTGCAACAGGAGGGAAAGCGCAGTTGCTAAAAATATACTTTTCGCAACAGGAAGAAAAGGTATGTTGCTAAATCTTATCTATTGCAACTGCTATAATAGGTCTGTTGCTGAATATCATTTATCGCAACTGTCATTTGTCGCCTGTTGCAAATAGCTAGTTGCAATATGGTATTTTTCTTGTAGTGCGACTTGGGTGTCGACCTGGTCCAGTCGACCAGGTTTTGGTAGAGCCCAATCTTGAGCTGCTGATGTGTCTTTAAGGCTGAGTTGGCTAATTTAACGGTTCAGGTTAGTTTTGAGTTGATCTGACGGTCTAAATAAATCATAAACTGTATATATACCTAGGTAGTCTCTCACTCTAAAATCACATGAAAAATAGAATAGCCACCGTCATGCCATCGCCATGGAACTCAGTGTAGTCGCCGCCAACTAAGAAGGAAGAAAGCTAATCAAAACTCTAATTCTACTCAACTCTAAAGCAAATCAAGACTCTCTTTCTTTTCTAATTGTGAGTATGATGATTTTAATAAGATTATTAGCAAACTAATTAGATTAAGGTGTGATATGGATCATAAGAAAATGATGTGAATTGTCATATATGTTGTTGTAAACCTTATGCTATCATGTATGTTGTAAATCCTATGTTATGTGATGGTGATATCCTATATGTTGTAAATCATGCTATGATGATATTATATATGTTGCAAGTTTCTATGCTAAGTTGCGATGTTACAAAGCCATGATGTTAATATGTTGTAGTTAGCTTATGAATCATGATGTTGATTATATATATTTGGGCTATGATGATTCACATGATAAATCACATGTACCTATGCAAGTTTAGATTTATTAGTATGTATAATCTCACATATTGTATGACATCTATTTAGATCTAGAATTATGACATCTATTTAGATCTAGAATTATGCTATGACATGTGTGAGTTCTATGTGTTAGATGCTAGTTCACACCATCATTATGTTGCATAAACCACATATGCAAGTTTATACATGAACTTGGGTCATGATCATATTATGTAAGTTGTGACATTTAACCAAACAAGTTGACACCTTTAGATCCATGACATGTGTAGTTTTATGCATGTTTCACCCCTATTATAATTAGATATATTTTGTTTGTCTATATGTTGTGATAATTTATCTTTGTGCTATGAGTTAGACTATTTGAGTCTAACGTATATTTTGCGTTGAATAAGCGAACGTATAACGTGGGGTAGGGGTAATATTAAGGATTTAATATTAAGAAATTGGGGTGCAATTGATATGATTTTGCATACCATAAGTGGATGGCCATAATTGAGTCAATTATGGACATCATTAAAATTGGAATTAATTAATGATTTGAATAGGGATATATTTAAAACTGGGGTAAAAGATTATAAGTGTTAATCAATGCTTAGGACACGAGGTTGGACTCGTTTGTGACATAAAACTGCCAGGACCCGACCGACAAATCCAGTAGTCACAAATGTCAACCCAATGTGAGAGGTCCTAGGCCCAAATTAAAGCATAACAGTTGTAAAGACACAAGGTTAGACTCTTTTATGGTGTAAGACTGCCCGGACCCGCCCGGCGAATCCAGCTGCCATAAATGTCAGTCTAATGTGAGAGGTCTTTATGAGGTTATGGCCTGAATGAATTAAGAAATACTTAACCAGAAAAACATGTGAATTGGGACATGGGGGTTAAGTAGGTGCCTTGGGTGGCATGAGGAATCTAGTGGGTGCCTTTAGTGGCATTTGAAATACGATTAGTAAGACTTAACCAAACACACATGTGAATGAACATGACTAAGAAGAGGGTTAAGTGGGATATACTAGTGGGCACATGCTTAGGTGGATAGCTTGTGGGGGCCCATTTCAACCAGTAACCCAAACGTATCTTTGTGGGCTAGACCCAAGTCGAGGACGGGACACGCATACTGGGCTTGACTATAAGAGGCCAAATGGGTTAGCGGTGGCAACGCAAGTCCAACGGGTTTCATATGCGTGTGTGGACCCGGGCTGGTAGGTAAGACGTTGTTGCATCGTGTAGGTATAAGCCGTGCATCCTTAAGTTGTATCGGGTTGCCACTTTAGGGGAGTGATACACGCCACTGTGGGACCAGCACAGGTATCTACGAGTAGGGAGCCGATCGCAAGTGGGTAGTGGGGTACACCTAGCGGAGATAGGGGCAGGCGGCACCTATGTAGTCAGCTAGGGGTACACGAAGTTATTTATAAGATTTCTAAGGGAAGCAAGGGGGATCAACCTTTAGGGTGACTGGTGTGGTGCAGTGTAGTAATTATTCGTTAGTATTAGGTGTGCCATTAACGTTATCTTTATCTGCTCTTCCATACCCAATAGTTCATAGACATTTCCTTGTTTTCCAGCTTATGCCTTAGTCTAGTTATTTTGATAATAGTATTGTTAGAATTGTCATACTCGCCAGACTTTATGTCTGACCCCCTCTATTTCTATCTTCTCCCCCTCCAGGCCCTCAGGGTGGGCCCAGCTCTAGCGAAGTTTGATTGGATTGCTTTATCTCTCTTTTGGAAAGCTTGGACCGCTGAAGTAAAGTCCAGCTTGTTATCTTCTTTAATGGCTATTTATGTAATGGGGTTATGTATTTTGTTTTATCAAGATGGATATTGTACTTGACTCTGATTTATGGTTTTATGATGTAACAAACATGTTTAATTTCCGCTGCAATGAAATAAAGTTTTAGATTTCCAAGTACTACTTATTATCTGTCTTGTTGTAATTTTTCTGTTCTATATTCACTTAAAACCTCCATGGAAGTTAATGCATTCCCTTTGTGAGTGACATTAATGGACGTGGGGTGTTACACGTGGTATCAGAGCTTAAGGTTACCAGAACAGATAAAATTTTTAGAAAAACTATTTTTCTAAAGTATTTTTGGAAGAAGTGTTTTCAAAAACATGTCTTGATGAGTAATTTAAAGAGGAAAGTTTTTATGAAAAACATAATCCCCAATAGCCATATATCTTTATCTTTCGAATTCTCCATATTGAATCTTTCCTTTTTCGTTTCAGCATGGCTGAAGATTTGAATCTTCCGGAGGGTGTAACAATACCAGGATGGTATAGGAGGTTATTAGAGGCTAGGGCCGCTGCAGGTCCAGCCAATGTTCCTCCACCACCAGTTGCACCCGCTCCTCCTCCCCCTCCCCGCGCTGATATTTTTGCAAAGACATGCAGGGAATTTAAGGCTATGGGTGGAAAACCTTTTCAAGGGTCAGAAACGTTTGTGGAAGCTAGAGATTGGCTTAAGGAGGTGGAAGAATTGCTAGAAATCTTTGAAGTAGAAGAAGGGAGGAAAGTCAAATTAGCAGCTTGGTTAATGAAGGGAGAGGCCTCGTTTTGGTGGGAGGTCACTAATGGGGAGCGTCCTGTTGATTCTTGGGCGGATTTCAGACGTAGGTTTAAGGCAAAGTTTCTCTCAAGGGCAGAAGAGAATCTATATATGGAAAGGTTCTTGACATTAAAGCAAGGAAGCACATCAGTGAAAGAATATGTCAACAAATTTAATTAGTTAGCAAGGTTTGGCTTGGACTTGGTGAACAAGCCGGAGAAGAAGGCTCTGAGGTTCGTTAAAGGCTTGAATGAGCCGTTGCAAGGGTTGGCTATGACCCACATCCCTATGGGGGCCACCTTTGAGAAGCTAGTAGACATGGCACTAATAAGGCACCCGAGAAGAAAGGGGATCAGAAGAAATCACAACAGCAAAACAAGAAGGGTGGTAAAGACAATAATGGCAAAGGAAAGAAAAGATGCTTTAACTGTGGGACACCAGGCCATCTCAGCAAGGATTGCAGAAAGAAAAAGAAGACTGGCTGTTTTCACTGTGGTGAAGCGGGACATCTAGTGAAGGACTACCCAAAGAAGGGGCAGAGGGCAGGGTCTACCTCGGGAGGACAGGTGCAGGCTCTTTTGGCACCAGGGCAGGCAAGGGGAAAAGTTCAGGCTCTCGCGGTCCCACCGCTGCAAGAACGAGGTAGAACCATTTCTGTTGAAAGCTTAGTTTTTCTATTTGATCATCCTGTCCGTACCTTATTCGATTCGGGCGCATCGCATTCATTTATCTCTACATCATTAGTTGAATCACTGCACTTAAACACCAGTTTAATAGAGGATCCCTTAGTTGTTTCGAATCCAATTGGGGGCTCAGTTTATTTGTCTGTGATATGTTTGGATTTGAAAATTTCTATACTTAGCGTTGAGTTTAGATGTGATGCTTATGTTTTGGGCTTCACGGGCTATGGGCTAATTTTAGGAATGGATTGGTTATCCAGAAGTGGGGCCGTTCTTGATTGTGAAAGGAGAGTAGTTAGGCTCATGACTCGCCTTGGCAAGACTCTCGAAATCTTTTGTAATCCCATAAATTCCGTTATGCTAAGTTATCTAGAATCGCTTGACGCGTCGGTGGAAAATCTACGATCTGTTAGAGTGGTCCGAGAATACTCGGATGTGTTTGAGGAGGTGAAGGGCTTGCCTCCGAAGCGGGAGATAGATTTTCGAATATATCTTGTGGATAATGCAAAACCAGTATCTTTGCCAGTACGCCACATGGCTCCTCGTGAAAGGAGGGAACTCAATAAGCAAGTTAAGGAGTTGCTTGAGAAGGGGTTCATAAGATGAAGTATATCGGAGTGGGGTGCTCCAGTAGTATTTGCCACGAAGGCGGATGGGTCCCTTAGACTTTGTGTGGACTATAGAGAACTTAATAAGCTTACTAAGAAGAACAGACACCCACTGCCGAGGATTGACGATCTCTTCGATCAGTTAGTTGGCGCCTCGGTGTTTTCGCAGTTGGACTTAGCCACTGGATTCCATCAGTTGAGAGTGGCTGAGGATAGCATTGACAAGACTGCCTTTAGGACTCCGGACGGTTTCTATGAATGGCTAGTGATGCCCTTCGGTTTGACAAACGCCCCCGCATACTTTGTTGATTTGATGAGTAGGGTGTTTAGGGAGTACCTTAATAAATTCGTGGTGGTCTTTTTAGACGACATCTTGATCTTTTCTAAGAATGAAGAAGAGCATGCCCTACATCTTAGGGAAGTGTTGGAGACTCTACGAGCGCATAACCTTAAAGCTAAATTTACTAAGTGTCACTTCTGGAGAGAGGGAGTGCGATTCTTAGGGCACGTGGTTTCCAAAGATGGGATAGCTGTGGATCCCGCGAAGGTGGTGGCCATCCAAGATTGGAAGGTCCCTAAAAATGCTACCGAAGTAAGGAGTTTCTTGGGGTTGGCTGGCTACTATAGGAAGTTTATCAAAGACTTCGCAAAAATATCAGCTCCATTGACACGCCTGACGAAGAAGAACCTAGTCTTCGCGTGGGACGTAGATTGTGATGATGCGTTCCAACGTTTAAAGAGAGCTTTGACCTCAGCTCCAGTCTTAGTGCTGATAGACGGGACTAAGCCATTTACTGTTTATACCGATGCTTGTGGCACAGGACTAGGCGCAGTCTTAATGCAGGAGGGAAGGGTAATAGCCTATGGGGGAAGACAGTTAAGGGTGCATGAGAAAAATTACCCTACACATGACCTAGAGTTAGCCGCAATTGTTTTCGCGCTTAAGTCTTGGCGCCATTATCTTCTTGGCGAGAAATTCGAATTGTTCACTGACCATAAATCTTTAAAATACTTATTCTCTCAGAAGGACTTGAACTTAAGGCAGCAAAGGTGGATGGAATTCTTAGCGTCCTACGATTTCGAAATAACGTATACCCCTGGCAAGGGTAACGTGGTGGTAGACGCCTTAAGTAGGAAAAGGTTATCCTTGAGCCTATTGTTTGTTGAGCGGCGAAACTTAGAATTCATCTCTATGTTTGATTTTAGACCTTCCGTTGACTTTGTACCTGGTTCGCTAGCATCCTTGGAGGTCAGACCTACGCTTTTGGGACGGATTGGTGAGGCACAGCGAGACGACCCACAGTTGGTTGAGTTAGTAGAAAAGCTCAAAAGAGGGGAGTCATCAAGCCATCTCCGTAGGTATACCCTAGATGATAAGGGTTGGTTACGTAGGGATAATAGACTTTGTGTACCACGAGACGAGGACTTGAGGAAGACTATTCCTGATGATGCGCATCATTCGAAGATGACCATTCATCCCGGCGGGGACAAGATGTACAAAGACATGAAGCGAGTTTTCTTTTGGGCCGGTATGAAGAGGGATGTGGCCGAGTATGTTGCTAGATACTTGGTGTGCCAACAAGTAAAAGCGGAGCAAAAGAAACCCGGTCGGTTGCTTCACCCATTGGAGGTTCCACTATGGAAGTGGGAAAGTGTCTCGATGGACTTTGTGGATGGATTACCAAGATCAAGGAAGCGTAATACGGGGATTTGGGTTATAGTAGACAGACTTACTAAGAGCGCCCATTTCATTCCCGTGAAGAGTAAGAGGACTGCTCCATGGTTAGCTTCTGTATACGTTCGAGAGATAGTTCGTTTGCATGGTGTTCCTTCTAACATAGTAAGCGACCGTGATCCTATCTTCACTAGCGAATTTTGGAGGAGCTTACAAGAAGCGGTAGGGACTTTGTTATGTTTGAGCACCGCATATCATCCTCAGACGGACGGCCAAACTGAGAGGGTGAATCGTATTCTAGAGGACCTTTTGAGGCTATGTATCCTAGACTTTGGGGGTACATGGGAAGAGCATCTTCCATTGGTAGAATTCACATATAATAACAGCTTTCAATCTAGCATTGGCATGGCACCTTTCGAAGCTCTTTATGGACGACCTTGTCGTTCACCTACATGTTGGTGGGAATTTACGGATAAGATCTTACTTGGGCCCGATATGATTAGAGAGACTTCGGAAAAAATCGACTTGATTCGAAGGAGGATGAAGACGGCGCAAGATAGGCAGAAATCTTATGCGGATAAGAGGAGGACAGATCTTGAGTTTGATGTTGGGGACATGGTCTTTAACAAAGTGTCTCCATTACGGAACGTTGTTCGCTTTGGGTCCGTTGGGAAATTAGCACCAAGGTTCGTAGGGCTATTTCCTATTAAGGAGAAGATTGGACAGATGGCGTATAGAGTGGAGTTGCCTAAGAAACTTAGTGGTGTACATGACGTATTCCATGTGTCACATTTGAGGAAGTGCCTACACGAGACCGCGGAGGTGGTAGAGCCGAACTTGCTTAGAGAGGTGGAGATAGAGCGTGATGCGACGATTCGACGAGCTCCTACGCGCATTCTTGGGTCAGAGAATAAGAAGCTGAGAAATCGAGAGGTCAGACTAGTCAAAGTGCAATGGGGAGATGATGAGAGCAACGCTACTTGGGAGACAGAAGCGAAGATGCGTTCGTTGTACCCTTTTCTTTTTGAGGGTATGTCTTTTAATTTCTCCTTTATCGCTTAGCTTGTACTTATCTTATCTTTAGTATGTCCTCTCGCTAGTATCTTTGACCTTTAGTTAGGATAATCCTATGGTTGAAACATGTGTTTGAGACATGTTATGTATGATGGATGCAAAGTGGATGCAAGTGTTTGCTAGTGGTTTCTCGTGGACGCATATACACACAATATTAGGCACTAGATCGGCTCAGTCACTTCATATTGCATATTGCATATATATGGATGTATTTAGTAAAATGGATGTATGAGGATTTTTTATCATATGGATGCTGCATTCAGATGATGATTGTGCATGCATATAGAGATAATATGTAGCATTAAGGAACTTTTGCATACATAATGGACGCATGGCACTATCATGATTTGCATTAAGGAGGTCAACTGAATCAGTGGACCGCCTGATTTTGCATTAGATATGGACATATACACACACTGTGCATTTAAACATGAAAGCATTAGAAGTCTATAAGGACAATGGATGCCTGTGTTTGATGGTTGAGTAGATGGACGATTGGATGTTAGGATATATATTCTTCTTGACTTGAAGATTTCGGGGTCGAAATCCTTTAAAGAAGGGAGAATGTAACACCCCGTAATTCTGTTAATATTAATATTCACAAATTAAAGAACAACTAATCTCAGACGTGAGAATTGTGGGAAACGAGTTGCGCCATTGTGTTCGTCTCGGAATTCTGGTTGAAATAGAGTCCGAGTTTGCGTGATTTGGACTTCGTATGAAGGAGATGGCCATCGGAAGTTTCAGAAAATTCAAAATTCAAAACTCGAAGTCAAACAGGCCAGGCTGGAAATTTCCCGCCCAGCACCTAGGTCGACTGGGCAGTCGACACCCCCAGGACCAGGTCGACTGCGCAGTCGACTTGGGTGTCGACCTGGTCCAGTCGGCCAGGTTTTGGCAGAGCCCAATCTTGAGCTGCTGATGTGTCTTTAGGGCTGAGTTGGCTAATTTAACGGTTCAGGTTAGTTCTGAGTTGATCTGACGGTCTAAATAAATCCTAAACTCTATATATACCTAGGTAGTCTCTCACTCTAAAATCACATGAAAAATAGAATAGCCACCGTCATGCCATCGCCATGGAACTCATTGTAGTCGCCGCCAACTAAGAAGGAAGAAAGCTAATCAAAACTCTAATTCTACTCAACTCTAAAGCAAATCAAGACTCTCTTTCTTTTCTAATTGTGAGTATGATGATTTTAATAAGATTATTAGCAAACTAATTAGATTAAGGTGTGATATGGATCATAAGAAAATGATGTGAATTGTCATATATGTTGTTGTAAACCTTATGCTATCATGTATGTTGTAAATCCTATGTTATGTGATGATGATATCCTATATGTTGTAAATCATGCTATGATGATACTATATATGTTGCAAGTTTCTATGCTAAGTTGCGATGTTACAAAGCCATGATGTTAATATGTTGTAGTTAGCTTATGAATCATGATGTTGATTATATATATTTGGGCTATGATGATTCACATGATAAATCACATGTACCTATGCAAGTTTAGATTTATTAGTATGTATAATCTCACATATTGTATGACATCTATTTAGATCTAGAATTATGACATCTATTTAGATCTAGAATTATGCTATGACATGTGTGAGTTCTATGTGTTAGATGCTAGTTCACACCATCATTATGTTGCATAAACCACATATGCAAGTTTATACATGAACTTGGGTTATGATCATATTATGTAAGTTGTGACATTTAACCAAACAAGTTGACACCTTTAGATCCATGACATGTGTATTTTTATGCAAGTTTCACCCCTATTATAATTAGATCTATTTTGTTTGTCTATATGTTGTGATAATTTATCTTTGTGCTATGAGTTAGACTATTCGAGTCTAATGTATATTTTGCGTTGAATAAGCGAACGTATAACGTGGGGTAGGGGTAATATTAAGGATTTAATATTAAGAAATTGGGGTGCAATTGATATGATTTTGCATACCGTAAGTGGATGGCCATAATTGAGTCAATTATGGACATCATTAAAATTGGAATTAATTAATGATTTGAATAGGGATATATTTAAAACTAGGGTAAAAGATTATAAGTGTTAATCAATGCTTAGGACACGAGGTTGGACTCGTTTGTGACGTAAAACTGCCCGGACCCGACCGACAAATCCAGTAGTCACAAATGTCAGCCCAATGTGAGAGGTCCTAGGCCCAAATTAAAGCATAACAGTTGTAAAGTCACGAGGTTAGACTCTTTTATGGTGTAAGACTGCCCGGACCCGCCCGGCGAATCCAGCTGCCATAAATGTCAGTCTAATGTGAGAGGTCTTTATGAGGTTATGGCCTGAATGAATTAAGAAATACTTAACCAGATAAACATGTGAAGTGGGACATGGGGGTTAAGTAGGTGTCTTGGGTGGCATGAGGAATCTAGTGGGTGCCTTTAGTGGCATTTAAAATACGATTAGTAAGACTTAACCGAACACACATGTGAATGAACATGACTAAGAAGAGGGTTAAGAGGGATATACTAGTGGGGACAAGCTTAGGTGGATAGCTTGTGGGGGCCCATTTCAACCAGTAACCCAAACGTATCTTTGTGGGCTCGACCCAAGTCGAGGACGGGACACGCATACTGGGCTTGACTATAAGAGGCCAAATGGGTTAGCGGTGGCAACGCAAGTCCAACGGGTTTCATATGCGTGTGTGGACCCGGGCTGGTAGGTAAGACGTTGTTGCATCGTGTAGGTATAAGCCGTGCATCCTTAAGTTGTATCGGGTTGCCACTTTAGGGGAGTGATACACCCCACTGTGGGACCAGCACGGGTATCTACGAGTAGGGAGCCGATCGCAAGTGGGTAGTGGGGTACACCTAGCGGAGATAGGGGCAGGCGGCACCTATGTAGTCAGCTAGGGGTACACAAAGTTATTTATAAAATTTCTAAGGGAAGGAAGGGGGATCAACCTTTAGGGTGACTGGTGTGGTGCAGTGTAGTAATTATTCGTTAGTATTAGGTGTGCCATTAACGTTATCTTTATCTGCTCTTCCATACCCAATAGTTCATAGACATTTCCTTGTTTTCCAGCTTATGCCTTAGTCTAGTTATTTTGATAATAGTATTATTAGAATTGTCATACTCGCCAGACTTTATGTCTGACCCCCTCTATTTCTATCTTCTCCCCCTTCAGGTCCTCAGGGTGGGCCAGCTCTAGCGAAGTTTGATTGGATTGCTTTATCTCTCTTTTGGAAAGCTTGGACCGCTGAAGTAAAATCCAGCTTGTTATCTTCTTTAATGGCTATTTATGTAATGGGGTTATGTATTTTGTTTTATCAAGATGGATATTGTACTTGACTCTGATTTATGGTTTTATGATGTAACAAACATGTTTAATTTCCGCTGCAATGAAATAAAGTTTTAGATTTCCAAGTACTACTTATTATCTGTCTTATTGTAATTTTTTTGTTCTATATTCACTTAAAACCTCCATGGAAGCTAATGCATTCCCTTTGTGAGTGACATTAATGGACGTGGGGTGTTACATCATTTATTATAATAGTTCATATCGATATGAAATCCATGTTATGATGTTGATTAACATCTGTGGATGCAGGGAAACAGGTTGGAAGGATCCAACTGGATTCCTCAACTATTTTTATTGATTGATTTTCATACATTGCGTTGTATGATGTGACAAATAATCTGGTGTTGGTTCTTGTGTGATTGGGGTGTTTGAACAACATTGACCCGAAATAATTGATATTTAAATACCGTAAATATATTGGAAAATGACTCGAGCTTTTTTTTTAAAAAAAGAAAAAACTATTTATAAATGACAATTTAATTTCAAGTGAGCTAGATAACTTGTTTTAATAATAAAAACAAGTAATTTAATTTATAAACAATATTTGAAAATGAAATGAAATAGTCATTTTTAAATAATAAATTCAAAAATGTAAATCCAAGAATGAATTTGAAAGAGGGAAGTAGGAAATCATTTCAAAAGAAAATGATGAAACTATTTCGATATTCGAAATGTGAATGGAGCTAAATAAATCCTTAAGGGTTTATAATTTAAATTCGACGATGTCAAATGTTATTAAAGTTGTTTATTTTTGGAAATTATATATTTTATAATTCAAGGATTGGTAAGATAGTGAGTATTTGATTTAAAACCAATAACTTATATTCCAAATATGAAATAGAGATTAAGTTCTAAACTTAATATATAATTAATCAGAAGTTGGCATGTAAATGGAATTTATGAAATGGATTATGAATATAAATTTATAAATAACTCGATAAACATGATTTGAAACTGAAATGGTATTTTTAAATACAAATCAAGATTTGATTTGATAAAACGAGTTGAGATTCCTGTAAAGGAATAATATGCACGTTTTAAAGTGAATACTGATTTAAACAAGCGGTTGCAGAGTTAATTAATTATAAAAGGAATGTGTAAATGTTTTGAAACGATAAATTCAAAAATGAATTTAGAAATTGAGTTGACCTGAAATAGTGAATTTTTTTCGAAGTTCGGAATGTAAATCGAATATGAATTATTCGAGAAGGAGTTATCGAATAGGTATTATTCGAAAGGGAACCATACGTTGAATTCGGTTATATCGGATTCAGGAAAATGATATTTACGTTCCGTTTTTAAATAAAGATTATTTATAGGTTTAATTAATTAAGTATTATTATTTATTCTAAATAAAGAATCGAAGTTATACTTTGAATTTAGATATTCTGGAAGCAGGTATTATAACGCTACCGTTATAATCAACATTTTATACATCGATTGTTAAATCGATATAAATGGATTTTGGAAATGTTTTCCAATGAAACTAGAATGTTTTTTAAGTATGAAAAAAATGAAATGATTTTGAAGTTAAGAATGGAGCTAAGGAAATTAGAACCTGACTGGAGACTAGTTAAGTGAACGACTTTTTGAGTATCGATTTGATGTTGGTTTCGGCCTTCGGGATTGACACTTAGGAAGTTGTTCTCTTGCTGATTTACAGTTAGGAATTGATGGGTAGTAAAGTGCTAATAAGATATGGGAATGTTTTCCAATGTTAATAACATATATTTTCTAAATATAGAAAATAAAAGTTGTGAATATATGGAATTAATTCCCAATGTTAAAAAGAAATATTTTCTAAAAGCAGAAAATAAATAGTCTAAAATAAGTGGAAACGTTCTCCAAGGAGCGTGTGAGGCAAAACGGGTTTTGAGAAATACTTGGGAAAATATGGAAACAGAAAATTGAGAAATGAAATGATTATTGATAAATATATAAAAAGGGGGCTAAATGTTGATTGATTGATCAGTAAGATTTCGATTTGGAAATACGTCGGTTGTTTGTATGTATGTTTTCCTTTGATAGTTAAATCACTGGCTATCAAAGTTTTTGACCATTTTTCCGTTGCCAATACAGAGAGACCGGGATCAAGTTATTATCTGAAAACCACTCTGTATGGGCTTTAGCGTTGCGAATCAATTATATTGAAGACAATTGAAGACGGAGTTATGCAAGGGTTGTTCTGTTTACAGGATAGCGCCTTAGGTTTGTCCAGTCCTAGGACAACTTGTATGGACGAATGTCTGACAAAGTATGTCTAATAGACCGCATAAGTTGATCTCTTCAAACGTATTCACGTTTGGTGGCGAAGGAATTCGTTTCTCTTATCTTTATACCCGTGGTATTTTTGGGGAAATCAAATTGTGATTTTTCGGGTATGACGATGTGACATTCAAAGTAAATGAAGGTGTGATCTGTCAAAAGATACGTTATGACCTCAAGCCTCACAACCGGGAAATGACAAAAATCGGGCAGGCAGCATGGCTATGTGGGTCACCCCCATTAGGGAGTATTGTCACCATCTAGAGAATATTCATATCTGTTACTTCTTTTCGCTTCTTTATCTCCCGAGAACGGATATGTTGCTAGCAACCGTAGGTGACAATATATTCGATACACTCAAGAGAAATGAGCGGTCGGTCATGTGTGGCCGGGTTGCAAGATGTTCTTGTTGAACCCAGTGTATTCCTCTCTAGAGATACACTATCGGCAGGTGGTTCCACACCTTGTCATAGTCGGAATCCAATCTCCAATAAGCTCCCGCGGTTTTGATTGTATACTATATAAGTAGAGCGTGAGATGCAAGCGTTCTGCTAGATTATTATTTACTTGTATTTAGACACTATTATAATATCAGAATATTATTGGTTTCCAAAATGTTTTGGGTTATCGTAAGGTAAAAACCATCTGTGTTTATGTGTGGATCGGTCTTACGATTATCATTTCTTTAGAAAAACATTTCTAAAAGTTAAAACGAAATGTTTGGAGTTTACTCACACCGGTCCCATGACTGACCCAGAGTCTATTTTGTTTTGTTTTACCCTAAACTCTTGGGTGCCCAAATTTGTACGGGCAGTCAAGTGGTTGGCATTTTTCAGATATACCTGGAGGAGCGTGGAGCAGGAGGCTTCAACACTAGTTATATATAGAGTTTATTCCCACTGTGATATACATGTGATGTACTCTGATGATATATGTAAGTAAAGATACAGTTTTATATTTCAAAGTTATGTTATAATATATTTTATTCGTTCCGCTGTGAGATTCGTGTTTACTCTGATTCTGTTCATTTGTGTTCTTCTTCTTCTTCTATTCTAATTTTCTTTCTTTTTGTTCTCACCCT
This sequence comes from Allium sativum, assembly GCA_030737875.1. Lineage (NCBI taxonomy): Eukaryota > Viridiplantae > Streptophyta > Magnoliopsida > Asparagales > Amaryllidaceae > Allium > Allium sativum. The sequence continues at coordinate 779,591,848 of CM060926.1, forward strand.
CTAACTTCTTTCTGTTAATGATCTGGTATTCTTGATATCAGAATAGCCAACATGGTGTTTTATGTTGATTTTCGGGGTCGAAAATTCCTGGTTGTTACAACTATATTTGCCAAAATGTTAATGGAGAATAAAAAGTTTTACCAAGCAAAAACTGGGACTTTCCAGATTTTAGATCTAAAATGTTAAGAAACCATTAGTTACTCTAGTTAAATTCATAATCACTAAGTCTATCCAACTTAAGAAATTCATTAGAAATCATACAATTTGGAAAAAGTCCCCAAAATTCATATTAATCATAGAGTAACTTTCTCTATCTTGTATAAAATTTAAGATCTATATACAACGTCTAATTATTTTTAATAATTAAATTTCCTAATTATCATAGATTCAACCTTAGAAAACTCAGACTAAATTCCTAAGTGTTTAAAAAATATGAATCTCAAAACTTATCTTAAAAATCATGTTATAAACAACATATAAAAAAATTCAAAGCAATTGAAGATGCTAAACTATAGTTTTTGATCTAAAACCTAACCAAATCTTATGCAAACAAGCATATGCGATCAAAGAAAATCATTATTTTATCAGAACAATGTCAAAGCATCAAAATACATATGATATATAATCATAAATTCAATTCGAGTATAAGCATTATTCGAATTTAAACAAGGGTTAGAAGTACTATTCGTCTTAGTTTTGGATGAAAAGTAGATATTTGTTTATGTTGGTTCCTACTTGAGTTTCCTTATCTTTTCTTTAAGTTTTTCTCTTCTTTTACCTTGATTTAATGGAATGCCTCCTTCTTCAGTCTTAGGGTTTATGTTTTGAAAATGAGAAGTGAAAACAAAAAGATGGTAGAAGGTTATGTTTACATATGAGGCTGTGTTTCCCACTTTGCCATTTCCATAAAGTTCCTTAGCTTTATTAATAATTATTTTGGAAGCGCAAACTTTTGGTCCGACCGTGAACTTCCAAAATTGCCATTTACATAAAGTTCTTTGAACAATTAACATCCCAAAAGTTAGTATTTAAATGAAAAAGCATTAGTTTTTATAAATGTTAATATTGCTTAAAATTAGGATCTAATATTTTTTTTATAAGTTCACAATGCTTTATTCACATATATTACCAAACATAATATCACTTAGAAATAGGATCCTACAAATAAAGCTTATATATATCTAATAAAAAATAAAAATTCAAACTAACTACAAATGATCCAAATGCAAAAATATAGCTAAATATTTATGAAAATTAGTTCTTTTAATTATGTAAAATACATATATTTTCTTTTAAAAAAATATCCAATGGAGTATGTGTTATCATCACGCTTGAAGCGCATGTCGTAACCTCATGTTACATAAACAATTTATAAAAGTTTTAATTCACACACGAAGCGCGTGCCGTAACGCTTGTGTTTCATTAATTTAACTAGTTACTAAAGCCAAACCATTATTGTCAATTACAAATCTCATCCATCATCCAACTATATTATTGCTATTCAATTTATCCAATTAAATACCTGAATAATGTTAACTAAAAATTAAAGATGTTACAGAACCATGGATCCTCTTCCTCCTCCTTCCTATCTTCTTCCATCTGGCCATCGCCACTACTTCTGGTCGCCTCAATCCCAACATGGACATCATTACGTCCTCCTAGACCTTACCGACACCACAATTACAAGTGAAATTGATCGAAAAAACTATTTCCCTACCTCTTTTCAAAGTAACTTGAAATGGCAATGGTGGTGATGGATTTAGGCTTGAAATGGACCATGCTAAAAACCATAGTTGGATTTTCTGGCGAGGCAAGGTTCAACTGTAATTGGAAGTTTAGATGTTATGTAATGGCTTCAGTTCAGAGTAAGAAGATAGAGCGAGTAAAGGAGGAAATTTAAGTGTATATATAGAGTACTTTGGTTCTGCTCGACCATTCTTCTCCCTGGATTTCAAAAGAAGAAATCGGATAGGTACTGATCCAGGGCTCAACTACTAAAACTCGGATCATGACCGATTTGGAACATTAAAAAAAAAAGCAAAACCAAAATGTGTTCATGTGATCGTGTGAACAGATATGAGCCAACATCGACATAAGTGTGTTATTATGTACTTAGGAGCCAATGATTTAAAGTGTATGTATAAACGCACGAGCACGTGAGCAATCTAAGACACATTCTAGAGACCTGGTTACCGAACTTCCTTCGACTTCCCCTCTAATTTTCGATCGATCTGAGCTTATATCTCCCTATAAATACCAGTTACCTTGGAGGCTAAGACTTTTTGGCTTTTGTAATTACACTATTTAATTGTATTTTCGATCTTCACCAATCCAAACCTTCGTAAGTTCCAAACTCACCAACAAAAAGTTAGAATCATCGAAGTAGGAAGCATAGACTCATTACCGTTGAACCACCAAAAATTGCCATATGTTGATTATTATTTTTTTGTTTAAATAATTTCCTTGTTTTTCTTTTAAATTTCTTCATTTACTTTTTCTCGGGTCTATTTTTAGGTGTTATTGCCAATTTTAGGGCAGACAATCTATATGACAAATCACATAATTTGAAATTTAAATGATACCTAGGTGATATTATATATATAGTAGGATAAAGATTAATTTCAATAGTTAAAGAAAGAAATTTATTTTTGTCATATGCAAGGCACATCACTCACCAGTTTGCTAATATCTTTCGAAAAATATAGATGTTGCAAGCCGCAGAGTTCAAAGTACAAAAATGGATATCATTCAAATAAACACATTTCAAGAAAATCGTCTTGTAGGTAACAGTTGATAAATAAATAGTTTCATATGTAAATACTCTATCATCAATAATCATTGATTTTGCAGCTAATCTACAAGGTTTTAAAGTAAATAACTGTCATACTAATACAATCATGCTGAAACAATTAGCTCAACGACCATTGGTAACTGTGAGATGTAACAAAAGATTTCGAAACTACCTGATGATCTAAATTCAGATAGAATAAAAACCATTAACATGAAACACGATATACAAAAATTAATATAGAATGGTAAATGCAACTGAATTATAAAACTTTCATTTCCCCCTTACATTACAGGAAAGCACATGACATTTTTCGAAACAGCAGTCAAATTTATGTACAAAAAAGAATGTTAGTTTTCTTAGGGAATGTTAGTTTTCTTAGGGATCTCAAAAGAGATTTTGCAGATCACAGCCCAACTGGATCATTGCTGCTAGGTGGTTTCTTCACAGGTAAAGGAAGCAAAGAAGCACCATATAGCCCACTACCTTGACCAAACCCGTTATCATACCCATCCTCCTCCGTGAACCATCCTCCTCCGTAAAGTGGAGCCCAAACCAATCATCTTCAGGATCCGATTCACCCATATGTACAGTTCTCGACATCATACCGTGGCTTCTCCAATCTCTTCCTCGTCCATCATTAGCTTCCTGCTTTTCGAATCTTCTTTTGGATATAACATTACTTTGTTAGCTTCCATGATGCTGCTGCCCAAAAGACGAAGGAGGTTCAAGAAAGCTCACTTGAGGCCTAGTTGAGTTGGGCCTGGAGCGGTCCCACCAGTGATCCATATCATGTGCTTCATGTAGACGGTCGTACTTCAAAAACGGGTTTGATGTAGATTGTAACGACCCGTATTCTACGCATCATAAGACCGTAGAATATTTATTTATTTCACATATGAAGTCGTATGGTCATGTAACTTTGGGAGACGACTATTGGGGTCATTTCCTATATTCATGATTTTTCCCGATTTTTAAATGACCATTTTACCCCTAGTTGGTACTGTTTTGGCCATAACTTTTGACTGCAAAGGAATTTTGACCTGAAACTACTTCCATTGGCTCCGGATGATGGTTTACAATTCCGTAGAGTGGTCACATTAGCTAAACGAACTCACCGTTTGGGAGATATGGCTGAAACAAGTTTCAGATGGTGAAAAACAGCTTAATTGAGCTTAACCGGGTAATTAGCAGCTAGGCCCAAAGGGGATTTCGGGATTAGGGTAAGGAGGAGGCTGAAATCAATTAGAGAACGATCTTATCCTCATTTCCCAGCCGCCACTTTCTTTCTTGCAACCCTAGCAATGGCCTCCAACACCCAAATCACCTTCTAATCGCTTTCTAATCAAGTTTTGGCTTAATCTACGTCTAATTAAGGAGAGGAAACACGAAAGCAATGCTAAAGCTGCTGTTAGGCATTAGTATTTGCCCAAATCAGCAAGGTTTCAGTTCTGAGAATTTCGTTTGAGGCCAAGGTGAGTGATTTGCATAGTTTTTGCACTAATTACGGTAATTAAGGGTAATTAGTGAAGATTAGCGAATTTGTACACTAATAAATTCTGGAAAAATATCTATAAATTCGAAAATAATATTTTATGCCTCTGGTAGAAATTTGGTTTAATTTGATTAAGTTTTGTTAACCCTATGATTAGTTTTGCTTAAACATGCTTAAGGGAAATTATGGGGTTTTGGGTATATTTGATCCATTTTGACATATAAATTCATTGTTTTGGTGTTTGTGGTTAGTTTGCTATGACTGTTTGACATGATTTGTAATTGATTAGTATAGTTAGATTTGTCGAAAACGTCGTCGAATGGCATAAACAAGTTGTTGGAAAAAGTTGCAGAAAGTTGTGCAGAGTTTCGGATCGGATCGGATATGGGCTCGGATCGGATTGGAGACCTGGGCAAGGAACCCGACCCGAATTGGAGTCTTGCACAAAAGAGGCTTGGCGAAAAGGAAGGCCATGTTGGTTAAGCTGGGGATCGGATCGACTTAGGGACGAAGGGCTCAGATCGGAACTTGACACTTGGGAGAACCGGCAAGAAGGAAGGTCACGCTAATTGAACTGGGATCGGACCGGATGAAGAAGGAGCGATCGGATCGGAGCACGTGAAGAACGAGGGAGCGGATCGGAGCGGAAGCACGAACTGGAAGGGAGATGGCACCCTACCCGACCCAAGGTGGGACACCCGACCCGGAGGAGGACACCCGACCCGTAGGAGGACACCCGACCCGAATCGACGCGATGGAGTGGACCCGAACCGAACCGCTATCAGAGGAAGACCATGCACCAACGCAACGCAGTGGACCCGACCCGAACCGATGGCTTGAAAGGAACCCGACCCAGTATTGACCAATAACCCGAGATGCAAAGGTAGTCCAATGTGGGAAGTTAGAGCTCAGGATCCAGTTGGGAACCGATGAGTTCACTTCATGATTGGGCTTTGCTGCGGGACGTGTGCCAAGGGGCTATCGATGTCTATGATTTTGGATCACTATGCATGGGAGGTACGTGAACGGATTCAGGGCCACAGTGGCCTAGGTACGACTAAAGGGCTATAAACCAATGAAGTGGGGTCATTTGTAAAGATTTGGTCATGACTCCATGTGGTAAGCTTGGTAGTAGCAGTAGTTGTACAAGTTGAACTCCGTCACTACTTCGATGGGTCTAGTGATTGACAGTGGTGGGCATCGTATGCTTTACGCACTGAGTGAGAGATGTGAGGATGGTTGCTATGGATGATTTGTTTGCTATCATTATGACATGCACACCCCACCCCCGTATTCTTTACACTATTTATTATGGCACCTTAGAGTACTGTACGGTATGTGGTACTAACTCTTTGGTTGCAGGTCCAGGTTCAGGTATGGTTTAGTATACCTGTTATTGTTCTATTTAGATGCTTATCACTCATACCAGGCTTTATGTCTGACCCAGAGTTTTATGTCTCTTCTTATTACTCTGGATGCTCACACGAGCAGACTAGAGACATGTTAGCTGGTGATGCATGGGTAGATGATCCGGAGACGAGCATGAGGCTTCCACGTAATATATATATAGTATTCTCCATGTGTTGTTGAAGATCACTGCTTGGGCATTAGTGGTGCATCTTCTACTTTAGCTTTCTTTTGTTTAGAGACAGTAAATTTGGAAAGTTGTAATAAGCTGTATTTGGATTTCCGCTGCTCTGATGTTGGTGTTGATTTTAGTTATCAGCTTATGCGCTGTCTCACCTGTTTATGTCAAGTATGTTATTATTATTATATTTTACTCCATGCATTGTGAGACATTCTACAGGTTCTTGATTAGTTCGTTCCCTTCTTTCCTTTCTTCTGACGACCGTCCCGTGCTAGTCGGGTACGTGTACAGCGCACTTTCGGAGGAAATGTAGGCTGGTGCGGGGCGGGTCGTCACACTTGGTATCAGAGCTCTAGGTTGCGTAGTTAACCCAGGGAAGTTATCAGGGAGAGATAGTATATGTATACGAGAGAGCGTATTTGTGATTACTTTGGTTTTTTAAAGCTATATATATATATATTATTAGTAGTATAAGAATGAAGTCGTACTGCGCTAGCACCACTATGCGGTCGTTAATCGTTTCCTTTTTCAGATTGACGATGAGCCGATATACTAGAGGTGCTGGTAGGGGGGCCAATAATGGGAATGCTGCTGACATGAGGACGATGTTTACTGACCTCATGAGAGAGATGCTTAGGGATGTGCAGAGGGCAGCTCCCAATGGTGGAAATGGTGGTGGTCCAATAGTGCAGGCGCTGAGAGTCGACTTCGCCAAGCTGAATAAGGATTATACTAGCCTTGGTGGGAAGCCGTTCCACGGAACGGAGTTGGCTACGGATGTTCAGGATTGGTTGGATAGTTGCGAACGTATCTTCGAGGATTTGGGTATCAAGGATGCGATGAAGAGAAAGCTAGCGTCCCGTCAGCTGCAAGGGCGGGCAATGAATTGGTGGAATGCTATAAAACAGCTACTCCCGAAGATCAGATTACTTGGGAGCAGTTTAAAGCTCGCTTTAGCGAGAAGTTCATTCCAACTGCTCAGAAGTCAGTGCTGTTTAAGAAATTCTTGGAGCTCAAGCAGAATGGCAGAGCTGTCTCGGAGTATATTGCTGAATTCGACACTTTGTCAAAATATGGGTTATCTCTTATTGATACTGCCGAGAAGAAGAATGATAAATTCATAACTGGTTTGGATCAGTACTTGGGGAAAGTCTTATTAACCACATCGATGAGACGTTTGAATCGATTGTGGGGAAAGCACTGAGGTCAGAAAGTCTCTACCCTAAGCCGAAGACTGAGGTTGCATCCGCAGATGAGCCAAAGCCACAAGCAAGTGGTGGAGGCAAGGGTGGTTCCCAGAATAAGAGAAAGCAGAATCAGACTAAGGATGGCCAGAAGAAAAGGAATAAGCAAGATGTTGAGTGCTTCAGCTGTGGTAAGAAGGGCCATTATGCTAGTAATTGTCGGGCCAAGCCAGCGGACAGGAAGTGCTTCAACTGTGGCCAAATGGGGCATCACAAGGACAAGTGTCCGCAACCCCCTAAAGAAAAGCAAATGGTGAAAGCCTACGCCCTTAATGCTATTCCTACTTCGTCGAATGCCCCAACTGCGGCGGAGAAGGGAAAGAATGTCGTCATTCAAGGTATGCTTTCTGTTTATGATGTTCCTGTTAGAGTTTTGTTTGATACCGGAGCTTCCAGTTCTTTCATATCTAGTGACCTGGTAGATAGGTTAGGATTGGAGCCGGAGATTGTCGATAGACCTTTAGTAGTGACGAACCCGATTGGTGGTTCGACTAGCCTTAGCATGATTTGTCGTAGTGTGGTCTTATCGAGTCATGGATGCATGTTTGTTTGTGATTGCTTTGTTTTGGGCTTTACTGGGTTTGGCATTATTTCGGGAGTAGATTAGCTCCGAAGATACGGGGTGGTGGTAGACTGTGAGGGCTTTTTGGTGACAGCTAGAGCGGATGATGGGCGGCGGATAGTGTTTGGTGGTCTACCCAGTAAGGGGGTATTGGCTAGTTTTCTAAACTCCCTCGACATTCCGCATAGTGAGTTGTCAGGTTTGCCCGTGGTTGGCCAGTATCCGGATGTTTTCGAAGAAGTGACCGGGCTTCCACCACATAGAGAGATTGAGTTCCGTATTGATTTAGTGAAAGACGCCAGACCTATAGTGATGCCACTTCGTCGTATGGCACCAAGGGAGCAGCAAGAGCTCGAGGTGCAAGTCAGCGATCTTTTGAAGAAGGGATTTATCAGAAGGAGTGTTTCTGAATGGGGAGCACCAGTTGTGTTTGCTACCAAGGCGGATGGTTCCCTTCGTTTGTGTGTAGACTACCGCGAGTTGAATAAAGTGACGAGGAAGAACAAGTATCCTCTACCGCGGATAGATGATTTGTTCGATCAATTGAGTGGCGCAAGAGTATTTTCTCAGTTGGATCTCGCAACAGGTTTTCATCGGCTTAGAGTGGAAGCTGAGAGTATAGCTAAAACGGCATTTCGAACGCCGTCTGGATTTTATGAGTGGTTGGTCATGCCATTCGGGCTGACCAATGCCCCAGCATATTTTGTGGATCTTATGAATAGGGTATTCAGATATCAGTTGAATAGGTTTGTCCTTGTGTTCGTTGAAGATATTTTGGTCTATTCGGGGACAGAGGAAGAACACAAGGAACATTTAAGAATAGTGATGGAGGTGTTGAGAAAACACCAATTGAAAGCAAAGTTTTCTAAGTGTCACTTCTGGAGGAGGGAAGTGAGGTTCTTGGGCCATGTTGTATCAGAGAATGGTATTGCCGTGGACCCGGCGAAGGTGGCTACGGCACAGGATTGGCCTACGCCCAAGAATGCAACAGATGTAAGAAGTTTCTTGGGGTTAGCTGGATATTATCGTAAGTTTATCCAAGGTTTCTCCAAGATAGCAGCACCATTGACCCAGTTGACCAAGAAGAATCAAGCTTTTGTCTGGGATGAAAGGTGCGAGAATGCATTCAAGAGTCTAAAAGACAAATTGACATGCGCACCAGTGTTAGTCATTCCTAAGGGGAATAAAGAGATGACGGTATACACGGATGCTTGTGGTACCGGACTGGGTGCTGTATTGATGCAAGGCGGTAGGGTGGTAGCCTATGCAAGTCGGCAATTAAAACCGCACGAGAGAAGATACCCTACCCATGATTTAGAATTGGCAGCGATCGTGTTTGCATTAAAGATGTGGAGACACTATCTCTTGGGAGAAAGATTTGAGCTGTTTACAGATCATAAGTCGTTGAAGTATCTCTTCTCTCAGAAAGATCTGAATCTCCGTCAGCAGAGATGGTTAGAGTTCTTAGCTTCCTATGATTTCGACATCGCATATACACCGGGAAAGGGCAATGCGGTGGCTGATGCATTGAGTAGGAGACATGCCAGCTTAGGGGCTATGTTTCTAGAATGGTAGCAACTGGAGTACATCGCTGGGTATGATTTCAGACCAAAGTGCGAATTGGATCCAGAAATGTTAGCAAGTTTGGCGATTAGACCCACTTTGATTGAGCGGATCGGCTCTAGTCAGAAGGAAGATCCTAACCTATTGGAAATCATCTCCAAGTTAGAGATGGGTATCGATGAGGAGATGAACAAGTATGGGCTTGATCGAGATGGATGGCTTAGAAAGAATGGAAAGCTTGTTGTACACAATGTCAATGGATTGAGGGATGAAGTGCTTAGAGAATGTCATCACTCAAAACTGACTATACACCCCGGTGGTAATAAGATGTATCGAGACATGAGACAGACTTACTACTGGGAAGGGATGAAAAGAGACGTTGGGAAGTTTATATCCAAGTGCATGAATTGCCAGCTAGTTAAAGCCGAGCAAAAGAAGCCTAGTGGGTTGTTGCAACCATTAGAGATTCCCGAATGGAAATAGGAGCAAGTCTCGATGGATTTCATCGATGGCTTACCAAGAACCAGATCGGGACATGATAGCATTTGGGTAATTGTGGATCGATTGACTAAAAGTGCAAGATTTATACCAGTCAAATCGACCAGAACGGCAGCTAAGTTAGCAGAATTGTATATGAAGTGGGTAGTGAGATTTCATGGAGTACCTAAAAGCATTGTGAGTGACCGAGACCCGTTGTCCACTAGTGGGTTTTGGAAGAGCTTACAAGAGGCTCTAGGGTTAGAGTTACATCTCAGTACCGCATATCATCCTCAGACCGACGGTCAGACGGAGAGGGTGAATCGTATTTTGGAAGATCTCTTGAGAGCATGTATATTGGATTTTGGTAGATCATGGGATGACCATTTGCATCTAGTAGAGTTTGCATATAATAATAGCTACCAATCCAGTATCGGTATGGCTCCGTTTGAAGCTTTGTACGGAAGACCGTGCAACTCACCATCATGTTGGATAGAGACTGGCGAGAAGTTTATGCTTGGACCAGATGTGGTGAGGGAAACTTCAGATAAGATCAAGATCATTCAACAACGAATGAAGGCTGCCCAAGATAGGCAGAAGAGTTATGCTGATAAGAGGAGAAGAGACTTAAAATTCTCCGTTGGTGACTTGGTGTTTGTCAAGATTTCTCCGTTGAAGAGCGTGATACGATTTGGTAGGAGAGGCAAGTTGACACCAGGATTTGTTGGCCCATTCCCTATTCTTGAACCAGTCGGGAATTTGGCATATAGAGTTGGCTTACCAGAGAAGATGGCGGGAGTTCACAATGTATTTCATGTTTCTCAACTAAGGAAGTTCATCCACGACTCAGATATGACAATTTCACCTGATCAGTTAGAGGACTTCGAAGTAGAACCCAAGGCGGTTGGGAACTGCAAGCCGGCCCGTATTGTCGAGCACGACATGAAGCAACTTCGAAGGAAGGCGGTGAAGCTAGTCAAGGTACAGTGGAGCGAGGACGAGAATGATTGCACTTGGGAGACAGAGGAGAACATTAGGAAGGCATACCCAGAACTCTTTGCCTGGTAAGATTTTGACTTCGATTTAGTTTTCCGCATGCTAGGATAGGCCTGTTTGCTTGTTTTGCATGTTTGATTGTTGTATGTGACTGTTAGGCATGCGGGATCTTTTGTATGTTTTGGGTTAAGGAATTTCGGGGATGAAATTTCTTAAGGGGGGGGGGGGGAGAGTGTAACGACCCATATTCTACGCATCATAGGACCGTAGAATATTTATTTCTTTCACATATAAAGTCGTATGGTCATGTAACTTTGGGAGACGACTACTGGGGTCATTTCCCATGTTCATGATTTTTCCCGATTTTTAAATGACCATTTTACCCCTAGTTGGTACTGTTTTGGCCATAACTTTTGACAGGAAAGGAATTTTGACCTGAAACCACCTCCATTGGCTCCGGATGATGGTTTACAATTCCGTAGAGTGGTCACATTAGCCAAACGGACTCACCATTTGGGAGATATGGCTGAAACAAGTTTCAGATGGTGAAAAACAGCTTAATTGGGCTTAACCGGGTAATTAGCAGCTAGGCCCAAAGGGGATTTCGGGATTAGGGTAAGGAGGAGGCTGAAATCAGTTAGAGAACGATCTTATCCTCATTTCCGAGCCGCCACTTTCTTTCTTGCAACCCTAGCAATGGCCTCCAACACCCAAATCACCTTCTAATCACTTTCTAATCAAGTTTTGGCTTAATCTACGTCAAATTAAGGAGAGGAAACACGAAAGCAAGGCTAGAGCTACTGTTAGGCATCAGTATTCGCCCAAATCAGCAAGGATTCATTCCGAGAATTTCGTTTGTGGCCAAGGTGAGTGATGTAACACCCCGTATGTTAAATAACTTGTTATAACATAAATCAGAGCAGAATTAAATTTAATATTCTGAATCAGGGGAAACGGGCTGTGCCATTGCGTTCGTCTCGGAAAAATACGCGAAATAGAGTCCGAGTTTTCGTAAATCGGAGTCCGTATGACCAAGTTATGGCCCGTCAAAGTTTCACGAAAAATCAAAAACGAAAACTGCTCATGTTTTGAGGCCCGGGATGAGTTTTGGGCTGTTTTTTTTTGGCCCTAAATGGTTCCTACACTTGACTTCTTCCCCAAGACATGCTTTAAAGGCTAGGATTGGTTCTAGGGTATATCCTATGGTCCTAAAACATCTAACTAATCTATATATACACCCTAATACCCCCCTTATCCTTACCAAAAATAGATCTAAGGCCATCATGCCACCACTTAGAAAATTGGAGAGCCTCCACTAAAAATCCTAAGAGGGTTTGCAAGCTAATCTACATCTTCTTCTACTTAATCATTGGGATTTGCTTCATTTAACTTGCTAATCTTGTTTTGGTGAGCTTCTATCCCCTTAATAATCAATTATTGAATTGATTATGATAAGATGTGATAAAGTATGGCTATGTTTGTGGATCCATATATTTATGCAAGCTTGATGTAGTGAATATTATGTGTTTTGCAAGTTATATGCCTTATGTCATGCAAGTTTCATAATATGTAATCATGATATTTTTATGCAAGTTGTTTCATGATGTTTATGATGCAAAACACTAAGTGAATATGGATCCATTATGCAAACATGTTATGCAAGTATGTGAGTACTTATGCAAGTCATGTATATGCTTATATGCATGTTTAACATCTTATGCAAGTATATGAATGTTTATGCAAGTTATGTATATGTTGAAATGCAAGTTTAACATAATATGCAAGCCTATGCAAGTATGTGAATGTTTATGCAAGTTATGTATATGTTGAAATGCAAGTTTAACATAATATGCAAGCCTATGCAAGTATGTGAATGTTTATGCAAGTTATGTATATGTTGAAATGCAAGTTTAACATAATATGCAAGCTTATGCAAGTATGTGAATGTTTATGCAAGTTATGTATATGTTGAAATGCAAGTTTAACATGATATGCAAGCTTATGCAAGTATATGAATGCTTATGCAAGTATGTGAGTGCTTATGCAAGTTAAGTATATGCTAAAATGCAAGTTCTACATGTTATGCAAATCACATGTTTGATGATATGTAAGTTCATATGCAACATGTTATGTAAGACACATGTTTGATAATATGCAAGTTTGGGTTGAATATAGTTGGGTTAATACATGCTCATATATGCAAGTTGACATCCTCTTAACCCATGATAAAGTTATATGCTAAACCCATGTTATGTGTGGTAAATCTTCCCTTTATTATGTTATGTCATAATGACGATTTACGTGGGGAACGATGGGGTTAATTAATATGTTAATTAAAAGTATGTTAAAATGGGTATGATTAAGCATACCATAAAAATAAATTACCATAAGTGGGAATTTACCTATTGAGTTAGGTCTACCCCATGGGAATTTACCTATTGAGTTAGGTCTACCCATGTTATGGAAAACTTGATATTAATTAGGGATAATTAATATGGGGGTGATTAATTAGGTGTAATTAATCGACTAAGACACGAGGTTGGACTCATTTGTAGTGTAAAACTGCCCGGACCCGACCGGCTTAACCAGTTGCTACAAATGTCAGCCCAATGTGAGAGGTCTTAGCCATAAATTAAATACGTGATTAAAGTAAAGACACGAGGTTAGGCTCTGTTATGACGTAAGACTGCCCGGACTCTACCGGCTTAACCAGGCGGTCATAACAGCCAGTCTAATGTGGGAGGTCTTTATGGGAGATCACGGTCTTAATTAATTAAGAAACACTTAACCATATTAGCATGTAGTGGGACATGAGGGGTTAAGTGGGTGCCTTGGGTGGCATGTGGAAATTTTGTGGTTGCCTTGGGTGGCATGTGGAATCTAGTGGGTTGCCTTGGGTGGCAATAGAAAATACGATTAGAATACTTAACCAAGTGGAAACATGTAATTAAACATGATTAAAGGGTTAAGTGGGATACACTAGATATATGACAAGCTTAGGTGGGTAGCTTGTGGGGGCCCATTTCAACCAATATCCCAAACGTATCTTTGTGGGCTCGACCCATGTCGAGTGACGGGACACGCATATTGGGCTTGATTATAAGAGGCCAAAACGGGTTAGCGGTGGCAACGCAAGTCCAACGGGTTTCATATGCGTGTGTGGGCCCGGGCTGGTAGATAAGCCGTTGTTGCATCGTGTAGATATAAAGCCGTGCACCGTTGATAGTATTGGGTAGCCACTTTAGGGGAGTGATACACCCCACTGTGGGACCAGCACGGGTATCTACGGTAGGGAGCCGATCGATGGGGAGTAGTGGGTACACCTAATAAAGATAGTGGCAGACGGCACCTATGTAGGGGTACACGAAACTACTGGGTAAGAATTACTAAGTACACCTAGTGGAGATAGGGGCAGACGACACCTATGTAGTGGCTAGGGGTACACGAGACTACTGGGGAAATTTTCTAAGTCCTTAGAAGGGATCAACCTTTAAGTAGGAATGACTGGTGTGGTGCAGTTAGTAATTATCCTTGGGTGGGTAGATGCGTCTTTACGGTTATCTTAGTTCGTCCTGTGTTCGTGGGCAACTTAGTGTAGTCATTATCCCCAAAGATACCATACCGAGTTCATATCATACCCTAATTACTTTAATAATTGTATTATTAAGGAGATAGGGTTCACTCAGGCTTATGTCTGACCCCCGTTGTTTTTATCTTTTTCCTTCAGGTCCTCAGGTTGGGCCTAGTGCTAGTGGGCTTTGATCAGTTTGCTTTATCTATCTCTTGGAGCTTGGACCGTAGATGTAGAGCTCAGCTTATCTTATCTTTTCTGTTATGGCTATTTGTTATGAGTAGTGGGATTATGTACTTATTTTATTCAGGATGGATATTTTGTACTTGACTCTTGTTATGGTTTTATGATGTAACCAAACATGTTTTACTTTCCGCTGCTATGAGATGATGTTTTAAAATTTTCAAGTATTACATTATATCTGTCTTGTTGTAATTTTACTGGTCTATACTCACTAAAAATACTCCACCGATGCTATGGCATTCCCTTAGTGAGTGACTATAGCGGGTGTGGGGTGTTACACGTGGTATCAGAGCTTAAGGTTACCAGAACAGATAAAATTTTTAGAAAAACTATTTTCTAAGAATATTTTTGAAAGGAGTATTTTCGAAAACATGTCTTTTAAGAGAAAAGTTTTTGAAAGAAAAGCATAATCCCCAATAGCCATATCTATATCTTTCGAATTCTCCATTTTGAATCTCTTCCTCTCTCTCATTTTGAGTTTCCCCTCCGCGTATAGATGATCTTTCTAAGATGGATAAGGATGGAAAACCACTTCAAGGGACTCAGACGTAAATCTGGTTAGAAGTTGGTTCAAGAAGAGAGGAAGGCTCAAATAGTTGTTTGGTTAATGAAGGGTGAAACCTCATTGGTGGGAGGTTGTGAGTGGAGAATAGGGAAAAGGAAGGCTAGTAGTTATCCTTTTGAGAGGAATAGGACACGTTATTAGGATTGTCCAAAGAAGCAAGGGCAAGGTATGGAATCTTCTGGGGGGTAATTGTATTCCCTCACGACTAAGGTACCAGATGGGGATAAGACCGTCTAGGTTGGAATTTGGATTTCTTTATTATCCGATTCAAACTTTATTTGATCCTGATATATCGAGTTCGTTTATCTCACCATTGATAGTTGAGTCACTGCACTTAGACACCAGTTTGGTTGATGATCCCTTAGTTGTTCCAAACCCAATTGGGCTCCATGGTGTGGTTGGGTTTGAAAGTTTTTATACTTAGCATTGAGTTTAGATGTGATGCTTGTTGGGCTTCACGGGCTATGGGTTAGTTCTGGGCATGGACTGGTTATCCAGTAGGGGTGCCGTTTTGATTTTGGAGGGAGAGTTGTTAGGCTTATGGGCCGCTTGGGTAACACTCTCGAGATCTCTTGTAATCCCATAGAATCTGTTATGCTAAGTTATCTAGAATCGCTTGACATGTTGGTCTAGAATTTGTGATCTGTTAGAGCGGTCCGGGAATACCCGGATGTGTATAAGGAGGTGAAGGGCTTACCTCCGGAGCTGGAAATTGACTCCCAAATATATCTGGTGGGTAAGGCTAAACCAGTGTCTTGGCCAGTGTGCCACGTGGCTCCTCGTGAGAGGAGGGAACTCCATAAGTAAGTAGGCGATTTGCTTGAGAAGGGGTTCATAAGACGAAGTATATCGGAGTGGGGCGCTCCAGTAGTTTTTGCCACGAAGGCGGATGGGTCCCTCAGACTTTGTGTAGGCTAAAGAGAGCTAAATAAACTCACAAAGAAGAATAGACACCCATTGTCGAGGATTGATGATCTCTTTGATCAGTTAGTGGGCGCCTCAGTATTTTCGCAGTTGGACTTAGCCACGGGATTTCATCAGTTGAGAGTGGCTGAGGATAGTACAGAGAAGACTGCCTTTAGGACTCCGGATGATTTTTTTTTATGAGTGGCTGGTGATGCCATTGGGTTTGACGAACGCCCCCGTATACTTTGATGATTTGATAAGAAGGGTGTTCAAGGAGTACCTAAATAAGTTGTGATGGTCTTTGTGGATGATATCTTAGTATTTTCTAAGAGTGAAGAAGAGCATGCCCTACATCTTGGGGAAGTGTTGAAGACTCTTCGAGCACATAGCCTTAAGGCTAAATTCTCTAAATGTCACTTCTGGAGGAGGGAAGTGCGGTTCTTGGGGCATGTGGTCTCCAAGGAAGGGATAGCTGTGGATCCCGCGAAGGTAGTATCAATTCAGGATTGGAAGGTTCCGAAGAATGCTACCGAAGTAAGAAGTTTCTTGGGGTTGGCGGGTTATTATAGGAAGTTTATTAAAGACTTCGCGAAGATATCAGCCCCATTAACTCGCTTGACAAAGAAGAATCAGGTTTTCACATGGGATGTGGATTGTGAGGATGCATTCCGACGGTTAAAGAGAGCTTTAACCACTGCTCCAGTTTTAGTGCTGCCAGATGGGAGTAAGTCGTTCGTTGTTTATACTGATGCTTGTGGGACAGGACTAGGCGCAGTCTTGATGCAAGAGGGAAGGGTAATAGCCTATGGTGGGAGGCAGTTGAGGGCGCATGAGAAAAATTACCCTGTCCATGACCTAGAGTTGGCCGCTATCGTTTTTGCGCTTAAGATTTGGCGTCATTATCTTCTTGGTGAGAGATTCGAGTTGTTCACTGACCATAAATCATTGAAGTACTTATTCTCTCAGAAGGATTTAAATTTAAGACAGCAAAGGTGGATGGAGTTCTTAGCATCCTATGATTTCGAGATAGCGTATACCCCTGGCAAGGGTAACGTGGTGGCGGACGCCTTGAGCAGGAAGAGGTTGTCCTTGAGTCCATTGTTCGTGGAACGACGAAGCTTGGAATTTATCTCGATGTTTGATTTCAGACCTTCCACTGACTATGTACCCGGTTTGCTAGCTTCTTTGGAAGTTAGACCTACTCTTTTGGGGCGGGTTGGAGAAGCACAGAGGGGCGACCCACAGTTGGTTGAGTTAGTAGAAAAGCTCATAAGGGGGGAGTCGTCCAGCCATTTGAGTAGGTACACCCTAGACGATAGGGGGTGCTTGCGCAGAGACGGTAGACTTTGTGTACCGCAAGATGAGGGTTTGAGGAAGGTTATTCCTGATAATGCACACCGTTTTAGGATGACCATTCATCCCAGTGGGGACGAGATGTACCAAGACATGAAAAGGACTTTCTTCTGGGTCGGTATGAAGAAAGATGTGGCCGAGTATGTTGCTAGATGCTTGGTGTGCCAACAAGTAAAAGCAGAGCAAAAGAAGCCAGGTGGGTTGCTTCATCCTTTGGAAGTTCCGATATGGAAGTGGGATAGTGTCTCGATGGACTTCGTTGATGGTTTACCGAGATCGAGGAAGGGCAATACAGGAATTTGGGTCGTGGTTGATAGACTTACTAAGAGCGCCCATTTCATACCCGTAAAGAGTAAGAGGACTGCTCCATGGCTTGCTTCAGTCTATGTTCGAGAGATAGTTCGATTGCATGGGGTACCCTCTAGCATAGTTAGTGATCGAGATCCTATCTTCACTAGCGAGTTCTGGAGAAGTTTGCAAGAAGCAGTAGGGACTCAATTGTGTCTGAGCACCGCATATCATCCTCAGACAGACGGCCAGACCGAGAGGGTGAACCGTGTTTTGGAAGACCTTTTGAGGCTTTGTATCTTGGATTTTGGAGGTACATGGGAAGAGCATCTTCCTTTGGTGGAGTTTGCATATAACAACAGCTTCCAGTCTAGTATTGGCATGGCACCTTTCGAAGCTCTCTATGGAAGGCCTTGTCGATCACCTACATGTTGGTGGGAATCTACGGATGAGATTTTGCTTGGGCCGGATATGGTTAGGGAGACTTCTGAGAAGATTGACTTGATTCAAAGAAGGATGAAAGCAGCGCAGGATAGGCAAAAATCTTATGCGGACAAGAGAAGGACGGATCTTGAGTTTGAGGTTGGGGATATGGTTTTTGTCAAGGTATCTCCGTTGAGAAATGTTGTTCGCTTCGGATCCGTTGGGAAGTTAGCACCAAGGTTTGTTGGGCCGTTTCCTATCAAGGAAAGGATTGGACGGATGGCATATAGAGTGGAGTTGCCTGACAGACTTAGTGGTGTTCATGATGTATTCCATGTGTCCCATTTGAGGAAATGCTTGCATGAGACCGCAGAGGTGGTAGAGCCAAGCTTGCTTAGGGATATGGAGGTAGAGCGTGATGCGACTATTCGACGAGCTCCTACTCGCATCCTTGGGTCAGAGACTAGGAAGTTGAGAAACAGAGAGGTTCAGCTAGTCAAAGTGCAATGGGGAGAAGATGAGAGTAACGCGACTTGGGAGACGGAAGCAAAGATGCGTTCATTATACCCATTTCTTTTTGAGGGTATGTCCTTACTTTCTCCTTTATCGCTTGACTAGTACTTATCTTATCTTTGGTATGTCCTCTCGTTAGTACCTTTGACCTTTAGATAGGGTAAACCTATGGTTGAAACATGTGTTTGAGACATGTTATGGTTGATGGATGCAAGTGGATGCAAGTGTTTGCTAGTGGTTGCTCGTGGATGCATATACACACACTCTAGGCACTAGATCGGCTCAGTCACTTCATATTGCATATTGCATAAAATTGTGTGTAGGAAGATATATTTATGGATGTATAATGGTTGTGTTATCACATGGATGATGCATTTTGGTGAATGATTGTGCACTCATGTAGATATTGTATGTGTTGATAGGGTTCGCTCGCATACATAATGGATGCATGGCACTATCATGGTTTGCATATGTTCATACATTAGATAGGGAACATATACACACACTTTTTGCATATGCTCATACATCATTAGAAACTGTTTAAGGACAATGGATGCCAGTGTTTGATGGTTGAGTAGATGGTTGTTTGGTTGGTAGGATACGTTCTTCTTGACTTAGAGATTTCGGGGACGAAATCCTTTAATTAGGGGAGAATGTAACACCCCGTATGTTAAATAACTTGTTATAACATAAATCAGAGCAGAATTAAATTTAATATTCTGAATCAGGGGAAACGGGCTGTGCCATTGCGTTCGTCTCGGAAAAATACGCGAAATAGAGTCCGAGTTTTCGTAAATCGGAGTCCGTATGACCAAGTTATGGCCCGTCAAAGTTTCACGAAAAATCAAAAACGAAAACTGCTCATGTTTTGAGGCCCGGGATGAGTTTTGGGCTGTTTTTTTTGGGCCCTAAATGGTTCCTACACTTGACTTCTTCCCCAAGACATGCTTTAAAGGCTAGGATTGGTTCTAGGGTATATCCTATGGTCCTAAAACATCTAACTAATCTATATATACACCCTAATACCCCCCTTATCCTTACCAAAAATAGATCTAAGGCCATCATGCCACCACTTAGAAAATTGGAGAGCCTCCACTAAAAATCCTAAGAGGGTTTGCAAGCTAATCTACATCTTCTTCTACTTAATCATTGGGATTTGCTTCATTTAACTTGCTAATCTTGTTTTGGTGAGCTTCTATCCCCTTAATAATCAATTATTGAATTGATTATGATAAGATGTGATAAAGTATGGCTATGTTTGTGGATCCATATATTTATGCAAGCTTGATGTAGTGAATATTATGTGTTTTGCAAGTTATATGCCTTATGTCATGCAAGTTTCATAATATGTAATCATGATATTTTTATGCAAGTTGTTTCATGATGTTTATGATGCAAAACACTAAGTGAATATGGATCCATTATGCAAACATGTTATGCAAGTATGTGAGTACTTATGCAAGTCATGTATATGCTTATATGCATGTTTAACATCTTATGCAAGTATATGAATGTTTATGCAAGTTATGTATATGTTGAAATGCAAGTTTAACATAATATGCAAGCCTATGCAAGTATGTGAATGTTTATGCAAGTTATGTATATGTTGAAATGCAAGTTTAACATAATATGCAAGCCTATGCAAGTATGTGAATGTTTATGCAAGTTATGTATATGTTGAAATGCAAGTTTAACATAATATGCAAGCCTATGCAAGTATGTGAATGTTTATGCAAGTTATGTATATGTTGAAATGCAAGTTTAACATGATATGCAAGCTTATGCAAGTATATGAATGCTTATGCAAGTATGTGAGTGCTTATGCAAGTTAAGTATATGCTAAAATGCAAGTTCTACATGTTATGCAAATCACATGTTTGATGATATGTAAGTTCATATGCAACATGTTATGTAAGACACATGTTTGATAATATGCAAGTTTGGGTTGAATATAGTTGGGTTAATACATGCTCATATATGCAAGTTGACATCCTCTTAACCCATGATAAAGTTATATGCTAAACCCATGTTATGTGTGGTAAATCTTCCCTTTATTATGTTATGTCATAATGACGATTTACGTGGGGAACGATGGGGTTAATTAATATGTTAATTAAAAGTATGTTAAAATGGGTATGATTAAGCATACCATAAAAATAAATTACCATAAGTGGGAATTTACCTATTGAGTTAGGTCTACCCCATGGGAATTTACCTATTGAGTTAGGTCTACCCATGTTATGGAAAACTTGATATTAATTAGGGATAATTAATATGGGGGTGATTAATTAGGTGTAATTAATCGACTAAGACACGAGGTTGGACTCATTTGTAGTGTAAAACTGCCCGGACCCGACCGGCTTAACCAGTTGCTACAAATGTCAGCCCAATGTGAGAGGTCTTAGCCATAAATTAAATACGTGATTAAAGTAAAGACACGAGGTTAGGCTCTGTTATGACGTAAGACTGCCCGGACTCTACCGGCTTAACCAGGCGGTCATAACAGCCAGTCTAATGTGGGAGGTCTTTATGGGAGATCACGGTCTTAATTAATTAAGAAACACTTAACCATATTAGCATGTAGTGGGACATGAGGGGTTAAGTGGGTGCCTTGGGTGGCATGTGGAAATTTTGTGGTTGCCTTGGGTGGCATGTGGAATCTAGTGGGTTGCCTTGGGTGGCAATAGAAAATACGATTAGAATACTTAACCAAGTGGAAACATGTAATTAAACATGATTAAAGGGTTAAGTGGGATACACTAGATATATGACAAGCTTAGGTGGGTAGCTTGTGGGGGCCCATTTCAACCAATATCCCAAACGTATCTTTGTGGGCTCGACCCATGTCGAGTGACGGGACACGCATATTGGGCTTGATTATAAGAGGCCAAAACGGGTTAGCGGTGGCAACGCAAGTCCAACGGGTTTCATATGCGTGTGTGGGCCCGGGCTGGTAGATAAGCCGTTGTTGCATCGTGTAGATATAAAGCCGTGCACCGTTGATAATATTGGGTAGCCACTTTAGGGGAGTGATACACCCCACTGTGGGACCAGCACGGGTATCTACGGTAGGGAGCCGATCGATGGGGAGTAGTGGGTACACCTAATAAAGATAGTGGCAGACGGCACCTATGTAGGGGTACACGAAACTACTGGGTAAGAATTACTAAGTACACCTAGTGGAGATAGGGGCAGACGACACCTATGTAGTGGCTAGGGGTACACGAGACTACTGGGGAAATTTTCTAAGTCCTTAGAAGGGATCAACCTTTAAGTAGGAATGACTGGTGTGGTGCAGTTAGTAATTATCCTTGGGTGGGTAGATGCGTCTTTACGGTTATCTTAGTTCGTCCTGTGTTCGTGGGCAACTTAGTGTAGTCATTATCCCCAAAGATACCATACCGAGTTCATATCATACCCTAATTACTTTAATAATTGTATTATTAAGGAGATAGGGTTCACTCAGGCTTATGTCTGACCCCCGTTGTTTTTATCTTTTTCCTTCAGGTCCTCAGGTTGGGCCTAGTGCTAGTGGGCTTTGATCAGTTTGCTTTATCTATCTCTTGGAGCTTGGACCGTAGATGTAGAGCTCAGCTTATCTTATCTTTTCTGTTATGGCTATTTGTTATGAGTAGTGGGATTATGTACTTATTTTATTCAGGATGGATATTTTGTACTTGACTCTTGTTATGGTTTTATGATGTAACCAAACATGTTTTACTTTCCGCTGCTATGAGATGATGTTTTAAAATTTTCAAGTATTACATTATATCTGTCTTGTTGTAATTTTACTGGTCTATACTCACTAAAAATACTCCACCGATGCTATGGCATTCCCTTAGTGAGTGACTATAGCGGGTGTGGGGTGTTACAAGTGATTTGCATAGTTTTTGCACTAATTACGGTAATTAAGGGTAATTAGTGAAGATTAGCGAATTTATACACTAATAAATTCTGGAAAAATATCTATAAATTCGAAAATAATATTTTATGCCTCTGGTAGAAATTTGGTTTAATTTGATTAAGTTTTGTTAACCCTATGATTAGTTTTTCTTAAACATGCTTAAGGGAAATTATGGGGTTTTGGGTATATTTGATCCATTTTGACATATAAATTCATTGTTTTGGTGTTTGTGGTTAGTTTGCTATGTTGCTATGACTGGTTGACATGATTTGTGATTGATTAGTATAGTTAGATTTGTCGAAAACGTCGTCGAATGGCGTAAACAAGTTGCTGGAAAAAGTTGCAGAAAGTTGTACAGGGTTTCGGATCGGATCGGATATGGGATCGGATCGGATTGGAGACTTGGGCAAGGAACCCGACCCGAACTGGAGTCTGGTACAAAAGAGGCTTGGCAAAAAGGAAGGCCATGTTGGTTAAGCTGGGGATCGGATCGACTTAGGGACGAAGGGCTCAGATCGGAACTTGACACTTGGGAGAACTGGCAAGAAGGAAGGTCACGCTAATTGAACTGGGATCGGATCGGATGAAGAAGGAGGGATCGGATCGGAGCACGTGAATAACGAGGGAGCGGATCGGAGCAGAAGCACGAACTGGAAAGGAGATGGCACCCGACCCGATCCGAGGTGGGACACCCGACCCGGAGGAGGACACCCGACCCGAACCGACGCGATGGAGTGGACCCGAACCGAACCGTTATCAGAGGAATACCATGCACCAACACAACGCAGTGGACCCGACCCGAACCAATGTCTTGAAAGGAACCCGACCCGACCCAGTATTGACCAATAACCCGAGATGCAAAGGTAGTCCAATGTGGGAAGTTAGAGCTCAGGATCCAGTTGGGAACCGATGAGTTCACTTCATGATTGGGCTTTGCTGCGGGACGTGTGCCAAGGGGCTATCGATGTCTATGATTTTGGATCACTATGTATGGGAGGTACGTGAACGAATTCAGGGCCACAGTGGCCTAGGTACGACTAAAGGGCTATAAACCAATGAAGTGGGGTCATTTGTAAAGATTTGGTCATGACTCCATGTGGTAAGCTTGGTAGTAGCAGTAGTTGTACAAGTTGAACTCCGTCACTACTTCGATGGGTCTAGTGATTGACAGTGGTGGACATCGTATGCTTTACGCACTGAGTGAGAGATGTGAGGATGGTTGGTATGGATGATTTGTTTGCTATCATTATGACATGCACACCCCACCCCCGTATTCTTTACACTATTTATTATGGCACCTTAGAGTACTGTACGGTATGTGGTACTAACTCTTTGGTTGCAGGTCCAGGTTCAGGTATGGTTTAGTATACCTGTTATTGTTCTGTTTAGATGCTTATCGCTCATACTAGGCTTTATGTCTGACCCAGAGTTTTATGTCTCTTCTTATTACTCTGGGTGCTCACACAAGCAGACTAGAGACAGGTTAGCTGGTGATGCACGGGTAGATGATCCGGAGACGAGCAAGAGGCTTCCACGTAATATATATATATATAGTATTCTCCCTGTGTTGTTGAAGATCACTGCTTGGGCATTAGTGGTGCAACTTCTACTTTAGCTTTCTTTTGTTTAGAGACAATAAATTTGGAAAGTTGTAATAAGCTGTATTTGGATTTCTGCTGCTTTGATGTTGGTGTTGATTTTAGTTATCAGCTTATGCGCTGTCTCACCTGTTTTATGTCAAGTATGTTATTATTATTATATTTTACTCCATGCGCTGTGAGACATTCTACAGGTTCTTGATTAGTTCGTTCCCTTCTTTCCTTTCTTCTGACGACCGTCCCGTGCTAGTCGGGCACGTGTACAACGCACTTTCGGAGGAAATGTAGGCTGGTGCGGGGCGGGCCGTCACATAGATGCTTTAAGATGAGGTTGTACCCATTCGTCTATGCTTCTTACTCCCCAAGAGTCGTCTTCCTTTGTTCGTTCAAGTAGGTTTTCGACCACTACTGTTTCTTCAAGGAGGGGAGAAGGCTCTAGAGAGGTAGCGTTCATATCATGAATTGGGGGAATTCACGTGTGTAGGCTTGTTTTTGAAAATTATAACGGATTTAGCCATGTTTCTAACAGAATTACAGATATAGACATGTTTTGGTCTGAGGAGTTGCGAAGGCGATTTTTCAAAACTCACCTTCGGTTTTGAACTGTTAAAAAAACCATTTTAAACATGCCAAACAATTTTATGAGAACAACGTACAACATACAAACTATGTTCATCCAATTTGATAGAAACATATTACTACGACCCAGTACAACATAACCAAGAGCCTACAAAACAACATAAATATGACCCAACATAACCACGACCCAACAATACAACATAACTTATTCCCAACAATACAACATAACCACGACCCAATACAACATAACTACGACCCATAGCTTCGGAATGAACCATAGCACCGTTGAAGCATTTCATTCTTAATTGCCACATTCATTCTTTCCAAGCGATTAACCTCAACTTGCATCTCAAGTGCATACTAGACACCCCTCTCTGTTGAAGGTGGATCGATCCATATAAAAAAAATTACAACTCTGCAACCCTTGGCGATTCTATGCATGAATGTAAGCTTTGCAACCATAAAAGCGACGACCTGCATTCGTTTGACTTTTAGAAAAAAGCACATTACATTCGACTCCGCAATAGAAAAGGACCGGCGACCCGTCATGCTGGAGCTTGACCTATCGGGGTTCTGTCGAGCAAGAACTTCCCTCAACTGAGCATTGAGGGATTTTTGAACCAGTCCGATGCGCTGGACTGCAACGTTTGGCTGCTTTGCACTAAAGAGTTTGGACTTGACCTCTACGACATCTACTTGAACTCCCATTTGCGTTTCGGGTACAAAGTCGACATCTTCGATGGGTTGTTTACCACGTTTGTACTCATCGTACATTTGAACCATGGTATCGTCATCGGATTCCCAGTTAGCCATTTGGACGGTGAACTATTCTACAAAAAACTAAGTTTTCAGAGCTTGTTTGATGGCAAAAAATGATTTGATGGCAAAAAATGAAGAGAGTAAGAGAGGCTGGTTTCAAGAATTGATCATTACACGCGACGAAACAGTGTACATGGAGTAGACTAGTCAGTGCAGGGTTAAAGCAGTGTACATGTGACGACCCCTTAAACCAAGGAGTGATGAATCTCTCCTGATAAGACTAGCAGTGTACATGTGAAGACCCCTTAAACTAAAGTTAATTATGGGGCCGAACTGATATGACTACTCAATATGATAGTTATGGGGCTGAAGTGATATGACTAATCAGCATGCTCACTTCAGAAATTGTCCCCTTAGGAACACTGTAGCACTGATATAAAGTTAAATTCAAAGATGTATTTATACGCCCAAGTTTTATGCTCTGTAAGCTCATAATTCGTTTATTCAACATTAACATTTTGAGCTATGGACAACTGGGAACTTGACGATAAGGCGGTAGCAATTCAATGACTGGGAAAAGAAATTGCAGTTGAAGGGCGCATTGTCGAGCCACTAGGTCCAGGTGGATCCAATCCTTTTCTACCGTTATGGAGAAGAATCAGTTGTGGCTGTTTCCAAAACCAAAAAAATGCTGGTCGTCGATTTTTCGGTTGTGAAGCCTACAAGGTTCACAAGGTTTTTCCTGATGAAATTGATTGTTATTACTTTTAGCACTAGATTGACCGTCCGATGTGTGAATGTGGACTTCAATATGCACTGGAAGCGCAAGCCGGAATAAGACACTTGAACAAGATCGTTGTTGAGGCAACTAGAGCTGGATTTATCCAAACTCTGTGGTAGCTGTATGTGGAAACTATCTTAATGTTTTTTTATTGTACTTTGAATTTGATGTTTGTGTGTTCAGTTGTTGTAGTTCATATGATAGTAGTTTGCATTTCTTAATGTTGTAATCATCGCTGTTGTAAACTTCCCAGTTATGTAATGCAAAATATTAAAATTCCTGGAAGTACAAACATTGCTGATAAAAACTGTAAACCTTGATGCAAACTAAATAAATAAACATCTCACTACTTAAAACTAGGACACAACAGGGTAGAAATAACAACAAAGAAATAACAACATTACATCTAACGTAGAAAAATTAAACTAGGATATCACGCATCAAAAGTTTAATGGAGTAGACTAGTCAGTGCAGGGTTAAAGCAGTGTACATGTGACGCCCCCTTATGAATCTCTCCTGATAAGACTGGTCGGTGCAGGGCTAAAGCAGTATGTAAAGCAGATTCCCTACAGTATTACGTTAGATAAAACAGTGTTGGGCAGCGCGTAAAGCAAAGTTGTACCAGTGACCATTCACATCATTCTTTGTTTTTCCCTTTATTCACTTGTACACTATGCTACTATGTATCTCTGTCAAATTACTCACAACTTACCTCACTCCAACAAATTTGTTTCCTAATACTCTATGCATTCCCACAACTATGCCTTCTTGGCCATCATCTCCAGACTCTGATGAATAGGCGTATGAACAGATGCGACTTCAGGAGCTTGCGGGGGAATTCCAGTTTCTAAACCAAATGAGACCTCGGGTTCAACCACCGTCTGAACAGCGGAATGTACAACCTCCACATCAAGCTCAAGTACCAAATGCTCAACATTCGTATGAACAGTCGGTCGTTCAACCATAGCAAGAAGTAGAGGTATATCGAGTACCACATGTTCCAATTCCTTATGAACAGGAAGTTGATTCTTATCAAGTTTGTTGCTACTGCGGTAATCCGGTTGAAGTTATGGTTCGAGCAGATGGCAACAATATTGGTCGTCGCATTCAGAAATGTTTATCCTATCCGAATGGATGTAATTACGCAGAATGGGTAGACGAACCGTTGTGCCCAAGGGGAATAACATATGCAAACAAACTCGAACAAGAGATTAGACGTCTCTAAAACGTTATTGAACAGTTGCGGTTTAACCGTAACGATTAGGCGACTTAAAATCCCAAGAGCATGAACGTGAGATGTAGTTTGGTTGCATATTATTTTCCTAGTTAGCATCTGTTGTATCCTAAGTTTTAGTACCTAGTCTCGTGTTAGCATCTGTTCTATCCTAAGTTTTATTATCTATTTCTATGTTAGTATCTGCTGCATTCTAAGTTTTAGTACATATTTCTGTGCTAGGATCTATTGTAATCAACTATTCAGTTAATATTTGTTGTTATTTGGTTTATGAAATTCGCAATATTTGAATGTATAATTTATAATATAATTAAAAATGAGCTCGTAACATCGTGGTAGTTCGTATTATTACGTTTCGAACTTTAACTGAATATATATGATTCTTTATACGCCGGATTTCTTTGAAACAAGAAACATTCGAATCTACTAAATTATATTTTTATAATGGAGGAGAAAAATGAAGATTTTATATTACATATTTTGAGTTGTATCCAAATCAATTTTTCAGAAAATCATTGTGGAATCATTTATAAAGCATAACAATTTATTAAATATATATAAATCGATTTTAATATAAATTAAACATAAATTTTAATGTAAAAGGAATAGTTGACATAACACTACAATGTTTTGTTATCCAGAAATTATCTAGAAGCAAACAATGTAGGACTGTTCTACGTAAACTTTGTTCGAATGAAGTATTGTTGTTTGAATTCGGGTTTACTGAAGGCGAGTTTTGGGAATTCGCCTTCGTGCGAGTTCCCAAAACTCGCCTTCAGTAAACCCAAAACAGGTCTATTTCTGTAATAAAGTTTGAAACAAGGCTACATGCATTATTATTTTTCAAAATAAGCCTAGAGGCATAAATTACCCCATGAATTGTTGAATGATGAGTGTAGTACCAATCTATGATGTAAGAGTGATACATTCTTTGATCGGGTAAGTTATTGATATCAAGGATGATGTCCCTTGAAGGAAACCTATGAATGATTTCGCTTCATCCTCTGAAACTAGAAGATGGTTTCCATGGATGATGAGTTAGTGATTGGTAAGTTGAATGCATGTTGTGGCGCAATTGTTGCTCTTTGAAAGTGTAAAGATTTGACAGGAACTGGTGACCATGAGCGCTTGGCTCCCATGATGGATATGCACTTTGGAAGCTGGAAAATGTTGTGATAGTTTAATATACATGCCAAAAATTTAGTCCTCATTCATTATCATTCTACAGGGCAAAAGATTCTCACTTACACAAGATTTTGGGTAAGTTGTAAGCAGTCCTTACCCTCATTACGGGAGAGACCGCTTCTAAAACTTGATCATCAAAACAAGCAGCCCATAGATTCCAAATCCGACAATGCGTTAAATGATTCTCACACTACGTTAACATATTCAAAAAAAAATTGTGTTGCGCTTGAGCATAACATTCCGGCAAAATTAGTAATTGAACCTCCAAAAGGCAACCCTTTCGGCAAAATACATTCAAGCGGACGATAAACATATGTAGTGTTAGGCCCACCAATGGGTTTTTTTGTCTTTTTGTTTTTTTTGAGGGGGAGGAGGGCTGCATGGTTTTTCTCTAGTGTTGGGATTATTATTATTTTACATATGTGGTTGGGATTTTGATCTGATGATTCAAATGAAGAGTGACTCTCTCCTCTAATCTTCTACCAGAGTAGCAGATCCCCATTTTTTATCCACTAAACATAACAGGTATGAACGCAGATTCACCATTCACAGTAAGGCCAATCCTCTTCATCTGCTGCTTCGACGTAAATTTTGATTTGAAATAGCATATGATTCATATTTATGTATTTGCGTAAATCATAATCATCCACCAACACTTCGTAATATGTAAAATGTAAACATAAAGGTGGAGTAAGATAAGAAAACACAATTTCATATATATATATGTGTGTGTGTGTGTGTGTGTGTGCACACGCGTGTGTGTGCGCGTGTGTGTGTTCGTGCGCGTGTGCGCGAGCGATGCGGCACGCGCGTCGCGCGTAAGTTATTTTCTTTTTGCAAATCTTATATGTTTAACACATTTAAAATAAAACGATTCATATATATTTTTATGTTATAATCATGTGATTTTATTTTTTATTTGTAAGCTTCAATATCCAATGTTTTTTGAGTTTGAATCACTATTTCAATTATTATTTAATGAAGAAATGACTTTGTAAATAAAGTTTATTTGTTAGATCCTAATTTAAGTGATACATATTAAGTTTTGATAATACCTTTAGACGAACGTTTTTATATGTCAGATCCTATATTTTAGTGATATATATTAAAAGTTAATAAAATCATGTTAAAATGAATTTTGCAAAAAAAAAAAATTACTCGTTAGATCTATTTTTAAGTAATAAGATTTGATAATATTTCTAGATGAGCGTTTTTAATTTGCAAAGTAAGTTCAATTGTTAGATCATATTATTAAATTATTATTATTATTTAGATATATTTTGAATTTGTAAAGAAAAACAAATTTTATGTAATATATTTAAGAAATATTAATTATTAGATTTGATATTATATCTTACTATAAGGATATTAAGGTTTGAAAACATATGTAGGAGTTTTGAATTTGTAAATAAAGCTTATTAATTAGATCTTACGTTGAAGGAAATTTGATAATGTAAATAGATTAGATCCTGTTTTTAAGGAAATTTAATAATATCTAATGAGGGGCATTTTTGGTAGTTCACGTTGACATCAAAAAAGTGTGACACCAAAAGTATTACAACTACTAATAAAGATATATAATACCCCAAGAAGGAATTCTCCATTTTTCCTTGCGAACTCCTTATTTTTTGCAGCAGCACATGGTGAACCATATTTTCTATTTTCGTGGCTTTCAAAGTTAAAGGCGCTGAAGCTATAAAAAAGAAGATAATTATGAGTTGTTCAATCATGTTAATGCATGCATGGGTTTCGGCTGAAAGTTAGAATACCAAAATGTAATAACCTGCAAACATGGCCGACACCTTCCACATCTACAGTGAAATCAGAGATAAAGCGCACAATATCATCCACACGCTGTAAAATCATTGAAAAAGTAAAGGTGCAAAGTCCGGGTAAGATACACATTACATCCTTAATTATTGATATAGATTACACGTCCAAATATAACCTTTGGCACACCAAATATGAGCAGGTACGGAGTAATGAGAATAGATGCCATTTCTTCCGAG